>CM050512.1:67122500-68580000 GCA_027563665.1 Antrozous pallidus
GAAAGAAACATCCATTGGCTGCCTCCTGTACCCCTCCAGGATTGAGCCTATCACCCGGTCATGTGTCCTGACTTAGAATTGAACCAGCAAGTTTTTGGTGCACAGGACAGTGCTAGATCAACTGAGCCACACAGGCCAGGACTGTTTCTTTTTTATGACTTCTGTTCCTATTGCTGAAATAATCTGTGTTTGCATTTATTTCAAGAGAAATTGATTGTGGAAGCATTTTTATGGCTGCTTTGAAGTTCTTGTCAGATAATTCCAACATCTAATCTACCTCAGTTTGAGTGTCAGTTGATTCACTCAGTTTGAGATTTCTTGGCTATTGGGATGATGGATGATTCTGTATTGTACAATGGACATTTTATCTGTTTTGTTAGAAGACATTGGTTCTATTTACATCTTTTATTTTTGCAGGCAATTACCTTGTTTAGATGTAGCATGCTGGTCCTGGCCTACTTGCATGGGCTGTGTTTTCAATGACAGCTTAAATTTTAGAGCATTTGTGGCATTATTTTTTTCTTTATTGATTAAGGTATTACATATGTGTTCTTATTGCACCATTGCCCCTTCCACCCCCACCCCCCCACTCATGCCCTCACACCCCTGTTGTCTGTGTCCATTGGTTAGGCTTATATGCATGCATACAAGTCCTTTGGTTGATCTCTCCCCCTTACCCTCCCCCTCCCCTACCTTCCCTCTGAGGTTTGATGGTCTGATCGATGCTTCTCTGTCTCTGGATCTGTTTATGTTCATCAGTTATGTTGTTCATTATATTCCATTAGAGGCCTGAATCACAAAGATTCATGCAAGAATGGGCCTTCCTTCCCCTGGCTGTGGAGGAGCCTTCACTCTGGCTGGCTTCGCCTTTCTGCCTTACCGCACTGCCTAGAGGTCCGGAGTAGGTGGGATGGTGTGGAACATCTGCATCATCACCATGATGATGCAAGTGTCCCGCCCATCCCCACCACTTGGCACCTGTATATGCAAATCAACCTGCCATCTTTGTTGGGTTAATTTGCATACTCCTGATTGGCTGGTGGGCATGGCGAATGTATGGTCAATTAGCATGTTACTCTTTTATTAGGTAGACTAGTGGCCCAGTGCACGAAATTCGTGCACACAGGGGTGGGGGTGGAGGTTGTCTCTCAGTCTGGCCTGCATCCTCTCCAATCTGAGATCCCTGTGGTATTGGGCCTAAACTGGCACTTGGACAACCCCCTCGCAATCTGCTCTTAACTGCTCACCTGCCTGACTGCTTGATCACCCCTAACCACTCTTGCTTGCTAACTACTCTGCAACTGGTCCCCTCTGCCAGCCTGCTCGGCCCCAACTTCCCCCCACCATCAGCCTGATCACCCTCAACTGCCCACCCCTCCTGGCCTCATCACCCCCAACTGCCTTCCCCTCCTGGCCTCATCACCCCCAACTGCCTTCCCTTCCTGGCCTGATCACCCCAACAGCCTCTGCCTTGGCCCCTCCACCATGGCGTGGCGGTAGCCGGTCTTCCCCTCGGCCTCCCATGGCCCCGCCCTTCGCGCATGCGCCAGCGATCTGGGACCCCCGTGCGCACACGCCCTTTGTGATCTTGGACCCCAGGTACCCACAGCAAAGCACGGAGGTGGCCAGCCTTCCCGCCGTGCCTCCGCACGGCCTGGGAAACTGGCACAGCGGGTTTGCTGGGACCACCAGAGCAGCGCCTCTCCCCAGGCCCATGTTGCTCGTTCCCCAGGCCGTGCAGAGGTGGCAAGAGAGGCAGGATTGTGCACTGTGTGGCCCCGCCCCCCGCTCCTGATTGGCTGGTAGCATAGCCAATCAGAAGCCAAGGTCCGGTTACATTTGCATGTTTCTCTTTTATTCAATAGGATAAGTGAGTGAGATCATCTGAGATTTTTCTTTCTCTGACTGTCTTATTTCACTTCACATAATTCTCTCCAGTTCCATCCATGCTGTTGCAAATGGTAAGCATTCCTTCTTTTTTACTGCAGCGTTGTATTCTATTGTGGAGATGTACCAGTTTTTTAATCCATTCATCTGCTGATGGGCACTTCGGTTGTTGCTAAATCTTAGCTATTATAAATTGTGCTGCTATGAACATAGGGGTACATATATCCTTTCTAGTTTCTTGGGATATTTCCTAGAAGCGGGATTACTGGGTCAAATGGGAGTTCCATTTTTAGTTTTTTGAGATAACTCCATACTGTTCTCCACAGTGGCTGCACCAGTCTGCATTCCCGCCAGCAGTACATGAGGGTTCCTTTTTCTCCACATCCTTGCCAACACGTGTCATTTGCTGATTTGTTGATGATAGCTATTCTGACAGGTGTGAGATTGTACAGCATTGTCATTTTGATTTGCATCTCTTGGATGATTAGTGACTTTGAGCATGTTTTCATATATCTCTTGCCCTTCCATCTATCTTCTTTGAGAAAGTATCTATTTAGGTCTGTTTCTCATTTTTTGATTGGGTTGTTTATCTTCCTATTGTTAAGTTGTATGAGTTCCCTGTAAATGTTGGAAATTGAACCCTTATCTGTGATAACATTGGCAAATATGTTCTCTGATGCAGTGGGCTTTCTTTTTGTTTTGTTGATGGTTTCTTTTGGTGTGCAAAAGCTTTTTATTTTGATGTCCCATTTGTTTATTTTCTCTTTAATTTCCATTGCTCTAGGAGCTGTATCAGTGAAGAAATTGTTTCAGCAAATCTGAGATTTTGCTGCCTGTTGATTCCGCTAGTATTTTTATGGTTTCCTGTCTTATGTTTAAGTACTTTATCCATTTTGAATTTATTTTTTGTGTATGGTTTAATTTGGTGGTCTAGTTTCATTTTTTTGCATATATCTAAATTTCCAACACTATTTATTGAAAAGACTGTCTTGACTCCAGTATGTTCATCCCTCATTTGTTGACTATTAATTGAGCATAGTGGCTTGAGTCGATTTCTGGGTTCTCTATTCTATCCCATTGATCTATATGTCTGTTCTTGTGCCAATTCCAGGCAGTTTTGAGAACAGTGGCTTTGTAATACAGCTTGATAAATATATTGAGATCCCACCTACTTTGTTCTTCTCAGGATTGCTATGGCTATTCGGGGTCTTTTTTTATTCCAGGTGAAGTTTTGGAGAGGTTGTTCTAGGTCTGTGAAATATGCTATTGGTATTTTAATAGGGGATGCATTGAATCTATACATTCATTTTAATGATGTTGATTCTACCAGTCCATGAACATGGTATATTCTTCCATATGTTTATGTCTTCCTTTATGTCTTTTCTCAGTGCCCTGTAGTTTTCCAAGTATAGGTCTTTTCTCTACTTAGTTTTCCCTAGGTATCTTAATTTTTTTGGTGTGATGGTAAATGGGATTGTTTTTAGTCTCTCTTTTTATAAGTTCACTATTGGTGTATAGAAATGCCATAGATTTGTTGGCATTATATTTGTATCCTGCTACATTGCTGAATTCATTTTATTAAGTCTAATAATTTTTTGATGGAGTATTGAGAGTTTTCTATATACAGCATCACATCATCTGCAAATAACGACAGTTTTACTTCTTCTTTTCCAATTTGGATGCCTTTTTTTTTTTTCTTGTCTGATCGCAATGGCTAGTACTTCCAGCACTATGTTGAACAGGAGTGGTGAGAGTAGACATCCCTGTCTTATTCCTGTTCTTAGGGGAAATGGTTTTAGTTTTTGTGCATTGAAAATGATGTTGGCTGTGGGTTTGTCATATATGGCTTTTATTATGTTGAGGTATGATCCTTCTGTTCCTACCTTGTTGAAAGTTTTTATCAAGAAAGGGTCTGTTAACTGATCTTTTTTTTTTGCATCAATTGATATGACCATGTGGTTTTTATCTCTCAATTTGTTTATCTTATTTATAGATATTGTACCATCCTTGCATCCCTGGGATAAATCCTACTTGGTCATGGTGTATGATCTTTCTGATGTACTGCTGGACCCGATTTGCTTGAATTTTATTGAGGATTTTGTCATCTATGTTCATGAGGGATATTGGCCTATAATTCTTTTTCATTGTGTTGTCTTTATCTGGTCTTGGTATTAGAGTAATGCCGGCTTCATAGAATGAGCTTGGAAATTTTGAATTGAATTTTTTGAAATAGTCTAAGGAGAAGAAGTTTTAGTTCTTCCTTGAATATTTGGTATAACTCTCCTGTGAAGCCATCTGGCCCTGGGCTTTTGTTTACTGGAAGCTTTTTGATGACTGCTTCAGTTTCTTTCATAGTTATTGGCCTATTGATATTTTTGGATTCTTCCTGATTGAATTTTGGAAGGTTATATTTTTTTCTAGCAATATGTCCATTTCCTCTAGGTTGTCTAGTTTCTTGGAATGGAGTTGTTCATAGTATTTTTTAACAATCTTTTGTATTTCTGTGGGGTCTGTTGTTATTTCACCTCTTTCATTTCTGATTTTGTTTATTAGGGTCATCTCTCTTTACTTCTTGGTGATCCTGGCTAGAGCTTCATCAGTATTTTTTTATCATTTCAAAGAACCAGCTCTTGATTTCATTGATCTTTTGTATTGTTTTTTGGTCTCTATCATTTATTTCTGCTCTGCTCTTTATCACCTCCTTCCTTCTGCTCATTCTGGGCTTTTGTTGTTACTCTCTAATTCCTTAAATTGTAGAGTTAGAAGATTTACTACCATTTTTTCTTGTTTTTTGAGGTAGGTCTGTAGAGGTATAAAATTCCCTGTTAGGATAGACTGCTCTTATTGTGTCCCATAGATTTTGGATTGTTGTGTTTTCATTGTCATTCATTTCCAGGATGTTTTTAATTTCTTCTTTGATCTCTTTGATAACCCAGTAATTGTTTAATAGCATGCTATTATTCAGTTTCCAAGTGTTTGAATTTTGATTGTTTTTATTATAGTTTATTTGTAATATTATTGTGGCATTATTTTGGCATTTGCTTCTTTAGTGCTATATTTGAATGGGAAGAGTTTTCTCTCGCTGGACTGCCAAGTGCCTCACTCTAGCAGAAGTCATCTTGGTTCCAGAGGCTGTTGGTGTTTTGTTAGCTGAATTCACCTCCTGTAGGGAACAATGAGTACTCCCTGGAGAAGGTACTTGAGTAGGATTCTCTCTGTCAGTGCCTCCACTCCCTGTGTTGAGGCAGGAAATGAAAGTATTTGTTTTGTGGAGGCAAATAGGCTTTCCAGGCCAGGTAGCTCAGAGCTAGGACCCTGTAAAACCCACATTTTAACAATTAAATCAAAGATGTCTGTATTGAATTTATATGTTACATTAAATATTTCTCATGGTTAAGCTTACTTTAAAATTAGAATTGCCACCCTATCTGGTTTGGCTCAGTGGATAGAGTGTTGGCGTATAGACTGAAGGGTCCCAGGTTCAATTCCAGCCAAGAGCCATATGCCCAGATTTCAGGCTCAATTCCCAGTTTTGGGGTTATGGGAGGCAGCTGATCAATAATTCTCTTTCATCATTGATGTTTCTATCTCTCTCTTCCTTTCTCTCTGAAATAAATAAAATATATTGTTAAAAAAAATTGGAATTTGCCAATTGCTTCTTTTCTTTATTTAAGTAGGTACAAATGGTATTATCTTTGAAATTTAAACAAATTTCTTTCTATATTTATTGGGTAGTTGATACTCTGTAATATTTTCTAATCCAACTATGGAAGCCACAAGATTTTCTTTGACAGAATGCAAATAAACTTGACATATCCTAAAACCTTGAATGGAAAATGTTGCCATGATAACCATATTTTTAAATTGTATTTAAAACTACCCATGTTAATAAATGACCTACACTCCCAATAGAGACTTCTAAATTGGGGCTTGGATTATTATGTCCAATGTCTTGAGAATAGGTTGGTTCTGAGAAGTGGGCAAGTTGGAATCAATCTTATTGCCATAGAGATAGTTGGGAAGACTTGTTTACTGAAGATGCAAAGTGTGCTCTTGGCAGAATTCCCATATTTCCCTGTCTGAGTTACCTCAAGGCCATATGTTCTTAGCTCAAGGTTATTCAGATCTCACAGTTGTTTCATTGACCTTCCAATTCTATAATTCAATGAAAACATAATTTTGGAATCTATTTTATTTTAGATATACCAGTCATAGACCTAAATGAGACTTTACATATATGAAATTCTTCAACTCTAGGGTTTGGCATGAATTGGCTTTCTAGAAACATAGCACTCAATGTATCATAGAGTAATAACATAGATTAATATCTAAGAAAAAATGCACATTCTTGAGTATGCTCCAGTTTCAGTTTAAGGATTCTGGAAATCTTAAAGAATTTTTTTTTTTAAATTGCATGGTATTTATACAGGTTATGTTCTATTATTTGAACCTTCTTTTTAGTTACCTGAGATGACTTACTTATGTATATAATTTAGACTCAGAAAATTAGTGTACTCAGTTTTATTTTAAATGTAATGTTTTTTGACTGATCTCTTTAGCACAGTAAAAGCTAAGCACTGTAACAAGAAGACCAAAGATTGAGGTTCTTATACCAACTCTCACTTAAGTACTTCTGTGACCATGGAAAAGAGTTTTTGCAAATGCCCTGCTGTTGTATGTGTCCCTAGTAAATTCCTATTTATTGCTAAATAGTAATTGTCTGAATATACAAAAATTTGTCAGTTCTGGTTTTTATAGACATTGGAGTTTTTTCTAGTTTTTGGTTATTATAAATAAGCTGCCTCAAACATTTTTGATGTCTTTTTGTGGATGTATATTTCCATTTCTCGTGGGTTTATACCTAGGAGTGTAATTTCTGAATCACAAAGTAGATATATATTTTCTTTCAGAATGGCTTGTACCATTTTACATACTGCTGACAGTGTATGAGGACTCCACTTTTTCTATATTATTGCAGTCTTGTGGCATTGTTAATCTTTTTAATTTTAGTATTCTAATATGTATGGAATAACGTCTAATAGTGATTTGTATTTGTATGTCACTGAAGACTAATGATGATGTTAAAAGTATTTTTATATGCTTATTATCTATTTTCTTAAATTTTTTACCCAATTTCTTTTCTTTTTTAAAAAACTTCTTTATTGTTGAAAGTATTACATAAGTCTCCTTTCCCCCCGCATTGACCTATCCCCAGCTGTTCCCACCCCTTTACTGCTTGTGTCCATGGGTTATGCGTATATGCATGCATTTAAGTCCTTTGGTTGCTCTCTTATTCCTCCCCCCCCCCCCATTTCTTAAAATCAGGTTGTTGTCATCTCATAAGTTCTCTCTATATATTGTACATACAAAATCAATGTTCTCTCAGATTATAGTTTACCTTTTCATTTTTTTAAAAAAGTGATGACTTTGAAGAACAAGTGTTTCTAATTTTGATGAAATCCAATTATTTGTTTATTTTGTGTCTATCAAAATCTTTGCCTACTTACATAGATGTGAAGATATTCCTCTATGTTTTCTTTCAGGTCCTTTATAGCTTTAATTTTGTATTTACAGTGAAAGACTGTACATGTAAACTGTTATTTTTTTAAATCAGTTAATCTAACAGAGGGTGATGTTTGAGTGTTTGTCATATGGTGTTTCTGATGGTAAAGTACTTCTAATGGTTGTCCAGGACATTTTAAGCCACAGTTAGGGTGGCTTTTTACTTCAAAATGTTTATTTACTTATTATAACTCATTCTATAGATCATAATTATGTACATTTCAACATACTACATTTAAACATTAATTAAAAATAAATCCTGAGCAAAATATATCACTCCAGGATTTTCTTTTCCTTCTTTGACTCTTCCCTGCATAATTCAATTTTTTCATCCCTCCCTTTCCCCCCCCCCTTTGTCTTCTTTTCCCTTGCTTCATTTCCTTATCTTTTTTTTTTTTTAAATCTGTATGCCTTTATAAAATTACTAGGGGCCCAGTGCACAAAATTTGTACACTGGGGGTGGGTGGTCCCTCAGCCCAACCTGCCCCCTCTCACACACTGGGAGCCCTCAGGGGATGTCTTACCACTCTCCCTCAGCCTGCCCAAGGCCTAAAGACTCTGGCTGAGGCTTTTGTTCTTGGGCAGGGGACCTCGGCCAGGGGACCCCAACCAGTGGCTGCTTTGTGATCCAGCTATCACTGGCTGGGTCGCCCCTAGCCCTGGCCCAAGCCTGCCTCTTTCAACAGGCTTTATTCCCCAAGCCTTTGCAACCCAGAGGATCACCCTGCCAAGTGGCCGATCCACTGCCTGGCCCTGGCACTGCCCCCGCCCAAGCCCGCCCCAAGGCTGGGGGTCGCCCTGCCATGTAGCCGATCTGCTGACTGGCTCTGGCCATGCCCTCACCTCTGGCCCAAGCCTGCCCCAAGGCCTGGGGGGCTGGGGGGAGCCTCTCTTCCAAGAGGCTTTCCCCCTCCCCCCAGGCCTTGGAAACCCTGTGGATTGCCCTGCAATGCGACTGATCTGATGCCCGGCCCCGCCCTCCGCCCACCTACAGCCGGCCACCGCTGCTGCTGCCATCAATCATGGGAGGGGGGGCCCACCATTGCTGCCTGGCTCTCCTCTTTTGCGGATTCGGCTGTAGGCCGGCCACTGCCGCTACTGTGATCAATTGGGGGCCCGCCATTGCTGCCCAACCCAGCCCTGCCCCCCCGCCTCACGGCGCGAGGCTGCCCCTCGCACCACTCAGCCATGCCCCCCACTCCTGATTGGCTGGTAGTGTAGCAAAGGTACAGTCAAATTTGCATATTACTCTTTTATTAGATAGGATGGCATTATGTGGTTTAATATATGAGATGTTTTAGATGATAAACTGTTCCCTAAGCAGTAATGAGTCCTTGAGATTAGATAACGGGTTGCATCACTGGTCTTATGTACCCTAGTTTTCTTTATTACACTATAGGAAATTACTTAGGCAAGATATGGGACTACATGCAGTGTCATTAACAGCTATAACTCATGGCCAGTTTATATGTGGAAAAATTAGCTCTTAGTAATGTGGTTTGGGTACAAGAAGAATTCTCTATGATCAAGAGAGAATTGGAAATTTTGTATTATCAAATGAAATTCTCTCAGGTACTTATAACACAGCTCTTTGGAAATGACAAATAATAACAGTCTAAGCTTTATGAGGAGAGAAAAATGCATGCTATGTTGTAGTTACAGGGACACCATCATTTGAAGATTTCTGATAGAAGTTTGCTATAATGTAGATTTTTAACATCTCTTGTGTAGTAACATATCTTAGATCTGTTTTATAGCCTCCTGATGTTACAATTTATTAGTGTGCTGTAGATTTAATGGTCTGAATGAAGTATCCCCTTTGGTCTGTTTCCCAATATCTCAAGTGCATTTTACAGGAAATGTACTCTTAATTGGGCTAAAAAGAACTGTTGTTTTTTTCTTTGCCATAGGATAAGAAATGGGTTCTCAGTCATGAAGATGTCACATTGGGTGAATTACTAGGCAAGGTATGTAATCAAGTGAGGTAAATAACTGACAGTCTGTATAGTGATTGCGAAATCTCTAGAGTCTTTATTTTCCTCCAGCCCTTCTTATGTTCCAGCACACAACAAGGCACCTTCCACATTAACTGGAAGGCCACAATACCACATCTAGGATGGTCACTGAAATAGATGTGTGAAAACCTTTAAAGGCTTAAAGATGATTTTTTATTTTTAAAAACTTTCATGTGTAATCAGAAAATGTAAAATACTACTCTTTGGGATTTCCAAACTTTGTGTAGAATCACAGTATATAGCACCATTGGAACAAGACACATATTTCAGTATATGTGAACTGAACACATATTTCAGTATAAAGATTCATTTGATAGCTAGCTCTATTAATGGTTAGAAGTCCCTTTCTTCCAATTTAGTAGGAAGTTTTAATTCATAGGCCAGTGGTCGGCAAACTGTGGCTCATGAGCCACATGCAGCTCTTTGGCCCCTTGAGTGTGGCTCTTCCACAAAATACCATGGCCTGGGTGAGTCTATTTTGAAAGTGGCGTTAGAAGAAATTTAAGTTTAAAAAATTTGGCTCTCAAAAGAAATTTAAATGTTGTACTGTTGATATTTGGCTCTGTTGACTAATGAGTTTTCCGACCTCTGTCATAGGCCATTTGACAGTATTACATCTAACAGTAATGGCAAGTATTTGATAATCAAATGGACTACTTGCAAATTTATTGTTTATTTATAATTGAGTTCCAATGGTAAATGTTAGCTTCTTTGTCAATGGCTTAATTAGACATATTTCCATTAAATATTTTTAATTTAGTTTCATAATGCAATGTGAAAAAAATTAAACTCAAGATATTTTGTGAAAACTATCACTGATGCATTTCTGAGTTATCAGTATTAGACTTAAAGCTCAGCATGTTAAGTGAAAAATGATTATTCATTACTTTTTTGTTTTAAATGTAAGCATGATGACTTGACAAAATGTTTCCTATTTTTTAACTCTTACATATTTTAAGAAAAGTAAATTCCTATTGAAGTGATTTACTTACAGGATTCTTAGTAGTACTTTAAAATATCTTTTCAAAATGGAAACATGAAATACTCCTGGCTAGCAGGTTTTATTGACTGCAAATACTTATTTAGTAAGTAATTTCTAAAAAATTTCAAGCTAAAAGCATTAGGAGATGTGTTTATTTCCTCTGTTATATGCTTGTCATTCTTAAAGAAATATTTCTTCTTTCTATTACTTTAAGTCAATAACTCAGTAGTACTGATTGGACCAAAATTATTACAAAGAAATTAAATTTCCACGAAAATATAATTAAAAATAAATTGTCAAATTAAATCACTTACTGAAATATCATCTGTTGAAGGGACAGTTTTTTTAGTACTTGGGAAAAACAAAAATATTTCAATTATTGTTATGTTTAATTGAATATGTGAAATAATAGTATATCAGGAGGAATTTTAGCCTCTCTTTTTTTAGTAAGGGTATTTCAAAGAATAGTTATTTTTCTCAATGACAAGGTAGTAGCATGATGTCAATTTTAAAAATATTTAATCATTTTAATAAAAGACTGCAGCTTCAATGATAATGGTATAGCTTCATTTCCACTAATATTGTAAATAGGAAATAATTTGTTATTTAATATTTCCACTGCCAATTCTGTACAAATACTTCTAATGTACACTATATTAGTGGTAATATAAGATTGAGACAAGAATTGTAATTTTTTGAGTACTGTACTTTTTCTAGACTGTTCTTGATGTGTAATTGGTGTTCAATAAATATTTTATTTAATCCTCAAATCCTCTGTAAACAATGCCCTTTTGGGAGCTTTTATTCTGTCTAGCAGGGGAAGGCTGATAAAAAATAAATATAGTAAATAATAAATTTTATAATATTAAAGAGTGCTGTGGAAAATACTGGGTTTTAGAGTGCTATAAATATAAGTTGCCATTTTTAATAAGGAAATTTGGGTAAGCCTAATTAAAATTGTTATTTTCAAATTAAAACTTGGAGAGGAGGGACTTAGCCATGTGGACATTTAAAGAAGAGGGTTCTAGACAGAGGCAGTAACCAGTGCAAATTTCATTTGAAGAGCAAGGAAGATCATTGGGCTGTAACTGAGTAAACAAGGAAGAATATGATAGGACAGGAAGTCAGTAAGTTGGTGAAGGTATAGGTCATGTAGTGCCTTATAGACATGCTGGTTTGTGTTGGGAATGATCTAGTGACAGACTTATGATTTGGGAGGGAGAGATGAGAATTGGTAGAGTAATGTCATTGAGTAGATAAGAGTAAATGTAATTTACAATGGAGAATTGACTTCAATAAGAACACAATAGTTCATTTTTATAACAGCAAGGAAGATTGATAGGTGGGTGAATGTAGGGCTGAGAGCCTGAAAGTTCTCTTTACTAGTAGATTGCTTCAGTTTTCTCCCTGTACTAACAAGATTATCAGCTAAGAATAAGGATGGAGGGAGGAAGAGTAGGGAACTTAAGGGGAAAGCCATTATTTAGAAGAATGAGAGTGTGAATTTTCTACAGAATTGTAATATGATTATTGAATAGCATTACAGAGATTTGTGTTCATGAATTTTTTAAAAAATAATTCTTTATTATTGAAAGAATTGTGCTCATGAATTTAAAGTGAAACCAGTCAACATGGTTGTAGGCTTTCTTCGGTTGCATTTAGCTGCATAAGTGCAGAGTAGTAGCATAGTATTTAATTTGGGTTGTGGATTTGACAAGGAAGTTCTATAGATTAAAAGGAACAAAAAGTTGGCAATGTATGGTAAGTAGTTTTAATTACTTTTTAAAATAAATCTTTATTGTTCAGATTATTAGTGTTGCTATTTTTTCCCTCCATAGCTCCCCTCCACCCAGTTCCCACCCTACCCCATGCCCTAAATCAACCACCCCACTGTCCTCGTCCATAGGTGTAAGATTTTTGTCCAATCTCTTCCCCCACCCTTTTTATTCTCTTTCCCCAAAAAATTGTCAGTCCACTCCCTTTCTATGCCCCTGATTCTATTATATTCACCAGTTTATTCTGTTCATCAATTTTTTATTCACTTGATTTTTAGATTCACTTTTGATAGATATGTATTTGTTGTCACTTTGTTGTTCATAATTTTTATCTTTACCTTTTTCTTCTTCTTTCTCTTCTTAAAGAATACTCTTCAGAATTTCATATAATACTGGTTTGGTTGTGATGAACTCCTTCAGCTTTTTCTTGTCTATGAAGCTCTTTATCTGACCTTCAATTCTGAATGATAGCTTTGCTGGGTAGAGTAATCTTGATTGTAGGTTCTTGCTATTTATTCATCACTTTGTATATTTCTTGCCACTCTGTTCTGGCCTGCATAGTTTCTGTTGAGAAATCAGCTGACAGTTGTATGGGTACTCCCTTGTAGGTAACTTTTTCTCTTGCTGCTTTCAAAAGTCTCTTTGTCTTTTGCCCTTGGCTTTTTAATTATGATGTGTCTTGGTGTGGTCCTCTTTGAATTTCTCTTGTTTGGGGGTTCTCTGAATTTCCTGGACTTGTAAGTCTATTTCTTTCACAAGGTAGGGAAAATTTTCTGTCATTATTTCTTCTAATAGGTTTTTCAATGTCTTGCTCTCTCTCTTCTTCTGGTGTCCCCATAATTTGGATGTTGGTATGCTTGAAGTTGTTTGAGAGGCTTCTTACACTTTCCATATATATATATATATATATATATATATATATATATATATATTTTTTTTTTTTTTTAATTTTCTGGTTGGGTTTATGTGTGGTTTTTGTTTGTTTGTTTTGGTTTTTGGGTGTTTTGTTTTTTTTGCTTCATATTTAAAATCTTTGACTTGATTCTTGGGATCCTCTAGTCTGCTGTTGGATCTCTTTACATTATTCTTTATTTCAGTCGTTGTATGCTTAATTTTTGTTTCTTTTTCATATCCTTGAGAATCTCACTAAATTTCTCAGAGGTTTCTAGAAGATTCTTGAGCAACCTTATGACCATGGTTTTGAACTCTATATCCAGTAGTTTGCGTTCCTCCATTTCTTTCATTTGTGACATGTTTGTCTCCATATTTTGGCTGCTTCCCTGTGTTGATAGAGTGGCCTTGTGTTCTAGGTGTCCTATAGGTCCCAGTGGCTCAGCCTTCTGAATTACCTGAAGTGGACACTCTTGGTTGCACCCCTTTGTGGGCTATGTGCACAATCTTGTTGTAGTTAAGCCTTGATTGTGATTGGTATCACTGGGAGGATTTGATGTCCAGGCCAATTGGCTGTGAGGACCAGCTGTGTCTACAATGGGAGAACTGCTGTGCTGGAGACACTCTTATGGGGCAAGACTTGCTTCAGTGGGGCTTTGGTGCTCACTTGAGTCTGATCCCTGAGTGTGTCTCTTATGGATGTAAAGAGTTGTAATCTGGTATGGTTTCACACTGACCACTGGATACACTGGCTCTTGGATCTCCAAGGAGGTGAAGCCACACAGCAGAAGCTACAGAGAGATCATATTCCTCCTCTTTATTTGGGGTTTGGAAGTGCCCAGATGAGGACCAGCCATAAAACAATGCAGGCTGCTGCTGTTGGGTCTTGGGCCTTCTTTTGGAAGCTTTGGAGCTCTGTGACCCAGCTACATTTTGTTAAGTTTTAGGTTGCAAAAGGACAGGCCATTCATATGCCAAAGCCACTGTGCACAATTTGGGTGGGGTTGTAAATTGGGTGGGGCAGGGTCTGAGGGATTCACCAGGGTTGAACAAACAGCAATGGCTGCTAGTCAGCCCTGCCCTGGAAAGGTCCCCAGGTCTCTCTGTTCTGAAGCCGTGTGAAGGAACAATGAGTGCTGTGAACACCTTGGAGAGAAAGCTGCCCTTATGTTCTGGCCTGATGCCAGATAGTCCAGTTTCTCCCCGTATGAGTCTGAGTTTCTAGAGTCTCACCTGGAACTAGAGTTCAGAGCAATTGGGAACTTGTATCTCCCTCCCAATTTGAAAAAATTAAACAAACAAAAAAATAGTACACCCAGTTACCAGTTGTTTTATATACACCTCTGCACCTCCACATCTCCTACCAGTTTCAATGTGCTTTTTTCTTTCCTTCTAGTTATAGAACTTCCACTCAGCCAGCTTTCCCATGGTTCTGGATGATATTTGTTTTGTCTTTTAGTTGTAGTTTTGATGTGGTTGTGAGAAGCAGCAAGTACAGTTGTTTACCTATACCTCCATCTTGGTTGTCTCAATTGTAATTATTATTGACCATGGAATTTAAGCTGGATAAGGAAGGAAGAAAGGATAATAAGGGGGTGATTGACAATGAGTAATAGAACCTCAAAATCTTTAGATTCATATAGAGTGAAAGGATTTTAGTGGTCTAGATACTACAGTAAGTAAGTTAGAAAAATAGAAGCCAGCCAGAAAACAGGATGAATAACATAGATATTATAGAGGAGTTGCATTATTGACAATGGCACAGTTTAAGGTATTATCCTAGAAATAGTTTGAAATAGAAAATGATTGAAAGAGAGATGTTAAAAAAAAAACCAAAAAACAAAAATTGAGTTTAAACTGTTGTATGGATTTTTAGGTGTCTGTTGAAATTGCCTAGAATTAAGATGGGAATAATATGGGGTATAGCGAACAGGAGCTTAAATTATCCATAAATGAAGCAAAATCTTTTCAAATTCAATAGCTTATAGTCACAGTAAGGGACAGTTGTTCAGGGTATAAAGCTTCAAAACTGGGTGTGTTTTTTGTTTCTTTTTGTGTGTTTTCTTTTGTTTTGTAGGAAGAAATTGAATGTAGGAGGAAAATGGTTTGAAATATTAACAAGGAACTAGTAAATACTTTATCTCATATCTGGGCAGAGGGAGAAGGCTTGGATGGGGGAGTCCTCACTTAAGTTTAGAAGACAAAAGGAAAATCATCCACTATTTGAGTATTTTCGAGTGAGAACCAAGTTTCTAATGGAACAAGAAGGTGAAGAGAATGACCAAAAAATGCGTGGAAGATAAAATTTTTATAATGATAAACCATGGATTCTGGAAGGCACAATAAAAGTTGTGGAAAATTTTGTGGAAGGGAAAAATTTGATATAGAGGGTCAAATAGGAGTCTGCAGAATCTAATGAAAACTAAGGAAGGAGAAGATGAGGATTAACCTAGGGCCAATATCTTCTTATGAGGAATGACATGAAAATAGAGAAGACACATAATATTTAGTCTCATGGACTTAAGGTCAGTAGCAGAGATGAAGTTGTGCCTGTCAAATGAACTTAAAAATTAGTGTTTTCCTGATTGGATGTGAGGGATGGTTTACATGAAGGATAAACATGGAAGCATCACATATATTTGGGGATCACTAAGTGCTTGAGTTTAAGACTTGTGTAACAGTTGGAGGCTATATTGTGGAGCCAAACAGAGCAGGTGATAGTAATTGAAGAATGAATTTTGATTAAGGAAGTAAGTTGTCTCTTGGAAAGATCAATCTGGCAATGCTGTGGTGGATGAATTGAAGGGGTGAGTGACTGACAGGTGAGTGTAGGTGAGAAACAAGATTTTGAATCAGGGTGGCCTTTCTGAGATGTAAGGAGGAGGACACAAATATTGCAGAGGTAAAATCTGAATGCTTGCAGAGAGAATGAATGATGGTCCTAGTAAATGAAAAAGGTAAATTAGTTAAGAAAAGTCCAATGAGTAAAATGTTAAGTTTTAGACAAGTTAAATTGTAAGTGCTTCAGAATCATTCAGATAAGTAGAGGTCCAGCAGTAATTGTGTACATTAATATCTTCTCTCAGCTCTATGATATATTAATAATGTAATAATGGAGGGTGGGGAGAATCTTGAGAATAACAAACATGCAAGAATATAAAAGCTCAAATTTTTCTTTTTCTAACTTATGATAAATTTGTATTATGTTGAATTTATAATCACTCATTGTTTTTAAATAGTTGAGTTGAATATTAGATTCAATAACAATTTATTATCTTAATATTTAAGTGTATTAAAGTTAGAATAAACTAATTTTAATATTAAGTAATACTTAAAATGTTCAAAAATATTTTGTTTTTTAATAATGTTAAATTATTTATTAGTAAGAGTTACATGGATCTTAGAACTTGGAAAACTCAGCAATGAGTAGACTATTTCAGCTACTTCTTGCTAAGCAAGAAGAGTATTAAAGTTTATCCTATCTAACAAAGAGGGAACATGCTAATTGACCATCACTCCATCACAAAGATGGCTGCACGCACAGCTGAGGCCAAGTTCCATAACAAACAATGAATAGGGCCAAGCCCTTGGCTGTGGCCAAGCCCTCTCCCTCCCTTTCCTATCCCGTGGCTTAACAGGGGACCTCAGGCCATGCCCCCCATCTGGTGGGGATTGACGGGGGACCTCAAGGAGTGTTTCCTGTCCTGATGCTGGGCTAGGGGATCTCAGGCTGCTTTCCCCGCCTCAGCATCAGGCCAGGGGACCTCAGACCGCACCACCCACCAGATGGGGCTTGATAGGGGACTTCAGGCCATGCCCTCCACCCTGGCACCAGGCTGGGGGACCTCAGATCGCACCCCTGGCACAGTGGGGCTTGACAGGGGACCTCGGACCAAACCCTCCACCCCAGCACCAGGCCAGGGGACCTGAGGTTGCGGCCCCCTGCCTGGCTGGGCTTGACAGGGTACCTCAGGCTGTGCCCCCCACCCAGTGGGGCTTGATAGGGGACCTCATGTGCTGAGTTGGAACTCAGGCTTGTACCCTTGCTGGGGGGGCTTGATAGGGAACCTGAGGCTGCACCCCTCCACCTGGCAGGTCTTGACGGGGAACTTCAGGCCATTCCCCCCACCTAGCAGGGCTTGACAAGATCTCAGGCCATGTCCCCCACCTGGTGGGGCTTGATGGAGTACCTCAAGGCATCCCCCCCGCCCAGTCTGTGCTGGGGGACCTCACGCCACACCTCCTGTCCTGTCACCAGGCCAGGGAACTGAAGCTATGCCTTCACTGGCAGGGCTTGACAAGGGTAGGACTGGCCTGGTCTGGATCTAGCCTAATGAGGTGGTGGGGGCAGGGAGGCTGTGTCTGGTTCTCACACGATTTTGAGGTGCATGTGGGTGGGCAAGGACTTGACTCTGGGTCTCGTGGTGAGCCACAGAATCTGACAGGAGGAAGGTTTTCATATACATTTTACTGATTTTCTTTCATCTCTCACACTTTTATTATAGAGAAAGTGCAAATAGCAGTATTATTTCCTTTAATTAATTCCCTTTTAATGTGCACAACTTTTGTGCACTGGGTCATTGGTTATAGTATAAGTAGAGGCCCAGTGCGTGAAAAATTAATGCTCTGGGAGGGAGGGTCCCTCAGCCCAGCCTGCCCCCTCTCACAGTCCAGGAGCCCTCAGGGGTGGGAGGTGACCTGGCAATCAGGGAAGGCAATGCCCCATCAGACCTCTTCTCCTGCCACTGCTGGCAGCACAAGCTAAGGCCAGCCCTGGTTACCTGAGCCTCTGGCGGCCCTGGGTGGCTGGGTAGCCAGCATTTGAGGCTTGCCAGCACCTCAGGCTGGCCCTGGGTGGCTGGGGGTGCTGAGGGGACTGGGGGGTTCCAGAGGCAGGTGTGTGGAGTGGCCAGGCCCACCTGGGGGTGAGCCCGGCCTTGCCATGTGTCTGCCACCCTGGCAGGGCTGAGGGGACCGGGAGCTGCCATCTTGTGGCTGTGGGTATAGCCATCTTTGAGGATGTGGCAGTCAATTAGCATATTCTCTCCTTATTAGCTATGGGTGCTGCCATCTTTGAGGCTGTGGGCACCACCATCTTTGTGATGGTGTGAGGGTCAATTAGCATATTCCCTTTTATTAGATAGGATGCTTGCATATTATTATTATTACTATTATTATTATTATTATTGCTTTGCAAAAATATAGCATAAACCTATGTAGAAAAACTTGAAGAGAATACTAAAAAATAATTGTTGTGTTAGTTTTATAGGTCTTCTCTGTAATGTTTTGTGTTTATAATAAAAGAAAAATGACTTCAAACTGGAAATTAGGCTCCTTAAGTCAAAATACGTTTTTGCCATAAAATAAGGTTAGGAGTTCATACATTTGACAGAAAATGAATTAATCACAGTGATATAGGTATTTGGATAAGAACCTCCTCTTCCTGGTACCTTCTAAAGACTGAGTGCCTACAGCAGTGGTTGACAGTCCTTCATCTTCCTAGTTCTGTTGCCTCTGCCTTAGTCTCTTACTCTCACTCCTCTCCAGCTGACATGTAGCTGTGTGGCTCAACACCAACAGTCAGCTTGATGCATCTCTGCTTTATTTTTAATCAGTAATAGATAATTTTTTTAATTTAATAAATTGCAGATATAATGAAACTCACACATTTCTGACAGTATCAAATTTAAGTTTCTCCTTTTGTCCTATTTTCTTGAATTTTTTCCCTATTTTCATTTTCAATTGTTTCAAATATTTGCTGTATTGAGTAGCATATTTAAAGTGGAGAGCATTGGTAAGAGCAACATTCCCAATCTTGATTTCCACTTCAAACTCTGAATAATGCTGAGTGCTTTAACTCAAAATGCATCATTACATGCTTTTCTTATATTTTCTGAAGATTTATGTGGCTGTCTTACACCTCAAACAATGAATGTATTTATATTTTCAGGGAAATTTTGGTGAAGTATTTAAAGGTGTATTAAAGGATAAAACTGCTGTTGCTGTTAAAACTTGTAAAGAAGATCTTCCTCCGGAACTGAAAATAAAATTTTTACAAGAAGCCAAGTGAGTTCTTTGAAGTTATGTCAAGTGTGTATTTATAATATAAGTGACTCACTAAAATGTAAGTTTGAAGATATCATAAATTATGATTTGCTGAAGTAGAAATAAGCACTTTTAGAGACCTCATTTAAAATTAAGCACTTATACAATGTAGAATCAGAAGGTTTCTGTGTTTGAGTGAGACTATAGGTCAGTTAGGAAAGCAGAGTGAAAAGAACCAGTGCTAATAAACAGTGAATATTCTTCAAGTCTTTGAAAAAAATTGCAGTATTGTTTGCTTTTATCACACATACATATACATACATATGTATATATGTGAAGTTGTGATTTTCCTTATAATAAAAATATTACTATATTCTATATATAAAATATATAATTTACATAAATATTTAGATATATAATTTCATCTCCCCTACCTTACTTAGCTATTACCATTTATTTCTTTTTTTCCCATCTGTTAGTTTTCTTAGACCCTCATATGCCTTCTTTAATTTAGTGTCTGGCATTTGTTCCTGAATTTGCATATTATTTCTTTTCTAATTGATCTTTTTAGATGACTGTCTTTTTCCTATTATTAGCTAAAATTTAATGTTCCAATTTGCTGCCTTTTTATTGAAAATAGTTAAAACCATTTAGTTAATTTTAACATCTAGTTTATACAATGAAGCACAAAACAATTTGAAAGGAGCTTTGGACAGAGTGATAGACTTACATTTGAGAGATGGATGGATGAATGAGAGAGGAGGAAAATAGGTAGATCTATAGATTGTTGGTATGAAACAGGGGTGGGGAACCTTTTTTCTGCCAACAGTTATTTGGATATTTATAATATCATTCGCAGTCCATACAAAATGATCAAGTTAAAAATTAGCCTGCTATATTTTATCAAACATTTAAGTAACTCACCCCTAATGCCTTGGAAGGACCAGACCAAATGATTTCGAGGGCCGAATATTCCTCATCCCTGGTGTAAAATAAAGAAAGGGAGGGAGAGGTGTGTATGTTGGGGATATGTGTGTCTCCATCTTGGTCTAGTGCAGTGGTCAGCAAACTCATTAGTCAACAGAGCAGCAAACTGCAGTTCGTGAGCTGCATGTGGCTCTTGAGCCGCAGTTTGCCGACCACTGGTCTAGTGTATAAAACTGAAGTTTTTGTAAAGTGTCATGGAGAACAGAGGACATGGCAATGAGAGAACATGGCATGGCACTAAGTTCCATGGCATGGAGTATTTTCATGTACATTTCTCCATTTATCCGAAAATGAGTATTGATAGCAAATGAGTAAACTGGTATGATGCATTTGTTCAATATTATCTACAGAATAAGGTTGAAACCCTGTTTCATGGTATATTATTGGTAATTCAGAAAAAAAACTCTAATAAATTTAAAGGTTTTAAATGTATACATTTATTATTTTATAGAATATTCATAGTATTCTTATAAGTTCTATCCAATATTTTCAAAAATCTTTAATTTTTTTGTTTTTCTAACTTGTGATTGTTTTATTGCAAAATAGAGTTTAACTTGCTTTTCTAAAGTGAGCTTGTTTTATTTTAAAAATAAAAATTATAGCTCTAGCTGGTTTGTCTCAGTGGATAGAGCATCAGCCTGCAGATTGAAGGGTCTCAGGTTCGATTCTAGTCAAAAGCATGTACCTTGGTTGTGGGCACATCCCCAGTAGGGGTGTGCAGGAGGCAGCTGATCGATGTTTCTAACTTTCTATCCCTCTCCCTTTCTGTCTGTAAAAATCAATAAAATATATTATAAAAAATAAAAATAAAAATCATTGCTCTGCCTGGGTTGGCTCAGTGGATAGAATGTTGGCTTTCGGACTGAAGAGTCCTGGGTTCGATTCTGGTCAAGGGCCTGTACCTTGTTGCAGGCTTGATCTCCAGTAGGGGGCTTGCAGGAGGCAGTTGATCAATGTTTCTCTCTCATCAGTGTTTTTAACTCTTTATTCCTCTCCCTTTCTCTCTGTGAAATCAATAAAATATATTTTTGAAATAAAAATTATATCCATGTAAAAACTTTTAAGTGTGCTTTAACAGATGATAGAGCTCTATATTTAGCTATTTAAATATTATTGGGATTCAGGCTGGCTGTTACTTGGAAATTCTTTGCTAAGCAATTTCCAGCTTCAGAAGTGACATTTTGAATTTAAAATCAAAATTTTAAAACTTTTAAAAAAATTCTTTGTAGAAGTTGCAAACTCACAGTTATTGTAATATTTCCCTTATTTGTAGAATTCTTCCAACTTTATTTTTTCATTTATAAATCATTCTGTATTTTCTATATAAAAATTTTTAGAAGTATCTCTGCTTTAGTTGTACATGTACAAAATTTATATAAACTGCTTTATCTTTCTCCAAATGAAGTTATTTTTTCATTCTCTTAGGCAAGAAAACTGCATTTTTGAAATATAAGTGAGCTTATAACTATGTCAATAGGATAATGTGAAGTAAACTTTGGTAATAGAAATCACCAGGGTACACAGGCCTCTTAGATAATCTAATCTACTTTTAACTGGAGCTAGGAGTCTGCGCTATTTTATACCCCTCTGAAATTTTGACTTATCCAAACTAAGTCTTCTCTGCTTCGGCTTAACTTGATACTGAAACTCTGTTACTCGGTTATTGTTTAACCTTTGACAGCTTTCTTCAAAAATTTTGAGTTCTTATTATTTTGAGATTGCTTATGGTCAGTAAGAAAGCTCTGATTATAAAAATATAATGAAGGGATTACCCGATGGTGTTTATCAACATGAATTAGATTCTTATTTTTATGTACTTTAAATCAAGTGTGTGCATAGAGTAAAACAAAAAGATGCTACCATAGAAGCTTACAGTTTTGAGTTCACTCATGCTTTTCAGCTATGCTTTTGTGGTAGTGGCTAAGTCCAGATATTTGAAGGAGAGTTCTAAATATTTTAGACTAAGTTATTTAGCTTAGTTGTTAGTCATTCAGAGTGAAGGATAATTTTAAGTGAATATTTAATGGAATTAAGGATAATTGACTGATTTGTACCTATATTTTGCCAAGACTTATCAAAATTTACATATATCCTATTTATCACAATTTGGGTTCACACTGAAGTTTTAAAAAATGATTTTTATTGATTAAAGTATATTCTACTTGTATACATTACTGATTGTAGGTTAATGCATAAGTTATTTAAATAATAATTCTTATTCTTTTCTCATCCAGAATTCTTAAGCAATATGATCATCCCAATATTGTCAAACTTATAGGAGTTTGCACACAGAGACAGCCGATCTACATCGTTATGGAACTGATTCAAGGTAATAGCATTTTAGAGGTTTCCATGATGACATTTTATTTTAAATTATTTTATTTTCCATCACCATTTAGCCTCCTTGTATCCTCTTCTACCTCCACTCCCACAATCACTATACTGTTGTCCATGTCCAAGGAGTTCTTTCGCTTTTTTGCTCAATCCTTCCATTCCCCTTGAAGCCCCCCTTTCCCATCAGAGCTGTCTGTGTGCTCTCTGCTATGATTCTGTCTCTATTTTGCTTGTTAGTTCAGTTTGTTCATTAAATTCCACATATCAGTGAAATCATGGTCTTTGTCTTTCTCTGACAGGCTTATTTCACTTAGCATGTTCTCCAGTTCTGTCCATGTTGTCACAAAGGCTAAATTTTCTTCCTTTTTGTGGCTGAGTAGTATTCCATTGTCTAAA
Source organism: Antrozous pallidus (assembly GCA_027563665.1). Lineage (NCBI taxonomy): Eukaryota > Metazoa > Chordata > Mammalia > Chiroptera > Vespertilionidae > Antrozous > Antrozous pallidus. The sequence goes on from CM050512.1 coordinate 67,145,375, forward strand.
TGTATCATAGCTGTTTTATCTACTCACCTCTTTATGGACACTTGGGCTGCTTCCAAATCTTGGCTATCTATAATAATAAAAGCATAATATGCTAATTAGACTGGATAGCCAAATGACCTTCCTGACATCATTCTGGATGTCCTTCCAGATAAGCTGTGGCTGTGGGGCCTGAGGCAGAGGCAGTTATGTGTGATCTGGCAGGCAGGCGAGCAGTTAAGGGTGGTCAGGCAGGCAGGTAGAGTGGTTAGGAGCAGTCAGACAGGCAGGGAGAGGTAGTTAAGGGTGATTAGATAGGCAAGGAGAGGTAGTTAGGAGTGATCAGACAGGTGGGTGAGTGGTTAGGGGCAATCAGGCAGGCAGGCAAGAGATTAGGGGTGATCAGGCAGGCAGGCAGAGGTGGTTAGGGTCGATTAGGTAGGCAGGTGAGTAGTTAGGGGTGATCAGCCAGGCAGATCAGGCAGGCAGGCAGGTGAGTGGTTAGGTGCCATCAGTCCTGGATCGTGAGAGGGATCGGGCCTAAACTGGTAGTCGGACATCCTCCGAGGTATCCCGGATTGCGAGAGGGTGCAAGCTGGGCTGAGGGAACCCCCCTTCCCTGTGCATGAATTTTGTGCACTGGGCCTCTAGTTGTAAATAATGCTGCAATGAACATTGTGGTGCGTGCATGCATTCTTCCTCGAATTAGTGTTTTATTTATTTATTTTTGAGTAAATTCTCAGAAGTGGAATCACTGGGTCATAAGGCAGTTCAATTTTAATTTTTTGTGGTAACTCCATACTGTTTGCTACAGTGGCTGCACCCATCTGCATTCCTACAAACAGAGAACAAGGGTTTTTTTTCCTCCACATCTTCACCAATACCTGTTTGTTTGTTTATTGATGATAGCTATTCTGACAGATGTGGGGCGATATCTCATTGTGGTTTTAAATTGCATTTCTCTGATGATTAGTGATGGTGAACATCTTTTCATATGTCTGTTGGTCATCTGTATGTCCTCTTTGGAGAATTGTCTATTGAGGTCCTTTGAGCATTTTTTAATTTGTTTGCTTTTTTGGTGTTGAGTTTTATAAGTTCTTTATAAAGTTTGAATATTAACCCCTTATCAGATATATCACTGGCAAATATATTCTCCCATTCAGTGGGTTGTCTTTTATTTTGTTGATGGCTTCCTTTGCTGTGCAAAAACTTTTCAGTGTGTTGTAGTCCCATTCAATGACATTTTAATGCCACATTTTATTACTTTTGTATGTTCAGTCTCTTTGATTTTGTTTAATATTTCCTGATGACAGAGAGCATGTACACATACTCAATATTTTTATAGTCTATAATACTTTGCTATTTTTTAGAAAATGTCAACCAACCTTTTAAAAGAGAAAATAAATTATTGCAGTTCAGTTACATATGTAATGTAGCTATGTTTAATGTTTATGTTTTGAAAAATAGTCTATTTTGTTTCATATTATAATATTGAAATAGTAGTATCTTATATATAGTTCATTTATGTCATTTTCCAAGAATAGTAACACACATACTTTAGTTTGGTTGTATATAATAATCCCATAGTGCTTTTGGTCACTTATGAACTATGAACTAATTTGTATATGGACATAAAAAAAGGAATCTGTCTTGGAGTTTTTGTATGTCTTGTGACTTGCAGCACCTCCAGGTTTTTTTTTTTGATTAACAACTTTTGTCAACAAAGGTGACTTCAAACTGACACAGTACATTTTTAATTTCTTTTCATTCTATATTATATAATTTGATCTTTATGAGATTTACTGCTATAATATGTAATAACTGCAAAGGATTTGCTTTGTTGCCTTTAATAACAACAAAGAAGAAACTTAAAGGAATATAAAAATATTTTTAATATGCTTTTTATATATGTATATTTTATTGTATTGACATGTTTACACCTTTAAAACCATCTCCGCAATCAAAGTAATGAAGACTTCAATCATCCCAAAATTTTTCTCATGCCTCTTTTTAGTTCCTTCCTCCTGACATTCTTGGTCATCCTCTCCAGTCCACCACTGATTGCTTTCTGAAACTATGAGTATTTCTTAGAATTTTGCATGAATGAAATAATACAGTCTGGTACTTGTTTGTGTTGTAACATCATTCCTTTTTATTGCTGAGTAGAATTAAATTACATGAATTTACCAGGGTTTATTCATTCAGCTGTTAAGAGACTTTGGGATTGTTTTCTGTTTGGGGCTACTACAAATGAAGCTAATGTAAACATCCATGCACAAGTCTTTGAATGGACATGTGTTCTCACATTTCTATGGAAAGTGAATATTTCATTACTTAGAATAATACATTAAACTTTATTGCTGAGTATTTTAAGACTCTAAAGTAGAATGAATGAATTGTATTTAATGTGTATTTTTAAGACATAGCTTGTACTAAGCTAGTTATATCTCACTTTCTAATATCATAAAAATTGGGCCAAAATATTAAGTTCAAAAGTAATGGACTCATACTAGTAATTTTATCACATTTCCAAGTTAAGCTTTGATAACAAATTCTTCCCATTCTCTACTTTTTTCTGTCAATACCGTCCTATGCACCCTTTTCCTTTTTTATCTATGTGAACACATTAGAATTTGTAAAGCTAAATAATCACAAAAGCATAAAGTTCCTTTAAAAATATTTTCACTGTAAGATAAAGAGCTCAAAGTAGATGGTTATGAAAAACTCAGAAGGCATTTAACCCAAGTATGCAAGGCTGATTTTGAAATTTAAAAATTTATTAATGTAATCCATCACATCAGTAGGTTAAAAAAGGAAACATCACATGATCATATCAATTGATACAGTAAAAGCATTTGACAAGATCTAACACCCATTCATCAAAAAAGTAAATTAAAAAAGGTCCAATAAGCTTGACCCAGTCACTTAGTATAAATTGTGCAATCTTACTCAACTTCCTTAAACTTTGTGCCTTGGTTTCCTTACCTGTAAAGAAAGAATAATTAAGTTTTAAGAATGAATAAACTGTGATTACATGTAAATACACATTATATTAATAGATATAGATATTTGTATAGGCATCTATCTCTTAAAGTGCTTAATATAAAACCACTTATGTGTTCTCATAATCATCATTTTTATTTTATAATTGGCTAAAAAGGAACTTACTAAAATGCTATAATTTGGCAAGAACTTTAATTAACTCAAACTCTGAACCTGCTCCTGCCACTAACCCTAATCCTACCCATTTATTATAACTCTAGCCAAAAATAACCCACAAACAAATTGGGACATTTGAAATTTCTTTAGTTCTTCCCATTCTACCGCCATTGTGACTGTTTTGTTTGTATGTTGTAATATTTAGCCTTCCTGGGTCTTTCTTTCCTTATATGTAAAACTAAAGTGGTAGATTAGATTGCCTCTGAATTTTAGCTTTAACCTATAATATTTTTGTTAGGTTTCAAATTTAAGATAAATTTTCCTTTCATAACAAACTCTCAGACCACTCTAAAGCAGTATTTCTCTGTCCGTTTCTCTTTTTATAGTAGGCATGATGGGGAAATAACCAGCTGGTTTTCATTCTTATAAAAGTAACATAATAATATAAAATATTTTACAGTTATATAAAATTTTACAGTCGTCACAGCACTTTAACATTCTGTCATTTTTTCTAGCAGGCAGTATTTTTATACCCACTTACAAATAAGCTAAATGGAGTTTAAAGTGACTTGTCAACATCAGTTAAATAGCAAGTGGAAAATCATGCTCTGTTTTCTATTATATCATTTAGTTTATAAGTGGGTCAAAATATATAATCCTTTAATATATTGAAAATATAAATGAAAATTCAAGCCAATGTCTATGCAAGATACTCACTCTATGAGCAAATACATGAATCCTTGTTTTATAATTTCTCAACCTGGTGCACAGATAAGTAAATAGCTATTGCAGTAAACAGAAAAAATTTTGTTTGAGTTACCTTCTTCTCCATGGGGATCAAGCTGTGGAGAGAAGATTTAGACAACTGGTAGGTTAAAAGCAAAATTTAATAACTGCTTAGTGACTAATATGCAAACCATTTCAAGAATGTGTTATGCAAAGATTTCATATGCTGCTGTTTTCTTCAGATAACTGAGCCAATTGGAATGAAATCCGAAATATATTCAACCACAGAAATGTTTGAAGAAATTATAAGTGTTTGTGAATTCGTGTGTAGAGTATTCCCAAAATAATCCTGTCTTCATTTGAATCATCTCTTGAATTACAAATACCTTATTTATTTACTTGTTTGCTATGAGTTGCTGCATAAGTAAAATCTAACAAAATTCTAAATGGAACAAGGAAATACTAACACAAAAACAAAAGCCTCTCTAATATGCTGATATATGACCCCATTTTACAAACAAGTTGTGTATTATTTAGAAATTCAAATGAAGGAAATGAGTTGTGACAAACATGACTTAAAAAAGGAATATTTATGGTGCAGACATCCGTCATTTGTTTTTATATCTGCGGTTAAATTAGGGCTGCCACAAGATACCTTGATGGATAGGAGGCTAAGCAATTTAACCTCAACCTACCATGTCTCTGCAGATCCTGGGTATAGAGGTGCTAATTTTAGCAAGCCTTAGACAATCCCAGTCTTCACTCTTTCTTTCACTAGAGACTTGTAAACTGCCTCGTCCTTTCTGACCTGGATGTTCTCTTTGAGTTCAGAACTTCCTGAAAGTAACTGAATGTTATATTATCTGGTACATTCCTCAGCTCACACAGATGTATGCCCCTGGGCAATCCTCGAACTTAATTTTAGAATGATTTATGGCTTGGAACTTTTAGAATTATTGAAGAATTTTTACCAGTTTTTAGATATAATCAAAATATATATCACCTTTATGAGATGCTTTTAAAAAAGGAATTAAGCTCATATAGTTTATATTGAATAGAGATTTTTACCTTAGAAATCTGGACATAATAATACTGTTCTCATAAATAGCTCTAAACTTTCAGTAGACATCTTCCCATTGTCAGCAATTTTTAAATTTTTTTGTTTTCATTTATAATTTTAGAGATAATCATGAATTTTTGTTATTGTATTAAATTCTTTTTAAAAATAACATTTTGCCTTGTCAACTCATCATGAAATTTTTTATTTTTGTGTAATTTCAACAGAAGCAATTTCAATGATGTAACATCATAGCAATAGGGGGTTATTATAGTTAGTAGTCCCTGGAAATGACAGTTCCCATTCCTTTAAAAATGAGCTCCCAGCATTTTTGGCTCTTGCCTTGCATGTGTTTCTCTCACTAATCATAAATGTAGAAAAGGGAAAATTGTACCAGCAAAACATTCAGGAACATGGCTTCTCACGCTCACTAAAAGAAAACCCTTAAACTATGATCTAACATCTTGCCTTACAGATTTAACCCATCGCCAGTTGTATTAACAGTATCACTTCACAGCAGCAAATTGTGAATTCAAGAGAAAGGAAAACATAGTAATTCTCAGATTAATATTTTTTACCAGAAATTATAAGATATGTCAGCTCCATGGCTGAATATTTTATTTTGCTAATAAATTATTAAAGAAGAACCTAATTTTGTAGAGTTTATTACTTCATGTTGTTTGGAGATATTGATAGAATACTCTTAAATCAAATTTGGTATGAGTCTCAATGAGTATAATTATAAAATAGTGCACGGTAAATTTCGTTTTTGGAGAATGGGTAACTTTTTTCTTTTGTATATTAACTGATATTAAGATATCTAAACTTAGACACTGGTCTTTATTTGGTTCAAGTATATTACATTAATGAAAAGCAAAGTAAATGCACTCTGTTGCCAACCTATATCACAGGTAATAGGTTTTGATATAATTAAAATATTTCCAAAACAACTTTCTAAAAGGAATGGCATATTTAAATTTATCTTTCTTATCAGCCAAATGGTATGTTGGACTGTTAAAATGTTTCATTTGCTGCCTAATATCCCAAAGCAAATGTAGATGGAATAGTTTTAAGAATTTCTCCAGACACTAAAAGCACTAATATCCTTTGAAATTAGTGACTTTATTTATTTTGCATGAGGTCAGAGAGAGAGAATAGGTCCACATCATCCAAAGCTTTGTAGATCTTAGTGAACATCTGGGTTCTTGCTGTCCTTATCACCTTTCAAGGGTAAATAATATAAACAGAGCTTCACATTTATGACAAATACCATAGAAAATACTGAATACCTTTTAAGCCTTCCAGGCCAAAGAGTTTTTTGTTGTGTCATAAATGTGAATACCCTTTTAAGGATGAAATCAATCTTCTACTTGTTAACTGCTCATTTTATGACAAGCCAAATTAATTACTTCTGAAAATCCATTATGCATTTTTCTTTTCTCATTTCTTCACTAGTTTTCTGGTCATTTTTAATATCTCTCTTCTCATTTAGGTACTCTTTATTTCCCTTTTTTGGTTTTCAGACACAATTTAAACATAAAACATCTTCACAAATTCATCTTGAAGCACTGTGCTTTATATTAAGAATTGTATAACCTTGTGTCATTGAAAATGTAAACATAATATTAGAACTGTCATTATAATAAGGTTTTGTGTATGTGAATCTTTCCTGTTCTTTATTTGCTTTCATTTGTCCTTCTTTGTAAAGCTGAAGTAGATTGTCATTGGTATCTATTTTGGGGCATGAATTTCAATTTCAGGAAAAATATGATACAGCTGTGCCTGAAATTAAACACCTAATAAATACACCTGGAAAATGTAACCTTTGCTAGAAAATGTAAATTTGCATAAAGTCTTCTGTGTCAAAATTGAGACAACAGTATCACATTTGACAATACCTACACTTAAAGTAAAAGTCTTTCTATAGCAAACTGAAAGATTAAAGAAGTGACTTTCTATAGCATCTTTAATCATTTTGTATCTTAAGAGATTACACATATTAAATATTTTCAGGTAGGCAACTGTTGTTTTAAGACCTGTTTTTTTCTTCTATTACACATTAGTCTGATGGTATTGAGTGCTTTATCATGATCTTTGACAAAGATTTCCAAATCAATTTATCTTCTAAGAAGATATTTGCTACCAGCAAGTACTATATCTCTATATTTTCTATCTTGGCTACTAAAACTAATAAAGAAACCCTTTTTATAGTAATACCTATCAGTTGTTGAATAGGACAAAAGATGCAAATATTTGTATTTCTGCAAACTTTTCCATTTTTAAAAGTGCATTCTAAAAATAAAATGATGCATAATATTATTTGAAGAACTTATAAATATAATGTCATTGAAATTATTTTTAAGCATCAGTTTTATATTCTTTCATTCTTTTTTAAAGTAGAATTTCTAAATTAATGAGACTGTAATTTGATGTTTTATTATTCTTTTAAAAATATTCCAAACTAGTCGGCTTTGATAAAAATAACCCCCCTAAATGATTACTTATTGAAAACACATATATCACCCTGTATTTAAGTGACTTTGAAACTTAGAAATATACCTGTTTTTTTCTTTAAGACTTTACATTCTTATCTAATGAACAAAATAAACTGATGAACAAAATAGTTCCAGAGACATACCAATAGAAGCAAGGAACAGACTGTCGAATCTCAGAGGGAAGGTGAGGGTAGGTGGGAAGAGATCAACCAAAGAACTTGTATGCATATTTGCATAACCCATGGACACAAACAATAGTGTGGTACAGGCTTGAGGAAGGAGAGTCTAGAAGGAGTCAATGGGGGGAAAAGGGACATATGTAATACTTTCAACAATAAAGGTTTTTTAAAAAATGTAAGTATAAAGTAAAAAAAAAAAAAAGACTTCCCATTGTTACATTTAGATTAATTACTTTATTTGATAAACACTGAGTTTCATCCACCATATACATTGGTGAAAAATATATGATCTCTTCCCTCTGGTGAATTCAGTGGATCAGGAGAGACACATATTTAACACTAATCACACATTTATTGCAAACTTCACTCTAAAAAGAGTATTGCTCAGAGATGTGGCAACAGGTGGCACCTAGTTTATTTTAGAGGCCTTAGGAGACAACACCAGGAGGTGACATTTGTGTTATGACCTGAATGATAAAAGCAATCTACCTTTGCAAAGGGCTATGAAGAGGCACAGAGAATAGCAGGTGCAAAAGCTATGGGTAGGAATTGCTTTTATATTTGAGGAACAGGAGGAAGGGTAGAATGACTGAGGCATACTGAGCCTGGGAGAGACTGGCATAAAATAAGGTTGCAAAGGTAGGAGAAATGGAGTGATGAAGGACCTCATAAGTCAGAATAAACAATTTTTTATTATATTCCCAAAATAATTTTGTTTTAGGCGGTGAATTTTCTTATGTATTACTTTCAAAGAGTATGTAGGAAACACAATGACAGATCATCCCAGATCCCCATTCTCTTTTCAATTCTTGGCAACAGCAGCTTTTGCTAGTTTATTGTGGGGTTTTGCTGTCTGATTTCATTTATTTAATTTTATTCTTTCAGTGCTTTTATTTGCAAACTGAAATATACATGAATATATATCTTATCAACATAAGTAACTTACTCTGATGCTCTCTGTAACTTAAAAAATATTTTTAAATTACAGTTGATGTATAATATATTAGTTCAGGTGTATGACCAAGGGATTAGACATTTGTATAACTTACGAAGTGACCACTTGCCTTAGAATCTTAATATCAGCAAAATCACCACCTTAAAATAAATTAGGTAAATTCAGTCCCCTCCTCCATAATATGAAAAAACTTATTTCCAAAGTAATTTCTAGTACTGATATTCTAAGGGTTTGTGAAAGCAGACTCTGGAATCTGTAGTGGCAGTTCATATAATGTCTAGCAAGATTATATATAAACATACACACACACACACACACATATATATATATATATATATATATATATATATATATATATATAAAATGTATCTGGTGTCCCTTGAAACCAGCAAGCTAGAAATCCTGTGAGATGTACTTTTACTTCATAGAGCTGTTATCATAACTGCTATCAAGTTATGTTCTCAAAGATCATTTACAAGGGAGAAATGCAGAAGGTCTCTGCTATTCTGCAGAGTTAGCATAACATGACTATTAAGGAACCTCATCTGAAAGGACTAATGTCATGTATTAGTCCAAATTGGGAAAACCATACACTCAGCTCTGCTTCTGGCTGGACTGAATTTCTCTACTTAGATAGCAAGCTGTTAGATAAGTGCTTCTTTAAAAGAAAATAAGGAGAATCAGGAAAGCTAGTATATTCTTGGAGTTATTTTCAGTTTTTCATCTTCCTCATTTTTCCCCAAAACTAGCTTCTTATTGAGTATTTTAAAATCTTATTTTTAGTCTTTCTTTGGGTAGTTCTTAGTATAAACCTCATCCTGGTTAATTTTTTGTGTGTGCAATTAATCTCTAATTACACATACCCACATCTAGCAGTCAGTATCATCTGCTTCAGTATTTGCATTGATTCTTCAAGAATTATTTTGGCTTATATCCTATTATATAAAATCTATTCTGTTTCATGGAGTACAAATTGAATCAGCTTTCATTGTTTATAATTGTGTAGATTTTTCGCCTTATTTTTGATGGGCCAGCTAACAACCACTTCTTTTATTAGTACAGATTAAAGAGCAAAGGTTTATTTTATTTTTAAATAATAACCTGAACAATGGTATAAATGAAGCCTCCAAAGAGCTCTCTACAATTTATTAGTTGCTTTGATTATTATCCTATTTTAAATGTATAAATGAACACAACTAAAGCAAACATCTTAGAAACAAGTTTATATCCCCCCAAAATGGGACATGAATTATACATTTTATGTCACCAGAGACTGATATCTATTAATTTTATAAACTTTGAAGTTGTTCAAAGATAAATTAAGATTTCTATATGATTTATGACAATAAATCATTAGTAGTACGATTCTAATGATCCTTTCTCCAATGACAAATTGATAAGTTAATATTCTTATTTACATAATTTTTCCAAGTTTGTTTAATGAGATTAGTTCCTCAGAGTTCCATTAATACTGAACAACAGGTAAGACCAAATTTCCACAGCATGGAGACAGACATCTTCAAGAGCTATAAGAGTAATAGCTTCTATCCTTTTATAAAAACAATAATAAAGCATTTCTTATTGTTTCCTACTTATTCCAGAAGTGTGTGTGTATTTATATTTAAATTTCTGTTTATAAATTTTTAATTCCCCAAGTAACTTATTGATACAGATATTATTTTATCCACTAGCGATCTTTGACTTGCTACTACAGAATCTATATACAATATTATAGAGATTTTATAAGTTAATTGAAAAATCTAGAGGGAAGTTACTCTTGAGGCCATGTTTGATCCAGTGGCTCCAACATGTCACCCAAAACTATTCTCTTTCCTTCACTTTGCTCTCCACGGGGATGGCTCCATGTGAAGGCTGCCAGTCCCTGTGTTATGGCATGCTGTCTGTACACTTTCAGTTGCAAAGCATGATGCTTTCTTGGTAGTTTTATTTAAAAAAAATTCTTTCCCCTCATATACCTCCTTGTATCCCAGTGGTATGAATTAAGTCATGTGCCTGTCCTTGACAGTCACTTGCACAAGGGCGTGGACTTCATTAGGTATGCCAATCCAGAACCACCCTATTATTGGGGGTGAGGTTAATACGTTTCAGTCCTGACTGCAGCTCTTTGTCATGTTATGTAAAAAATAACTTGAACAACAATAAGTTGTAATGTTTATTGTGTGCATTATGTGCTTGGCACATGCTTAGTTCTTTAGATACATTCAGTCTTCAAAACCATCTGGAGCCATAAATGGAATTAATTTTTGAAGTTTAGAAAGATTAAACAGCTTATCCAAGGTCACAAAGCTAGCAAATCAGACCAAAGTCAATTGGATTTCAATGTACATGCTCTTTGTATCATGCCATGCTCTCCCTAGTAAGCCAAAGTTGACTTTGAAAATGGATTCTATTAGAAATTCATCCTGGTGAAGAATGTTGGAAAATAATTCACCCTATTTTAGTTTAATGTGTAGTCTTAGAAATAAGCCTTGTTAAGACTTAAGTTACAAAAGGGAAGTGATTTTGTTTTGTTCTTTTTGTATACCAAGATTCTTTTTTTTCCATATTATTAGTACCTTTATTTTTTTCTTCTGAAGGTGGTATATTGCACTTTATTTGGCTTATTTATGTATTTATTTTTTTTGTGTGTGTGTATGTGTGTATTTTTATTTTATTCTTTAAAGTATTACAAATAGTAGTACATATGTTTTCTTCCCCCCCCCATTGGCCTCCCCCCAGCCTCCACTACCCCCCAGCACATGTCCTCACCTGCCCCCCTGCCCCAGTGTCTTGTATTCATTGGTTAAGCCTACATGCATGCATACAAGTCCTTCGGTTGATCTCTTACAGCCTCTGCCCCCACCCTCCCCAGCCTTCCCCCTGTAGTTTGACAGTCTATTCAATGCTTCTCTGCCTCTATATCAATCTTTTCCCCCTGTTTCTTTTCTCTGAAAAGATGTTGCATCTGCATACTGGAAATAAATGTATAAGAACAAAAAATGTTTGAGTCTCAGTTTCAATGTCCAACTGTTCTGAGTCCCAGTTTCATTGTCAAATAGTTCCTTATGTGTACATGTCAGCAATAGTATCTGGATGGTGGACAAATGGTGGCAATGCAGGTTCCACCCTCTCTGTTTTGGTCCTGGGCTGCCTGCAGCGATGGACAGCTGCTGACTGCTAGCATGGCAAGGTGTCATCAGTGTCTTCCATCTCTGGACTGTCTTCACGGTTGGAACAGACCTGTCAGTTCCTCATTGTTGCAGGAACCCATATGGTCTTGGAGTTGTTTTCTGAAAATATACAAACATATTCTCCACCAAAAGTTAATAAAGGGATCTTTTCTATAAATGAGACTTGGGATTCTTTTTATTTTTCCCCAAATGATTTTCCTTTGGCTTATTTTGACACAATGTGTGTTTTTCATGGGTGTCCTGCTGTTGGCATTACAAATGAAAGTTACTATTCTGGAGTAAGAATTTTCTAGATGTAATTTACTTACAGGATAGTTTTCCTTACATGATATTATCCCAATATCCCCCACCCTTTTTTTTTAATGGGGGCTTTTGGAAATTTTATATTGCAGTCTTGGTAACTTTAAATTTTAATTTTTGCACACAAATATGACTGCTTTAGGTTCTTTGGATGTTAGGCAATTTTACAATGAGATGAACTACTAATAAAAATTTTAGTTAATATTTTAGGAACAGCTTTTTGTCCAGTACACTTAAATTTTCTTGAGTATTCACTTATTTCACTTGGCCAATTTAAATTAGTCTGAAAACTTGGTTACTATTTTACTGTCAAATTTAATACTCAAGCAAAAATCTTAGTTTATCCTGTATATATGATGGAAAGAATTATTTGCATTCTTGAGTCGGTCCTGAGCATTCCTGGTACTAGACTTAATTTAGATATAGGGCAGCGGTTGCTGGCCGAGTCTCTGTAACTTGGGACCTGATCTGAGCTGTGCGTGGGAGGTGAAACAGCCATGGGGGTAGGAGACCTCCATCACAAGGGGTGAGAGTTCAGGCCCCTGCAAGGTTGGGGGGTGAGGGTTAGTGCCCCACCTCTGTTGACCTTTTAGTTCTCTCCTGTTGGCCCCTCTGCGACTATGCCTGTCTTAGGTTGTTCCTTCCCTGAGGAATCTTACCCGTCTCTGGCTAACCAGCCATCCTCCGGGACCAAACAGGGTGATGTGAGGTTCAGTTCTGTCTCCTTGGTAGTCTATGCCCCCGTGGCCTCCACACCCAGCACCTGCCTTGGGATCCCCTCGCCTGCTGGCGTGGTCCCGGTACTGATCACATATCTCAGGGGACCCAGGTTTCTTCTCCAGGGAGGGCCCAGCTTATACCATTGAGTGAGAGACAGATCCATGATGCCAGCCGCCCAGAGGTTTCAATCTCAGCTTGAACTGAAAGCTCAGGCAACAGCTGTGTGCACTTGGATTGTGAGAAGAGGGTCCCTCTTGGCAAAAAGGGCAAGAGGAGCCAATATAGAATGCTCGAGTTGCTTTCCAGTGCCTTAATTCCTTCTGAAAAGGATTAATTTCTTTCCTGTCTTTTTTTTTTAATTGCTGCCAAACATTCAAAGAATTAGTTTGTAAGTTTCTTTGGGATAATTGTACAATATGCTTTTGTAAAATATCAAAAATTATAATGACATTGTAGAATAATACCATGTAAGGATATTCTTTGCTCTAGGCCATTGGCAATTCAATTTCAAACTAGCAGCCAATTTTTTTTTATAACTTTATATAAACTCTGTTAGGGAGGTAAAAGTACAAATTACTTACCTTAGTTCAAGAGGTCAAATGTATTGACTTTCCCCCTTACTCCTGCCACCCCCACTTAACCTGAAGTTTGACATTCTGATTACACCAAGATTCTTAATTGCAGTGGCCAGGTATATGTATATACACACATAGCTCCCTTCCACCCGGTTCCCACCCCACCCTCTGCCCTTACCTTCACCCAACTGTCCTCATCTATAGGTGTACTATTTTTGTCCTGTCTCTTCCTGCACCTCCCATACCCCTTTGCCCCTGAGAATTGTCAGTCCACTCCCTTTCTATGCCCTGGTTCTATTATAGTCACCAGTTTATTTTGTTCATCAGATTTTTAATTCACTTTATTTTTATTCACTTTTTGATAGACATGTATTTGTTGTTCATAATTTTTATCTTTACCTTTTTCTTCCTCTTCTTAAAGAATACATTTCAGCATTTCAAATAATACTGGTTTGGTGGTGATGAACTCCTTTAGCTTTTTCTTATCTATGAAGCTCTTTATCTGACCTTCAATTCTGAATGATAGCTTTGCTGGGTAGAGTAATTTGGCTGTAGGTTCTTGCTATTCATCATTTTGAATATTTCTTGCCACTCCCATCTGGCCTGCATAGTTTCTATTGAGAAATCAGCTGACAAATGTTTGGGTGCTCCATTGTAGGTAACTAATTGTTTTTCTCTTGCTATTCTTAATATTCTCTGTCTTTTGCTCTTGGCATTTTAATTATGATGTGTCTTGGAGTGGTCCTCTTTGGATTCCTTTTGTTTGGGGTTCTCTGCGATTCCTGGACTTGTAAGTCTATTTCTTTCACCAGGTGGGGGAAGTTTTCGGTCATTATTTCTTCAAATACGTTTTCAGTCTCTTGCTCTCTCTCTTCTTCTAGCACCCCCATAATTTGGATCTTGGTATGCTTGAAGTTGTCCCAGAGGCTCCTTACACTATCTTCAACGTTTTGGATTCTTTTTTCTTTTTGCTCTTCTAGCTAAGTGTTTTTTGCTTCTTTGTATTTCAAATCTTTGACTTGATTCTTGTGAACATCTAGTCTGTTATTTGGTCTCGGTATAGTATTTTTTTTATTTCAGTCAGTGTATGCTTAATATCTAGTTGATCCTTTTTCATATCCTCAAGGGTATTGTTAAATTTATTGGTCTTTTCTAGGAAATTTTTGAAAAACTTTATAACCATGGTTTTGAACTCTATATCCAGTCATTTGTTTTCTTCCATTTCTTTCATTTGTGATCTGTTTCCTTGTCTCCACATTTTCGCTGCTTCCCTGAGTTGGTCGAGTTGCTTTGTGTGGTAGATGTCCTCTAGGGGACAGTGGCTCAGCCTCCCCAGTTATGGGCTGCACAGTCTTGTTGTAGTTAAGCCCAGATTGTTGTTGGTAATACTGGGCCACTGGGCTGTGAGGATCAGCTGTGTCTAGGCTGGTAGAGCTGCTGTGCTCAGCTTGGATGGGGCAGAGTCTCAGGGCTGAGCAGTCAGCCTTGGTTTCCCGTCATCCCCTCCCTAAGAGGCTCCTGAGTCTCCATGTCCCACACCAATGGCTGCACTCACCTCTGAGAGAAAGCTGCCCTCAAGTTTTGCCTGCTTCCAGACAGTCCAGTTTCTCCCTAAATGAGTCTGGATACCCAAAGTCTCACCCGGAACTGGAGTACAGTGCAGTTGGGAGGTTTTGTTTTCCTCCCGAACGAGAGAGCCAGCCACGTGCTCAGCTGCACACCTTCTCCATGAGCTCGCATCCCTCTGCAACTCCTGAGTCTCAGAGTGCTTCCTCCTGGCAGTCCAGTTTCACCCCGTATGAGTCTGGGTTCCCCAAGTCTTGCCCATAACTAGAGTTCAGCACAGTGGGGAGCCATTGCCTACCTCCCTGTTCGAGAAAACCAGCCACGTATTCAGCCTTCCACCGTTTCCACGCGCTTCTTCACACCTCTGTCTCCGTACCTCTGCCCTCCGCACCTCCTCTGAGTCTCAGTGACCTTTTCTCTTTCCTTCTAGTTTTAGAATTTCCACTCAGCCAGCTTTCTGGTGGTTCTGGTGATGTCCGTATTGTCTTTTAGTTGTAGTTTTGAAATTGTTGTGCGAGACAGCAGTATAGGTATTTACCTATGCCACCATCTTGGTTCCTCCCAGGCTAATTTTTAAGTTGGCAATTTTGTATGGCCTGCAAATGATGTTATAAATATTCAAACTGGCAGAAAAAAGGTTCCTCAGCCCTGTTCTATAGTAACCTCTCATTGAATACTTGAGAATACATGATCTGATGTCAGTCTCCAGTTCTTCTCCACTTAATAAAGTACCATATGAAGTATCATTCCTAAGGGAAGAGGTCTGGCCAGTCTGAATTGTTTTCTGAGTATTCTAGCTGTAATTCCATACTCTAGTCCCATGGGGTGTTTACTTCCTATTTCAGGGTTCTTAAAACTTGCATTTGCCCAAGTCTCAGGCTTTCAGTACTGAATCATTATTTAATCTTTACTGGAGGCCTTGCTTTTCCACAGCCATCTGCAAGAAACTGACTAGGGCTGTTGAATGGTGCTGCTCTGCTCATTAAGATCTCTGTGCCTATGGCTTGCATCCATAAATTGTAAATAAACTTCAATTTTACTTCAACAATTTAATGATTGTAAGCAAGACATTTCTCTAAGGCAAATTTTTGTTGGAATGACTAAGAGACAATTAGACTCCCCTTTATTTCTATCTTTACATAGCTGTGTCACATATTTAGAAATAGCTGAATCTAACTCCTCTTTCCCAATACTTTACCTTCACTTTTTAAATTATTTTTAAATGTTTTTATTGATTTTCATGGAAAGAGAGAGGAAGAGGGAGAGAGAGAGAAACATCAATGAAAGAGAAACATCAATCTCTTGCCTCCTGCACACACCAGGATCAGGAATTGAACCCGCAACCTGGATATGTGCCCTGACCAGGAATCAAACTGGGGATCTTTCTGTGCACAGGAGGACCTTCAACCAACTGAGCCACGCTGGCCAGGCTATACTTTACCTTTATTGACTTCGCATCATTTTCCAGCCAATATTTAAATGTCTTTTCTTTGTTTACCCATAGATTATGCATTTGTTGTTTTAATTTTATCTACCAAGGGTTGCTTCTTTGCAAATCATTTCTTTTTTATATATTGTAATTTCTAAGGCAGTAGCACTACAGAGCTCAGAGTCTTAAATACACTAAGTTTTATTGTTGGGATGTAACGATTTCAATGGCATCCATCAGATGCTATTGATAAGAAATGTAATGTCATTATTTTAACATTTAACAAGCATGTAAGAAGCATAGTTCTGACCATTGGAGAGGGACTAAATGTTAAAATTAATAAAAAATAGTTCTTTATGGGTAGCTTATAAGCTGTAAGAAGGAGATATGAATACATTTTTACACCTTAATTCAATAAATGTTTGAGATATTATTACATTCCAAACATCATGTGGTAGATGTCTGTGCAGTTATCTTTACCATGTTTATAATCTGGAGTGAGGGTTGGAAGTAAGAAGGAGAAAATTTAAAAAGAGCTGGAGGCAGACAGAAAATTGCTGAATATGAGCTAACTAGGGAGAGAAATAATATTAAGATTTGACAGAACATTGGAGTTGTCATAATGCTTCTTTAAATCAAATTTCAGAAAAGATGTTTTCACTTGAAAGTTATTCCACAGTGTAAACAAATTCTATGAGGTTTCAAGACCAGAGGGTGCATTTTTTCTAAATAGACCAGTGTACATCTAACAAAAGAATTAATGTATATATGGGAATATTGGTCCAAATAATAACTTGAACTAAATATTGATTTAAAGTCCATTTTAATAAACATTTTTGTACCATTAAAGAGGAGAAGTTGGTTAGTTTTGTTGTTTACTGTGGCATTTATGTATTTTCTTCAGAAAATTAGTTAAACTTGATATAAACTATTTCAACAATCTTCCTAGTAATTTAATACATTTGATATCCTCCTTAAAAAGACAAAAACAGAAGTAAACTGTCTGACACTGTTAAACTTATTTTTAAGCATAGGTCTTACTGATTTTGTAAATGGATCACCTAAATTTGTATAACACTTGATTTATGAATAAAAGAAGAGGTTCAGAAAAGAATTTTATAAGGAGAATTAGACAGGTTCTTATTTTCTAGGTACTCTCATTAAAGAAAAAGCCGTTAAGTCTTTACTTCTAGAGTTGTTCCATTTTAGGAAGCCTAGGCCCTGGTAAAGAGGATAAGTTTAGGAAATGGCAATTAAAAATGCTAATTTCTCTTGCAAAAACCTGGCTAATATCTGAAGGCCTAATAGAAAGTGGGAATGATTATTTTTAGAGGACATCCATTCTAATATGCTTTTTAAATTAAATTTATTAGGGTGACATTGGTTAATAAATTGTTTCATGTGTGCACTTACATAATACATCATCTGTATATTGCTTTGTATGTTTACCATCCAAAGTCAAATCTTCTGTCACTATGTATTTTATCTGCTTTACCTTATCTTTCCTCTGGTAACCAGCACACTATTGTCTATGTCTATAAGTTTTTGTTTGATTGTCTTGTTTGTTCATTTCTTACTTTCAGCTTTATATTCTACAAATGAGTGAAATCATATGGCTCTTGATTTTTTCTGACTTTTTTTATTTGAATGCTATACAGTATACACTAACAAGAGAAAAATAATCAAACCATAGTCTTCAATGCTGAATTAATAATGAATTCAGTTTAAGGCTGTACTATCCTACATAATAAAAGAGAAACATGCAAATTTGACTGTACCTTGGCTCCTGATTGGTATGCTACCAGCCAATGAGGAGCAGGGATGGGGCCAAGTGGCGTGAGCGTGGGCCCGGGGTGGAGATGAAACAGCACTGGCGGCGAGCGCCCAGTCCCTGGGCACTGTGAGGGGAAGCGGCAGCAGCAGCAGCATTGGTGGCAGCGGCAGGGAGCGGAAGTGGCAGTGAGCGCCCAGCTCCTGGGCCGGGTGGTCACAGGCAGCTGGGGCAGGCTGGGGGTGAGCCCTCAGTTGGACATCCCCTGAGGGCTCCCAGTATATGAGATGGGGCAGGTTGGGTTGAGGGACCACCCACCCCCAGTGCACAAATTTCATGCACTGGGCCCCTAGTTTTACATAATAATCCTGGCCATATATTGCTTCTGAGCTTTTGAGCTTTTAAAATGTGGATAGTGCATCTTAAAAAAACTGAATTTATAATTTTAATTGTTTTAAAAATTGATACATGATTCAATTATTGGAAAATTTTAAGTATGTTTGGAATAACCTATGTATATGAATCTACTGTATAACTGTAAATTTTATTAAATCTAAATACAGATCAAATATTTTCAGATGAAATTTTGTGTCTAAATTGAGATGTCCCACAAATGTTAAACATATTTTAAACACAAGATGATAAAATGTAAAATATCTCACCTAAAGTTTTTATAATGTCATAGGTTAATAATGTTTTGCATTTATTGGCTAAAGAAAAAATATCTTATTAAAGTAAATTTCACCTTTTGTTGTTACTTTTCAAAATGTGACTATCAGTAAATTTAAAATTACTGTATGGCTTGAATTATATATTTTTTGAACCATGCTGGTTTAAGGTGCTTCTCCACATCATTGGAATTCATTTGATGTCTAATGCAATCTGGTGTAGCAGCTAAATCTTATTAGCAAAATCATACCCATTTCCACCTGGGTCTGTCTGGGTCTACTGACAATGAGGGTATTGTTAATAATTTCAAAATATTTGTAAAGCAATTACTGAGACAATTAATTCAATATCATTAAGTTTTTTGTTTAATTCATAATAATTACAATCTTTTATTTGATATTAGAGAGACAATAAAATTTCTTACAAAATCTTAGTCGGGCAAATTGTTGAGAAATTGCATGTCTGTTTAAATGTTACCATCCTGTGTTAGGTAATATGCAATGTGAAGCACTTAAAGTACTTAAACTGTACATGGGACATTAATGGTGTCTCTTTTCTCATAAGATGTATCCTTTTTATAATTTCTTTCATCCTCACCTCAAACAAAATGGCCAGGCAGCATGGCCAATGTGTTGTGCTATTTGTTCTGTGAGGTTTCTATAACAGGTTATAAATGTGACTGTCATCATGATCTTGTCTCATTGTTCATCTGTCAATTCTTCTAGGAGGTGATTTCCTCTCCTATCTGAGAAAAAAGAAAGATGAGATAAAAACCAAACAATTAGTGAAATTTTCATTAGATGCTGCTTGCGGTATGTCATATCTTGAGAGTAAAAAATGTATACACAGGTAAGGAGAATATTTTAAAAACATTTCCACTTTTATTAATAGAATGCTAGAAAATTATATATTTGCTACAATAAGCAATAAATTTCTTTTACAAACAAATATTTTCATTTTACTTTTCATATTGTGTGTGAAAGCATTATTTGATATTTATACAAGAGTGGGCAAAATTAGGGCTATAATTTACATGTAAAATAATAAAATAGTAAGTAATAATACAAGAATAAACTCTGTTTCATGTACTCTACTCACAACTATAAACCTTTTGCCCATCCCTGTATAGTTCACAGAAACATTTCTTTTTCTATCTTACTTGAGGTGAATACACCTAATTAGGCAGTGATTTACCTATCAAGTAAAATTTGTTTTATTATCATGAATAACAGTGGTAAGTTATACCACAAGTTAGTCATATATGCAGCTACAATCTCATAGCCAGACTGTTTCATGTGTCACCTATTTGCAGTTTTTCAAAGAATTTACTTTAAAAGTCATGGGGAAAAAATAACACTAGAACAACAATTCATAACAGTGAATTTAACTAAGGATAAAGATTTTAGTGTACTAGTTATTTCAAATAAAATTTTAGAAAACATTCTCTAATTATATTACAGCCAATGACTAGTTCTGAATGCTTTCTGGATTATGGTTAATATTCTTTAATTCTAAATGTTAGTACAACTTAAGATCTCTTGCAGAATTCATGTCAGCTCATAAATATGGTTAAGTCTACATTTGTAAAATGCTGTGTGCAATTGATGAAGTTTTTATTCGTTGGAAACAGCACATGATACTATTTAATGTGGAGTAGTGTTCATTGTCAGATTGAATTATCTAAGCCTACTTAGTAATTCAGGTATATTTTTCTCTGGTGTGTTTTATTATGCAGCCTTTGACTTAACATTCTGGTGGGGTTATAATAGTACGTATTATTATAGCAGAATAACTTCCCCGATAATACACATCAATGGATATTTTTTATATTTAATCCTCCCTTACACATTTTTTAAAATATATTTTTATTTTTTATTTTAAGAGGAAGGAAAAGGGAGAAATAGATAGAAACATCAATGATGAGAGAGAATCATTGATTGGCTACCTCCTGCTTGCCCCACATTAGGGATTGAGTCTGCAACCTAGGCATGTGCCTTGACAGGGAATCGAACTGTGACCTCCTGGTTCATAGGTCAATGCTCAACCACTGAGCCATGCTGGCTGGGCTCCCCATGCTTCGTGTTCATTTTTATTCTAAAGCGAAAATTAAGGCTTATGTTTCAAATATGGTTTAATGATTATATATATTTAAAAACATTTCAATAGGGAAACTATTTTTCTGAAATTTAAAACACTTATAACTGTCATTGTATTTATGTTTTACTTTCTATAAATAGAGATGAAGTTACATTATAATAGACCTTTTTAAAGACAAAGTATTTAATTTTGGACAAAATTGTATTATTATTTACTTTATTAGACAAAACACTTTTTGTTCAAAGTAACAATAAAGGATTTTTTTTTTTTAGAGGAAATCAAAATTTTGATGGCTGAGATGTTAATGCTACTATGAATATCAGATTCTCTCCTTTAGTTATTCATTTTTTTCTCAGATTTCTTTTCACACATTAAACCAAAGCTATAAATCCTAATGTACATTATTGACACTATTGTACTAATTTGTCAGTTATCAGTAACATTCTTTATTTTCTATTGCATTGGGGTTGTTTCAGGTTCTTACTGCTTTTGTAGTGATTGCTTTTCTTACAAGTGAAGGGTAGTATATATTTTTTATCTGTATCATCAGAATTGAAACCATTGTAAGTCATAGATAGCAGTTAGTTTTTAAAAATTTATTCCGCTCATTAAACCACAACATCATCTGCTGTAATGTTATATTTTCATTTTTCTTTTTAAGAAGTTTCATGCATTCACAAATTTTTGAGAGTCAGCCTATGCCTGACCACATTTCCTAGAAAGTTGAGCATAGCCATGTACTATCTGCCTGCAGAGAAGGTTCCAAATGGAATATCTTGAATAGGGGCACTGAGATCAGATATGACAAATAGGTTTCAGTGCCAACTTTCAGTGATTGGTAATGGCTCTCTGTGTTGTGGATTGAGAAGGATGCCAGGATTAGCAACAAAGATTCCAGTGACCAATTAGTCAAATTTTCAGGGTGCTGCCAAACATTAGTTAACATACAAGTCCCAATTTTGTCATTTGTGGCATAACACATTTTTTGTCTTTACTTTTATAAATATTTTTGACATTTTTCTTACTAGTTATAGCAACAATACATATTTTTCTATAGTCACTTCCATTGATTTCTTCTATACTATCTGCTATTATTTCCTTTGTTAATCATGATTCCTGAATGATTTTTATGTTACCTCTAGCCAGTGGTCTTTCATTTCTCTTCAAACTTATGTAAATGCTCTATTGAGTGAATTCATTTTTTTCCTATTCGTTTTAAGTCATTCTTTGGGTTGAATTTTTATTGGAGTAAATTGTGCTGTGAAACCCTGTTTCTATGTGTTATCCTGTGGCAATATTTCTGTTAGTAGCAGTAATTGCAATGAAATTTTAATTGATTTATAGTTAAAACTTTTACTCAAGACATATTTTATGTTCTTTCTCCCAAGAAATAAATATCAAACATATAGTATTCATTACAGTGAAAGATGTTTTTTTGTCATTGGAAAAATTTCCAGTGAGGTATTTCAAAATCTATTAATCTAAAGCATGATCAGAAGTTTCATTTTTAAAGTGATGAAAGATATGAAGACTCATTCTTGACATTCCAAAATATTGCTAAAACATATGCATGTCTATGAATTATAAAGTCTTTGTCCCACAAATCAAAGCAAAAAAGTTAAATATGCCTTTTATTTACATGAAGTCATAAATTTTATCCTGTTCCCTGATTAGAGGTTACTGGACTTCAGTTACCTGAAAATAATTATTTCTCCCCAAAATAGTATCTTACCTATTGGAAAACACATTTTCTTTCTTTAGCTGTGTTTTATTGTTTTGATTACCTATAATGTGTTTCATTATAGGTAAACAAGTATGACAGCTATAAAATGAAAACAAGTAATTCCATAAAGAAATGGCCTGCTTTTAGAAAGTGCTGTTATTGTAATTCCTATTTAACTTCTAGGAGAGTCTCGTGATAGTCTGGGTTTCTAATTGAACTATTTCTATTTATAGCTAGCTGAGCAGTACTAGATATTTTGCATTTTACTTTAGTTGTATTCAGCTGAATTTTTTTATTACTTTTCTGTAGGTCCATGTGAAATTATTTCCTACTTGTACTTTATATGAACATTTGAAGTACACTGATAACTTGGCGGGTGAGAAGGGCAGGGTGAACGTGTTTACTTGCAATGGCCTGCTGTTAGAGTATTAGATGCAATTCTAGAAAAAGTTTTAAAACTTCATTAATGGACATTAAGTGGATTGAAGGTTGACATAATCAGTTTAATGGTAATGACAATTGTGGTTTTATTGACGATGAATTCTGCAAGATTTGTTCTTATTTAGGATTATTGCTAAAAGTTGGTTTTGTGACATGTCCTTTGTGTGATGTCTCTGGGAAGTAAAGGGAGAATAAACTAGTGATTGCTGTGTATTTGAGTTAAAGATCATAATCTATGGGGAGTTTTGGAAGCAAATCCTAATTTCAAGATATTCTATATCATTGTCAGTACCTGAAAAAGGTGTTTTTGGAGGAGTGCCATAGAATATGACTTGCTTTTCTAATTTTAAATCTTATACTGATTCCTCTTTGGTTTTGGTTGCTCTACCACAATGATTTTGTTGTTGTTGTTGTTGTTGTTTAACACTTCTACAAAATAAACTACTTATATATAAGAAAAAATTTAATTTATAATGTAGTAAGGGTGTTTTTCTGATCCATTGAGAACAATGTTTCTATCAGACATTTAACACATGTGAGCACTTGCCTACTCTGGGCCAGGTGATAGCAACATGAAAAATCACAGTACCTGCCTTTAGATGCACGTAACAAAATAATAATAATTTCAAGAGATAATCAATTTAATGGTAATACGCACAAAATCTCAAGGGAGTGATATCACAAGCGTCTAATGTGACCTGTCAGGAAGGGGGCTAGGGTGAGTCATCAGGACAGGTTTTGCAGACTTGACAGAAGGGAATGTCCTTGAATAGAAAGGAAAATATTTCAGCAGAAGGAAACTTGTTTGCAAAGTTCCCGTGTTTTTCACAAGAGAGCAGGACTTAATCATGGAACTACAAAGAGTTCAATATAAGAATGGGAAGTGCAGAAGACATATGGCTGAGCTGGGTATACAGGGTCCTTCTCACTGAGGGTCATGTACACCGTTTAACTTGGCTATCTATAGGAATATCTAGCCATACATTTGGTTAATTTTTTAAAAAGCTAAAATGCTGCAGTGTTTAACTGGAAAAGAAAGGTAATTTGAGCAAAATTTGTAAAACCCTGAAAAATCTATGTATATAAAACTTTAAGCAACTGGGTCAACCCATGAGCAGCTGGCAAGCACAGCTGCAGTGATGTGAGCCTCTCTGACCTCCAGCAGCTCTACCAAGTGGTCCTGTAGCAGGCTCAGTGGGGCCGGGATGAGCAAGAGCAGCACAGTGCCCGCCTGGGCTCGGGCTCAGGCTCCTCCCCGGCTGCCTGCCATTTGTGTACTACTACATCCCTCGATGTCAGACTGCCGGTTTTGGCCCAGTCCCCACCAGAGATCAGGCTGAAACCAGCAGTCTGACATCCCCCCAAGTGCCCCCAAGTGGTCCTGGATTGTGAAGGAGCACAGGCTAGGCTGAGGGACCCCACAAATCTGTGTACCAGGCCTCTAGTGTATATGTAACTTATAAAAAGGTATGGGTATTAGGACCAATTTTATTTTTAAGTTTCATTGGAAAACTAGTTTAGGAAAACTAAGATTTCCCCCAAAGGGACAATATTATATTTCACTTAAATATGTTCTAGAAGGAGATTGTTTCATCTAATGATTTTTGATAAGGCTTAGATGTATACTTTTTAAGGTAAATAAAAGATACTGCTTCTGTCTTATGTTGGTATTTTGTGATTTTTATATTTTATGAAGTTAAAGATTTGGTCTGATATTGATCATTTACATTTTTTCACAGTGACTCCTAGGGTTTTTTCTGTTTTTTAGTTGCAATTGATTACCTAGTTTCTGAGCTTTTCCTAAACTTTGAGGTACTGAAAAAAAGCATTTTTCTGTTTAATGGTAACTTGATTCAATGGTAATATAAAGCCAAAATATGCAAAGGAAAATATTATCTTGAATGTTTTTGAACCCCTCATCTTTTCTGTCTCTCATGACCTGCCATATATTCAGTAGAAGGAGCCTTAAAGTCACTGTACAGATTAAGTAATTAAGGCCCCGAGAGATTAAGTGAAGATCTTCTAGACCAGTAGTCAACAAACTGTGGCTTGCGATCCACATGTGGCTCTTTGGCCTCTTGAGTGTGGCTCTTCCACAAAATACCACATGTGGGCGCACACGTACAGTGCGATTGAAACTTCATGGCCCATGCACAGAAGTCAGTTTTCGGCTCTCAAAAGAAATTTCAGTTCTACTGTTGATATTTGGCTCTGTTGACTAATGAGATTTCTGACCACTATCCTAGACAATTAGTGACAGGGCCACTGCTTGGTCTTAGATCTGCTGACTTCATCCTGATACATTCTTACTTGTTCTAATGACATCATTTCACTCGGTCTCATTCAAGCTGACCTGTATTGATGACTTATTGAGTATCAGGCTTAATTGACTGCTTTGGATGCAATATCTGAGAATGGAGACTTTGTGAGGGCAATGAGTTTTACCTGTGTTATTCACTGTTGGATTCTAAAAGCTAGAAAGAGTGCCCAGTATCTAAAGGTGAATAAATGAATCCTCAAAACAATGTAGGTATTGTTATTAGGCCTATTATACACATGAGGAAACTTATGGTTAGGGAGTTCCAGTTATCTTACTCAAGAAAATATTCAAAGAAAAAAGCAGTTCTAGTATGGGAATGCCGGCACTCTCCCTGGAGCCCACTCTGAATCACCACACTGGGATCCCACTGCCTTCCACAAGAACTGGTCTGCTGACCAATTAGACTCAGGGCAGCAGGCCAGATGGTATTTGGTATAATAGCTCAGCTTATATTCTACATCTGTACTCTTTATGATCATGAGTAAAACAGAAGAGGGTCCAGAAGCCTGTGGAATGTAATTTTAGAAATATGCCAAGGGTTTTTATTGTTTGTTTTTCTAATGAACAGTTGCTGAAGTGCAGCAATAGTTTTGTTATTACTTCTCCACTTAATTAGAGCATGAAAATTTATTTATTTTTCATTATTTTAAATACCATTGTTTAGATACCCCCTTCTGCTTTATCTGTTAATTAAAAACACAGGATTAGCATAGAAATGTGATCATCTCAGTTGGTTGACTAAGCATTGATGACTAATTTTCTTGTTCCAACATTTGATTACAATTTTGAATATATTAAGGTATACTTTTATTTTTAGCATCTAGGTCAATTTTGCAACAATACAGTAGTTTAAATGTGTCAAAAATATGTGATCCTTCTCTAGTGCAGCCTATTTTTTCTCGTGCAGCGTGGTATTTGTATAAGCAGGGTGATTATCATACAAAATATATCCAAGAACACCTTTCTAAAAATCATTTGTTCTGCTGCTTTATTCAGTGTTAGAATTTCCCATCACTAGTTTCATTCATTTTAATTAAGAGATTTCCCCCTAAAGTCTCATGTATGTTCCAGGAATGAGAAAGGAAGCCTTCTCTTATATTAGAATCAATTAACATGTTGGCTTGAGTTAATGTACCAGAGGATCTGGTGGCCTTCTTAGGAAACAAAAAAGCGAGATTTGGGGTAAAGGGTCAGGCGACAGATAAGGATTTATTTATGGTTACTGGTGGGAAAGATGCAGCATATGTGGGACATTGTTTAGGACTTCGGGGCAGCCCAGTCAGCAGGTGGGAAGTCCTTGAGAGGGAAGAAAGGGAAAAAGAAACAAGGAGTAGTTAAAGCTTTTTCTGGTTAGGCTACTCTAGCCTTGTCTTATGGTACATAGAAATGATAGAGGAAAATTGGCCTATACCTCATTCTCTATGATTTCTTACTTGTATTAAGTTAATTACAGTAAGTATATTTCTGGTTCATAATTTCAAAAGTGATCTTTTACATTAAACAAGTACAAATGGTTAGGTTACCATTTCCTCTTGAGGCCTAATTTCTGTTGCAAAGAACAAAAACTGCTTATATGAATTTAAGCAATCAGAGATTTGTTATAAGAAAATTAAATGAGAGGAGGAACCAAGATGGCGGCATAGGTAAACACCTATCTTGCTGCCCAATTTCAAAACTACAACTTAACGACAGAACAAACATCATCCAGTATCACCAGAAAGCTGGCTGAGTGAAAATTCCACAAATAAAAGTAAAGATAGGACACTGTGACTCAGAGGAGTGGCGGAGGGCAGTGTTGACGATACATGCATAGTCAGAGGTTTGAGCCCTGTGTGCGCAAGCGAGTGAGGGAGCGAGTGGAGAGGGCGGGTGGCTGCAAAGACAAAGGCGTCCCACTGCACTGATTCCCCAGTTCCAGGCGAGGTCTGGGGAACCCACACTCATACGAGGTGAAACTGGACAGTAGGGAAGCATGCTGAAACTCAGGCGCTGCAAAGGTCTGCAAGCTTGTGGAGAGGGCTAGCTTGTGGAGAGTGTGCATAAACTTGGAAACAGCAGAGTTGCACGAACGCGCAGAGAGGACTCGTGACTTGCTCTCTCGTTAGGGAAACTGCCGAACTGCATTGCTTTACAACTCTGGGCGAGATGTTGGGTGTGCAGACTCATTTGGGGAGAGGCTGAATTGTCTGGCAGTGTGTAGAGCTCGGCAGCAGCTTTCTCTCAGAGGTGCTTGCAGCCATTACCACCCAGCACAGAGACCCAGGTGCCGCATAGGGCGGAGCTGACACTGCCTACTCAGCCCACAGACTCCACCCATCCAACCTGAGCACAGCTGAACCTCACAACCAATTGGCCTGGAGGTCAAACCCTCCTAGCGCTAACAACAATAATCTAGGCTTAACTTCAACAAGACTGTGCAACCCATAAAGGGCTACAGCAATAGTATCCACCTCAGGTAACTGGGGAGGCTGAGCCACTGTCCCTTAGAGGACATCTACCACACAAAGCTAATCGACCAACTCAGGAAAGCAGCCACTATGCAGAAACATGGAAAGAAATCAGATGCGAAAGAAATGGAGGGAAAAAAAACGACTGGACAGAGAGTTCAAAACCATGATTATAAGGTTTTTCAAGAGTCTCCTAGAAAAGGCTGAGACCTACAAGGAAATGAACAAGACCTACGAGGATATGAAAAAGGACCAACTAGAAATTAAGCATACACTGACTGAAATAAAAAATATTATACAAAGATCTAAAAGCAATCTAGAGGACCGCAAGAACCAAGTCAAAGATTTGAAATACAAAGAGGCAAAATCCACTCAACCGGAAAAGCAAGAAGCAAAAAGAATCCAAAAAATTGAAGATAGTGTAAGAGACCTCTGGGACAACCTCAAGCATACCAACATCTGAATAATAGGGGTGCCCAAAAAGGAGAGAGAGCAAGATAATGAAAACCTATTTGAAGAAATAGTGACCGAAAACTTCCCACACCTGGTGAAAGAAATTTACTTGAAAGTCCAAGAAGCGCACCGAACTCCAAACTAGGAATCCAAAGAGGACCACACCAAGACACATCATAATTAAAATGCCAAGAGCAAAAGACAGAGAGAATATTAAAAGCAGCAAGAGAAAAACAGTTAGTTACCTATAAGGGAGCACCCATACGACTGTCAGCTGATTTCTCAACAGAAACTATGCAGGCCAGACGGGAGTGGCAAGAAATATTCAAAGTGATGAACAGCAAGAATCTACAACCAAGGTTACCCAACAAAGCTATCATTCAGAATTGAAGGTCAGATAAAGTGCTTCGCACATTAGAAAAAGCTAAAGGAGTTCATCACCACCAAACCAATATTATATGAAATGCTGAAAGATATTCTTTAAGAAGAGGAAGAAGAAAAAGGTAAAAATAAAAATTATGAACAACAAATACACATCTATCAACAAATGAATCTAAAAATCAAGTGAATTAAAAATCTGATAAATAGGATAAACTGGTGAATATAACAGAATCATGGACATAGAGAGGGAATGGACTGACAATTCTTGGGGCTAAAAGGGGTGTGGGAGGTGCAGCAAGAGACTGCACCTATGGGAGAGGACAGTGCGGGGGAGGTGGGGACAGTGGGGGGATGGGTACTGGGAGGAGGGGAGCTCTAGGGGGATAAAAAGAGGAACAATGTAATTAATAAACTGAACAATAAAAATTAAATCTAAAAAAAAAAAAGAAAATTAAATGATCTCACAGAACCCAAGGACAGGAAGTTGAAGAGGACTTCGATGTCATTGGAATTAGGTCTCTATTCACTCAATAAACACTGAATATAGAAGAGGATGGTGGTGGGATTATGGGTGAAAATGGTAGTTTATTTGAGGGCATATTGGAATTGAAGTAAATATGAAATGTCTGTGAAACTATTGAGCAGGCAGCTGAGTATTTAGACCTAGAACTCAGGGGATAGGTCTGACCTGTACATAACAATGTAGAAATGATGAAAGAAAATGAATGAATGAATAAAATGAGTGAATCAGTGAACCTGACGTAATCATGAATCAATACAAAGTATTTGAGGATGAGAAAAGAACACGGATAGTGGTGACTTTCTAAACTCTACATATATGTATTTTAAATGCTTTTTAAATTGACTTTAGAGAGAGGAAAGGCAAGAGAGAGAGAGATAAACATTAATGAGAAACATGGATTGTCTGCCTTCTGCACACCACCTACTGTGATTGAGCCCAAAATCCAGGCATGTGCCCTGAATGGGAATAGAACCGTGACCTTATATGTACATGTCAGCAATGGTATCTGGATGGTGGACAACTGAGACTCAAACATTTTTTGTTCTTATAAGTTTATATCTAGTATGCAGATGCAAGATTTTTTTAAAGAAAAGAAATGGGGGGGGGGAAAGATAGATACAGAGGCAAAGAAGCATTGAACAGACTGTCAAACTACAATGGGAAGGCAGGGGAGGGTGAGGTGCGGGGGCTATGGGAGATCAACCAAAGGACTTGTATGCATGCATATAAGCATAACCAATGGATACAAGACACTGGGGGGGGGGAGGGCAGGTGAGGGCATGTGCTGGGGGTAGGGGACACCGGGGTGGAGTTAATGGGGGGGGGGGGGAAGGACACATCTATACTACTACTTGTAATACTTTAAAGAGTAAAAATCTAAATATATAAAAAGAACTGTGACCTCCTGGTTCATAAGATGATGCACAATACTTTGAGCCACACCAGCAGGGCTGCATTTTTTTTTTAATGTTTGTTTGTTTTTAGGTAGAGAGGAAGGGACAGGGATAGAGAGATAGAAACATCGATGAGAAAGAAACATCATTGATTGGTTACCTCCTACTGGGTTACATCAGCCAGGCCACATATATGTATTTTAAAATGAACAGCTTATTTTGCCTCTGGATTTTGAAAATGAGGCAATATAAAAATTATTTTCAATTTATAATGGTAGTCATTTCTAATATTGTTAATCTAGTGTGACAGAAAAATAATTCTAGAATGATGTTTAACTCATTTAAGTAACCGCTCTCTCTGATCATTAAATACTTTCTTTAAAATCTTAGTGAGTTATAACAGCTTTGATAACTTTGTGGTCCCACAAATAATAATGACAACTGGAAAACAAAAGAGTAAAATATATTTTCATTAAATTCAGAAATTTCTCTAACTGTACAAATAAACTAGCAGTCAGGTTAATAAGTTTATTTTTTCAAAAGCACAATTTATAGAAAGAAACCTGTTTCCTTTGGGAAGTTTTGTTTTCTGGGAAGAAAAGCAGAAGAGGAACTGATTTTGTCTTCTTGGGACTCTTGGCCAATAGAACTCACTGTAACATGTGAAATTATAGCAATGAAATATGTGAATATGGAATACAGCTTTGTACTGTTCTCCAGCGACTATGGTTTAACATTGGCAAAATGTGAAAGAAAGCTTTTTTCATTTTTGCAGCACAAAATAGACCTGACTTCTATAAATACATACTTTTTGATATATTTGATGGGAAAAGTAAATTTCTCTAAGTTTCTTTAAAGAGCATAATATATTTAAAATGTTTTGTTATACTTCTAATGTTAAATTACTTAAAATGCAAGGGAAATAGTAGATGAAATAAGATATCAAAATAGAAAAATATGTAATCAGAAGCATAAGAATGGCTTTTCTAAGAGAGTATTGCCCTTACACTTTCTAAATGCATGTGGTCATGAAGGTTAGTACTGAAGGATGTTCTCAGAAGTGAAAGCTTGTGCACACATGGCCTATAAGTCATGTTTATAGGTAGTGATGGGTGCTCATTTTCTTACCTGCAGCATTAGCCTCACTATTAAGTACACGGACTTGTCATAGGATAGATTCAATTAGCCATGTCCTTTGTAACTTACCATGAATGTAAATGGTGAATGTGCCATTCCCAGGACTAAGTTTAATAGTACTAATTTATTTCTTTTAAGGTTTCTAATAGTTAATCAGTTATTAGTTTTTAATTTGTCTTTTTTTTTTTTACTTTGAAGTGCAGTGCTTTAAATCTTCAGATCAATCTCAACATTTAAGCCTTTAATACAATCTTATTTATGTCAATCAAATTGCTAAGGTAGAAACTACTTGGTTTTAGTACAATTATAACAGACTAATCAATCAATATTTCACAATATAGGTTTTTATAATGAGATTATACATGGGTATTGATTTCAGTTTTCTGTTTTTTAATATAAAATTTTTTCTTTATTGATTAAGGTATTACATATATGTACTTATCCCCTCATCGCCCTTTCCACCCCCACTCATGCTCTCACCCTCCTGGTGTCTGTGTCTATTGGTTAGGCTTATGTGCATGAATACAAGCCCTTGGATTTATCTTTCCTCCTTACCCCCCACCCACCCCTACTTTCCCTCTGAGGTCTGATGGTCTGATTGATGCTTCTCTGTCTCTGGATCTATTTTTGTTCATCAGTTTATGTTGTTCATTATATCCCATAAGTGAGTGAAATCATGTGAGATTCATCTTTCTCTGACTGGCTTATTTTTCTTAGCATAATGCTCTCCAGT
The DNA here is from genome assembly GCA_027563665.1 of Antrozous pallidus. Classification (NCBI taxonomy): domain Eukaryota; kingdom Metazoa; phylum Chordata; class Mammalia; order Chiroptera; family Vespertilionidae; genus Antrozous; species Antrozous pallidus. The sequence continues at coordinate 67,177,291 of CM050512.1, forward strand.
TCCATCCATGCTGTGGCAAATGGTACCAATTCCTTCTTTTTTACCATACCATAGTATTCCACTGTGTAGATGTACCACTATTTTTTAATCCACTCATCTGTGGAAGAACATTTAGGCTGTTTCCAAGTCTTAGCTATGGTAAATTGTGCCACTATGAACATAGGGGTGCATATATCCTTTCTCACTGGTGTTTCTAGTTTCTTGGGATATATTCCTAGAAGTGGGATCACTGAGTGAAATGTTATCACTGATAAGGGTTTAATCTCCAAAATTTACAGAGAACTCATACAACTTAACAAAAGGAAGATAACCCAATCAAAAAATGGGCAACAGACCTAAATAGATACTTTTTAAAAGAAGACATAAGGAAGGCCAAAAGATATATGAAAATATACTCAAAGTCACTAATCATTCGAGAGATGCAAATCAAAACGACAACGCAGTACCATCTCACACCTGTCAGAATAGCTATCATCAACAAATCAGCAAATGACAAGTGCTGGCGAGGATTCAGAGAAAAAGAAACTCTCATGCAGTGCAGACTGGTACAGCCACTGGAAAACAGTATGGTGTTTCCTCAAAAAAAACTGGTGTTCCCATTTAACCCAGTAATCTCACTTATAGGAATATATCCCATTTGTCACTTATGAATTGTGCAACACTGCAAATGTTTAGATGTGAATGCTATTTAAGCGATATTTTGTAAATGATGCCAGCTTCCTCATTTTTCATATGTTGATACCAATATTTCATGGCATATAAAGATATCTGTAATTATGTGTGCAGGGTTGTAACTTGGAACTTTCAAGGATAATAAATATGGGTGAATCCTTGTTATAGAAGTTTTTGTTTAGGGCCAGATAGTAAATATTTTAGGTTTTCCAAGTCATATGGCCTCCATGTAACTCAACTTTGTCATTGTAGCACAAAAGCAGCTATAGCAGATATGTAAACAAAAAGGTTCTGTATTCTAATAAAACTTCATTTACAAAAACAGGCAGCAGACTGGATAGGCCCTGTTTTACTGACTCGTGCTCTAGAATAACTAAAGACATTTAAAAGAGGGATACATCTCAGTTCTCAGCCTTTCTGTCTCTGATTTTCTTTTGTCTTCATTTACTGTTCTATATCTTCTAATCTTCCAAAACAAATGCCTTGTTTCTTGAACTATATTGTTAGCTATTTTATTGTTTCCCTTCTTTTGTCTGTACCTTTTTCTCCTTTCCATTCTTCCTCCTTCTTAAGAGATGAGCCAGTGGATATTTGTTATTAATAATGAGTTTATTTTAACTCTTAACTCCTTATCATTATAGGAGATATTATGAAAGTAATTATTTTATTTTAATGTCTCAGGACCTAACATAGCTATTAAATGTTTGTTATTGCTAATGAAGATCTTAATTTCTTTTGTGAAAATTTTGAACATTTAAGACCAGAGAGACCAGCCAGTTAGGCAAAATATTACAAAAGCCTAAACTATGATAGAGATGGAAAAGAGTTGTAAAATTAAAGACTACTTAGTAGATAGAATTAACATAATTTATCAAAGCCATTTATCTCTGCTCCAAAGTGAAAGCAGATGTTTTTTTAAGTAATACTACCACATTTATTAACCTACCTATGGAGTTGTAAGTGGAAAAGGACTGGGATGGGCATAGCAAAGGAAGTGACATAATAACAAATTATCTCTACATCTAGGAATTTTGTGAATTTCATTTCTAATCCGGTTTGCTTAATTTCATGTTATTTAACCTAAAATTATGAAAACAATCTAAGTTGTTTTAGACATGTACATAAGTAAGCTTTATGTAAGTCTACCAGATAGATTTTGCGAGTTTTTTGCCAGGATTAGAATTTTCAGTTTCCAATGACTTCGTGGTTTGTGATATTTTTATTCTTACATTTTAGTTATATACTTTCTCTTTCAAAATTATAAAAATATACCTTACAAAAATGCACTATAAATTCCTTTTCTTCCTTTTCTCCTCTTTCTCAAGATATGTTGGTCTCAGTTCAAGCATACTCTGTTACTTTTGATTGAGAATTCTAAAACAAATAAGAAACTTTCTCCCAAAGGGTTTTGCATGAAAAAGAACACATAAGATATAGGTATATGCAACCAGAATATAACATAGGACATATGACCTACAAAAGAAGCCAAACAGAGTACTTTCAGTTGGGGAGATTCTACTTTCATGAGGTCAGATGAATAAGCAAGAGTGTCAGGAGCCTTGTGAGTTACCATGTCTGTTATTCCTTGGCTACCTCAGACTAATGGTACTGGTGTCCTGAAGAGGTCGCCACACGTCCAGAAATGCTTAACCTGCACCAGAGAGATGGAAACCTGTGAGAGATGATTTTTGCCAGTTTTCTTTACTGACAGATATTGACAAGCAATGTAATATTATTGATTATAGACATCAGTTACATCTAGTTATAATAGACTTACTTTAGCTATATCCTTGTAAAAGCTTTGACTATTCTTACTTCTTTGGATTTTTTTTTCTCTTTTCCCTTTTTAAGGAGAATGCTCTATCAGATGATTTAAAAAACTAACAGGTTGGATGGATTACTTTATTTCCATTTGCTAGTATAATTTGACAATGTGTTTCATATATAAAATGTTATTAAATAAATCACCCTTTTAATTGTAAAGCATACCCAATAAAGTAAACCAAATCTGCATCAAATTACTTATTTTAAATGTTGCTATTTTGTTTTATTCTGAAGAACAAATGGACAGATACTTTCTGCTTGTGCTGATGTCCTTGGCTGTGAGCTGCCAATGTATTTCAAGGTGATAATTACTGACTAGAGGCCCAGTGCATGAAATTCATGTACGGGGTAAGAGGGGGAAGGGAGGGAAAGGGTGTCCCTCAGCCCAGCCTGCACCCTCTCCAATATGTGATCCCTCTCACAATCCAGGATTGCTGGCTCCCAACTGCTCACCTGCCTGCCTTCCTGATTGCCCCTAACTGCTTTTGCCATCCAGCCTGATCACCCCTAACCACTCCCCTGCCAGCCTGATTGATGCATAAATGTTCCCTTGCCAGCCTGTTTCCTCTCAACTGCCTTTCCCTGCAGGCCCGGTCATCCTCAACTTCTCTCCTCAACTGGCCTGGTCACCCCTAACTGCCCTCCCCTGCAGACCTGGTCCCCCCGAACTGCCCTCCCCTGCTGGCCATCTTGTGTCCACATGGGGTCAAGATCTTTGACCACATTAGGGGCAGCCATCTTGTGTGTTGGAGTGACAGTCAGTTTGCATAGTGCTTTTTTATTAATATAGAGGCCTGGTACATGGGTGGGGACCAGCTGGTTTGCCCTGAAGGGTGTCCTGGATCAGGGTGGGGGGTTCCCTTGGAGTGTGAGAAAGCCTGGGCAAGGGGCCTGTGGTGGTTTGCAGGCGGGCCATGCCACCGGATGACCCAAGCAGAGGCCCTGATATCTGGGATTTATTTATCTTCTACAATTGAAACTTGTAGCATCGAGCAGAGCTAAGCCTCCTGCTCTCTCCGTGGCTGCTGGCATTTTTGTTGGGATTTATTTATCTTCTATAATTAAAACTTTGTAACCTTGAGTGGAGGCCTGGGCCTGCCAGGGTGTGTGGAAAGCTTGGCTTCCTCCATTGCCAGGGAAACCCAAGCCTCCTGCTTGCTCTGTGGCTGTAGCCATCTTGGTTGGGGTTAATTTGCATACTCACTCCTGATTGGCTGATGGGCGTGGGTTGTGGATGTAGCATAGTTAATTTGCATATTACTCTTTTATTAGGTAGTGTGCAATCTGTCTCCATACACATAAAGCATTCACACTGCATTTTGCCTCTGGATGTCACTCTTTCCAAGTCAAGACAAACACATAGCTCGAGTGAAGATAAATGGCATTTTGAGCATAATGTTATATTTTACTTCTTCTTGTATGAGTGAAAATTACTCAACAGTTCAGAGTGAAGACTAAAGTGAAGTGAATAACAGAAAAGTGAATTTATATGTGATCGTACTTTAAAAAATGACGGAGAATAGAAGATGAATGTAATTTCTAGGTTTATGATAAAAGAGCTACTTTCTGTCCATATACATGTCAGAGCTCTTAGAAAGGAACCTGTGGTGAGACAATCTATTCAAACATATAGGGTACCATTTCATCTATCATATGAGATTTTGCCTTATTTTGAGAGAGTTTGTTGACAATACAAATTCTTCCTTAGTTGTAGTGAGTTAATTTTATTGTGCTCATAATGTTACAAGTTCAGAAAGGCCCTCTTCTCTCCAGGTTAACATTCTAGAACAATAAAGGTCATCCACTAAATGTGGAGTCCATTTCTCTTCACATTCGAAGAGATGATTGGATGAGATTCTGCAGGTACTATCACTAACTAAACATAAGATTCATATTTTCAGTCCTGCATAGCTACACTTCCATAATTTCATGCCAAACTAGGAAATATCCAAGTCATAAGTCATATGACCATTGTGGTGTATCAAGGTGGGGGGAAATGGACATCTACCATCTTGTGAATTTTAAATATTCAATGGTGGTAAACTATGTAAAATGACTTCTGAGGAGTAAGATTTTCAGATGCCCAAATTTTTATTATAATTAGCTATATGTTATTACCTTATCCCTCTGCAGTGAAATTTGATGATAATTCTTCCTCTCAGTTCCTTAACAAGGGACTTTGCATAAGGTAGTAATAACTGATGTGATAACATTAATAAAAATAATTTATAAATGGTGAATTATACAAATAGGTAATGTTATTATTTTCATTATATAGTATCATACCTAAAAACTATTTTGTTGAAAGAAAAATGGAAAATCAAAGTATTATGTACACCTTGTGGAGTATATATTATCTTAATATACCCCAATGTACCTGTCATAGTACCTATGAAAAACAACTTTAAGTAGTTTCTCCTTATATTCTTCACTTAATAGCATTGCATTAACATTTGCTTTTCAGATTAAAAGCTGAGTGATCATTTTATGGCATATATAAAGATTTAAATTTAATTCTAAGATTAGTGACTGATAGGCAGAAGAAGGTAAATTTACATTTTCATCACTATCTCTTTTAAGCTGAAGAGCATGTTAACCTATTTACTGGACATCTCAGTCAATATCTGGTTACACTTGTGGACTTATGTTAGCAGTGACCGTGACCAGAAACATTTCAAAGGTACAGAACACTAGGTGCTTGGCAGTTTCCTTTACCTTTGTTATAATAATCAGTTTGAAAGCTTTGAGAAACAGAATGCAGTGAGAAATTATTAGCAGTAATTTCCCATTTAGTGGCTTGTGCTAAGACCGGTGGTTCAGAAAGAGTATGAATACTTTGTGAACTTAGTGAAATTGAAGAAGTTTTTCATTAGATGCCTATGTAAATTCCTAATGATCATTTTATGGTCCTTCCTCTCTTCCTCTGTATTAAGAAAGGCATCAGTTGGTGTTAGAAACCTAATCCTTGCTAGCTAAATTAGACTTTGCTTTGTTCTTTCTTAGAAGAAAGACTTTTGTTAGTGGTTTTCTTTGCTAGCTTCCCTGATGGGCAGCAGCCTTAAACTGAAATCTCACAACTGTAACTCTGAGCCAATTGCTTAACCTCTTGTGGAAGAAAAACATTTAATAGGAAGAATATGTAAGATTAGAAATATGAGTTATCCTTCTAAGACACAAATTGACCACTTCTAAGACACAAGTCTCCAAAGCTTACTGTTTTCAAGATCCAAACATCCCAGGAGATATTTAGAATTGTTGCCTGTATTTTTGTCTTACGTATATTAGATCCCTTTACATAAAATAGTGGATTCAGATGATTTGTGAAACATTATTCGGATAATTATGTAAGCATAAAGTAACAGTCATTATATAGATTGTGATTTAAACATAAGTTTATGCAGTTGTTTTTAAGTAAGTTTGCTAAGTTTTTCTTAGGTACATTATATTCAAAGACTGTAAAAACATCTGCATTCAATTTCACTATTGTCTCCTACTGCTTCAAATTTTTAAAAATATGTAATTCAGTCCATCCTTCCCCCTTCTGCAAACTGATACATAACACAGCCTGTAAAATTAGTATGATAATACTTAACAGAATTTTGATGGAGATTGTGCTTAATACAGTCCCTGGAATATTTTAATCACTCCATAAATGTAAGGTATATTACTACTAGTAGTATTGTTTCTGAAATGCTTTAAAAAAAAGTGTGGACAAGAAGAACTGGATTATTTTTATCTCTTCATATGCTTCTAAAAACCTGATATTCCCAAGTGTTTTATATTATAAATCATCTCATGGCAGGCTTTGTAACTTGAGAGATAAGAATCAGACTAACAGCATCCACACCTTGTCCTAATATCCTTGTTCCCAAATTGGAAATTCATCACAGGCATCTCCTGACTCCTGCAGGACTCCTTGTTCCTCTGACTTGTCAGAAAGGATGAACCGGTGAGGACCCAGACTTCTCCATGTGGAGATGGCTCATTCATTTCTCAGTGCTCAGAGCCTCCTATCTACCGGCCATTTTTCCTTTCCTGATGCAGCCAGTAATTGGCTCAGTTCCAGAAACCATACTTCAGTCTGAGAAGCTCCCTGACCTTTATTGAATTCTCTATGGATAACTACAGTTACGTGCTTGGAAATAATTGCAGTTGTTCCCCTTAAAACACAGGAAAAATACCTCTTAGCATTCACAGTGTAGTCTAGGGCAGCTACTAGTGCCAAAGGGCACTCCCTTTCCCCTCCCTTGAAATCAGTCATCCAGTCCTCTGAGCCTGATTGATGTGCACCTGGCATGGTAGAGAGGACTGTCAGCTAACTCTGTCTGGAAGCTGTTTAGTCTCCTGTTGGAAAGCCTAGCAACAGGAACAACATTACCTTGCTTTTATCCTCTACTTATCCACCTTGTCCATCATATATGGAGCCACCAGAAAGTGGAAAAAAGAGTTTGAGATCTTGATTTCAGGGCTGTGCCCATCAAACTCTAAGCAGGATACCAGAAAAATTTTGTAAGTCAATTTAATAGATAATTTTCATTTTCAGTAAAAAGACAGATTAATGATTAAGAATTTATTGCTAGATCATCTCCCATAACTATGAAATTACAAATAGAGACCTAGTGAATAGTGAATAGAGACAACAAGCCTCCTCAAACCTAATCTCTCTACTTTCTGTCATTCATTTTGCAAATACTAACTGGGTTGTTTGTTTTGTTCCAAGGTGTTGCATTTGTAATTACATAGCTTATAATCAGATAGAAGTGGCAGGTAAGAAGGTAAAGAAACACATAATTAGTTATTCCCTAGTTGTGATAAATGCTGTGATGGGAGTAAACTGGATTCAGTAATGAGAATAAATTGTTTGGAAGTGGAAAGGGAAAATCTACTTAATTAGGGAGATGGGGAAGACTTCTGAAGATTATACATTTGGGTGGGAACTGGGGAGTTAGCAGTGTGAAGTTTGGGGGGAAGTAGGTGTCCAGGCTCAGTTGGAAATGTCATTAGAAGATCCAGCAGCCAGCAGAAAAGATTATAATAATCTCTCTTATCCTTTAAAAAAAATCACATATTTCTAATACACTTATTAATAATTGCTGCATTCTTTCTTTTGAAAAGTTCTGAGTTATTTTTATGCAATGTTTTAAATACTTACTGGCATTTATTATATGCACCTCCATCTCATCATGAATTACCTTTCAGTATAGTTACTTTTATCTGTGTTGAGTGACAATACAACAATCCAAACAGAAATTATTTTAAGATTATCTGCCTTTGGGGATTATCTGTGCTACTTTTTTTAGTAGAGCATATAATGAGGAGGTATGTATTGTGTTTGTCATACCTAAAATAATAAATTAACAGTGCTAATCCATACAAAGCATGCTTCAACTCTTTAAATTTTTATTTTTAAAGATTACTGTTTTAAGAAAAATACTTCTAATTAACTATATTAGGAGTCATAAAAAGTGAAAATATCCTTCATGTTATACTGAAACTTAATTTTTAGATTTCACTAGGGATCTAGAATCAGCAGTTCTTTCAGAAGTAGATCCCAGAAGTCACGTCATATGTTCTCTAATAACAATTCTTATCTTTCATAATGTATTAAAATTTTCATCTGTGTTATTGCTAATTTTTTCTCCTCTCAGTTTCAGTACTTGATCTTTACCTATAGTATACAGAAAGTAACAAATATCACATTAGTGTCATCATTTATTGAATAAATAATTCCCTACTGTGTGTAAGGATCTATGCTACATGCCAAAGGCACAGTACTAAAATAATTCATGCATGATGCCAAACTATTGTGTGTTTTTTTCTATTCTAGCTTGAATATATACTAGTTTTAGGTGACTATGAAACAGGCAAGTTATTTGTGAATTCATTGTTGCTATAAATTTTAATTACTTTATAACTTGTATGTAACTATGTTATTATATAGAGTCATTGTCAGCAGGAAGAAATAACACAGTTGATATCTTCTTTTTTTCCTTTATCACTTCATTCATGTTTGGTTTTAATTTTTCCCAGTTCTATTTAAAGTTATAAATTAGAAAATTTATAAGCCTTTGATCTAAAATTTAACTTTATGCATGCAATATAAAGGTGGCCCAGCCAGCTGCAGGGCAGCAGTTTGGAAGGTTTAAGTTTGTTTTCAGCTGGACCAAGAACACGTACTTCCTCAGCCTCTCGTTCCCTGCCCAAATATTGATCTTGTAATTCTTTGTCTTACCTTTGTGAGATATACATGTTTTTCATGAGAGAAATGAAGATGACTATTTTTTAATTATGAAGTAATATTCTTTAATCATCATCAAAGTACATTTTCATACATGTAATCATGAATTTTGGCATATTATAACTATCTATGACCACTTTGTTATCATTTTTTTAATACTCACCCTAGAATATTTATTCATTGATTTTTAGAGAGAGTGGAAGATAGAGTGAAAGATAGAGAGAAATATCTATGTTAGAGAAACACATTAATTGGTTGCCTCCTGCACAAGCCCTGACCAAGGCCTGAGCTTGGGCCTGAGATTGGGACTGGGGCTGGGCCTGGGAGAAGCCTGCAACCAAGGTATGTGCCCTTGACCTGAGTAAGCTCAGGACCATTCGGTCTGCAAGCGACACTTTATCCACTGAGCCAAACTGGCTAGGGCTGTGATCCCCCTGAATTGCCAGTTTTGTGGGATTAAAATAAGTCAGTCTAAATAATGCATTTACAATAAGCACTTTCAGTATCAGTGTGTGATTTAAGTCTTTAGCTTATTACAAATGTGATGAATTTTCTGATTTGTATTTAGAAGTTATTTTTTGCTGTTTTGTAGCATGTACTTCATCACGTGTTTGACCTCTCATGTAGCACTGCAGAGGGGGATTCTAAGTGCTATGAAATCTACATACATAGTAACACCCACAGATTGACCAACCATCAAGTTCTCGAGTATGTGGGTGGCAGTGTACTTAAAATAATAAATTCACATATTATGCAAATAAAAGTGGGTGGTAATTTTTATTTTAATATCTGGAACATGTAATTTAATATACTTCCTATCAAAAATCCAAATGTAGTTTGGTTGGAAAACTTATAAAATGATTCTAAGTACATATGGAAAAATATATATGCTACAGTAATGAAGAAAATATTATAAAAGGCATAACTCCATTTATATATTAAAATATTTTATAAAACTATAATAATTAAAACAGCAATGTGTGGTCATTAAATATATGCACAAACATTGTTGAATATAGAATAGTTATGTCAGTAAATAAAGTACAGATTAAGATTTAGAATATAGTAAAAGGGGTATTTTAAATCAGTAGGAAAACATTTTTAATAAATCATATTGGAACAATTAGCTAACTATTGGTGGTAGGACTGGGTTGATAAGTCTGGTTAAAGAACCAACTAGACTTTTCAAAGAATCGACTCTTGTTTTTATTGATCTTTTGCATTTTTTATACTCTAATTTATTTCTGCTCTGATCTTTATTATTGTCTTCCTTCTATTCACTTTGGGCTTTGTTTTGTTTTTTTTCTAGTTTCTATAAGTACAATGTTAGATTGTTTATTTGAGATTTTTCTTGTTTCTTGGGGTAGGCCTGTAATGCTATGAATTTCCTCCTAGGAATGCTTTTACTATGTATTACAGATTTGGGGTTTTTGTTGTCTCATTTTTATTTGTTTCAAGCTATCTTTTGATTTCTTCATCAATCTCATTGTTAACCATTAATTATTTATAACATGTTATTTAATCTCCAGGACTTTGTGTGTTGTTCTAATAGAAGAAGTGAGGTTGGTATTTACTAAATTTGTGAGATATCTTTCCCTAATAATTGATGTTATAAATAACACTAGTTAGTACTTTTAGTCTGTCAGTAGTAGTGACTGAGCAGCCATCATATGCTTAGGGTCCCATTTCATCTTTCATGGGAATTTGCCTTATTTTGAGAGAGTTTGTCGACAATACTGACTTTTTCTTAGTGGTGTATTAACTTTATTATGCTCATAATGTCACAAATTCAGAAAGGTTCTCTTTCCTTCCAGGTTAATTTTCTAGAACGGTAAAGATCGTCCACTAAATGCGGAGCCCATCTCCCTAGCATTGGGTACGGCCAATGTGGCATTTGTTGTGAGCAAGAAATAATCTATATTTGTTTTCTGATGTGCTCACATCTAATAATTTTATTTTCAGTTGAGCCTATTTGCATCATTCATATTGCCCATTGTAATAACCAAAAGTGAAAATTAAAACAGCTTTGTTGTCAGACCCCAGTTTTGCTACTTGTATGGCAAGTTCAGCTCCTAGTTTTGCCACTTGTATGGCATCTTTAAATCTCATCTATTCGTTACCCATCCCATAAAGTCCTTGCAAGAATTACATGAGATAATGTGTCTGAAGTACTTAGCCATAGTAAATATGCAATAATCAATTGCTGTCATTATTAGCATTAACAATATTATTAAGTTTTCTTTGAAGAATTAACCAAACATGATGCTATTAATCAGCATTGGAAACCAAATGCTTACCATCTTCAGAAACAGATTTACCAAAAATCTGAAAGTGAAACAGACAACTGGTATGAAGTCCACTGCCACATTTCGAATTTGAATTTGACTTAATGAATCTTTCCCCATAGGGAAGATGCAACAAGCTAAGGAAATTTCTGAAAGAGGTAGAACTAGAAAAATATGCAGATAAATGGCTACCTCAGGAAGGCATTCATTTATTCGTTTATTTAGTCTATTGAGTGTTTTGTGCTAGGCATTATTCTAGGAGCTTGGGAAGTGTTGGTGAATGAAACAAAAATGCCCACCTTATAGTCTTTCCAGTGAAACTCATATTTTTAGTCTGAATCATCACCCTGTTGTCCATGTCCATGAGTTCTCTTTTTTTCCCTTTTTTGCTAAATTCCCCCTCCCCCGACCCGATATCCTCCCCATAACCCCACTCCAACTATCTTTGCTGTGAAATGAGAATGGGAGAAGAGTCAGCTAGAAACAGATGGAGCCAGGGAAAGGAATTCAGACATAGAGAATTACCATTTTTCTAAGTCAAAAATGGTTACATATTATTAATTTGAAATGGTTCAACCTCCTGTCATGCAGAGGAGTTTGGATATTATTGCTATGGATGGAAAGCGTAAGAGAGGGAGGGGTTTGGATATTATCACTATGGATGGAAAGCTTAAGGACTATGAGCAAGGGAAATGAGGTGAGATTTATTTTGGCAAATAAATTACAGGCTTCCTGACTCACCATGCACCTTACCTCTGTCTGAAAAAGGCACATGATGAATTATTTTCCTAAATTATCCAGGACTCTTCACTCCAAGTTTGACTTATTCCATGTCTTTGCACATTGGCCTGATTCCTTACCCTTGGCCTCACTGTCTCATGGACTTTGGCTGTCAGCTTGCTGTTTGTGGTGATTTCTCCCACTGCAATGTGGGTTCTGACATGCAGCCTCAAAGTGGAAACTCTTTGTAAAGCTCTCTTATACACAGCCTTGCTTTCTTCTGTGTGGCCTGAGCCATCCCAGGGTCATCTTATATTGATATAAGATTGGATAGGGGATAAATTCAAGGATAGGATGAAAAGAAGTTAAATTACATATATTATATATTTTTAAAAAGTACTTCTAATTGGGTATTTTCTGGTTCTATGTTTTGGGAATGTCTCCAAATGTGAGTAACACACACACAATAATTTGGGAATGCTTCTCACAGTTATTCTCCAGGCCATACTCTTTTGAAAGACAATCTTTAGAATAATGATAGCAATTACATTTATTTAGCTAGTTATAGCTTACCAATTACTTTTCTAAACAGATTCTCATTTGATCCTCATCGTAGCCGAGGGAAGTAATTATCACCACTTTATAGGTGATAGACAGAGGTTTATTAAAGATACACGTGTTTCCAGAGCTTCTATCCTAGCTACCTACCTTCAGATCTGTCTCCTCTTAAAATGCAAAAATCTATCCATATTTATATATTTAATAAGTCAAAATAGTGTTTTGTTAATATTGGATAATACTAGAAACATATCTGTTTCTAGTCCAAGCTTTAACTTCCCATGTTTATATAAATGAAGTAACTTCTCAGCTCTGTGATGATTACTAAGGTGATCTATCAGATTTTTATAACAGTAATTTTGATAATGTTGGCATGAAGCAAAGAAGCTTCATAGTGATGTAAAATGCACATAATAAAGGCTGTCCAACTTGAAGACTTTTGAAGTCTCAAAGTCCCTCAGTTTCTTTGAAAGGAAATATTTTTAAATTGTCTTATTTACACAGTGGCTTCTGTAAACTGATTGGCTGGTCTGTTCAGTTGGCACTTACTGGTTCTGTGAGGGAAGGGGGAGATGCAGAAGGAATCCTCCAGCGTAGAGCAGTCCTGAGGGGCTTCAAGGCTTTCCTCGTGGCTTCCCTAAGAGGGTGCAGCAGAGGCTGCTCTAACCCTTCCTCAACACTGCACCAGTCAGAGCACCCAGGGGTCACGTAAGGGTCAGATGAATCAGAGAGGCACAGATGAGCCTCAGATCTTTTCTTTAACAGTGTCCATCAACATCTCTATTTCCCACAGACTCTTGCTGTCAACCCTACAGAAGATTCTCACCTCCATCCCGTACCCATAAAGGCACATGGCCCCTGTCTTTGCTTCTCATTCTTCATGACTTAAAGGAAAAATGCTAAAGGATAGGAAAATTGTTCCTATTGGACATTACCAAGCAAGCAAGGAAATCTAGTTTGATTCACTTTATTTTCAGATGCTAGACATGGTTTTTATTTCACTTTTTCCTTATGAAGATTTAGAGATTTTTCTGGTTAAATTAGAATAAAAGCTATAGTAAGCTAAGTAATTATATGCCTTGTCATGAAAGCAACCCTCCCTCCTCCTCCCCCTCCCCCAGTTTTCTTCTGATTATGATGTGTTGATATTGGAGCACACATTTTGCTGACATCTTCTTAAGCTTAGTATCTTGATGAATGGACCAGAGTATATGGATTGATTGAAAACTCAGTTTTACAATGGCTCAAGTAAGCATAGGTTAGGATCATGGGCAGCCAGTCAGCTGACAGGGTCTACACAGTGCTCGATGGATTGCAGAGAAATTTGAGTTAAAGAGAGGACACTGCTATCTATTACCAGCTGACTGGAAATATGTTATTGAATCATATCAGAAATAAAGGCCAAGCTATTTGTTCTGACTCCTTCAAATTACAAATACCTTTACTGCTTAATAAGCAAAACAATGCCACCTTATATATTGTGAAATATTACTATAGACAATGAAAGCACTTCGTTTTTTGCTGCTAGCAGCTTGGGCCTATTTTTATTCTGTACACACAAAAGCCATATTCATATTACATTTAAAAATGCACTATTTTAGTAGCTCTTAATAGTGATCCATATAAAACTTTAAATGGGAATGAATGAGTTAAAGTAGAACAGTGTTTCATCTATACTGAAATAAAGTCACATTTTCGTTTTCATTATATTGGATAAATACACAGATACAAAAAATAGTACAGAAACTTATGCTTTCTGAAATGATATTAAAAGCATCTTAAACTGAGCAACTTAGCATACAATTAGTCATAAGGTCAGTCCATTTCATGATCAGTTGGACAAATTTTTAAATTTATTGGGATAGTAGTGGTTAATAAGATTATATAAATTTCAGGTATAAACTTATAAAACCTATAAATTTTATATTACATCGTTTGTATATTCCATAGTGTACTCACCACCCAAAGTCTAGTCTCCATTCATCACCAAATATTTGACCCCCATTACCGTCTTCATCCTCCCTCACCCCCTTACCTCTGGTAACCATCATAATGATATCTGTGTCTACAAGTTTATTTTGTTTGTACATTTGTTGCTTTTTGTTTTATATCCCACATTTGAATGAACTCATATGAGTCTTGTTCTTTTCCTGGTCATGGTGCTTACAGGAGGCAACCAATCAATGTTGCTCTGTCACATCCATGTTTCTCTCTCTCTCTCTCCCCCCTTTCCCTTCTTCTCACTCTAAAGATCAATAAAAACATTTTTTACAAAATTGTCATCACAAAGCTATTGATGATTTCTGAGAGAACAAGAAAGAAAACATTTCTAAATATTAGAACCTGTTGAAATTATTTCAGTGTTTGATTCTGCTGCCCCTTTTTTTAAAATTCTTGGACTTAACATGCTTTTTGCTTTGCCCGGCCAGCATTGCTCAGTGGTGAGTGTAGACTTATGAGCCAGGAGGTCATGGTTCAGTTCCCTGTCAGGGCACATGCCTGGGTTGTGGGCTCTGTCCCCAGTGTGGGGCATGCTGGAGGCAGCGGAACAATGATTCTCTCTCATCATTTGATGTTGCTCTCTCTCTCTCTTCTTCCTCTCCCTTCCTCTCTGAAATCAATAAAAAAAATATTTTTTTAAAGATGCTTTTTCCTTTAATCCTGCTTTTAAGTATAGAACAATGTTAAAGCTTTCTATCTTATAACTGGAGACATTTCAAATACACAGAAAGTGACTTTTGTAATCTAAGTCATCCGATAATAGGGTAGAGTATATTTAAATTATAATGAATTAGGAGGTAAGAGATTGCTATGTGGTAGACAGAAATTATATGCACAGAGAATTAAAGAGGAGGGCAGTCACCTTATAACCCAGTATTGCTCTTCAGCTCACTAGAGTCCATGGAGAAGTCTTCCAGAGTAGAACCCTAGATCCATGCTCCCTGCCAGCTCTTCCTCATCCATATTTCTTGAGCACACCATATTTAAAGAATTGGTAAAGTTGTAGGAACTAGTGGCCACATGTGAGCAACCAGAAGTATAAGACTTAATAGATGCTTAATTAGGTTAGCATAGTCGGAAGACATAGAAGTAATCTGATGAATTTTACATGGCCCTAGAGACAATAAAAATACTTAAAGATAACAAGACTTTTTTCTTTCCCTTCTACTCTGGATTTGATGAAGGTTCACTAAACTGAAAGCCATGGGACACACTGCAGACCAATAGTAAATATCACCCATTCTCCAGCCATCACATAGAGCAGAAAAGTTTTGCCTTCCGTATCAATTAGGATAAGCTAGATTATGCTGTAGTAACAACATGAGAATCTTAGGAATTTAAAAGACCTAAATTTATTTCTCACTACAGTACGTCATGGGTCAGAAAAGTTGCTCTGCTCACAGTTGTCACTTATGGACACAGGAAGATGACAAGTTCATTGCTTCCACAATCTCAGAGACAGAGAACTTGCTAAGCCGTGCACTGGCTCTTAAAGTTACCTCCTAAGAGGGACAATAATCATTTCTGCTCAAATTGCACTGACTAAATCAAATCACATAACCATGCCTGAGTTCAATATGGTGGAGCCATGTAAATCTATTACATAGAGAGGCACCATATGTTTGTGTCCGATAATACAGCTCCCACACCTGCAATTTTGTCCATTATGCCAGTGAAGTATAGGGTCCCTGATTTATTGTGATTTTAAAAGCTACCAGATTACATCCAGTAGGAGAGTCCTCAGACTTCTGACCCACTCTTTTCCATATGGCTAGCAGGGTCTATTTTCCTAGTTTTTTTTTTTTAGCACCTGTGAATTTTCCATGAAAATCACCTCCTAAATAGATTTCACATTGTAGCTTTGGGCTCAGGGGGAGAAAATCCTCAGGATCATCTCTGTTAGGAGACTGGAGGTAGGAGAAAGCTGTAAGAGACTGCTATATACACCTTTGTCGCTTCTTTTATGTATTTAATGGGATTTTGCTGGGAAGTACTTTTTACGTGAGTTACCAAACAAGTTTAAAAATAAGTTGTCGTTGAACTATACCAGAATATTGTAAAGCTCGGTGTCACTTCTTCGTTTGCTTGACTCTAATAGCATGGCCCCTCCTTCCCTCTCTAGTGCTTTTATTCTGTAACTTATACACATACGGATGCACTGTTGGATGGTGAGACACTGAGCAGGTGTGGGAAATGCACAAACAAGGAGGCTTCAATCTGGGAAGTTTAAGTAGAAGCAGTAGAACTTGAGGGACTACAAAACTTGTTTTAACAATTGCAAGTAAAATAACAAGAACTGTACTTAGGGAAGTAGAAAGAATGGCACGCCGCAGGGGGGATTTATTAGACAATTGCTCTGTAACAGACTGCACAAGGTGTCTAGGGTCCAAAGAAGAGTAAGAAGTGATTTCTTGAAGGAACCACAGAGAGCATACCTAGCATACGGTGTGGTTTGAAGGAAGTTTGGGGCCACCTGCTCAGCGGCTCACCATCAAACAGTGCATCAAAGATAAATTCAGGTGACAGAAGTCAAGAGGATGGGCTGGAGAATAGGAGATGAAGCAGCAGACCTCTCCGTGACTAACCATATATGTTTTAGATCTGCGCTCCATGTACACTTCATTTTGGCCTCTTCTGTGAAATCTAGTATTTTGTCTAAAAATGTGAGATAGACCTAATCGGTTTGGCTCAATGAATAGAGCGTCGGCCTGCGGCCAGGTTCCTTTCCAGTCAAGGGCATGTACCTTGGTTGCGGACACATCCCCAGTGGGGTTGTGCAGGAGGCAGCTGATTGATGTTTCTCATCTGATGTTTCTAACTCTTTATCCCTTCCCCTTTCTCTCTCTCTAAAAAAAGAAAAAATCAATAAAATGTTAAAAAATAATAAATAAATAAAAATGTGAGATATATAAAGTTTCAGAATCCCGGACTATATCCTAGTAGCAGATACTAAGTGAACCTAAAAAATTTTAACTCTTCAATATTAGGAAGATTGACAGCCAGGCAGTGACAAATGCATCTTTGTTTTTCTGTGTGTGTGTGTGTTTTTTGTCCTGTCACTAAAGATGAGATGTGATTACTTTCTGACAAAAGCAGCAACCTTGCATCAAGGCTGCCCACTCTAATTTAGGCAGGAGCCTATCTATCTTGACTGACCTGGCCCCGTTTCATTAAAAAGGAGTTCAGAGTCAATGAAAAGTGCTAGCAGCTCTGTCATCCCATTAAGTAACGGGGCGGTCTGAGTCAGCACTTGGAGCAGACGTGGGAGCCTTAGGAAGAGTTATATCGGGGATCAAGATACAGCGCTGCTCGAGCCAAATCCACTTTGGTGCACAAAGAAAAGAGCTTGTTGTATGCAATAAAGTGCTTGACTAGTAGACACATAAATTTAGTTGTCTTCTTGCCAACCTAGAAGATAGATTGTCTCATCAGTCTTGTGAGTATTGACTTAAAGAAAGGACAAGCAAAAACATTTGGGGGAAAATGGAAACCTGACTTGGGTCCAGTGTGAATAAATTTTCTTTAACTTGACCTATTTTTCATCTCAGACTTTTCTACCATCCTATTGGCAACTCACACATCAGTTTCAACAGTTTCCTGCTCTGCTCTAATACCACCTCCTTAGCAGCCTTCTCTGTCAATCCACAAAAATAGTTCCCACCTCCCCTCCCTTACACTCTTCTTCCAACCTGCTCAGTTTTCCTAACAGCATGTCCAACTGTCAGCAGTTGTATTGCTTCTATACTTGTTTGTTGCCTGTGTGTCCAACTAATTTGTAAGTTCCCGGGGAAAGGAATGTATTCTATTTATTGCAGTGCGTCAATAAATAGTTGTTAAATTAATTGTCAAAGCCATTCTTCACCATCAAAGTATGAGCTAGAAGAGTACATTTTTCCTGCTAAGGCCTTCACGTAGCTGAGACTGAATCTCTTCTTCTCTGCTCTTTTTCCTACTTTTCCTCCTACCATTGGTAATCATGTTTGTTGTTGTTGTTGTTGTTGTTATTTTAAATATATTTTTATTGATTTCAGAGAGGAAGGGAGAGGGAGAGAGAGAGAGAAACATCAATGATGAGAGAGAATCATTGATTGGCTGCCTCCTGCATGCTGCTTACTGGGGATTGAGCCCACAACCCAGGCATGTACCCTTGACTGGAATTGAACCCAGGACCCTTCGGTCTTCAGGCTGATGCTCTATCCACTGAGCCAAGCCAGCTAGGGCACTAATCATTGTTTTTATAGAAGTAAACTTAAAATATGGATAATTTGATATATTGAACCTCTAAGTAGTTTCTTGCATCACAGGGATGTGTGTAGTAGCCAGTAGAAGTCAGAAAACATGCCTCTTATCTTGTGGTGCCTCTGGCCAGCAAGGGGCATGGCTTTCCCTGAGGTCCTAGTATCCTCATGTAAAAGTCAGAGCTCAGAGGGAATCCCTTTGGGTCCTTCCATTCCACAGCATTGTTGTGATCTACATCTAGGTAGTCTTTTCTCACCCTACTCATATCCCTAAAAGTGAGACTATATAAATATTGAAATTGTTTGTATGTTATATTAAGGGTTTTGTTTAGTTTGGTTTGATTTTCCTGCTGAGGTATCCAGAACATGAGAGCCCTTTAATGACCTAGGCAATTTCCTTCATTCTTAAGAGTCACCGAAGGACAGAAAGCTGCCATCAAATATTGTTTGGACACACACAGTGTTTCTTTCAAGAGCGTAGGCATCTATAGAGTGGGAAAGGAGGCGTAAGGAATGTGAAACAAATGTGAATACAAAATACCTTTTGTGTTCATGTGAATTCCAAATTAAGAATATTGGAGAATATGAGAATAAATGAAGGATTTAATTTGTAAAAGTTTCTCTTAATCTTTAAGTTGTGAAGAGATAAGTGCTGCTGCTTTTCTCCATCCAACCTCTTTCCCATGTTGTTGTTTTATTGTTTCCCAGGGAGCTAAAAAAAAATCTAACCAGAATTGTTTATTTTCTTGATTAAAAACCCAACCACGTTTGTATTATTCTGTTTCTTTAGACAAGAGCACCCGTTTGTGCTGACTATGTGTGGCAAACTCAGCTAGAGAAAGCTTTCTCTGACAATATTATATTTTCTCCTTCATTGTCAACTTTCTAACTGCTCTAGTGTTTGGTGCATAAAGTCATTGACTATTCAGTGTGTCCAAGAGAACAAGGTGACCCTCACCAGGCCTGGCTCAGGGGAAAAAGACTCTCTCCGAAGGAAATGCTCTCTGAAATCTCCATGCGTAAAAATAGCACACACACACAAAAATAACAACCACAAAACAAAACAAAAAAAAACTACCAAAAACATTTCTTTGCAGAGCTTTTACTACGACTTGAAGGAAACAGGACATTTAAGGAAATTTTTTCATATCATTTTATGAGACTAAATTTGCCTTCAAATTATGTGCTTCAGTACTTTGTGTTTGCATGACAAATGTTTTCTTGCCTAGTTGTAAAGAATTTTCTCTACTCCTCACTCCCCCACCCCGCCCCTGCATGAATCACTCCTCTGTGCTTTGCATTACTTGGCATCAACCAGTTCTTTCCACGGAGGCAGATGTGAGGGGCGGGAGAGAGAGGGTGTGGAATCCTGATTGCTAGCAGTGTTCAACATTCAAAAGTGAAGGGAAAAAAAGTTTTCTAGAGGCTCTTTATTCAAGTGCGGTAGAACATTCTTCTGAGATGATTTAGGGTTTACATTTGTGGAAGAGAGGCTGGGTACATAGAGAATGTTATTATTGGAACCTTACTGTCACAATGATGTTGCATTTCTCAGGAAATGCTTGCTATTGTGTTTATTATTATGTTCTCTGTTTTCTGCCTGCTTTTTGAAAGCTTTGAGTCTGAAGCGCTGATATGGCAGCTATTTGGCTACCTAGAAAAAGATGTTACAATTCATAAATGTTATGTTAAAAAATAATGGTCTCCCAGAACTTTGTATAAATAACAGAGAGGTAGGAAAATTTAGGTAATTTACATATTGGTATTTAGTTTTTAACATATGTACAGATGACACACCAGGCAAGCAGTAAAGAACTGTGATATAAAGATTCCTCAATGAAATTAAGAGAATTTTAATAAACATGTTTATATTTTTATTATCCAAATTTAAATAACAGGAGGAAGATTGACATAATGACAGATATTTGCAGCAAAGATATCTTCAGTTTTCAGCACTTTTCTAGTACTGTTCAGATACTTTTTAGCCATGAAGTAGAGCCTTCCATGTCAGGAACACAAGTGAAAAACCAGGGATCTAATAAAACTGGCAGTAGAGAGATTATATATCTATATTCTAAAGTTACTGATTTGAGCAATATTATTGTCTACTAATATAGCCATAGTTATCCATCTATTCTATTTCTGCTTTCTCTATCATCATCGTTTTATCTTATTTATTCTTACATTTCTACATTCAGTGACATTTCCTTGTATGTTGGAGTTTTTAACTTATGGTTTTGTAACACATCAGTATTCAACATGTACAAATGCTTATGATTATCAGACATTATATTCATCATAAACTCAATTGTGCTTCACAGAAGACGCCTATTTTAAAGTCTTACACTGAAGTTTAGTCATTGTTCATAATAATGATCCTAGGCATAGGGGACAGACAGTAAAGAGGTTCTTTTCAATCTGTTTATGAATAAAAGAAAACATATGCTACATTTGGAAATCTTTTTATTAAGAGTGGTTAAAACTGTTTAAAGGTTTTGCTTGAAGGTTATTAATCCTTAGTTACCTGGATATTTTCATGTTAGATACCTAAATCCTGTCCAAATGAGGCTTTGTTGTGTGTACATATTCTCACAAAGCAAGAGTGTTACCTGCAGCATGCTTTGATGGTTGGAATTACAAGTACCAGATTGGCTACAAAAAGCTCAAGATAGTCTGGGAGATGCTAAAGATTAGAAACATTATAAAATAGTTACTTCTCACTTTCGGTTGTTCTCCTATATTTAAAAAGAAATGCAAAATTGGGCTATAAAAACTGTGACAT
Organism: Antrozous pallidus; assembly: GCA_027563665.1. Lineage (NCBI taxonomy): Eukaryota > Metazoa > Chordata > Mammalia > Chiroptera > Vespertilionidae > Antrozous > Antrozous pallidus. Next base: position 67,198,609 of record CM050512.1, read on the forward strand.
CGTCTCACTATCCAGTCTTATAAGAATGTCTTTGTGACCATCTTTGTAACCTCAATTTGAGATCAGAGAAAAGTCAAAGTAGAGACCTTTCCCTGATCTCCCTAGTTGCCCCGGCCCCAAAGAGTTCATTTGCAAGGAGGATAGGAAGAAAGAGATGGAAGAAATTCCTGGGCATCCACCTTTCTGAGTGCCTACAGTCTTCTCCCTTAGACAGGATCTTACCTGTCTCTCCAGTAGACTTTTGGGACACTGCTCTAGAATAGAAAATGCCATCATCAATTAACAAGGAGGTAGGAAACCCGCAAACAAATCCATGGAATAGCCTGGCAGTCTGGTAGCTGGCTCTTAAGAGAGGAACTAGAACAGTAAAATATTCCTTTTCAGGTCCCAGAAGCCAATATATCTCTGTAGTAGTAGCTGTGGTGGCTATTGCTGCTGTTTTCCCTGTCATTAGTATTCTCCTGGTGTATAAGTTTATGGAGAAGTTACTGAAAATGAAGTTTGATGTGTCTTTGCTGTATTATTGTTATTGGAACAATCTCTAACTTATTTTTGACAGTTAAATGTTGGACCTTGAAGTAGAGCTCACTGCAGATTTTGCATACTTAACTCTGAGTCATCCTCACAGAATTAACTCTGAGTCATCCTAACAGAATACATTATGATTTAATTATAACTCAGTGATTTCAAGGTGATCAAAATGTCATGTTATAGAAATGTTATTATATTGAAAATAAGTGATGGGCTCTATAAAATAAAATTATAGATAAGTATTTGGAAGAACTTATATCTCCCACTAGTTCTTTTTCCCTTTGAAAGTAGAAAAATAGTCTAAAATGGCCCTGCTGAAAAGAAAATTGCTGTAATTCACTGAATGATGCTTTCCTGCTGTTATACTTTTTTGATAGAGGCTACAGGTTTGTTTTTTTAAAGAACATTTTTATATTTGTTTCCCCTATGTTATATTATTAGGGATAATATTTTTTCCACAAACCACTGTGAGACACAAGAACTAGAATCATAAGTTAAATTAAGTCAAGTTGAATTGATGACTATATATTCAAATTAAAAGTTAGGTTTTCTGTTTTATATGCAATATAATGAATTATCACTCCAAAGACCATATCAAAGAATTTGCTTAGTAAGAAAATTCAAAGGTTACTAAATTTGCAAAAGATGCAGCCATACACTTTCTCACAGTGAAAGAAAAAAATAGGCAAAGTCAGAAAATGTGTCCACGGTGTGTAATTTGTTGGACATATTTTCCTCCATTCCTAAGTTAGGGCATTGGCTGGGGCTGAAATTACTGGAGAGTTTGTCCCCGAAGACATTCCTCCAGCAAAGATACTTTTAGAAGCAGATTGTCACCATTACTTTGAAAACTGCTCTCTTCTGGAAGATCAGTCATGATGGCTGTGATCAAACGTAATCTGACCTCAGCTCAAAACCTGTTTTATGTTTCTGATGTTTTAGAAACAGTCTAGTGACATGTTTATGGCCACTTAAAAAACTTTTCCAATTCCCGTCCCATAATTAATTGGCAAAATCAGAAAGCAAATGACTACACTATATTTAGCTCCTTCAAAATGCCCCTTCACAGAGTTATGGTTTACACGGTGCCTCCTGCTCTTAGGGAGGGTCCAGCCAAGACCTATTTGGGAGTACACCATTGCTGACCCCTTTGGGGCATCTACCTCTTGGAACTTTAATTCCAAGAGGTAGGTGCCACTTCCACATGAGTGTAGTTCTAACAAAATTTTGCATGTACAGATGGCTCTGTACGTCACATGAAGAAACAGGGCTATGCAACCCACATTTCTCATTCTGCCTTTGCTGCACAAAATGTAGACTCAGTGATTGCCCGACAAATCTTTTACCTCATCAGCTCCTTCCATTTAAGAGGATATAGCTTGTTTTAAATCCACAATCTGTGTTTTAACCTACCACACAGTGTTACCAATCTATTAATATTGAGTTTGTGCCCTGCACTAGGAGGGAGAGCATGGGAACAATGCCGCAATTGACTTGCCCACCCCCAGAAGTACCCTTTTTAATGTTCACAAAGGCACCATAGGCTAGAGGTGCTACCAGTACCATAAAGTCATTAGAATTAGGTAGGTTATAAATTATTAATAAAAGTAAATATCAGGTTTAGGACTACGCAGCTCTCTAGAAAAAGGATTAAATTATGATTGCTGTCTGAGGGAGGTCAATATATCTCTGACTTTTGTGTGTATAAAATATTAAGCAAGTAATAATTTAGGTGCATATTGAATTCCAAACACTTATAGGATAATTTTAACATGAAATTATTTTTATATGTATGCTTACATTGTACTCATTACTACATTTTCTATTTAGTTATTACATTTAGGAAAGCAAAACCTTAGAATGGACTTTTAGAAATATCCAAGGAAGGAAGTATGAAACCTGTAACTTACCTGCCTTATCACCACTTTAATAAAATTTGCATTATAAATTAAACCATTAAAAATGGAGGTTTCATGTTGTAGTACTGAACTTTAAGACTATTTATACTGTCTTTTAAAAACATCTTAACAAATAATATATTATTAAAAAGGAGTAACAAAAATGCAGGAAGAAGGTTTAACTCAAGTGATATATTTTATAGAATTAGGAGAACTGGTTAACTAGTTAGAGAGTCAAAATGAAGTTGAACATGAAGCCTTTTTATGACATAATGAAGTAAATAAAAATCCATTATACTTTGTTGGTACTATTTTCTGAGTGAACTGTTCATCCAGAATTTGTATTAAAAAATCAATTCAGATGTTCATTTTCCTTTTTATTGAAAAGCACCATTATAGTATGATGAAGCAAATTACCTATCCATTGATTCAGCTACACTTTCTGGATGTATAGGGGTGGGCAAAAGTATGTTTTCAGTTGTAATGCAAATAAATCATACAATAATAATTAAACAATATAAAAATAAACTGTTTTGCATACTCACACCTGTAAACCTACTTTTGCCCATCCCTCTATATACTTTGGGAGCTATTCCAAGTGAAAGGATTTGAGGTGATATTTTTTTCTTTGTAGTTTTTTTTTATTATTGCTTGAACTCTTTATCAAAAATGTGTATTGTTTTACAAAAACAAGGAAAACATTGTAAAAGTTTTTCAATTGACTTACAGTCACATTTTTAGCATGCTACCAAGTCAAATATATCGTATCTAGCTTTAAGGATCCAGAGTGGGGGCAGTGGTCAGGAGCACCAGACTCCCTGTAATGCTAGCTGTCATTCACTCACTGTATCACACAATGGCCATGAACAGGTCCATACTGCTTCCTGTGTGCCGGGACCTGGTTTAAATTCTACTCATTCAATCCTCACTGTGAGAAAGGTAATACTGCTTCCCAGTTTCTCAGGCAAGCTAATGAACGCCAGATATACATAAAGGTAGGAGCAAGAGACTAAGTCTGAATTCAAAGCCAGATTCCAGGATCCTTGTTTTCAGCCATTGGAAATAGTCTGTGTCTCATCTTAGGAAAGTTGCTTCAACTATCAGGGCTTCTGTTTTCTCATCTCAAAGCTTAAAGTATTGGCTGCACAATGTGGACAGTTGGCCTGAAAGCAGCAGAAAGAACCTTGTGGCAGGGGACCCGAGAAGGATCCTATTCTTAGAGATCTCTCTCACTGACCTCAACAGGTGTTTTCTGTAATCATTGCCATATATTCATTTAAGTGTCTCCAGTTTGCAGAAACTAGCAAAAATACAGTTAATACTGATTCTTTTGTTTGAGGAAAGTATAAAAATCACATACTGCTGGAAGGGTGGGCTCACCTGCATAAGAATTTAGTGCCGAGATGTCTCCCACTTGTCGTTATACTTCTCAACAGGTGTCAGGGATATCTGTAACATTTATGAACCTTTACTGGAAGTATGAAAACTGAAGGAATGGGAAACACCTTCAGAGATTGTACCATGTGTATCTTCCTGCTGGAGAATATTAAATTCTAGGCGATTTTTACTGTGGAGAAGCTAAACAGCTTGATGAATTGATTTCTGTGGTCCAGTTTATTGGGGCAGATTAAATAATTCAAAAATGGAAGTAGGCAAGCAATCTTTTTAGAGCAAGTAAAGAAACAAAACCCATGCCCTAAGATGAAAATGGTAAAATGGGTGGGTTTAAGAATACAGTGAGAAGGCCCTGGCCACATGTCACAGTTGGTTGTAGAATCATCCCATATACCAGAAGGTTGTGGGCTTGACACTATGGCACATACTGAGGTTTTGGATTTGATCCCCAGTCAGGGTGTGTAGGGGATGCAACTGACCAATGTTTCTCTCTCTCTCTCCCCTCCCTCCCTCCCTTTCTCCCTTCCTCCCTCCCTCTCTTCCTTTTTTCCTCTCTCTAAAAGTCAATAAAAACATATCATCTGAAAGTCAATAAGAACATAACAATAAAATGTTTCTCTCTCTCCCTCTCTCCCTCCCTCCCTCTCTCCCTCCCTCCCTCTCTCCCTATCTTCCTTCTTTCCTCTCTCTAAAAGAGAGAAACATATGAGGCTTAAAAAAAAAATAAGAATACAGAGAGAAGAAACTCTTTTCCAATAGCGCTTAACCACTAGCACTTAAAGGATAGAGGAATATCGTTTAAGACTTAGTTTTTAGATATGTAAACTTTAGAAGTCATTTTCAAAATGTTCAGAGAAAGGTAAAGTACTATTTGACATCTGTACTACTTTCCTGTTGTTGCAGTGACAAATTACCACAAACTTAGTGGTTAAACACAACACAGATTTATTTTCTTACAGTTCTCGGAGGTCAGAAGACCAAAATGGCTCAGGGCCCCTTTCTCCATCTTCAGACTGCTTTATTCCAATTTCTACGTTCATTGACACATTTCCTTTTTCTGACTGAGCCTGCTGCCTCCTACTTATGACGCTTGTGATTACCTTGGGCCTGCCCAGATAATCCAGGATAACCTCCCCATCTCAAAATCCCGAATCTCTCTTGCCGTGTAACATAGATTGCAAGGATTAGGAAGGAGATAGACATCTTTGGGGATAGGAGATGGCTAAATAATTCAACCTACTATAGCATCTTAAATCCTAAAAGGAGGGACAGGGGGAATGAGTCAATTAAAATAAGAGCGCTTTAAAACTAAAATTTTGAAATAATGGTGAAAGAGCTTATATTAGCTAGGAAAGGTTAAGCTATGCTGCAACGACAAATAAATGCTATATCTCAGTGTCTTACTACATAAAACAGTATTCCCTGCTAAAGGAAAATCTAGTGAAGGTCCTGTAAGGCTACAGGGCAACTCCAAGCAGTGACACAGAGATTCAAGGTGTTTTCATCATATGACTCTACTAGAGGCCCGGTGCACAAAATTTGTGCACGGGGGTAGAGGGGAAGTTCAGGGGTGAAGTGTCCCTCAACCCAGCCTGCACTTTCTCCAATCTGGGACCCCTCAAGGGATGACTGCCCATTTAGGCCCAATCCTACTTGGATCGGGCAGTCGGACATACCTCTTACAATCCAGGACTGCTGGCTCCCAACTGCTCGCCTGACTGCCTTCCTGATTACCCCTAACCACTTCTGCCTGCCAACCTGCTCACCCCCTAACCACTCCCCTGCCAGCTTGATTGATGCCTAATTGCTCTCCTGAAACCCTGTTTGTCCCTAACTGCCCTTCCTTGCAGGCCTGTGTCTCCCCCAAATACCCTTCCCTGCAGGCCCAGTCACTCCCAACTTCTCTCCTCTGCTGGCCTGGTCACCCCTAACTACCCTCCCATGCAGGCTTGATCGCCCCCAACTGCTCTCCCCTCTGGCCATCTTGTGGTGGCCATCTTGTGTCCAGATGGGGGCAATCATCTTGTGTGTTGGAGTGATGGTCAATCTGCATATTACTCTTTTATTAGATAGGATAGAGGCCTGGTACATGGGTGGGGGCCAGCTGGTTTGCCCTGAATAGTGTCCCAGATCAGAGTGGGGGTTCCTTTGGGGCATGGGGCAGCCTGGGCAAGGGGCCTGTGGTGGTTTGAGGCTGGCCATGCTCCCTGGCAACCCAAGCAGAGGTCCTGGCATCTGGGACTTATTTTTCTTCTACAATTGAAACTTTGTAGCCTAGAGTGTAACCAAGGCTTCTGCTTGCTCCGTGGCAGCAGCCATTTCTGTTGGAATTTATTTACCTTCTATAATTGAAACTTTGTAGCATTGAGTGGAGGCCTAGACCTGTAAGAGCAGGCAGAAAGCTTGGCTTCCTCCATTGCCAGGGAAATCCAAGCCTCCCTCCTGCTCTCTGTCGCTAGCAGCCATCTTGGTTGGTTTATTTGCATATTCACTCCTGATTGGCTGGTGGGCATGGCTTGTGGGTATATTGGAGGTATGGTCAATTTGCATATTAATCTTTTATTAGATAGGATAGGATAAACTCAATTCCTGCTCTAGAGTTGCCATGGCAGAGTTTTTACTTGTGTAGGTCAAAAGGGACGCACACATCACATTCTTTGTCAGGTAACTAAGGAGACTGTGAAGTGCACTCTTCCATGTACTTGGGAAGAAAAAAACACAGATATTAATGTATCTTAAGTATCTGATACTCTACTGCCTAGGAAACTCTTTGGTGAGCATCTCTGTAAACTTAGCACCAACAGGTTAAATATTAAAATGAGCTGACACTATTGAAACATATGAAGATTAATTAAAATAAAAAAGGAGATGGATATTTATTTGGTGGAGAGTAATGTTCACACTAGGAAGAATAGAGCCAGTACTTGGAAAAGGTGATCATTTTAGCAAGTGACAGGGCAGTAAAAAGGAGAGAATGGAAGAAAAGGAGAAGAGACGTTGCTGAGAGGACCTTGTAGTTCATGGGTGCTGAGGAGAGTGGAACTACTTGGAATGAGTTTTCTGGCGAAGGTGAATGGTAGCCCAGGGTGCAGTGAACCTGCTAGTGCGCTCACTGAACTATCCATCTAAAGACTCATGGAGAATACAAGAGGAGCTAAAACACTAGCGCCTGCAAATACTGTTTTGATTGTTCATAAGAAAAAAAAACACATAGATTCTGAAACCTTTATACCAGTGAGCATCATGGTACCTCTTACAAAATTCTAAAATGGGTTCTTAAATAGAACGTGTGTCCAAAGACAGGAAAGTGATGGTGAGCAGGAGCTACACAAACCCACCAAGAACACTGTTTTCTGTTTATTTTTTGAGTCCCTCTATGCTGGGTAGATAGGGACACTGTGGTTATGTCTTGATTTCAACAAGGTGTTTGACAAAATTTCATATGATGTCATTGTGGACCAGATGAGAAACAGGGTCTAATAGAATATGTGGTTACATGGGTTTGTAATGAGTGAGAAATAGGAGGATACTTTAAAAAAATAAGTAAGAATGGAAAAATAAACTAGAACCAAATCATGAAAATCCTTATAAGCTATTTTAAGGGACTTAGACTTTTTCTTGCGAGCAATTTGGATTCATTGCATAAGGCTGTGCAATGAATCCAGTTTGCGTCATAGAATATCACTCTCCGCAGTGTGGGGAACAGGCGGGAGGAAGCGGCTCCAGGCACAAGCCAGTATGTGAGAAGTGATGGTGGACTGCACTAGAGAAATGGGAGTTGTAGTGGGAGGAAACAGTAGATGAATTTAAAGAACTTAAGTTGGTAAGATTTGTCACTTAATAGAATGCAAGGGTAGAAACAGTGGACCATCACACACGACCCCACATACTTCCCAAGTATAACTTGAGGGAGCTGAGTGGGTGATGGTCCACCCCATGAGGAAACAGAGATGAAGTATCTGTCAGGGTCATAGTACATTTTAGATTGCTGGAGAGTGGTAATGTGGAGATGCCCAGAGGCACTGAGATAAGCTTGGAACAAAGAAGGGACCTAGTGAGAGGTCATGAGTCTATGGATGGCAGAGCCAAAAGAAGAATGAGGTCACCCCAAGGGAACTTAATAGAATGAGAAGAAAAGCACCTGGCACCAAACCTTTGGGAACTTCAGTGTTTACAGATTTCATGGGCAGAAGTGTTCAAGAGGGTATAGTCATAGGTGATCTGCCGTCTTAAAGCTAAAGCAAGAGTTTCAAAAGCAGCAGTCAGTAGTGTCAAGTGCCACTGAGAGGCCCCAGGGACAGGTAAAATAGCCATAAAGTGACAGGTAGAATGAAATTCTGGTGGGTGCAGAAAAGGGGTGAAATAACTAGGGCCAGAGGAGGAAAATGGGGTGACAGCGGGTGTGGAGTCAAGGACCGGTATCTGTGTTCAGATGCTGATGGAAAGAGGGAGAAGAGGGAGGAACAGACTTGCTAAGTCGATAAACTAGACTAAACTGAGACCCAGCCATGTGTTTCTCACAGGCTGTTTTAACCACTATCATAGTGCTTTTTTTGAAAACTGCTAAACTATGTGAATTTCATACTGGTTACATTGTGGTGAAACTGGGGGCAATCTCTTACTATGTCCACAAGACTGGTATGGTGGAATAATTGTTTTTCAATGAATCAAAATCGAAAATATATACAGAATTAGATTGAATCACGTCTTTAGTATCTTCTGAGAGACACTGTAGTGTTTTAAAATCTGCCAGCAGTTCAGTGCTACATAGATTTTCATAGTGACTATTTATATGAAAACACTTTAAAATGCAAGTTAATGCTGTGATCAGCAATACGGGAAGGCTGTAAAATTTTCACTATTCTAAATTCTATTTTCCTTGATCTGTTGTGTCTGGACTGTAATTTTTTTAAACCATTTATCTTCTCATAAGGTTTTTGTGCTGGAGTGTGCATTGCTGGTGGTTTTATTTGATCACTAGCAACAAGTTCTGATCTTTCTTTCTTGATATTGAGCATTTCCAGCAGTTCCCTAATGAGCCTGCCTCTGCACTCCAGTGCTGTTAACGTTGATAGATTTCCTTTTGTGAGAATAAGCTTCCAAAAATAATTGACTTACTTCCCTGAGTGATTCCCCCTTTTTATGGAATCTCATTATTTCCAAAATTGTAGATTTTAGCTTCCCTATTCGGAGCATCTCTGGTGTAAATTTAGCTTCCCAATTCAGGTAATATTTGAAAGTTGGGGTCTTGGGAACTTAGGAACTATTGGGTATTTATTCAACAAGAACTACTGTATGACATGTACCTGGGCATTAAGTTGCAAACTTGCAGAAGAGGTTCTGCATTTAAGACAGAGTCAGATTAAGTATATCTATGATGGGCATTCAGCAAGATGCATGCAGACTGTGCAATTCTATATAATAAAGAATAATATGTAAATTGACCATCACTTCAACACACAAGATGGCCTCCCCCATGTGATCAAAGATGGCTGCCCCCATGTGGACACAAGAGGGCTGCCACAAGATGGCTGGCAGGGGAGGGCAGTTGTGAGTGATCAAGTCAACAGGGGAGGGCAGTTGGGAACACCTAGGCCTGCAGAGGAGGGCAGTTAGGGTTTACCAGGCCAGCAGGGGAGGATAGTTGGGGGCGATCGGGCTGGCAGGTGAGCAGTTAGGTGTCAACAGGCTAGCAGGGGAGTTGTTAGGGGCAATCAGGCAGGCAGGCAGGGTAAGCGGTTGGGAGTCAGCAGACCCAGATTGTGAGAAGGATGTCCTACTGCCAGTTTAGGCTTAATCCTTGGGATCGGGCCTAAATTGGCAGTCAGACATCCCTCAAGAGGTCCCAGATTGGAGAGGGTCCAGGCTGGGATAAGGGGCACACACACACACCGGCCCCCCAATGTACAAATTTCATGCACCAGACCTCTAGTGTAAATGTAATCAGAAAAGACTACAAGGCCTGATGCTTCAGATAGATTTTGAAGAATGAGTAGAATTAAGCCAGATGAAGAAGGGAGGGAATATCCAAGTTAGAAGAAAACGAATGTTTTAAAAAAAATTTCTGAGTTTTATGTAAAGCTGGGGTGTCTGTGAAACAAATGAATTGGGAAAAACAAGAATGTGGAGAATGCTTCACTTAAGAAAATCAATCTCCTAGAATTATGGCCTCTCTCTCTCCTTCAATCCCCCATCTACTTTTGCTTTGACAATCCCAACTCTCAATTCTGTTTAGAATACCTCTCTTGAGAAACCTTCAGCAGCTCAACCTTGTCTCTGACAGTATTCAGAGTCTCAGTCTTCACAGGCTTAGGGGCCACTGATCATCCTCAAAAACCAAAGTGCTCCCTGCTTCCTGAACTCGGCGCACTTTCCTGTCCACACACCTTTGCTCAGGGTGTGCACTCTACTTAGAATGATCCTCCTTTCCTTCTCCCTCCAGTCATTGTCATGTCATACTACATTAAAATCCTACCTCTTCTTAAAAGCTAAATATCTGGAGTAAATATTGATATATCAATGCAATGAAAGGTCTTAAAAATAATTTAGTGGGATGAATAATTATTATGAAAACATGAATAATAATAAGTAAAACAAACAGGATACAATCAGTATTTAGTAACTTTTTTTAAATGAGCATGCAGAGCAAACTACTTTGTACATATTCAATATGGAATGAACAGTTATCTCTGTCTGACTACATAATGGTTGCCTCCACCCAACCTCCTTTTTAGCCTTTTGGGTATTTTCAAATTTTTCCTAACTCTAAATATGTAGTGCTTTCACAGTAGGAAACAAAATAATAGATGTTATTTTCAATTTTTAAAACCCCTACTTTTGCTTCAAGGAGCTCAACTTTTTTCCTTCATAGATTCTTCTGCCATCTACCAGTCAGATCTAGCTTCTACCTTCTCTCTGATACCATTTCATATTTTTGTTGATCTTGGGACACTATGCCATATTCTGCCTTAAAATTTAATTATATGCTACTGCTCCTACAGTCACCGACTGATGCTTTGAACAGAGATCACTCTGTTTGTGAAATGAATGAATGCTTATGGGGATTCAAAGTAAGATAGTTCTTTAAAGATTTTAAGATCTTATTGGGGAGTCAATACATGGAGTCAACAAAAATATAAAAAATAAAAGTTATAAGACAATAGAACAAAAATTGTCAAAAAGTGTATAATGTAAATGTGGTACAGTAAATGATAGAAGGATCCTATAGTGTCAAAAGAATCCTGTTTCCCAAAATGAAATTTAGGGATTATAGCTCAGACAGGTGCCAAAAGAAAGCACTTTCACTTGGGGACATACTTCAGTGACATTTGAAAGTCAAATTATGAATGCAGACTCACAGTCTGCAGTCTGAATAGTTCCAGCCCAGCCTCCCAAGCTTCTCGGGCTGGCTCCACACAAAAGCAGAAGGAGCCTGCAGTAATCTGTGTCTACAAAGCAGATCATCTGTGCTGATAACAGGACACTGACTAGTTTTAATTTACCTGCCTATTGAAATTCTATTTTCTTAGTGATAGTTATTAAAGTGGTAAGGGGAAAAGGACTGCCTATTTTCTTTTGTCCTAACTTGAATCTTGTAAGAGCATCTGCTGGGAGGAAAGAAAATGAACCCAAGACACCTTTCTATCTCAAATCAAATAAATATTTTGTGATAAATTGGAATGCCATTCATGCTTACTATTTTCAGATGTAATACACTGGAAATAAGGCATCCTGTATAGATTTCTCCTGCTACATTTAAAAGTTAGCCTGTGGAGCTATGCAGGTATCTCTTAAGGATTCAGTCAGATGCCAGACGTGGTGATACTGATTGTTTTGTCTTCAGACCACATGGGAAGAAACAGTGATGAATCCAGTGACAGGGATGAGGAGAGAGTCACAAGGTATCTTGCCCACCAGGAAGCCCTGCTGCCTGCTAAATGTAGAACTGGTTCAGTCAGTTCTCTCCCTTTGGTCTTGGTATCTTAATAACTTTCCTTGAAGGAATATTCATACATAATTACATATATTCTTTGTAAATGTTTCATGAGGAGAAAAATCTTATTCTGGAAGCTTCCAGGCATAACTTGCTATGCAAAATACTAGCCCATCATGTAAAATTTCCTCTCTACTTCAGGTATTTATCCCCTAGAGCTATTAAATTTTGGTTCTCTGGATGAAATTAATCCATCAAAATCCTGGTTCTAGCCAACTCCTTCTTCACATCTCAATATTTTGTTTTCATTTATATTGCCCTTAATTTTACTTCATCTGACTTTCAAATGAAAAGTAGACATAATTTGGCAGCCCATGAGCAGCATCTTACCTGCTTTTCTGGGTCAGAGATAAAGGGAGAGACAAACCTTTGTCCTCAGCGATTGTGTGACTTTATAAATGCACTGAAAGTGTTGCTGTCTAGATTCTAAGTGTAAGCTAAAAATAGTCCTTTGGCTCTGAACTTCCTCTTGGAATTCTGATAGATTGATGGGTACAGCATGTGGGAGTTTGGGAGGAACCATACTTTGATGTGTTTATTTTTTGCCACTGTGAACATTATAACCTTTTTCAAATTCTGTCTCTTCACAGTGCACTAAAGGTTTTTGGGGATTTGTCATACATAAACACCAAGTACAAAGGTCATGAGCCAAGTAAATGTGTAAGACTAAAAGTAGTAAAATGGGACCACTTGCTTAATGCAAAGTGTGACACTGAGATTGGTGAATATATTCTGCTTCCAGCTTTATTGTTTCTAAAAGGTTCATTATTTGTTTAATTATCTTTTTCTATAACTTCCATAGAATGCTTTTACAATTAATATTTTAACATTCTTTTTAATTTTAAGGCCATAACATTGAAATAATTTACTAAATTATTTTACTAGCTTAAAAAATACTTATTTTTTAGGACTGCCTTGCTCTCAAGTCATTTTTATACTATTAGTATCTTTTTAGAAAATATATAAGTACTGTTACATAAAATTTAATAGTATAACTCAGTCTCTATTTGTCATAACAGTTCTAATTCTTGTCCTCCCCCTTCAGTTTTATTGAAATACAATTAATGGACATCACTATATAAAGTTAAGGTATACAGTGTAATGGTTAGATTTACATATATTGGGTAATAATTACTGCAATAAGTTAAGTTGGCATCCATCATCTTAATGAGATACAATAAAAAGAAGAGAAAAAAATATGTGTATTTTTTCATGTGATGAGAACTCTTAGGATCTACTCTTTTAACAGCTTTAATATACACTGAGTGGCCAGATTATATGATCTCTGAATGCATAATAATCTGGCCACTCAGTGTATATCCTATACAATATCCTATATGATACAAGGCTAATATGCAAATTGTCCCCTCAACCAGGAGTTTGACCAGCAGGCAGGCTGGCCAACCACCCATGTCCCCTCCCCCTGGCTGGGCTGGGCAGACCTCACTCATGCACGAATTCATACACCAGGCCTCATCCTATCTAATAAAATAGTAATATGCAAATTTGACTGTGCATTTGCCACACCCACAAGCCACGCCCACAGCCACGCCCTCTAGCCAGTGAGGAACAAATTATGCAAACAAACCCCAACTAAGATGGCTGCCACCACTGAGAGCAGGTGGGAGGCTTGGGTTTTCCCGGCAATGGAGGAAGCTAAGCTTTCCGCCTGTCTTTGCCAGCCTAGGCCTCAAAGTTTCAATGATAAAAGATACATAATCCGAAGGCAGCCACGGAGCTGGAGAGAGAAGAGGCTAGGGTTGCTGGGGCGATGGAATAAGCTAAACTTCTGCAGCCCTAGCACCTAGCCCTCCACTCTAGGCTACAAAGTTTCAAACACAAATGGTTGTAGCCATGGAGTGAGCAGAAGGCTTGGCTGCACTCTAGGCTACAAAGTTTCAATTGTAGAACATAAATTCAAGGCCTCCGTTTGGGTTGCTGGGGGGCATGGCCGGCCTGCAAACCACCATAGGCCTTGCCCAGGCCGCCCCTCACCCTAAGGGAACCTCCACCCTGATCCAGGACATCCTTCAGGGTAAACCAGCCGGCCCCCACCCATGCACCAGGCCTCTATCCTATCTAATAAAAGAGTAATACCCAGGTTGACCATGAGCTCAACACACAAGAGGGCTGCTCCCGTGTGGTCAAAGATCCTGCCCCCATGTGGACACAAGATGGCCACCAAAAGATGGCCAGCAGGGGAGTACTGTTTGGAGGTTCCAGGCCTGCAAGGGAGGGTAGTTGTAGGCCATCAGGCCATCAGGAGAGGGCAGTTGGGAAGGAATAGGCCTGCAAGGGAAGGCAGTTGGGGGCTATCAATCCTGCAGGGGAGAGCAGTTAGGGGTGACCAGGCCTGCAGAGGAGGGAAGTTGGGAGCAAACAGGCTGGCAGGGGAGCAGTTAAACATCAATTAGGCTGGCAGGGTAGTGGTTAGCAGGTGATCAGGCTGGCAGGCAGAAGTGGTTAGGGGCAATCAGGGAGGCAGGCAGGTGAGCAGTTTGCAGCCAGCAGTCCTGGATTGTGAGAAGGATGTCCGATTGCCTGTTTAGGCCCGATCCTACTAGGATCGAGCCTAAATGGGCAGTCGGACATCCCTTGAGGGGTTCCAGATTGGAGAGGGTACAGGCTGGGCTAAGGGACATCCTCCCCCCGCCCCATGCATGAATTTTGTGCACCGGGTCTCTAGTTTATTATATAGCTAATATAATGGATTATGGAAATATTCAGGAAATGAAACCAACTCCTTATTTGCATTCTGGTTGTTTAGTCTGTTGTTCTAGTAATAGAATCAGTCACCCAGAAAACCTAAACTAGTTAGATTTAAAAATAATTTATCCTAAAATTATATCTAGAAAGCCCAGTAGAAGACTTGCCCATTGTTTTTCAAAGTCACATTTGCTCCCAAAAATGTGTTCCCAAAGGCCCCAATCAGCCTTGCTTCACATAAGCCAAGCAGTTAAACAGGCACAACTTCTACACAAAATGACATCATTGCCTATTTAATAATCAGACCACACAATGGTATTGTATGGATTCCATAATTACCATTTCCACATAGATCGAATTTGAATAAACCCTTCTGTTAATGATGGTAGTATTAACATACCATTTTCTTTGATTAGTGTTTGTTACCTTGCTGTTTGTTAGAAAACAGGTCTTCTGGTCCCTGTGTGATATTTGCTTCTGATGCCATCTAACTCCATCTATGCTGATACTGCTGACATCGGTCTGTTACACGTTTTAAACATTGCCCCCTTCTGAATTGGTTATTTCTGTGTTAAATTGTGCTGCTTGCCCTTAAATCAGAATATGGCTCAATTCTCTGTTTTTACTGCTTGTCCATTTAACATCACTAACATGTATCTTTTTGCTGAGTTCTACTTTTTAGAAATATAGACTAGTTCTTTTTATCAAATTGGTGCTTTTTCCCTAAATTCTACTTTCTGAGGGCATATTGCCATCTTTGCTTTTTGTTTGTCACCATATGCTTCTCATTTCCGATCTTTTTACAATTTAAGCCTGTTCCCTTCTATGAACAGGATGATAGCTGTAGCATGTTTTTATTTTTCCCTCCTTCCTCTACCTCTTCCCTTCTAGGTAGCATGTTGAAGCCATCTAGGCTTTTGCCTCCATTTTAACAGAATGAATCAACAATTATTTAGGCAAAATTGTGTCATTCTTTTCTTCTGGTTTTTCTTGTTCCCCATGTCTTCCCCTTTAATGGATTCCTTTTTACATTTCATGGAGTGTGTTCTTAAGTAATTCTTTTAGAAATGTCACACTCGACAATGCATCAGTTAACTAGTGCATACCAGACGAATAGAAGTGCCATGAGGACATGAATTCTTGTCTGTTTTATCATTGCTTTGCCTAGAACAGCACCTGGCAATGAGTAAGTGCTACATATTTTTAAGGCATCAAATCAATTTATCTCTTGGTCTTCTCCCTCTCAACGTTAAATATTTTTACAGAAATAATTATAAACTGTCTATCACATTTTTCTGTTTCCGGACACCAAATATAACTCACAGTGGTCAACCTTTATGGATAACTCAGGGTCCACATTATCTGTATCACTTAATGTGATTTATTTTAAACTGATACCAAAATTCCCTCCAGGTACCTCAGGGAAGTTTACCTCCAAAGTAACTAGCTTCCATTTGCCAGGTGTCTCAGATTTATTTTTCTCCTCTTTATATCAGGAGTGCTCCAGGAAAGCAAAAGTGGAAGCTTCGAGTTCTTGAGGCCACTGGCACAGAGCTTCACATTATCACTTCTGCCGCATCCTGTTTGTCAACCTCACCAAGTTAGCCCAGGTGTAGGGGCGCAGAAGTACAAAATATTGTGGCCATATGTTTTGCACCACACCTGTCTCTGAGAGCCTACTCCTAACCTTCAAACTTGTAATTTCCAGTATTGCTGTTTATGTGCTCACATAGCTATCTCTTGAGGGTGGGAATGAGGCTGTCTTTCTCTGCAGCACATTGCAGAGGGTTGGCCCCTAGTTAGGCCTCCATAGAGGAGAGTTGAACCAATGGTGGACTGATTGGTGGATATGTATCTACATTTTCACATATAGATACCCTATTTTGTATACTTATAGAATCTGTAATTACACAATTAATGGTAGTACTTTCAAAAAGTACAAAGTAAGTGTGTATTTTTGGTGTAAAATAGTAAAGGTTTTTGTGTATGTCAATCAGGAACCGTAGAAGCGTGTGTTCTTAGAACATAAAAACCCATCTGTGTAATAGACATGTAGTATTGCCTCCTTAATCAGTCCCTGGATCAAATAACCAGACATGACTTCATCTCTTCTCGCATCATTGTTGTTAAATGTGTTTGGCCTCAGAGTGAAAGATATATTGACCTGTGGCATGAATTTAATGTCAGATTAACTTCCACGGATGCCAAAATAAGATCTTAATGTGGAAACTGTTTGCAGTTGTAACTCCTAATTTCTTTGCCTTAAAAATACTTGGGATAGTCTTAGCCAGCGTGGCTCAGTTGGTTGGAGCGTCTCCCCATTCACCAAAAGAACACAGGCTCAATTCCCAGAGGGCATATACCTAGGTTTTACATTTGATCTAGGACCAGGTCAGGGCATGAGCAGGAGGTAACAGATCAATGTTTCTCTCTCTCCCTCTCTCCCTTTCTCTCTCTCCTTTCCCTCTTTTTTAAAATCAATGAACATGTCATCGGGTTGGGATTAAAATACTTTAGATAATCTAAAAGGTCCAACTATTACTAATGTCAACTAAAATTCAGTTGATTGCACTAAAATGACAATTTGGTATTTTATGGAATGTAAAAACCAGTGTCCTAGTTCAGTTCCCACAGAGGTAGTTATTCCATGTGCAATTTCATCAAAACACTGAGATCCTCCCCTTGATTGGCCTCCATTGCTGTCCACTATGGAGAATGCTGTTGAGCAGTTGTCACAGTTCCCTCTGGTAATTTGGAAATCACTGTAATTTACCAGAATTCTGTGGAACCGTTAGGCATGATAGGCTTTACACTTACATAAATTATTGTATTGTCCTCCTTGAGTTTTTCAGATACTTTTGTTTTATGTAACTGTGGTCTGCCAGTTGGTAAATGCAAATTTCATTAAGAGACCAAAAAGGACACATGTATTTACAAAGTTAATATTTGCTCAGACAAGTAATCCTTCATGAGTGCAAAATGCAGATTATGTATAGATTACATCAAAGAATCACAGAATGAATAACAACTAATCATAGAAGGTCATTTGGTGAATATCTTTTAGAACTCTTATCTTGTAGAATTACAAAAAGAGAAAAATAGTTACATGTATGAAATCCAGTCTAAAGACTACTGGTATTTTTGTACTATATTATCAAATATAATACAGCATTAAAATTGAACAAAGATAAAGGCAAGCTCTCTTGACTATGGAAAGAAAATATAGACATGAAAGAAATTGAATTTCAGATCTTTGTTTCAAGATAAAAATGAATTAATTATAAAATAGACCTATATTCATAACTTAGACTCTCCTCTGAATTTCATACAATGAAAGCAATCATAGCACTGAAAGAAAATTTATTACAAAGTCACCTGGGATATCAGTTCATAAACCAAAAAACAACAACATTAGAAACTGAAATAGGAATAATGAAAATTTCATTTTAAAAAGAACGTAAATGGGAGGCGAGGAAAGAACTGTTGAGGTAAATGAAAGAAAGTCATGACTTCTCTTATAAATACTGAAAAGTGTTTTCCATTAACAGCCTACTGGTACCACAGTAAATATGATTAGATATTTCCCCTCTGCACAGAGGGCTGTTCTCGAGACACTCACTTTCTATGTTAGTATGCCAGGTGCGGCTGTCTTCCAACCTGCCTAAAGGGGTGGCCTAAGAGTTGATTCGGCACCGCCAAACAGAGGCAAAAGTGCAAGTGTCGGGTTGGGAGAACTGGGGCGGGGTGCTTGGGGAATATTGTCCATGACTGACTCTCTCAACAAAGTGCAGTCAGTGGTATTCCTTGCACAGAGAAGTTAATCCTGCAAAGAGTTAACCAGCTGCAGATTTAGCATCTAAATATAGGTGCATTCCACCATAATTAGAGTGTGTTTGTTCATTAGTAGCGGAACATTTTGCAGACTATAAAAACTTAAATGATCCTGAGGCTCATTATGGCACCTTGTACATCAGTCTACACAGTTGCTCTGCTCCTTTATGTGCCTTTTATATCTTAATTTAGGGCCCAGTGTGAGTATGTCTATCACATCATGAAAGTATAAACCATCACAAATGATTATGGGGGAATTGTTATGTATCTTTATACAGAATGGAAAAAATAGAATAGAAACTAGAATAGAAAAAGTAATACACATTTAGTCTTCTCAATATGTTCTTCTATTGCAGTGGTTATTGCATAACCTCAGCACTGAGTCAGAGACTCCATTTCATTAAACTTAAATGGGAAAGAGATCAAGTTTCAGGGACAAAATGGCAGTACTCTGTCTATTCAGGGATTGCAAATATGAATAATATCTCAAAAAATTCCCAGCATTATAGAATATTGAAAAGACTTTGGAGCAAGACAGTTTCCATACTTGGCCACTTATTAGCTATGTATTCTCGGGTGAGTTGTTTAGTCTCTGAGTTTCTCTGTATAGTAGAGATACTCTACACTTCAAATAGGGATTAGGATAATAGGTAAAGCTCCTGGCATCGTTCCTGACACACACTAGGCACTTAATAATGATTACTATTATTCCAATAGGATTGTGAAGTGTGTTTTCTTGGTTGCAGCCCACAATTATTTGGCAGAAGCTAGAGGAGGCTGCACTGTGATAGTTTGGCACTAAGGTGGTGGGACCCTTGGCTGCATGGAGTGGCATTCTTGTAACTTACCCTCCCAGCTATTATTCCATTCATTAGTTTCACTATTACACTGAAACCATAGAAAACGCTTCATTAGGACCATCTAGCATGACTGTGGCTAGATTCATCCAGCCCATTACAGGAAGACAATGCCTTTAATCTAAAATGTGCAGAATATTAGAGTTGAAAGGGCCATACACATGCTACCAACTGGTGGACCAAGGATCCTTGCCTCCTCCAAATTGCTGCAAGTGGATCAAGGTGCATCAGGCATCATTTGAGGTTAATGTCCTGTTACATACCAGTATTCAGTACTATTTTACTGTTGTGATTAATATATAAATTTGTCTCAAAACATTCTTCTTAGTAACTTATCATGTTGTATTTTCTCTGTTGGCCTTTATGAAACATACAACTCTCCCATCAGGGTGCAGTACAAAGGAGTCATAAAACTGCTTGGCATTATACAGGAGCCCTTGTTCTCAGAAAAGTCAAGCTCTCCTTTCCAAGGCCCCGGAAAATGATTTGTGATGTACTCGCTTGCGCAGCTTATTAAGGAAACGCTAGTGAGAACTTTGTTCTCCTAACCCCTAGTCGAAAACTCCCAAGAGTGGAGATGTTTGCATTATTACTTCTGCAAAAACTAGAAATGTACTTAATGTTCTGATTAGTATGCATGAAGCCGAGTACTGACAGATCATGGGTTATGTGAAAAACATTTAAAACACTCCCTGGCACATACACATAAAGCCCTCAGTAAAGGATAACTGTTATCATGATGGCTGTTACCACAATGGCTATTCAGTAAAGTGGGTTTTGACAGTTTTTTTCTCTATTGCTCAGAGTAACATCGCTTCTACGTGTAACATCTTAAGTTATATCATTTGTCACTCAGGCAAATGGCCTCTGTTTTCCCTTCTGGTCCTCTCAGAATGGTAGTGGGTGGATAATTTTCAAATCTCCCTTCCAGAAGTCTGTTAGGATTAGAGGCTCTTCCATTAGCACTGAGGTTGACTTTGGAGGCAAGTCCTCGCGGTGCATTTTGTTGCAGCCTCCGACATTGGCCTTCAATGTGCACGCTTAAGACAGAGCTCAGTTTTGTTGAATTACCCATTGGGATTTGGTATGTTTCTGTGAAGTAAACAGATTCAAACATTTATTTTCGATCAATGTACTTTTAATCTGTCCTCCTCTCTGACTCGTTCTTCTATTTATTGAGAGATTTAACAGAAGATCAATATTTATTTAACATGTATACCCAGAGGTAGTCTCTAGAGATTTGGTATCTCATTTTAGAATGTGGCCCACAGGTGATAGCAGAAAACAGTGACTGAGAGAGATCTGCATCTGGCTGTGCAAATAGAGTACCCATTTCATAAAACTACGCAGCACCCAGATTAATCACAGTAACTAAATTCAAAGACAATTCTCCTTGGATTTTTCAGGTTAATGTAGGATGGAAGCAAGTGTTTCACAATGGGTTTGCTTCTGAATTTTTTCAGTATCCATGTGAGTTCCCTTTCTTTCGCTAGCGATCTAGGAATTTGACATCTACGCTAAATAAAAGAATACGTGGAATTTGGAGTAATGCATGTCCAACCAGAATCCTCTACTAGGGAAGTCACCCAAGGAAAGGATATTACAGAACCAAAAAGAAGTACTTCTGTATGTGCTGAATTTCTATATGTGCCCATTTAAGTAAAGGCAGATTGCTTGCAGCAGCTCTGAGGAAATCGATGAAGACCTGGTTCTCCACAGGATGCAGCCCCAGGGCAGACCTGGATGAGGAGATTCAGGGGTGAGGCATCCAGGCTTCCTGTGGTGATGCTTCTCTGTTACTTCCCAGAGGAAGATAACCTGGCTTAGACTAGGTACACCAGAGCTAGCCCCGGACAGATGTTTTAGAAGTTAAATCTGCATTGCTGCTCCCACTTGGTACCCAAATTGACTTGTCTCCTAGAACTACTGCAGACCCCGACCAGGCAGGTCTTCTCAGCTAGTTCCCTCTGCTTTCAGTTTTCCTTTCCTTCTTTTTTCTCAGAACATACCAGCTCTGTCACATCATCCATCCCTGTAAGGCTTTGTTTATATGGTATCTCCTCAATAATCTGTTCAAATCATGTAGGCCAAAATGTGAATAAGTGTTCATTTGTGCCCCCTTCTCCATAGGTAACATATTTGCAATTTAGCAGTGGTTCTCAGCAAATAAGGAGGCAAATACAGAGGATTCTAAGTGTCCTGGCAGGCCTCAGGGGAGACTGTTCAGGAACAGCAAGTCCTTTGGTCCTTACCCACAGGGCCTTGGATCATCCCCGAACAAAAAACAACAACAACAAAAAACATAAATTCTACTCTAACGCTACTCCATACCTGGTCTCCTACCGCATCCACAGTGGTACTTTTGTTTCCAATCTCCCAGAAGTCTTTGACACTAAACAGTTTTCAAAGGAAGAGGAAAAAGCAGAGTTTAATAATGGGACTAATTTTTAGTTTTGCAGCTGGGGCTTCTTTTGAGTTGCGTTCTTTTAGAAATAAGTGCCTCATTAATAATGGGCACAAAATTCAACAAGGGAGAGATCATGAGGGAAGAGAGGCCATGAGGAACACTGTGATGAATGGAAAACTGTGTGTGAGATGAGGGGCATAACTGAAAATGAGAAGGGTAGGGAGGTTTTCATAGTTACATGTATTTTATTTTTTTTAATTTCTTTATTGATTAAGGCATTACATATGTGTCCTTATCCCCCCATTATTCTCCTAACCCCCCCCCACTCATGCCCTCATTCTGTTGTCTGTGTCCATTGGTTAGGCTTATATGCATAACAAGCCCTTTGGTAGATCTCCCCCCCTTACCCCCACCCTCCCTACCTTTATTTAAAGGAAAGATCAGGTAGATTCTGAAGTAGAAATAAGCAACATGTAATTTGCAGGAAAATCTGGTTGATCATCTTTTTGACTGATTGCAACACTGTCTAATAAATAGTGGCATTGGCATTGGCCAGTATAAAATGATGCCCAAGGTGCCCACTCTGTTGCTAAATACACCCCCCTTTGCCCAATCTCAGTTTCCTGGTGCACTCTCTGAGACAATGTGTGGTTCTGTTTCTATCAATGCACACTCAGTTTTGCAACAACAAACCGGTACTCATACTCTCCTTCCATCACAACTCATGGATATTGTTTTAAAGCAGTTGGTAACGTTGGGTTTCTTCAGAAAACATATTTTTCATATACTTATTATATACTAGAGGCCTGTGCACGAAATTCGTGCATGGAGGGTGGGAAGGGGTGATCCTCAGCCCAGCCTGCACCCTCTCCAATCTGGGACCCCTCGAGGAATGTCCAACTGCCCATTTAGGCCCGATACCAGTAGGATCAGGCCTAAACAGGCAGTCGGACATCCCTGTCACAATCCAGGACTGCTGGCTCCCAACTGCTCATCTGCCTGCCTTCCTGATTGCCCCTAACCGCTTCTGCCTACCAGCCTGATCACCCATTAACACTCCCCTGCCTGCCTGATTGATGCCTAACTGCTCCCATGCCAGCCTGTTTGCCCCTAGCTGCCCTTTCCTTCAGGCCTGGTCACCCCTAACTGCCCTCCCCTGCAGGCCTGGGTTTCCCTCAACTGCCATTTCCTGCAGGACCAGTCCCCCCTCAACTTACCTCCTCCTCTGAAAACCATAAATACCTGGTCACCCTTAACTGCCCTCCCCTGCAGGCTTGATCACTCTCAACTGCCTTCCCTTGCAGGCCTCGTCCCTCCCAACTGCCCTCCCCTGCTGGCCATCTTGTGTCTACATTGGGGCAATCATCTTTGACCACATGGGGGCAGCCATCTTGTGTTTTGGAGTGATAATCAATTTGCATATTATTCTTTTATTAGATAGGATACTTTCTGGGTTTTTCCCTTCTTTTGAGGGAGGGGAAGTTTGAAGTGTCATTTTATAAAGATAACCAATTTGAGCTCTACTGTAGTTTAAAATTCAAAAGTTGTAGCCCTTGGCCATGGGTTAAGTGTTGTCTGGTTAGATTACATTCTGGAAGAGAATTACTAGCTGAGAGGCATTATAGCAGGTGCTTCCAATGCATGGGGTTGGGCTGATGGGTTCAAGTCCTACTTCCCCCCACAAAAGTTGCTGTGCAAACTTTGGCAAGTCCTTCAGTTGCAGCTTAAAAATATGAAAACCATAAATAGCATAACTAGGAGAATTAAGTGACTTAATTTATGAAAAGTGCTTAGAATAGTGCCTGATTTACTATATAAATGCCACATCAGTTGTTATTAGAACTAAATTAAAAGGCTTTTATATTCATACTAGAGGCCTGATGCATGAAATTTGTGCATGGAGGGGTCCCTCAGCCCAGCCAGCACTCTTTTGCAATCTGGGTCCCCTCGGAGGATGTCCGACTGCCAATTTAGGCCTGTGGGATTAGGCCTAAATTGGCAGTCAGACATCCCTCTCGCAATTGGGAACCACTGGCTCCTAACTGCTCGCCTGCCTGCCTGCCTGCCTGGTTGCCCCTAAATGCCTCTGCCTGCCAGCCTAACCCCTAACTGCTCATCTGCCTGCCTCATCACTCCTAACTACTCTGCTTGCCTGCCTGATCACCCCTAACCACTCTGCCTGCCTGCCTGATCGCCCCTAACCACTCTGCTTGCCTGCCTGATTGCCCCTAACCACCTTGTCCTTGGCCCCTGCTAAAGTGGCTTCATTTAGAAGGACATCCAGAATGATGTCTAGAAGATTGTTTGGGTGTCTGGTCTAATTAGCATATTATGCTTTTAGTATCCTTTCTAATAGAATAGTAGTATGCAAATTAATCATCACTCCACTACATCCACAAGCCAAGCTCACCAGCCAATCAGGAGCGAGTATGCAGATTAACCCAACCAAGATGGCTGTAGCCACGGAGTAAGCAGAAGGCTTGGGTTCCCCTGGTAATGGAGAAAGCCAAGCTTTCCACATACTTTGGCTGGCTCAGGCCTCCACATAAGGCTACAAAGTTTCAATTACAAAAGATAAATCTAAACAAAAATGGCAATAGCCACTGAGCTGGAGAGAACAGGAAGCCCGAGTTGCCCCCAGTGATGGAGAAAGCCCAGCTCCTGCAGCCCTGGCTTGCCTTGGTCTCCACTCAAGGCTACAAAGTTTCAATTCTAGAAGATAAATAAATCCTAGATGCCAGGGCCACCACTAGGGTCACTGGAGGGTGTGGCTGGCTTGCAAACCACCAGAGGCCCCTCACCCAAGCCACCCCAAGCCCCAAGGGAACCCCCACCCTGATCCAGGACACCCTTCAGGGCAAACTAGCTGGCCCCCACCCATGCACCAGGCCTCTGTTCTATCTAATAAGATTAATATGCAAACTGACCATCACTCCAACACACAAGATTGTTGCCAACATGTGGACACAAGATAGCAGCCACAAGATGGCCAGCAGGGTAGGGCAGTTGGGAGGGGCCAGGCCTGCAAGGGAGGACAGTTGGGGGCAATCAGACCTTCAGGGGAGGGCAGTTAGGGGTGACTAGGCCAGCAGAGGAGGACAGTTAGAAGTGATCTGGCCTGCAGGGAAGGGCAGTTGGGGTGGACCCAGGCCTGAAAAGGAGAGCACTTGGGGGAGACCAGGCCTGCAGGGGAGGGCAGTTAGGAGGGACCAGGCCTGCAGGGGAAGGCAGTTAGGAACAACCAGGCTGGCAGGGGAGCAGTTAGACATCAATCAGGCTGGTAGGAGAGTGGTTAGGGGGTGATCAGGCTGGCAGGCAGAAGCAGTTAGGGGCAATCAGGAAGGCAGGCCGGTGACTAGTTGGGAGCCAGCAGTCCTGGATTGTGAGAGGGATGTCTGACTGCCCGTTTAGGCCTGATACCAGTAATATCGGGCCTAAACAGGCTGTCGGACATCCCTCAAGGGGTCCCGGATTGGAGAGGGTGCAGGCTGAGCTGAAGGACACACACCCCCTGTGCACGAATTCCATGCACCAGGCCTCTAGTTATAAAGAAAAAACTGGCAAATAGTTCATTCAAATCAGAAGGAGAAAAAGGGAGTGATTCTCCAATATATGGTTTCTATGGCTAAAATGTAAGGTTTTTTTGTGTGTGTGTGATAAATGCACAGTTTATATTGGTGTGTGGCTAACATATATTGAGTACATATTTTATTTAATTCTCACAACAACCTTATAAGGTACACACTATTATCCCCACTTTACAGATGAGAAAACTGAGGTTAATAGTAAGTGAACTTCTAAAGGTTCAAGAGCTAGTATATGATATAATACTTCAAGGTTGGTGCCCTTAAAATATGCTTGCAACTCTCACAATATACATATTGTTGTATAGCAATAAGATATAAGTCTGCGCTTTTCATCAGTACTTAGTAAGACAAATGAAGTCAGCTTCATTTATTCCCCACCCTCTGGATTGCTGGTTGTATGCCATGTCTTAATCAGAATGAGGATACCTCAGGGCCTTAAAGAGGTTTTCTCCTCCTGAATGTTCATAGGTATTTGTGGCTCAGTATTATCCAGACCTAGTAGGAATAGTTTTTGTACCTTCCCCCCTACCCCCAAAAAGCAACAATTTCTCTAATTCCCTTCCTATATGAGGGATAAATCCTGACTTGTGGCATCATAGCTGCACGTAGTAAAGGATGTTTGGAGTACCGCAGTCTGGCAGAGGGATGCTGGCGTGGCCTCCTGGTTTACCATCACGTTTGTTCTGAGAAGCAACATCGCCACAGAGATGCCCATTGCTGTGCTTTCCAGAGAGCACAGAAAATTTGCTCATCTCCATTGCCTGCTGGCTTTGGGTTTCCTGCAACTGCTCTCTGCTCTCATTTTATCCTTAATCAGCCTGTCTCGTATTATATATGACTTGCAAGACACTCCTGCTACACACTCAGAAGTTTGACTTTGAGTCTTCGCATAAGATCATTCAGCAGATCCAAGTAGGGCATTTCCATCTCCTTTTGGCAGTCGGCAGCATTTGCTATTCTGTTCCTCTGCATGTGGCGAGACAGAACTGCGTCTGATGCCTGCTGTGAACGCCATGCTGGCCTATTATGACATTTCTCATCTCCGAATTCCTGCAGGATCTGCAGTCTGTAATGCGCTGGCTCATACTGGCTTGTTTTGGAGCAGTTTCATGTGTGCAGAGGAGGGAGCATTGGTGTGTCTGCTTGAAAATCTGACTCAGGGTTGGGCAGTGGTGAGCTTAATAAAGAAAGAAATGGAGAGAAACAAGGGAGAAAGGTGTTATATCTGCCTTACCTCCCAAAATAGGTTGCTGGCTTCTCAGCCCAGAGGTCAAATCTGTTTTTCCTATCTCCTTTAATGTTTACTGAAATATTAGGCAAGCAGTGAGTATGCAGTGTTGACTTACTGCCTGAAGGCCTAGGTTTTACTCTAATTAATAGACTATGCCAAAAAAGCTACCATTTCCATTCCTTTG
Organism: Antrozous pallidus; assembly: GCA_027563665.1. NCBI lineage: Eukaryota > Metazoa > Chordata > Mammalia > Chiroptera > Vespertilionidae > Antrozous > Antrozous pallidus. Next base: position 67,225,229 of record CM050512.1, read on the forward strand.
AACTTAATGCAACCCAAAGGAAGTACAGTTTTCTGCAGATGTTATCGTAATGTTGTTTACATTGAATTGGAGGTTTCTCTGAATTGGTTTTATATTGGTCACTGGCAGAACTGTAATCCTCATTACAGAGGACAACCCTCTGCTCTGGTGGCGCAGTGGAGATAGTCATGATGACAGAAGTGCGCGCATTTGTGAGGCGTAGTGCTATTCTGAGGAAAGTACTCAAGGTGACAAAAGTGACATCCTGTGAATGCCTAAAATGCTGCAGTGAATAAAAGCTCCTTCTCACCAAGAGGGCTGGCATTTGGCCCCAAGAAGTAATCAATGGCCCAGTGACCAGGACTGGAAGGTTCACAGCGTGCACCTTGCACCTCTGTCAGAAATCAGGTGGCCATATATTTGTAGATCCATTTCCAAGCCTTTATTCTGTTCTATCATGCTGTATCCTTTTACCTTTACTGAGCTCTACTGATCACAATAACTTTATAGTACAACTAGGGGCCCGTACACCAGGGGTGGGTGGTCCCTCAACCCAACCTGCCCTCTCTCACATACTGGGATCTCTCAGGGGATGTCCAACTGATGGCTCACCCCCAGCCTGCCCAAGCTATCACCCTGCTCAGCTCAGCCCCGCCCCGGCTGCCTGCGACCACCCGGCCCCTGGGGCCAGACGCTCCCTGCTGCCGCCACCACCACTGCTGCTGCTGCCACCGCTTACCCTCACAGCTCCTGGGGGCTGGGCACTCGCCACCACCACCGTTTCATCTCCACCCCCGGGGTCCGGCGTTCGTGCCACTTGGCCCTGCCCCCGCTCCTGATTGGCTGGTAGCATAGCCAATCAGGAGCAAAAGTACGGTCAAATTTGCATGTTTCTCTTTTATTATATAGGATTTAAAATCAGGTTAGGTCCTCCAACTTTGTACTTCTTAAAACTATTGTGATTATTCTAGAACCTTAACTTTTTCATACCCATTTTAGAATCGGCTTAATTTTACAAAAACACCTGCTAGAATAATGATTGGGAGTGCATTAAATCTACAGATTAATTTGGGAAGAAGGGAAATAATGGTATCTTAGCATTGAGTCTTCTACTCCATGAGCATGGAATATCTTTTCATTTATTTATATTTTCTTCAGCAATTTTTACTGCTGTAAGTATACATAACTTAGTTGTCTTTTACTTATTTTTAGCCATTTGTTTTATTGGCTTTTCTGTAAATGGAATTTATTTTCTTTTCCAATTGTTTGCTGCTATCATACAAACATACTTTTTTGTATTAACCTTTTATCTTACAAACTTACTAAATGTATTTATTATTTTTAGTTCTTATTATGTAAGTTCCCTATGATTTCCTATGTAAAAAAATATCATTTGCAAATGCAGCTAGTTTTACTTCCTTTTTTACATTTGTGCCTCTGGGGTTTTTTTTTTTGTTTTTTTCCCCCACAAGATTCATGCACTGGGGAACAGAGGTTGAAAGGGGGAGGGGAGTCCCTTAGCCTGGCCTGCACCCTCTCACAGTCGGGAACCCTTGGGTGATGTCTGCCTGCCAACTTAGGGCCCATCCCTGCGGCAGTCAGACATCCCTCTCACGGTCTGGGGCTTTCGCAATCCAGGACCCCTCACTCCTTACCGCCCACCTGCAGTGGAGGCAGGAGAGGCTTCTGCCAACACTACTGGGCTCGCCAGCCATGAGCCTGGCTTCTGGATGAGTGGCACTCCCCCTGTGGAGTGCACTGACCACCAGGGGGCAGCTCCTGCATTGAGCGTCTACCCCGTGGTGGTCAGTGCATGTCATAGTGACTGGTTGTTCCACCATTCAGTTGATTTTCATATTACCCTTTTATTATATAGGATTATGATATAGGATAGGATAGGATTTCAAGGCCAGGACTATGAGGTCCTTTTGAATAGAAGTGGTGAAAGTAGGCAGCCTTGCTTTGATCTCATGAGAAAACAATTTTGTGTTTTACCATTAAGTATTATTTTAGTGGTTGAATAGTTTTTAATTCTCACTTGACGATATGCTTACTGATGTGAGAGAGATAGGAAAGGAGGGAGAGAGAGAAACATCAATGTAAGAGAAAACACTGAACAGTTGCCTCCTGTATGCACCCCAGCCAGAGATAGAACCTGCAACCTAGATATGTGCCCTGACCTGGAATTGAACCTGCACCTTAAATCTACTGGTGTATAGAATGACACTCCAACCAGCTGAGCCACCCGCCTAGGCCAATGGTTGAATTTTTTTATAGATGCCCTTGGTCAGGTTGATGAAGTCCCTTAATATTTCTAGTTTGCTTAGCATTTTTCATTAATAGATATTGAATGTGGTCAAATGCCTCTTCTCTATCGGTTGTAATGCTCATAGGGTCGTCCCCCACCCCCCATATTCTGTTTATCTGGCAAATGTGAATTACATTGATTAATTTTCAAATGTTAAACCAACATGCATTATTAAGATAAACCATACTAGGTCATGGTGTGCTATCTTTTTTACATCATTGGGTTTTGTTAATATTTTGTTAAATATTTGACTTTCTTCAGGAGGGTATTTTTTTAATAATTTCTCTGATAGTTTATCTGTCAGGTTTTGTATTAAAGTTCTACTGTCCTCATAAAATGAGTTAGGCAATTACCCTCCTCTTTTTAAAATGTTTGGATACTACTGTTGTTATTTCCATGCATTTTAAGTGTGTTTTATTTCAGGAAATAGTAATAGCTACTTTATATCTAATATCATGATGTTGGCATTTGTTGATTTTTTTTCTCTTAAGAGTTTGTCACATTTTTCTTGTTCTTTGTGTGTTTAGCCATTTTGAATTGTGCCCTTGATATTATGAATATTGTTTAGGCTCTAATTTCCTATTATATTTCTCTGGATATTGTTGGTATTTTTGCTTCCGCATACTTTCAACCTAGTTATGTTCAGTTAATTGCTCAAGGTACTGCTGATGTTACAAGACCAGTTATATAAATTAGACTTTAATGTTTTGGATGTTTTTAGTCATGCTTGATAGTTAGAGATGCATTCCAAAGATAAATATATCAAACCATCTCCATAGAAAGAGAAATTAGTTGTTGATTGTTCCTCAGTTAGGGAAAAAGAAAAACATTAAAAAGGTTAAAGCATAGAATAGAAAATCTGTCTTTAGCAGGAATCACTCCTAGGATAAGATGGTATGTATATACTCATTCAGAAAATATTTATTAAACACCTACAATGTGTCAAGTACTATTCTAAGCACTGGGAATACAACTCTGAAGAGCACCATTGGATCCAATCCCTGTCACCTTTTATTTTCTCAAGGGCTTTACACCTGCAATTGTCACCTTTTCCTTCTGAATTAGTTTTGCCTCTGTACAATACTATCACCATCTATATATTCATGTAATAGCCCCCATATAAGGGGGGCAGGGAACTCCTTTGACCTGAAACCCCCTTTAGTTACTTCTCTATACTCCTTTATAGCAAATTTATTCAAGAGTATCTAAACTCAGTATTTCCACTTCTTTTTCTCATTCTCTTTGAACACACTCCAATCATGCTTTTGTGTTCACCACTCCACTGAAATTGCTCTTGTCAGTGTCTCATTAAAATCCATGTTGCCAAATCCAGTGGCCAATTCATAGCCGTAATTTTTCTTCTCAGTAGTAGTTGATAGAGTTGATTGCTGTTCCTTCTTAAAAAGCTTTGCTCACTTGGCTTCTAGGACACCAACCTCTCTCCAGGTTTCCCTTCTGTCTCACTTGCTGCTCCTTCTCAGTTTCCTTTCTTCAGTTCTTCTCTAAATGATGTAATATTCTAGGACTTAGTCCTTAAACACCTTTTTCTTCTCCATGCTCACTGTCTAGGTGAAAGTATTCTCCAATCCATAACTTCAAGTCTATACTAATAAAAGAGTAAGATGCAAATTTGCTGTACCTTCACAACACCTACCAGCCAATCAGGAGTGGGTATGCAAATTAACCCAACAAAGATGCTAGGTTAATTTGCATATGCAGGCAACAAGTGGCTGGGGGTGGGGCGGGAGTGTTCTGCACTGCTCCTGGCCGCCCCAGGCCTCTGGGCATTGTGGGAGGTGGAAAGCAAAGGTGGTGCCAGAGGAAGGAAGGCCCATTCTTGCACGAATCTTCATGCATGGGGTCTCTAGTACCATATAAAAGCTAACAACTCTTAAAACTCTCTTTTGAACTCCAGACTAATATACCCAACTGCCTACTTAACTTCTCCATTTGGATATCTAATAGCTATCACAAACTCAACAAGTTCCAAATTACCCATTCCCAATATTGGATTTGTGTTTACTGCATATAATAAATACCCCCAAAAAGAAAAAAGCAAGCTCAGAAACAAAAATTGCTTGGATGCATAGAAATTTCTTTCATGCACTAACATTAAAAACTCCAGAGATACAGAGGTAGACAATCTAGAATATGTATGGCAGTTATATTCATCAGGCACCCTGGCTCCACATCTCATGATGTTTTTCCAACTTTGTTGTGCTTCCTCTTTCTGTTAGCATGAGGGAGAAATGTAAAAGTATTTCCCCTTCTTTTAAAGAAACTTCCTAGAAATTCTAGACAACTCTTCTGCTTACATCTCATTGGCCAGAACTTAGATTACAGCCACATCTAGTTGTAGGAACTGTAGGAGAGGTTGGGAAATATAGCAATTTTTCAATGGATGGCAAAAAAAAAAAATCAAGATTATTTTATTGAAGAGTAGTAAATGGATGTTAGGAGGCAACTGGCTTAGGATGTCTGCTACATTAGGTCCTCCCAATTGGGATAAATGTCAGCTCCATTCTTCCAGTTCTTTAGGCCAAAATACCTTAGGGTCATGATGACTTTTCCTCTCCTACTCCACATCTAATCTACAAGCAAATTCTTTTGGTTGTGCTTTCAAAATATACCCTGAATCTGATGGCTTCTGACCAACTCCACCACTTTCTTCTTAGTATAGGCTAAGACTGTCTCCTAACTGAGCTCTGGAGTTCCACCAGTAGCGTTGTGTGTGTGTATGTATTTGAATTTGATTATTGAATGTTTTCCCCACTAGAATTAGAGTAGGGACTTAGTCTGTTTTGTTTACTGTTGTCTTCCCTATCAGATAAGAGTGGTCAGGACAGATGTCTCTGAGGAGAGGGCATCTGAGCTAAGAATGAAGTGGAGCAAGCTATGCAAAAGTCTAAGAGTACACTCCAGACAAAGGGAAAGGCTCTCCAGTGGAAATAAACTTGTCATGTTGCGGGGGTGCAATAAGAATCTCAGTGTGTCTAGAATATAGCAAATTATGGAAAGAGTGGGACAAAATAAAGTGGGAGAGAGAGACAGGGCCAAATCATCATGTAGTTTTGCCTGACCGAGATGCAACAGAAAAAGTGTTGGGAAGCTCTAGATTACACTGCAGATTACTACTCAGTAACTACTAGTAGCACTCAGCTACTTAAAATTGAATACACTAAAAGTAAATAAAATAAAACATCAGTTTCTCAGTCACATTAGCCACGTGTGGATAATGGCTACCTACTAAATAGCACAGCACAGATGGAGAACTTTCCATCCTCACAGAAAGTTGTGTTGGATGGTGCTGCTCTAGGAAAGCAATCAAAGGAGAAATAATGCCAAGTTTGCTTGGCTTCTCCTTTTGACTTTTTCTTAACCCTAGAATCAGTTTTTCTATTTAAATTGAAATGGATGTGGTGCCTAAAAAATTAGCATGTAGACTGTTCCATATGCAAATGTTGGCATGGATGATTTTTATCTGTGATGGAAAAGATGGGAGAGTCTGTTAAATCACAAGCTTTCTTAGCCTCGTTATAAATACATTGCAAATGTAAAAAGTGCAAAGTGCAGAAGTCATAAATGTGAGAGTGGCTTTCAATTTGTTTTAATAAGGGTGTTTTCTGTGTTTATAGGGATCTTGCTGCAAGAAACTGCCTGGTAGCTGAAAATAATGTTCTGAAAATCAGTGACTTTGGAATGTCTCGCCAAGAGGATGGTGGAGTGTATTCATCTTCTGGCTTAAAGCAGATTCCCATTAAATGGACAGCACCAGAAGCTCTTAATTATGGTAAGATTGGACTCTTTCTTTTCGGTGGTAAAAAAAAGGGGGGGGGGCGCAGGGCCCCCAACAAAACAAAACATTCACAAGCAAAGTTAGAGGGGTACAACAGAGTACAAGTTAGAATGAGGGATAAAATGTTCATACTTTGCACTTAAACAGGAGCACCAACTTAATTCATGACCTTTTTGATCAGATTTTTACATGTAAGATTTCTAGTTTTAAAAGATGACTTGTACTATTTTCAAATCTGAGAATTCCTTTTTATCTGAAAAACTATTTAAAAATTTTTTAATTTATTAAGTTGACATTGGTTAACAAGATTTTACAAGTTTCAAGTGTACAATTTTATATTACATTATCTATATATTGCATTGTGTGTTCAAATTTGTCTCCTTCCAATACCACATATTTGACCCCCTTTACTCTCTTCATCCTTCCCCCTCTCATAACTGCCATGCTGTTGTCTGTCTATGAATTTGTTTTACTTGTTAATTTATTACTTTCTCTTTTATATCCCACATATGAGTGAAGTCATGTGGTTCTTGTTCTTTTCCATCTGACTTATTTCACTTTAGCAAGACCCATTTATATTGTTGCAAAGGCTTTTCATGGTTGAGTAGTATTCCACTGTATAAATGTACTATATCGTTTTTATCTAATCATCCATCAAAGGACACTTAAGTTGTTTCCATGTCTTGGCTACTGTAAATATAGAGGTACATATATCTTTACAAATAAATGTAGATACCCATAAAAGGAATTGTTGGGTCATATGCTAGCTTTATTCATTTCTGAGGAACCTTTATACTGTTTTCCATAGAGACTGTACCAGTATACACTCCCACAAGTAGTGAATGAGGGTTCCTTTGTCTCTACCTCTCCAACATTTGTTATTGCTTGACTTGTTGATAATAGCCATTCTAACAGGTGTGAGTGGTATCTCACGGTGGCTTTGATTTGCATTTTCCTATAGCTTTCCTACAGCTAGTGAATTCAAGCACTTTTTTGTATGTCTTCTTCAGGTCCTCTGCCCATTTATAAATTGAAGTGTTTTGTTGTTGTTGAGTTCTTCATATATTTTGGATATGAGCCCCTTATCAGAGGTAGTGTTTGCAAATATGTACTCCTATATAATTGATTGCCTTTTTGTTTGGTTGGGGTTTTTTGTTTGTTTTTTTAGTTGTGCAGAAGAATGTAGTCCCATTCATTTATTTTTACTTTAACTTCCTTTGCCTTTAGGATCAACTTCACAAAAATTTCTCTGAGACTAAGATCTGTAATTTAGTTCATATGTTTTCTTCTATGTATTTTATTGCTTTAGGTCTTTTATATAAGTTTTTAATCTATTTTGAGAGGAGAGATCAAGAGGTTTTCTGAACTCTGCCATGATGCTGACATCACTACCAGATTTTTCATTTTAAGAGTCAGATTATACACAGAGTAAAAGTATTGTTGTGACTTTGGCATTTCTTTTGAATTTCTTGTAACTTCATCTAATGTTAGATTCCTAAAATATTAAGCCAATCAATCCTGCAGTTTCTCACTCTGAAAACTGATACGGTTTCTTAGCATCTCAGTCTCTGGAACTTGTATAAATCTTGTGGAAAGAGAAAGAGATGGGAATTACATTTTAAAATAGCAGGGATTTTTTTAACTTGAATTTTTTATGTGTCATTGTAATTGTATTTAAATACAGATTGCATTATCTGTGGTTGGGATGAAATGGGCCATAACAAGATGGGTAACAGCTCAAGAAATTTGAAAGAAAAAGATTGTGCTTTGAGTGAAATTAGAAATTTTTAGTAAGGGAAGCAGCATAAAAGCCATGGGTTGGTGAATGTGTGTAGTATGATTTGAATTAAAATAGTATAATAATTATTTTCTGTTGATTTGAAATGAGAAATTACATCATGGAAAATAAGGCATTTATAAATGTCTTTAATTTAGGCACTAGATTCAGACAAATAAACCTTTTTATAAAATGCATGTAACAAAATTAACCATTTTAAAGTGAATAATTTAGTACAATTCACAATATTGTGCAACTCCTACCTCCATTTAGTTCCAAAATAAAACCCTTTACCCAGTACGAAGTTACTCCCTATTACTGTCTCTCCTCAGCCACTAACAACCCCATACCTGCGTTTTCATGCTGTGGATTTACCTATTCTGCATATTTAATGGAAATTGAATCATACAATATGTGACTTTTTTCATTTGTTTTCAAGGTTCATCCATGTTGCAGACTATTATTTCTTTTCATGGCTGATTAATATTCCACTTTATTTATTTATCAGTTTATTTACACATCCATTGATATATTTTTCAGCAGTTTTGACATTTGTGAATAGCACCACCATGAATATCTGTGTAAATGGATTTGAGTACCCGTTTTCAATTATTCTAAGTAAACACTAGGAAGCATATGGTAATTCTATATTTAATTTTCTGAGGAACCAACAGATGTTTTCCAGATAAAGCTGTGGAATGTAATTGGTTTGGGACTGAGTTGGGGCAGAAACCAGAATCTCTCTTATATTGTGTATACCAAGGATGCTATGGGATAGACATGTGCAGGTAGTTGTCATTATGAGAAGTCGACAAGGCTGTTCTAATTGGCAACAGTGAAATTTTCTTCTTCTTTTTTAAAATATATTTTATTGATTTTTTACAGAGTGGAAGGGAGAGAGATAGAAAGTCAGAGACATCTATCAGCTGCCTCTTGCACGCCCCCTACTGGGGTTGTGCCCACAGCCAAGGTACATGCCCTTGCCAGAATCGAACCCGGGACCCTTCAGTCCGCAGTCCAATGCTCTATCTGCTGAGCCAAACCGGTCTCGGCAACAGTGAAATTTTCAAAGTTAATGTACTACAGATAGTAAGCCTCACCCTTAGTTTGCCTTCCCAGATGCTATCAAGAGAAGCTTTTGTGAGCTTCCTACTGAGCAGAAACTAAATCCACTATTCCTCAGATATAGAGAATATGGAGAGAAAGTAGCAGTTCTGTTATTTTCCGTGGTTGTTATTACTCTAAGGCTGTGGTCGGCAAACTGCAGCTCACGAGCCACATGCTGCTCTTTGGCCCCTTGAGTGTGGCTCTTCCACAAAATATGACGGCCTGGGCGAGTCTGTTTTGAAGTGGTGTTAGAAGAAGTTTAAAAAATTTTGGCTCTCAAAAGAAATTTCAATCGTTGTACTGTTGATATTTGGCTCTGTTGACTAATGAGTTTGCTGACCACTGCTTTAAGATCAAGCACAAGCTAAAAGATAGGACTGTAACTCCTGTATTTACACAGAGGTTTTCTTTGGATAATAAGACATCGCTAAGTCCCTTCTTATTCATTCTTAAAGCATCTCTATAAGTGAGCTGGACCTGGACTTGGGATATCCTAAAGACTTACCAGTAAAATCCAGATCTCTAGAATTTGTTCTTATACCTGTTTGCTAAATCTACATTATATTGCCTTTACAACTCCTCTTTCTTGTAAGCAATTATGCCAAGTAAAATTCTGCCTTTCAATAAAAGTGTATTTTACTTGAATTTCAAGCTGATGACAATATTTACAAATCACAATTCTAATTCCAGATATCTCTTAACAGACAGGCTTCAAGCATTATTTTTTAAGTATTTAAAAGATATTAGTTATATTAGTTTCAGCTGTAAAATATAGTGATTTGACATTTTTATACTTTACAGTATGATCACATTATTACTGACTATATATATTCCCTTTCACCCTACTCCCTCCCTTCTGCTAGCCATCAGTACGATCTCTATTTCTATGTCTGTTTTTGTTTGGTGTATTTTTTTAGATTCCACATATAAGTGAAACCATATAGTATCTGTCTCTCTTTATCTGACTTATTTCACTTATCCTCTAGGTCCATCCATGTTTTGAAAATGGCAAGATTTCATTCTTTTTATTGCAGTGTAATATTCCAGTGCGCATATATGTATATGTATATCTTTTTCATGTCTTCCTTACCCATTCATCTGTTAGATGAATTATAAGTAATGTTGCAATGAACATAGGGATTCATGTCTTATCTCCTCTGACCATTTTTTATCATATTGGTTATATTTTTTGTTATATGAGGTTTCTTATATAATTTGATTATCAAATCCTTATCTGATATATCATTTGCAAATATAATCTTTCATTCAGTACGTTGTCTTTGTTTTCTTAATGGTTTCCTTTCACTGTACAAAAAGCTTTTTAGTTGAGTGAAATTCTGTTTATTTTTGCTTTTGTATCCTTGCTCAAGGGCTATATCCAAGAAAACATTATAAAGACTGATGTCAGAAATTTACTGTTTTCTTCTACAAGTTTTATGGTTTCAGGTCTTACACTTAAATCTTTAATACATTTTGAGTTTGTTTTTGTATGTGGTGTAAGAGAGTGGTCTGGTGTTTGTAATACCATTTGCTGAATAGGCTATTATTACTCCATTATCATAGACTAGTTGGTTATATAATGTAGTAACCTACTAAATGGGAAAAAATATTTGCAAATTATATATCTGATAATGAGTTAATATCCAAAATATATAAAGAACTCATACAACCCAACAGCAAAAACAAAACAATTGATCAAAAAATGGGCAGAAGATCTGCCAAATTCACATTTTCCTAAAGAAAACAGAGATAATCAACAGGTACATGAAAAGATTCTCAATATTGCTAATCACCAGGGAAATTAAAGCCACAATTAAATATTACCTCATATCTGTTAGAGTGGCTGTTATAAAAAAAGACAAGATACAACAAATGTTGGTGAAGATGTGAGTAAAAGAGGACCTTTGTGCACTTTTGGTGGGCTTGTAAATTGGTGCAGCCACAAAAGAAAACAGTATGGAGGTTTGTCAAAAAAAATAAAAAAGAAGTACTATATAATCCAGCTATTCCACTTCTGGGTATATATCTGAAGAAAATAAAATCATCATTTGAAAGATATATAATTACTCCCCATGTTCATTGTAGCATTATTTACAATAGCCAAGATATTGGAACAACCTTAGTGTTCACCAATACATGAATGGATAAAGACAATGTAGTAAAAATATATATTAGGATACTTTTCAGGTATTAAAAGGAGTAAAATCTTGCCATTTGTGGCACCGTAGATGAATCTTGAGTGCCTAAATCAGATAAAAAACACAAGTACGTAGATACAAGAGAATAGATGGGTATTAGCACAGGTGGGTTTCAGGATGGGTGAAACGGAGAAAGTGGGTCCAGAGGATCTTATGTACAGCATAGTGACCACAGTTAATGTATAGGTGTTGCATATCTGAAAGTTCCTGAGAATAGATCTAAAAAGTTTCATCAAAAGAAAAAAATATAACTGTGATGACAGATGTTTACTAGACTTATTGTGTTGATCATTTTGCAATATTGAATGATTATGCTGTACTCCTGAAACTCTTATAAATCAATTCTACCTCAATAACAAATACGTAAATAAATTTTAAAAATTACCCTTCAGAGGTCAAGATTATAAGATGGAGTGTTGGATTTTATAAAATATGCCTTTCTAGATATCTGTCCAGATATTATCTTACAAAAGAAGGTATTCTGTATTCCTCGTACAATTAGTCTTAACGGTAGCCATTGAATGACTTTCATAAAAGGTATATAATTATTGGATGCCAAACATGAAAAAGAGTTGATATGCAGACAAGGAGATGAATCTTCCTGCTAAATATCATAGTGGATGTCCATACTTAGTCTACTTAAGAAGGAAGCTAATGTACACAGCTGCAGATGAAAATCAGTAAGTATACTCCAAGCTCTACCTTTGGAGGAATTACCAGAATGTAGGCTTACTCTGGTTCTCTTACTTTTTTTCAAGAAAGTGAAAAGGCCATCCTACTTTAAAGAAACTGGATGATTTTAGAGGAGGGGCATTTATAAATCCTGGAAAGGTTAAGGCGAGTAACTACAATGAAGTAGAAATGAAATCATTTCAGAATTCCTGTAACACTGCTGCAAATAAGGATTAGTTAGAATAGTTTATGCTATATATGAAAAATAAATGTTGGGAAAATCTAGGAAATTTTTACTTCTTGGATACTGGAAAGAATTTTTCTGCTTTGCCTCCTTGACTTCACAGCCATCTCTACAATGTATTTGGTGTTGGCTTTTATTTTTGCTTCCCTGGAAGACTATTAAAAAAAAAAAAAAAGAATCTATGAGCTAGCTTATGTAACCTAGTAAACCAGGTGCATCAGGACTACATCAAAACAAGTCACCATATACTTTACAGAAGTTGTTTCTATCAGCCAGCTCTGTTAATTTATATTCTATTTAAAACACACACACAAATATATTTTCCATAACTGAAACTGTCAGTGGGGAAAACGAGACCTTTAAGCAAGTAAGAATATCTGTAAATAGTGATGAGTAAACAATTTAAGAAACTTTCCTTATTGCTTTAACTTTGTTTGTAATCTTAGAATGAAAATGATGCAGGCAGAAAACAAAATTGCAGAAATCCAACTTATTTAATCTCCTAGGCATTGATATGTACAAACATATATCTTTTTTATATAAACCATCCATCTCAGTTAGGTACCACAGGGAAAGCAAGCTTGCACACTGGCTGAATATTTGTTCTTGCTCGGGTGGGAGTGGGGGATGTGATTTGGAAGGTGAAACTCGTGCAGAGAATAGGATCACTGGTTTTTGGTAAGTTTAAATATATTAATATGTGACTGACATAGAAGTGCATACTCCAAAAATGGTCACCTGCTTATCCACTCACCTGGTTGTGGTTCTGTGTGCCCTGTAGGGAGGTACAGTTCCGAGAGTGACGTGTGGAGCTTTGGCATCCTCCTCTGGGAGACCTTCAGCTTAGGGGTCTGCCCGTACCCCGGAATGACAAACCAACAAGCACGCGAGCAGGTGGAAAGAGGTGAGCCAAAGACAGGAGTGGGAGTGGCCACATCCAGCCCCAGAGACAGGCTGTGGGGTGTGGGGCATGCTGTTTGTGGGTGTAGGGAGAGCAGAGGTGTTTGCAAGTCTGCTTCTGAACCCCATGGGTCCTGTGGCTCTTATATAACAGAAAGCAACAAAAACCTTTGAAAATAGAGAGCTCCAGGCTTTTCTCCCACTCCCCCGGCCTGGCCTGACATCTGCAGGGCACACCATTCAGTCTCGTCAAGGGAAATCGGAGAAGGTTCCTCAAACTCCTGTTTTTTATTCCATGTGAAATAAACACCATAGTGTGACTGTGAACGAAATGTCATTAGACTTCAGGAGGTTTCTGAGAATTTTGGGCCACTCCTGAAGACACCCAGGGTGTTCCCGGATCATGACGGGAACATTAGGTGGCTGTGATGCCAGACAGTCCGTAGCTATCAACAACCTTTCTTCTGTCAAACAGCACGCAGCCCAGACACCTCGGGAGGGGCCCGGTGGCAGAGCTGGTGTAGAGGATGGCTTCCTGCTTCCATCCTACCTTCTCTGACTCTCGGACACCTTCCCGGGCACACACACAGGCACCCGCCCAGCACACAGCGAGGGTGCACCCGAAGCTTGGAGTGAAAAATAAGATTCTTCTAGGCTGTAAAGGACTCTAACTCATGTTCATTCTAGGCTGTAAAGGACTCTAACTCATGTTCATTTTTATTTCACTTTTGAATTAGTGTTTATCAAATCCCCCTCCTCTCTTCATCTTCGAAAATCTGGGGAGTAGAGATGATTTTTTTAAAAACTCTGCCCACAGCATCTGAAAGCAAATGCTTAGAGCAGATGTGCATCTGCCTGTGATGTATTTCACATCAGACTTAGCAACAAACAAAACGGGTTCTCCAAACTTGAAGGTAATTCTGTGGCTCCAAAATAATGAAATACTTGTTTTAGAAAAATCAGTTTGCCTTATAAAGGGTGGTTTGTTTCTTTTCCATCTACAGCATAAGGTACTAAACTTACAAACTGCATGATGCCCTGCACCAACATTCATATCTGATCTTCATTCTTCTTCTGTTGGGTCTTTAGGGTACCGGATGTCAGCCCCTCAGAACTGTCCAGAGGAGATCTTTAGAATTATGATGAGGTGTTGGGATTATAAGCCTGAGAACCGCCCCAGGTTCATCGAACTCCAGAAAGAGCTCATTGTCGTCAAGAAGAAGTTCACATAGTGCCAGGCAGGGCTGGACGCAACCTTCAGATATCCCGTTCCCTCGTTTGCAATGAGTTTGTACCACACTACCTGCACCAGTCTGCTAAGGTTATTTTTTTTTATTAACTGTTTTTTAAAATATGTGCCACTTAAAAAAAGGGGGGGTGGGGGGCAAATGCATTTAAGGAACAGACAGTGCTACCAAGGGCTTTATTAGCTCATCATAGCGATCCTGCCACTCCAGGCCACTGTCTTAGAAAAGCACAGGCGCTCACATGTGGGAGAACAGACGTTTTTCACATCAAGACCACTGATGCTCCTCAAAGCTTTGCTACTCCAGGCCCAGGTCACGGGCCGCGTCGGTGCCACAGACCTGACGCACTCGGTGCTAGAAGCTGCCTAGGTGACGCCATGTTTGCAGGACGCCTTCCAGCGGAAGCTGGCTCTCTGCTCTGCCAAGGCAAGATTACATTTGTAAACATCGTTTTCTATCAAGAATTATTTGGTCCTCACAGGTTTTTTAATTGCCAGAAATAAGTGCACTGTAAGAATTGTCCCTCTCCTGTATTAGTAGTGAGGTTGTCAGTGCCTGCCTCTGTTTGGGCACCAGAAAACCATGCACGAGATGTCCTCACACAGCACGCTCCTAGCATCGAGGCAGCAGCTTTTAAAGGATGTTTTGGAGAGCTGCAACAGCAAGAAGTCAGGACGGAGGGTGGTCTGGAGAAAAAAAGAGCAGCCAGACTGGATCAGAGAAGAGAAGGAAAACATAAAATGTCTTCCTATATAAGCTATGCCTTTGCAAACATCAAACACACTCGTCTTATTTTATGGTCTGAAATCCCAAAACAGATTCTAAGAAATGATTTTCAGGGGTTCATAGATAAAGCCTTCTAATCAACAAAAAACTTTTTAGAGAAACTACAAAGCACAAGCCCACAAAACCAACAGCATGCTTTTGGTGAAGTACCTGCTCCTCAGAGGAGGCCTCCCAGAATTTAAAGCCCTGAATTGGTGCCATTTCCTGAGCTTTATGACCCTAGTTCAGAAACACACTCGTGTGCATACACACAATGCATGAAGCAAAACAGGTGTGGATGAAGATAAATGGACAATATTGAGGAAGAAAATCCAAGACAGCTTCGTATCTTCACTTTCCCCCTGTGTGACCCCTAGACTGCTACCTGGAAACCCTTCCCTTAGGGGACAGGTGTGCAAGCTAGTGCTGGAGATGCTTCCTAGGAAGATGTAACAGTTACATCTAGGATTCAGTTGAGCTTCAGTTGCTGCACCCAGGGACCTTACCCCAAGTTGTGTATATAGTTACCTCTCAGGATCAGTGTGTGTGGGAGAGATGGTCAAGCTCAGGGGTAAGTGGGGCGGAGGAGCTAGATTACGTGCTCAGGTGTGTGTCCAGGCAAAGAGCCCCTCCGTGACTGTTTGATCCTTGTTTATTGGAAGAGCTTATTTATGGGAAGAAATCCCTCCTGTCCTCTGGCTGTTTGCTGCCTGTGAATATCACTGCATGGAACTCAAACCCAGGACTCCAAAAAGTAGGAAGGATAATACTGAAGAGAAAAAATGGCTTGTCTATCATTTCAATCTTCTTGCAAGTTTTGTACACACTTAATGATTACTACATTCAGACTAAAACAAAAGCACAATAAACTTGCCTTCAAAAATATATTGCAATATTCAAAGACATTTTTTAAAAGTCAGAACTGTTTTCCCTTCTGTCAGATATTGTAAATAAACGGAACCTTCTTTTGATGGCATACACTGTGACAAGTCAGGGCCCAGACTTGGGAATTAAAATCAGTGCTACGGTCTTAAGGCCCCGGCCAGCCTTCAACTGTAAGACTAAGGTGGGGACATTTGCACCCTTTCCCAGTTTTCTAAGGGAATCTTTCCATAAATTATTTATAGAAACTGGCCTCCCATTGCTTAGCAGCTTCACTGCTAAGCTTCAGCAAGGCGAGAGAAGGATGGTTTGGGCTGTAATTTTCTGAACAAGACCTGAGGCTTAATCTTTGCATTCTGGTTTGAAGAAGGAATATGGCATTGATATTTTCCTCACTCTGTTAGAATTTACAATTCACATCATACCTCTGTGCTTAAATTAAAGCAGCTTTCAAAACACCGTGACAGCTGCAGCATTTAAATTCCGCTTTATTCTTCGTCCCAGAGCAGGCGGTAGTATAGTTCAGGATTAATAACTCATAGGGAGTCTTTCAGGATCATATCAGTGGTAAAGAATATTAAATTTAATATAGGTATGTGCACTAAGAAAAACTTACGCAAACCATTTTTACTGTTAATTCTCCTGCACTTAAAGCATAATTTATTCATCCCTTCTGTCACTGATAATTACTGGAATTATGTACTTTAGGTGGCTGATCCATAGCCAACAGGCACACATAGGTACTGTTCTGAATTTGCAACTTGACGTAGGAAAAGAAGGCTTCAGAAATGCACAAAACCCTGTGACTTGTAAGAAAATAGTTGTAACCAAAATTGCCACTGGTCTGAATGTAATTAAGCCAGGTTGCAAATCCTTGTGTTGTTAATGGATTTTTCAAGAGGTGCATTTATCACTCCTGTACAGTTCCTATCATAATTTCTTACTTTATGAATATGAAGGGGAGGGGGTGTCAGGCAGCCTGAATCTCACCTACATTTTTCTACCTTGAATCACTAGGGAGCCTTTATGAAAAATATTTAGCTAGTTTATCATTTTTCAAGGAAATAAATCTTTTAATGCCAAATTAACATTTATTACCAACATGTGAAAACAGCTTAATTTTGTATTTGAATAATCAGAGTCTACTTCCCAAAGCCAGGGCATTCCTTCTCTTCCAGGAAAATAATAAAGGATTAAGAGTTTTTGTTTACACTTCCAAAACCAGAGGCTGTATTTCAGCTGTCCTGCCACTAGGTCCCCAGTAAAAGGCCTCATGTAATCCTTTCTCTCTTATCTCCCAAATGTAATATAAGCAATAAAGTTCTTCATTCATAATTCACCATTTTATCACAAATAAGTAGATTAGCACAGACCAAGAGCTACTGTTCAGCATGCATTTCACAATTGTTTTTTCACTTGAGGGTTATTTTAAAAAGAGAAAAAAAGTTTAGTCACCGAAATAGTTCCCATTTTCTTTAAACCACAATATGGTTTTCTTGTCTATGCTATATTCATGTTTCAGTGTTGCCATATAATTTTATACAAAGTTTGATTAACACCACTAAATAACCATGCTTCACAATACTGGTGTGAGATTCCGTCAGAAGAAAGTGTTTTAATTATAGTACATGTCACACACTGAGGACCTTATAGTGGGATAAACATAAAAATTAGAATGCCGCAACAATACATGTACCACCTTATTCTTCATCCCTGTGAGGCGCTAGATATTTTGAGGGTGTACCGGGAAACCTTGCTCAGTGAGTACTCTTTGTACACTGTTATGTGGCCTGTGAGGTGAGAGTAATTGAAAAGAGGTTGTTCGCTTTCCGCCCTCTTTCTTTTTCCCCATACACTCCCTTGAGCACACGGTATTTAAAACGTTTTTTATCAACAAAATTGATTGTCAATGAGCACTGTTCTGAGTCATGTAGGGACTGACTTTTGTATTTAGGAGGCCAGAGCTCTCACACGAAACAGAGAATAATGCAAAATAGAAAGAGCAAACAATTGAAAGCCACTTTTCCTCATGTGTTAATATGTTAATTAAGTGGAAACAAAGATTTTTATATGAAAATGAGTTTATATTACCTTTCCATTATACTATTAAGTTAGCATGAAAGTTTACCATTAAAATGTTACCTCTTTTATTACTAACTTTGATTTGCTATAAACATGCTAGAAATTTTTTTATTAAATATTTTAATTTTATTTATTTTTTTCTGCCTTGATGAGTTTATAGCAAGTGTGAATACTCTATTATTTGGGAGCACCCAGAGCTGCATATTCTTTTGTGTAAAAAAAGTAGTCCTGTACCAAGATTACCTACTTGCAAGAGATTGGTACATTCCCATAAAATTCTCCTTTATATATCTTTGCTATTGTGCATTATTTTTTAAACTATATGCCTTAGTCATAATTCAATTTAAGGAAATATTTATTACCCCTTGAAAACTATCCTACTGCCTCATGCCGATTGAAGGATTATATTCTGAACTGTAAGTTTAGACACTAAAACGTACTTAGCTGCCTAATAAGGACTGGGATATTTGGGTAGTAGAAAAATCTGCTGTTCTGAATTCCTAGTAACTTAAACGGCGGTGTGGTAATGAGCATAGGCTTCAGTCCCGGGAGCTGAGGCAAGCATGTCTGAAGGCAGAGAGAAAAGAACCCATTATTCCAACACTGGACAATGCGGCCCCAGAGAGTGTAGAATAATTAAAGTGGAACAAGGACTTGGACGATGTCCCTAGAAAGCCTATGGAAAACAGTGCCACCAAGCCAGATCCTTCCTGCAGGAAATTGAAAAGGTCTTGGGGTCAAAAGGAGGAAAGATGGTCACCTGCCAGCATGGGGACCTTCGTCCGAGCAGACCACACACCTTCTCCCTTGCGTTTGGGGCAGGTTCATGCCCCTGGCTCGGAGCTGCTGCTGCGCTGGGCGACATTTCTACTCATTGTCTTGTCCACTAAAAGATGGCGTCAGATGTCTTCAAACTTTTAGAGACTACTCGAAGTATCTTTACATGTGCATTAGTTATATTTAATACTTCTTACACTGAGATCACTGATTATTCATACCTTATTGGGAATCTTTGCTTGCAGTGGGGCTTCACCTAGGCTAATCTGAGGAAAGAATGCTTATCTCAGCCCTCATTCACCTTGTGACTAATGCTAATTGGCTCCTAGAGTTATCCCCACAGGGACCTTACTGTGATGAGCTCTACTCTGGGAAAACATGGAATTAAGCAAGGAAGTAGGAAAATGCCAATTAAATAGCAGGGCCCCATGACTTTATACTAGTAACCCTTGAGGGAAAGGAATCTTAGAAAAATCCTAAAGCCAGTCACAGAGCAGCCCCTGGAGGGAGACACCGAAGGCAGAGCACAGGACACCCAGACTACAGACTAAAGGACATGAAGGGTAGTACCAGTGCCACCCACAGTGACTCAAGTCACTGCCGCATCAATAAGGGGGAGCTGATCCTCAGAAGAGGATTTTGGAGGCACTTCCTGCTGTGTGCTATTAAATATTACAAGCCTCTCAAGTCGCTACAACATTTATTAAAGACCACTGAATTGGATGTTGGTGTTCTTTATGATCCGCATAATCTCAGGAGGTGGCCCCGTAAATGAGAGCAACCCTCGCTCAGTCTTTCCGTGAGGCCTCAGGCAGGACAGTGTTCCGTACGCTCCCTGAGCAAAGGCACACGCGCCTGGGCGGGCAGCAGGTGGAAAATGTGCTGTGAAGGCGGCTGCTTTTTATTTTGTTAAAGAAAACACACCCTGCGGGTGTGTATGCTGCAGCATGAATACAGACTTAGCTTCTCTCCATGCCCGCAAACTAGCAAGATCCCCGGGAACGGGAATATTTAGGGTTCACTCGAAAGAGTTGAATCCTGAATTTCTAAACTCTCCCCAAACATTACCATTGAAGCCAGCAGATGTGAGTGTTCTACACAGTAAGGGACTGTCCTAAATGATAGACAAGACCTGGAGCACAGTGGGCCCCTCAGCTTCATCCATCCACAAGCTTTTCTTAAACGCCCGCCTGTCAGGTGCAGGGAACTTTGCTGGGTGCTCGTTGTTTTCTAGGGGGTTTTGTTGTTTGGTTTTGGTTTTTAGTTTTTTACTTCTGGTTAGTATTTTCCCTTTTTCTCATATTCAGTTTCTTAATCCTTACTTTACCAAAACAGAAAAGCCTTTTATGTTTGGCTTTTATCAGATGGCCTCATAATTGGCTTCTTAGACCAAAGAGTCTCTCCTCAGGTGCTCAGGAGGCCCCTGCCTTTGAAGGAGCTCAGGAGGCCCCTGCCTTTGAAGGAGCTCCCAGGCATCCATTACCAGGCCAACCACACACCCACTATTCGAGAGCCCAGGCAGGTGCAGTGTAGAAGACAAAGCCCCACTGTGGTCCCTGGAGACAGAGGATTAGGCAACAGATGAGTGACACTGTCCATAGAGGAGGGAGATTTTCCCAGGCGGAAGGTCACGGTGAGCAGGTGCAGCAGCCTGGGCAGCAGCTTGTAGACTTGGCTGAGGAAGCTCATTGGGTGACCTACCTCCCAAGAAATGTTAAAACACTAACCACGATCACTGCACCTTATACCCCTGGGCGTATTCAATGTTTCCATTCCACCCTTCTGTGCCATTATTTTTATTTTGTGCACGCTCCTCTTGTCAGAAAATATCTGAAATTAGTATTTTAATTGTGCCACGGTAATGAGTTTTTCCACAGCTTCTGGAAAAAGGGTAGCAAATATGAAGGCCTGAGTTCAAAATAAGCCAGTCAGTCAACCTAGATATCAGACTCCACAACACCACTAGTTAAAACATCAGCTCTATTCTGCAAGTTCCCAAAGCGGTGCCCTTCCTAGAAAGCCACCTGCTCCTGTTTGTCAAGAACATCTTTACTCTCGGAATCAGCACATGCTAGGCCCCATCCACAGCAGGTTCTAAAATGAAACCTAAAAGGCCAGAATTCGATCCCTGAATCAGACAACAGAAACTCCTTACTCCGGTGTGCTCAGCGGAAGCATCAGTGCAAACACTAACTGCCTAGGCCCGTGGTCAGCAAACTGCAACTCCTGAACCACATGCAGCTCTTTGGCCCCTTGAGTGTGGCTCTTCCACAACACACCACGGCCTGGGCGAGTCTATTTTGAAAAAGTGGCATTAGAAGAAGTTTAAAAATTTGGCTCTCAAAAGAAATTTCAATTGTTGTACTGTTGATATTTGGATGTGTTGACTAATGAGTTTGCCGACCACTGGCCTAGGCAGTCCATCTGCTCACGGGAGATGACACCTTATTAGAAAGCTAGGAAAGCTGTCAGGAGGAAATGTCAGTGTTCTGAGCTCACAGAGCATGTGTAAGATGGCCTTAAAAATAATCCCGATTCTTGCACTGGAGCAGCAAAACCCTGAGAATGAAAAGTGAGGTAACATATGACCCCAGCACCTCATGATTAATCTTTATTCTTTTTATATATATAATGTAGCTCTTCTCAGACAGTACAACCTTGGGGTCTTCTTTTGAGTTGCATGAACAATCTTTATGAAACAAAAAAAAAGCAAAATTCCTCCCAATGGGGACTTAACTTTCTAAATGCCCTGCATTCAGACCCTTGGGGATGGGAGGGAATCTGAGATCTCAGGCGTTCTGGTAGTCTTCGCCAGCTCACTAATCCAGTGCTTTTGTTCATTTGAAACACAGAAGAGAGGAAGAAAAATGCCCTATTGTGTAGAAACTTTCTTTGACAAATAATTTGGGTAGGAATAGACTTGCCTGCCTGCTCTTAAGGAATGCCAGACTGTAGTAAGCAAATGCATGGGCACGATGCCCAGAGCCATGCATGCTTCATAGGACTGTCATGTCTTCCCCTCACCCACATCTGCAGTTTCTACGTGTAGACTGTGGGATGCATGGACGCCCCTCCCCTGCCCGTCTGAACTGCTTCTCTTCAGCTACAAGCAAAGGTCCAATTCCAGCAGCAGTGAAGTAATCTGCCCTAATTCCTCTTCGGATGCCAAGCCTTTCACACTGGCCATGTAGAGAAAATATACTTGTTTTAGTGGAGCTCACTACTTTTGGCTTTAGTGTCAAAGATATTGATAGGATTGCCCTGATTCCCCATAACAAGTATATTTTATAATTTTATGATCCTAAATCCAATCCTGACATAGTAGTTTCTACACATCAAATAAAAATCAAAGGTGAAGAGAACCGGTAGGGAGAGGTCTTGGTTATTTCAAATTCATGCCCAAAGCAGCCACAGACATGAAGCCATCGTTCACATGATGAGCATCTCACTCCACTCTGTACAGTTACCCACTGCCGTCCTGTGCCATAGACCCTCGCCGTGCACAAATGCCTGGACTGTACATGGGCCACTGCTTCATAAACATTGAGCTTTCTCACTGAAACAGCTTTATAAGTCAGACTTCTAGAAAGCTAATTTATGTTTAAAGGCATTGCATTGGATGGCCTAATTAAGCAACAGGAGTGCTGTGGGGGTTGGTGGTAGTGGTGGTATGCTGACTCTAACTTCCGGTTTTCTTTGTGTTTTTCCTGGTTTGGTCTGATGACTACCCTAAGACTGGAATTTTCCAAGGCATCCAAGCCAGATAACTATATGGGGTTAGAAAAAGCCAGGTAAATGCAGGAGAATCCAATAAAGTTGCCCAAGTCCTAAGAACAGCACTGACTTCAGGAGCCTAAGCAAACTGAAAGCCCATTTCCTGGGCAGCCCTGGCCTGAGGCCCTGCTACCTTCCTGGCACAGGCCCATGCGAGAGGCTGCAGGAATGTCATGTTCTGGTTGCTTCCTCTCCCCTTGTTAGAGGATGAGTTTGGGGTGATGGCTGGGAGTGGAGTCTGCCCCCCCCACCCCCCACCCCCCGCCCTTGGGTACAAACGTTCTGTCTATAAGCAACATTTTGAGAAAGCACTCCCGTGGTTTACACAGTTTCCCTTTAGCATCAGTGTTGTCAGGTTAAAGCACCTTTAGTCTTTTTTGTTATTGCTTTAAAATAATATATTTGTGAAGTGGATAAAAGAAACACTGGAAGTAGGGTGCTTCTTATAAAGAGTTCAAGTGTAAAACATACAAGCAAGGCCTTTGGTGAGTTTCTCTGGTTTTGTAAGCAAGTCTGAAAATGAGCGGGCTAAATGTCTAAAGTAGCCCGTTGTCTGTCTTTTACCATTTTTAACTCAGATCTGTATTTAACACTTATTTATTTTTTAGTTTTTTTACATTCAGAAAAAAAAATACACTTTGACTAACATTGTAGAATGTTTTTAAATTGTTTTCTACTTTTTTAAAACGTGATTTCATCATTTTTGTAAACATTGCTCTTTTTGAATGGCTTCTTTTTCTTTTCCAATGGACCAATTACCACTTACAGTTCTGCAGAAACTTTTTTACTGTATTCTTATATTAAATGTAAAATATTTGTAGCAAACTGTGCCTTGTCTTGTTTAATCTTTGCATCATGTTTATATTTCTCTCCCTTTTCCATGTAAATATACTCTAAATAGAAGGAATGGAAGAAGAGATTTCCATGGTAACTGGCCTCCTAGGGATGCAATGGTGCATAAAATTATTAGCTTTCAGTTTTTCTGTAATTAAGCTTATGAGTTCTGATGATAATGGGTGTGTGTTGCATACAATCATTGCTTCCTCCTCAGAAATCAAAACTGAAATGCCGTTCAAATCTCATTTCTCTGAGTAGACTGGCTGTTTGCCAGGGTTTTTTTGTTTTGTTTTGTTTTGTTTCATAACAGGATCTGTTTAGATATGACAGAGGGATGTGGGGGAGAAAAGTGGCTGCGAGGGGTGCTTGGGGAGGAGCTGAGAGCTCTCCATGCTGCAGTCCTGGGCCTGTATCCGGGCGGCCCTCACACTGGGCTGAGCTGGTCACAGAGCCCACGGCGGGACTTCTCTCTACCCTTCAGCCAGCAAATCAGTAACCTCAAACAGCAGGCTGCTGTTTACACAGGTTTCCATCCGTTAAACCAGGCGCTCTTCTCATCGCCGGTCTTGGATTAGAGGAGTCACCACCCCCCTCCAAAAATAACGTGCTGTTTGTGGGCCGCCCACCAGCTTCTCAGAACAGGCAAAGCGATCCACAGGCCCCCTGACCTCCTGTCTGCAGCCCCGACTGGCGCTGCTTCCTGGGCCCTTGGTGCCTTTTCCCGGCAGCTTTATCAGGTGGCACCCTCATCTCCAGCAGGTTTGATACCTGACAGTGTCCCAGACAACCGTGTCCTTACTGACTTCAGTTGGTTAGGGCCAGCGCACCCACCAAGACAGCGAGGCTGTTTAAACTGGAACCTGTGCCCAGGAGGGATGGACAGGATCTCTGAAAGGGACTGGAAACCCCATATCTCACTGTCCACCCACTCCAGCTAGTGATTTCTTCGGGCAATGCGCTGATGTGTGTTGACTACAGAAAACATGGATGTAAAACTAATTTCTATTAAAAGCATCAATGGTCGCTCCTTCCATTAAAAGCTGACAGAAGTGCTTTCCAAACTCCTTGGATCTAAAGGAACTGGACAGCCAAACACACTTGGGCCCAACTTGTGATGACATTGAGCAAGCCAGGCGGTGCTGCTTCCAGAGGCATCAGCTAGTGGAACCAGCACGACGCCTGCCGCTGGGAGCCGGGCGCCACTCCCACAGGACCCTCACTTGGTAAACTTGAACAAGCCATGTCCTGTCTAGAGTAGCTGCACCTGCAAAATGAGGTTTGACTAACCTCATATTAACCCTTTTTCTTTCTTTCTCTTACTCTCCCTTGCCCCCTCCCCTCTTTTTCTTTTCAGTGGTCACTTCCCCTTCCTAAAAGCATCCTAATTTCCTTTAGGGAAATGTCCTCTTTTTTACTTATCGTGGTCCTGATGGAAAGGAATTGCAAGTGCCCTCCCACTGCAGAGCCCAATCCTAGCCCTCCAGAGCACCGTTGGTTTCTTTCCGTTCCCAAACCCCATTCGCTGTCCTCTCGTTGACCTCCAAGTCCCTGGCCAGCCTGCCAGCTCACACCCTCCTCCCCAGCGGATCCACCAGACCCACCGGATCCACCGTCCAGCTCTGATGCCCGCAGCCAAAGCCCTGACTGACACACAGATCTCCCAGGGAAGGTCTTAGCATTGAGGGTCTGAGATCAGTGTTCTCGGGGTCATTTTGGAGCCCCTGAATGGCAGCACTATTCAGGATGAGTTCTGTTCCTTTGCTTTTCACAGTGTTGCTGTTAGAATTCAGCAAAAAGGAAAACTCCCTCCAGGTTCAATCATCTAATGTGCTGCTGATTATCCAAACTAAGCCTTTTAATACCTCCAAGCTCTGGCCTAGGTAGTTCTGATTTATTAATGTTTCTTTTGCAGTCTCCCTGTGGTAGCCATGGCACCATAGGATCGTTAAGTGATAAGGTCAGTGGACTAGAACATTGCGAGAGCTAATTGATCTGTCACTGCAATAAAATGCCAGGAATTAATAGAAAAGTAAATGTCACAGAAAGCTGGGGTACTGAGCTCAGAAGCTATTCTCCTTTGGCTCCCCACTCCCACCTTTCAGAAGGGCTTGATCTTATTCCATATTAAGGAGTGTTCCTTTTCTGGAAACAAAACACACACACACACACACTTTCTTTTAGGTCTAGGTAAAAGACAACAATTGAAGCTTGTTGGGTTTTCATCCCAAGCTAACTTTCAAGCAGCTCGTGGAAGCCTTCCCTCTGCTTGCAATCCTCCCCTTGTCCCCCTGCCAAATGCTAAGGCCTAATTAGGCTGTGGTGACGAAGCAGAGCAGGGCTCTACAGAAGACACTTATGATGCATGTGCCTTATGAACGGCGTGAATGGGGAATGGGAGGGTTGGATCACTGCTGTCCCATCAGGCCCATAGTCTTGAGGTCTCTGTCAAAGCCAGCCAGAAACTGGGCCTTTCTTCTTCCAGAAGTGCACCAGGGAATACCAATCAGAGATGGAAGGAAACATGTTATGGTTGAACCATTACGTTAAATCTCAATCAAATGAGAAGACAGGCAACCATCTGCCCCAGCCAAATTAACCCTTAAATATCTGTCTGCATCAAACTAAATCCAGCCTCTCCCCATGTAGCTCTGATGAATATAGACACTCAGAAAAACCAGCGATTTACAACACCATCCTCCCTTCTTCCCTCATGCTTCTCTCTCATCCTTCCTTCCCTTGTCTCTCATATACACCCTTTCTTGTGGTTTGAAACAACTCATACGTCAGTATATCCCTATGGTTTCTTTTTTACCCCAAAGCAGATGTTTCATGAATATAATTATTGGTGTATTTTAAATGTATATTCATCAGGTGTTATTTTGGGAAGACCAGAAGTCATCTACAAGATTAAACTTAAGGTAAAAAAGGAAAATTATAAATAAAACCCAATTATAAAGAACAGAGAAAGAAAACCAAATAGCTGAAATTTGTTAAAAATTTAATTATAGCAATTAAGCAATAAATTTCACTGAATTTCCTGACAACCAAAACAGGGGGAGGAGGAAGAGGAGGAGGAGGAGGAGGAGGAGGAGGAGGAGGAGGAGGAGGAGGAGGGGAGGAGGAAGAAGGAAGAAGAGAAGAAGAAGTAAGAGTAGGAGTAGAAGGAAAAGAAAGTTCTTATAAAATAAAAAAGGTTGAAAATTCTTGAGCTATGCCAGTGGTCGGCAAACTCATTAGTCAACAGAGCCAAATATCAATAATACAATGACTGAAATTTCTTTTGAGAGCCGAAAACCGACTTTTGCACATGGGCCATGAAGTTTCAATCACACTATATGTGCACACCCGCACGTGGTATTTTGTGGAAGAGCCACACTCAAGGGGCCAAAGAGCCGCATGTGGCTTGCGAGCCGCAGTTTGCTGACCACTGAGCTAGGCAATCAACTTAAAAGATTAGGGGAATAAAGTGATTCCAGAACTTTGTTTTCTTTTTTTTTTTTAATATATTTTATTGATTTTTCACAGAGCGGAAGGGAGAGGGATAGAAAGTCAGAAACATCGATGAGAGAGAAACATCGATCAGCTGCCTCTTGCACGCCCCCTACTGGGGATGTGCCCGCAGCCAAGGTACATGCCTTTGCCGGAATCGAACCCGGGACCCTTCAGTCCGCAGTCCAACGCTCTATCCACTGAGCCAAACCGGTCTCGGCCAGAACTTTGTTTTCTAAGATTAAACATGAAAGTCATGGCTGTGGCTTTCAACGGGAAGAATTTTGTCCCCAGAGGACACTTAATGTTTGCAGACATTTTTTATTGTCACACTGGCATCTAGTAGTAGAGGCCAGGGTGCTGCTAAATAAACATCCTAAAATGCACAGGACAGAATGATCTGGTCCAAAATATCAATGATGCCATGGTTGAGAAACTCTGAGTTATGGACTCTTCTGAATTTCCTTCTAGGAAAAGTGGAAGACTTTCTTTAGATGAATTTTAAAGGGACAATGAAAGGCAAAAAAAAAAAAAATGCTCTTTAATTACTTCCCTAGATTGACATGTTTGACATATTGCTTACATAGAAAAACAATCTAGACTCTAGATTCTAGAGGATCAACAAACCAAGAGTTGGGTTTTTAAAACCATCCTCTGATGAGATTTACCAAGAAAACAAAATAAACCATTTTAGGAATACAAAAGTAGATATCAATAACTAGAAAAAGAGCAAGGACTGGGAAAGTAAAAACTAAACATTATGACTTTCATGGTACTACTTTGAAAACAAATGGAATTAAACAAAATTGACAAATTCCTAGAGAAAATATACCTTGCTAAAGCTGAGAAAATGCAGAGGACTAATATCAGAAATGAAATAGAGACAACCCACTGACTCTCTACACATTAAAAGGAAAATAAGGAAAAATAATAGCAACTTTATACCAATAAATTTTCCAACTTAATAAAATAAACAAATTTGTTTAAAGACAAACTACAAATGTTCAGTCAAGAAGAAATAGATAAGCTGAAGAGGAATACATTTATTAAAGTGAATCTGCCGTTAGAAACCTTCCCACAAAGAAAACTACAGGCCCAGATGGCTTCACTCATGAATTCTGTGAGTGAAGGGACAACGAGGGACAAAACAGCAATGATATCACATATTATTCTAGAATGTAGGAAATAGGAAATGCTTCTCAAGACATTTAATGAGACCAGCATTACACTAACCCCAAAACCACATGAGAATATTTTAAGAAAACAACCAATCAATATTACTCAAGAACATAAATACAGAATCTCTTACCATAATATTAGCAACTTGAATTCACCAATATGTAAAAAGGATAATAAATCATGAGCAAATGCATTTTATCCCAGGACAGCAAAGTTGGTTCAACAATAAAATTTTTTAAAAAGCAATGGACTGTTATCAACTGACTGAAAAAGAAATCCATATTATCTTCCCACTGAATGCAGAAAAATATTTGACAAAATTCAATATCTCCTGATCATAAAAACTCAACACACTGGAAAAGAAGGGAATCTTCTCAACTAACAAAGGGAATTTATGAAAAACCCATAGCTAACATATTTAATGATTAAACAATAAATATTTTGCTCCTAAAATTGGCAACAAGGCAAGAATATCTACTCTCACGATTTTTATTCATCGTTGCACTGGAGGTCATAGCCAGAAAATATTGTAAGAAAAAGAAATGAAAGTAATAAAATATAAGAAAAGCAAAGTAAAAACAATTTTTATTTGCAGTAACATGACCTTCCATGTAAAAATACAATAAAGAATTACAAAAAAACTTACTTGATTCTATAATTGATGTATAAAGGCAATGACCCAGAATAGCCAAAATGTTGAAAAAGAAAAAGAAAAAAGACTTACATTACCTGATTTAATATAAAGCTACAGTAGTCAAAACAGCTTGGGTATTTGCATAAACATAGACATATAATATAGATCAATAAAACCAAATTATGATTCCAAGACAAATCCACATATAGTATATATGATCAATGATTTTTGACTGAGTGCCAGAATATTAAATATCTCCATGCAAAATATGAATCTTTGCTATTGCCTCTCCCCATAAAAAATTAACTCCAAATGGTTCATAGACCTAAATATAAAAGGTGAAATTATAAAACCTCCAAAAGAAAATACAGGAGAAAAATCTTTTTGATGTTTGGCAAATAATTTTTAGAGTACAAAAAACACAAACCATTGAAAAATGATAAATTGGACTTTCTCAAAATTAGAAAAAAATTATTTAAAAGATAAGTGGTAGATTGGGTAAAAACAAACAAAAAAATTGAATGAACATTTTACAAAAGAAAATACCCAGTAAGCACATAAAAAAGATGCTCAGTGTTATCATCAAGAAAATAAAAATAAAGCCTCTCAGTGAATATCATTGCACAGCCAACAGCAGGCCTAAACTTAAAAAGTTTGACATTGCCGCCACCTGTCAGGATGTTGAACAATTGGAAAACATATTGCTGGCAGGAATCCAAAATGGCATAGAAAACCTTTTGGTCTTTTAAATTTAAACATATGCTTATCATTTGTCCCAGAAAACCCACTTCTAGATATTTATCCTGTAGAAATGAAAGCAAAAGACCACACAAAACCCTGTTTGCAAAAACCTCATGCTAAGTGAAAAAGGTCAAATACAAAAGACTTTGTATTGAAGGAGTGATATCACCAAGATGGTGATACAGGTCATTCATGACTTTGCTTCCCCTCACGAGAACAAGTAACAACTCTTCATCAACAAGACACCACCGAGAGAACCTTAAAACTCAGAGGTGAGGCTGAGGCACCCCCGCACCACAGAGACAAGACCGACTGCGTTAGAAGGATAAGAAGAGCAGCTACACACTAACTGCACTGTCCCACCTGCAGCCCAGTGCACCACGCTAAGAGGTCTACCCTGAGCATGATTCCTCCAGTGGAAAAGGAGAGCCCAGGTGGACATTTAGCTCCCCCAGCATTGTAGATTCCGGCCTCCATTCCGGTCTTGCCCCATGAGGATTGCAGAGGGAATATGCAGGGGTTGGCCACTGGGAAATGTGAAACACAAGGGGTCGGAGCTGCACTGATCTTGCCAGACCAGGTTCCTACCTGCAGCATACAAGCAGTAGCCCCAACCAGCAGCTTTGCTCATCTGCAGAGCCAAGAACATGATGCGGTGTGACCAGGGAACTCAGTGGGATGCAGGTCCGCCTGGTCCGCTCTGGTCCTGGTGGGAGCTTATCGCTGAGTATAGCTCCCAGCCCCTCTGCACCAGCGAGCCAGGAAGCTGCGTAACCTGGCAAAACTCACACAGACAGTACAGCCAGCAGAGCTGACCATCCCCAGAGCAAAACAGCAGTACCATTTAGGCAGGAAACTTGGGGAGGGGGTCGGCTTGAGTCAAGTCCACAAAGAGCCTTACCAGACTTGGAGGGTTCCCTTGCTTCTCAGTCAGGAGAGCTCATTTATAGCCTGGCCCACTGCTGAGTGGATTTCTAGGCCTCTTCCCACCATAAAGCCTGATTGGCAACACCTGGAAAACTTCTTGGAGCTGGTCCTTCTGACCTTCACAGGCAGGAGAGCTAATTCATAGCCCCGCCCATTGCTGGGTGTAGCTCTTGGCCCCTCTTGATAAAAGGCCTGGCCAAAACACCTGGAAGCTGCATAGCCCTGCAACACTTACCAGCGAGTCCTGCTGGTAGAGCTGACCATGACCAGAGCAAAACTAGTGGCCCCATTAGGCCAGGGAACTTGGGGAGTGGGTTGGCCTGAGTCAAGACCACAAGCAGCCTTACCAGGCTTGGAGGGTTCCCTTGCTTCAGGCAGGCAGGAGGGGTAATTCATAGCCTGGCCCACTGCTGAGTGTGGAACTCTGGGCCTCTCCTGCCCAGAAAGCCTCAAGTGGAACACCTGGGCTTTTTGGATCTGGCTCTCAACCCTGCGGGCAGGAAGCTAATTGATAGCCTGGCCCGCTGCTGAGTAGTGCCTGGTCCCTCCTGACCAGAGAGCGGGCTAGCACCCCTGGAAGCTGAGTAGCTCAGCAGTACTTGAGCAGAGTACAGTGGGTAGAGCTGACCATCCACAGAGCAAAACAAAGGCATGGTTGAACCAGGGAACTTGGGGCACAGGTTGGTTTGAGTCAAGACCACACTTTACCAGCCTTTTAGCTGGTTCGCCCACTCTGTCCTGGGAGGGAAACTAATTCATAGTCCTATCCATTGCTGGAATTCTACCGAACATTTAAAGTATTAATATCAATCTTTCTCAAACTCTTCCAAAAAGTTGAAGAAAACACTCCCAACCTATTTCATGAGGCAAGCATTACCCTGATATCAAAGCCAGAAAAAGACACCAGCAGAAAGGAGAACTAAAGGCCAATATCCCTCATGAATATAGATGCTAAAATGCTTAAAATACCAGCAAACTAAATTTAGCAACCAATTAAAAGAATCATTCACCATGATCATGTGGGGTTTATTCCTGTAATGCAAAGATGGTTCAACATATGTAAACAATTAATGTAATACATTAATAGAAGAAAAAATTGTGTGATTATCTCAATTGATTTTTTTAAAAAGCATTTGACCAAATTTAACATCCTAATAAAAGAGTAATATGCAAATTTGACCATACTTTCGCTACACCCATAAGCCATGCCCACCAGCCAATCAGAAGCGGGGTCGTGGCCGAGGCAGCTCAGGCCACAGGGGGGGCAGGGCCAAGGCATGTGTGAGGCAGCCAGCAAGCGCGGAGGGGGGTGGGGGCCACCCAGGGCCTGGCATTCACTAGCGGTCAGGGTGAAGTAGCTGGCGAGTTCGAGTACACAAAGGGGGTGGGGAAGGCTTAGGTGCATGCAAGGCAGGGGGCAGAGCCACCAAGGTGGGCATGAGGCCGGGGGCCAGGGCCACTGAGGTGCAGGGGGCGGGGCCAAGCAGCAGCAACACGAGGCCACCACAGGTGCAGGGTGCCCCCGAGACTGGGTGGTTGCCGCTGGGGCTAAGGCCTGAGCTGGAGGAGCAGGGCCAAGGCATCCGGCAAGTGTGGGGTCCCAGGGTCTGGGCAGTCATCAGTGGCCGGGGCTAAGGCCAGGGCCAGGGGGGGCGGAGCCGAGGTGACCGGGGCAGAGCCAGCCATCGGCCCCATTGAGAGGGCAGGTTGGGCTGAGGGATCACCCACGCCCAGTGCATGAATTTCATGCACTGTGCCCCTAGTATATAATAATAAAAAAAAAATCAGCTAATAGACATGAAAAAATGTTCAACATCACTAATCATCAGAGAAATGCAAATTAAACCCACAATAAGATATTCCCTCACCCTTTCAGAATGGCTGTCATCAATAATAAACAAGTGTTGTAAGTTATTTTGAAATACATTAAAAATAGATAAACTGATGGAAGGGTAGAGGGATGGAAAATATAGTTATGTAAGAAAGCAAGTATAGAGGAGCACTAACTGCAAAATAGAGATGATGAGCATATGGTTGATCCTCCAGCTGTTAAAAATCTTCCAACTTTGCTGTTTGTTTGACATTGGTCATAATAAATGCCTTTTAAAAAGCAAGATGCAGAACTGTGTATATAACACACTGTCTTTCATTTAAGAAATAAAATGAATAAATATATATATTCATCATTTGCTTTTTTTAATCTAAAAAAAACACAGGAAAGATAAATGGGGACAGATGGAGCATGCCAGTGCATACTTTTAAATGTTGTTTTGTCCTTTGAATCATGTAAATGTAGAACCTCATCAAAACAATTAAAATTTTTAAAAATGTTTGCCCTTGGAAGGAATCCTGGCTGAGGGGACCTAGTAATCAGCTCTTCCTTCCTCCTGTCCTCCCATGTTTGAAATCCTTTCATTCCAAGGGCTTTGGAAGAAAAGAGAAAAGGCAAATGGCTAAGCTTCTTAGAGGTTCTTGAAACTCTGGAATAGTGAGATTTCTGTCTTAGCTATACCTTTTTCCTCCTACACACACTCACACACTCTCTCACACAGTCCCATATACCAGAACACACACACTAACCCACACTCACCTTCACAATAAGCCCACGGCAGCATCTTGGGTGTCCCTGTGGCCTCCTTCCCCTCTACACACACCCCAGTTCCTCTCCCCTTCTGGCCTCCTCTCTTTACAGCAAGACAGCAATGGTGGGGAGCATGTGTCTTCAAGAAACATGCCCCCCCCAAAACAAACAAACAAACAAACAAACAAAACACCTTATTCACATTTTCAGGCAAGAATCCTCCTGAGAGGAGTTGCTGTGAAATGTTTTGCTCAGAACGGTGACTGAAATGAAGTGATAACATGAGTCTGGGGAAGGGGATCACCTGCTCGTACCCGAGGTTTCCTAAGGCTCAGCAACATTTTCCTACCCCCTCAAAAGCCAGGGTCGAGTCCAGCAGCTAAACCCCCAAAGGCCAGAGAAACCTGAACACCCGGAGGACCCTGAACTCACTGATAGTCACGTTCTCTGCAGGTGGCTTCTTCGCTGTGCCCTGCGCTCTACCAGACGCCTGTGGCAAATCAGTAAACCAGAGGGGTAAGACATTTTTAAGATGGCAAAATACTTGGAGAGTGGAGAAAGAAGGTGTTTTTCCCAGGGAGAAGGAGTGCTTGTTAAGATTGATTACTCTGGGGAAAGGCTGAGGAAGGACAAAGACATTGAGCCCGTAGCTAAAAATTAGCACCATGAACAGCAGCCAAGAAAACCAACTGATTATGCTGCCTCTGAAGAAGCATCAAAGGAGAGATTAAATTTGAGCTTCGAATTTTAAATCACGGATGGGCTGCCTGTATTTATCAGCTCATATCACTAATGAAATCCAAATCTCCTGGAAAGCAGGGAGGGGAATACAGAAATAGAAAGGATGTCAGCAGAAGGCTGGATTGAGAAAGGAGTGTCCTGGGTGAGGGGAGCTGTTGGGTTAATCAGGTGGGCCTAGCGGGGACTATCTCTGATGTCCGCTTCCCCTCCCAGGAGCTGAGCCTCAGCGCTAGGAGAGCCAGAGCCCCTGCGGGGCAAATCCGGGGGAAAGAAATCACGGAAGAAAGGAAGGGTATTAAAGAATGCAAACAAAAATAACGAGGGCTGCTCTGGAGATCAATTTGCACACATCACGGGGGGGCGGGGTGAAGAGGGGGTGCCTCTGGTGAGGGGGACAGCACACAGTGAAGGGCCCAGACAGCACACAGTGAAGGGCAGGCACACTGCAGGTCCCAGGTTTGGGTCCTCTCTGGCTGTCAGGCTCGAGCTTGCCTGTGGAGGGCGTGCCATCCTACGCTATGTGCACTGCTCAGTCTCAGAGACTTCCTGCCTTCCCCACATTGGGGAACTAGAAGTTCTCATCTGCACCAGATCGGAAGACGCATCTATTCTTGCCTCTGACAGTGAAGACTCTGCAGCCTCGTGGCCGCAGGGAATGGTTATTTGTCCACTTTTGGGATTTTGAGCACAGCCATAGGCTGTCCTTGGTGATGCTACAGGGACCTTTCCTAGTGGAACCAGGAAGTAAACCAAAGGGATGGAAGAGTCTGGAACAGTGATTCTCAACCTTCCTAATGCTGAGACCCTTTAATACAGTTCCTCATGCTGTGGTGACCCCCAATCATAAAATTATTTTTGTTGCTACTTCATAACTGTAATTTTGCTCTACAGCTGCTGTTCTCAACATGTGGGTTGTGATGAGAACCACTAGCAGGGTCATCTAAGACTATCGGAAAACACAGATATTTACATTATGATTCATACACTAGCAAAATTACAGTTATGAAGTAGCAGTGAAAATAATTTTATGGTTGGGGGTCACCACAACATGAGGAACTGTATTAAAGGGTCTCGGCATTAGGAAGGTTGAGAACCACTGGTCTGGAAAACCCCTACCAGCCTTGCCCTACCAAGCCTCCTTTCTGCCTCCCACACTGGCCAGCTCTGAGCAAAATTGTTTGGGGTTGTGGGATATGGGAGTGCTTGGCAGCCTTTCCCAGCATTTCCCTCTCTTAAACCCTCCCCCTGAGCTCTCGAAGCCTGTCACTCAGATTCTTTCTCCGTCTTGGCAATGTATTCCTATTAGGGGTAGTTCTGCTACCAATTATTTTCACCTCAACATAAATGATTTCAGTAAGAACTACATAAGCTTCAGCATCAAACTAATTTGAGTTCAAATCCTGGTTGCCCTGCACACCATGAAGCACTGAGAAAATGCCAGTCTCTGTGAGCCTTGGGTCCTCCATCTGCCAGATAAAGATAATAAAACCCCCTCCCCTGTTGATGTGCACTCACTAGTAAATCAGGAGCCATGTCTGTAAAGGTGCCTAACGCAGCAGGAAGTGAAGTGCTTTTCCTCCATAAATGTTCCCATCCCTCATCTTCCACTTTCTCTTGAGATCTCAGCTTCAAAATGCATGTAAATATAATAGTGACTTTCAAACAAAACCCACAGTTGCATTGTATTTCAATTAGGTTTTAATGGTTTGAGTTTGAGTGAGTTTAAGTGGGCTCTATCCTCTCTAAGTCTCCAGCACTCATTTTATTAAGCTCCTTTACCTGACTAACCTGAGGGCACCTCTCATTTCCTGTCTCAGATCTTGTCCTATGACCACTTCAGTCTGGGTTTCTGTGAGGCCTCGCCTTTGTGGAAGGCTGAGAATCGTCCTTCAATATATGTTACTAGAGGCCGAGTGCACAAAATTCCTGCACAAATAGAGTCTGTAGGCCTGGCTAGCGATCAGAGCCAATCTGTGGGGCAACCGGCAGGGTGATTGGGTGGGTGGGGGTGCCCGCTGGCATCCACCTTGATCAGCCTAGTGCCTCCCACTCATCAGCCCCACCCTCCACCTCTGCTGCCTGTTGCCTCCCTCTGTGGGACAACTGGTGGAGTGATGTGGGGAGGCCTGCTGGCACCTGCCTTGGCTGGCCTGGGGCCTGCAGGCTGGGGCAGCTCCTATGTTGAGTGTCTTACCTCTGGTGGTTAGTGCAAGTCATAGCAACTGGTCATTCCACTGGTCATTTCATTCAGTCAATTTGCATATTAGACTTTTATTATAAAGGATTATATAGGATGGACCTTAGTTATCCTCTATGGGTTCCCTTCCTGCATAAGGCCAAGTACAGAAATAGCCTCCTCTGTGTGGCCCCAAAGTTCCTGTCCACCCTCTGTTAAAATTTCTCTCTCAACACAGAGGCCACCTCTAACATGAGGGTGGTCATGAGCAGGTGTGGGAACCTCAGCAGTAGTCAGCTAGCCCATCCTTGTGTGATCTAAGGTCAGCCTCCTATTATTTTGCTCTCCAGTTCTGGTCCCAGCCTCTAGACTAAAATGGAATTAGCACGAGGAGGCTAGATTACACAACACTGGGGTCCTTAGATGTTTCAGTTCTCAGTGTGCCAGTAATTGTATTCATAGCACCTCTAGGTTAAAAGAAATTCCAGGCAGTTCCATTTAATAAGTAGTAACTGCCAACCAACTTAATAGGTATTTATTTCTCACAACTTGTAGCTTGAAAAAATAATACACATAAATAAAAATAAATATTTTGATTTTGTTCTTATATGACCACAATTCCTTACTAATGGATGCTGCACAAATGACCAAGTCAGTCTGGACTTTACCACTCTCATTTCCTGTTCAACGCTGACTTTTTTTCAGTATTTGCTTTTTATTGTAGCAATCACTGAAAACCCAGCTTCACAAAGATAGGATTTCATCAAATAGAATATAGCATGATCTGATGTTGAAACTTAAACTACGTGGAGTTGGGAATTCACATGATGTCCTTCAGATGTTTCCTTCAAAGCTTTAAAGTATCCTGAGGGATGCCTGTGAATGTCTGTGGTACCTTGGAGTGCCTCAGTGTGCAATTTGGGAGCCACGGTCCTGCTCATAAGTATTTAGTTACTGGAAGTCTACCTGGGTTCAAATCTCATCAGTTTCCACATCTATAAAAATGGTAAAAATATGGTGCCTACTTCACATGGGTCTTGTGAGAATTAATGATATTATACAATTTTAAATGTCGAACATAGGACCTGACTAAAGAGATGGCCTTTGTGTTAGTTTTCTATTGTTGCATAACAAATTGCCATACGCTTAGAGGCTTTAAAGAACACATATTTGTCTAAGAATTGTTGTCAGTAGACATGGCTTGGCTGGGTCCTTTGCTCTGGGGACTCACCAGGCTACAATCCAGGTGCTGGCCTGGGCCGCGCTGTCATCAGAGACTCAAATGGAGAAAGACTGTCTCCCAAGATCCCTCGAGCTGGTGGCAGAATTCATCTCCTTTTAACTATGAGACCGAGGCCCTGTTTATTGCTGGCCATTGCCCAGGGCATGCTTTCAGCAGTCTAGGCCTCCCACAGTTGCTTGTCATGTGGAACTGCCTGTGCCAACAGCTTGCTTCCTCAAGGCCAGAGGGAGAATGTCTCTCTCCAGTCTTCAAAGACAGAGTCTTTTATAATGAAACATAATCATAGGAATGGCATTTGCCATGTAAAGTAAACTAATCAGAGGAGTGATGTCCCATCACTTTTTGCCACATTCTGTTGAATAGAAGAAAGTCCCACCCATACCCAAGGGAAGGTTATCATAAAAGGGCATGACTCACTGAGAGTCACCTTAGGTTATGTTTGTCACAGCCTTGGATATAGTACCATGCCCCTCCTTCTCTTCTCTGGGCTAAATAATGCCCAAGTGCACACCAGCTGTGGCCTGTGTGCCAAGGTTAGAATTCCTGGCTCTACACTCTGGGCTGATGCTAGAGACCTTTGACCTTGAAAGGAAACCTGGTTGGGAGGAGGGGGCAACACTGTCTTTGTTGTGTTCAGCTGGGTCCCCTAAGGAGTGGTAGACGACACAGAGAAGGCGCTTTCAGTTTCATTAAATAATTTCTATGATCCAGGCCCTGATCTGGCCCTGAACCACCTTTATTGGTCATGACCTCTACCACTTGCATCCATTCAAATGGTACTTTCACCACATTTTCTAACCTGTGGCTCCTTCAAGGTCAGGGAATTGCCTCACCCTGGGGAGCGCTGTGGTCATCCATTTCCTACAGATGCGGTCAAGAGCCACCTGCCCTGGGAGAAAGGAAAGTGGCAGAGGCGAGTGACCCAGAGCAGTGGTCTGCAAACTCATTAGTCAACAGAACAAAGTATCAACAGTATGATTGAAATTTCTTTTGAGAGCCAAATGTTTTGTACTTAAACTTCTTCTAACACCACTTCTTCAAAACAGACTCGCCCAGGCCATGGTATTTTGTGGAAGAGCCACACTCCAGGGGCTAAAGAGCCGCATGTGGCTCGAGAGCCGCAGTTTGCCGACCACTGATCCAGAGGAAGGAGAACAGGACTAGGCGGGGGTTCTTAAGTGTCAGGCATCTGTCCCACTGTGTGTTTCTAAAGGTCTCCAGAGCTCAGTTTCTTCACCTTCATAAAGAAGGGGCCGTTTGAACCAATGAATAATACTGAGCTTCCCACCACTAAAGACTCACCTTTCTTATCCCAAACCACACACTTTGAAAGATTGTGTCTATCCAAATCAACTGCACGTATTTAAAAATTGCCATTGTTTTTCTCATGAAATCAATAGCATTATACCAGAATTGAACATTAACAATTCATGCTTTTGGCAGACCCAGAGAACAGGGGGGGTATCCAATTGAGTGCAAGACTTTAAGAAACTGAAAAATGCTCAGAGCACCCGATACTACTGCTGTGACCTTTCAAGCATGAAGGGGCTCAGCCTACTCAATATTTCCTCAAAGTGGCAGGTGAACCACTAGGTAATCCTGGAGATAGTATAGGTGTTACATCATTTTTATATGTATGTATTACTTTAATATGCAGTAATAAAAATTATAACTAACCTATCAAACCAATGAGATATTATCCTGTTAGAATAAACTAAATGAAAAAAAAAGTATACAGAGTAAATAAATATTAATCCAGGTGGTATGTGGCTATGGTAACATGGTGAGGGCCATATGCAAATGACCGGCATTTGGGAAACCTTGGCTTCCCTCACCTCAAATGCTGTCTGAATGCATTTCTTTTCTCAGGCCACCCCCACCGACTACCCCAGCTCCTCCAGGCTTCTGCGATGAGAGGGCGCTTAGACACACCAGGAAAATGATGCTCGGACAGCCCAAGTGGCTACCCCGCACTGTGGTTTCTGCTTTGCACTGCTGATCAGCTATTCCATGAGCCCCCACTTCCCCATCTCCATAATTTGCTGTCAAGTATCAGACTGCAAATCAAACAGGTCAATGGTCAGGGATGTTTTGTCTTGAGATCTTAAAAACAATGATATCATTCTCACTCATGTTAAACGAAGCTGATCCACTCCGAAGCACATCCAGAGCTGCACCAGTGTGCTCCTGGATGCCCCTCCTCGCCCTCCTCTGGGTGATGCATTGAGATACCTGCTTTAAAAATCTTTTTCTTTGTATTCCCCAGAATGTTTCCTGGCAGAAAGTTGACAATAAAAAAAATAAGGTGCGAAATGAGCCTAGATCCTTGACACTGGAGATTACCAGGGGACTCTGTCTGGGCACATCCTCAGGCCCATCTCAGCCCAACACTGTGGACCGAGAACCCTGTCAAATGCTCTTGATTTATTTGTGCTCACCATATTCCTCAGAAGCACATTTTTAAAAGGGAGGAAATTGGTATTTTTATATCGCTTATGGATGGGATACTTTCTCCCTATCTATAATCGTTTGGAAATGCTTTTTTAGGAGTCCAGATGATGGGGTGAAGAATAAATCTTTCTTTCAACCTTGGAGTTTCGCAGAGAGGAAGAATGAATGAGCCTCGCGGCAAGGCCAGCAGAGCAAAAACACCACCTGCCGCACCTCTGTCCTGTGCACCCCTCCACAAGGCAAGAGTGGGGGAGCCGAGCTGCTCAAGTCTGTTCATTCCAAATCATTGCCTCGGGCGGGGAGTAGGGGCTGAGGGGTTCAGCTTATCAAAAGGCAAATACTCTGATAATGGTTTGCAGGATGGTTACAATTGATATTTTATTTATTACAAAACAAAATATACTCCTGGTGTGAGGAAGATAGAATGGGGAGCAGGAAAGCCACTCGCGTTAGTTCTCTGAAAGAGTAAACAATTGTACCTCTTCCAGTGGTGAAGGTCGTGCTGGAAATTTCCGCATCCGCTTTTCTCTCTGACTCTGCCCTTCTAGGGTCTGCTTTCGCCCTGCAACCACCCTGACTTCTCTTATCTGTCTGTCTCCTAAGGTGACTCAGCTCCTGGGCTCAGCTGCTTCTTTGCCTGTGACCGCCTCACCCTCAGGGGACTCAGAGCTCAGCTCACAGGGGAAATATTTACACGTCTGGGAAGAGGGAGAAGGGAGGTGTTGGAGAAGGAAGTGATTTGTCCTTGGGAGTCTGTCCTTTAAGTTGAAATTTTGGGGAACACATTCACCTTATGAATCTATTTTAAACTCTTTTGCATCAGTCATGACAATAACAGCCACTAGAATGTCTCCCATCATTATAGCCCGAGTTAAATTTCAAAAACCAACCTACCCAGTGCCTCATTCATCCCCAAAGCAATTCTAGCACAGGACACCCTCAAAGACCTGCCACATTTACAGGGCGATCTTGACAGAGATAGGGGATGCTCTTTGTAACTAAGTGAGACCATAGGAACACTGCAGGTATGCTGGGAGGTTCAGACACCAGCTCTAACACACAGGGGCTCTCTGGACTTTGCCTTCCTGCTTGTCTCATTCAGAGCCCTTCTTATGCAACAAATTAACTTTGTGATGATGAACTTGCACAAACTGAGATTTATTTAGGGGGCATGCATGCACTGGGGATGGAGAGGGATAGACTTCCAGAAAATATATCTAATAGGGCACAGAGTTGCCAAAAACAATGCTCACTAGAAATGAACTCTATGGAAAAGCACTGCATTATAATTCTGAGCCAGAAATGTGATTCTGCTGAAATGCAGGAATATGTCACTATAAACTGCTTCCTTTTCATTATCTTTCAGCCCAAGGGCAGCCACCTTGGGCTACTTTGTTCAGTTGATTTTAAAGGCAGTGGGCTCTTCCTAAAGCTCCATGAGGCTGGCTGGCTGGTGGGGATGGGGAATCACGGGACCAAAGCAGGTGAGGATTGATTGGCCTGGCACATGGGAAATAAGCTTCCTCAGCTGCAGCCCCGGAGCAAGCAATGACACCCTCTATAGCAGAGGTCGCAGCTCAAGACTAAATCACATCTCGGGAGGATTGGGGCATGGGCTCCAGTTTCAACTTCATCCCTGGAGGCACAAGTTCCACCTGGGGATCATCTGAGGGCTGTAGGCAACCCGAGGCTAGTGAGACCCATGGTTACAGAGTCATGGTTTATGGGTGAGAATGAAAGATTTGGGGCACAGTCTCTCTCTCAGTGAAATGGTCCTTAACAAATATAACCCATCCAATGGGATCAATTTAGATGCCTATACATATTTCTTTTTAAGAATACCTACCACAAGGTCAGCATTACTCTGATACCAAAACCAGACAAGAAAAGCAAATTGTAGGCCAATATATCTGATTAACATAAATGTAAAAATCCTCAAAAAAATGTTAGAAAACCAAATTCAACAACCAAATTCAACAATACAATAAAATACTATTCAAAGCAATATAAAGATTCAATGCAATCCCTATCAAAATTCCATTTGCGTTTTTGACAGAAATAAAACAAAAAATCCTAAAATTTTTATGAAACCAGAAGACACTAAATAGTCAAAGCAATCTTATAAAAGAAGAACAAAGTAAAAGGCATTACACTCCCTGATTCAAACTATAATTTAAAGCTATAGTAATCAAAACAGTATGGTATCAGCATAAAAAGACACATAGGTCGATGGAACAGAATAAAAAGCCCAGAAATAAACTCATACATATATGATCAATTAGTTTATGAAAAAGGAACCAATAAGATACAATGGTGAAAGGATAGGCTCTCTTTTATAACTGGTATTAGAAAAACTGCTCAGCCACATGCTAAAGAATGACATGGAACTACTAGCTTAACTCATACACAAAAATAACTCAAATGGATTAAAGACTGGAATGTAAGACATGAAACTCCTGGGAGAAAACACAGGCATTAATCTCCTTGACACCAGGGTTAGACATTTTTTGTGCGTACTTGACACCAAATGTAAAGGCAAGAACAGCAAAAATAAACAAGTGGGGCTACATCAAATTAAAAGACTTCCGCACAGCAAAAGAAACCAAAAAATGAACCAGCAAACTACAGAATGGAAGAAGATACATGCAAACCATGTATCTGATAAGGGGTTAATATCCAAAATATATAACGGACTCATATAACTCAATTAGCAAATAAATAAATGAATAACATACAATTCAAAATGATCAGAGTATCCGAATAAACATTTTCCAAATTAAGACATACAGATGGCCAGCAGACACATAAAAAGATGCTCAACTTCACTAAACATCAGGAAAATGCAATCAAAACCACAATTAGATATTACCTCACATCTGTTAGAATGGCTATTATCAAAAACAAAGACATAACAAATGTTGGCAAGGATGTAAAGAGAAAAGAACTTTCATGTACTGTTGACGGAAATGTAAATTGGTGCAGCCGCTATGGAAAACAGTAAGGAGGTTCCTTAAAATATTATTAGTAGAACTACCATATGATTCAGTATTTCCACTTCTGAGTATTCAAAGAAAACAAAAACATTAACTTGAAAAGATATGTGCACACCCATTTTTGTTGCAGCATTATTTACAACTAAAGGCCCAATGCACAAAATTTGTGCAAAAGTATGGTTCCTAGGCCTGGCCAGCGATGAGGGCTGATCTGTGGGGGAACCAGCAGGGTGATTGGGGTGGGGGGAGAGCACCAGTTGGCACCCGCCTAGGCTGGCCTGGAGCCTGCGGGCTGGGGGTAGATCCTGAATTGAGCATCTGCCCCCTGGTGGTCAGTGCACATCATAGTGACTGGTCATTCTACTGGCCATTCTGCCATTCAGTCGATTTGCATGTTAGGCTTTTATTATATAGGAGGATGGATAGTCAAGAGATGGAAACAAGTTACATGTCCATCAGTGAATGAATGGATAAAGAATGTGTCACACACACACACACACACACACAAAGTCATTCAGCCATAAAAAGAATAAAATTGTGCCATTTGCAGCAGCATGGATGCATTATTCTCAGTGAAATAAGAAAAAAAAAAAGACAAATTCTGTATAATCTCACTTATGGAGGGAATCTAAAACCAAAACAGGTTGGTGATTGTCAGATGCCAGGCTGGTTGAAATGCATGAATGAGGTAAAAAGGTAGAAACTTTCAGTTATAAGATAACTAAGTTATAGTTAATAATATTGTATTGAATATTTTAAAGTAGTTAAGAGTTGTTCTTAAAAGTTTTCATCACAAGAAAAAACTTGTAACTGTATGGTGTCATATTAATTAGACTTCTTGTGGTGATCATTTTTAATATATGCAAATATTGAATCATCATGTGTACACCTGAAACTAATA
The DNA here is from genome assembly GCA_027563665.1 of Antrozous pallidus. Classification (NCBI taxonomy): domain Eukaryota; kingdom Metazoa; phylum Chordata; class Mammalia; order Chiroptera; family Vespertilionidae; genus Antrozous; species Antrozous pallidus. The sequence goes on from CM050512.1 coordinate 67,268,630, forward strand.
TAATGTTATATGTCAATTATACCTCAATAAAAAAGTGTATTGCTCATAACAACAGGAGCAGACAGAGTGACAGCTTGCACCTGTTCTGCAAACCCCAATTACCACAGAGCAACATGGCTAGCACCAAGTACTGCCTGCATGTGTAGTGGGGTGCATTATAGGAAAGGAGCCCTGAGGTCAGAAAGTCCCCATCTCATATAAGACTTTCTGGAAAACCTGCCCATCATTCTTTTCGGAGAGAATCCATTGTTACCTGGATGTAAGCACATCTGTTCTGGGGATGGGAGGGAGATGTCTAAAACATGAGAGGCATTGCTATCTTCCCAGGGCTGCGTGCCTACTGCAAACATCCTCGAAAACATAGTCCAAATCAAAGGGGCTTCATTGCTAGATGTTCAGAAACTTGGGAGATTTGTGTAGAACTGTCTCCCAATATGTAGGCCAACGCTGATACACTCGTGACTGGCAGAGGAAGGAGCTAAGCAAGTTATTATCGGATGGCCTCAGTTTTTCTTTTCAGCCAAGTACCAAGTGAGATTATTTGCCAAGAGGAAAGGGTTCTGTGGCTGGAGATGAGTTTTTTTCAAAGGCAACTGAGAATGGGAAAGCACCCAAGGAAAATGTGAGCGGTCTCTTGCTAAGACCCAGAGAAGGCTGTTCCAGCCCCAAGGACCAACTAAGGCCGGTGGCCATGAATGTGGTGCATTGAGCAGGGCTCTGGATGGGGCAATAGCAAAGCCCTCAGACTGGAAGATGGATAAAGGGATGGTGACGGCAGGGCAAGTACAAGGGAGCCAAGAGAATTTAGGGCAAAAGTTAGAGAAGTGACAGACCAGGAGATCTAGGTGTATTTCCTAACCCTTTTGCACCTGGTGGCACATGGGGGTGGAGGTGGGGTGGAGAATGCTTGCTGCCAAGAACAATTCCAGCATGTAATAATTACAAGAGTTTTACCAAAAGGTTGGTGAAGCTTGGGAGCTCAACAGGGTTGAGTCACATGTGGTTTGCCTGTCGGAAATGGCTAAAAGGCACTCCCCGCAAACCTGAATAGGATTGTAGCTGCCAGACAGCTCAGGGTATTTTATTGCCTCCTGTTGGCCAAACACCTGAACAGCTGTAGGCTATTCCCCAAACTTACAATGCTTCTGTAAACCCTTTGCTACCATACCCTTTGAAGTGTATATTTTCACCTTGCCTTGGGACAAATTGTGTTTAATAAAAGCATGGGTCCTTGGTCAAGGAGGAGAGTCTTCTAGCTCCTTCAGCTGGAAGCACCTCTGACCCCCAAATGCCTTTCAAAAATATCTTGCGATCATGGACTCCTTATTAATCATCTATGCACAATATGTTCTCCAGAATGATGAACCCTTTGTAAGGCTGGGAAAAAGAACCTCGGCACTTGCAAATGGATCTTGCAAGGGGAGTAAGGGGATTGCTATTGTTACATATTTGTTGCTCCATCAGGGAAAGTCAAGAGAAGCAAATAAACCAAATGAGAGTTAAGACCCTGGGAAGCTATCCAGGGTCAACATAAGGCCGACATGTCTGGATTAGGGGTGAGTGAGGAAGATAGCTGGAAAGACTCAAGGCTATGATCAAGGGAATTGATATCTTAATAGCACCAGTCTTCTGAACTATAAACACAGAATACTGTGCATTCATGCAGGATTTCTTACCTGGATATTCCATGATGTTCCTCTCTTATGGTCTGAAAAGGCACCTGCAGGCCTAGTGACGCTCTGTACTCTGCCTCTGGGCCCCCCTCAGTCTGTCCCTGCCCACCCTGCCCACACCTCTTGTCCGCTGGGGTACACCAAGGCCCTAGAGCGGCTCTGGGGCCGAAAGGTCCTGCGTTCACACATACCCCAGTTTATGCTGCTTTTCTGGTCTCCGCCAGCATGGACCTTAGAGAGGGGCAGGGATAAACCTGCAGGGCTCCCACCTGCTCTGCCAGCACCTACCCACCAATCACTTGTCTTTCTGGTTCCCCCTCTTCACGCAGGCTCAGAGGTGGGAAGCTTTGACCTTGCCTTTCACATATTTTTTTACATTCCTTGATTACCTTCAGGGCCAGGTTTTTGAAACTTAGAAGTTTATTTTCTTCTGTAATAGCCTTTCTCTGAGGAGAAAACTCCCAAGTGGTTCTGCAGCCATCTGGCTGGGCCGAAGGGGCAGGTATAACAGGAAATCCAGAGGGAGGTGGGGAGAAGCATCTAGCGATATTGAATTTATTATTTTATTCCACTAAAACATCCAACCACACGGCATCTAGCAGCCAGGGTAACTCCAGGCTCTTCTCCCCAGCTCCCTCCCAGCCGAATTTCTTTCCAGCAGTAGCACAATCACTCTCTCCACAGCTGTGCTCCCACGGTTGGCTCTGACAGCTAGTGGCTTCCCTGCCACTGCCTCTCCCTTCTCCGCTGCCTGGGGTCTCTGCACAGCCTCACAGAGGAATACACAGCCGCTGGGAAACACTTTTCTCTATCGGGTCCCAGTACTGCCACCAGATTTCCTGACTTGACCATCAATCATGTATAATTAGCACTAAATTCTGGGCTCAAGGTCTTATGTGGGCCCCCTGAATAAATGTGAACAAAGCCAGGCTCAAGATGGATCAAACCCAACTGCCTTTGCGGAGTGCATCAGCTGGTCAACGTCATTAGGCGCCTTTCGGAATGAACGATCCCAGGCAGAATCCAATTGCGAGCTGAAAACAACACCCCGTCCGGTCTGTGGTCTCCCCAGTGGGCAGCCGGGGTGCTCTGGCTGGAATAGCACTTCTCCAAGATTTCATTTGTGAGTTCAGTATTTCCTCTTTAGAATTCCCCGTCAGTTGTGAAATGCTGAGATGTACGTTTTTATATACCACAGGTTCAAAACTTGAGACTACGTTAATTTCTTTGAAGATCATTATTATCGCTCTGTGTCAGCAAATCTTCCAACTCGACCTTCAAGCCGAGTACGTTTGCCTAGCTGATGAAATAACCCGGCCCCCACGCAGCCAGGAAGAAATGGGAGTGGGAGGGAAGCAAAAGTCTGAACATTTACCGCCTGACGAGAAAGCACAGGGTGCCACTACGAGCCACGGACGTGGTGTTTGAAATCAGAGAGCTCGAGGTTTAGATAGAGCTTCAGTTGATGAAGGGCTTCCCTGAATGTCGCGGCATTTGCTTTGTAGGTTTACTCTGGCATTAGTGCAGAGTTTTGGTGGAGAGAGAGAGAGAGAGAGAGAGAGAGAGAGAGAGAGAGAGAGAGAGAGAGAGAGATGGGCTAGGGCCAGAGCCTGGGTTCCCCTCTTAGCTGTGCTGACAGGTGCCGAACAGGCTGAACTGCCCTCTCCTGAGAAGCCAGGGGCAGTGGTGGTAGCGGGGTCACACCCCCTGGATGGCCTTGGAAGCTTTTGAGAAGATTTCCTTCAGGCCCTGTTATTCCTCAGAGGAGACCATGAGGGTCAGGAGCCTGGCCAGAGTGAGTTCTTCTACCTGGCCGCCCCCAGCAAACCATTTGATGAGTCCCCTGCCCTCACACATCTGCCCTGGCTTCGCACTGTGGGTACACAGTTGAAGATGGAGGGAAGGAAGCGATTCCTTCCAACAGCTGCAGGAAGGGTTCCCTGCAGGATTTCTTCCAACTTTCCCTGCACTCAGATGGGACCCTCACAACAGCTTTGGAAAGTCCCATCCTGTAAGCCAGATGACATGGCCCAGGACCCGAGGCGGCCTGACAGGTGCTCAGAGGCTCTGCGGGGCTGGGCTGCTGGGAACAGCCACATGGGCCTCTTCACCACAGGAACCACATGGGGTTCAGCCTGACACAGTCTCAATGCTGCTTCTCCTCTCGGTGGCCAGAGGAGTCTATGCTGCTATTTGGTTTTTGCTTTTGTGAGGTTTTCGGTTTTGTTTTGAAAGCCCCTCCTGTTTGTGTCCGGTAAGAAAGGCTCTGAGGCAGTTCTGTGAAACCCCTCTCACCGCCCTTGCTCTTACAGGGTTAACAGGTGCTTCCAAATCCCCATGCAGCGGCTTAAACAAAGGAGTCTGTTTCCTCCCACACTTGGGCTTGGAATTCACGAGGTGGCCCAGCCCAGAGCTTGCTTGGGCCTCCGAGGGCAGAGCCCGCTCTCTGTCTCACTGCTCAGCTGCGTGGCTTCGTTCCCAGGGCCGCCTCGTGCTCGCAGACGGCTGCCGGCTCTGGCTGCCAGGTTCCCCGCACACCCAGGGAGAAGGGAGGAGAGTGAGGATGCAGGCATGCTCTCTTCCCCTGAGGATGCTTCTCAGCTATGGAACACACCACTTCTGCCTACGACTTGCTGGCTAGAGCCCTGTCACATGGCCACGCCTGCGTCGGGAGCGTGGGGAATAGAGTCTTTTATTCTGGGGACCCGAGGCCTGGCTCCACAATGGGGGCTTCTCTTATTAGAGGAGGAGAAATGGGTACTTTTGAGGACAACCACCAGTGTCTGCCACACAGCCTCTGTTCCATTCCCCTCCACACAGCTATTTTTACATGACACATTAAATTACCTTTCATGTTATTCTGTGCTCAAATCCATCCCAGAGGCTGTCGCCACCAAACTCTAAAATTTCAGATTAATTTGGATCAAAATGTCTTAAAAGTTCCCCTATGGCCTAGCTTTGCATTCCCCACCAAAAACCACTGGCCTTTCTTCATCTTGTGATAGTATTAGCATCCGAGTTCCTACCTCCTTGACTCACACAGCAGACAGACAGACAGACAGACAGACACACACACACACACACACACACACACACCATTCCTGAATTCTTATTTTTCTATTCATCCAGAAAGAAATCATAACCACAGATGTTGCTGTTGATAGAACCCCTGTGGCTTTCTTTTGCAGCCAGAAGGCAGTAATTTTGCAATCTCCCATTTAAGAAGAGACGGGTCCTCCTGCCAAACAAGAATCGCCAGAGCTGTCTGCCCTGACACCTCTGAGCTCTAGAAACAATGCCTTCTTAGTCTTTTTAAGGGAGAATGATAAACTGTAAAGAGTAGCATTATAGATAGAACCTGGAGAAAAATGTATGTATTACATATTATCTATAATCTTATTAGTCTCAGACAAGCCCCACTGTCGCTGGGGTAATTGCTTTTCTTCAGCTTTTTTTCAATTGTGTATAATTTCATAAAATGGGTATGTATATTTCTTTTGATATTATTTGCTGATATTCCTTATATTTCTACATTAGTTTTCAATAATCCCATTATTCTAATAACTACATAATGGAGTAGATACATCATAATTTATGTAATAGTCCCCTGTTGTTGGCATGCAGGTTGCACCCAATTCTTTTTCTTTCCTTGAGATAAACAATAGGAACTCTTATAAAGATTCATTGCCTATTCAGAATAATGGGGATTCAGAATGTTATTTTTAATAGATATTTTTAACCTAGTTTGTTTTTATCCCACAGATAATACCACGCATCCAAAATGGAAACCATCCCCATGTGCCACGATATTTTGAATTTAATTAAAAAAAAAACAATTTGCAATGAATGTTATAAAAGTAAATATATTACTCACAATTCAGGTGTTCTTAACTATTTTCAGCTGAAAATTCACACGAAAAATGATTTTAAACTTGGGAAAACATTTTTTTTATAGATGCACGTGGTGTGTGAGGAAGGTCCGCCGCTGGCATCTCCAGACACTTATGGTGTACAATGGGTTAAAAAACAGAAAGCTACCCAGAGAGCAGGGCATATAGGGCCCTCTCTCCAAGCCTGGCACCAGCCCCGACCTCCAGGGCCACGTTTCTGTTTTTATTCCTCTGATGACCTCCCATAACTTTAAACAGTATTTATGTGGCTTTAAATATTTACATCTATGAGGTGGTGACTGAATTTATATTGTCCTCTTGAGTAAGGATTCTATGTGCATCTGAATCTAATAGATTTGTTTTATTTACTTTCTCTCACATTTTTTTTGCAGCCTCTGGCTCAGTACTCTCTGTGTCTTGTTTCTGATGCTATTAATCTTCTGGACTCCTTACTTGTATTTTTGTGGAATACCACTTCAAATAAGTTTTTGAAATGAATGCATGGGGATAGTAAACTTGACAAGTGCTTTCAGATTCAAGAAATGCCCCCCAACACACACACACACACACACACACACACACACACACACACACTTGATTGACAGTTTGGCTGAGGGCTGAACTCTAGAAACAAAGTCCTTTTTCCTCAGGACCCTGAAGGCAGCCAGTAAGGGCATGTCTGACATTGGTGCTGGGCACTCTGATGTGGCTCCAGCTGATTCTTTTTCTCTGGGATCCAAAGGGACTCTCTTTACAGCAGGGTTTCTCAACCCCAGCACTGTGATGTTTGGGGCCCACTGACCCTTAGTGTGGAGTCCATCCTGCATGCTGGGGAATGTTCAACAGTGTTCCTGCCCTCAGCCCACTAGATGCAATTATAATTTATTAACTGTGGTAACTGGACCAGCCATGGATGTGTTGGAGCACAGAGGAGGGTTCAACTAGGGTGGCAGCAGCAAGGGAGGGAGCTGGGTGATGTTGAGCTGGATCTCAGAGAAGGAGAAGAGTCCGCCAGAAGGAGACTTGGGAGACCATGGTGGCTGAGTGATCACAGAGGCCTAAAACCCAACATTATACCCAGGAGACTTCAAGAAGAGATGTGTATGGGGGCTGGGTGGAGAGGAGGTAGTGAGATGAGGTGGGAAGGAAGGGAGGCTCTTTCCTAGAGAGGGGGCTGTATTCCAGGACAGGAGAGTGTTCCCCAGCACTGTTTGGGTGCAGACAACAGCAAAATCATCATGCCTTCCTCTCTTTTTTCTTCCTTCCAGCCCACGCTCTGTTACTCTCTGTCAAGGGATTTGCTTGACCTCAGTCATTCTCAGGTCACTGACCCTCAAGGGATGAATTATTAGAGATTAATGACTCAACAGAAAAGTGGATGCAGCTTTTCTTATAGTCAGCAGGGGTGAGGTCAACCGAGGCAGGCCTGGGGCATGTGTCCATCCTTTAAGCTGGAAAGGGAATTGGAGATGCCAAATATTTCCTCCACAGAGAACTACGAAAGGGATTTTGGAGTGATGAGTGGGGGCAACAGTGTAGAAAGGAGGTGGGAAGGAGGAAACAGCAGCTAGAAAGATGGGTTGAAAAGTTTTGTGAGGTCCAGAGAGGGTCTGTGGGACTGGAGGAGAAATATCACATTGAAGAGATGTGTAGCAAGAAGAACAAGCACAAGGTGAGGGCTGCTTGAGTATGGGCATGAGAGGGGCATCTAGGTTGACAGGTGGGTTTTGGTTTGGGAGAGGGGTCTCCTGCCAAGCCATGGCAGACAGCCCTTTCCTTGCTCCCTGCAGCATTTGGAGCTGAAAAGCACCAGGAGAAAACAAAGAAGGGAGGAAGGCCTTCAGAGTGCCTGGGATTTTTATTCCCTTCCTCACATTTCCTTGCTCTTCTAATATAAATGTAAATTTTTTTTAGCAAGAAAAGGGGGTGGGCACTGACTAATTGAATCAGTGTGTATTAATTATGCATGAGTGAAGATTATGCCACCATTTGTTGCAGTCCTCACAATCATTCTTCAAGCAGAATGCAGGGCTAGAGTATAATTTTTCATGATAATAGTAATATCCATTAAGAAAAAGACTCCTCAACACCACTCTTGCTAGAAATCTAATCAGGAGTCAAGTACTTGACAAACAGTTGGCCTCTGTGGCCAAACACTGTGCCCGCAGCGACCAGCTCCAGGCTGGGCTGAGGACAGTGTCTGAGTGTGTGAGGGCTCCATCACCAAGGACTACAACCAGGGGTTTAACAACAGAAACTCATTCACTCACAGTTCTGAAGGCTAGCAGTCCAAGGTCAGGGTTGCCAGCCCCGATACCCTGGCTTATAGATGGCCACGTTCTCACTATGTCCTCGCACGATCTTTCGTTGGTGTGCCTGTGGAGAGAGCACTCTGCTGTCTTTCCCTCTTTTAAAGATACCGGTGCTATTGAGTCAGAGCCTCACCCTCAGGACCCCACTTAGCCTTTTTTTTTTAACTCCTTATTGGCCTTAACTCCAAGTACAGTCATACTGGGGGGGGTGGGGTTAGGGCTCCTCCATATGCACTTGGAGGTGGGGGGAGAGACACTACTCAGACCACAGCAGGAAGCCTACCCCATGTAAGCGTCTATGGAAAAGCTTTCACTGGGGACTACCTCATTGCTGACATTTCTGAAATTACTTCAGCAGGAATAGAAGGTGATAGCTAGAGTAGCTAAGATTGATATGACATTGTATGCTTTTCCATCCTATTGCAAAGCTCCCTTGGTGTCCCTTGCTCAGACTTGGGGACAGAGAGAGCAGAAATGGGCAGCATTTCCTCCAAAGCTCCCCCTCCCCAAATCCAAACCTAGAGCTTAAGCATTTATGATATGGGGAGGTAAACATGGAGCCACTGTGAACCAGGCAATACCTACAGGCCAGCAGAGGCCTGGAATGAGAGCCAGAGGTCTTCACAGGAGCACATTCTTTAGCCTGTCTGCATCTCAGGCCTTTCATCTATGAAAGGAAGCTAATGGTAGCATTCCCATAGGGTGGCCATGCACATTAGATAATGCATATAATCTAGCTGGCCTTCAAGAATTCAAGGCTCTAAGTTTTCTATTTTGGTACAATGGGGACTACTCCAAGGGCTTCTACTTCCAGGCCTTAAAAAAAAAAGGCCTACTTGATAGCACAGAGAGCCAATTTAGAGATTCTGCCAGTTGCTTTTCTAACTATCCCCTCAAGATCCTGGGACGTACGAAGAAATTCATCAAGCACATTATGAGAAGGACACAGAACAAAACATGGTCTCGTGCCAAAACACCATTTCCCACCAATCTCACATTTTCACTGGTAGACCACCGTGGCATTTTAAGAACCAAGACCAATAATTCACTAAATGGCTGGGCATGTCCCTCCTCCAATGCACAATTGCCATGGTGCATTTCTGCAGGTCCTTTAGAGAAGACAAAGGAGATTTAGAGATTATTATTTTATACTCAGGTTTTTCTATAAGGTTATGTCCTACCCTTTCACTCAGGGAGCTCCAGGTCATCTTAGGCTTGAGAATTAGGTAAGGGACCTTTACTAACTCTCAAGATCATTCTAGCCAGCCTGCTGTTTGTGAGGTACAGAGTATTTTCAGCTGCACAATTTAAGGAATGGTTTAGTGGACCATCCATTTAGTTCCAGGGACATTGTGACCAATCAGTTTCCAACAAAGCTTCCTGAGGTTGAACCATTCTGATATGTCATCTGACCATTTGCCCATGGCAGAAACCATGTCAACCTTGCCCCTGGCAGACAAGCACTGTTCTTTGGCCTTTGCTACCCTGGAAAAAGGTGAGAGAAGCAGGATAGAGCAGGGGGAGAAAACTAAGAAGGAGGTCTTGGCTGGGCACTAGTTTGAGCCTAGTCCCCAGCTTTTGCTGAGGCATGAATTGAACCACAGAGTTGGCATCACCTTGAGGCAAAGGGACCTGCCAGTCTTTGGATCTGGCTGCCTAAGAGAACAATGGGGAAGGTGTAATCTCCCAGAAACATGGCTTCTGTTTGGTGGAAGGGGGTTCTATGGAGAAGGTGGTAGCTAGCACTCAGCACTTCTGGGTGATAGATATTCCAGCTACATAAAGGGGAGCTGGGTATTGTACCAACAGTATCTGCCATGCAAACATTTGCTTACTTGGGTATTCCTCCATGTTGTGTTGAAGGAGGTATCTTCTGGACCCTTTTAGGGGAGCATATGGACAAATGCACCAGTAGCACATGATAAAGTTACTCCAGTATTTTTCCTATATCCCTAAGTCTTTGGAGCCCCTCTATACATCAAGGAATTTCTGACATCTCATATTGTTTACTGTAGACCTTGACTACACAAAATGCAGGGAAGGGGAGGACTGTTCAAAGACTCAGACCCAACATAGAGTTCAAGGAGCTGAAGAAGTTCAGTATGGCCAGCTTGAGAGAGTGAGAGACAAACGGCCAATGACAAACAGAGCAGTACGTGGAGGCCATGCAGCTTAGGGGCTGGGGCATAATAAAGGAGTTGGGCTTTATATCGCAGCAGTGGGGGCCATTCAAGAGTCCTCCTGATCATGAGAACAGCATTATCACATGACTTCTTCAGAAAATTTCACTCTGTGTGTCGACACTGGGAGTAGATTGAAGGAAAGCAAGATTTATTAAGGGGTGACCAGTGTGGGGGATGTTTTGGTCATCCATGCAGCAGATGGTGAGGGACTGGACTTCGGAGCTAGCAAAAGCCATGGAGAGAAGGGATTAGGTCCAAGAGGTTGTTAGGATGGGTCATGATTGATTAGTGGATATAAATTTAATTACCGAGTCATGACTAGAATTGTTTTAATGAATTTGAATGCAATAAAAAGCACTGAGAGGATGTTGCATTTAGGAAAGGTAAGTATTGTTTGGGTGCTTTGGTGTGTGTGTATGTACATGCTTTGTGATATACTGAGTTGCCATATAAAGTGTACTTCCTGTGGGTTGGAGCCAACAATATAGGAATGAGACCCAAATTGGATAACTGACAGGGTGTGGGAACAAAAGGAGGGACAATAGCTGGGAGTGACACCCAGTTTTTAGGCAACCCCAACTGGGGCATCGAAGTCACTGAGGTAGAATTGGATGAGAAGATGGGATAAATGGTGTTTTGGTTTTTAACCATTTTAGGTGGACTAACACTGGTTAGATGTGGTGGGGATGGAGTGTCCTTGGGATGCCCAGTGCTCCCCCGAGAGGCGTCTTGACAGGATTGAAGCAGCTCCTCTGCAGCACTTCCTGTCTTTAGAAACTGTAGCAGCAGCTCCTGGCTCCTCTGAGCAATGCCTCCAATGGAGAACTTGACCCTGGTTCCCGGCTGACCAGCCCACACGCCCACTAATGGCTCTGCAAGGGAGGAGTCCCTGTCATATAGGGGCCTCATAACTCACCCTGCTCCTGGGTGATGGATGGCTCTGCGCCGCTTGCCATTGATCCGGCCCCAGCCCAAGAGTAAAACAAGGGCGGCTGCACCATTTACACCGCAGCTGACACACGTGTCTGCGAGGCACTGCCAAGGCCCCCAGTCCCAGGGAGAGTGCCGGGCAGGCAGTCGGCATCTGCGTGGCAGCACACGGCTCAATTCCTCCTTCTCACGCCCCTTTGTAAATTGCCTTTGTCAGCTTCCTCTAGCGGAAGCTGCTCTCTTCATCAATCAGAACCAATGGGCTGTTGGAATGAAAAATTCTCTTCCCAGCAGCTGAAGAAAAGGTTTCAGGCCTGGATGCTCCCTCTTTGCTCTGGGCAGCCACTGCTGAGCGCTGGGCTGCCAGCCTTCACCCCATCCCCCGAACACACACACACACACACACACACACACACACACACACACACACACACACCAGTCCTGGCCTGGGGCTGGCTGGGGCCAAGCTTTGGTGCCTGAGCGGAATTCAGATTTGGTGCCTTGATTATACCAAATTTCTAATCCTAATGAAGACAATATTCTTAGCACTTCATGTATCCATGAACTCATTAATTTGTTCTATGAAACATGCTGATACCTGCTTTCTGGAGGCCGATGGTAAGCCGGCCTCACATAGATTGCCTTGGAGAGGATACGCACAAAGTTAGGCCAGGTGTCCCTGGGCCAGCTGCCCACAACTCTGCTCCGCTCTGCTGCTCCTGGCCAAGTGAGTCACTTCACCCCGATTTCTTCTGTCAGACAAGGATTGTATGGGTACCTACCTCATAGGAGTGACTGAGGATTAAGTGACCCTATAGATGTCATGTGCTTAGAACAGTGCCTGGAACATAAGTACTATGTAAGTGATACTTATTATTTATTACTAGAGGCCTAGTGCACAAAATTCATGTGGAAGGGTGTCCCTCAGCCCAGCCTACACCTCACCCCTTGAGGGATGTCTGACTGCCTGTTTAGGCCAGATCTTACTGGAATCCTATTGGGTATAAAGGGCAGTCGGACATCCCTCTCACAATACAGGACTGCTGGCTCCCAACTACTCACCTGACTGCCTTCCTGATTGCCCCTAGCCACTTCTGCCTGCCAGCCTGGTCACCCTTTAAACACTCCCCTGCCAGCCTGTTTGCTCCTAATTGCCCTCCCCTGCAGGCCTGGGTCCCCCCCAACTGCCCTTCCTTGCAGGCCCGGTCACCCTAACTTACCTCTTCTGCTGGCCTGGTCACCCCTAACTGCCTCCCCTGCAGGCTTGATTGCCCCAACTACCTTCCCTTGCAGGCCTGGTCCTTTCTAACTGACCTCCCCTGCTGACCTGATCACCCCCAACTGCCCTCCCTTACAGGCCCAGTTCCTCCCAACTGCCCTCCCCTGCTGGCCATCTTGTGGTGGCCATCTTGTGTCCACATTGGGACAGGATCTTTGGCCATATGGGAGTAGCCATCTTGTGTGTTGGAGTGATGGACAATCTGCATATTACTCTTTTATTAGATAGGACAGAGGCCTGGTGCATGAGTGGGGGCCAGCTGGTTTGCTCTGAAGAGTGTCCTGGATCAGGGTGGGGGTTCCCTTGGGGCATGGGGTGGCCTGGGTGAGGGGCCTTTGGTTGTTTGCAGGCTGACCATGCCCTCTGGCAACCAAAGAGAAGGCCCTGATATCTGGGATTTATTTATCTTCTATGATTGAAACTCTGTAGCCTGAAGTGGAGCCAAGCCTTCTGCTCACTCTGTGGTGGCAGCCATTTCTATAACTGAAACTTTGTAGCATTGAGTGGAGGCCTAGGCCTGCAAGGGCAGGTGGAAAGCTTGGCTTCCTCTATTGCTGGGGAAACCCAAGCCTCCCTCCTACTCTCCGTGGCCTGCAGCCATCTTGGTTAGATTTATTTGCATATTCACTCCTGATTGACTGGTGGGCATGGCTGGTGGACGTGGCTTGTGGGTATAGCAGAGGTACAGTACATTTGCATATTACTCTTTTATTAGATAGGATTAGCATTATTAACAACCACAACATCATTATGTCTATGGACATTTGATTAACACTGTGAGAGAAGAAGATTAAGCTTATTATGCCCATTTTACAGATGGAAGAACTGAGCCTCAACGGCTTAAAGATGTTAAGTGACTAACTCACAGACCTGAGGTCAGCAAGTATCTCCCAACTCCAAGCCTAACGTTCTTTCCACCTCAGGTCCCTGTGACTATAGAGTTAAGAAGGCTCCTTTATCTGCATTATTAAAATTAGAAGAAAGCACCCAAAGCTTACCACCCACAATATAATTTGACCAGCCTCCTCTATGGACCATCTCCTCCTTGTAGGCAAAATAAAGCACCCCCAACCCCAAGTGAAAACTCCCCCTGGGCGGGGGGGGGGGCGGTAAGGTCACTGCCCTGGGGGCCACCACTCAGACATTCCTGCAGGCGACCTGTGAACAGAGGTGCCCTGGAGTAGTTGAGTGAGAGGTTTATTCATACAAAAAAAGGTTTCTCTTTCCACACATTTGCTTCCAGCAGAGATAATTTCAGAGCAGAACTGGAGTCACAAGTCCAGCACTGCAGCTTCAGTATGAAACTGTGTTGAATTGCACTGTCTGGTGTCCAAGGATCAGAGACATTTCGCCCGAGACAGACATTCTGCTGCTTTCCCAGGACCAGGTTGTCACAAACCATCACAGGAGCCCCTGATTTCACTCTCTCCATAGCCCCTCCCAAGGCTATTTTTGGCCCTTTCCTGAAGAATGGAAGCAAAATTACATTTTAAAATCAGCCGTTAATTTATGGACTCTGATAAGGTTTGTTAATCAAGCCAGTCGTTTCCCCATCATGATCAATGCAGATCTGGAGTGTCCTGCTGACAGCCAGTTACCTGCTTCCTGACCGCAGCCTCCACAGCCTTTAAAAATCCAGCTTGTTTCATTAATCGGCAACAGCTCAATTGCCACCCAGTTTCTTGCAGAACAGATTTAATCTGGCCTGCATTTGATTAAAATCCCTCACCAAACCAGGGCCAGGTGCATTTTATCACTTTTTACAGTGCAGTCAGATTTTATCACAGCTCGGCACGTAACAGGGTATAGGGTGGGGGGAAAGGAAGCTACGTGTCCATTCACCAGTCCTTGGAAATTTTCAAATGTGTCCTAGAAACACAGAATTTCTGGTTCTCACCTCCTTGTGATGAATTTCTAGAAGTGGAATTCCTGAGCCAAAGGGGCAGTTTCATTCATTTTTTTAAGGCTAGTTAATTGATTTTTAGAGAGGAAGGAAGGGGGGGGGGAGAGAGAGAGAGAAACATTGGTAAGAGAGAAACATAAATTGATTGCCTCCTGCATGCCTCCTACCAGGGATCGAACCTGCAACCGGGCATGTACCCTGACCAGAATGGAATTGGTGACCTCCTGGTGCATGGGACAACACTCAACCAACTGGCCAGGGCTGCTTCTTTTTCTTGCTTTTAAAGGAGCAGTTTCTTAACACATCTGATGATTTGTTGGTTGCAGAACAAACAAACAAAAAATCAGAATATAAATATAACCAAAGTATACCTATGGGAAAATACAATCCTTCCTTTATAAATTGATTTAATAAAAGATAAAATTTCTGAGAATCACAGTGTAATACGATAATAATCTTATAGAAGCCTTAAGACAATTTTCTATGTCCTCAAGCACATACGTTGCTAAAATTTACTTAACAAACCTCTCATATTGTGAAAAAAATTTTTAATTAAAATGGTACTATAGACTGCAACTCACTCATATAGAGTAATCACCTATCCTGTCCTTGGGGATTAAATAATAATGCTAAAGGCTTTCTAATTACCAAAGGGGGAACTATCTCCTATCTATGTCATTAGTTTCCATTTCAGCCTTGCAAAAGGAGAAAAGGCAATTAATTCATGTGCAATAACAATTCTGAAATTGTAAGTAGAAAACCAAAATATCCAATCTTTTATACTGTGTAAGTGATAGATGATGTAAATGTAAATTATATATAAATGGATTACATTTAAATTTGCAACAGAAGAACAATGAACGTGTCCAGTGCAATGGAAATAAGAAACAAGGTAGTTCAACATAAGCTAAAGGGGTTCATGGTTGGTTTCTCTCTTTCCTCAAAGAGTTCTTCTGTCCTTCTCCCCCCACAGGTGAGGCAAGTTCTGACCTGTATTATTGCTGACTCTCTCTCCCACACAAGGGGCTAGAGAATCTCCCTCCTCAACCCCTTTGCTAGAAACTGTCCCATAAGTTCACTTGATATGGGGTAATTCACTCTCTTGATGTGTCTTGAACTTTTGTGGCTCACCGGTAACTTCCTAACACCCTGGAGCTGACCTTTGCGCCCCCAGGAGGTCCTCTGAAACAGGTCCTCAGCTGCTCTGCTCCATGACACACAGCTGGCCCATGGGACATGGGGCCCTCTGCCCTTCTGAGCACTGGGAGTCTAGGTCTTCCCTCCATAGCTGCCCCCTCACCCTTTCTCCACCAGACAAGCACCTAAACCTAACCCTACACCTAGCTCTAGCCCTAGCTCTAGCCCTATCCCTTGCCCTAGACCTTAGCCCTAACCCTAAACCCAACCCTAACTCTAACCCTAACCCTAACGATAACCCTGACCCTAACCCTAACCCATATTAGGCTTTCCTGTACCTCCTAACCCTAACCCTTACCCTAACACTACCCCTACCACTAGCCCTAGCCCAACCCTGTCCCTTACCCTAACCCAAACCCTAACTGAAACCCTAACCCTGACCCTAACTCTAACCCTAAACTTAACTCTAACCCATATTAGGCTTTTATGAATATCCTAACCCTAACCCTTCCCTAACCATAAACCTAACCCTAACCCTAACCATAACCTTAAACCATATTCGGCTTCCATACAAGCCATTTCACAACATGTGAAAACGTGTATTCATTAGGAGATCACGCTTACATTCCCCGCTTGTTGGGGAGAGAGCAAAGGTGAGGATGAGAAACGCATCGCCTGGGGCCACACACTATGTGCTTACTCCCAATCATTTTTTGAGAATTCCACAAAATTTTCCCAAATTGCCCTCTTTTTGAGAAAATTGCATTGCTGTTGACGTGGGCTGCTTTCTCCTCTTGGTATTCCCCTGTTGGCAATCACTGTCACAGAAGGCGACACTTTCCTCCCTCGATCCAGTCCAGGTCAGAGCAGGAGGCACTTATGTGGCACAATCATTCAAGACGGGAACTTCTGACGGAGGATGGGGGCTGCCGAGAGGACCTGGGACCCTAAGAAGTGATCTTCTACTCCTGACCAGAGTACCCCATTTTCACTTATTTTTAGTTTTCCCAGTGTTTTTCAGTCCGTGACAGGAATGACCTCGAGTAGGTGGAAATCACTGCAAAGAAAACTAAACAAGCTGATCCTCACTTTGTGCACAGTCACCCTGGAATCTCCTTATATAAGACGTCAGCACGCTGCTGTGAGGACACAGGCGGTCCGGGGAGTGGGCCTGGCACCGCTGGCACGGCCGTGGGCAGTGCTGCGTCAGGACCCAGCTACATGTCCTCGGTGCCCTCCGGGGCCAGCGCCGTCAGACCCGCAGAGTTTCCTGGACACACCACGGCCTCGGGAATCTCGTGAACAGCTGGCACACTCATCATGCCTCTGGCAAGGTGGGGAAGCTCTGGAAAGGTGAGAAGACTTTGAGGACCCCAGGCAGTGTTCCATGATAGTCTAGAAAGTGGCCTTCCCTTATCTTCTCTCTGATTCCCAGCGGATGAAAGACCCAGCCCAGCAACTTCCCTCACACAGGCCCAGACCTGCCACTGGGGTGGCTGGCTACCACCCCTTACCCTCCTCACACCTCTTATTAAGGCAAGCGTATTAAGGTATAATTCACACAAGGTGAAGTTCACTCCTTTTCGACGTGCAGACTGGCAAATGTGTGCAGGTGAACCACCACCATGCACTCAGGAGGTAGGACATTTCCATCGTCCCCACCATGACCTCTGGCCCTGTGGTCAGCGCGACCCACACTCCAACGCCTGGCAAACTCGGAGCGGCTCTGTTCCTGTACTTTTGCCTTTTCAGACTGTCATATAAATAGAATCATACAAGGTGGAGCAGTTAGTGTTCGACTTCTTTCACTTAACAGAATGCTTTTAAGGGCTGTCATGTCAGTACAACGTTGAGAGCTGTCTGGAGGCTAAGATGTCACTATTTTGTTAGTTTCACTGTGTGTCTCTTTCTGTGTTTCATCCTCTAAAACAGTCACCATGCTCCTCCTGTCAGTCTGAGCTTCTCATCCCCGAGTGATGTGCCTCTCCCTCATCTGAATCCCTCTGGCACAACGGGACAGAGTCAAATCTCCTTTTGTCTGTGAGGTCCACCCTGACCTCCCTCCATTCTGCAGCCCACCCTGCAGGCACCTGCTCATGCCCTGGTGCTCTCGCTGTCCTCTGCAGCCCTTAGAGGGTCCACTGCTACCTCCGATAGTTAGAGGACTTGGGATATCTTTCACCTCTTGAGAACCTTGCAAAGTATTTTTTAAAGAAATATTATGTCCCACCTGTTCAATGGCAAACTCCTTAAAAGAAGGAGGAAGATGCTATCTTTTTTCATTATTATAACCCCCCCATAAAGTACCCTGCATAGAATAAGTGCTTAATAATTAATTTCTATTTCTTCTGTCTAATCAAATTCTGTGTGTTTAAACTCTTTTTCCTTTGTGCTGTGGCATGCAGAGCTCACCTGCAGCTGCGTGTGTTTGAGTGTGTGTGTGTGTGTGGTGGTGGCAAGTTGGGGTGTGAAGGAAGGGTGGAGGGGAAAAGAGGAGGTGGAAGAGGAAGGCCCTTAGCTTTTTCCAGGTGAGGCAGTTCCCTTGGGGTCTGCTATGGTCTAAATGTTTTGTCTTCCCTATGTTCACATGTTGAAACCCTAGTGCCCATGTCTTAGGGTATGGTAGTAAGAGGTACATAGGTCATGAGGGTGGCACCCTCATGAATGAGCTTAGTTCTTTGTAATAAAGACCACTGGGCTCCCTAGCCCATTCAACCCAGTGGAGACACAGCGAGAAGCTGGCATCTGCAACCTGGAAGAGAGCCCTCACCAGGACCCCTCCCCCGCCCAGGCTGGCGCCATGATTTTGGACTCAGCCTCCTGAACTATGAGAGATAAATGTTTATAAGCCACCAGCCTATGGTAATTTGATTACAGCAGCCTGAATAGACTATGACAGGGTCTTTTCTCTCCACTTGGGGACCTGGTTCCCAATCATCTGGTGGTCCATGACGCAGAAACAGTCTTTGTCTGCATCCCCAGCATGACCTCTGCACACCAAGCTGCCTGCGCCAATACCTGCGCCTCTGCCTCGCACTTGCTGCCCCTTGTTGCAGGAGCCTGTGCACCATGAAGCTGCCGGTGCCTGCAAGTGACTGCTCACAGAGGCAGCCCTCTGCCAAGCAAAGAGAGGGTGCTGGTGGATCAAAATTCAGCTTCCTTGCCACTCCTTCCAAGGTGGAATGACTGTGGTGTGTCCCACACTGTCCCCTGTGGCCTGGAAGAATGGCACCCAGTTCCCCACAGGGTACAGGCCTGCTGCACATCCTGGCTTGCTTTCTTCCTCTCTCTATTTCACTTCCACACCTCCCCACTGGGGCTTCCTAGGGTCAGCCTCCAAGTTACCTACTTGCATTTATACCGTCTCTGGGTCAACTTTTGGAAGAACCCAAATCAAGACAATTTGTTTTGTATTTTTTTGGACATCTTTCCCCATATGCCTAAAACACTAGTCAAATCCTTCTTAGAGAAAGCCCAGCCAAGGCCAATGGAGGCGGAGGACTGATTTGGGTAGACTGGTATCCAGCTTTTCTGAGTGGTCAGTCAGAGCACTGTGGGCTGCCTCTCACCGAGGAGCTTCCAGTAGGTTCTAGGTTCCATTGCTCATGAATTCCGAGCCACGTACAATGGCCTAAGACAGTGATCGGCAAACCTCGGCTTGAGGGTCAAATGTGGCTCTTTGGCCTCTTGAGTGTGGCTCTCCCACAAAATACCATGGCCTGGGAGAGTCTATTTTGAAGAAGTGGCATTAGGAGAAGTTTAAGTTTTAAAAAATCGGCTCTCAAAAGAAACTTCAATTGTTGTACTGTTGATATTTGGCTCTGTTGACTAATGAGTTTGCCGACCACTGGTCTAGGATAGTCTCCCGGTCTGTTCTGCACACTGTGCTGCACACAAAGCCAGGCAGCCTCCATGCTTCCAACGCGAGGGCTATGGACAGACCACATTTTGATAAAATCATCAATGACCTTCACCAAATGGTACACCAAAGCAATTATTTATACACACAAGTTCTCCCCATGTACTTTCCTAACCTGAACAGTCAGAAATATTTTATCTGACTGGCAGGATGCTTTCAGAAAATTATAAAAGAGTCTTGCAATAGGGGTCAGTCTAGTAGCAGATCAGACCCATTCTGAAGTATCCACTTTATGAGCCCAGACAATTTTAATAAACATAACACAATGTCCTTCTTTACTGGACTATGGCATGTGAGAATCCATAAAGCAGCATGACCCAGTTTTGACATTATCTGCAGGTATGAAAACATGGTGTTCCAGAGAGAATTACGAATGCTTCACTGAGCTTTAGCAGGAGAGCCTTCTCTTGAAAAATGGAAATCAATGTCGAGTGTAACATGCAGCACTCTGAGCAATAAGGCAGATTCTGTTCACGTGTCAGGATCTCTCCTGAAAGCACAGGCTGGAGTGCAGTCAGCCCAGCCACCGCTATTGCTAACCACTATTGCTAACCACCGCTGAAGCAGGTTCCCGAAGAAGAGACCAGGAAGGCGGGGCCCACAGTGCAACGAGAACCGCGGACAACATGCCGTAGCATGGTGTCAACACTGGTACTCACCACCTAGGGGCTCATATCAATGTCTAATGTGTTGTCACAAAGGAATTATTGAGAACACTTCGTCCATTTAAGGACCTGCGCCTCCCCTGGTCTAGCCTGGGAGACTCTTTTAATGTGTCAAGTTCTGCTGGCGTTCATGTGGGTGTTCACGAATGCTCTTATCTGCTTCATTATCAGACTTGACTCTTTTGCAGAAAGTTCAGCTTTGGTGTATGCAGTTCAGTGTTCACCTTAATATGGCAGCTGTACTTCATTGAAAAGAGTATCCTACTATCTGTCCGTCACTGTGCCTGACAACTTGTGGCCATGGGTTACTCACAGCCTGGACTGGCACTCTCTGCACTGCGAGCCACACGAGCTGCGTGCACATCCCCAGGCAGCTACCAGCGCAGCCACCAGGGCAGGGTTACAGTGTGTGCTTGTGTTTGGGTGGGAGGTGAGGAGCATCCAAAGCTCAGAAAAATTTTAAATTGTACTAGAATATGAATTCCAGGACTAAACATAGTCCCAATTTGGATAGGGCAGAGTGATTCTTTCCCACCTGCATTGTTCTCTTTGAAAATGAAACCATTAATATTGAGACCGCTAAACAGCAATGCTGACCTGTGTGTCCCTTTGGCTATCTTTGTCCATCAGAGCTCAGCCCTCTTGCAATTACACAGAGCTCTGAGTTTGGGTCTAACTAATTGATGTCTCTGTAAATGCCGTGCATGAGATGACGTTTGTTTTTTTAAAACAATTAAAGGCAGAGCAGATGCAATAGATCTTTAGAGGGGGGAAAACAATCCCAGGATAATGAAAATCAATTGGATAATGTTAATGCGGAAATGGCTTTCAGAAATGGTTAGAGTGGTTTATCATAACATTAGTCACAGGCCTCAGAGGACATTAAGAAAATGTTGCACATATATTGGAGTACAGGGAGTCTTTTCTCGATCATACAACTTCAGATGCTGATGACCTGTCATTTGTCTTAGATTTGTTTAATGGCTGCAGTGCTCAGTATCCTACTTAATGGTGATGCTTAAGGTCCACAAATGTACCGCGGCAGCCAGAGCCATTCCCCTGTGCTTGTCTTCTGGGTCCCAGCAACAGGTCAAAGGCCAGCCAGAATCATTCATTATCTCAGATTAAAATCCCAGCCCATTCAGGTCCTTGTGCTATTGATTGTTCCTGCCTCTCCTGCATCACTACCTGCTTCTCACGACTGACTCCTTTCCATTAACATTTAAACTTGATTGAGGCTCTTCTGGATTAAAATTTCAAAGCTATCATTTAGAATTGAAGATCAGATGAAGAGCTTCCCAGATAAGCAAAAGCTAAACGTGTTCATCACCACCAAACCAGTATTACATGAAATGTTGAAGGGTATGCTTTAGTAAGAGAAAAAAATAAGAAAAAAGATTAAAAATATGAATCATAAAATGGCAATAAATACATATCTATCAACAACTGAATCCAAAAGTCAAAATAAATGAATAAGCAGAACAGAAACAGACTCATAGATACAGAGAATATTTTGACTGTTGCCAGATGGGAGAGGGGTTGGGGGTTGAGTAAAAAAGATGAAGGGACTTATAACAAATTAGTAGTGATAGTATAGTCATGGGGGTCTAAAGTACAGCATAGGGAATATAGTCAATAATCCTATATAATAAAAGCCCACCGACCATAATGGCAGAACGACCGGAATGACCGCTTGGCCAGTCACTATGAGGTGCATTGACTACCTCCCGGTTCCTTTCCCTGGCCATCATTCTCCCATCGCCCGATGGCAAATGGGGACCTGGGGATGGGTGGTGATATGGGTGGTGCCAGACCAAGGCTCCTGCCCTGCTGGTTGCCCCACACACAGAGGTCAACCCATGGCAGGGTGGGGCCAGTGAGTGGGCAGGAATGACCCACCTCTCAGTCCCCTGTTAGGCCCCCCGCATCGTCAGGCTCTGATCCCCTGATGGCAACCACTCTGGGTGGCAGTCAGGGGTGGGGCCGGCTGCCGGCAGCCTGAGAAGATAGCCCTGATCACAGGCTAGGCCTAGGGACCGTACCTGTGCATGAATTTTGTGTGTCAGGCCTCTAGCATTCTAATAACTATGTATGGTGTCAGATGGGTATGAGATTTGGGGGGATGATTACTTAAGTTTTATAATGTCTAATCACTGGGGTGTACACCTGAAACAACTACAACATTGTGTGTCAACAATAATTAAAAATTTTTAAAATGATTTAAAAAATTCCAAAGCCTTCCACCATGCCTTTCTTTTCCTAGTTGGGTGTCTTACACTTGCTGGCTTCAATTTCTTACCTTTCATTCATCCCCCCCACCAGATGCAGCCTGACCTGCCCCTCCATGAGCACTGCCCTTGTCCAGTTCACAGACGCCTCCTTGTTATGGCATCCGATGAACATCTTTCCATCCAATCTCTCTGGGCCCTCACCACTTCAGTGCTTTAGGCCTCCTGAGACTCCATTAGGAGGGATCAGAGGCTGGCAGGTGGAGGAGGCAGCTCCTTGTGATGTTGAGGGATTCCCAGAGGTGGGGCTTGCAAAGGACAAGGGTACTAGGAGGATGTAAGGACTCAGTCACGGGACACACATCACCCTTCAATCTGCCCACACTTGCAAGAAATATAAGCTGGCACCCTGTGCTATCTGTTGCAGCAAGGAGGAACCAAGACTATTTTTTTCTTCTTTCTCTTCCTCCTTGAAATTCACCCATCCAAGAAAGGATAAGATGATGGTTTTCAGGCAACATGCAAAAATAAGATCAGCCTTCTTTGGATTTCTGGTAAGTTTATCAAGCATATTATGCGTTAACCAATGGCACTAGGCAGGTTACCTACCACCTGTGTTTGCCCCTACTTTTATCTTCAGTCATATGTGCTTCCTCCACATCCTCCCACTGCTTCATGAGTTTCTATAACTAACCATAATTCTTGATTTATAGGATCCACCTCCATCCTTGCCAAAGTATATCTCCACCCCAATACCATAGCGGTGACTTCTATCCAAGTAGCTTTCTGTACCAAGGTTGGCTGGGTACAGATGCAGGAGGAGAGGAAGAGGGGAAAGTGCAGAGGGCATTTGGGCCTAGGGATGGCTAGACAAAGGGAGTGATCAACTCCAAATGAAGCCGTGCGTTCTTGAAAGGATCCAGGCAGGAGAATGTGCCATTGCTGCTGCTCCCTTGAGGCATGAAGGACTTTGGTCATGTTAGCAGAGCCAGAGCCAGACACAACCAGTATGGGTTTGTGTTTGAATCAAGGAGTTGCAGGTGCTGCCACAGTGGTGCCTCCTGGAGGTGAGCATGTGTTACAGCATCGGCAGTGAACTCATCGGAGTGTTTTCCTCTCCTCTTAGTGCTCTTGGGCTAGAACTCCTCATTCACAAATTCCCCAAATGGGGAAGAGGAGCTTTGCTAAGCAGAGGACCGAGCCACCACCCCTAAGCAGCCTTTCTGTGCCTGAAGTGCGGCTCTGTGAGACATGAGGGAACAGATGCGAATGCCCTCAGGGTGCTTGCCGTCCAGGGAGAAGGCAGGCATGTACACTGGTCACTAACACAGCTGCCGTTCACAAGCTGATACAAAGTCTTTAATCAGAGAACGAGAGGAAGGGTTGTTTGATTTGGAAGGATCAGAAACGCCCTTACAGAGGAGGTGACACTCAGGCTGAAACAGGAGAACAGATAGTTGTTAGAGGGACTAAATGGGGAAAGACATGGAGCTGTCAGAAGGCAAACATACAGTGTATTTTCTGTCCAATCAAATACATAGCACGCTTCAGGAGCAGAGTAAGGAAAGAGAAGAAAGTCATGTTCAACCTGGGGAGGACCCCAAAGTCCAGTCAGGCATGACCTTGATTCTGGCAGCAATGAGAAGCCATTGGATGTTTCTAGTAAGTGTTTCCCTGGGTCAGTTTTCCCTTAGATGCTGAGAACTGGAAACTGAAAGGAACCCACTGGGAAGGAGCTGCACAGTCAGACATGATTCTCAGGGGCAGTCGTAATCGACACTGGTCATCAGGAGGCAAAATGAACTCTCACAGACGTCCAGGAGGTGCGGCCTCTGCTCCAAGCTCCGGGTCTCACGTGCAAGCCTCTCTCCAGAGCTCCCCGAGGCAGGCAACCGCGGGCCCAGACAAAGGTGTGCACCCAGGCCTAGGAGAAATGGCAGTGGTGTATCTGAAATTTATGCTTCCCGAATAGATTTTGTACTTCAAATTGTTTCTGTCAGCTTGCCAATTTCTCTTTCTGGTTTTACATTAAGTGGGGAAAAAATGTTAAATACAACCTTTAAAAGGGAACATAACAGACATGCCGAGTGAAAAATAAACGGACGGGAGCCGTAAATCATATTTCTAAAAGCCGTAAGATGAAATAATCACATCCATTAGAGAACCGTGGTCACCACGGCATCACCTAATGTCTGGTTAGAGAATCCTCCTCAGGGATAAATAGAGATGCTGGCAATTTTGTTGCTCTCTGTGTCTGTCATTCTGGGCCTGGCTTCTGCGGAGGTTACAGGGCATGAGGAGAAAAACTGCTTTAAAAGTAATCCTCTGTCATTTTTCAATTTCTAATCAAAATTGGTTACTTGGCTCAGAAAGTACTGCACAAGAGATAAATCATTTTTAGAAACATCGAGCTATTAAATTTTTTTATTTATGTGGTAGACATTTTAAAATAAACATATACTTTTCAAATTAAAGTGCATCAGGAGCATTTGTTCTACGGGATCAGACAGGAAAACATGTTTAAAGGAGGGTGCCACCAGTTTCCTTGCTTTATGTGACATGTCCTTGCTCCTGAGCATGCACCTACATACCTAAGAGACTGGGTGACAGACGTTCCCATTTCTGCTGCTTTTGGAAGCTGTAACACATTGTGTTTGGTTATTCCATGATTATCTCGTCTCGTGTTGAACTGCCCCAGGAGACTCATGCTATTCTGTAAGTAGCCAAAGCTCAGCGCCAGCCAGTTCTCTTTCTATGACCCGAGGACACTGCTGGGGAGCAGCACAGTAAAACCATGGTTCTCTCGGTCTGTTCGGGCTACTGTAACAGAATGTCCGAGATCAGTGGTCGGCAAACTCATTAGTCAACAGAGCCAAATATCAACAGTACAATGATTGAAGTTTCTTTAGAGAGCCAAATTTTTTAAACTTAAACTTCTTCTAACACCACTTTTTCAAAATAGACTCGCCCAGGCCATGGTGTTTTGTGGAAGAGCCACACTCAACGGGCCAAAGAGCCGCATGTGGCTCGCGAGCCATGGTTTGCCAACCACTGCCCTAGACTGTGTGGCTTCTACAGAACAGAAATTTATTTCTCACGGTTCTGGACACAGGAGGGTGTGCTCCCAGGGCACTGGCAGACCCAGAGTCCAGTGGGGGCTGCTGCCTCCTGTTTCGTAGCCAGCTGTCTGGTCCCTGTGTCCTCACATGGCAGAAGGGGAAAGGGAGCTCTTTGGAGTCTTTTAAAAGGGTATTGGTTCCATCTAGGAGTGCTCTGCCCACATGACCTAATTGTCCCCCATAAGCCTTACCTCCGAATACCATCACATTGGAAATTAGGTTTTAACATATGAGTATTCTGGAGGTGTTAGTAACACAACCACTCAGTCTACATACAGTGAAGGTACAGCAGCCTTGTCGGCCTCTTCAGACATCCCTGCTCTCTCTTCTATAACAGGTAGTGCTGGGCTTAACAGGCATTTCGGTTTTGAACATTTCTATATGTTTGGACGTGTGCAGAAATACTTTACTCTCAGTTAAAAACAAGGCATTGTGTACCTGTGTACAGGTGCATGCTCACACTCAGGCACACACCAGGATGTTGAAATTGCATCTGTCCTTAAGCCCCCAGCGCCATCCCAGTACTTGAGGTAAAATCCGATTTAGTGCACCGTCAATCAATCCCCACATTTGTTTCAGTCACTCCACTCAATTCTACTTATACACATCTTTGTCTTGACCTAATATGTCTTTGGAGTGGCTCTACTTAGTTAAAAAAAGCAATGCTAATGGGCTTCATTGTTTTAATACAGTTACCGGATAGAAACACAGTATGGGTCTTGGTGACAATTTATAGACCTGGTTTGACAGTTCCGTCCCTTCACAGAGTGTAGGAGATGTTTTACAGTGTGTTACTGAATTCAGGTTTATCGTGCAGCATGAATGCATTTATTAGCTTACATCGCTGGTTCTCTGTGTACATGCAATCATAGCTTTATTTTCGTATAAGCACTTCTGCTGAGCACATTGTGTCCTGCAGTTAAGTATGACATTTCTCTGCTTTTCTTTCACCTTGTCTGACCTATGCACATTCACTGAATACTTCTCTGCTATGGGACTTAAATAGCCCTTCCCATGCATGATGAATCTAATGGAGTTGTGTCCCGTGGCTGGTGGAAATATTGATGCTGATATTCAAGGAAAGCTGGAGAGGAGAAGGAGGAGCTAAGGCACATGGCAGAAGTGGGAATGGGAGCTCTTTGGAGTCTCATAAGTAGGGCCATCCTAAGGTGAGAATGTTACTAGGAATATTACCCAAGTAACCTATGCTACAGTCCCAACCCAGCAAAGACGGCCTCCAGGGGACCTTGCTTCAAGCACCTAGCCATTCTGGGTGATGTTCAAAACTGCCCTGTAAAGCATGAGGAAACTGCTGAGGAGCCTTCCAGCCACAATAACTGGTCCTATGTCATTCCTGAGAACAGAATCAGAGTCAGAGTGGGGGAGTTCATAGGGGTTGAGTTAGCATTCTCGTAATGCGATGATATTGTGCCTAGATTTGCCCCTAGTGGAATAAATGGCCTTGAGGACTGATGTTTCTATGGGAACAACAGCTATTCCTCTCTATGGAGGAGGATGAAGTTGGCCCAGATCAGTGGCTCCTGGAGGTGGCCCCCCTTGAGAACCACTGGAAGGATTTCTTCAGACTGAAGATTCCCAGACCCCACACCAGTAAACTAAATCACGGGACGCCGAACACCACCCGCCAGGAGGCGGGGAAAGAGGAGGGGACGCCTGGGTACTGTGCCTGGTGCACAGTGAGAGGAACTGGGGCACCACTTTGTGAGAGCGGGAGGACATTTGCTGAGCTGGGGTTGGTAGGAAGGAATCTCAGAAGCCCGTCTCCTCCTTTCACTTTCTCATTTATTTACTGTCTTCTTCTCTGGACATGACAATGTTGCAAATGAGAAAAAAAAAGTTCCCGTTTTTTTTCCTATAGAAATTCCAACTCATTGGCCATTTCTACGGTCGTATTTGACAAAGAACACCTTGTCGTCATAAAATCTGTTGCAAAGTAATCAAGATGGAGGCCTGGGAGCCAGGCAGGAGGTGGTCTGGGGCACGATTCCACAGGCATCCTGTCCTCCCTGGCGCTGCCGCAGGCCCGGACGGTGCCAGCTCACGTTAGTTTTGGGTCCAACACGCTGCAATTCTAACTCCAACAGAGACAATGGAGCGACTGTCTTGAATTTCCCCCCTTAGAATTTCTTTTGCCTCCCACCATCTAAACATGACAGACACATTTTCTGGAGAGTTTTCAACACCCACAGCCTGGCATCTCAGAGGAGGAAAAAAACTCGTGCACAATATATACTTAAAATAGTTTTAGCTTCTCCCATGAAGTGACATTTTATTTTACTCCTCTTAAAAACATTGAACTGTCAGCAATGGCTCATGTCTGCTAAATTCTGCAATTCCTATGAACAACTTGCTAAGTTCTTCAAGACAATCAACAGCTTTAACCTAACCTGTTCGCCCAAGTCATAGCAGGCTCTGAGCAACAGGGGGCGGTTGTGAAACAATGAAGTTGCTGAGGGGAGTGGTGGAATCTGCTCTCTAGAACACATAAAGAGCCCAAATCCTAACTTAGAAGACCCAGATCTACCTGACACGGTGCACATGGGATGTATGAGTGCCCTGGAGGTGGGAGGGGGAGGCTGTCAGAGCTAAACTGGGTAAATTAAGGAGAGTTCTTACAACGATGTGGGCAGGGTGTGGGGAACCAGTAAGGACATCCCCAGGGCTAGAAACAGAAGGGAGCCACCACCCTGGGCCTCCAGTGAAAGGAACAGGTATAGGAACCCAGAGTCACTGCATAAAGAGAACTTCCTACCAGACCCCACTCTCTGCCCACCTTCCAGTCTTCTGCCAGCATCCCATTAGCTGGACCTGTCAGAGCCAGATGGCACGAGAGCCCAGTAATTGGCCTCCTGGACCACAGAGCAGATGGAGAAGGGTGGACAGTGGATTCCAGGGCCAACAAAAATATGCAGTAAATGGGCAGGTAGGAAGACAGAGGTGAGCAACTGAATGCTCTCCATTTCTTTGTTCATTCTGTCATTCATCAAATATGGACTTGTTAAGCACCTTCTATAAACAAAAACATCTTGGAGGAAAAAAAAAAAACAGGAGAATATGGTAAGTGATCCCTTTTCTCCAGAAGCTCTGAATAGAAGAACCAAGACATAACCACGTGAAGAGTCGTAAGACAAAAGCTTTCTGCCCTGGCCAGTGTGCCTCGGTCAGTTAGAGCAGTGGTGAGCAAACTCATTAGTCAACAGAGCCAAATATCAACAGTACAACGATTGAAATTTGAGAGCCAAATTTTTTAAACTTAAACTTCTAACATCACTTCTTCAAAACAGACTCACCCAGGCCGTGGTATTTTGTGGAAGAGCCACCCTCAAGGGGCCAAAGAGCCACATGTGGGTTTGCCGAGCACTGGGTTAAAGCATCATTTCATGCACCAAAGGTTGCAGGTTCGATTTCCAGCCAGGGCACATACACAGGTTTCAGGTTCAATCCTCCATGAGGGCCTACTCGGGGAGCAACCAATTAAGGTTTCTCTCTCATTAAGATCAATTAAAAAATAAGGCTTGCCGAGTGTAGTAGGGGGGTAGGGAGTATCAGAGGAAATGACAGTTGGTATGGGCCCTGAGGGAAAAGGGCCTCACGGGGAAATGTAAGAGGATTTTAACAACCTTTAGGGGTGTGTGGGGCAGGAAGCCTTCAGCCCCTGCTCTCAGCACCTCTGTGGAGTGACGACTGTCCTAGTAAATTCTATATGCCTTGACTGAGTACTTACAGCACGTCAGGTATCTTACATATAATATCACACTGAAGCCTCATGAGGACGGACATTGCTGAGATGAATAGTCTTTTCTACATTTTATGGACGAGAATAAGTGAAACAACAGCTGGAGTGTCTTATCTGAGGTCAGCCGTCTAGTAGCAGAGGAGCTGCATTTAGAGCTAGGTGTTATTGACATCAAATTCTAAGATATGACCTCCTTAAGGACAATAAAGGGCTTAGAATGGAACCTGCCTTGGGTTGAAACAGTTCCTCTGATAACACCCTCATGTGATCTCTGACGATTGGAAGTGAAAACCTTTCTCCTCTTTTAAGAAGTTGCTTGACTTGCAAGGTAGGTTGTGTTTTCGTATGAGCTGCTTGCACTTAGGTACAAGCCCTAAACCCTAAAGCCCTCTAATGACTTCTCATGGTGCTTCGAATTAATCCCATGAGTGGTATGGACAAGTGATCTGGCCTCTCGCACCTCCGATAAGATTCTGCTGCAGCAGCACCCACTCTTTCTGGTCTTCCAGTAAGTCTCGCTCTTCCCACCATGGTTCTTTGCCCTAGGTGTTCCCTCCATCTAGAATCCTCTCCCCACAAATCTTCATAAACTGGTTCCTTTTGTTTTTCAGTCTCAGAAGAAATGTCAGAGCCCTGGCCAGTGCTCTCAGTGGTTAGAGCATTGGCCTGTGCACTGGAAGGTCACGAGTTCGATTCCTGGCCAAGGGCACATACCTGTGTTGCAGGTTCAATCCCTGTCCCCAGTTGGAGCATGTGTGAGGCAACCAATCGATGTGTCTCTCTCCATCTATGTCCCTCTGTCTCTGTGTCTCCCCCCACCTCTCTCTCCCCCTGCCCCTTCCCTTTCACTCTCTCTAAAAAGCAGTGGGGAAAAAACATCCTCACTCCTTCGATGAGGATAAAAACAAAAGTCAGAGAATTCTTTTCTGACCATGCCCCCCACTCAGTCTCTAATACATCACTTTGTCTTCTACCTAACCCTGATTACTGTGTGATATTTCTTGTTGGTGCGCGTACTCTCTGCCCATGAGGCTGGAAGCTTTCAGAACCTTGTGTACTGCCAGAGATAAGCCTCTGCCTTGGACAGGGCCCGCTTCTTCAATGTTTGCCACACGACAGAATGAATTCATGGAGATGAACCCTGGTTCAAAAAGAAAGGTACTAACAGTATGGTGCATGTATGTGCTTATCATTTAATAGTCCTTTACCTCTTACGCATTGTTCCTACTTATATTTCAAAATGAGAAAGGTGAAATTTAGAGATGCCCAAGGACACGCAAGCAGCAGAGCAGAACTATAACGGGCCCCTTTTGACTCCAGGTCTATTGAGCTTTCAAATGCACCATTGCTGGCTGTGTGAGTTATGTCTGTGATTACCCGGCCCCGAGTACAGTGGCGTAAATAAGACAGAGTGGTTTTTCTCTCAGGTGTTAGGACAGAGGGAATGTCTATGCCAGGCAGAAGGTGTGGCTTCCTTCTCGGGTGGGGTCCAGGCTTCTGCTGCTGCAGCAGCAGTGCCATGTCCCGGCCAGGAGAAAGGGGAGGGGGGAGCAGGGCCATGGCCTCCCTGTGAAGACATACTCAGGCGGTTGCTCGTCTTACCTTCACTGGCTACAGAGAGACTGGGAGATCTAAAGGCTGCTTTGAAGAACATGTGCCCAATGAAAACATGAATTCAATTACTAAAGAGACGGCAACACTCCATGTGGGGGATAATAAGCAGACCTTTAGGTCAGTGGTCGCCAAACTCATTAGTCAACAAACCCATATATCAACAGTACAATGATTGAAATTTCTTTTGAGAGCCACATTTTTAAAACTTGAACTTCTTCTAACGCCACTTCTTCAAAATAGACTCACCCAGGCCAGGAAGAGCCACACTCAAGGGGCCTAAGAGCCGCATATGGCTCACAAGCCACAGTTGGGGTGACCACGGCTTTTGGCCTTAGATTAGTATCATCTCCATTCAGAGAATCTGGAGTTAAAGACCCACCATTAGTGAAATGGCTTAACTCATAACAAGATTTTATTGTAGTTCCCTATTTCTTCATCATCATCATCCATCATCATCATCATCCTCTCTCTCTCTCTCTCTCTCTCTCTCTCTCTCTCTCTCTCTCACACACACACACACACACACACACACTCACACACTCACTCACTTGACTCAGTGTTTCAGGCTTGGATGGGACTTACTCCATTTCATCCTTGGAGTGTCATTCAGCCTTGACCTCATAAAGAGAATTCAAATAGCAAGGACAAAGAGGGAAGGAGAGGTAATGTCCCCAGAGCTAGGACCCTGTCTGACCCTCTCACCACAAAGCTTGCCTCTTCTTGGGGCACAGGGCCCTAGGAAGCTTCGTTGGGGGCAGCATGTACTGATGAGTCAGGACCTGGGCCTCGGGTGGACAGGTGGAGGGGCTGAATGTGCACTGGAGGCTTTGTAAATACTGAGAGCAGGGTCTCTAACTCCCGAGCAACAATAACAAGGCCATTAGTAGGTACAGTGGCTACGTGTCCTCTCATACTGGGATAAGTCCTGTTTACAGTTGTCTCTGTGTGCTTATTAAAAGTACCCTAGTCTGGATGATAAGCTATATCACCCAACCAATAATCCTACGTTACCATTGGTACTGAGCCTTAAAAATGTTGGGGCAAAGTCCTAAACGGTTTGGCTCAGTGGATAGGGCATGTACCTTGGTTGTGGGCTCAATCCCCAATAGGGAGTGTGTAGGAGGCAGCTGATGGGTATTTGTCTCTCATTGTTTCTAACTCTCTATCCCTCTCCTTTCCTCTATATAAAATTAATTTTAAAAATTTTGGGACAAAAATGATGAGGGATGTTGAACAGCTAAGCAGGTGAGATGCCTAAATATGAGTCCCTGAATTTGCCATTGTGAAGTCCCAATAAGAAATTGACCAATGGTTCAAATTAACAGCAATTCCATTCTGCTGAATAAACACAATCTAATAAATTATAAAATCTAATTTTATCATTAACACAATCTAATAAATTATAAAATCTAATTTTATAATTCATTCTTAGATTACCAAACAGAATAAAAATGTCCTGAAGAGTGTTTTATGCTTTAGATGCATTAAAGATTAAAATGTCTGAGAACAGAAGCATGCATAGTTACAAATTATTCAAACCACATAAGGCTTTATAAAATTCTGTCTATGTGAGGTATTCAATAAATAACCCAGAATTCATCTAGTTCATGTTCATGCCCTTTGGTTTCAATGACATTCTCATTTTTCAAAACAATATTGAGTTACACCGCACACGGGCTTTCAGAAAAGTTCTTCCTAGTTAATCAAAGTTTGCTCCATTTGTAACACAACAATTTCGTCCCCCAGAGGTCAACACCGACACTCCATTTCTATGAACCTGATCCAAAATCCTGGAAGGAGATTGTCAGAATGACAGTCCTCAAGGAACTTTGTGATTTGGAATAAGAAAGATGTAATTAATGATCATATAAAAGAAGTTTCTCCTTCTGCAAGTTACCATAAAATGTAGTACATATTCATTATGTAAGGATGATGGGTAAAAGAAAAAAAACATGTTATAGTGAATGATAAAAACTAAAAAAGGCTCCATAGGATTTCATGAAATTATCAATTGCAGATTTTTGGTGTAACTTTCCAACAAAATTGTGCTTCAATATATACCATATTTCTTGTGATGCTTGATTTTTAGGACATGATGACCATAAGGAGGATCTTTTAACAACAGTGTGTGAGGGCTTCATGGGTCTCCCAAGGGACTCTCTTAAACCTTTTCGTACCCAATATCCTCTTTGGGATACTTAACCAATCAGCCTCTCAGGTGCCAATCTAGCTCCACCAGCGCCTCACCTGTCAAAGTCTTAGCATGTGTGATTTTGAGCAGTTCTCTACCATTACTTTCATCAATCTCTTCAAATCCTGCATCTTTCACAACCAATAATCCCGGAGTCCGAAGAACAAAGACGCGAATGGAACTGGTAAGAACCAATAATAACTGGAGCAGCATATGTGTGTGGGAAATAACTTATGGCGGTTTGGTCCATCAGTTGATATATTCCTTTTAAGCTCCCCCAAGCCATCTCTATACCTGCACGGTCTTACACAACAACCTCTGGACCTCCTTGTACTTCAGGCTTGAATTCTAATCCCATCAATGTATTTATTGTCTGGTCTTGTCAAGTCTCTATCTCAATGACCCCCCGAGCCCAAGAAACTCAGATTCTTTTTCTGGGGCCCGAGTTTTGCATATTTGTTTTAATGTGAATGTTCTCAGGGAGTGCACTCATAAATTTCCTCAAATTCTCAAAAGAATCCAACCCATCAACCCTGAAGAATCCCACATGTTTTTCTTAAGTTGCTTCTAGAACTCATATTCTCCTATTTCTGACTCTCCCTGGGTTAGGCTATCTGTGGGGATCAAAGTGGAGGACTGCATTAGGCTAGGGGAAAATATCTGACCTGCTACCTATAATCAGTGTTGAAATATAGGCGGGTAATCCATTTAGTCTACCTCTCAGCAACCCCCTGAAACTTGTTTTGAGAAATTAAGTGAAACATTTTCAAGTTTGTGTCAGGGAAGGCAG
This sequence comes from Antrozous pallidus, assembly GCA_027563665.1. Lineage (NCBI taxonomy): Eukaryota > Metazoa > Chordata > Mammalia > Chiroptera > Vespertilionidae > Antrozous > Antrozous pallidus. The sequence goes on from CM050512.1 coordinate 67,302,220, forward strand.
AATGCCACATTGATGCTATGATGCATCAGGTACTCAGCTGGGGCTGTACCTAAGGATTGAAAACATTACTAAATTATCACAGTCCTGATTTGTAGTTAATTATGACTAAAATCATTGCAAATATTGGAAACAGAAATACAGAAAATGATACATAGCATCTGGTATGGGCAGAGCAAGTAGATTTTCTGAAAACAGTAGTAGCTGAGCCTTCAACAGTGACTCCAAACTTTGACGGTGTTATATCTGTAACTGGATTAAATACTAAATGCTAAATTTACATTCTAAACGCCAGAGGCCTCAATGTAATAACCTGTAACAGCGAATACAAAAAGAAGAAAGGAAAATTGCCTTGATAACAATAGTTCTACTTTGTAGGCCTCAAAGGATCTGAATCTCATTTATTTATCTATTCACTAGAAATGGGACTGTGGGTTGGGAAATCTGGTTTGATAGTCCTGTGTCAGGGTAGGCCTGAGCTCATGAAATCTTGACTGACAATGTTCAACGGTGGAGGGAATAAGGCCCAGGACTTTAGGAAAATAGTTTATGTATTTTTATTAGGCATTCATAGGCAAATAGAGCCTATTCCTCTGACAGCCTGGGGTTTGAGAACATTAGGGAAAATTTCGAAGCAGGTTACAGAAGCAGAGTGAATTCACATATAACCAGAGGAAAGCACATGGAAAGTGGTTAAAGTGACTTCCCGGGTTTTCTCAGCCATAGAAACTTTGATTTTCCAAGGTCTCTGAGAGACCAAATTTGTTGCATGTCATGATCATGTCTCTGAGGATCCCTTTAGTCTGGAATAGTTTCTCAGTTTTCCCTGACCTTGAATTTTGTGAAGATGACAGGCCACTTATTTTTGGAATGTTCCTTGAGGTGGGTTTTCTGATGTTTCCTCACAGTGAGATTCAGGTTATGAATCTTTAGTGGAAATATCACAGAAGTTCTTGTAAAGGCCTCATGTTGATATTTAATTTGTCCTCATTATGGACAATGTTTGTTCACTTTGACAACACAAATAAGGTAGTATCTGCCAGATGCTTCTACTGCAGTTACCTTTCCAACCTTTACAATTTTGTGAAGTACTTAAAATTATGTAAATGCACTTTTTTTAATCAAAGTTTAATTTACTTATTTATTTATATCTAAATGAATCCACAGCTTCCTATTTTATTTAGTGAGTTACAGCCTTTCATGATCATTAATTGATATACAAGTTTCTGGCTCAAGGTCTTACAGACTCATCTTGTACTTTTCCTGTCCTATCCCTGGGGAATCAGCCATTTTACTCATGAGCCTTTATTCCTCTTAGTGGAAGATGGTTTTTGGAGACCAAGGTATGGGCGTCAGGATTATCATTACACCTAAGCATCTAAGTGGCAAAGGTAGGAAATGTTTGAATGCACACACATATCACATCTTTATTTCTCTATCTACGTAGACTGAAAACCATGAATTCACATGGACATGCCCAATTCCAACAACACTACCAGGTTCATTCTAGTTTCCTCCTTCTCTACATTTGTAACTTCCTTTGCTAACAGTGACAAATCTGGAACTCATATCACCAATATGTTTATTTATTTTTATCAACCTCCCTGGATTTAACTATCTGCTACTATCACCCCACCCTGTGCTCACCTCACTTGGGTCTGGTTCTCTAAGCTGGGCTGCCCTTCCTGGACACTGTCCTCACCCAGTGTGGCTTTGATGCTCTCCAGCAGACAACCCCTCACCACCTTTCAGCTTGGAATGTAGCTACCCCATGGGGCTATTCTCTGTAGGGACCGTCTACACACTTGTTGGACTCCGATACCGCACCCTACCGGACTTGAACATGTTATGTTATGCTGCCTCACCATGGAGATGCTTGCTTAGATACTGGCACCCAAAATGAGCCACCATGGTCCGCTCGCCCCAGCACCTGTACCTTCCTCACTCAGCTTTGCCTAATGGCTTGAGCACTAAATTGTTTAGGATGGGAAGAGGTAGGCTTTTAGATTTTTTAAAGTACATTTTTATCCTTTTAAATATAATTTTAGTACTAAAAATGAATCAGTCTCTTTGATCAGAAAGAAGGAAAGAGAAGGAAATTTTGAGAGTTACCAGGTGGTTGCCTGGTCTTCTCTCTGCTTTCTGTTGAGAGAAATGGGCGAAGGGAGGGTGAACGCCTGTAAAGGAGCAGCCTGGAAGCGCTTTCCCCTTCGTGGGTAAAGGAGACAACTGGACTGGGAACCAGCACTGTTGGCCTAATCTTAGGAATACATCACATCGGACACCGATTGCACCCCATCGTGGACAACTGTATACATACTCAGAGGGCTCCTGGCTGATGAGCCTGGCCTCCTTGGCTGCTACCAAACATTCAAAGTAGAATAACACTCCTCCTCAAACTCTTTCAAAAACCAGAAGAGAACACTTCCAAACTCATTTTATAAGGCTTGCATTGCCCCAATAATGAAGCCAGACATGAACACCACAAAAAAAGGGAAAATTACAGGCCATTACTACTCATGAACATAGATGCAAAGATTTTCAACAAAATACTAGCTAACCAAATTCAACAATTCAAAAAGATATATGCATGCCATGTTTATTGCAGCATTTACAATAGCCATAATATAGAAACAACTGTTGAATGATGAATGAATGAATGAAGCAGTTGTGGTACATACATACAATGGAATACTATTCAGCCATAAAAAGAAAATCTTGTGTTTTGCAATAACATGAATAGACTTTGAGAGCATTACGCTAAATGAAATGTCAGAAAAAGACAAATACTATATGATCTCACTTATATGTGGAATCTAAATAAACAAACAATCAAGCTCACAGATACAGAGAACAGATTGGTCATTGCCAGAAGCAGGGGTGCAGGTGGAAGTGGACAAAATGGGTGAAAGTGGTCAAAAGGTACAAACTTCCAGTTATAGAATAAACAAGTAGAGGGGATATAATGTACAGCATAGTGACTGACTATTGTTAATAATTCTGTATTAGTATAGGGTGTGCAAGACCCTAGAAAATATTTTTGTTGAGCCCTTGTCTGTACAAATAATTTAATTAAAAACCATATTATAGAACCCATGGGCACATGTGAGGTCTGGTGACTTATCAGTCAAGATTTAGAACAAATAATGAGCAAAGAAGACACATTTACATATTTATTTATGGTCCCATCAGTGCATGGGAAGATTTTTTTCATATTATCCAGGCACTATTTCTCCTGTCCAGGCCCAGGAACCATTATTCATGTTTTTTACTATTACATGCACTTTTGGGGCTGATTTCATATCTTCCACAGTGAGAAAATGCAGTATTTTATACGCAATGCCATGGCCTTTCAGAACCTGCTTGTATTGAAACAATAGAGGTCACCTTGGCTCTGCAGTCTCCTAATTCCATTTATTTAAAGCTGACCAGTCATCTGTGCATACCAGCTTCTAGTGACTGTCACTGATGACCACATATGCAAGTCTTACCCAGGGTATGAAGGAAAATGGGAACAAGAGTTTATTTCCTAGCTACTTTAAGTGTATTGTCCTAAGTTTGAGAGCATAATCAAACAGCAGATCTTCTGGCTACACCCTCTCTTGACCTTCTTAGGCTGTAGTCACTGCATTCCTAGAATGTGATCTCTTTCCCTGTCTTCCTCTACCATCAGGTCATCAGGGAGGGGGGGCAGTGGGCGGAGGGAGAAAACCAGTTCCTTTTGTACAAGAAATGCCAGGCCTCATCCCGCATAGTTTCAGACCAACCTGAGCTCAGGATGTCACCATGACTAGAGGCAGCAGAGGACACGGATGGGAAGGGCCGGCTGGTGTTGGGGAGCAATGGTCCCAAGTGTCCTCAGAAGAGTGGGGCACAGCCACCCCGGAGCCGCCCACTGGGGATGGGTAACTGCCCAGGTGCCAGGGGTGCGATGAAAGGGTACAGCACACCTGCTGGCTTCACCTGGAGTACCACAGAGCAGGAGGCACGCTGTGACATGGGCCCACACATGCAGCTCCAGTCACGACCTGTATGTGCCTGTTTCTGATGTGAGACACACTCCAACCCAGTTATTCTGGAGCTTAATCTTGCCCACTCTCGGGAAAGAAAAACCCTGCCAGTCAGTGGGAGAGTTGCTGACCAAGTCACCCTCCTGGAACCACAGCCCGGCCACGGGACCCCAGAATAACCCTCAGGGAGAGTCCTGGGACCCCGTCTGGAGTCTCAGTGAGCCAACTTGCAGGATACAGGGTGAGAGAGCACCCCAAAGGCACACAGGATGGAGGGCCCACCCTGATCTCTGCCCAGACTCACTGCCACAGGTCCAGCCACTCCCAGGGCCAGGAGGGGGGCCTGGAGCATTTTGAGGCAGGAGCTCCAAGGAGCAGGAGCCTGGCTTGTGGGCAGGGCGGGCAGGCCTAAGGGCAGTGCTGCTGTCCCTAACAGTGAACTTGGGACTCATCTTGACTGAGCCTTCATCCAGCACAGCAAGAGCAGGTCTCACAGGAGGGTTGCCCTCGGGAAAGCAGAGGCAACTGCTCACTTGTAAAAGAGAAAAAGAAGCTACGACAAGGAGGCCAGTTTATTCACTCCAATCCTAACCGGGCGACCCTCGCCAGCAAGTAAGGGTGGCCAGGGGCCCCAGTGTCTCAGCGGTGGCATTCCTACACCTGAAGAGAAACATGGAGACTGAGGGAGAAGTGTTCCCACCTGAACCTAAGAGGCTCCTCGGTACTTGTGTACTGAAGAAACACCACCTGTATCTGTTTTATAGAAGAGACAACACAGAGGCCCAGTAAACTGCCTAAGACTTCATGGCTGGTACTGTGGGGTTTAGGATTTAAACTCCGGCAATCTGGCTGATGAAGGAAATGGGTGAAGGAAGGAGAGCAGGGAGGGAGGGTTAGAAAAGGCTAGTGGCTGTCCCTCTGGAGTAACCGGAGTGTGCAAATACTGCCTTAAGCTTCCCCCTTTTCAGGCTCAAGAACGTCTGCAGAGAACAAGCCTAAATTTGTGTTGCCATTTGAAAGGAAAATATTCTGCTAGGGTGCAAAGAAGCTGATCCTCACTTCTGCAGACACTTGACATTAGCAGGTCACTAAGGAAGGCTGTTACTCAGTTTACAAGACAAAATGTTCCCTTCCTTGTGATTTATTTATTTATGCCCAGCAGGTTTCTTACTTCAGGACCAAGAAGCAATCACCGGTCCTTGGGATTATTAATCAATGTTGTCACCCTTACAAAGCTCAAAATTTCATCCTGTACTTTCATTTTAATAGAGGGCCTGCTGCAAAGGAAGCACTCAGAAATGCACAGGCAGGTGAGACCGGCTAGAAGAGATGAAATGAGCCTGACCTCCAAGCAAGCGCTGCTTCCCGGAACCCGCAGACTTCCCAAGTGGCCTACAGTGGCAAACAGGTGGGAGGTCAGACTGCAGACGTTTCTGCAGGGTCCAACTGGAGAAGGGAAAAATCTAATTTTTTTAAGACATGAATTATGATGAAGAACAGAGTGTGACTCACCTTTTACAGTGACTTGGGAGCTCAGCATTATAGCAGCGCAGTCCCTGAAAGCCCGCAGGGAAGGAAGCTGATCTAGCTGCTGCCTGAGCAGCTGAGACCCATCCAGACCACAGCCAGCAGAGGTGCTGGGGGACCACAGAGCGCGAGCTGTGAACTGTGAGCAGGGACACCTTATACACTCCCAGTCTCTCTCTCTGAGCTTGCAGGACTTCCTCCAGCCAGCTGATCCGAGTTGACAAGTTAGGCAAAGCCTATGTACATCCTTGACCACAGGAGACCTACATGGTTTTAGGAGGGCCTCTGAGGAGTCAGGGAGTGAAGGTTGAAATCAAAACAGCTTTCCTAGGGAACAATGCCCTTTTTTCGAGGAAAAGGAAAAACCATAAGTATATATATGTGCATTTTTTGCCAACATGGTAAAAATGTTAATAACTCCTTAATTATAAAATTTACTACAGATAGATGATGAGTCAGTGGGAGTTTGTTATGTATTCTTGTAATTTCTCATATATTTTTAAATGTTAATTTAAAAAATATTGACATTTCTATTTTAAAATCTCTGAGTTTAACATTTGTGCTCTCTAGGTGTACCAGGTATCTGCTGAGAAAGTTCCAGTTGCTGGAAGCTGACATTGCTTTTATTTTGGATTTCATTCTAAGTTCTCCTGCTCTGCCATTCTGTGTTCTCCTTCCCTCCCCATCCCAAGCCTTTCCTAATTAAAACTGACCCCCAAATGGAAGCAGACAAAAATAACAAATGTCCTCATCTGCTAATTTGTCCTTCTTTTCCCACTTTGTCTGCCGGCAGCTCAGGACCCAGGCACAAAGCAGGTTTGTAAGTAAACACAAACCTATTTCTGATCTAAACTTAGCTGCTGCTTTGACTTACTGAGGATTACACAGGGTGAGAAAGCAGGGGCCTAGCTGCTGGAGAACAGGAAAACTGCGGTTGTAGTCAGACCTGAATTCAAGTTCTAGCTCCAACGTGTCTGGCTGTGCCAGCCACTGCCTTCTCCTTAAGAGAATATATATATATGCAATTAATTAATTTTTCATTAGTTCTAAGTACAAAGCAGTCTATGAATAGACAAGCACCTTCTGCCAAGTTGCTTTGGCAGTGCTCCCCCAGCCTCCTGAGGTTTCTGTTACTGGAGATGATGAGGCTGTGTGTATTCATTAACCAAAAGGATTAGCTGTCTGGGACAGAGACTAACCAGGACACAAGACCATGTATAGCGGATTTAGCATGACTGTAGTACTTGACATTTACTCTTATTCAATCACAGCCTGCTTCCTACCCAAGTGCTACCAGTCTGTAGAGACATAAGAGTTCCCTTTGACCACATCACTGTTCTTGCTCATTTGGAGATGTGGATAGTGGTCACTTGCACTTTGGGTACCACGGGGACTGGCAAGGAGAAAAAGGATGAGGCAGACTTCTCTCTGCAGTGAACTTGAGAGTTACACAAACGTCTGCATCTGCTGAGATCATTTTTATTCCAGGTAGGAGAATAAATCAATGTTTAGGCTACTCTCGCTTCTTCGGGCTTATTCTCTGGTTATTAAGTCAGGTAACTACCAATTTCTGCATAGTTTTTGGCCCAAATGCTTAGTGTTTTCATCTCCACAGAAACAAAGTTATAAAAGGCTATTGAACTTGCAGGTGAGGAGCTGAAATTTACTTCATTTGTACTTACCCTGAATATTAACTCACCTATGACCCCACTCCCTTACTAGCTGTGTGGCCCTTGGTAGCTCTTTAACCTTTTGATGCCTTTTGGAGATTAGTCTAGCTCTACGAATTTTTGTTAGGATAACTAAAATAATCATATGAAACCACCTATTAAAGAGGTGCATGTAGGATGCACTCGGTAAATGTTAGCCAGTTTTCCCTCATTGTCCTACACTTTTCTGTACCTCTTCTGTTCTTTATAACCAGTTTCCTTAACTAAAAGACTTACTCAAGTTCTCTGCAGTAATAGCTGTGTATGTGTTATTATAAAGGCTGCCCATGAAGAGTGTGGGTGGCAGAGGGTATTGGACAGTAAGATGAGATGTCTTGGGAAAGGACAGCTATGGCTGCTTCTATGTTCTAGTGTTCCATCAGTAACGAGGCTCAGCTTCCTTCTCTGCACCACAGTTGGTGTCCTTTTCAATAAACTTAATACACACACACACATACACACACACACACACATATATATATATATATAATTATAATTATTATTATTATTACAGAGATAAAGGGAGAGAGGAGAGATAGAAACATCAGTGACGAGAGATAATCATTGGTTGGCTGCTTCCTGCATGCCCCACACTGGGGATGGAGCTTCAATCTGGGCATGTGCCCTTGACCAGAATCAAACTCAGCACCCTTCAGTCCACAGGCTGATGTTCTATCCACTGAGCCAAACCCAGCTAGGGCCAATCCACTTTAAATTAGTTTTGTTTTTAGAGAGAGGGAGAGGGAGAAAAACATCGATGAGAGAAAAATCATTGATTGGCTGCCTTCTGCACACCTCCCACTGGAGATGGAGTCTGCAACCTGAACCTGTGCCTTGGGGGGGATGGAACCATGACCTCCTGATTCATGGGTTGACGCTCAACTGCTGACTTTTAATCCTCTCTTGATTTCTTCTACTGGTGGTTTCAAGTTTCTCTTATTTTGGCTTCCTCATGACTTGGCTACTCACAACTTTAATATCTCATGCAACCCTTTTGCTTCAGCTCCCATTTCCTACTGGGAATTCCTTATTTCCCTACATACAATAGTGAGACTACCTAGCTGACCTGCCTTGTCTTTAGTGCTTGGTCACTGGCCAACTTCCGAATAGATGGGCCTTGAGTCTTCCCACCACAGTCTCATCAGCTCTGGCTAGGAGTGGGTTTCTGGGCCCTGCAGTGTCCCAAAGTCTGTAGATATTGGGAAATAATTCATGGGTTTCCTGTGTGTCTGGAGTCTTCTGAGAAAGAGGCACTGACAGCCTTGTGTTGCCTTTTCAAAGTGTTTATATAGGAAAGTTTTAGAAGACAGATATGGTAACCTCCCCTACCCCCAGGGCAGAGGACGGATTTGTTTCCTAACCAAGATAACAGATGTCTTCCTCCGGGCAAAGGCCAGGCAGGCTTGTCCAGCAGCCCCCAGACCGGGGCTTCCTAAACTCAAATTTCAAGTAGAAGAGCCATATGGCAGGCACTGTGGTGAAGCCATCTAATGCAGCTCTGTACTCCCCTTCCTTCCCCTTCATGATGTTTCACCTACATATGGATTAAACAAGCTCTCAGGGGTTCTCCAAGGCCTTTATTTTGGGGAGGCATTATACAGCAGTGGGAATGGGGTGACAAGAACCCAAATGGCTGTGCAACACTTCTGTCCTACCCACCAGATGGCGCACCTTTCTATGCCATGTTACTGCTAAGGTAGGCAGGGGCTATCCTAAGAGCTTCATTGCCTAGCTAACACTTACCACCCTGGCTACACTTCTATGCCATGTTACTGCTAAGGTAGGCAGGGGCTATCCTAAGAGCTTCATCGCCTAGCTAACACTTACCACCCTGGCTACACTTACCCCCCACCCCCGTTTTCACATGGTTCACTCAGGCTGTGGCAAATCTGACAATTTGACAGTGGCCCTTACTCCTTGTCAAGCCCTTTAGTGAGACAGTTTTCAGTGTATTTTAGACCAGATCCACCAGCAGGTTACCCAAATATTTTGCACCAGAGGCTACATACCCAGTAGGAATGCAATGTTTTGGAATTGCCTGTTCTATGTTCCATTTCCTGGGTGAGAACACATGAGATGCTTAAATGTAAATGCCTTAGAGCAGTGGTCGGCAAACCGCGTGTCACGAGCCACATGTGGCTCTTTGGCCCCTTGAGTGTGGCTCTTCCACAAAATACCATGGCCTGGGCGAGTCCATTTTGAAGAAATGACGTTGGAAGTTTAAAAATTTGGCTCTCAAAAGAAAATTCAATCATTGTACTGTTGATATTTGGCTCTGTTGACTAATGAATGAGTTTGCGACCACTGCCTTAGAATACAGCAAATAAAGGAAAAATTTAATAAAAATATAGCACAGGAAACAAGGTGAACCACTTTTCAGTTTGCTTCTGTCCATTCTTCTCAGCTCCATCTCTAAGAATCATTTTCCAAACTTCCCTGGTTCTGAGACATCATCGTGATCTGCTGGGGCACTCAAGCTCCTAAGAGATCAACCTATAGATGGAGCAATATAGCTTATACATCTGTGGGTCTGAGGGTAGTTGCTGAAGATCTCCCTTTGGGGGCTCAGCACTTACCTTTCTCCCTGCTCAGGTTGTTTCTATCCTCAGGCTCTGTGAGGCCCTGGCCAAGGTGAAACTCTCACAATAGTGAATCCACGCTGGGGGGCATGGGGCACAGGACATGTAATAGTCTCCTCGCTACAACGCACACTCCAGGAGGCCAGGGAGTTTCACTATTTTGTGCCAGAATAGGTACTTGATAAACATTTTGTAAATGGATAGAAGCTCAGGATATGCAGTTAATTTGTCAGGTTTGATGAAAGCATTTTCCCAGTAGATTCAGGGAGGACGCCACACTGATACGTCCTAATACGTTATTTTCATAAGCTACTTTGTATTTAAGAATTTTTAACATCTTTCAGGTATTTGTACGTGGGTGTAGCCAAAGTGTGCAGTTTTTAATATATGTTTTTATTTCTTAGAGAGAGGGAGAGGGGTGGAGTTAGAAACATTGAGAGGAACATCATCGATTGGTTGCTTCCTGAACTTGTGATTTCACCATCATCCAATCCAGGTTAGAACTTGCTTTCCAGACAAGGTTAGCTTTGTAAACTCCCAACTCCTATGTTCATCTGTCCTAAATGCGAATTTAAACTAAAATTAAAACTTGGACCTTCTGTAATGGTACCAAACATAGGGTACTGCAATGCTAGAGTTGACAGATCCTGGGTCTAGGTCAAGAGGAGGAATTCTTTGGTAAGGTCAAAGGCCAGTCAGTATGATGTTATGTAATGAAGCCCCTTACAATAGTTGTAACACTTGGGTCTTCTTAACAAGAAAATGGGAATAAAAGACAATTAGAGCATGGCTTTAAATGCCTGTAAAAAATTTAAACTAGCATTTAAGGACTGAAATCAAAAGGAAACACTGTCAATGTCTCTTCCTACTGATTAAACAATTTGGGGGTAGAGTCTCTCCTCTTTGGAGTGACTGCAAATGTCCCTGGCTTCTGAAGAAATCCAGGTAGCCTGTCTAGGTATCTGCACTAGTGAGGTCTCACTGGTCTCTGCAGAATAATTTAAGGACCCCAAATCATCAGGCAAAAGTAGTTCTCATGAGATCTTAGTGGTGACAAAGAAACTTCACTAACTAGTCCATTTGAACTTTGACCAGGGGTACATTAAGACAAACATGCCTCTTTATATCAATTTAGCAAAATAAGTTTTAAAAAAGAAATTTGGACACTCCTTCCATCCCCACCCCCTTTTTAAAAACTCAGACTGTATCTCAAAAAACTTAAATATTAACGTTGATCAGATAGGATGCTCCTACCTAGGAAGGTGGCATGAACCAGAAAGAACCCCCAGACTCTGCCTTTAGGAAGCAGGACTCAAATTTTTATTTGTAAAGCTGGTACTTCAGATTCATTATGAATTATTAGCTAAAACAGCCTAACACAATGTCTAATATTTAGCACTTCATAAAAGAGAACTAATCTTATAATGTAAAAACACATTTTTCAACAAATCTTATTAAGAAGAAATACTGTGTTATAATCACAGGAAAAGAAAGGAGAACTTGGGGAGAATTTCTGTTACAGCGAATGATTATGAGGTGGTATCTTTCTAAAAAGATTTAAAAAATACATAAGACCTCTCCTTTCACTTTCCACTATTAAAACTATATACAGATTATAAGCAAGATGCAATAAGTTGCCACATACAGGCATGTAATCTTTTAGCAAAATTACTATTAAATAAATTTTATTTATTATCCTATATAATAAAAGGCTAAAATATGCAAATTGACCAAACAGCAGAATGACCAGTTGCTATGACGCACACTGACCACAGAGCCCACGGCTGGCGAGCGTAGTGGTGGTGGTGGAGCCTCTCCCACCTCCACGGCAGTGCTAAGGATGTCCGACCGACGGCTTCAGCCCAGAGTGGGCCTAAGCCATCAGTCGGATATCCCTTGAGGGCTCCCAGACTGTGAGCACAGGCCAGGCTGAGGGAAATCCCCCAAGTGCATGAATTTCACGTACCAGGCCTCCAGTGATTTAATCGAGATCACCTGTCAAATTCCAAATTCTTTTAACTCCTGAGAAGGGACTAAGATAGTTTTTAGGTTTTCATCTGAAATGTTAAGTAACCCTAAAGGTAGTGTTAAAATCAAACAAGGATGGACACAAACCAAAGAACATTTATTAAAAACTTTATTCATGCAAAAACCAGTGGTAATTTAAATTCATTATTTTATAGAGAAAACAAAAGCAGAGAATTATGTGACTTCTCAAGGTCATATTACTTCAAATATCACATTTTTTAGAGGAAAAAAGTAGACTCTAAAAATTAGAAAAAATGAGCTTGACAATGATCACTTATCAAATTGTAGGTCAGATTAATAAAGAGATGGCATGTGAACAGTTGGAAAAGGAGTTGGTTTCACAAAGAATGAGGCATTTTCTGCTAATTTCCTTTCCTTTCTTGATTTAATATATTAGCAGGCAAGGCTATTTCCATATACAGTGTAATCTGCCTGTCAGCAGAACACGATAAAATTTCTTAGTGTCATTTTAGGAAAGATGAAGAAACATGAGCATATAAGTGGCTGGTAGTTGCTTCAACAACTATATTCAAAGTACTGACTAATGGATCATAGTCACCTGGAGGACAGTATATACTGGCATTCATCCTGTTCTGGTCAATATTTATCAATGAATTGGACAACACCACTAATACCAGAGGCATGCTTCATCAAAATTGGACTGAGGCTAAGAGGGAGAATCATAAGGACCTTTATAACTTAAACTTAGTAAGGATGAATTAAGTAATTATTAGGAATAGGCTTGACTTACCAACGCCTGTAAAGCTCACAAGAGACAATGTGATATGCCTGCCAAGTAATGTACAGTAACTAAAATAATACCAACATAGACCAGTCATAGGAGAATCACTCTGAAGTTGACAGTAATGCTCCTAGACCCAGCTCTAGTCAGTTCACAGAGGAATGGTGTTTAATTCCAGCACTATATATATACACACACACACACATATGTATATATATCCTATATAATAAAAGGCTAATATGCAAATCGACCAAACTGCAGAACTGTTCACTGTCACATGCACTGACCACCAGGGGGTAGACACTCAATGTAGGAGCTGCCCCCTGGTGGTCAGTGCCCTCCCATAGGAGGAGCAGCGCTCAGCCAGAAGCCGGGCTCACAACTGACAAGCTCAGTAGTGGTGGCAGTGCTAAGGATGTCCGACTGACGGCCTAAGTCATTAGTCAGACATCCCCCGAGGGCTCCCGGAGTGCAAGATGGTGCAGGGAGGGCTGAGGGACCACACCCCCATGTAGTGCACAAATTTTGTGCACCGGGCCTCTAGTGTGTGTGTGTGTGTATATATATATATAGTATTTTTATTGATTTCAGAGAGGAAGGGGGAGGAAGAAAGACAGAGATAAAACATCAGTGATGAGAGAGAATCATTGATTGGCTGCCTCCTGAATGCCCCCATTGGGGAAAGAGCCCACAACCCAGGCATGTGCCCTGGCCAGGAACTGAACCTAGGACCCTTCAGTCCACAGGCCAAATTGGTTACAGCCTGAGTACCATTATTATAAGAGAAGAACTGAAAGAGTTAATGGCAGGCTGGTCTGGAATAGTTACCATGAAAGATCTGAGAAAAGTGTGAAGCCCGAAGGAAGACATGAAGAGGTGGCAATACATAAGAGACAGGACCTTTCTATTTAATTTCACATGTGTGCTATTTATAAAATCATTTGGGTGACAACTCTAACAAAATCTATCTCTTGTAGGGAATGCTGAGTGACTCCTAGAAGTAGTGGCTTCAAAAATATATGACACAATTAGAAATGGATTTTGGCACTAGAAAGAAGTGTGCCTTTGCTGTTTCTGGTTCTGTGACTGCATTTTTCTAGAAAATGTTTGTTGTATTAAGGGAGAATCAAAATGATTACAATTTTCTAATTTAATTCAGACATGATGGTTCTCAGTTTACCCTTCTGAAACGGGTGAGGTTTTTGAACATTCTAGAAAGCATGAGGAATCCTCCTAAACAGCTATAATTGACAATACTGCCATATCTGATTTGGTGAAGCCACTGAATCGAGGCAGCGTCCATTCTGGAACTTTGAGGGTGTCCATAGTCCTGAGTCAGCGTGGAAGTCAGGCTCTGCTGAACACACAGGACTGCTATGATGGTTGGGCAGGGAAGAGCAGGACTACTTCAGAGCCCTTCTAGAAGTCCACCAGCCACTTCTATACAGCTGGGCCTTCTTAGATCACAGTTCAAGGACTATAAAATCATGTGCTTGGGAGCCAGCTCCAGACTTCCTTGGCAGCTGTATCCTTTGCCACTAAAGCTAAATCCTCCAGGGGTTACATTATAGAAGTGATACGACTGCACAATTAAATATTAGAAATGACCACTGAGTATATCCTGTTTATTGTTTTATGATTTACAGAAAATGGTAGAATGGAGTTGTAGAACAATAAACCAATCATTACATTTAGACCTGGGCTTTTGAAAAACTTGCATTCCATTTGAACAGTTCATATATATTTAACAGCTTATATATAAATCCAGATCACAAATAATCTTGAGTTAGTTAGCTTACAGATAAACAACTAAGCAACACAAAAGAAAACCACATGGATCTATCTTTAAATATCAGCATTTATATTACAAGAAAATATAAAAAAAATTATTAGATCAAGTCACTTAACATATAATAGAGACGGGAAAAAAACTTTTATTATTTATATTTATTTCTAATTTACCTTTATGTATTCTTAACTTTTTCAAAAGGATCCAAAATCTGATCAAACAATATTTTGATGTCTGAACTTGTCAGCCTTAGCTTTTATCAGCTTGTTACAATGAAAATACCTAAAACCTCAAACTCCTTTAAAAAATTTTTATATTCCAACTCTTATTTAACTTTCTTCTTTCATAGCAGCTGTTGATAGATAACAGGGAGCCAAGAATGAAGGACAGAAACAGATGGAAAGCAAAAAGTACAACAGCTATCTTAAGTTCAGCTCTCAACGCTGCTGGTTGAGTTTGGAACCAAAACCGCCTAACAACTGGCAGATAATAGCTAAATCTTAACAGGCAAATAAGAAATATTTTCTTTGGGACAACTGCCATCTAGGAGAAGAAAACCAACCTCTCTTAATACTGCCTAAATATAACGTGTGGCTTATTAAAGAGAAATCCCTAGCAGTCAGTTTAACCAGTAACTGATCAATATTATTTAAAGGGAGAAACAACAATAAAAAAACACACTAGCCACAAATTTTTGGAAACCAAAAAAGAAACAAACAAAATCATACTAGTCACCAATTTTCACAATATACACATGAGAATTAATTTTAATCTGATTTGACTTCTTGACACTAACAGATCAATGAAATATGGTGTGGAAGGATCACAGAGTAGAAAACAAGCAAAGATTAGTTTATACAACAGAGCCTATATACATCAGAAGGAAAACATGCCAGCTAATGCAACATTAAGGCCTGAATGTTAAGCATTTCCAAAGTCACAGAAGCCCCAAAGAACCCTTAAGTTATAAAGTCACCACATCACATACATGCAATGTTCAGTTTGTTTTACTCATAAAAGGATACACAGTATTTGCTGTAAATACCAGACACATTTACAATATATGTAAAAATTAGAATGCAAGTGTTATATTCCTTATATTTAAGCCTCAAATGTGACAACAGTGAAAATTCACTTATTTTTAAGAATGAAGAAGAGATGGAATATAAATACTCAGAGAAATTACACAAATAAATGTAATTTTGCATTTGGGAAGCCACATAAATATTCCTTTTATATGTCCAAACTAAATTATAAATGTACTAAATATTCCTTTCATATGCCCAAACTAAATTATAACTTTTCTACTCAAATGGATGTTCACTCACTATGTGCTTTACTATTTTACTAGCTCAAATGTGGTATTCTAACAGCCATCATTCTCTGGTGTTTGATATCAAATCATATCCGTAAGTTAAATATTGCATCCATGTTTATACATAATTGTCTACTGGGAGAGATCACCTAAGCAGAAAGCTGTGCAGTCTTCGTTGGGGGTTATGTAATTACAAAGATGGCCTTGTAGGTCAATTTCCCGTAAAAAGAATAAGGAAAGCTGACTTCCTTACTTTTGAAGAAGCTTTTGAACAGAAAACTCTTTTAGAGGGTAAATCTGAGGTCAGGATCTTCTTTTCTCCTTTAAACAAAGGAAAATAAGAAAGAAGCTGTGTTACATGTTAAGTTCTGTTCATACAGTCACTAGGCAATCACATAATCTACTTCCTTCTCAGCCATGGCTTAACTTGAAATTACTTATTTTTATTTTAGTTTCAGGTGAATAATTTTACCAAAATAAATTAGTGTAAAGAAACAAATACTGATAATGTGATATAAATAATATTTGTCCAAGAATACTTTAAAGAAATAAATTAAAACACAGTCAAGTTTAGATATGTTGTAAAAAAGTTATGGCCTAATCTGTCCTATACCCTATTAATTTTATGCTTTATAAAATTAGTTAACATAGTTATTTTAGGATTCAGATTTTTCCTTTAGGATACAATAGAATGAGTGTTAAAAACACTTTATGCATGTTTTCAGACTTTCTAAAATATTTCAGAACCAAAATTACCTTACAATAACTGTATCCAATAGTTATTAAGCAAATATGCCAGGAGTGTTCTGAACCTTCAAGTATCATTTTAACCAAGTAGAAAGAATTTTTAGAAGGCCATCTAATTCACCAGCCGCTGAGCACACTAGATTGTTAGATGCTTTACTAACCTGACTTTAAGCACACCCAACATTAAAAAAATAATTTATTGTACTACCTAACCATTTCCAGGGAGTTACATTTAAGATTTTGAAATTTTGTGATGTTCAGCCAGAAGTTTAGTCAGTTTGACATTCTTTAAAAGTCCTAATTTTTTTTTTTTAAAAAATGGAAGACTAGACACTTTCCTAAAAAACCACTCAGTATTATAAACCAAGAGGTTTTGATGTAGCAAAAGCAAAGGGACCAATGAAAAAGCATTCTTTTTATTTCCAATGAAACCAAATTTTACTACTGCTGTGATTATAGTCTTCACATCTGATGCAAATAGGAGAACTAATCATAAAATCACTTAGTGGCAATATTCAGACAAAACCAGGAAAGCGTGCCACACAGATGATTATTTCTTCGGAGAGTTAAATGATAAGCTTGACTTTTACAATTAATATCAACACCTTAAACTAAAAATGAATGTACTGCTTCAACATTCAGCTTGAAAATGTTAGTACTTTCTGCAAACCTATACTTAGTTTAGAAAGGTCAATATTCTCTTTCTAAACTATAGCATAGACTATATATAGCATTTTAATATATTTATATATAATTATTTGCACATCAGGTTTAGAAGGAATTTTCAGATTTACTTTATAGAATGATCTCATTCAAGTGTTAAGGTTTAAGGAGCGTCTGCAGTACTGTCGTTTGAAGGTGGGGCGTCATGACCAGGCTCAGAGGAAGCAGCTGTAGATGCTTCAATAACTGCAGGTGGGAAATGACGGCGGCACACAGGGCATGTTCCTGACTGGAGGGAGAAGAACAAGTTCATAGCCAATGAAAAGGTCTTAACTACCACACAAGTATCTTAAGAAAGACAAACAGTATCATTATTCTAAAAACAAAACAAATAACTTAAAAACCAAATAAACTTCAAACATACACAGTACAGAGAGAAAAAAATTTTATGCTGTTTTCTTTTATCCATCCAAGCAGACACTAATTCCTTTAGGGTAAGAAGCTGTGTTACATGTTAAGTAACTTTGTCTCTTAATCATGTTTGTAACTTTTACATCACTCATCTTTCATTTAGTGACTTCACTGAGAGCCACTACACTGCCTGGTTGGCACTGGTGCTGCTGTCGGGAGTGAGCAAGGAGTCACAGGGCATGTCCTCACATATGCTGGTGATGATACTCAAGATGATGTGGAGAGCTAGATGCTTTCCACATGACAAAACAAATCAACCACAGACCTGACAGGGAGGGTGGGACAGGGAAAGCAATATTGAGAGTACACCATTTATGAACAAGATTCCAGAGATACATCATCTGGTGTTAAGATTATTCTTTTGCAAGTTTAATCTTTTTCCCAAAGCAACCTCCCTGACAGAAAGCAGGCTGAAGAAATCAACCTGTTAAAGGTGATCACAATTTATACCTTGGGAACCTTCTTCCTAGAGCAGTGGTTCTCAACCTTTCTAATGCCACAACCCTTTAATACAGTTCCTCATGTTGTGGTGACCCCCAACCATAAAATTATTTTCGCTGCTACTTCATAACTGTAATTTTGCTACTGTTATGAACCATAATGTAAATATCTGTGTTTTCCAGTGGTCTTAGGCGACCCTGCTAGTGGTTCTCAACCTGTGGGTCGTGACCCACTGCTGCTGGGAAAATACACATGAATCATCTAGCAGTTTCTGACACACAAAACACTAGATCCTTATTAAGGCTTTGATACTATTGTAGACATTTAAAGAATGAGGATATTAAGGACAGAAAAGATGGAATTTAAGCAGGACCATCTAATCTTGCAGGTATAGAGGAAGACCACAGCAGACTAAGCAAACATGAACAAAGGTATAGAAGTAAATCTGAAGAGACAGGCTGGGAGCTAGATCACAGAAGGCCTTAAAAGCCATGACAGAAACTTTAGGATTTATAAAAGAATGGTGACATTTTCTGCATTGGATATTAAAAGTGTTAAGTAGAGTTTTGACTTTTAAGGGGAGCAACAGCAACAAAAGAGAAGGGAGAGAGGAAGAGGATGGGAGGAGGAAAGAATAGGGAAAAGAAGGAAGCCATTGTAGGGAAGAGAGAGTTATTTCCATAACTAAGTAAGCCGGTAAGTGATTTGGGAATTTCCACTGAAATGCATGCATATAAATATTCTTTATGCAAAAATATAGTTAACAGAGATTTAAGTAAAACTCTACTTTTCTTTAAGTACATAATTCAAATATGCTTAAAATTTTGAGGTAAATATTTTAGGGTAATATATGAAAGTCTGAATAGAAGATAGTTGGTAATTTATTAAACATCTCTCATATAAGAGCACTGATACATATTATAATATCAGTATATTCTTACAGTACTCTGAGTAGTGCCAATAGCTGCTTTGCTTGAGGTATTTATGAAAACATCTAATTTCTGGGATATGATTAAATATGTTAAGTAGTTCAAGTTGTCAATACTGTTTTTTAGACAATGTTAGTAAAGTACAATAGTTTGATATTATCATTAATCTGTAGTCATTAAAAGGTAACCAACTTTAATTAAAATGAATTAAAGTAAACTCAAAAGTACCACAAGTACATAATGAAATAAGTAGGATTAAAAGACACTACTATCATTATTAACTTGTAGGAGAAAGCTATTAAAATATTAAAGGAAATAAATCTAAAACTTACCTTCTGCAGCCAAATTGAGACACAAGGTTTGTGAAAGAAATGGTGGCAGGGTAACTCTGTCGCTATATCATCTTTAATATACTCACTACAACAGATGGGACAGCACTGCTCCTGACCAATAGCTAAAGACAACAAGCAATTAGATAAATTAATCCAATAAAGTTCAATTTTAATAAAACTGAAAATCAGCATATGAACTCATAGATGATGCCCGTGAAAGACAAATGAACCAGACTTTGATCAATAAATTGTCAAACATGTTTCTAATACATGACAATTTGAAATTTAATAAACATTGCTTTTGTAGAAAGTTGACTAGGGAACATTAGTCCCAACCCGTCTCTTAATAAATTAAAAATATTCTTCCACTGGGTAAAAGTTTTCCAGAATCTGGTTTCATACAAAATCTAGTAAGAGTTTACAATAGTACTTTATCTTCTAGGTGCATTAGTCATATACTTAAACATGCAATGTGTCATGCAGCATTAGAGGTCAACTTTGCCCTTCTTACCAGTGTGGTCTTCAAGAACAAGTGTCTCTGGAAGACCATCAATGCTCTCCTTACTGGCTGGTGGATTGGCCACCTCAACATCTACTGCAAGAGACTCTAAATGTGCTAGGGCAGTCTGAAAAATAAAAGTCACAGTTCTTTTGTTAGAAAACACTTTAAAGCTGTAATAGAAAACTATTTTTAAGGTATCTTCCAAACTTATATCCACCATTAATATCTTCTGTTAGTTTATTTTGCTTCATTCCCCTACCCTTTTTGCCTCCTTTCAAAAGGAACCATCATCACCACCATCAAACAAACATCAAAAACATACCAAAAAATAAAAGCTCTACTTTAAATAAATAAAACAAAAGTCTATTTTGATTCAATAAGCATCTACATGTCCATCCTATTTATATTTTCAGAAGAGTGGCTACCTCATCCAACTTATGAGTTTCTGTTTGGAATCAATACTATAAAGAATGTAAACATTTTGAACAAGCTCAACTCATGAAATGTAGCCATTCTATCTAATAAATAGGGAATATGTTAATTGAGTGTCATGCCCTGACAAAGATGGCAGTGCCCACAGCCAATAAGGAAAGAATATGCTAATTGACTGCCATGCCCTCAAAGATAGTGGCACCCATTCCCCTCAGCCCCGTTGGGGCAGAAGGTGCATGGCACAACCGGGCCCGTCCCCAGGCGGATCTGGTTGCTCTGCACGCCTGCTTCCAGAGGCCCCCAGTCCCCTTAGCCCCCAAGATGCCAAGGGCTGGCCCAAGGCACAGGCAAGCCTTGGATGGTGGCTGTCCAGGGGCCACCCAAGGCTCAGGTAACCAGGGCCAGCCAAGACTTGCACTGCCAGCAGTAGCAGCAGCAGAGGTGTGATGGGGGCATTGACCTCCCCAGACCACACCAGGTTGCCTCCTGCCCCTGAGGGCTCCTGGACTGTGAGAGGGGGCAGGCTGAGCTGAGGGACCCCCTCATCCAGTGTATAAATTTTCATGCACCAGGCCTCTAGTTGTTAACAGATGTTCAAGGTATGGGACAAAATAATGTATTCCTGAATAGCAATATCTACCACTATCATAGAGTCTGCACACCCACATTACTAGCTTACTAGTATTTAGTATTACTAAGTTACCTGGGTTATGAACTTTATTCAGGGGTTCAAAATTTTGTATAAAGTTACTATTCTACCAAGGAAGGAAAGAACATTAGATCATATGATCATCTAATACAAGTCACTATCACCCTTTTGTGAATTGATTCACTTTCCTGGCTACAATTAGATTAGAACTTCAGGTACGACTTATATATACAAGCTCAAAAAGGTGGAGACAGCCCAAGTATCTATTGATAGGTGAATAGATAAACAAAAATGTGCTAGGTAAAGGTAAATATATAGTCAAATTCAGTATGCTCTTATACTGTTATATGATGATGTATTAACCACTTTAGGTAAGTATAAAGGTTAAAGGACAACAGTATTAAAATAACTAGTATTTAACAACAATTTGTAAAAGAAAAATACACAACATAAAAATAGATAAGTTGGGAATTCAAATGTGTGCAGAAAGGTATGTATGGAACCCAAGTAGTGAAAGAGATGACTGTTTTCAGTTATCCATGATTGCTCCTCAGATCCAAATTTGCTTTTTTTTTTCAGCTCTGTGAAAATGAATTTGGGCCACTTAAATATTTTCTCTTCTGACATGTCATGTTGTTAAGCTTGTTCACAGAGGACACTAAGGAGATGCTGTAAGAGGAAAAGGACCTTGCTTCTGATCCCAGTGTGCCACTTGGCAGGCTTCTGTGGCAGGTGTGGCTTTCTCTAGCACCAGACTCCTGCAAGATGCACAGCTTCTCAATGTCTAGCTCTGGAAATGCATGCAGCCAGAAGCACTAAGTGGCAGGTAGATTACTTAGCATCCCCTTGGACAGTTCTATAGCAAAGTGCTTCCCGTTGGACATCTCCTTATGAACAGCTTTCCCTAGCACCCTACAGGGCTGATTTCCAGCAAGCTCTGCCAGCACAGCACAGCACCAGTGACTTCTCTGCCACTCATTAAGCCACAGCTATGCCATTTTCATCAAGATCGGGATCCAGCTCTGGAGTGGGAGTGGTGACCCTTCCTTAGGTGACCTTTGCTCTACAGGTGGTGGCTGCTCCTTATCCATGTTTTTTCTATATTCTTTAGAATTATCTTTATTCCTTACTAAATAATCACTTGTTACTTTAATCTCTGTTATAGTTAACTAGAGGCCCGGTGCACAAAATTTGTGTAGTGGGGGACACAGGGGGAAGCCCTCAGACCAGCCTACATCCACTTGCAATCCAGGACTGCTGGCTCCTAACCGCTCACCTGCCTACCTGTTTAATCACTCCTAACCACTCTGCCTGCCTGATCATTCCTAACTACTTGCCTGCCTGCCTGCCTGATCACCCCAAACCACCTCTGCCTGCCTGCCTGATCACCCCTAACTGCTTGCCTGCCTGCCTGATCATCCCTAACTGCCTCTGCCTCCCACAGCTTCATCCTGAAGGTCGTTCAGCTGTCCAATCTAATTATCATATTATGCTTTTATTATTCTACATAATTTTTTAAAATTTTTATTGATTTTCTACAGAGAGGGCTAGAAAGTCAGAAACATCAATGAGAAACATCTCTCAGCTGCCGCCTGCACACCCCCTACTGGGGATGTGCCCACAACCAAGGTACATGCCCTTGACCGGAATCGAACTTGGGACCCTTCAGTCCACAGGCCGACACTCCATCCACTGAGCCAAACATACATAATTCTTTATATTAAGCTTTACCACCAAGAGACAGAAAATGGAAAGAGCCTGTTATTTGTCCCTTCTTTCTCACATAACTACAAGCATGAATCTCCTCCAATTCCTTATGTATTTCCCAAGATAGACTCTGCAAGAATTCATCTGTGCTACACACAAACAAAAAGAAGAAATACTATTTTTAGTAAGTTCCATTTTGAGGGTGTTATTCCAGGTTAACTGTACTTTGATAACATGTTTGACTTAATGAATTCATTATTCCTTTCTAATGATTATCTACACATTTGCGGTGCTAATACATGGAATTTCATATATGTAGAAATAATTTATTGCCTTGATACTGACAAATATTTAAAGTGATCTGGGATTACCTATAAGCAATAAGAGCAAGAGAAACCATTTTATAGCCACTGCTATGAAAATCTATAAAGATGTAAAAATCTATATCTGAGGAAATACAAAATATTTTCAAAAGTTAGTCCAAATGTTAGACAACTGAACAGCTTAAACAGCCTAACTGGAATATATCTAGGATTAAAGTAATGCATTCCTTTGTCAGCAAAAAATTTAGTTTCTAAAGAATAAAACAGGATTTCGTTTTTAAAGAATGGAGATTTATAACAAATGATTTAATAATGACCAATGAATCCAGATTTGCAAGATGGGTACGTTGGTTGACTACTAATTTGATTATATCCATTTACTGAGAATCTACCCACTGTACCAGGTATTTTGCTAAGTGCTTAAACACAATTTCACAATAGCGC
The DNA here is from genome assembly GCA_027563665.1 of Antrozous pallidus. Lineage (NCBI taxonomy): Eukaryota > Metazoa > Chordata > Mammalia > Chiroptera > Vespertilionidae > Antrozous > Antrozous pallidus. The sequence goes on from CM050512.1 coordinate 67,325,556, forward strand.
ATGAAGTACATTTTTTTTCCCATTCTGTAGACGAAGACCAGATGCTTAAAAAAGTTAAGTGAACTCTCCAAGGTCACACAGCCTAAATTAATCTATCTCAAAAGCCATGCTCTTATCTCATGTATTACCTTCCTAAGGCCTTCACCTCAGTGTATGCGAAGTGCTCTGTTAGGTATGTAAAGACTTTTCAAGGGAACCAAGGTCAAGCAGGTTCTCAAAGAGACTCAATTTTCAATGACCTTTCTTATGTAATTTTTCCTCAAACTGATCTGTCTAATAATGCATCTACAGTTAAAGCAACATGCTGTCCTGTTTTTGCATTCATCTTTCTGCTAACCATCCCTAACTTTATAAATAAAAACATAGTTCTTACCCATCCAAAGGAGCAATCTGAAATACTTGCATCAAACTGAATTCTAAGTACTGAATAACAAAATCTCTATAGATGGTTTCCAATCCTCTGCTTTAAAAAAAACTGAAAGAGGATCTAAAAACTTGTCAAGTTGATATAATTTTAGCAAGACTTGAGTGAAAAGGCTATGACAAATTCCTTCCATCCCTATCAACTTACATAAACAAAGTCTCTCAAGCTTATATTCAAAAAGATGAAAAAAATAAAATAAAATTGATGCTGAACTGTGTGTCTCATTGTAGGAATAAATAAAATTCACTCATAAGGTAATTAGGGAGAAAAAGCCTCCATTTCATTAAGAGATGCATTTTACCAGTAACATTTTACTTTATGTTTAAATAATTATTTATCAGAATTAATATATGCAGTATAAAGATAACCTATCATAGACTTGTACACTTGAAATATATAAGTTTATTAACCAATAAATTTAATTAAAAATACATTTAACTCCTAACAATTTTAACTCAATTTATTTTAGATTTAAATTCTTAAATATATTTTTACTGCAAAGAGATAGGATAGGATAAACAATATTACTTAGAATTTAGGCTATAAATATTTAGATGTCAATATAAACGGCAGGGATACTTTTCCCCCCCAAAATTGGGAGCAAGTAATAAGCTTCAATATTGTTTCAAACAGTTAAAAACCTTAACTATTTTGCCCTATTCTCATTCAAATTTGAGACACAGCAATGAGGCAAATGTTTATTGACACTATTTTCATGATAACCATTATCTGAAAAAGAAAGATAGTCTACCATTGAAAAATAATAGAAATAAAAACAACTACTACCAAAGAGTTAGGGCTGCACGAGAAAATAAATAAATAAATAAATAAATAAATAAATAAATAAATAAATAAATGCGCAGTTTGTCTTATTGTTTTAGTTTCACTTAAAGAATGTTACTGTTAAATCTAAAAGAAAAAAATTATAAACTATACATTTTTAGCTTCATTTTTCAAAATAATCAAATAAAAAGACAGAAGGCAAGACAAAACTTAGAAATCAAATGTGCTATTTATTAATGGCAAAAGATAATATTTAGAATCTGTGTGAACAAAAAAAGGAAAGTGATTTGTAATATATTCTTAGAGATGTTCAATTTCATTTCACAAATATACCTGTGCATGTGCATAAAATTTTCAAATTCACAGACCCATAAAAATTTAAAAGATGGAAAACATATATTCTAAATGTAAGCAAAACATTTTCCATTCTGTCGTAAAAACTGGCAAACCAATTTTAGGAAAATTGGCAGAATGTCAAGTATAATTTATATACACATACTGGTAGTAATCAATAGTTGTTATTAAATTGATAAGGAAATTATTCACCTTTTCTTAAGAGCAGTTAAAAAAAATCTTTTAGTTTTTCTCATTGTGCACCCCACCAACTTATACATGGGCATCACAGTCATTAAAGTACCTCCATAGCCTGGGCTAAGCGTTCTTCTAGTGCCATGTAGGTAAGGAACTGAGGATCCACATAAGAAATAGCTTCAGCAACTCCTAGTCCATCCGCAAAGCCATCAAACAGACTGGAAGAAAAAAAAACACCGAGCATGATTTGGGAAATTTTTATGGTGAATTGAAGACATAATTATATTAACACTAGAGGCCCAATGCACAAAATTTGTGCAAGAGTAGGCCTTCCTTCCCCTGGCTGCCGGCACTGGCTTCCCTCTGGCTGCCCCAGAAGCAAGCACTGGGACCCTGGGCTTGCTTCCCTCTGGCTGCCCGTTGGCACCTGGGATCTGGGCTGGCTTCCTGCCAGACACCAGGAGGCACCCAGGAACCAGGCTTCTCTCCAACCTTGTCTGGAAGGACGCCTGGAATTGTCTGGTCTAATTAGCATATTACCCTTTTATTATTATAGATTATTATTATAGACTAGAGGCCCGGTGCACAAAATTTGTGCACTCAGTGGGGGGACAGGTCCCCCAGCCTGGCCTGTACCCTGTCACAATGCAGGAGCCCTGCCCATCCCTCTGGGACTCCTTGATGAATTGCCCCAAAAAGATGGGCCAGTGCCAAGGATCCTGCTCTGCACCACATGGATCTGGGAGGCAGGACACCTAGGACCCCCAAGCAAGCCAGAAAGTAGAAAAAGAGCAAGAGTCTATATACATTTGAATAAACATCCTCATATATAAAAATTGTGACCCCCGCAGCCCCCAGTGCTGCCATGGCCGGGCTTGGGGCCGGGTTTGTGGCTGTGATCAGGACCCCCAGACCCCAGTGCCACCATGTCCTGGCTTGGGGCCGGGTTTGTGGCTGCGATCGCCACCCTTGCAGTCCCCGGCACGGCCATTGCAGGGCTTGGGGCTGGGTTTGTGGCTGTGATTGCAGCCCCCAGCACAACCTTGGCTGGGCTTGGGGCTAGTTTGTGGCTGCAATCACCACTCCTGCAGCCCCAAACACCACCTTGGCTGGACTTGGGGCCAGGTTTGTGCCTGCGATCACGGCCCCCAGCCATTAAAGTTGAGTTATGTATTTTAGCCCTATCTAAAACTTCAGCAAAATCATCGGCATGAAAACACAAATTTTGTGCATTTGGCAAATGAATAGCTAATCTTGTGATTGCATGAGATTGGTCATGCATTCGCATTCCAAAAAGAACATTCCAAAAACAGCCTCAAGAGCACTCACATGCCTGGAGTCAATGAAGTCCTGTACTTCGTCATGATTGATAATATTTTTTTGCAGAAATTTGAATATTTGCACAATCATGACCTTTACAGATGTATTTAAATAGATATTTGACATTTCTAATTGCTGCACAGACTTCAACATTTATATAACAGTTATATTTGAGGCACAAATATGGGTTATAAGGGACAATCCAAGTATTATTGGCAATTTTATTTCCAATAGAAATAGTATTACCAGATCTTCGTTTGTATTTGGGATACCCATCAATATTTCCAATGGTCACATTTTGAAATTCTTTCGGATATCCCTTTAAACATTTTCCATTTTCCATACATGGACTATTTGGATTTTGTATTCCACATGGTCCATGTACCATATTTGATCTTACAATCTGAAAAAGTCGAGGACACTGGTCCTCATCTGGAATTTCTGTCTTAACTATACAGTCAATGTCATATTATGAACGTAATTTGGACTCACTATCTAATATCAGTAATATGTGGGCGTGAGGCAGTCCACGTTTCTGAAATTCAATGACATGAATCTTAGCTATTACTTTGCTAAATAAATGGAATTTACATACATCATTTAAAACAGCATTTAGCTTAATATTAAAAACCCTGGCTACCAAGTCAGGTCTGTTTTCAACTTTTTGCCAGCATTGTAAATTGTTTGTAATATCTGCCCATTTGGGGTTGCATGTCATAGTTATAAATAAATCAGGCTTACCATACTTCATTACAATTGCCATAGCATCCTGATACTGCTGCTGCACATTTCTGGGACTATCCTCAAAAGATGATGGAAGTATTATCATTTTACCAATGGGTACGGTACATTGTCATTTTCAGATCTAGATTTGAGATAATCCATCAAACCACTATATTTTTCAACTCTCAACTTAGATTGATTTAATGAAATGTATCCGATTTGCCTCCATTTTTAAATACAAATCCACAATAAACTATTGAGTTAATTTTCCTGCATTTAAAATAGGATTGAAAGTGTCCCTCACAGAGAGATGAAATCCATAATACTGCATTTGGGTGACTCGTGTTCTTACATTTTGTCTAGTATTATTGTTGAGTACACTGTTGTCTCTGAGTCTTAATGCAATATCTGTTCCCCAACCTTTTACACCATGTAGAAAAAGAATAGGATATGTCATTGAATCTAATGTAGGAAACAGGATACTGATTCGTTTCACTTTAGTGGCATTTGGACTATTGGGATCTGGTTTACAATGAATGAGCAAGTCCCTTTCAAAAGGAGGTACTCCATCTTCGTTTGTGAATATGACAGCAACCTCGGTTACACGGGGAGAATTATATCTACCTGGATCACTATTACGATCATATTTAATTGCCATAGTTACTTCCATGGGAGCTATACCTTTTGCTGCTGCTTCAGATTGGGCTTCCTTTTCTACCTCATGTAGCATCTTGTACGAGTTTGTTAATTCATTTATTTTGTGCATGAGGTTGTTTCTGAGCAGGCCTGTTTTGCTGGGATTGCTAATCTTTTACGTGTAGCTTCGGCTGTATCCAAAATACAGAGTTGAGCAAACTTCAACAGTTTTTCTTTGGACATAGTCCCACCTCTCTATTGCCACGTTCTGAGATAGAGGAGAATGACAGGCCTTTCAGCAGTGTGACCAAAGGCTGATTTAGACAGATTCTGTGGGGGTGGGACTTCCTCCTGCCTGTTGTCAGTTTCAGCTGGGATGCTGAAGCTGGGACTCGGGGACCTTCCCTCTAACGGGGGCCTTCCCTCTGATGGTTGCCTTCTGTTTTTGCTGGCATACAGCTGAAGCTACACGTAAAACATTATTAGCAATGCCAGGGGCCTCAGTTAGACGCAGCTGTGGTGAGTTCTCACAGCCGCCGCTCCCACCGCGCAGATCCTGCTGCCTTGTTCTCTGTGCTTCGGGGTCTCAGACTCAGCTGTGGTGAGTTCTGGCCACTGTAGCTGCCAGTGGCTGGTAGCATAGCCAGTCAGGAGCCAAGGTACTGTCACATTTGCATGTTACTCTTTTATTAGATCAGGAGGATACTGATAAGCCAGTAAACATATAACAAGCAGACAAACCTTAAAAATATCTATATATATCCTAATATATAAAAACCCTGGGTTGTAACAACTGAGGCTTGACCAACTGAAAGTCCTGCAGTCAGAGTGGTGCCCCAGCACTGACTGCTGAGGGGGCTGCAAATCAGAGCTAGAGAGAGGCCTGAAGAGAGAAGCAGGACTGATCCATTGCCTTTGTGGGAGTTTTTGATCAGCACTTGTCTCTTTCTCTCCAAGTCTGGCCAGCAGCGCGCCTCCATTTCTCTCCAGGCCTCCACTGGGGCTCCTGATCAGCCTTGCTTTTCTTTTTTTTGTTTTTTCTTTATCTTTATTGTTCAGTTTATTAATTACATTGTTTCCCCTTTTTATCCCCCTATAGCTCCCCTCCACCCTGTACCTATCCCACCCTCCACCCTCACCTCCCCCTCCCCACTATCCTCTCCCATTGTTGCAGGATTTTTGTCCAGAGCCTTGCTTTTCTGATCAGGCCCTGCTGATAGGCCCAGAGACGGATACTGGAATAGGGACCAATCAATCAGAACCAAATGTGGGTGCTGTGAAGAACCAATGGCTGCCTAGGTGGTGGAACTTCTGATGCTGACTGGTATAGACACCGATCAATCAGAACCAAATCTGGGTGCTGTGGGGAGCCAATGGCTGCCTAGGAGGCAAAGCTTTTGACGCTCACTGGCATAGAAACTGACCAATCAGAACAAAACTGGCCAGCAGAGGAGAGCAGCTGGGAGTGAGATCAGGCCTGCAAGGGAGGGCAGTTGGGGGCAAGATCAGGCCAGCAGGGGAGGGCAGTTGGGGGCAACCAGTCCGGCAAGGGAGGGCAGTTAGGGGCGATGAAGCAGGCAGGCAGGCAAGCAGTTAGGCGCCAGCAGTCCCAGACTGAGGGATGTTTGACTGCCCAATCCCTGGGGGTCCCCAATTGGAAAAGGTGCAGGCTGGGCTGTGGGAACCCCCCTCCATGCATGAATTTTGTGCAACGGGCCTCTAGTATATACATAAAAGCCTAAGCGACCGGTCAACCAGTCACTATGATGTGCACTGACCACCAGGGGGCTGATACTCAATGCAGAAGTTGTCCCCTGGTGTCAGTGCACTCCCACAGCCAACCTCCTGCAGTCCCTCCCACTGGCCACCCCCCTGACCTGCCAGCCAACCTCCTTTGGTCTCTCCCCCAGGCTGCCTGGCCTCCAGATAGGCCTCAATCGCCGCAGGGCTGAGGGACCCCACCCATGCACGAATTTGTGCACCATGCCTCTAGTTTTAACATAAATCTTGTTGGGTGATGGGCAGAAAGAACCCAGTAAAAAAAAAAGTTAAATGCTAAGCATAAGAAATTAGGATGTCATTAACTCTTCAAAAGACTGCCACACTCACTGTACAAAGTTCGTAGAAAAAAATTTCTAGTACAATATAAACAAATGAAGTGTTGTTATATCTAGATAAAATTAAAAAATTCTTTCTTAAAAATCAATGCTAAATGTTTTCTATAGTTAAAAAAAATCTATGAAGCTTTCTCAATTTTGGGACAATTAGAAATAACCATACATTCCTCAATTATATTCAATAAAGACCTCAATTATTTCTTCAAATATGTGGAAAAACACTTTTTGAAAGTTACTTAGAAATACATATGAAGATCTTAAAATATATAGATCTTAACAATTCTTAGTAATGTTATCCCTATAAATCTATCCTAAAGAAATAACCTAAAGTCAGACCCAGTTTCATGGGGGAAGAAGAAATATCACTGCATTATTTCAATGTGGAAGATGATCAATTAAATTTTAGTGCATTTACAGAATGGCGCATCATAAAGAAGCTGTAAAAAATTATTTTTACAAACCAGCCAACATTGGTTAAGGAGGTCATGGTTTGATTCCCATACAGGACACCTGCCTTTGTTATGGGCTCAATCCCCAGTGTGGGGCATGCAAAAGGCAGCCAATCAATTATTGTTTTTCATCATTGATGTTTCTCTCTCTCTCCCTCTCTCTTCCTTTCTGAAATCAATAAAAATATATGTAAAAAAATTTTTACAACATTTTCAAAATGTGCAATAGATAAAAATGAAACCAAAATTACCTCCTGACATCACAGATGATCTAAATCAGCAGTTGCCAACCTTTTGGATTTCACAGACCACCAGTAATTCATGGACCACCAGTTGGCGAATGCTGATCTAAATAGATTATTCTATCATCTAGTGAGTTCTTTTGAGAAATGAATTACTTTGTACATGGAGAAATAAGATACCAGAATAAATGAGTTCAGTAAGAGGGCTTATGGAAGATCAGCAAGAGTAGGACTAGGTGAAGTCACTGATTTTGCATAATGTTTGGAAAGCCAGAAAATGGGCTCTGGAGAAAGGGAATGTTTAAGATAGAAATGCAGATGGTTTTTGTGGCTGTGATAAAATTCCACTTTTACTTCCACAAAATGGTCAATAGAAATCTGCTCTCACATATAATTCTCCGCCTCCCCAACTACCCATGGAAGTGAGAACAGAAAACGGTAAGAAAAATTTCAAGATGTTGAGTTTGGTATATAAAGAAGCACAAAGCAGCTACACACAGAGACATTGAAGATACATAGAATGCCTTAAAAAAGTTAAATCTGTGGACATATCAGGGGATATAAAAGAGTTTTTCTTATCTTTATTTTTCTAAATTTTCTGTAATGATATTTTTACTGGAAAATACAAGACATATTCTTAAAAATATTTCTGTGCAGACATGCAAACATAACAAAAATGACCAGTTGGGACATCCTTTCCTCATCTCAATAATTAGCTGCTTACAAAGGGCTACTGCACACTTGAAAGATACATCTATTCTAACCATCATGAGATGTTACTTAATTCATGTTACTTTTACTTGAAAATGTTCTTTGTCAGCCTAAATCTAATACTTTCAACAGTTCTGGGAAAGTACAATTATAGTTTCTATTCAAAATATAGAAAGAAGGAAAATTATATTCTATAATTCTGATTCAATCACAGGTTTTAAAAATTCTTCAAGTAATATTCAGGACCTTGTTTAAAAAAAATACACACATACAGGATTATATTAAGTGCAACATTTAGCATATAAGGGTTAATTTAAAAGTTGGAAATCTCGAACCATGAGTGTATAATTCATTGGGATATAATAAGGTGAACTTCAAGAGAGCTAAATGTCAAAGAAGGAAGAGGTCACTGACTGGAATAAATAGGAAGGAGTCCCTATATGAAGTGACCTCTGAAATGAGCTTTGAAGGAGAGATGGGGAAATACTAGTAAGAATACTTTTTAGCTATCAAAGATTCTGTTTTCATAATTTAGAATCATGAACAAATTCTACTCAATGAATAATTAAGCATGGTGCTACCTACCTCCAGTCCACATCTAAATCTTCACTCACACTGGAGTCATCCTCAAGGTTATTGTTACCATCCAACATGAAAGCCTCTGGCTGTGCAAATTCATTAGCCTGCTCATTCCCCTCATCACTGCTGCTTTCATTGACTTCATTGTACTGTAACCAAGGAATTTCTCCCTCTTCCAAGGATGTCTGTTCCCTAATAGAAACATTTTAAGAGAAAAATGTATTATTTTAAAATACACCATACAACTGTCCTTTAAAGAGTTCTATTTAGTGCAAACAGATTTTTTATCATTTGAGTCCTAAACTCTTGGTACTTAGATTTTTAAAAATCTGTTTTCTTTAAATGTAAAATTATTTAAAAATGAAGTAAATTTGTTATAGGGTCGTACATATATAGAAATAAGCTCCTAATTACCTCCTAATTACATAAGAACCTATTTATTTTATATACAAATTATCTAATCTCCTATATTTCCTCTTTTTGTAGGAGAAAAATGTAAAAAATTCATCTTAGACAATTTAAATTCTTAAACACTGCTCTTGAATAGTTTCCCTTTGGTTAAAATAAAATCCAAATTTCTCCATCTGACCTACATAAAACATGCTTTCGCCTTGGCCCTCTTCTCCAACTGTTACCTCTCACTACTTTTCCCTCCATTCACTTCATTCCGATAATCACTCTACTCTGGGAAGAGATGGAGAACATTTCCAACTTCGGGTCAATTCCTCTATGTGAAAAGTTATTATACGAGATTTTTTTGGAAAACAGCTACTACCTCCTTTATATTCAGGTCAGAATAATACCACCTTCTCAAAGAAGAAACTCTCCAGTCACTAACTACCAGGTCACTCAGCCTTTTTTAATTATAGAATTTACTCTTACTTATCATTTTCTTATTTGTCAATCTTTTGCCTACTAAAAAATAAGCTCGGACAGACAAATAAATAGTACAAAGCAAATAAGGAAAAGAAGTTCAGAACAGCATGGAAAAGGGCTATTCAATACATGATTGGGACAACTGAGTATCCAACTAGAGAGGGAGGTTAAATCTCTTAAGTGATTATTTACCCTTAAATAAATTCCAGATATACCTTTTAAAAATGCATGTGTACTCCCACCACACCTCTAAAACAATAAAAGTACTAAAAGAATGAGGAAAATTTTTACAAAAAAAAAAAAAAAAAAAAAAAAGTCCGTCATGATAAGCATGATGCAAAACCTTGAAGCTACAGATTGTTAAATTTCATGATATGCACATTAAACACTCATGGAAAAGCCAGGACACCAAAATATGGACACAAAGATAAAACTGAGAAAAATTAACTGTAATACATCAGAAACAAAAGGCAAAGGCATATCACAGCTGCAATGAACTAAAAGAAAGGCACTTTATGATTTATAAATAACATCATTATACTGGTATGATTTTCTTATTCATTTTACTAACAGAAAATACCTTTTAGTATATCAAAAGGATCGTAGTATTAGCAGGGTTGAATTTTAGTTTGGTTAAATTTTAAGGTAAGAAATAATGTTATACAACAATTTATATATTTCACCTTTAAGATCAGCTATAATTAGAATTCTATTCATTTTAATATGTAAATTTAACTTTGGGGGTAAAACCTCTATGAAAAAAATGCAGACAACGTCTGCTTATAAGAGTCAACACATTTTAAATACATAAAAAACAGTACCTCTTAAACTCGTAAATGTTTCTTTAATTTCAGTTCCTAAATTATACTTCAGAATAACAGGTTTGTAAGATTTAGTTTCTAGTACAGCCAGTCTAGTAAAATCAGAGAAATTAGCATGACAATATACTTTCCTCAAATATATAAAATAGTTAATATTTTTCTCCCGTGCATAATTAGGTGTAATAAAAAATTTGACCCCACATAGGTTTAAAATATAAAATCAAACTAAAAATTCCTAAGCGACAGACCTTTATTCACACCTTTATGGAAGCACTCACCAAAAGTTCTGTAACTTTTCTGGTGACTCACTTGTCTCCTTCTAGACTGGGAGTTTTTCAAGGGTGTATACAGTGTTGTTTCTCATCACTGTATCTTCCCCCCCTGTAACAAGTGTTTGGTACATAATAGATACTCTATGTATTGTAAATGTAATAAATCCTTGAAAAACAACCTATTAAGCCTAGAATAAACCTTAAGATAAATATCTCACTTATTTGTGGAATATAATGAACAGCATAGACTGATGAACAAGAACAGATCCAGAGCCTGAGAAACGTCAATCAGAACGTCATACCTCAGAGAAAAAAGGGGAAGGTAGGGTTGTAAGGTGGAGAGATCAACCAAGGGACTTGTGTGCATGCATATGAGCCTAATCAATGGACACAGACAACAGGGGGGTGGGGCATAAGTGGGGGATGGGGGGTTATGGGGGAATAAGGACACATATGTAAAAAACAAAAATTTATAAAAATTATAAGAAAAAAATAAAATATTAAATTTTAAAAAAACTTGAAATTTTTTATTTCTAATGTATTCCTACAAAAAATAGGTTTCTTTCCTATTATACAGATATCAAAATGACTCAGTTACTCTGTGCTTCAAATATCTATATATATAAAAGGCTAATATACAAAGTGTCCCCAGGGAAGTTCAACTGGGAGACAGGGAGTTCGATCACTCGCTATGATGTGTGCTGAACACCAGGGGGTGGCATAGAATGAAGGGAGGGCTGGCAGCCAGCAGGCCCCAATCAGCCCTGATAGCCATCCAGGCCTAGGGACCCTACCTGTGCATGAATTTCATGCACTGGGCTTCTAGTATAATATAAAACTTAAATATATTGGTGAAAATGATTTAGTATAAAAAATAGTAATGTATGGGTTTTATAATTCAAAAAGAAAACTAAAATAATAAATCATCACAATGAGTTTAAACAGTTAACATGTCATTAATACTCCTACTACATATCAATTCCTGGCTACATATTTTGCTTAAACACTGCCTTCTGTCTTTAATAATTCATCATAGCACAGTTATAGAAACAGAAAATAAGTGGTATGGTATATGCTTTCAACATGTTATACAAAGTTTATATAAATTCCTACCATTTCACATAAATTTTCACAGGCTTCAAGAGTGGCAATGTGCTGGACCAAAGTTATCTTGATAGTATAACAAAAGAAATTTTGTTCTTTAAAAAAAAAAAAGGAGATTCTGAACAATGGGGTCAAAGTATCTTTCATTTTGTGTAGTTAACAACGGAAACCAGTACCTCCATGGGACTAAAAGCATACAACGTAAGTTTCAAATGGTTCAGAAACCTTAAGAATATTTAGGACAATATCTCAGTCTTCTTTCTTTCTACATATGCATTAACACATATACACACCCTAGGTAACATATTCATTTAAAGCTTTAATGGTCTTTCTTCATTTTGGCAATTCAAAAATCAACAAAATGCCATTATAACATTATGTGGTAATATATCAGACTTAAAAAAAGACATTATCTAATCATGTCTCCAAATGGTTCATTCTTTAAAAAAGCAATCCCGCATTTGGATGATTGGAAGCCTATACCTACCACTATCACCACCAGAGACACAGGCATTTCAACTAGGAAAGGAAATTGCCAACCTGTCCTTCCCTTTTGAAAAGGACTGTTCAGCACAGCCTAGAGAAAATGAATGCCTTCGCTCTGGCCAGAGCAGTTTTTCTGTTCTGGTCCAGAGCCGCCTTTCTGCATTCCCATACTTCCCAGAGGCCCGGAGCAGCTAGGGTGGTGTGGAATGCATGCTTTGTCTTCATGGCAACAACACAAGCATCCCGCCCCGCACTCAGCACCTGCAAATTAACCTGCCATTTTTGTTGGGTTAATTTGCATACTCACTCCTGATTGGCTGGTGGGTGTCGCTAAGGTATGGTCAATTAGCATGTTACTCTTTTATTAGGTAGATATGCATAAGCCATGGACATAGACAATAGGGTGCTGAAAGCCTGGGGCAGGGTTGGAAGGGGTGGAAATAGGCTGGAAGGGACGAATGGGAGAAAAAATGGGATATATGTAATACTTTCAACAGTAGAGAATTACTTAAAAAAAATTTTTTTTAATCCTCAAAGGGAATTATAGCTTACAAAATCAAGGGTAGCCTGTTCTGTCACCCAGTTGCAAAGATGGAATCCCACCATTTAATTTGAGGGATTATTTCTTTATTCTAACATATTTACTGTTGAATAACAAAAATTTGAAGAATATTTACATAATGTTTGTAAAGCCAACAGAATAGCTATAAAAGCCTAAAGGAAACATGCAATGTTAACTTTAAATTAAAAAACACAAATCTCAAATGGACACTCATTACTTATTGACCAGCAACTAATTATTCAGTGTTTATTTAGTAACTTTGTTACCCTGCACTCTAAAAGCCTATTTCCCACCCCTTCTTCTTTCCTTAAACTTCATAACCTTCCTGTCCTAACCAATTCTCAACATCTAGTAACAATAAGAATACTGAAATCACCTAACTCATCTTTCTTCTCAGCTGCAAATCTATAGACTCACCTACACTTATACCTACTTACTATAGTTACAATGGAAGAGTGTCTGCATCTAAAGGCTCTCTCCTTGAAATTTGGATCCCAACACTTACTATCTTTTCTAGGATTTCACCTTATCTTTCCTATAATTACCTGATACTTTCCTCTGGAACATTCTATAAGCAAACAATCATGCATCTTGTTTTTGGGGGATAGGAGACAATGCTTTGCTTTCCTAGGCTCAACATCCACCTGTGGTCTTTTTCTTTTTATAAAGAACTGGATACAGTGACTGTCTCCACTTTCTCAAATTCAATTCTTGTTATTTTTTTTAACTCATTATTATTTTTTTTACCCAAAGCAGAATGTATACAATCTACTTATGTCACTAAGTATATTATATTGAATATATCTATTAGCCCGACACCCAGACCAGGAAACTACAATATTACCACTGACTATTACCACCTTTTACTCTATATGCTGGCCTTAAACCCTTCCTCCCCCCCCAAGAAAAGAACTATTTTGATGCTGCTATTGTCCTTTCATTGCCTTTTGAAAAAAGTTTTCACTACTTTTGTATCCTTCAAGAAGATATTTACTTCTGCTTGTTTTTAAGCTTTATGAAATAGATTCCAGAAATTACTGTTTTCACTCAGTACTGTATCTCTCTGCATTCATCCATGTTTATGCATGTAACTGTGGCTCATTCATTCCCATTGCTTCATAATACTCCATATATGAATACACCACTAATTTTTCTATTAATATTAACATTAATATTAACATTAATATACAGTTTTATGGCTTTCATGAAAAGTACTACAAAGAACATTCTTATATACAACTTATGAGCCATATGTGAAAGTTTCTCTAAGGTTTGTATCCCAAAGTGGGATAAATGGGTAGTCTACCATGCAAATGTTACAGTTATTACATAACTAGGGGCCTGGTGCACTAAATTCATGCACTGGGGGTGGGTGATCCCACAGCCCAACCTGCCCCCTCAAACATACTGGGAGCCCTCAGGGGATATCCTACTGACCACTCACCCCTGGCCTGCCCAAGGCCTAAAGCCTCTAGCTGAGGCTTTAGGCCTTGGACACCCAGCCATTGCCCTGCAATGAAGCCGATGGCTAGCTCTGCCCCGGCTGCCTCGGCTCTGCCCCGGCTGCCTCAGCTCTGCCCCACCCCCCCGGCCCTGGCCTCAGCCCCAGCCTCTGGCGACCACCCAGCCCCGGGGCCCCTAGCGCTTGCCAGCTGCCTCGTGCACGCCTCAGTGCCCCACCCCCCCGCCTTGGCTCTGCCCCCCGCCTTGCCAGCCACCTCGGCCCCGGCCGCCGGCAAACACCAGACCCTGGGGGCCCAGCGCTCACTGGCTGTCTCACACATGCCTCTGCGCTGCTCCTTGCCTCAAACCCTCACCAGCCACCTTGGCCCTGCCCCCCCGACCCAGGCCTTCGCCCCAGCTGCCAGAGAGGCCGCGTGCTGGCTTTGCCCCAGCTCCTGATTGGCTGGTGGGCGTGGCTTGATTGGAGGCACGGTCAATTTGCATATTGCTCTTTTATTAGATAAGATTTTGTTGAATTTAACCTACTTTGTACCTTAATAAGCAGTGTGTAAAAATTATTCATATCTCCCAAACTTCTGACATCCAATTTCCTGATTTTTGCTAATCTACTGGGTTAGTAAAAAATGATACCTCCTTGTGATCTTAACATATAATCCCCTGGGTACTAAAAACTTAAGCATCTTTTGATACATTAGTATCAAAAGCATATTTTAATCACCATTAATATTTCCTCTTCAGTGAGTTATCTGCTCAAGGATTTGGTCATTTTGCAAATGACTTTGGGATACAAATTATCAGTGTTCTTTTCTTTACTGGTTTCTAGGAGTTCTTCATACATTCTGCACATGAAGATTTTATGTTCTAGAAATATATTCTAAATTTTTTTCTTGCCTTTTCACTTCCTCTTCTTTTTATAACTTCCTACCCATTATTTTCCCCATCATGCCATGCTAAGACCTTTAGCAACAATGGCTATGGAAATAGTGCTAGTAAGCACCCTTGTCTTGCTCCTATTTTAAGCAGCGATTTTTAAACTCTGCCTTACTGAAAATGATTTCTTTCTTTTTTTTACTAGAGACTTTTTATCAAATCAAGGAAACTCTCTTCTAGTCCTAGTTTCTGAGGTTTTATCATGATGAGAAATTAAACATTAAGTGATTTATTTCCTCTATCTAAAGACTCTATCATATGAATTTTCTCTTGCATTTTGCTAATGTGGTGAATGACATTTATAATTACGTAAAACTACTTTTGCATTTCTGAAGTAAATTCAGATTCATAATTGAGTTTTATCTTTTAAAATAATACATTTCCAAATTCAAATTTCCAATAATTCTTTTTAAGATTTTTAACATGTATTTTAATAGAAAAAAATAATTTTATTCACATACTCTTGGTATTAGGGTCTACTGACTTTATTAAAATGATCTGGAGAAATAATTTTTTTCTAGTCTTTTGAAGAGTAAAATGACATGATCCTTAAAAGTTTAGTTTAAGAGAATTCAGATCTAAAACCATCTGGATCAGTTGTTTTTTTCCATGGGAAGGTATTAAACCATTGGTTACAAATTGTAATAGTTATAGTATTATCAGGCTTTGTATTTTCTTCCCGTGTTTTGATGAATTATATTTTTCTAGAAATTTGTCAATTTCCCCTAAGTTTTCAAGTTTACTGGTACAAAGTTTACCAGTACTCTTTTTAATATTCAATCTTTATTATATTTGTAGCGGTATCCACTTATTTCAGTCGTATTTATTTATGCCTTGTCCTTAATGTCTTATTTATTATTCAAATGGATTGTCTAGCTTTCTTAATCTTTCAAAGTTTCAACTTCTGATTTATTTAATCTCTGCTTTTGTCTTTCCTAATTTTAATCTACTTTTGTAATATTCTAACATTCCTTTTCTATTTTAAGTTAAATGCACAGCTCAATTTTTTAGCTTTTATTCTTTTCTAATATAAGTATTTTTTAAATTTCCCATTAAGTACCAATTTCATTGCATCCAACAAAATTTGATTGGTGGTATTTTCATTATCACTGTATTGTGAACATTTAAAATTTCTATTATTTCTTCTTTGTCCTCTTGATTATTCAAAAGAATGGATAATTGAATTTATTTCTAAGTTAATAGCATTGTGGTCAGGAAATATAGAGGGCAGGAAAATGACTCTGAACTGTGTTAATCTGTGCTTTGTAACCTAGTACAAGTTTGGTTTTTATATGTTTGTGTATTCCAAAGGATGCAGTGCTCATTAAACCATGCTTTAATGAGTTGTTAAAATATGTTAAAAATATATGAATTTTTTAGATCGATGAATTGTCAGCAAATGAGAAGCGTATTTAAACATTTCCTGATAGTAAATTTATCAATATTCTCTAGTTTGGTCAAATTTTGATTTATTATAAGTCTATTTCATTAGGAGCATTCAAATGAAAATTGCTATATTTTATTGGTAAACTGGACTTATTACGTAATGACTTTCACTCTCCCCAATAATGCTTTTGTGTCTTTATCCCTACTTTGCAAATGTTAATATAACTCCCATCCTCTATTAGTTAGTATTTGCCTGAAATATCACTTTCTATCCTTTTCTTTCTTTCTGCTTACTTACGCTTTCGTAAACAGCATTTAACTTAAAGAAAATGAACTGGCCCTAACCCGTTTGGCTCACTTGATGGAGCCTCGGCCTGCGTACTGAAGGGTCCCAGATTCGATTCCAGTCAAGGGCATGTACCTTGGTTGTGGGCCCATCCCCAGTGAAGGGTGTGCAGGAGGCAGCTGATCAATGTTTCCCTTTCATGGATGTTTCTAACTCTCTAACCCTCTCACTTCCTCTCTGTAAAAATCAATAACATATATTTTAAAAAAAAAGAAAATCAACGGATCTGAAGCTTTTATAAGCAGGGATTAGGCAATTTATATTTATTGCAGGACTTGTTTCTATATTCTACGTTTTTCATCTCTATTTTCTTCCGTTTTCATGTTTTTTTTCTCCTTCTCTTTTCTTTTATTTGAATTGCCTTTAAGTATTCTTTTGCAAATCTTTATTCCTTTCTTTCCAACCTTTACAGGTTTCCAGTACATATTTACTCTTAGAGTGGTTATCCTTGAAATTTTACCAAATTTTACTATGTCAAAAGTTAACTTTCAAACAGTACATTGCAACTCTGATCTTATCAATTTAAATATGATTATTGTACAGTGTTTTACTGGTAGTTCTCTACTTCTCACCTCCCACTTTTATTTTTTAAACAAATCAGTGAGTTTTATTATTACAGGATAGCAATGCAAGGAGCTGATGACTTACAAATGTGTTTTTGTTTATACCCATATAATATTTATATTTAATTACAATCTGGGACCTTTTCCTTAAACTTGGAAGTTAAATATCCAGTTGCCTATATGCCATTTACACTGTCCAAATGGCACTTAAAACTTCCAAAGAGTTCCTTTTTACTTCCCAGTTCTCTCCCCAGACTTCTCCATCTCAGTCAGTGACATTAGCATCTACCCAATACTCAAACCAAAACACCCAGCCATAATTGACCGATTCCTCCTTCATCTTACACCTAAGTCATCCTTTTATTTATAACTCAAAAATATTCTCAAACCTCTTTTCTTTACTTAATCTTCACCTATTATCAATCCTCACTTCTTAGTCCAGTGGTCGGCAAACTCATTAGTCAACATAGCCAAATAGCAACAGTACAACAATTGAAATTTCTTTTGAGAGCCAAATTTTTTAAACTTAAACTTCTTCTAACTCCACTTCTTCAAAATAGACTCGCCCAGGCCGTGGTATTTTGTGGAACAGCCACACTCAAGGGGTGGAAGAGCAGCATGTGGCTCGCAAGTCACAGTTTGCCCACCACTGCCCTAGTCAAAAGGCAAATTTACGGCTTTCCCCTTTTTAACTTTAATCCCTTTCCAATTCAATCTCCATGAAACAGCTAGAATGTGTGTCAGATCAAGGATTTCTCCAGTTAAAATTTCACTGATCTCTGAATAAATTCCAGATACTGTATGTCCTGCATAGTCTGGCTCCTGAGAACTTCATCTCCTTTAGCTACACTACCTTCATACACACAAAGCCATTTCCTTTTCAATGCCTCTGCTCTGACATTTGTTTCTACCTAGAAAGCTCTCCCTCAACTACTAATTCTTATCTTTCAGATCCCAGCTCAAAAGTCATTCCTAAGAGAAGTCTCTCTGAACATAGGCCCCTATCAGTTACTTCCTATCAAATTAGTGTTTTATTTCCTTCAGACTAATCACCAGAGTTTGTATCATGTTTTTATCTTTTATTATCTGTCTTTCCCACTATAATGTGAGCTTTACAAGGGTATCTTATTTGTCTTGTTGACTGATATAATCCCAGGAACCAGCATAATGCTTAGCACATATTAAATACTTCAATAAATATCCGCTGAATGAATCGCTAATTACTACCACAAATTACATTTGAAAGAATATTAGTAAATTAAATAATAGTGATTAAAGATGATAGAACATAAAATCAGGAAGAGCAAAAGATTCCACCTCAACCTACCAATGTGTCAAAATCAATTATATTTGTAAATTTCTGTCTTTACAGATGTTCTAATACATTTTACTCCCAGGTTTTCTTACAGAATTAATCTCAATCTTATACCCTTTGAGAAATACTAATTTTTTTTTATATAAGAGAAACAGTTTTTTTTGTTTTGTTTTGTTTTAAATATATTTTATTGATTTTTCACAGAGAGGAAGGGAGAGGGATAGAAAGTCAGAAACATCGATGAGAGAGAGACATCGATCAGCCACCTCCTGCACACCCCCCCGACCCCGCTGGGGATGTGCCCACAGCCACGGTACATGCCCTTGACCGGAATCGAACCTGGGACCTTTCAGTCTGCAGGCCGACGCTGTATCCACTGAGCCAAACCGGTTTTGGCAAGAAATACTAATTTTAATATTAGTCCAAGCTGAAGATTTTTCTTAAGAAAATATATTCACCGTCGAACCGGTTTGGCTCAGTGGATAGAGTATCGGCCTGCGGACTAAAGGGTCCCAGGTTCGATTTCCGGTCAAGGGCATGTACCTTGGCTGTGGGCACATCCCCAGTTGGAGGTGTGCAAGAGGCAGCTGATTGATGTTTCTCTCCCATTGTTTCTGACTTTCTAACCCTCTCCCTTCCTCTCTGTGAAAAATCAATAAAATATATTTTTAAAAAAAGAAAATATATTCACCAAAATTGATCCCATGAGACTAAATATTAGAACTAATTATCATAGAAGAAAATTAAAATTATCACAAAGATACTCCATCATCAAGCCTAGGTTTCACAAACAAATACTAACAACATTTAAAGAAATAAACAAGCTATTTAAATAAGAAGCTATTTAAACAACTTTAAAGGAGTAAGTTATTTAAAGGAATAATCTACTTAAACACCAGGACTCAAAAAGATAAAAAGGAAGCACAATCTTTTAGTAAAGTATCAAACTGTCTTCAAGACAAAAAACTAGCAACAATTCACACAATGGCACTCAATATTAAAATCCTATGTAAAATATTAGCAAGCACAATCCAGCAGTTCACTATAATGAGAATACACCATGACTATGTGATCATGTTGAGTTTATTTCAGGAAACAAGGGAAATTAAATATTAAAAAATCTAGTAAAATAATTACTCTTTAAAAGTGAAAAATCTTTATGATCCATTTCTACTGATGCTAAAAAGACTTTAATAAAATTAGCAAACATTCTTGCTATTAAGAAAGAAAAGTGTGTGTGTGTGTCTGTGTGTGAAATCAACCTAAAAGGCAGAATCACTCTTTCTGTAGAAATGACTAGAGCAAGGGTTGGTAAACTGTAGCCCATAGGTTATTTCTAGCCTGTCACTGGTTTATATAAATAAAATCTTTTTGCAAGACAGCTATCCCCATTCATTTACACATTGTCTATAGCTACTTCTACACTACAATGGTAGAATTGAAAATATTTGCTATTTGGCATTTCACCGTATATAGCAATTACAACTCTTAATTCATTCATACTTAATTCCATCAAAGTGATCTTTTCAATGACCAAGTTTTCTTTAGTAAAGCAAAGTGGAAGCATATACTGTATTACAATAGAAGGTACTGAAATTGCCTGTATTTTCAATTTGACTGCCCTTTATAACACACCAAAACCATACTGAAAAAAATCAGTAGGACCTACTGGTCCTACACAGGGCCTGTAAATGCATTTAATAACATATCCAACATTTGAATGTGACATACAGCATTCTTAAAACAATTCATCTCATTGTTAAACATACCCTTCCTGAAGAGATATTTCTTGGTTTTCTTCAGGACTACTGCTATCACTGTGTAGTCCAGGTTCATTTTCATCTTTTCCTGGTAGAGTCTCCCAACTTTCATCACTTGAGGACTGATCTTTTTCTGTACCAGAATATCGATGAGGCAAAGAAGCAGACCATTCTCCATCACTGCACTCTGAACTATAAATTTAGAACAGAAAGAAAATAAATTGTCATTATATGTGCATATATGTGCATTTATCATTTGGAGTGTTAACCAGGCATCATGGTATAGAGTAGACTACTGATGTCAAACATGCTTCATCAGTTGCTAATTTTTAAAAGGAATTCATTCATTCATTCATTCATTCATTCACTCATTCAGCAGAATGTAACTTTTTAAAAATCCTCACCTGAGGATATGCTGAGAAGAAGGGGAGAGGAGGGCAAGGGAGAGGAAGCAAGAGGAGAGCGAGAGCGTGAGAGAGAGAGAGAGAGAGAGACAGAGAGACAGAGAGAGAGAAAGAGAAACCAAAACCTAGGCCCCATGCCCCGACACAGAATCGAACCAGCAACCTTTTGGCACAAAGGACGATGCTCCAACCCAGTCACTCCAGCTGGGCAGAATGGAACTTTTTCAAGTGAATGTAGCATATGGCAAGGCAAATCAGGAATTAATTTATTAGTTTCTTCACGAAGAAATTCCATGGTGCCAAAATATAGGTTCTTTATATTTTAGACATATTTTTAAGTAAAAATTTAAACTTAACTTGGTAATTATAAAATTCTACATAAAATAATAGATTTATTATTCACATGGTCTAATTAAAACTTTTTAATTAAAACAACTGTGTAAACATAATGACAAAATGATAAAATGTCTTCTATGAATGAATTTCTACTATTTTCATGTTTTAAAAGCTTAGCTATTTTTTCCTTTTTCACAGACTTTAAAGTGAAGATACATTTAAATTTATATAAAGTAGCACTGACAATCTTTAGTGAAGTTCTTTGGTAGGACTATGAGCCCAAAATATATTTCAATTCAAGAGAATATTTAGGTAAGAAACCAAGACATATGATAAGGGATTAATAAAGAACCTCAGAAAATTATTTTATTGGTTATATTTAACTCTGATTAATCTGGTTACATTGACCTACTCTTAAAAGTACCAGTCATACTAACAAAGGCAAAAATATTACTTATTGATGTTAAAAAGAAATCTTAACTAGCCCTTCCAACCATCTCAACCATTTTGGTCAAGAATCCCTTAAAGAATTACTTTTGTGAATTGACTTTTGAGAAATCCATTTAAGTTCATGTTTTTGAAAGGAAGTGATAACTGGTAAGAAATTATCTTTTCTTTATGATGACAATATATTATTAATATCTAGACTAGTGAGATCCTCCTTCTGTAGGTAGATGAACCCAAGAGATCAAAATGCTATTAACAAAGAACAGCTCTAATCTGAGCTCTGAGAAGTTAGAAGTAAAATCAGCATCTAATTTTCCATAAACGGTGGGCAGCAGGGCACAGACATCCTGGTGAAGGAATGCAACGTAGCTCTAGAATAGCAAATAAAAGGCAATAAATGCAAATAAAATGCCTGTAAAATTTTCTGTGACCCAAAGAATAATCTAAGATCAAGTAAAACATTTCTAAGCTTGCATCAATATCAAAATCTACCAGAAAATAGATTTAAAAGTTTATTAAGCTATTTCTTTGACTATGAAACTAAAGTCAAAGCTAAAATACCAATTCCAATTTTGAGAATATTTAGGTAAGATTTCTATATTAATTTGTGATTTTTTACATACTAAAATAAATACCTCAGTTTAGACATTTTACTCAGAGTATGATCCTGTTCAGAAAGGTTAACACATGGAACTTCTGAACTTTTCTAGATTAACGCAATAATAAAATATCTACAAATTTTAATGCAAAAAGAACGTCTATCAATAGTCAATATTTAAGAAGCCTATGTCAAGGATTGGCAAACCACAGCCACTGGGTCAAATCTGGCCCTGCTGCCTTTTAAAAAATGGTCTATGAGTTTAAATAAACAAACAAACAAACAAATAAAAAGTTTTTTACATATTTATCTGTGATTTTGTCTCTTAATTACCAAACCCTAAATTATTTACTATCTGGCCATTTAAGAAAAAGTTTGCAGACAATTGGCCTGTATCATCATTACTCATTTACATAACCCTCACCTCTGAGATAATTTTAAAATATCAATCCCCAACCCTGGCTATCATACTAAGCTTTCATAAACACTAACTGCCCACTAATCCATTTTTATATTTCACACTCCTTTTCAAGTTATATTTTAAAAATAAAATTCACCTGCCAGGTAAGTCCCTTTCTGGAGTCAACCTGCCTGGATTTGAATCCATCACTTATTAGCTGTGAAAAAGTTACTTAACCTCTCTCTGTGCCTTTATCACTTCACATACCAGGTAAATACAATAGTGACTAATAGCTCACTGAGTTTGTGTGATGAGTAAATGAGTCAATATATATTAAACATCCTAACAGTGCCTAGTAAATAAGCCACCAATAACTGTTAGCAAATCTTTAACATTTTTTATTCAAATACATTTAGTTACCTCCTAAGCAATATCCATAAAATTCCAAATTTGATGACTTAGCTATACTTTTTATTTCCATTAAAATAAATACATCCATATATAAAAGCCCAAGCAATCGAATGACTGGTTGACCAGTCGTTATGATACGCAGTGACCACCAGGAGCTGCCCCCTGGGGGTGAGTGTGTTCCCACAGTGGAAGTACTGCTTAGCTGATGGACGGACAGCAGGCACAGAGCTCACAGCTAGCAAGCACAGTTGTGGCAGCACGAGCCTCTCCTGCCTCTGTGGCAGTGCTATCAGCAGCAGCTGGCAGGCGCAGTAGGGCTGGGATGAGCGGGAGCTGTGCACACAGTGCCCAGCCTGGGCTCGGGCTCCTCCTCGGTCACCTGCCATTTCGCACACTACTACATCCCTTGGGAATGTCGGACTGCTGGTTTTGGCCAGGCCTGTGGGGATTGGCCAAAATCAGCAGTCTGACATCCCCTGAGTCCTGGATTGCAAGAGGCACAGATGATGCTGAGGGACCCCACCAGCGCACAAATCTGTGCACTGGGACTCTAGTATAATGATAAAAATTAGTAACACTTACTGTGTGCTACCTAATATATTTCTCCCAGTTTGGAAAAGTCTAGACTATCTAGACTACATAAAAAAAGTTGAAACTTTAAATAACATGATTTTCTACAACCTGATGCCAGTTACTAGTACATTGTTATATCCAACTGTTTTGTTACATGAATACATTATTTCAGATACTGTCCCTGAAATATGAACTTACGCCACAAGCATTACTCCCACCATCAAGAATGTCTTCACAATCTTTTCACCTTTTTTCCCTTGCAGGCCCAGATCATTCTTTTGTTCTTAAATCATGGACTAGACATCTTGTCTATTTAGTCAAACTCACTGCAGCACAGCTACCTCTTTAACAATGCATTGAAAGGTATTTTTTATAAGTATAAAATCACAGCTTATTTAATAATGACCAAAAAAGTATCTGAAGAGATAAGCCTAAATAGGAAGCATTTGTAAACTAATACTGTGCAACTACATGGTTTTAAAACTTTTAGTGATATCAGTTTATTTCAAAAAGACTAAAAATTAATCCTCTTTAAAAGTATACTCCAGAAATTAATATGCATTTGTGATATAAGTGGTAGAAAGTAATACATGAACAATTTCCTACTAATATTTCATTATGAACATTCTGACAAATTTCAAACTTAATGTCTATTATTAAAAGTCCAAATTAGCTCAGACAGAGCTAGTCAGAGGAGACTATGTAACTCTTACAACGATTTTTTTTTTACTAAAAAAAAAAAAAAAAACCCAGAAAACAACCTACTACAGGCAATTTCCTTACCGAAGAAACAAAATACTATATTTATATATTTTACATCAGGTGAAAGTTCCATCTATGACAGCCTCTTTTTATCCCTGGTGTTGGAATGCCACATTGCTAAACACAAGCTTTGAAGTAAGACAGATTTAGGTTAGGATCCTGGCTCAGTACTTACTGGCATTTAACTTCCCTGAACTCACTATTCCTCATCTGTAAAATGAGAATATTAATATTTAATTTTCAGGGCTATAATAATGTTTAAATGAATACTGCAGATAAAATGGTTAGCATAATTTCTGGAAAAGGGCAAATATTTGATTAATAAAGAATGTCTTTATTGTATAAGCCATTTGCTTAGATCAGTGGTCGGCAAACTCCTTAGTCAACAGAGCCAGATATCAACAGCACAACAATTGAAATTTCTCTTGAAAGCCAATTTTCTTAAACTTAAACTTCTTCTAATGCCACTTCTTCAAAATAGACTGGCCAAGGCCATGGTATTTTGTTGAAGAGCCACACTCAAGGGGCCAAAGAGCCGCATGTGGCCGCCACTGGCTTAAACCTTTCATTTGGATTTCTAACCAGCACACCAACCATTTTCTTCTTTTCTATACTTCAGAAAGTCTATATCCTCTGGTTTGTCTTACTAAATGGTAATATCAGCTACCTGGTAATCCCATTAGCTTTAATTTTAGTCTCTTTACCAGAGGCCAGTAAATTCTGCCCTGGCCCATGAGTCAAATCTAGCCACCTGTCCATTGTTTTATGAGCTGGAAGCTAAGAATGGTTTTTGTGTTTTTGTTTTTTGTTGTTTTTTTTTTTTTTTCATTTTAAAATGGTTACAAAAATGCCTACACAATATCCTTGCTTTATCTTTTGTCCACAAAGCTTCCAGGAGTCTGGAGGAGACATGGGTTGATGGAAGAGAAACTGGAGCAGGAAAGGGTGAGCAAGCTCAGTAGGAGCACTGTAGTCAAAGAAAATGAATACTGAGAAAAGTCACCTGACTGTGGAAATCAGGTCACTGTTAACATTACAGAATAGACAAATAATATTGAGAAATAGATCTGGAGGTGTTTAAGAAGAGTGGATAATAAAGAAACAGAAGATATAAATATGGAACATTTACTCTGAAAAGTCAGCAATCAAAGAGAAAAAAACCAAATGGGCAAGTAGTTAATAGAACAAGATCAAGTGAAGATTTTCCCCCAGATTTAGAAAAACTGGAGAATGGGAGGTGGAGGGGAACATCCTAGGAATAAGGATAATAGAAAAGGTGTCAGATATGACTACAGGCACAGAATGATAAAAGTTATCTCTCTTCACTGAAAATAGAAATACTGATATATCCTATCCAGTGGTCGGCAAACTGCAGCTCGTGAGCCACATGCGGCTCTTTGGCCCCTTGAGTGTGGCTCTTCCACAAAATACCACGGCCTGGGTATAAGAATATTTATATTTAATTTTCTACTTTGAAGAAGTGACGTTAGAAGAAGTTTAAAAAATTTGGTTCTCAAAAGAAATTTCAATCATTGTACTGTTGATATTTGGCTCTGTTGACTGATGAGTTTGCCAACCACTGTCCTATCCTATCTAATAAAGAGGGAATATGCAAATTGACCATCACACCATCACAAAGATGGCGGCTCCCATTGCCACAAGATGGCAGCACTCAGTTCCCTCAGGCGGGTCTGGCTGCTCCTTGTGCCCACTGCCAGAGTCCCACAGTCCTTTCAGCCCAGCCAGGGGGCAGGGGCTGCAGCAGGCACACAGTGCAGCCAGACCTGCCCTCAGCTCCCCAGGGCCAGCCCAAGGTGCAAGCAAGCCTTGGTTGGCAGCTGCCCAACTGCCCAGGGCAGGCCAAGATTCAAGTAACCAGGACCGGCCAAGGCTTACACTGCTGGCAGTGGTAGCAGCAGAGAGGTGATGGGCTCCTGGACTGTGAGGGGGCAGGCTGGGCTGAGGGAGGCCCCCCCCCACTCCAGTGCATGAATTTTCATGCACCAGGCCTCTAGTTCTAATATAAAGAAAAAGAAAACAAGAGAGTTCATTGTTAACTACCTCAGTATCTATAAGAAAGCAGGAGACAAAGTTATCTACTAAAGAGTGACAGGAGTGCATGAAACTAAAGCAAAAAGAGAAATAATTTAAAAATAAATTTTCAAAGAGAGTAAGCAACAGGACAAATTGGATATGAAATAATTATGGATTAGAGGACCATTTGTTCTTGATTATAAAAACACAGGAGTTAAACACTTAAATTCTCAAAAGAAAAACTAAAGTACCAGTTTAATTTTCATATGCTCTAGTATTGTCTCCCATTAACATTTAGAGATGTATTAAAAAGCAGACCACTATAATTTATTAGAATGTTATACTTTTTACACATTCAGCTGTGACCCAAAAAACTTTTTTCACATATGGGATGAAATTATGTGATTTCTACACAAATAATTTATGTACAAATCATTTAGGTAAGTTTAATTTTGTTACCTGACTAATGAGAGAGGATCAAAAAAACCTTATTGAAAATACTCTGGATGGAAACTGTGTTAAAGCATATAATGCTTTGCATTTTCAAAGATAGTATACTGAACATAATCTAAACAATCTAGGACATTTTACCACTGTTAACATTTAACTATGTTGTAAGAGAGTGATATATATATGGAAGTTGTTTAAATACACAAGCCTGCTTAACTTAGTAAATAAGACCCAAATGGTATCTTTTTTTGAATGTACCTGCTTTTTACAACTTTCTGGTTCTTTCCCTTAATATCAGATTATAATCTGTAACACCCTCGCATGCCTGTGGAACAAAGCTGTTTATCTTTAACTTGGAAACAAGATGAAAGGGTATGCTAAAATGTTAGAGTGTGTGTTTTAAGACCTTTGTCTTGGCTGTTCATAGATGTTTTATTTGTTGCAATATAAAAAGATCAGAGGAGGTCTTTCTGCATGGCTCTGACATAACTTATAGAGAAGAAGAAAGGAGCTTAATTTAGTCCCATGATAATTACCTGTACATCTTGTCTTCTTCATAAGGTTGGTGAATACCAAGGAAACAGGTACCATGACTATTTGCATTTACAGAGTACCCAGGACAGTCTGACACTTAGGAGGATTTCAATAAATCTTTTTTTAATATATCAATTGAAATACACTAAATAGCTAATACTCTTTTTATTCTCCCAACACCATCAACAAAAAAAAGCTGTTAAAATATTTTTGTTTGAGTTAAGTTTTTTACTTTTTAAGCAAGGTAAAGTAGGGACAGGAAAAACTGTGAAAGAAACCTCAAGTGCTATAAGAAATGGTTAGAATAGTTAGACCCGAGGTTAAAATGTACTGACATGGCTAAAAGCTTTTTTAAATTCAAGATCTGTCTTCAACAGTTTATTAAAGTTCTCAAGGTGTATTTCAAAAGAGCAGGATATTAACCTTAGCTCTTTGGATTAATTCCAAGTCTGGTAATTATATGCTGCCGATTAAAATTCCCCTTACAGTTCTAATTTAATAAGGTGGTGCTCAGTTCCTGTCAAACACCTCAGAGCAATGCTACCAGCTGCAGTGCTTTTCCCATAGATTGTAATGTTTCAGATGTGATTAAGTGATCATTTAGAATTTTTCAGGGAAGAAAGGGGTCATGCATTCATTAAAATGCCTTTCATCTAATAAAGCATATATACACTATACGTTTCTAAGTGGCCAAAATTTCTGTATCTACATATATCACAGTAAATTTTAGTTATGCTTTTGATAACGTAGTTCAATTTGTAACTGTTATAATAGAAACATAAAATATTTTCCAAGTACATCATCTGTAAGTTTTACAAAACAGTGAAAACTCAAAAAAAAAAATCATGCAAATTCAAAGCAGAAGCTATTTGTACTTTCCTTCTCAAAACTCATGAGTGACTGTGTTCCCCATTTCTCCAACCTGCTAGTATCAGAAATGAGCAGGACTACCATAAAACATTAAGTAGATGAACAGTTGGCAAAATGAAACTAAACAGGAGTTATAACTATTAAATTTCAACCTTTATCTCGCACCATATTAAAAGGCATCTGGCAACTGTGATCCTTTGCAGGGAGCAAGCATAGAGGAACCGGAAACAGTAAGATAGAAATAAAATTCCTTGTTAAAATTGTAGTGACTATTGAAATGAAGCCCTAAAACTTATCTTAACATTTATAGATGAAAATATAAGTAGAATCCTAAATAGAACCATTACACTTATTTTGTGGTGAATCTTTTAAAAAAAATCCCGTTTCTGGCATTTCAATGTGTTTTTTAAAAGTGCTCCAAAATTACTTTTATCATTTAAGCACACCCAACTACAGGTTCTGTAAGTCAATATATTATTAAAAAGTTGATTTAAAAAAAAAAAGTTTCTATTAACTATAAGTACTTTTCTCATCTGTATAATCTGTAAAAAAATCTATTGCCCTGACCAGTTTAGCGTTGGCTTGTGGACTGAAGGGTCCCAGGTTCGATTCCAGTCAAGGACATATACCTTGGTTGTGGGCACATCCCCAGTAGAGGATGTGCAGGGGGCAGCTGATCGATGTTTGATGTTTCTAACTCTCTATTCCTCTCTGTAAAAAAAATCAATGAAAATGTATTTTTAAAAATCAATTATTGTTTAGATTAATGACATTTCATTTAAGGGAAAAATTATAAATATGTATGCTAATACAACACCCTATAACTTTTAAAAACCCAGAACTATTCTAAGCAAAGAAAATACGCCATTCACAAAAAGAATCAATTTAAAAGCCAAGAATCAAGAAAACTACCTTTTCTCTTTAGGTTAGCAAATAGCATAAAAATTTCAACTTCATTAAATGACATTATGCCTAACTATTAAAAGAGGTTTTTCTTTATTAGTGTGTCCGCAATGGAGAGGGCACAGCCAAATTAAGTGACTTTCTTCAAAAGCAAAAAATGTAATGGGAAAAAGTGCAACACCCTCATATTTTCAAAAGATAAGTTATCTAAGACTAAGTTGTTTTATTTTTTAATAGTAACTTCAAGGTAAATACAGTTAACAATCCAATCCAAACGTCTTAGGAATAAACATGTTTTGTGATTTAGATCCCAGCCCCTCCCCACCCTCTTGAGATTTAGAACATTACCTAACAATTCCTAGTGGGTCTAAGCCAGCACCCAATAATCAAGCACTCATATTACTCCCACAAAATTTATAAATACTTGAAAAAAAGGATTCATTTTAGTTCAGACCCCAATCTGCTGTCAAGTAAGTTAACATCAGGTCAGGTTTTGCTGCCAACATCCATTTTTAGAACTTTGTGGATTTTGGATAAAAGAGTGTGGACCTAAACTGGAAAAAAGAAACGTCAGACAAAAGTTTTAACTATCTTTACCCTTAATTTAAAAAACAGTAGGTTACAAAAATATAGTCAATTAAGCCTTAAAGTTTACAAACTTCCATGATGGTATAGGTATTATATTTCAACTGTTCCTACAAATTAGTTAATTCATATGGTATTTTATTAATCTTGTTATATGATATAAAATACATAAAATATATTCATAGTCTAAAGGTTGTCTTCCTTTGTTACACCTTCTAGTTAAAAAATATTTATTTCCACAAGCTAATAAAATCTTGGAATTGCTTTGTAATTGAACATAGTTGGGGTTTCAACTAGCTTAAAAGGACATTTGGACTCTGGGATAATAGAGTCAGCAATTGGACAAAGAAATTCTCCATGTCTCTTTCTTTTGTCTTACATTTTGGAAAAATAAAAAAGTATGTAACAGGGATCAGAATGCTTATTATAAGAAAAGTTATGGCCCTAGCCAGTTTGGCACAGTGGACAGAGCATCACCCTGTGGACTGAAGAGTCCCAGGTGTGATTCAGATCAAGGATATATACACAGTGGACAGAGCATCACCCTGTGGACTGAAGAGTCCCAGGTGTGATTCAGGTCAAGGATATATACCTCAGTTGCAGCCTCAATCTCTGATCCCAGTCTGGGCAGCAACCAATTGATGTGTCTCTCTCACACCGATGTATCGCTCTCTCCCCCTCTCCCTTCCACTCTCTCTAAAAATCAATGGAAAAATATCCTCTGGTGAAGATTAAAAAAAAAAAAAACACAACACACCTAGACTGACTTACCACAGAATTTTTAAAACTATGATAAATGTTCACCTTGAATTTCATTGAGATACAAAGTATTAAATTAGTACCTATTCTTTTGTAATAATAATCACATGGATATAATTTATGTGAACTCCTAAAATATCTCAAAGACAGTTTCTGTAAAAAACTAACCACTACTTTGCATGTATGGTTAGCACTTGGTAAATAAGAATAGTTGAGGAGGAACCAAGATGGCATAGGTAAACACCTATACTGGTGCCTTACACAACAATTTCAAAACTACAACTAAAGACAAAACGGACATCATCCAGAACCACAGGAAAGCTGGCTGAGTGGAAATTCTACAACCAGAAAGAAAGATAAAAGGATACTGAGACGCAGAGGAGGTGAGGAGGGCAGAGTTGAGGAGACGCAGAGATGTGCGCACAAGCAGAAAGGGCGGGCAGCTGAATACCCAGCTAGTTTCTCGAATGGGGAGGGAAACAAAGGCTCCCCACTGCATTGATCCCCAATCCTGGGCAAGTCTTGGAGAACACAGACTCATACGGGTTGAAACTGGACTGTCAGGAGGAAGCACACTGAAACTCTCCAACTACAAGGGTACGCGAGCTCGCAGAGAGGGCGCGTAACTGGCTCTCGTTCGGGAGGGGTAAAAAAAACCTACGGACTGCACTGTGACCCAGTTCTGGGTGAGACTTTGGGTATCCAGACTCACTTGGGGAGAACCTAAGTGAGGTTCAGATATAGTGAAGGTCAGATATAGAGCTTCACAGATAAGAAGCTAAAGGTATTCATCACCGCCAAACCAGTATTCTATGAAAAGCTGAAAGGTATTCTTTGAGAAGAAGAAGAAAAAGGTAAAGATGAAAATTATGAACAATAAATACATGTCTATCAACAAATGAATCTAAAAATCAAGTGAATTAAAAATCTTATGAACTTGCCGAGACCGGTTTGGCTCAGTGGATAGAGCGTTGGACTGCGGACTGAAGGGTCCCGGGTTCGATTCCGGCAAGGGCATGTACCTTGGCTGCGGGCACATCCCCAGTAGGGGGTGTGTAAGAGGCAGCTAATCGATGTCTCTCTCTCATCGATGTTTCTGACTTTCTATCCCTCTCCCTTCCTCTCTGTAAAAAATCAATAAAATATATTTTAAAAAAATCTTATGAACAGAATAAATTGGTGAATATAATAGAATCAGGGGCATAGAAAAGGAATGGACTGACAATTCTTGGGGTAAAAGGGGTGTGGGAGGTGCAGGAAGAGACTGGACAAAAATTGTACACCTATGAATGAGGATAGTGGGGGGGGGGTAAAGGCAGAGGGTGGGATGGGTACCAGGTGGAGGGGAGTTATGGGGAAGAAAAAAGAGCAACATTGTAATTTGAATAATAAAGATTAAATTTTTACAAAATAAGAATAGTTGAACCTGGCCAGTATGGCCCAGTGGTTGAGCATTGATCTACAAATCAGATGGTCACAGTTCGATTCCTTGTCAGGGCCCATACCCAGATTGTGGCTCAACCCCGAGTGGGGGGTCATGTAGGAGGCAGCCGATCAATGATTCTCTCTCTCTCTCTCTCCCTTCCTCTCTGAAATCAGTAAAGATATATATATATATAAAGACTATTTGATATGTTAAAATACCTACGTATCTGATGGATGTCAGAGAGCACATCCATCAAACACCATGGCAGTCGAAAGAAATCACTTCGTTCACTACACAATTTGGCAAAGTGTTGAATAAAACCTTACCTGTCTTCATCTTTGTCATACAGTTGGTAATAATCTCCACAGCTATTCCAAAAGGTGTTATCCATAACTCCTTGCCTTCCTGCTGTGGCTCCACTTTCTGATGTTATTTGGTTATTTTCTGTTTCACTCTGCGTAACTCGTGCGAAAGGTAGATCCAAGAACATACAATCATGTTCTCCATCGAGGTCATCACATTTTATCAAGAGGTCATCTGAGCCATTTTCCTCAACTTCCAAAGCCTCCCTCCACCTCTGAACACTTCTTTGTTTAGCCTCATGCCTATTAAGACCTGATTCTTGATTCACCTGGCTTGAACTTATCAGTTTTCTAACTTTAGGCCTCACTACCTGTTCAGGAGAACTTCCCTGCTTGTTGTCCCTATCCCTGGTATTTTGTTCACTGCAAATATGCCCCAGAGCACAGGCTGTATCTTCCGTTGAATTTTCTCTCTTTCTCTCCTGACTAGTATTATTTTGTTCTTTCTTTCTAATAATTTCCTCTTCCGAGGAGGACCTCCGAAATTCCTGATTGGTTTGACTGACAATGTCACCAGTAGAACTTTTCACTAAAGGCGCTGAATCAAACTCTTCAAACTCATCTTGTATTTCACAGTTAAAAGCGGGAACTGGTGGTAAAAGACCTGTATTTGCCTCTATCTCTCCATTTTCCAACTCAAATATTGTATTGCCCAAAGCTTCCTGATGTCTACCACCTTCCGCAACTTCTGAAGAAGGCTGAAGACGATCTTTATCCTCCTCTCCATGACTGCCATCTGGATCATAAGAGTCAGTATGAACCAATGCAATTCCATTTTGGACACTTGAGGCATTACAGGCTGGTGGAGTATATTCTCCCTCAGAGTTACTATGAAGATCTGTACTGCTTTCTAAGGTCTCCCTGCCTTCCCCACTCTGTTGTACTGCTGCAAAGGATGGACTGCTCTCAATGGTCTGATTCAATGCTGTATCACAAATGGGAATTTCTGTTTCACTTTTTTCAAATAAAGGATTGTTGGGTAAAGAAGATTGAACTTGATCCAATGGACTGGAACCTTCATAGAGAACAAAAGAAAACATATTTGGAGGGATTAATTTAGATAAAATTTGATTTAATAATGGCTATTTTAAGTAAAAATCATACCAATTATTACCTCTTTGAGATTATAAAAGAATTTCTCTGATAGGTGCTTCTATGTACCTTACTTAACTGGGAGGGCAGAATGGTTACCCTATGAGCTCATTTATGCCACTGGTCACTCAGTATCATCTCACATATATTTTGCAGATTTTCCACCTAAATCCTAACGCCTAAAACATTCTACAAAATACATTAAAAGCAGATGAAAGACCAAAAAATATAAGACATAAGTGAAGTCACTGCCCTCCCAGTAATTAGGGTGTGTAATTCAAACTTAAGTTCTATTACATGCAGGTGTAAAAAAAAAAAGAAAACAAAACAAAACAAAAAACAACTTCAAAAGTACTTATGATAGATATAAGATCAGATTACATATATAACAAAAAAGAAACTCTACTGTGTTTGATGTCAATTCAGAAGATTATATCTCAGTCTCTGATACATAATATTAGATTTCTATCCCAAAAGTAGACTGTTGTAATATAGCTATAATGAGTTAGCTTCAGATATGTTACAGCTATGAATGAAAAACAACAAAAAAGTCAATGTTGATTCTCTTTGCCACAAATTGTCAGAATCTTGATACAAAAATAAAATCATATCAAGTCTAAATTACTTTAGCATGAGTATCTTTTATCACTACTAACTGAATAATAAAAATGAAGACATGAAATTTACTGGAACAAAAATTTATAAATTACAAATAACTGAAGATCAGCCTTGTCATTCCACCAAAAGGCTTATTTAATAGAATGACCTTACATAATAATTCAGACTCTTATATATAAACTAGAGACCTGATGCACAATATTCATGCAACAGTCCTTCCTTCCCCTGACTCCCAGCACCGACTTCCCTCTGGCACCCAGGAACTGGGCTTCCCTCACAGCCCTGGCTTGATCCAGAAGGTGATCTAATTAGCATATTATGCTTTTACTAGAGGCCCAGTGCACGAAATTCTTGTGTGTGGGGGGGGGAGGAGTGTCCCTTAGCCCAGCCTGCATCCTCTCATATCTGGGACCCCTCAAGGGATGTGCGACTGCCTGTTTAGACCCGATCCCTAAATGGGCAGTCAGACATCCCTGTCACAATCCAGGACTGCTGCCTCCCAACTGCTCACCTGCCTGCCTTCTTGATTGCCTCTAACCGCTTCTGCCTGCCAGGTGATCATCCCCAACCACTCGCCTGGAAGCATGATTGATGCCTAAGTGCTCCCCTGCCAGTCTGTTTGCCCCCAACTTCCTTCCTCTGATGGCCTGGGCATCCCTAACTACCCTCCCATGTAGCCTTGGTCCCTCCCAACATCCCTCTCCTGCTGGCCTGGTCACCCCTAACTGCCCTCCCTTGCAAACCTTGTACCCTGCAAGTGCTCTCCCCTGCAGGCCTGGGTCCCCACAACTGCCCTTCCTTGCAGGCACAGTCACCCCCAACTTCCCTCCTTCTGTCAGCCTGGTCACCTCTAACTACCCTTCCTTGCAGGCTGATCACCCCAACTGCCCTCTCTTGCAGGCCTGGTCCTTCCCAACTGCTCTCCCCTGCTGGCCATATTGTGGTGGCCATCTTGTGTCCATCCACATGGGGGCAGGATCTTTGACCACATGAGAGCAGCCATCTGTGTGTTGGAGTGATGGTCAATCTGCATATTACTCTTTTATTAGATAGGCTAGAGGCCTGGTTCACTGATGGAGGCCAGCTGGTTTGCCCTGAAAGGTGTCCTGGATCAGTGTAGGGGCATGGGGCGGCCTGGGCAAGGAGCCTGTAGTGGTTTGCAGGCCGGCCACGCCCCCAGGTGACCCAAGTGGAGGCCCTGGTATCTGGGATTTATTTATCTTCTACAACTGAAACTTTGTTGTTCAGAACGGAGCCAACCCTTCTGCTCCCTCCATGGCAGCAGGGCCACATAGCTGGGGGAACCCAAGCCTGCCCCCTGCTCTCTCCATGGCCACAGCCATCTTGGTTGGGGTTAATTTGCATTTTGCATACTTGCTCCTGATTGGCTAGTGGGTATGGCTTGTGGGTATAGCTGAGTGATGGTTAATTTGCACATCACTCTTTTATTAGATAGGACTAGTGGCCCGGTGCACAAAATTCATGCACGGAGTGAGGGGTTCCCTCAGCCCAGCCTGCATCCTCTCCAATCAGGGACCCCTTCGGGAATGTCTGACTGCTGGCAGTCGGACATCCTTCTTGCAATCTAGGAATACTGGCTCCTAACTGCTCACTATCCTGCCTGACTGATCGCCCCTAACCCCTCTGCCTGCCTGACTGATCGCCCCTAACCATTTCTGCCTGCCTGCCTGATGGCCCCTAAGTGCTCCCCTGCTGGCCTGATTGCTTCTAACTGCCTCTGCCTGGGGAGCAGACGCTGTGCTGGCGGTGCCGGCCAGCCCACGGCACCTGTTCCGTCCCTCCGCGGGGCCCCAGCCTGGGAAGCTGACGCTGCGCTGGCAGTCCTGGCAGGTCCGTGCCGCTCGGCCCTGCCCCCCGCTCCTGATTGGCAGGTAGCGTAGTGAAGGTATGGTCAAATTTGCATATTACTCTTTTATTAGATAGTATTATTATAGATGACAATAAAAATAATCTAGAATTATCAAGTTTGTTCAGAACAAGAGAAAGATGGCATTCTAATCCAAAATAATATATTTTAATACATGAGTATCTGCAAAATACTTTTCAAACCACTGGTTAAAAAATTTTAATTAACTATGAATTACTTGGCATTTATATTTTATAAAATGATTTTTAAAAAAAACCAAATGAGCCAAGTTACATTGATTTAAGAAACAATTTTGAAAATCAAAATTTAAACTTAATATGCAAGGGAAAATATACTCAACTGACATTTTTAAAATGTATTTGATTAAAATATGATTTCCTCTGGTTGAAGGATGTGAAATTGTAATCACTGATACGAAAGTGTAGTTATATTTTAATAATTGGCCACATTCTATTTTCTTCTATGTTTAAATGTTAATAGTAATTCAATAATATTAATTATATTAAATTAATTAAACTAATATTAAATTAATTAAAATTTTCAGAATAGAATTTCTTTATAGAAATGTACAGCATTTTTACTCAATGACACACATAAAACCCACTCACAATTTTAAATATCACAAGATTAATTCCTTCAGGCTTATTAATAGTTTTTAAACAATTTTGTGATACATACCTGAGGAATTTTCCTTTGGAACATCATCTAGTTCCAACACTTCATAGTCATCACCAGCTCGACCTAAGCTTCTTTCATGCCTTGTCATACAAGGTTTAAAACTGACATAGGCATGTCTTCTTCCATATCTCCTGCCTGTGATTGTCTGATATCCTCCCGCTGGTTTGGGCCAGGCAGCCTTGTTGGATTCTTGATCCATTGCTGAGAAACAGAGTTAAAAATAAGAGTCACAGCAAATTACTTTCATACTGGTGAGTGGTGGGGGTACTGTTTGAACATATATGCTATTTGCCAAATCATATGCTATTAAACATCAATTGTACCTTATGTTTTTGTAAATTAAGTTTCATTTATTTACTAGTAAGCAATTCAAAAGTGTCAACCAATTTTTTAAAATTACTTATATTGAAATCTTAATGCTTATATAATACTCTCTCAATATAGATTTAGAAAATAAAATAAAGTAAAAATAAAATAACCAATCAATATTGTAATATGCAAGTAGTTCTCATTTTCTAAAGTAAACCTTATTAATATCTACTATATTATAAAAGTTATGTGGCCTCTTTACCCACAAAAATATCTTTTAAAGTTTGGTTTCTTTAAGGCGGTGGTCGGCAAACTCATTAGTCAACAGAATCAAATATCAACAGTACAATGATTGAAATTTCTCTTGAGAGCCAAATTTTTTAAACTTAAACTTCTAATGCCACTTCTTCAAACTAGACTGGCCCAGGCTGTGGTCTTTTGTGGAAGACACACTCAAGGGGCCAAAGAGCTGCATGTGGCTTGAAAGCTGGTTTGCTAACCACTGCCTTAAGGTATTTTAGACTTTATAACTTACCAAACTACAGAAGCTCATTAAAAATTGGAAAATGATTCTCCAAATTATCTCAGTAAAGTACCTTACATATAAGTGCTCAATACATATCTGTTGATTTCAGTTCTAGCACATGATATGATGAGGATTTCAATTACATTATGAGAAATACATTCCTGTCAAAGGTGACAGGTAACTTCTTTAAACGATAGCTATAATACCATAAAGAACCAACTGGACCATCAAAAATAAGTCCAAAATGTTAGGGCCAGGTAAAATTCTCTAAAAGAAAATAATGGAGCCAAGTCAAATACATGCTACCCCACCTTTCAAAGTTAACATTGATACACATTATAGTAAGAAAAACCACCAACATTTGAATAACTTGAATACTAAGTCATGATGATTGAGAAATATACAGTACTAAGCAGTATCTTTTACTAAATATGACATTTTATATGAATTAAGTATAAGTTTACTTAGTCAATTCAATTTTATGTATACAAGGTAGGAATTAAAACATTATCCCACAGTATATGGAATAGTCAATAAATACGACAGTTATGTATTTTATTGCATTAAAATAAGAAGTATAATTGCTCCCAAGCATGAAAGAAAAACAAACATGTACTTATAAAATACAATAGCAAGTATTACATTATGTTATTTAATCCCTTCAACAACCTAATGAGATAAATACTGTAGTTTATTTTAAAGATTAAAATTTAAGGTTAAAATTAAGTATTTAAGTAGTTTGCTCCATAATACAATGACTCCAGAACCAGTGCCCTTAACAATAACTCCAAAGAAATAGTCTCAAAGTGGAAAGTACAATTGAAGCCAAGGATATGTGAAAGGAATATAAAAAATTAGAAATGCAGCTTTATAAATATCTAACATATGGAGGAAAACTGGCTGTAAGTAGGACCATAATCACATGTCATGTATGACACTGAGGTATCTGGAGGGAAAATTATAAGTCCTCAATGTAAAGAAATTGACAGAGACACCCTGCTTACCTGCTGGCTCTTTTTCAGTAAACTGTGACATATATGGCAGCTTTTGTGTGCCCAGTTCAATGGAATTTTGGGTGTGACTTAGTTTTTACTCACACAATTAATAAGCTGCAGAAGATTCCTACAAAGAAACAATGGATTAAACAAAATAACAATACAAGAACAAAAGACAAAATTAATATCTGCGTTTAGTGAAACCTTTGTTAGCCATTTAACAACAAAATTAACCTGATTAGACAGGTTAATCAAAATCCTCATCTATATATATAAAAGGCTAATAAGCTAAGCATCCCTCTGAAAGTCCAACCAGTCGATATGACATGCACTGACCGACCACCAGGGGGCAGATGCTCAATGCAAGAGCTGCTATAATGCACACTGGCCATTTACAAAGAAATGGCACCGTGAAACTGGCACTGACAAAACAACTCTCAGCTGCCCCCAACTGGGACACAGGCCCTGCCACCACCATGGAGCAATAGCCCACCAAATTGCAGCCAACAATGCCGAGACTCCATGGCGCAAAATGCAGCCCACAGCCCAACCCAGCCCAGAAACGGTTGCTATGGGCAATGGGTAATGGCGTCATGAAGCAAAGCCAGGCTTCCTCTCCCTAGCAACTAGCCTCCAAACATTTTACCCTTTAACCAAATGTCTGTGAAGCGTTTTTCCCGTGCCTCATCTCATTTGATCCTCACAGAAGTCCTGCAGCAGGTAGATAGGAGACTCTATGGAATCCTACTTTCTTTTCATTAGCAGGAAAAGAGATTTAGAAAGTTTAGAAACTTGACCCAATTGAAAAATAAGAAATGGTGAACCTTGAAAATGACTTCAGATTTTCTCACTACACAGAATATAGTCAAACACTGCTGCAGTTAAATATTTTACCCTTTGTTTTCCCTGCGTGATCTATAATAATAATCTGCTTCATATTGCTATTTACTGCTGTGTTGCTAACAATAATCTGAAAGAGAAATTGGGGAGCTTCACTGGGCTGGAAAAAGTTTAGCTAAATCAGGAAGCAAGTCTATTTAAGCAAGTTTATCCTATCTAATAAAAGAGTAACATGCAAATGTGATGGTATCTTGACTCCTGATTAGCTATGCTACCAGCCAATCAGGAGCAGGGGGCAGGGCCAAGCAGCGCAAGCGCCCAGCCCTGGGAGCAGAGACAAGGCGGCGGCAGCGTGGTACTCCAGCCAGAGCAGAGAAGACTGAAGGCTCCGGCTGGAGTGAAGCAAAAACAGAAGGCAACAGCCAGAGGGAAGGCCTGGGTCCCAGGTTCCAAAGGAAAACTGGTCCTGGCAGCCAGGGGAAGGAAAGCCTATTGCATGAATCTTCATGCAACGGGCCTCTAGTTCTATATATACACACACGAAAGGCTAAGTTGACTTGCGCATGCATGATACATATAAAGTTTAGTAACTTGTTTCTAATGAAGATAATGTGATAGAAGTGACAGTTCAGGATCTCGCTTGTGCCAATCGCATGAGTGTTTCAATCTATAACTGTCAATGAATTTGGTTGATACTTCTATTATAGAGAAAGGGTAAATAGCAATATTAAAATACTTCTAATTAATTCCCTTTCAATGTGCACTGGGCCACTAGTATAACTATAAGATGTCTATTTGAAAACAGTTTTACTTCTCCTCTTGAAAAAACTGGCTGTAAGTATGTATCTTGCTGTTAGTATATTTCATCCTTAAGATTGACAATAATAACAACACACAATTTATAAGTAGAGAACTACTAACTGGGATATATGATCAAATTATTTGGGATTCTAGTACACTATATTATCTTTGCTTCTCCATCAAGGATTATATTGTTCTTTTAGCCCTGGTTTATTAAAAAAGTTAAACCTAAGAATACAAACTTAGGCTAAGGTGATTAATGTATAATGTACTAGTATACAATGTATAATGTATGATAAGTAATGTATAATGTCTTACGACAATTAAAAATTAATGTGTGTAAATAATGATATACTTATGCTTTATATGTCAACTGATTATTCAGATATTTTAATCCCAAATAGGAACCTAGTCTAAATTAGAAAAGTCAAAGTTTACCATGTAAGACTATTAAAAGATCTGCAGTTTTGAAATTAATACACTTATTTACTATTTCAAAAGTTGCTATCTGTGCTCTTCTCAAAATTTGATAAGAACTTAATTTTTTATTTAAACACCTGATTTAAATATTTGAGCTATTGCTAACTTCCTATCACCAACTCACATTTATTAGAAGACAATAGTTCTGTAAATGAATTTCACTGTATGTTACCTGTCTAGTCATGAATAGCTATTAACATACATAGAGTATACATATACGTTTTCCCAATATCTATGTATATAAAAGCCTAAGCAACTGTTACAACCTGTTGATTGGAATGATTGGTCACTATGACATGCACTGACCTCCAAGGGTCAGACATTCAATGCAGGAGCTGCCCCCTGGTGGTCAGTGTGCTCCCACAGAGGGAGTGCCACTCAGCCAGAAGTTGGGCTCAAGGCTGGTGAGCACAGCTGCAGTGGCAGCAAGCAGTGGAGGCGGTGGGCAGCAGGCAGCAGGCAGCAGGCAGCGATAGCCAGCCCCAGCTTGGATATCTCCCTGGCTGCCTGCTACTTCAGTACTGCTACATCCCTCGGGGGATGTCTGAGTGCCAGTTTCGGCCTGACCCCTGCAGACTGGCAGTACAACAGGACTCCCTGAGGAGTCCCGGCTTGTGAGAGGGCACAGGCCAGGCTGAGGAACCCCACCCATGCACGAATCCGTGCACCAAGCCTCTTAGTAAATTATAAATTTAGCAACAAGTTGTAATCCTCTATCTCAGCAGTTGCCAACAACCAGTGATCCATGGACCACTAGTGGTCTATGAGGTCCAAAAGGTTGGCGACTGCTGTTCTATCTGAACTGAGTGAGACTATTAGCAATAGATAAAAGGTGAAAATATATCTAAAAAATTATACTAGCAAAAATAAAACTAATTTTAATATTGTTTTAATAAGAAAAAAATCTTAACTAGAATCTTTATACATTTACAGTACAATAAATGGCGATCTTAATGGGTAACTATGGACTTAAGCTCATGAGTATTTTACTTAAAGCCTTTTCTTTGGAATAAGGCTTTATTCTGGCATATTCCTGGACACTATTTGCAGTGTGAGAATACAACAATGAACAAAATGAACAAATATTCCTGATCTCCAAAAGCATCACCAAACCTCTATTAGAATAATGTGGTGGTTTTAAAACATACCCCAAAAATTCTTTAATACTTCACCCTTCAAAAAAGCAGAGCCTAATTTGCTCTCATTCAAGTGTGATCTGTACTTAGTAACTTGTTTCTAATGAAGATAATGTGATAAAAGTGACAGTTCAGGATCTAAAAGATTAGGACACAAAAGGCACTGAGGCTTCCTCTGTTTTCTCTCCCTTGGCTCTCTTTCTCTGAGGGAAAACAGCTGCTACATCATGAGATCACTCAAGTTCTATGGAAAGGTCCATATGAGGAGTGACTGGCAATTCTTGAGAAACTGAGGTCCTCTGGCAATAGCCATGTTACTGAACCAGCCAGGAAGCAGTTGCTTCAGCCACAATCAAGTTAGTCTTCAGATGATTGTACTCCTGGCCTAAATCTTGAGTGAAACCTTATGAAAGACCTTGAGGCCAAACCACCCAACCAGGTTGCTGCTGGATTTCTGACACACCCACTATGAGATAATAAATGTTCTGAGCCTTTAAGTCTATTACAGCTTAGTGCATTATCATGCAAGAGATAAATACAAGTAACGAAAATTACATGTTCTTAGACACTGGATTTTCTTATAGTTCCACCTATTACTAGAACAAGATTTTCTAATACCATCTCATGAAATATATATTTCTCCCTTTAAAAGCTCTAGTTCTCAGCATGCAAAGTGCCATGTTATGGCTGACAGCATCAAAAGGAATTACACCAGCCCTAGCCGGTTTGGCTCAGTGGAAGAAGGGTCCCTGGTTTGATTCCAGTCAAGGGCACATGCCCAGGTTGCGGGCTCGATCGCCAGTAGATGCCATGCAGGAGACAGCCAATCCAATCAATGATTCTCTCATCATTGATGTTTCTATTTCTCTGACTCTTCCTTTCTCTCTAAAATCAATAAAAATATATTAAAAACGAAAAGAAATTATACTGGTCTTTTGCTTGTTGGGACTCTCAGAACTGCTGCTTACCACTTACACTCCACCTATCACATAGTAGACACTCATTAAATAACTACTGAATCAGGGACACTTACTTTCAGAATTTAAAATCTAACTGATTCAAATGAAGATTTACACAGAGGGAGATAATTTCAACTGAAAGGGTGATTCTATATTCCCGTGACCATTTGCTGGGAGCCAGAAATAATTCCCTCTTAAAAAAAAAAAAAAAGTGAGGTATAATGGACATATAACATTATATTAGTTTCAGGCATTCATTTGTATACATTGCAAAACAATCACAACTAAGTCTAGTTCATTCCCATCACTGTAGAGTTATACATTTTTTTTCTGTGCTAAGCAGTTTTAAGACCTATTTTCTCAGCAACTTTCAAATACGCAATAAAATATTATTAACTACAGTCACCATGATGTACATTATATCCTCATGACTTATTTTATAACTGAAAGTTAGTGCCTTTTGAAACCCTTCACTCATTTTGTGTGTGTGTGTGTGTGTGTGTGTGTGTGTGTGTGTGTGTATGTAAATCATTTTTTCCCCCAGAAGATCTTATTGGAAGGAGGAAGGGCGGTTTAAAATAATTTATTTTCTCATAGTTCTGGAGACTAAAAATCCAAAATCAAAATGTTGGTAGGACAGTACTCTCCTCAAAGGCTTTAGGGAAGAATTCTTCTGTTACTTCTGATTGGATGCCAACAACCCTTTGGAATTCCTTAATTTGATACAACTTCATCTTTATTTATTCATCCATTGATGGACACACAGGTTGTTT
Organism: Antrozous pallidus; assembly: GCA_027563665.1. Classification (NCBI taxonomy): domain Eukaryota; kingdom Metazoa; phylum Chordata; class Mammalia; order Chiroptera; family Vespertilionidae; genus Antrozous; species Antrozous pallidus. The sequence goes on from CM050512.1 coordinate 67,368,905, forward strand.
CCAGCAATGAACATAGTGAGGCCTTTTCAAGTTAAATGCTTTTATTTTCTATAGATAAATACCCCAAATTGTAATTGCTGGGTCATATGGTAAATTATCTTCCCAATTTTCTGAGGAACCTCCATAATGTTTCCTATAGTGGCTGTACCAATTTACATTTCTACCAATAGTACACAAGAGTTCTCTTTTTTCCACATCCTCCCCAACACTTGTTACTTCTTATCTATTTTATAATAACCATTCTAACAGGTGTGAGTTGATATCTCATTGTGCTTCATTTGCATTTCCCTGACAATTAGTGATGTTGAGCATCTTCTCCTGTACTTGTTGGCCATCTGTATTTCTTCTTTGAAAAGATGTCTAGCCATATCCTCTGCCCACTTTCAAATCTGATTTTTTTGTTGTTGTTGTTATATTGGGTTATAAAATTCTTTATACATTTTGGATATTAAACCCTTATCATATACCACTGAGTTGCAAATATTTTCCCAATTCAGTAAATTGACTAGAAAGTGTCAAAGTGTCTTTTCTAGAATCATATGAATGTATGATTTTTAAAAATTGTTACTGAATTTATTGGGATGACATTGGTTAATAAAATTATATAGGTTTCAGGTACCCAAACAAATAAAACAATTTAAAAGGGTCTTTTCTAGAAAGAGATGTTAGTTGAGAAACAATACAATTTGATCCTTCTATTTAAAAGGGAAAGTCTTGATTACTTTCAATATAATTACTCTCATTATATTCTCCAATATTTAGCTTTACATGTCTCGAAATAACCTAAAAACGTTTCTCAAAATTCCTTTTAAAACAACTTCTATAATTATCTAGCCTACATTTCCTTTAAGTAAAAGAATTGTTTTGTCATAAAATTTTTTATCATTATTACATTTGAGATATAAATTCAGAAACATAAACTTCATAACAAAATGAGTTGGTAACAATGACAAATGCTACTAGAAAACTTTCGTGTGTGTGTGTGTGTGTGTGTGTGTGTGTATATATATATATATATGAACCAATTATATTCAACTTAACCTACAAACATTATTTCATCTTTCTATTTTCAGTTGCTAAGGCAAAGTAAGTATTCCAAGAGATTAATAAAGCATCTATTTTGAATAACAATGTATGCTTGTACTTAAATTCTTCTCACTTCTACATATTTTTTAATCTACCTCTAGACTTTTCATATCTTCTAGCCACAAGCACAAGTGGATGCTTGTACATATATACAACTAAAAAATGATCAAGTAGATGTAATTAGTAAATATACAATAAGGGCTGAAGTGCTATTCCTATATGTAACTGTAAATAACTGGGCACATTACTAAAATTAATTGCAGAAAGTCTCAATCACTAGATTTTGAAGATAATGACTGCTACACAAGAAAACTTACAGAATATGACTACCAAATTCTTCAGTCAGACAACTGTAAAAATTATTAATTAAATCAGAGAAAATTTAAAGTACAAATGTTAACCTTCTGAGATGAAATGAGTTTTACTCTCTCTGGTAACACTTCAGTGTTATTCTGATAAAAAGTTAACCTTGCTTAAATACTATTCTTCTCTGAAAACTTTCATAAACTATTATAAAAGCCAAAACCGGTTTGGCTCAGTGGATAGAGTGTCAGCCTGCGGACTGAAGGGTTCCAGGTTTAATTCCGGTCAAGTGCATGTACCTTGGTTGCGGGCACATCCCCGGTAAGGGGTGTGCAGGAGGCAGCTGATCAATGTTTCTCTCTCATCGATGTTTCTAACTCTCTCCATTCCTCTCTGTAAAAAATAAAAAATATATTTAAAAAATAAACTATTATAAAAGACGAACAATAAACTCAGCATTTATATAGTGAAAATTACATTAAAAACATATGTGAAACATAAAATATATGTAATCAGGAACAGATATTTGGATAAACCCCAAAGTTTACACAGAAATATCCAAAAAATGTATTTCCAATTTGTTATGGTGAAGCTTTTATCTCACCAAATGTTTTTAAGTTATGCTGTTTTAAAAATGTTATAAAATGCTGCTTTAAAAAAAATCTACCTACAGAAAGAAATCTGTAAAGAGAATTGAATGAGCATATATCCAACACACTATAACAATAGACATTTTCTATGGTTTAATGGAGGTAAAATTGGACAGGGAAGAAAAAATTTTAAGGGTAGTCAAAAACAATTGAGATAAAAAATAAAGTCCCAATCCATTAAAAAAAAAAGATGAAGAATATTTCCCAAATTTCTCTTTCCTTTAGATAAAAAAATATCCAATTCAGATGTAGCACAAATATAAAGGGCCCACCCTCCTGTAAGGTCACAAGTCAAATTAGTGCAGAATAAAGCAGCAACAGAGATTTACTTCCACATCCCAGGAAAACAAAAAATAAAGGAAAATAGAAAAATTCAATGTTGCAATTACATTTAATAATAAAAGTAAAAAAAAATGTGCTCAGAATAAATTAAATATCTGATATTGAGACAATTAAATGTGTGCTAACTATTTTAAAAAGGCATATATGAGTGTGGAGGGAATTAGATTTAAAAAAGGCATAATGTTGAAACAAGATGATGTGAATTTGGAGTTTTTTGTACTCTAGAAATTTGTTTAGAAATTTTCATGGTAAAACTTTTAAAATATTTCATTTTCTTTGCACTCATTTGTTGAAGAATTAGTTGTTTACAATAATGAAGTACAAAACTCTTAAACACACATTGTAGTTCAATTAACTTTAACACACTTATACATATGAATAAATACCATCTAGTTTAAAATATTAACCACTACCATCACTTCAGAAGATTTTCATTTGCCCTTAGTCTAAGTAATTAACTCTTACCAACTCAGAAGCAACCACTTTCCTGGCTTCTATTACCCCAAATTATTGTTTTCTATTTTAAACTTCCTATAAGTGGAATCATATAGTATAAATTCATTTGTGTCTACCTACTTTTGCTCAAAAAATATTTTCTGAGATTCACTGCTATAGATATATCCTGTACATGGTTCTTATGTTTTACCTTTCTGGGTACATACAAACTGGACTCACAGTATAGAGCTATGCTTAGCTATAACAGCTACTGCTAGTTTTCCAAAATGGCTGAAACAATTTACATTCCCACCAGCAAAATAGAAGAGCACCAGTTGTTTCACATCCTTGGCAACACTTGTATTGTCAGTCTCTAATGTGGGCCATTCTGGTAGGGGTGTGATGGCTCTGCATTGTGACATTTCCCTGATAAGTAATAATGTAGAGCACCTTTACCTATGCATATTGGCCTCTTAGACATCTTCCTTTGTGATATCTTCCTTTAAAATAAGCTCACTTTTTGCATATTTTAAAAATTGGGTTGTTTGTGCCTTTTCCTTTCTGATTTGTAACAGTTACTTACACAAGTCCTTCACAAGATTTATTTATTATGAATAAATTCTTGCAGTACCAGTATATCGCTTGCTTTTTCTTTCTCAATGGTGTATTGATGAATATAAATTCTTAATATTATGCATTCTAACTTATTAATTTTGTGCTCTAAAAAATTTTTGCTTACTCCAAAGTCAAGATATTCTTAGATTTTATTCTAGAAGCTGGATAATTTTAGCTTATACATCTATATCTACTATCTAATGTAAATGAACCTTTCAATGTTCTTTTTTATATACGGCTATCCAATTTACCTAATAGTTTATTAAAAATAAATGCTTTCTCTTAACTTCAGTGAAGCTTTTGTCATATACCAAGAAACTAGATCTGTGAAGTCTAAAGAAAGAGGTCAATGCCCCTGATTAGTCATTTACTGCATATTTTAAAAATTCTTATGGCACATCAGTGTGCCACTGCACACAGGTTGAAAACTGCTGTTCTAATACAAAATGTCTTAATTAATACTACTTCACAACAAGTCTTGACATCTGAGACATTTACTTTTGATATAAATTTCATAATCCATTTAATCAATAAAAATTCTGGGATTTCTACTGACACTATAGCTCAAGTTAGGGGAAATTGATATTTTACCAATACTGAGTTTCCTACTACATAAAGATGAAATATTTCTCCATTTATTTAAGTATTTTTAAATGTTTCTTAGCAATGCTTTATAATTTGCAGTATAAAAAATACTGCCCAAGTTTCATTAGATTTATTTTTAGGTATCTTACATATTTTGATGCTATTCTAAATGTACTTTTCTAATTTTATTTCACATTATTTTGGTTGTGTTAAAATAAAAAATAGAGATCAGACTTGAATATTCTTTGAAAAGACAAAACCAGTTTAGTCATTCAAACAAAGCTTAATTTAGCTTATTTTATCAGGCTAAATTGACCTGGGTCATTTTTTGCTTATGATGGCCCTGACTTACAATTTATCAACTTTATCATGGGGTGAAAGCAATATGAACTCAGTAGAAACTTTACTTCAAATTTTGATCCTCTCCGAGGCTAGCTATATGATACTCCCTTGTGATGCTAAGCAGGGGCAGAGAGTTGCAGCTCCCAGTCAGACACATGATCACCAGGATAAACAACCAATATTTTACAATGTACTCCGTTGCATTTCTTGGGATACTGCATTCAATAAATGATATAATATATTCAACAATAGGCTTTGTTAGACTATTTTGCCTAACTGTAGGCTAATGTAAGTGTTCTGAGCACATTTATGATGGTTAAGCAATGATGTTTGGTAGGCTAAGTGTATTAAATGCATTTTCCACTTATTTTCAATTTATGGTGGATTTATTAGAATGTAATCTAATCATAAGTCAAGGAGCATCTCTATTGTAACCAATAACTTTCTCACTACATAACCTGCTTTATAACAATATACCTCTGAGCCTAAATCCATGTTTTGGTTTGAGTTCTCCTGGTTTACAATTTCTTTTTGATGTGTATATAATAAACTTTTACTGATTACTACTACTTCAGTTTTACTTCTATTATTTCTGAACTTTTGACAGTGCATGGCATCAGAAGTGGGATACAAAGTCTTCCAGTGACTCCAAGGTATCAGATAAGCAAACAGGTGTTGGTAACCCACAGACACCACTGATCTCACTGCTGTCTCACCAATACTGGAGTTTGAGACTAAGTCTCTCTTAATTCCAAACTCCATTCTCTCTGTTTTGAACTCTCTGACTTATCTAAAGGCAAAGATGAGCTCTTTCTGGTCCATGGACCAGAATCGTGTGCCTTTTGGTAAATGGGTGAACTTTTGAAATTGTAGTGCCACTCTGGAGAACCTTTAGCGTAGGTCCACCTTAAGAAGCATCCTTAAAAGAGAGGATTCCAAACCACAATGAAACAATGAAAAGCATTCTTTGAATAGAAGCTTCTAATCAATCTAAAAACAGTTCTAAAGGATCCTCACAGTATGCAAATCAAGTCTTCAGTAAAACACTGGCCATCTGAGCAAGTAACCTTAACTTAGTTCACCTGCCAGAAACATAATGTGTATCCCCTTACTTCTGAGTTTTATACATGATAAACATTTTAAACAAAACTCAAGATCTCTGGTTATGTCTTTATGTTTATGTCTATATGTTATAGATAATATTTTTCTATCTCTAAATTGTATTGCCATTTTGGCAATGTTATTGCCAAAATGAATTTGTAAAAAGTTCGATTTGTCTTTAAAAAACTAAGTGTGTGTGTGTGTGTGTGTGTGTGTGTACTATTCTCTCAGAATTATAGAAATTAACCAAAATATTTTTGAATTGATATCAGAGAGGAAGGGAGAGAAGAGAGAGAAATATCAATGTTGAGAATCATGGATGGGCTACCTCTCGCACACCCCCTACAATCTGCTACCCAGGCATGAGCCCTGACTGGGAATGGAATTGTGATCTCCTGATTCATAGGTTGGTATTCAACCACTAAGTCATTTGGGCAGCCCAAATGTTTTTTATGTTCACATGATCTAAGATACTCTTTGATTAAAAGGGAAAAAATGGTAAGTTTACATTTCTTGGCTTAATAAAAGCAGGTGTAGCTTCAAAATTTGTCAATAAGAAAAATAACAAGATGACGATTAGTTCCTTAATATCTAAACCAAGCATAATTATTAAAAGTACATTAGTTAAATAAAAGTTTATACTAAGTTAAACCAAAAATAATGGATATTCATTTATACTTAAAGCATTTCCAAGATAAATATTAAATGCTAAACATAAGTTTATTTACTTATGGTTTTTAGGTTTTTTTATAGAAGACATTTGGATCTATGTATAAACATGTTTTGTACCAATATGAGACTTTTACTATGAGGATAAATATACTTCTAGTAATTATAAAATATATTTACAAATTTTCCAGCCCATAATTGCTCACTTATTTTCCACTAGCTTACGGGTTAAAAAAATCTAATTAATAAACTAATTAATATGTAATTAAAACTACCAGAAGTAATAAGGGTGAAAGAAAAATGAATGTATATGAAAAGTAGGAAAAGAAAACAGAATGTGTTTTTGGCTAAGGAAAAATAATGGACATGTTTTGTTACGTTTTGTAAAGAAAAAAATAAAATTTTATCCTAAAGTAAAATGACTTGTTACTGGTAGGACAATAGTTGAATGAATAAAGAAACTTGCAAGTTTGTAGAAAACGAATTTTGAGAAAGGAATTTTATGTGTAGTAATGTTAATACTAGAATCTATTTATTTAAATTTAAAGACAAGGAAGAGTTTTAATTCCAAAGTATCCTGATGCAAAATTAGAATTTCGTTTCCTCTGGTGAAAGAACAGGTTTTGTTTTGTTTTTAAGTCTAGTAGTTTTTTTGATGGAGTCTTTGGGGGTTTTCTATGTACAATATCATGTCATCTGTGAATAATGACATTTTTACTTATTTTCTTCCAATTTGGGTGCCTTTTATTTCTTCTTCTTGTCTGATCACTATGGCTAGCACTTCCAGTAGTATGTCGAACAGGAGTGATAAAAATGGGCATCCCTGTCTTATTCCTGTTCTTAGGAGAGATGTTTTTGCCCATTGAGTATGATGTTGGCTGTGGATTTGTCACATATGGCCTTTATCATGTTGAAATATGCTCTCTCTATCCTCACTTTGCTGAGAGTTTTTATTAAAAATGGGTGTGGATTTTGTTGAATGCTTTTTCTGCATCTACTGATATGATCATTTTTTTTAGATTATTGGCCTGCTCTTAATGAAAAATTAGAAACAAAAACAAATGGTTATGGTTCTATTTAACTTTTAATGTAATCTGCATTGGAAACAAAGATTCTGTGTCTTATGCAAATATTTCCTGGCGTTCATAATGCTTTTATCAAGTCTGATTACTGAGAAAAATCACTATCTTTTCTCATAAAAGAACAAAACTCTTTTACAACTATGTAACTTTCTGTATTTGTCTTTGAAATCTTTTGTCACTTTGGTTGAATGGATAACTAAGTCAATTGAATACTTTGAGTGTGAGTGTATTTAGATGCACGTGTGAAGTCTTACAAGATCTCTAACCATGGCCATTTTCAAGTATTTTCTCATTTACAGACAATTACTATTTCACTTTGATGCTTTTGCAAACTTGTTCCTGTAAAAGCGCCCCATCTTCAAAGAAATTCAAGGAAAAACACCTTACAAGTTACTCTAAAGTAAAGATTTCCAATAACTAAAATCGTAACACTGAATGGAGGGCAAAATTTTTTAATGGAAAACTGATTCATAAAGCTGCTAACCCATGATGAAACAAGAATTACATAGCACTGAATAAAACAATAAAGATTATTATAATTTTTATGACCATTTAAAACATTACTAGTTCTTTAATGTTTGTTTTCAGATTAAGGACTCCCTTTTTGCCTTTTTTATACCATCTATAAACTTAGAGGAATTTGATAAAGTGTACCTTTGTAACAGAAGTTGAAAAATGTACCTTTTGCTCTCTTCCTGATCCCTCCAGAATTCAGAAACTCTTATTAAATACTAGTAGCTTGGCGCACGAATTCGTACGCCACTAGCTCTCTGTAGGCCACTCTGCGCCCATTGCCAGAGGCTCTCCACAGCCCAGAGGCCCATCCATTCTCCCAGGCCGCTCATGCTGCCCACTATCAGCGGCCACCCCCCTGGGACTAGAGGACTCCAGCGCAGCTGAGAGGACTGGGTGCTGCCATCTTGTGGCTATGGACACCACCATATTTGTGATGGAGTGATGGTTAATTTGCATATTACCCTTTTATTAGATAGGATTATTAGATAGGATTCCTATTTTTCCTGACAATATATGTATTTGCATAAATTCAATAAAAATCTGTTCTCTTTGTAACAGGACACAATTGAACAAGTCCTTAGCTTGGCTTCCTAGCTCCGAGAAGCTTTTGAAAATCCAATCTGAGATTCTTTACAAAAAGTTCCAACAAAGCAGACTTAAAAGTGCCTATAAAGTCAGTTTTCTTTCTTCACTTACATGAATAGCCACCCCAAATCTATTTTCACTAGACTTAATACTGCATGCAAATTAACCTCACTATGGTTACCTTTTCTAGAAATGGGAATGATTATAAACAGAAAAAATGCATTTCAGCCGAGACCGGTTGGTTTGGCTCAGTCGGACTGCGGACTGAAGGGTCCCGGGTTCTATTCGGCAAGGGCATGTACCTTGGCTGCAGGCACATCCCCAGCAGGGGGCGTGCAAGAGGCAGCTGATCGATGTCTCTCTCTCATCGATGTTTCTAACTTTCTATCCCTCTCCCTTCTGCTCTGTAAAAAATCAATAAAAATATATTAAGAAAAAAGAAAAAATGCATTTCAGCAGTACACCTTTGTGAATATTATATTCTAGTGCTGTTAATTGTCTTTGAGGTTGTTTTCTACCTATAAACTGGACTGGATTCTGAATTCTTCCAGTTTCCTCCAATATTTGCCTAGAACTTTCACTCACTATGTATGATGTTAGCTGTGGATTTTTTGTTATTAATACTCTCTTAAAAATTAAGGATGTTTCTTTCTATTCCTAATTTGATGAAGATCTTTAACACAAACAGATGTTGAATTTTGTCAAATGATTTCTCTGTATCTACAGAGATGATCCTATGGTTCTTCTACATTATTCTGTTAAAGTAGTTGGTCACATTGGTTTTAAAAATAATAAATCAACCATGCATTCCTGGGACAAATCTGTAATATATTATCTTTTTTCATATCACTGAATTACTTCTATATGTTTGTTCATGAAAAAAATTAGCCTATAATTTCTTTTTTTGTCATATTCTCATCAGGTTTTCCTATCAGGATTATGTTAAAAATCATAAAATATCCTGGAAGACATTCTTCTTTTTTTAATTCTCAGAAGAGACTATATAAAACTGATATTATACCTTACTAAATGTTTGGATGATTTACCAGTGAGTCATCTGGGCCTGGGGTTTTCTCTATGGAAAAAAGTTTTTAATAAATTCAAATTATTTAATAGACATCAGACAACTCAGATTTTACATTTCTTCACATATCTGTTTTGATTTTTTGAAAGATTATGATCTTTCACTGGAATTATCAAATATATTAATATACAGTTGTTCATAATTTCCCTTTTTTAACAATTTAATATCTATAGACTCTGTAGTGATGCCTCCCTTCTTATTCCTGGTATTGGTAATTTGTGTTTTCTACTATTATTTTGTTTATCAGTTCATTACACATTTATTATTTTTAAAAAGTTTTCTAAAACTGTTGTATTTCCTACTTCATTGGTTTCTTATTTGATATTTACTATTTCTTTCTACTTTGAGTTTGATTTCTCCTTTAAGTTGCAAGTTTATACTAATGACTTTTAACCTTTCACCTGTACTTGTATATAAAACTATAAAGTTCTCTCAAAGCATTGCTTCAGTTGCATTCCACAGGTTGTTTATTTTACTGTTTTTCAATAAGAATGTTTTCTAATTTCCATTATGACTTTGTTTTTGATTCATGGACAATTTAGAAATGTGTTGGTTAATTTCTAACATTTGGAAGCTTCCTAGTTATTTTTCTGTAACTGAACTGTAATTAATTCCACAGTGGTAAAAAACAAAAAACAAAAAACAAACAAAAAAAACCTGCACTGTATAAGTTCAATCCTTTGAAGTCTGATACTTCTTAAAAACAGAATATTTTGGCAAATGTCCCACGTGCACTTAAAAATATGTAGCCTTCAGCTGTCAGATACAATGTTTCATAAATGTCAATTATGCCAAGTTAATGAATCATGTCAAACTTTCTATTCTCTTACTAGTATTTTAATATAATTATTATATCAGCTACTTTAAATGTATATTTAAAATCTCTAGCTATAAATGCATATCTATATTTCCTGTTAGTTATATTAACTTCTGTATTCAGAAGTTTTATTACTAGATGAATACATGCTTAAGGTTTTTATTTTTATATCTGGATGAACTAACCCACTTATTGTATTTTCCTCTCCATCACTTACAATACTTCTTTTTCCTTAAGTCTATTTTGTACAATGTTAATAGAGCCACATAAGCTTTCTTTTGGTACTTGCAGACAATATTTATTATATCCTTTCACTTTCATTCTGAGTCTTTAAAGTACTTTTTCTATAAATATATTGTTGGATCTCACTTATTTATAAAGCCTACCAATATTTGTATTTTCACTGAAGCATTAATTTAAACTTAACATAATTGCCAATATAGATGAGTTTAAGTACCATCTTCCTATTACTTTCATTTTTCTTATCTAGTCTTTGTTCCTTTATTCTTCCCTTCTTGACTTCTTTGGTATGATTCCATTTTATTTCATCTACTAGCTATTTGATATACCTTTTAGTGCCATTCTTTTTTTTCTTTAACATATTTTTACTGATTTCAGAAAGGAAGGGAGAGGGAGAGATAGAAACATCAATGATGAAAGAGAATCAATGATTGGCTGCCTCCAGCACGCTTCCCACTGGGGATCAAGCCCCAAAACCAGGGATGTGCCCCCTGACCAAGTCGGAACTGACCCATGACCATAGATCGATGCTCAACCACACTGGCCAGGCCAGTGTCATTCTTTTAATAGCTCCCCTAGAAATTAAAAAACGCATCCTTCTTGAATGCTGGATGTGATTTTTAATTTCTAGGGGAGCTATTTTTTAGGTGCTCTGGATAATTTACTTCCCTCTAAAGAGTGTCTAATTTTCCTTCTGTCAGGCAATTACATTGCAGGTAAAGATAAAATGTGGATCAGATGAAGAGTATAGAATCTCTGAGAACTGCAGATATATATAAAGTTAGCAGTCACTCACAGGCTCTTATCCACAGATCCCTACTGGGTGCTAAAAAGATTAGAAACAAGCTGGAAGACTAAAGAAGCTACTTTTCAGTGGTGGAAGAAAGGAAGTCACTGCCAATGTGGGAAAAGAATGAAACCCTACCTAAATCCTAACTCTTGGTGGGGGGAGAAGGGAGTTGGGGAGCATTAAACCACGGGGAGGAGGGCAACAAACACTGTCCTCCATTTTGGCTAGGAGATAAGTAAAAGAGAAAGGGCCTTTATTCCTGGAGTAGGATTAGGAAACAGATCACAGATTTCAAGAACAAAGATGAAAATGCAAAAAATAAAGGATACATTAACAAAGATGAGGAATGTATTTTATGGGGTCATAAAAAGACCAGTCAAGGAAAGTATAAATGAGTTTCAAAACAGGTCATGAGAAATTATCCAAACTGAGATTTTAAAAGTGTGTGTGTGATTATGAATGTGTGTGTGTATGAGTGTTTGTGTGTGTGTCAAAGTGGGGGGGAAGGGATGGGCAGTTGGGGGAGGACAGCAAACAAAGCCTCCAAGAATTGTGGAATTGTAGCAAATGAAGTACCACGTGTGTCACTGGAACCCCACAGGAAAACAGTAAATGGTACAGAAAATATATTAGAAGAAAAATGCTAAGAATTTTCTAAACATGATTCAAAGATCAAACCGTACATCTAAGAAGCTCAGTGGTGAACCAAAAAATCAGGACAAATACAGAACACATACACAAATGACAAATCATATTCAATCTACTATAAAAACCAAGAAAAACATTTATGCCGAAACCGGTTTGGCTCAGTGGATAGAGCGTCGGCCTGCGGACTGAAAGGTCCCAGGTTCGATTCCGGTCAAGGGCATGTACCGTGGCTGCGGGCACATCCCCAGCAGGAGGTGTGCAAGAGGCAGCTGATCGATGTTTCTCTCTCATCAATGTTTCTGACTTTCTATCCTTCCTCCTTCCTCTCTGTGAAAAATCAATAAAAATATATTTTAAAAAAAGAAAAAAAAGAAAAGAAAAACATTTAATGGAGAGAGGAATTACAACTAACTTATCAGAAATAATGCAAGCCAAAGAATATATAGTGTCATCTTTAAAATGATATATATGAGAAAAACACCGTGAACACTAATTCTGTACCAAACAAAATAATCTTTCCAAAAAAAGGTAAAATAAAGCATTTTACGTCAACTCAAGAAACGTTGTTATTAGTAGATCTGAACTGCAAGAAATGTGAAATAAAGTTCTTCAGGGAAAAAGGACACTTGATTCTACAAAGATCTGAAGAACTTTAAAATTATTAAATTGAAAGTAAATGTAAAATATTTTTTTATTTCTTAGTCCCTTAAAAAGAGAACTGTGTACAGTAGCATTATATGTTGGAACTTTGTGAGATGGAAATATTCTATACCTTTAACAGTTCAATGTTAAAGCTAAAAGCTACTCAGACTTGAAAAATGGCTACTACAATAGAGATAGTCACACTAGTTAGTGACTAACATACTGGACAGTGCAGGTCTAGAGCAAACATAATAGCAAGATATCATGAATTTATGGCATAAGTAAAAGTAAAATGTATGACAATAATAGTACAAAAAGTGGGAAAGAAAAAGTGAAAATACTGTTGTACGGCAGTGACACTATACAAAAAAGTGGTATTACATTGCTTGAAGACAGATTGGAATTAAAGATGCATAATGTAAATCACAGAGAAATAAATAAAACCTCTTTAAAGAAGCAAAATAAATATTGGTAAAGAACAAATAAAGAAAAAATAGGCTAAAAAATAGAGACCATAGGCTCAAAAATAGAGACCATAAAGCAGATGGGTTAAATTGAAAGTAAGATGGCAGATTTACATAAATTGAAAGTAAGATGGCAGATTTACAGTAAACATAAATGGTGTAAACAACTGAACTAAAAAGCCAGACTGTCAGGATGGATTTAAAAAGTGAGTTGTCTACAGCAAGACACTTTAAATATAAAGACATAAATTCAAAGTGAAAGGATGTATCATGCAAAAACGAGCCAAAAGAAAGGTCTAGTAGTGGGAATATTAATTTCAGATAAAGTAGTCTGCAGAAGAAATAACACTGGGATAAAAAGGAATCCTATATAATAAAAGCCCAGTGACCATAATGACATAACGACCAAAAAGATTGCTTGACCAGACGCTATGAAGTACACTGACCACCTCTCAGGCCCTCCCCCCAAGCCTCTGGTCCACAGGCTCCTATCGCCGGATGGCAAACAAGAACCAGGGTAGGTGGCGGTGGGGCGGCACTGGAGACTGGTGAGTGGGCGAAAGATTGCCCTGAGTCAGGCTAGGCCTTGGGACCCTCCCAGTGCACAATTTCATGCGCTGGGCCTCTAGTATTATATAAGACAAAGGAGTATATTCAAAAAGACATACAATCCTAAATATATATGCACTTAACAACACAGGTTCAAAATACATGAAGCAAAACCTATTAAAATAAAAAGGAAAAATAAACATACAATTATATTTGGAGTCTTAAACTTTTCCTATGGTGATCAACAAGTAGGTAGAATCTCAATAAAAAAACAGACAACCTAATAAACACCATCAATCAACTTGACATAACAATTACAGCATATTTAATATAAAATATTGAAATTAACATTTAATATGGAATATAGGACTTACAAAATACTTCACTCAAAAACAAAACCCACAATATTTCAAGTACACATAGAACATTTACCAATTCTAACCATATTCTGCCATAAAAAACATTTTGAAGAGTTTAAAAAAATTAAATACTTTATTACTCGCTTATAACAAAATTAAACATAAAAATGAATTACTGAAAGAATAGGTAAAGTCATCAAATACTTGGAAATTAAATAATATGCTTCTATTCTAAATAACCCATGAATCAAAGCAAAAATCACATAAGAACTTAGAAAATCCTATATAATAAAAGCTAAATATGCAAATTGTCCCCTCAACCGAAAGTTCGACTGCTCACTATGATGTGTGCTAACCACCAGGGGGCGGCGCAGAACATGGCAGATATCAGCTGTGACACTGGCAGCAGGTGGCAGTGGAGGCACTGCTAGCCCCGATGGGCCTCGACGAGAGTGAGACCATGGCAGGATGGTGGAGCAGGTGAGCAGGCAGCACCAGGCCAAGGTTGAGTGCAAGCAGGGGCCCAACTGCCCCGCTGATCACCCCACAGATGGTAACCAGCCACAGCAGCAGAGGGCAGGGCCGCTGCCCAGCTTCCAGGTGCTGAGGGAGCTAGGCAGGGGGCCCAACCCCAACCAATCACCCCACAGACGGTGACCAGCAGCCAGCAGGCCCTGATTGCCCGATTGGGGCCGGGCCCCAGGCTGGGATGGGGAACTGGGTGTGGGTGGCAGTGATCAACCTCTCATGGCACCCAGGCAGGGGGCTGTGACCTCTTGCTGGCTACTGGAGGCGGGGCTGTTGTGGACAGAGGTGCAGTGAGAATGCGAGATGTCTGCCAAGCTCGCTCTCACTCCACCTACTTACCCTCGCCCGGGACATCACGGTTCGTGCACCTGGGAAGCCCCCACATTCAAGTAAGCGTCGGGCGCCCCCGAGGAGCCCACTCCACACCCACACAGCCTCTTCCAGGTGAGCTGACTGCAACCGCCAGGACCACAGAGACTCTTTGGGATTCCTGTGGATTCACTCAGGAGCTGGTCTTCGAAGTTGGCCGGGAGAGAGCACGCTGCCCATCCAGCTTCCATGCGGCGCCACTGGGTGGCCCAGAGGTCCACACTGCGCCCTGGCCCGCAGCATCAGGCCACACTCACTGCGTCTCTGGGTGGGTACTTAGGTGCTGTGACTCAGGCGGAGGGGGTTGTATGGGGGGCCCAATGCTGCACAAGGCCCAGAGGTCAGCTAGGACCTGCCTTTCCCCTCCAGACATTCATGCTTCAATTGCTGGTCAGGCCTAGGGACTGCACGCCTGCATGAATTTCATGCACTGGGTCTCTAGTATCAACCTAACAAAATTTGTGAGAATATCTAAAGCAATGCTGAGAAGAAAAAGAAGGTCAATGGCCTAAACTTATACCTTAAGAAATTAGAATAGAGATTTAAACCTAAAGCATACAAAAAGAAATAGTAAAGAGCAAAAATCAATGAAATTAAAAATATATTTTAAATAGCAATAAAAATAAAAAAACTGGATCTTTATAAAAACAAAACATTTTTGATAAACCAGAAAACATACTTACAGACAAAAGCAAGAACACAGTCAATTATCAGTAATGTAAGAAAGGACATCACTACAGATGCAACAGACATTAAAAGGATAATAAAGAAATGTTATGGCAATGAATAGATGAATTAAGTATATTCCTTGGAAGATACCAACTATTAAAGCTCACATAGTAAGGGTCACTCACATAGTCAAAGACTGGAAGTTTTCAAAAACAGATAACCCTAATCATCTTATACCTATTAAAGCAAATTAATTTTATCCTTAAAACAATTCAATAAAGAAAACTCTAGATCCAGATTGGATTAGTTGGCAAACTCTAATGAACATTTATGAAACAAGTATTAAGCCTATCCAAAATTATTCAGAAAATACAAGAAACACTTTCCAACTATATAAGGACAGCATCATTCTGATACCAAAAAATTATGAAAAAGCATCTTTCATGAATATAGATA
This sequence comes from Antrozous pallidus, assembly GCA_027563665.1. Lineage (NCBI taxonomy): Eukaryota > Metazoa > Chordata > Mammalia > Chiroptera > Vespertilionidae > Antrozous > Antrozous pallidus. The sequence continues at coordinate 67,384,831 of CM050512.1, forward strand.
CAAAAAAGTATTCAACAAAATATTAGCAAATTAAACCTACTAATATATGAAAATGATAATACATCATATCCAAGGGAGGTACACCTAGAGAATACAAGGTTGATTCAACATGTGAAAACAAATCAATGTAATTCATCTTATTAATAGGTCAAAGAAGGTAAACCATATGATCACCTTGATAAATACAGCAAGAAAGTTTGAGTGAACTCAATGACCACGTCATAATAAAAACTCAGCATTCTAGGAACAGAATGGGAACATCCTTAACTTGATAAAAGATCTATTACAGTATACTGTAACTATATATAGTTGATTGATAAAAGGCCCATTATACTTAAAGAACAAACGTTTTCCTCTTAAGATCAGAACAAGATAGAGTATCTATCTGCTCTCACCACTCCTGTTTAATATCATACTGGAAATCCTAGCCAATGAAATAGGAGGGGGGAGGGGAAGAGAAAGGTTGTACACACACAATGAAAACAAAGAAATAAAACTGCTCTTTGTTTGCAAATAGCATCATTATTTACATAGGAAAATGCCAAAGAAACAACAAAAAAAACCCTTACTAGATTTCAGTGAATTTAGCAAGGTTGCCAGAGTCAAGGTACACAAAAAACAACTATATGTCTATATACTATCAATAAACAACTGCATACTAAGTTTTAACTGGTATCAGAAGTAATGAAATACCTGAGTATAAATCTTAACAAAAATGAGGGTTTTTTTCCCCAGTATACACCTGTATGCTGAAATTACAAAATGCTGATGAAAGAAATCAAACAAGATTCAAATAAATGAAGATATCTTGTGTTCATTAATTGGAAGATTCAAATATTGAGATGTCAATTCCTAATTGATGAATATATATACAATATAATCTAAATGAAAGTCTCAGCACTTTCTGTAGAAATCCTATCGAAAAGCAAAAGAACTACTAGTAAAATGGCCAAAATGATTTTGAAAAAGAATAATGTTGGAGACTCATTATCTGATTTCAAGACTTAGTAAAAAATAATAACCATGACAATGTGGTACTTAAAGATTTTTTAATTTAATTTACAAGTTGAGTCTTAAGTTCTTCTGGAGAATAAATGCATAAAAATAGTAATGAATAACTTCGGAAAAAATGAGGAAGAAATGGTTATCAAATTTAAAGTATGCATACTCTTTAATCCAGCAATTCCATTTCTAGGAATACCATGCTCCAGAAATAATCACATACAAACAGAGGAAGTTTCCTGAAGAAAGTTGACTGTGAAGGTAGAACTAAAGGAAGGGGTAGAAGAACCTTATATTCTCCAATACTGTGTTTTTAAAAGTTAGAAAGATTTAAAGTTTGTATTTAAAAACATCAATAAATTTAAAAATGGCTTTAAAAAGAAGCATTATTTGTGACAGCAAAAAGAAACTAATTAATACAAATGTCTCTCAGTAAGAGATATCGTTAAATAAATCCTAGCCTATTCGAACTAATATCACTTAGCCTTTAAAAAAAAGTATTAGGGAGACCTATATGTAACAAGTAAATATGTCCAAGATATATAATTAAGTAAAGAAAGCAAGTGATATGTCAACGTGTTTGGTATACATCCTCCCAAATAACTTATGTGTATGCATATGTGTTTAAAAGTGCCTTTAGAAAGATGAGTGTAAATCGTTAACTCTCCAGTTAAATGGGACGGAGGGATGAAATGTTCACACTTCACCTAATCATTATTTTTTCTATATTGCTGAATTTTACATCAAATTTGCATGTCTGCATTTAATTTTTAAAAAACTAAAAGTGTTTCATATAAAAAGACACGAGTTTCATAAGGTAATTGAAAACTGAAAAAAATAGCTCAAACGTTTATTTCTTTTATCTTCATGCTTTTTTACATACTCTTCAAATGGTCTGTAGTCTTCAGCAGAAGTGACTGCCATTTTAAAAAATTTAACTGATCAAAGAGTTCATGATAAAAATAACGACATATTAGGCCTTTTGTGAAAATCTTGAACTTCACAGAACCAGCAGATTCACAGCTGAGCATGTAAATAAAAAATAAAAAAGATAATGTCTGGAGAGGGGCACCTCCTACACAGACTCTTCCTCCTGGCTGCAACAAAACTATCTCCTCCCCTTTTCTTTAACTTGGTCTGAGAGGCTTTAAACTCACCATTTTGAATGTGCGCACAATGAGGTAAAGCAGTCACCTTCGGGAGGCCACCCCTGAAGCTGACTCTGCCAGAGGCGTGCCCTGACCTGACATCTTCAGTGGGGAGCAGCTCTGAGGAAATGGGGCTACCATCGGGCCAAGCGCGACTGCGCGCCTGAGCCCCGGGAGCGATCGGGGGGAAATGCAAACACAGCCGGCAGAGCGAGGGCAGCAGACGGTTTCTGGGGAGAGGGGGCCGCAGGCCTACGGCGTAAGATGGACCAGCTCTACGCGGGGCGCCTGGAAATGGGCAGAGAAGGCGGTGGGGGGTGTCAGTGAGGGGACACTCATTCAGGAGCCAGTGTAGGGAGAAAGGCAGCGGGGTCCTTGGCCGAGGCACCAAGGACAGCAAGAGAGGCCGCAGGAAAAGCGGACGGTGGAGACCTCCGATACCAACTGATGTCATCCGCCGGGACACGAGTGCGGTGCCGGTCCCGGCTGGACCGGGCCCAGGAGGCGAGGAGGCCTCTTAACAGCTACCAACCCCACCCACCATGGCCGGCGCAGCGGAGCAGAGATAGGCCCCGCTCCCTCTGGACAGAAATTAAGAAAAGAAGAAGGTAAAAGCAGCATTTTCCTCGCCCGACCCTCCTATAACCAACATCAGAACAAGCCAGATTTAAAAAAAAAATTTCCCCTCACCGAACCGTGCAGCGGCTCCGGAGCGAGAGCAGCGCTCGATCCTCCACCCGCCACCACCGCCTTCTCCGCCTCCGACTCCTCCCCCGCCTAACGCGCAGTGGCAGGTGGCGGAGCCCGCGGCGGCGGCGGCGGCGGCGGCGGCGGAAGCAGAGGCGGCGGCGGCGAGTCCCGCCCCTCGCGCCGCGGCAGAGGCGAGGGGGGCGGGCACGCAAACCCCGCCCCCAAGACAGCACCGACCAATAGACTTGGAAGGCTTCGAGGGGCGCTGGAAAACCCACATATCCAATCGCAACCTCGGGAGTGGGCTCACGTCAATGGTCGGGACGTGGCAGAAAAAGGGGAGAAGCACTTCGTGCGGCTCCGCACCCTGGTCCGCCCTCCTTCTCAGATTGGCCGGAGAGAGGAACGACGAAGCTACGCTCTGTCCCACCCCACGCCCGAGTCTGGGCCCGCCTCCTCTCCCTGCGGCACTGCGCCGTTTGGGGAGGGGCGAAGCTCCGTCCCGGGCTGGAGCTGCGCTGCCTTTTGTGGTTAGGGCTGGCAGAAGAGGGTGGGGTCTCTGGGAAAGAGGAAGGGGGTGTGGGGAATTAAGGCAGGAGTGGCGCAGCTCGGCTTTCAGAAATTATTACAGCAGCAACCAAAATGGAGGCATTAAAAGTCAATCCTAATTCGACTGGGGACCTAATTAACAAGGTTAAGGTCTCTTGGCATAATGTTCACTCCATCTCAGTTCAGATAGCGGTACAAGAAAAAATAGACGGAGGAAGGGCACGTTTGCCCACGCAGAGTCTATGTCCATGTACCCTGCAGTCTTACCCTGGCTCCCTCATTTCTCATTCTGTTGGCTCAGGGGCGGGTTATAGGAGAGGCCTGCGTTTCCTCTTTAGGGCCTTGGCCGGACCACAGCCCTCCAGTTTGCATCTTGAGGCTGATAGGTTGTCATGCTGGGAAGTAACAGCTCCCATCACATGCAACTAAAATAAACACAACAGCTGTAGTCCCTAAACACCTTGCTTAATTTAAACTCGGCCACCAGTTTAATCATGTCAATGATGCTAAATTGTTTCTTCGTTCCGCACAAGTCCTCTTTACATCCTGAACATGTCCGCTTCTCAAATTACAGTCCTGTTCTCTTCCCATCTTATTCCCAGCCCCCACCACACCCTCCAAACACAAGCCCAGCGTCCAGGATATATTTAGCGCACTTCCTCCATCAAGAATTCAAGGCCCTATCACTTGTGCTGTTCCTGGAAACTGCAAAAATCTCTTCCCAGTGAATCAAAACTAATTTTTTTTTTTTTTGGTCTTGATGAAAACAAATTACCCAAAATTTACTATAGAAACCAAATCTAAATCTCAGTCCATCCCTGAGGTACATTTCTCATGAAGGAACCATTTCCCACTCAATATTTATCTGCTTTTTATATGTTGCTCTAGAAACTGTGCCTCTTTTTTCATCCCCATCTCTCCCTCTTGAAAAGAGAATTCATACTTTAACCACACTTCCCTGATCTCCCTTTAGGATATTGCATGTTGACCTAATTGTTATACTAATTTGTTAGTTGGGGGGAAGGTTTTCAAAATGTCAATCTTTTTTATACCATATCTGTGTATACTACTTGCAGTATTTTTGTTTTCTTTAAATAAATGCATTTTTCCATTTCTTTAAGAGGGAAACTATAAAAGTGTTATAAATGGAGAATTTCCATCAATTATCCTAAATTAAAAGTAAGTGTAAGTGGAAAAAAAAAAAAAAACTGAAAGGACAAAGCAGAACTGGCTGTCCTCCATCTTGCAGAGCTGGTCAGCCTGATCCCCTCCACCCATGAAGGGAGTGACCACAGGAGCACCAGGAATGTCCTAACTACTCCAACCACTGTCCTTGAGTGCACCAATGAAGTTACGGGGGCAGCTTAGGTCCTGATAAGGTCACATCACAAAGATGCTCCCCCTGTGTTGCTACTGACCGACCGTTCAGGGGACAGTAGGGGACGGCTTTGATCTCAGAATATGAAACCCTAACCAAAGTGACCAATCTCTAACTCACGCCACTCTCCTAGGCCCACCCAAATGACCAGTCCTTATAACCTTTGTCTCCCTGAGCTCTCACTCTCTCTGGTCCCGCCGCTGTGCCGGTGGAGGAGCTGTGAGAGCCGAGCCCAGGCTCGAATAAAGGCTCTTTGCTTTTGCATCTGACGGCTCCCTGGTGGTCTCTGGGGATCTTGAAATCTGGGCATAACAAAACATGTTTTTAGGTTTTAGCTAGAAACTATTGTTTACTGCAATCCGTGAGCCTAAAGATAGGTTACCAAAAATTAGACATATATTAAAGACCAAGCATATAAAATGGCATTTTTATCATGACGTAATCAAAGGATAGTAGAATAGAACCAAAATAGGAAGCACTTTCTCACTATGTGAGTCATTGTTTTTAATTCTGCATGCATATGCCAACTAAAGTCATCTAAGGCATCAGAACTGATCTGTTACTCTCTAGGCAATCTACTTACCTCTCGAGGTTCAATTTCAATTTAAATATTGGGAAAGTAATAACACCACCAATGAGTCATTGTATAGATTAAAGAAATCTAATAAATGTAAAGCAAACCATCCTTAGCATGTAGTAAGTACTAAGTACATATTAGCTTATATAATGAATTATGTGATTAGAAAGATAATATGTATTATTGACATATGTATTATTATTGATTCTGAGGTAAAAAGAACTTCCTAAGGCAAAGAGTTGAAGATATCACATTATGTAATGAAATGGTTCTTAAAGAGTGATCCCTCAGGCCTACAGCTTCAGCATTACCTGAAGATGTTTTAAACATGAAAGCTCTCAGTTATGTTCAACCTCAGGCCTGAATTGGAAACCCTGGGTGTGGGGCCCACCAATCTGTATTTTACCAAGCCTTCCAGTTGACTCTAATGCACATAAAGTTGTGTGTGCATTATATTAAAAGGAGGATTGGTCAAGGAGTGAGAGGGCCTGAGTTCTAATCATAGCTTTAGAGTAACATCAGCAAAAATGAGGGCATATGAACATCTGAAAATCATTTTCTTCACAAGGCAATGAGAAAACTGGCAAAGTCATCAAAATCAACTTTTTCAGAGTTCTGGAAATTAACCAAGGGCTTTCAGCAGTCCAGGAAGCATTTATGCAAGAAAACCAGCTGAATCTCAGAAAGAACAGTGAGCTTTGTGATGTTATGACTTGCTCTAATCCAATTCCTTTGTCTCCTATTCTGCTATAGTATTGAAAAACAATAGCCCACAATTATGGTAAAAACTAGCAGCCTGGCAGCCACCAGATGAGGCAGAAATAGACTCTTTCAAAGCCTAATTCCAAGAGAATAGTCATTATTTCACCTATCTGGGGAAAGATCTCACTTGTCAGGTTGTCTTCACTTGATTTGATTCAGAGCCAATGCCAGTGCAAAAACCATTATCCCTAGAAGCATTTATCAAAAGCAATGAGAGGGAATTGATTAACTTTGCTGCTGCCCTAGACAATGGAAACAGTTGGGGCAATAATAGGTTAACCAAAAAGCTTGAACAAAAAAGCTGGAGGTTGTCTGCATGAACTTTGAAAAGTTCCAACATATTCACGGGAATCCAGAAACCCACAAACATGTCCAGGGCTGAGCTAAAGTGTACATAAACTCGGAAAGACCAGAGAAGGCCCTAAACATGCAACATAGGCTGACCTTCAGGCGTTAAGGCTAAAAGAAGTTGGCAATTGCCTGCCTTAATGTTGAAGCCATGCCCCAACATGGCTTCAACATACATATACACACACCCTCAACAAACACTGAGTGACATATTAGTTCCAAGAGTTTAAGTAAATCTCTGTCTAATCATTAACTGGGCACTAAATAAGCAAACACAATCTTCCATGGCCAGACATGAAGACACACACTTTATATAAGTCCAAAAGGTCATTGAACAAATAAAAAAACAAGTATTATAACAAACAGCAATAACAAAACTCCCTGGACAGGAGGAAGAATCTGATTTCCAGAATTTTAATGTCATATTTTTTAAATGACTAGTTTTCAACAAAACCAAAAGTTAGTTCTTCAAAAAGATTAACAAAATTGACAAATCTTTAACTAGACTAAAGGTAAAAAAGAGAGAGGATACTCAAATTTCTAAAATCAGTAATGAAAGAAGATATTACTACTAACCTTACAGAAATAAAAAGTGATTATATGGAAAACTGAGAACATTTGTATCCTAATAGGTTACAAAAATCTAAACAAAATGAACAAATTTCTAGGATGACACAAACCACAATTGACTCAAGAAGAAACAGAAAATCTAACTTTAGCCTTGTCATTTATACACTGAATGACCTTAGGTTGGTTATTTAATTTTACAGAGCCTTAGTTTCTAGAGATAGAAAATCCTGTATAATAAAGAGGTAATATGCAAATTGACCATCACCCCAACCCACAAGATAGCCGCCCCCATTTGGTCAAAGATAGCTACCCCCATATGGACACAAAATGGCCACCACAAGATGGCTAAGAGGGGAGGGCAGTTAGGGGCAACTAGGCCAGCAGGGGAGGGCAGTTGGGGGTGACCAGGCTGGCAGGGGAACAGTTAGGCATCAATCAGGCTGGCAAGGGAGTAGTTAGGGGGTGATCAGGCTGGCAGGCAGAAGCAGTTAAGGGCAATTAGGCAGGCAAGTAGGCAAGTGGTTGGGAGCCAGCAGTCCTAGGCTGTGAGAGAGATTTCTAACTGCCCAGTGGGATCGGGCCTAAACAGGCAGTGGACATCCCTCGAGGAGTCCCAGATTGGAGAGGGTCAGGCTGGGCTGAGGGACACCCCCTTTTCCCCCCATCCCCTCCACACCCCCTTGCACTGGGCCTCTAATAGAGATAATAAATTTATACCTTTGTGAAAACATTTCGGTGAGATGATAAATATAGAGATAAATAGTTAAGCCGCTGTAACAGATAAAATGCTCAAATCTCAATAGCATAATATAACATTATTTATTATTAAAAGCCCATTCAGCAGGATGGGTGGGAAGCTCAGCTTCACCTTCAGGGGTCTGTACCTCCAATATATGGCTTTCACTATAAGTCTGGGCATCAATGTCCAGCTAGTAGGACAGAGGAAGTAAAAGAATGTGAGAGATTTCTAAGGTTTTTAGTTACATAACATGGAAGTGGCCTAGTGATTGATGATCATGATCTGCCAGCAGATCACCTTGAACCTATGAGAGACTTAATTTTAGGCTATGTTAGGATTAGTCTATTTCAATTTTGTCTTTACTCTTAGGAAGTAGCTCTTATTTCTAGGGTGTGGTTCTAACTCTTAGAATGTCATCCTTCTGGGGTCTCAATTGAAAGCCAAGGTATTTACCAAGTTCTCTCTTTCATATCACAGGACTTAAATTCCTATCTTTGACATCCAGACTGACCATATGCCTGCTGAAACCCCTACTCAGCTCTTCATAATATTAGTTGCTGTTTTCTGCTGGGTTTCCTGCTCTTTGCATACATCATTTAAGAGTCAGCCAACAACTTAATGGGAATTAATGTGAAAGTTTTGAAGTTCCTTCTTTGCAGTTCCATCTTCTTGGAGATTTTTCCACTTAAGTTCAGCCATATTGGAAAGCTTTGTACTCTGACCCCTTATCTCCTATGTGTACCATGTTCTGCTTAACTCTAGTCCTTGGCACCACAATTTTTGTAAATGTTCTCAGGAAAAAGGCCAGGATAATGTAAAGCTCACCTTGTTTTTCATTCTCTCAAGAATTATAAGCCATGAGTTATGCAGGTATCTAAATTATACCTACTCTATCATTTAGAATCCATCAGCCTGCAAACCACCACAGGACCCTCACCCAGGCCACTCCATGCCTCAAGGGAACCCACACCTTGATCCAGGACACTCCTCAGGGTAAACCAGTCATCCCCCACCCATGCACCAGGCCTCTATCCTATCTAATCCTATCTAATAAAAGAATAATATGCAAATTGTCACTCCAAAAACTTTAAGGGAGGGAAAAAGATTTACTATATAATATACAAGGATGGCTAATGAAATCGGCTCTAATTTCGGCTTCTAAGAACTATCTCAAAGTCAGACTACAAAGCTGGGCCACCAAGGAAATTCTGCGCTTGCCATGAGAAGAAACACAGTATTAAAACCTGTTTGGCAATTCAAGGAAACCATCACTGTAGTTCCCAGATCTGGAACCATATCATCTCCATCAAAATTCACATCAACAAAATGGATGCCTCACTCCCTAAATTTGGACTGTCACTTCAGATTAGATTTTCTAACTAAGGCTTGCAGCACAAATAACCAAAGCAGAGCAAGAGTAGCTTTGGCTTGCAGTGGGCCCCAGCCCAAATAGTTTTGATTCAGTAAATCTGAGACATAGACTGAAAAACCTCACTTTAAAGGAAGCTAGCTCTCTTGCTGAGAGAATCATAAATATTAAAACACAAAAATCTTGCTCCAGTGTTATTCAATTTCTTCAGGGGTCTGAAAAGAGATTTCACTTTTCTGTCTTAGAGATAGACATTTGATTGTTTTATTTTTCTGCATGGAATTTCATATAGAACTAGAGGTCCAGTGCACGAAATTCATGCACAAGGATTGGGGGGAGTCCCTCAACCCAGACAACACCCTCTCCAATCTGGGACCCCTCAAGGGATTTCTGACTGTCCTTTTAGGCCTGATCCTACTTGAATTGGGCCTAAACGGGCACTTGGACATCCCTCTCACCATCCAGGACTGCTGGCTTCCAACCACTCATCTTCCTGCTTGCCTGATTGTCCCTAACCAATTCTGTCTGCCAGCCTGATCACCCACTAATCCCATGATGGTGAACCTATGACATGTGTGTCAGCACTGACACGCGTAGCCATTTTTGATGATACATGGCCACATGCGGTCATATACAGAGAAGTATGGGGCCACATGCCAAGGATGAAACATTTGCTGTAGTGTAGTACAGACACTCTGTGCTGGAGGTCTGTAGGCCAAAACAGCAGAACTCTGGCACAGAGCATCTAGTTCTGGGATTTCTGGTTAGGATGTTAGGGGATCTTTGACCTTACTTCTGGCTGTCAGAGCAGAGAGTAGCAGAAGGCCATGGGGGATGCATCTCTGGGGGCCCTGTGATCACCATCACCAGCAACCACATAACCACAGCAACCATCATCCAATCTACTATTCTGGGGTGTTGTGGATTTCTAATTGACCATCATTACTGAGATAAGTGAAGGGGAGTCTGGGAGAGGTGAGGGCCTATGCTATGGATGCTGTTTCCTGCCATTAGAAATAGCAGCCATCTTAATTTATATAAGAAACATCATTTTGCAGCATAGTGCAGACTCCATTTCACCACTATTACTGTTGTGCATCTTTATTAACCCCTATTTTTGCTTATTAACCCTGCTCTTTCCTAAAAGACAGTTACATGTGCCATCTTGTGGTCAGTTAGGCTAGTTAACCCCTAATTGCAGGGATAACAGGCTATCTATAATTCTATCTTATGTCACTGCTTCCCTGATGGAGAACCCAAAAAATCAAAAAACCAAGGTTAAGTAAAGGAAGTGGTAGTAGCACTAGCTGACCCTTTCAAGAGATATGGACCGAGATGTATGGTATTTTACAAAAAAATGGCATATCATTTTGCGTTCTATGTACTGAAAAGATAGTAAGCAGAACATAGACTATAAATAGACATTTTGAAAAGAATCATTCCCAGCTCTTGAAAAAAAGTGAGGATGAAAGGAAGGAATACATTTCCATGCAGCTACACCTTTATAAGAGCCAATCTAATTCCATCCTTAAATTTATCAAAGGCTCTACAAATTTAACATCTACAAGTCTGAGCATTGCTCATTCCATAGCTGAGCATGGAAAAGCACTCAGTGAGGGAGAATTTAATAAAGAGACTCTCCTAAGATGTGCACCAGTTCTACTTCATGATATGCAGAATAAAGATGCAATTATTAAGAGAATATCTGAGTTACCACTCAGTAGAAATATCATAAAAGACTGAATAATGAGACTGAACACAAATGTACAACATTAATTAAAGAGAGACATAGTAATTGTAAATATTTCTTAATCTCTCTTGATGAAACTACTGATGTCACATCACATGCTCAGTTGGCCATTATTGATCAATATTCTGATGGTCTTACAATGAGAGAATAGTTGATAAAGTTAGTATCAGTGCCAACAAGTACATCAGGAACCGAAATATGTAAAGTTGTTACACAAACATTCTATGACCTAAGCATTAATATCTCTAAAGTTGTATCAGTGATGACAGATTGGGCACCAAACATGGTAGGGAAAAAAAGTCAGATTTGTCAAATTGTTTATGGAAGTTATTGGACATCCGACTGTGCCTTTTCATTGTATTATCCATCAGGAGGTTTTATGTGCCAAGGCAGGATTCACCGACTTAAACAACTTAATGTCAGTTGTTACAAAAATAGTTAATTTAATAGCTGCTCGCCCCCTTCACAAGCGAGAATTTTCTGCACTTTCAGTGGAGGTTGATTCCACCTACAGGGGACTGCTGATGTACAATAATGTAAGATGGCTGAGCAAAGGCAAAGTTCTTGAGCGCTTTGTGGAGTGCTTTGAAGAAATTAAGGTATTTCTTGAGGATAAGGATCTGGGAAACTTTTTTTAGCTCAATGATGATAAGTGGGTCAACACCCTGATGTTTTTTACAGATCTCTCTGTTCATATTAATAAACTGAACTTAAAGTTACAAAGTTTTGGCAAAAGTACTGACATTATGTTTGGATACATAAAAGCTTTTGAAAGTAAACTTAAAATTTTCAAGTGAGATGTAGAAACTAAAACTTATAAGTATTTTCCTTGAGTAACAAAGTATTTTGAGAAGGCCAGTGCAGCTGTACAAAATGAAATGGAACCCTTGCATACAAAGTACCAGCAGGTTTTAGACTGTTTACTTGACAGTTCAATGATAGATTTATTCAATTTAGAAGTCTAGAACAGACCATAAAAATAATTAAGTGCCCTGATGTAGTAGTCTACAGTAGTTTGGAATTAAATGGTTTCCAATGGATGCAAATTGATGATTTGGAGATGCAACTTGCAGAATTTCAAGACAGCATCCTGGCCCAGGGGTTTGCCGACTTGAGGTCAAAACTTGAGAATCTGGAAAAGTGCCGCTTGGAGGATCATGAGGAGTACTACTACGAACAGGAAATTTGGAGTGCCTGGAACCAATTACCAGACATTTTAGCACCCTGAACAATATAGCAATAGCTTTACTCACAATTTCTCCCTGTAGGTACTTTTGTGAGACCTTATTCTCAGCATTAAATAATATCAAAACCAACAAAAGAAATACTGACAGATGAAGTTAGTAGCACTTGACTGGGCTTGAAGTGTACAAAATACCAACCTTCAATTGAAGGTTTAGCCCATGAAATTCAGCAACAAAAAAGTCACTAATAGGACAGAACCAAGATGGAGGCATAGGTAAACACCTATTGTGCTCCCCCGCACAACAATTCCAAAAACTACAACATAATAACAAAGCAAACATTATCCAGAATCACTGGAAAGCTGGCTGAGTGAAAATCCCACAAATAAAGTAAAGGTGGGACACTGAGACTCAGAGGAGTAGCGGAGCACAGCCTTGAAATACGCCTGGAAGGAGGTTCGGTGCAGTGCACATGCACAGGTTGTAGGACAAGTGTTAGCAAACCCGGCTGGATTTCTCCAACGGGGAGGGTAGAGGCACCCCACTGCACTGATTCTCCAGTGCCAGGCAAGGTCCGAGGTCCAGGGTATGCACGCTAAAAGCCGGGTGCAGCAGAGGTCTGCGAGTTTGAGGAGAGTGCGCTAAATTGGAACAGCAGTTTGCGCGTAAACTTGGGGACAGAACTTTGTGACCTTGCAGAGAGGACTCGGGACTTGCTTCCTTGTTCAGGAGACCACCGGACTGCTTTGTTTTACAACCCTGGGTGAGACTTTGGGTGTGCAGACTCATTTGGGGAGAGGCAGAGTTGTCTGGCAATGGATGGGGACTGGTGGCGGCTTTCTCTCAGAGGTGCACAGCTGTTACCACCTGGCACAGAGACCCACATGCTGCTTAGGGTGCAGCTGATGCTGTGTGCTCAGCCTGGAGACTCTGCCCATCCAACCTGAACACAGCTTTCCTTCACAGCCAATTGGCCTGGAGGTCCAACCCTCCTAGTGCTAACAACAATTAGCTGGGCTTAAATTCAACAATACTATACAACCCATAAAGGATTGCAGTAAGAGTATCCATCTCAGGTAACTGGGGAGGCTGAGCCACTGTCCCTTAGAGGACATCTACCATACAAAGGTAATCGACCAACTCAGGAAAGCAGCCACAATGCAGAGAAATGGAAATAAATCAGGTGTGAAAGAAATGGAGGAAAAAAGACTACTAGACATAGAGTTCAAAACCACAGTAATTAGGTTTTTCAAGAGACTCCTAGAAAAAGACCAATGAACTTAATGAGAACTACAAGGAAATGAACAAGACCTATGAGGAAATGAACAAGACCTATGAGGATATGAAAAAGGACCAATTAGAAATTAAGCATACACTGACTGAAGTAAAAAATATTACACAAAGTCCTAAAAGCAGTCCAGAGGGCTGCAAGAACCAAGTCAAAGATTTGAAATACAAAGAAGCAAAATCCACTCGGTTGGAAAGCAAGAAGCAAAAAGAATCCAGATAATTGAAGATAGTGTAAGGGGCCTCTGGGACAACCTCAAGCATGCCAACATCCAAATTATGGGGGTGCCAGAAAAAGAGAGAGAGCAACGTAATGAAAACCTACTTGAAGAAATAGTGACCAAAAACTTCCCCCATTTGATGAAAGAAATTGACTTAAAAGCCCAAGAAGTACACAGAACCCCAAAATATAGGAATCTAAAGAGGACCACACCAAGACACATCATAATTAAAAAGCCAAGAGCAAAAGACAAAGAGAGAATATTAAAAGCAGCAAAAGAAAAACAGTTGCTTACCTATAAGAGAGCACCCATATGATTATCAGTGGATTTCTCAATAGAAATGATGCAGGCCAGATGGAAGTGGCAAGAAATATTCAAAGTGATGAATAGCAAGAATCTACAACCAAGATTACTCTATCCAGCAAAGCTATCATTCAGAATTGATGGTCAGATAAAGTGCTTTGCAGATAAGAAAAAGCTAAAGGAGTTCATCACCACCAAACCAATATTATATGAAATGCTGAAAGATATTCTTTAAGAAGAGGAATAAGAAAAAGGTAAAAATATACATTATGAACAGCAGCAAATACACATCTATCAACAAATGGATCTGAAAATCAAGTGAATTAATAACCTGATGAACAGGATAAACTGGTGAATATAGCAGAATTATGGACATAGAGAGGGAATGGACTGACAATTCTTGGGGAGAAAAGGGGTGTGGGAAGTGCAGCAAGAGACTGGACAAAAATCATGCAACAATGGGAGAGGATAGTGTGGGGAGGGAGGTGAGGGCGGAGGGTGGGATGGGTACCAGGTGGAGGGGAGCTATAGAGGGATAAAAAAAGGGGGGACAATGTAATTAATAAACTGCACAATAAAGATTTTAAAAAGTCACTAATAGGCAGGTTAGTTAAAGAATTTCCCCTCCCCCTCACTTATCTTAGTTCAGGGCACCCCATACAAGTTAAGTAATATCAAGACCAACAAAAGAAACTGACTAACAGATGAACAAAGAAGTCACTAAACAGGTAAGTTAAATAATTAGTTTTTCGTTTATTAAATACTGTTGTATATGACAATTATACATTTTTGTTGTTTAAACTATAAATTATGGCTTTTTTTCTTGAAGTGACACACCACCCAAGTTATGCTCGTTTTTTTGGTGAATTTTTACACACCAAGCTCAAAAGGTTGCCCATCACTGCCCTAATCACTCTCCTGGTAGCCTGATTGGTGCCTAACTGCTCCCTTGTCAGCCTGTTTTCCCCTAACAGCCCTCCCCTGCAGGCTTGATTGCCCCCAGATCACAGGGTCTCTGCTTGGGTCACTGGGAGGCATGGCTGTTCTGCAAACCACCACAGGCCCCTTGCCCAAGCCACTCCACACCTCATGGGAACCCCCATCCTGGTTCAGGACACCCTTCAGGGCAAACCAGCTGGTCCCCACCCATGCATCAGGTCTCTATCCTATCTAATAAAAGAATAATATGCAGATTGATCATCACTCCAACACACAAGAGGGCTGCCCCCATGTGGTCAAAGATCCTGCCCCCATGTGGACACAAGATGGCCACCACAAGATGGCCAGCAGGGAAGGACAGTGGGAGGTTCCAGGCCTGCAAGGGAGAGCAGTTGTGGGCCATCAGGGGAGGGCATTTGGGAGAGACCATGCATTCAAGAGAGGGCAGTTGGGGGCGATCAAGCTTGCAGAGGAGGGCAGTTAGGGGTGACCAGTCTGGCAGAGGAGGGAAGTTGGGGGCAAATAGGCTGGCAGGGAGCAGTTAGACATCAATTAGGCTGGTAGGGTAGTGGTTAGGGGTGATAAGGCTGGCAGGCAGAAGCAGTTAGGGGCAATCAGGGAGGCAGGCAGGCGAGCAGATTGGAGCTTGCAGTCCTGGATTGTGAGAAGGATGTCCGACTACCTATTTAGGCCCAGTCCCACAGACAGACATCCCTCGATGAGGGGTCCCAGATTGGAGCGGTTGCAGGCTGGGCTGAGGGACACCCCTCTTGACACCCCCCCCCCCCCGCCGTGCACAAATTTTGTTCACTGGGTCTCTAGTAATTAACATGATAGACCATTCAAACTTAGAGGACATTCTCTGTATCAGATACTGGAGAAGTCTTCAGCACTGCCTTGCACATAACACTAAAAATAGTAGAGATTCATTTAAGTGCTAATAAATCTCATATTTATAAGATAAAAAGACTGCATAGTTAAACTGAAAGTGATGAATTCCATTTCCTTATTATGAGAAATGTATGAGTTAAGGTATGAGTTAAGGTATGAGTTAATTAACTAAAACTAGTTAATTAAAGAGGAAAAGGAAATTTTTGAAAAGATATTGGGTGCCTCCCAGAAGTGTAGAGAAGACTGGAAAGGCAAGCTTGGAAATGGGCAGCCACAAATGGAGGCTGAGACTACACAACCATAACCTATGACATGAGACATAACCAAGCTGGTGAGCACACTGCTGCCCCCAGCACACCAGATGACGCAACCCACACCAACACAGGATGGTGCTCCTGACAACTGTGGCAATCAAAATTGGCTGCTCATGTTGCTAATAAATTGTCCCTTGACCATGCTTCTTTACATCTCTAACTCCTGCTTCAAAGTTCCTGGAGGAATTTGATTACCAGAGCATAAGTCATGTACTAGTAGAGGGTAAGAGAGAAGGTACTGGCACTTTCACTACTAAAATGGGAACCTCTGCCTCCCTTATAGATTTATATAGCAGGAAATTCCTCAAATAGGAAAGAGTTTAGATTCCAAGCAGCAAAAAGAAATGATAAATATCCACTTCAGAGCACATAACCATTTTTAGAACCAACATTCAGCATGAATTTCAGACATATGAATGTTTAAATATCTTTAAAATATATATTCTCCTCATCATAATAATTGCAAAATATAAATAGGATGTGAGATACAAAACAATATATCAGATGATTAGTGAAAAGATATTTTAAAAAAGAAGATTTAGAAGAAAGAATTGATATCAATAGGTCTAGCTCCTTAATCAGTGTAGAAATCTTACATCAAGATTTATTTCAACATTTATAGTATTTGGGCAGTTCATTGAAATAGGGTTTTATTCTAACTATGAATTGTTAGAAGTGGACTATTAGAAATTTCCTTCTTATATAAGATGAAATTTTTCTTATAAAATCCACCTATGAGTCCCAGATCTAATGGTTTTGAATATTCAAGAATACAGCCCAGTACAGTAGTCCCCTTTATCTGTGGTTTTGCATTTTGGGTTTTCAGTTACCCATGGTCAACTGCAGTTAGAAAATATTAAATGGACAATTCAAGAATAAACAATCCTATAAAATAAAAGCCCAGTGACCAAATGGCAGAACAACCAGAACAACTGGTTGGCCAATCACTATGATGTGCACTGACCACCAGGTGGCAGAAGCTCAATGCAGGAGTTGCCTCCTGGTGGTCAGTGCACTATCACAGTGGGAGCACTGCTCAGCTGACTGGGATGAGCCAGCTGTTCCCATTGCGAACCCCGGGCCAACAGGCAGGAACCCGGGTTGTAATGGTCACTTCCTTGCCCCAGGCTCCTCCTCCTCACTCTCTGCCACCTCCTCTGGATGCCTGCAGGCCATGCAGTGCTGACACCAGGCTTGCAGAACTGATCCCAGAGGCTGGGAGGCAGGTTTGTGGCTACCACTTCTCAGTGCTATTGTCCCTGGGCCTGACCCAGACCAGGGTCCCTGGGGAAGCGAGTGTGCCAGCTCCACGGAAGATGCTGGGCCAGGCAGCAGCCGCTCAGAGTGTGGGTCCACAGCCACTTGGCTCATCAGGCTGCATGGAACTCCCACAGTGAGCCCATCTCTGCAGGGCACACCCCCTACAGGTGTACAAATCCATGCACTGGGCCTCTAGTTTATGTATGTTGTTCTAAGTAGCATAACGAAATCATACACCATCCAACTTGTCCTACCTGGTACATAGTCATTCCTTTGTCCATCATATCCACACTGTATTCGCTCCCATGCTTAGTCACTTAGTAGATATTTTGGTTATCAGATTGATTTTCATAGTATACAGAGCTTGTGTTTAAATAATCCTTATTTTACTTAATAATGGCCCCAAAACTCAAGAGTAGTGATGCTGACAATTCAGATATGCCAAAGAGAAGCCATAAAGTGTCCCCTCTAAGTGAAAAGACATGTATGTATAAGAAAAAAACATAGTTTACATAGGGTTTGGTTCTATCTGTGGTTTTAGGAATACACTGGAGGTCTTGGAATGTATTCTCTATAAATAAAGGGGGAATAGTGTAGTTAAATGTTTTTTAACTGGTGGAGTCAAACCAACATTTAATTTCTGGCTTTGTTTCTTACTGGCTGGGTTACTTCTCTAATTCTGGTTTTCTATAACTGGAAAATGAGGATCATACCCTTAAGAGTTATTGTGATGCACAAGGAATAATTAAGTGCTTATGTCAGAAACTAGCACATAATGAGCATTCAATAAATATCAGTGATGATGATGATTGATAATGGTCATAATGATGGCAGCATTTCTGAAATTTAAGGTCAGCTGTCATGGAAATGCAGAAGGATAACAGAGAAAGAACACTGAACTAATGTGAGATTTCCATTATAATCTTGATTCTACTTGACTAATTCTATAATCTAAAAGAAGTGCCGAGACCGGTTTGGCTCAGTGGATAGAGCGTCGGACTGAGGACTGAAGGGTCACAGGTTCGATTCCGGCAAGGGCATGTACCTTGGCTGCGGGCACATCCCCAGTAGGGGGCGTGCAAGAGGCAGCTGATTGATGTCTCTCTCTCATCGGTGTTTCTGTCTTTCTATCCCTCTCCCTTCTGCTCTGTAAAAAATCAATAAAATATATTTAAAAATAATAATAAAAGAAGTTACCATATTTTCCTTTTTGTACAATTAAATATTTGGACTAAATGATCTGAATAAGATTTCTTGCAGCTCTAAATTTCTGGGATTCTATCTATACTATGTCAACTGTTTTTCATACTGAACATTATCAGTTCCCTCAATTATACCTAATACAATTTGATTAACAGATTCATCATAGCCTCTGTCACCTTTCATCAGCAATGCTTGTCATTACTGGGGCTATTTTATTAGTAGCTATTTTATTCAGTATCTTTAGCTAACTGAAATTCTCATTCATATTTTAAAAATGAAAAAAAAGTCATGTGTACAAAATAAAACAATATGAAGCTATGAACTAAATGGCTTGCATTAACTATGAAAAAGAAGTACTTTAATCTTACATAATCAAAAATTGATTATCTGATTTACAATATCTTAAATACAGGTCTCATACTCCTTGAAATATATTCTATATATAATCTATATGTTTGGTCTATAAACTATGAGGAAAATAATTGCCTATTTTTTACCACTGTATCCTGGTGTTAGTAAAGCATTCTCTCTCTCTCTCTCTCTCTCTCTCTCTCTCTCTCTCTCTCTCTCTCTCTCTCTCTCTCTCTCTCTCACACACACACACACACACACACACACACACACACACACATACGCACACACACACACGCACACACACAAACACACACACACACTGTGAGGTGAAAACCTACAGCATCTGGACAACCTTAAATCTGCCTCTAAGCAAAGACTGGCATTTAAGTATTCATCTTCTTTTGGGGGAGCTGTGTTATTTAGAATTTTGATTGGCACTTCAAAAACTATATAGTGCTATATATTTTGCTAAATTAATTTAATTCAGCTTTTTCAGCCATTACCAAATCTTTGAAAATTCAATGTTACCTGAAGTTTGCCAAAAGTTTGGAAATGTTGGCTTACAGGTGGGAATAAGTACCAAGAAATTGCTTTTGTTGTATACCCTCTAATTTTGTTTTGGAAAGAGCCTAAGACACTGAGAAGGAGAGATATTTTAGACTGTAGAGGCATCATTATTTAGATGTTAAGCAAGCAAACATCAGCTTTATTCAGCCATACATCTCTTTTTCCTCTAGCCCAGATGGTAAAATGACTCATCTGTTCCACTGGCCAGAAAAACAAGGGAGGCAGAAGAGGAGCTGTTATAATCCAGACAAAAATGGATGATGTTTCAGAAGCAAGAGGAAAATATTTCTAGGCAGTGATGATGATACATTGATAGTACCTGTTATTACTTCACATTTCTTTGCAGATTCACAGCTTGAGCTTCTCATTCTAGAATTTGAGTAGTTCTGACCAAGAATTCTTTTTATCTTTATCATGTAAGTTGTGAACATTTTTGACCTTCAGTTAACTTAACTTAGTCATTCTCTTTGTGAATCTTAAACATCAACATTCAAAAGTGTGATTTATAAAATACTACTTTCCTTGAAAGTCACCTAGCAATTTTATGTGATGCATATTCTAAGTTAATAATGTAGCTAAGATGAATGTATAATTCCTTCACAAACTAACTGAGGAAAAATGGCTATGTGATAGGAAGAACAATGAGATAGGTAATTAAGAGATCTGAGAGACAAAAATGAAAAGAGTAGGATAAAGAAGGCATTGTGTACACTTGCTAATATGGTTGTCATTGTGGGAGGTTATGCTGAGTCTGTGTGTGGGTGTTTTTAGTTCTGTCATTGCAAAAAAAAATTTGAATCTTGTCTCCTTCCCCAAGGATCTGGAGAAATCATTGCTTTCTAGGAAACCAGACTAGTCTTTCACTAACTATAAGTTCAGTTTCCTATACAGGAATGTGTAGAAAAAACTAGGTAAGATTTGTTCATAGCTATAGTGGCATACTGTGCTCTGAATCTAACTTCCTATTCCATTTCCTACCAAAGCCATTATTAACCTGAGCTTCCTTAACTACAGTTCCAATCACATTAGTTTTCAATTCCTCATAATGTGATAGCTGCTTCTTCCCTGTAACATTGGTAAGATCTTTCACTTATACACTCAGGGACAGATACATACTCCAGAGCCTCCTTTCCTGTTGATATCTGTGAAGTCTATTTAATGCTCCATGCTAGCCAAACTAAACATTCATAAAATATGCAATTTATTATTATTAGATCTGCTAGATCTACAACCTAGCAGACTTTGTTATTATTACCTCAAATGACTTTCCCTACCTACTACAGTGGGCCTTGTTTTGCTTGCCTAATACATTCTCCTTCTTCTGGTTACAATATCTAGATTTTTCATTGGGGAAGAACCACTTCTCATTGCATATAACCTTGGTGGGTCCTTTAGTCAAGGTGTTCATCCCAGCTCTGGCTAAGGAGTAGAGACATTTCTCAAGGCAAGCCAGTCAGATTCTATCGCTCCCTGGAATTTAAATCTTGAGCAGCATAAGAATAAAACAAAGTTGGAGCTGATTCATCAAGACAATGGTGTTTATTAAAAAGATTATGAGGGTAGGCGACAGGGGTTAGGGGAGGCTGGGGGAATGTCAATGGGGGGAAAAAAGGAGATATATGTACTACTATATGTAATACTTTAAACAATAAAAATAATTTTAAAAAGATTATCAATTATCTCCTATTTTCTATATATCCAAAACTACTGTTTCACATCTTTTTTTAATGAAAAATTATTCAGATTTTCTGTAATATTATGAGCTAAACCTATATCTACCTAATAAATTCTCTATCTGCATACATTAGAGGCAATTTCAATTGCTTGTAAACAAAGAATACCAATGGACCCACTGGTAGGTAGTATAATGGCTTCCCAAAGATATCCATATCCTAATCCCCTATGAATATTATTATGCTATATGGCAAAAGGTAATTAAGGTTACAAACGAAATTAAAATTGCTAATCAGCCAACTTTAAGATAATGAGATTATCCCAGGTGGGCCCCATGTAATCACACAATATATAAAAGGGGAAAAGGGAAGCAGAAGAGTCAGAAAGAGAGGACATGACCCACCATTCCTGGCTTCAAAGGTGGATAGGGACCCCGAGCCAATTACTGTTGGCAGCCTCTAAGCTGGAAAGGTAAGAAAACAGATTCTCTCCTAGAGCCTCCAGAAAAACACAGCTGTGCTGACATCTTCAAATGAGTTCAGTGAGACCTATTGTAGACTTCTGACCTTGAATATTGTAAAATAACCTGTCTTATTTCAAACAGCTAATTTTGTGGTAATTTGTTATAGCAACAGTAGGAAACTAATACAAACTAATAAACTATGATTGTGTAAATCCTATATGTCCTTCAAGGCAAATATCACTTTCTCCATGAAGGCTGTTTTTTTTTTTTCTTTTAAGAGTTTTTGTGGAGCCTTTTAGTCATTTATTTTTATTTTTTAATATATTTTTAATTGATTTTTTACAGAGAGGAAGGGAGAGGGATAAAAAGTTAGAAATATCAATGAGAAACATCGATCTGCTGTCTCTTGCACACCCACTACTGGGGATGTGCCCGCAGCCAAGGTACATGCCCTTTACCTGGGACCTTTCAGTTCACAGTCCGATGCTCTATCCACTGAGCCAAACTGATTTCGGCGAAGGCTGTTGCTTTTAATTAATTTTTAGTTGTAAAATATTTCAAATATTTATAAAAATGTAGATAAGCTTATAATAAATATACATGTTTACCATTCAGATTTAAAAACAATTTTATTATATATGTCAATAACATGTAATTTTCTTGTATACCTTTGCATAAACCTATATAAATCTTTCAGCAACTCACTTCTTTTCACTGAAAATTGTGATTTGACTTTTATCCATGACTAAATATATGAACCTAATTAACTTCTTATAATTTTGGTATCTGGTAAGATATAAGCTAAAATACCCCCTCAAGATATGGCAAAAAGGGAACCCTCTCACACTGCTGGTGAGAATATAAATTGGTACAGCCACTATGAGAAATAGTATGAAGGTTCCTCAGAATATTAAGACTAGAGCTACCACATGACTTAGCAATCATTCTTCTGGGGATCTACTAGAAAAGTTTGAAAACACATATTTATAAAGATATATGTACCCCAATGTTCATTACATCATTATTCACAGTAGTCAAGACATGAAACAACCTAAGTGTCCTTTAACAAATGATTGGATACAGAAGATATGACTCATACACACAAACATACACCCACGGAACACTACTCAACTATAAAATGATGAAGTATTGCCATTTGTGACAACATGGATGGATCTTGAGAGTATTGTGCTAAGTGAAATAAGTCAGATGGAAAAGGACAAGTACCATATGGGTTCAGTCATATGTAGGATATAAAACAAAAAGCAATAAACGAACAAACAAAAATTAATGAACTCATAGTTACAGACAACAGAATGGTGGCTACCAAAGGAAAAATGGTTGGGGGAGGATAAAAAGGGTAAAAGGGGTCAAATATATGATAAGGAAAGGAGACTAGAGTTTGGGTGGTAAGCACACAATGGAGTATACAGATGTTGTATTATAAAACTGTATACCTGAAATTGATGTAATGTTATTAACCAATGTTATTCCAAGAAATTTAATTTAAAATTAAAAATCCTTAAAATAGAACAGCTTAAATCTATATAAATGTGTATTTCTTTTTTACATAATAGTCCAGAGGTGGGTGGTACAAGGCTGTTCTGTCATCCTCAACATGTGTTTTCATCTGTGGGATAAAGATGGTTCTGCTCTAGCTCTTCCCATTTCTCAGTAAAATAGAAAAATACATATTGTTTTGAAGTGTATATTTACCAAGTTAGGACATACTCTGGGACATTAAACAACTTTAACAACTATAAAAGAATTGCAGTCATGCAAAATATATTCTCTGACAATAATGAAATCAAACTAGAAATCAATAAAAGACAAGTGACAGGAAGATCTTTAAATACCTAAAATTTTAAATACATTTCTAAAACTATCAGTCAAGAAATAATTATAAAGGGCAAGAAAAAAATGTTAGACTAAGTAAAAATGAAAATACAACCTAACAAAATCTGTGAGATGCTGCTAGAGCAGTACTTTGGGAGAAATTTATAGTATTAAATAATTAAAAAAGAACAGAAGTTTCAAATAAATAACAAAGCTTCAACCTCAAGAAACTGGAAAAAGGAAAACAAAATAACCCAAAGT
The DNA here is from genome assembly GCA_027563665.1 of Antrozous pallidus. Taxonomy (NCBI): domain Eukaryota; kingdom Metazoa; phylum Chordata; class Mammalia; order Chiroptera; family Vespertilionidae; genus Antrozous; species Antrozous pallidus. Next base: position 67,408,470 of record CM050512.1, read on the forward strand.
AAGTATGAGGAAATAAATAATAATGTTGAACCATAAATTACTGGGACTGGGAACATAAAAACAACAGAGAAAAATTAATTATAATAAAAGCTGTTTTTTTGAAAAGATTAATAAAAATTGACAAGTCTCTAGCAAGACTGACAAAGAGAAGATTCCCATTATCAATATCAGAAATTCAAGAGGAAATATTTACAGATTCTGGAGAAATTAAGAAGATAATAAAGTATCACCACCAAAAAAAACCAAAAACTCTATACACATAAATTTAATAATTTGGACAAAATGGACAAATTCCATAAACCAAAAGATGAAATATATAATGAGTAGTCATATAAATACCAAATAAATTTGGTTAGTAATATAAGACCTTCCAAAAAACAAATCTCCATGCCCAGATGGTTTCAATGGCCAAAGCTGGAACAATTTGAGCAACAAAATAAAATAGTTTGGATTATAGCCCAGAGTATAAAGTAATGATCCATGAGTTCATACTGATATAAATAACTGATTAAATAAAGTAATAAATTAGAAAGAAGAGATCAATCTGTGCAGAAGAATTCCAAATAATTTAAATGGGTACTCTACCCTCCTCTGAGCATAACTCCCACTCCTCAGGTGTAGACTGTGCACAGTGACTTCCATCTACACAATAGTTATGTCTGAAAAGGGGGGAAAGTACCTTTAAAATGGAGAAACCTGACAAACATAACCTCTGCCAGATAATCAAGGTCAATGTCAATATTCATTAATCATTTGCAGATAGTATGTACTCTGGATCTGATGTGATGAAAATGACAATTTCCTTTTACAATTTATTTCCTCCTCCAACCCATAATCCCAGTCTTATTATGAAAAAATGTAAGACAAGTTCTAATAGTGAGGCATCCTACAAAATATCTGGCTGTTACTCCCCAAAATTATCAAGGACATCCAAGACAAGTAAAGTTTAGGAAACTGTACAACCCAGAGGAATCTAAGGAGAAAGATAACTAAATGCTATATTCTACCTTGGATGTGATCCTAGAATAGAAAAAGGACATTAGGTAAAAACTAAGGAAAACTGAATAAGTTATGGGCTTTATGTTGCCATATGGAGAAATATGTCTAACCAAGGGATGGGTAATAGCCTTAGAAATTTATCTTTATATTAAGAAAATGAAATAGACAGGGGCAAAAAATGTTAAGTTGCCAAGTTAAATTAATTATAAAAGATATGTCTATAAATAATCAAAGGAGAAATTTGTTCTTGGCCTAGATGGCATGCAGTACTTTTGGATCATTCATCACGTTTTCTGTGACTTCATTGGTTTTCAATATTTGATGCATTTTTATCTTAATAACTGTATGGTAGTGATGAGCATGAGATGAAGATAAATTTGTATCTGAAATGAGTGATTATTGTCCTAAAACCTTTTTGTGAAGATCATAGCCTATATTTGAATGAAAGATCCAAACATGTTAACAATACCAAAAGAATTATATTATCAACTAAAAACTGTTCAGATGCTATTGTCTGCACATTATTTTTTTTTCTTAAACTTTTCATTTAACAGGTGGTGATACATCTCAATTTTTTTTATTAGGCAAAGCTTAAAATTATGAAATGTCATAAATTCATTTGTAATTTTATATTTTGACTATTTGCCAAATTAATTTAATTTCTCACATGGTCTTTTATTTCAGAACATTTTTAAAAGCTCACAATATGTTAGTTGTGAAAAAAAAAGTTTGTCTGCTAGAAGGATTCTTGAAAGGGAGATATCCTTCTATTTTTCTTTTTTTATCATATACACAAGTATTCTGACTCTAGAAGCTGAAGTAAAACTATCCTCTTGGGTCCAATAGGGCAGTAACTCCTGGACAGTCATTGGGGTTGGGAAGGAATTATTTAATTGATTTAACAAAATACCTAAAACTTTTATGTAGCAATCCAATCCAGTGAGGAAACAAGCCATGTGGCCAAGATGCCTTCAGCAATCACTTGATCATGTGCAACTTTACACACACACACACACACACACACACACACACACACACACACACACACACAGTAGAGGTCTGGTACACGAAATTTGTGCACGTGGGGGGGGGGGGGAGTGTATCCCTCAACCCAGCCTGCACCCTCTCAAATCTGGGACCCCTCAAAGGGCAGTAACTCCTCACACTTGTGTGTTGAAGTGATAGTCAATTTGCATGTTACTCTTTTATTAGATAGGATGGAGGCCTGATGCATGGGTGGGAGCCAGCTGGTTTGCCCTGGAGGGTATCCTGGATCAGGGTGGGGGGTTCCCTTGGGATATAGGGCAGCTTGGGTGAGGGGCCTGTGGTGGTTCTCAGACTGGCCACACCCCCTAGCAACCCGAGTGGAGGCCCTGATATCTAGGATTTATTTGTCTTCTATAATTGAAACTTTGTAGCCCTGAGCAGAGGCCAGGAAATGCCAGGGTGGGCATAAAGCTTGGCCTCTTTCATCACCGGGGAAACCCAAGCCTCCTGCTCGCTCCATGGCTGCAACCATTTTTGTTGGGATTTATTTATATTCTATAATTGAAACTTTGTAGCCTTGAGTGGAGACCAAGGCAGGCCAGGAAGCTTGGCTTCCTCCATAGCCAGGGAAACTCAAGCCTCCTGCTCTCTCCAGCTCAGTGGCTGCTGCCATTTTTGTTGGGATTTATTTATCTTCTATAAATGAAACTTTGTAGCCTGGAGTGGAGTCCAGGGTCAGCCAGGGTGTGTGGAAAGCTTGGCTTCCTCCATTGCAGGGGAAACCCAAGCCTCCTGCTTGCTCTGTGGCCACAGCCATCTTGGTTGGGTTAATTTGCATACTTGCTCCTGATTGGCTGGTGGGCATGGCTTGTGGTATAGCAGGGTTATGGTCAATTTGCATATCACTCTTTATTTAGATAGGGTGTATATATATATATATATATATATATGCTGAAAATTACAGACATTAAAAATGATACAGAGCAGTGATTTTTAACTATTCTTTTCACAGATGAATACATCTTTTAAACAAATGAATAAAAAAAGTAAAGCATATTGTTTAAAAAGCTCTTATTGATGAAGGTAGGATCTAGGCTGGATGGAGAGAGACAGAACTCTGTCCATTTAGTCACACTTCACACCCTGAAAACCCCTTAGGCATTCCCGAGGAAGCCATAGGTCTCATCAGAGTGCTGATTTGAAATTGTCTATACATGAAAACCCAGTGATAAGTGAAGGTGTTCAATATCGTGTATGGTACTGGTAACAAAAGCAAATCAAAAGGTAGTATATGTAATATGCTCCTATGTTTTGCTAAAAAAAAACACCCACACATATATATGAAAAATAATATAAGGAAACATACAAAAATATTAATGGACTGGTGGGCTTGCAGATGACTTTAATTTTTAAAATTTGTATAGAGAAAATAAAGGCTTTTTTGCTAAGTTCAATCTTTCTGTGAGATGTCTTCCCCTAGACTGAAACCCCAGTCTCACTATCTTAAAATAATATGTTGACAAGTCTGTGCTGAATAAAATAATTGTTCGAAATTCTGAGTAAACTGAGAGATATGTCAATGATGCATTTAGTGTACATATAGCAGTATGTACACTTGGGTATATTTCAATGCTGAACTAAACTTAGAACTCTTGGTTCTTGCCTCTTATTCCATTGAATAGAAACCCCAAAATTGCTTTTAAACTAGCCAAGCAATATTTGCCCCTTTCAAAAACATGGCATTTGAATAGATGTCATGGCTTTTACATGCAAATAGATAATTTGTTTGAGACAGAGACCCCATGTCTCTCATCCAAGTTCTTTGCAATCTCACTGAGATAGATATTCAAGCATAGTCATTTAATCTGTTCTGGTTCAGTGGTGGACAAAATTAGCCTATATGCAGATAGCACTCTTCCACATTTACATGAAGAAGAGAAAATCGTTATCGGGCCTTTATTAGCACCACTAAAGATTTTTTCTTTCTGATTAAAAACTGTCATTTTTTTTTTTAAGTCACTGAAACAAGTTGAGGAATTAAAATTCTATTTTATTCTTCCCTCCAGGAAGTTACATCAGGATTTGTATACTTAAAGACTGCTGTATTGAGAAAAGTCACAGTGTGTGGAATTTTAAAGGGATTTTAGGTATCATATGTTTTGCTGGTAAGGAACAGACACTGCAAAGGCTATGACTTGTCTGGGATCCCCAGTACACAGAGGGATAACCATACTAGAGTACAGCTTGCCTCACTCTGGGATAACTTTTGTCCAACCATGCCACACTACTTGTTATAAGAGAGCTTCCTGAAACTCCCAAATGGGCTTGAAGTCACTGATATTTTCATGTAGTGATCTTTTTTTCTTATGGTAATATGAAACTATTAGGCCATCACCATTGTTCTTTAACCAAATATGCCATCTTTTCTGAAAAAGATGTTGTATGTCTGTAGTGAGGGTACCTGAGTAATACCTGTGTACCTCCTGCAATAATGTACAATTAAATTTCTCATTGAGGTTATAGTAGCTATTGATTGAGAATTTATAGGGAAAAGAGTATGAAATGCTCTATCTGTTGGTATCCCAATAATTCTCTGTCATTGCAATAAAAATAAATTTAGTGTGAACAGGAGGTAATTCCAAGTTTAGGAGATCCCTATAATTGTATGGCAGTATTCTAGGATTTAAAAGAGCAATTTTATTTTATACTACAGGCCGGGTGCACAAAAATTTGTGCACTCAGAGGGAGGGTGGGGGTGTCCCTCAGCTGGTCTGCACTCTCTCACAATTCGGTCACCACTGATAGGGTCGCTAGGCCTGGCCTGAGATTAGGACCTATCAGGGCTTTCCTACCCCCAGCTTCAAGCAGCTGGCTCCACCCCTGCTGCTGCCACTGCTTGCCATCTGTGCAGCACTGCCCTTCCCTTCCCCTGCCTCTGGTGGCCTCCTTCTGCAGGCGACAGGTGTAGGATGAGATGGTTTGGCTGGCCTGGCCTCCCTCTGCGGGGCAATCCTTGGCTAGCCACATACCTGCCACAGATAGCCTGGGCCTTCCTCTTTCTTTGCTGGGGGGCATTGCCAGCCCTGTGAGGGGCCATCTGCCTAACTGCTTGCCTGCCTATCTGATCACCCCTAACCACTTGCCTGACTACCTGATCACCCCAACTGCTTGCTGGGGGGAGGGGGAGGTGCCAAGGCCAGCCCTGCAAGGGGTTGTCTGTCTACCTGATTCCCCCTAAGTGCTGCCCTGACTACCTGACCGCCCTTAACCACTTGCTTGCCTACCTGATCACCCCAACCACTGATCTACCTACCTGATCACCCTTAATCATTTTCTTGGAGGTGGGGCCAGCCAACTGAGGGGCCATCTGCCTACCTGATTGCCCCTAACTGCTGGCCTGCCTACCTACCTGATCACCCCTAACCATTCTGCCTGCCTGCCTGATTGTCCCTGACCGCTTGCTTGGGGGTGGGGCCAGCCCAGCGAGGATCTGTGGTGGTCTGGTCTCTGGTCGTTCCCTTCATTACGCTTATGGTGGCTGGCCTTTTTAAATATAGGATAATTCTCTTATTGGATATTTGATGTTAGCACAGATGAGGACAATGAGGTCCAGAGAAATGAAGGGACAGGACCACATCACAATCCTGGCTCTGCATGAGGAACTGCTCTTTGGCTTAATCTGTTGTTGATGCACTAGGACTTTTACAGACATGGAAACCAGCAGTTCAGGAGAATATAAAGATTAAACAGAAGAAAATACTGGGTTAAGAGAAAAAAATCCTGTGACCTTGATAGTCAAAGCAGGGTCAGCTACATACACTGAGTTGCTTCTTTTGGACATGAGTTTGTAACTTTGGGAGACTATTCTTTTTCTCAGCTGGCATAAAAAAATGAAAAATGTTCATTTCTAAAATAGTATTCAAAAAGGGAACAAATGCCATTTAATGTCATTGGGGCATTACATTAGAAAGCAACTGGGTTTTGACATGCCTTTCTTATGGTTGATAGACATAAAAAGCTTTACAACTGGAAATAAAGGTCTTCCACCTTTAAAGTTTTGCTGCAGAATCTTTTCTGCATCTGGAGACAGGTTTACAGGTTGTCAATCTGCAAAGCTGTCCTGATGACCTTCCCATACATCAAGGTGGCCTAAAGCAGAATGCTACACTGGCAATAACCAGCAGATTGGACACGAGGTTACCAGTTAGGGCATCTAATAGTTTTTACTTTTGTTTCTATTTCAAATTACTCATAGGCCCAGGTCTTTAAGCTTAGTTTAATCTCATTCATTTTCTATAATTTCCATGGCTGATTTAGCAAAATTATACTTTTTTTCTGGTAAAATTTCCTTTGATATTATTTATTTTTTATTCAGTATTCACAAGTGATATTTATGTTAGACATTGAGCTGATCATCAGTGTGCAACTCTTGTCCCTCTTTTATCTAGGGGTATCTTTGTATAAATACATTCTTTCTCCTTCTAGAAATCTTACCCTCTTTATTTTCTACATAACTCCCCCTTAAACTGCAAACTCACCTCTTCTGAAAAGGCTCTCTTACTTAGCCCACAAATTACATCAGTGCCAATATCTTAATTTATGTCTCAATAATAATAGATGAGCTCACTCAGGATAAACACCACATGTGAAAACAGGAATTGGTTTGAAAGGAACACATGAGGAAGCACTGCCTGCTGGGGAGACAGAGAAGGAGTGGCTAGAGAGGCCGGAGAAAAACCAGGGGAGAAGGCCAGGGATGGCCATTGCCAGTTGTTGAGCATAGTAAATGCTATTTACTGTTGCAGGGAAGACTAATGGGCCAAGAACTGAAAACCATCATTGGTATATATTTTTATCAGCCTGTATACACAGTGAGCAACACCAAATAATTCATAAAAATCTAACAACAGTGTTTATCCACAGAGGAGAGCAGACCCTGGGAAGATGAGAGATATAGATGAAAGATTGCCTTTATATTTTGCATACCTTCTAAAGCTTCTGAATTTTGAATTATGTGAATGTAATATTTTAATGAGTTGAATTAATGTTAATTAGTCTAATCATAACTCTTACTAATGTTCATATCAAATTAGCAAAATAAAAACTTCCAAAATTTTGTATATAAATGAAAATTGAATTTAATGGGTCAAATGATTTAATCAACACATAAACAAAATTTGTGTAATAAATCCTTGATAAAAATCATTATTGCATTTGTTAATTATACTGAATTGGAAAACAGAGAATGTTTTCCAATCCATTTCAACTGGGAATCAAAATATCCTGAAATTATATAAAGCATTTCCTAGAATCCTTTCAGTTTATTTTTAAGTAGGTAAAGTAACCAAAAATTACAAGATTTACATGTACCTAATTAGGGTTCAAATCTAAGAATTAAGAATGTTAGAAAAAAGACATCGTTCCATTTGGAGAATGAAGTATTGAAGAAAAATGATAAATCTATTCAGTTTTTCAAGGAGTACTTGTCATGTCAGTGTTTAAAAGATCCCATAGATAGGCCAAAGAGTTTTTTCTTGTTTTATATGTCATATATTTTACCATTAAGATTCTTAGTGCCCCACCTATAGAAAACTTTTTTTTTAATGTACTGGTCACATATGGTAATTTCTGTGTATTAAAGCTTTCAAAGTGTTCCTATCCTCCCTCTTTTGTTTTGGTAATTTTTATTTCTTTCCATATCAAAGCTCCTTTGTGGGGTCTTGGGATGACACCAAACCTGTCAGATTCTCCTTTCTGGGTTTATTTGTAGCTAAATAGGAGATTGTTTTTCACTGATTTTAGCTGAGTAAACTAAAATTAACTCTAATTTATTTTTATATTTTTGTAAAAATCCAGAATTAGAAAATTCCTTGAAGTTCAGAAAAAGTAATAGTAACTATTCTTTTCAAAAAGTATATAAAATATCATTTTTATATACTAACATTTCTTTTTTTCTCTCTAAAACTTCCAAAAGGATTTTCTAAGGGCTTAACAGTTTTTAATGTTTTAAGAATAAGACTTTTTAGATGGTTAAATTTCGTACTTTTACCTAAGAGAAATCTTTATAATATGTTAATGGATGCGTACTATATTTTAAAAGTAATTCAAATTAGTGATAAAGAGACATACTCCATCTTTAGAGTAGTTTTTTGAAGTTTAGTAGGCATATCTGAGTCCTTAGGGGAAAAAAAGTGTCAAACACCCAACACTTGATTCATCCCCTATTGTAAGCATAACCATATTATAATCTATACTTTATTAACAATAAGAGAAAATAAACTGATTTTTATAATTTTGTTTTTCTTTATAAGATAAAGTCCCAAGCAAGTCATATTTACTACTGATTCTATTGAAATTTGTTTGCCCAATTGAGTTAGGACAGGCTAGGTTACCCTAGTAACAAAGTAATCCTGAAATTTCTATGAGTTAACACAACAAAAGCGTATTTCTTGTTCATAAAAGTTCTAATCCTAGAATGACACTGTCAGCTATGTAGTGACTTAGGAATTCAGGGAACTTCCATCTTGTGGTTCTTCCATTTTAACAGGTAGCCTTGAATGCTGTGGCAGAGGCACCTTTAACTTAACTTACAAATCACAGGGGAAAATTAGTTGCATGCCCTTTTTTTTCTTGTGTTTAAGAAGAGAAAATAAAACAGGACTAGGTGAACACAAAGCAGTACCTTTGCCATGGTTTTAAGTGTAAGCCCTTTGAATGTACTTTTTCCAGTATTGAACATCATTGGAAAATGGGGCCCTCTTTGATTGAAACCAAATTAGAAGCTGTTATTCATCTCTGATTCCTTCTGTTCATTATGGAAAATGTTTCAACAAGCCACATGCAATCATAGAATATGTGAACACTGCTGGCTTATTATTGCCTTCAAAAATTTTCATAATTTGTTTTGTTTTGATTGGATATTGCATATGAGGAGACACTGGAGATGCAACAATGTATCAATTTATAGTCTTGCCAAGCAAAGTCTCCTACCATGACTTTAGTTTAGTTTCTAAAAATATTGCCATAAAAAATGGTTTGCATGCCTCTGATAATAAATATGGTCTTAAAACTTTCACTGCATTAAGCATTTAATGGAGTTGAGAACCTACATCAACAAAAATGAAATTATATCTAATAAAATTGTCTATAAATGTCATACAAATAAATGAGGTATTTTCATAACATAAAAAATCTCTCTCTTCTGTATTTTCAACCTAAAATAAGAACCAAAAATGTCCCCAAATTCAACCATTTCAATCTATTTTGAACTTTACTATAATGGTATTTTTTTAAACAAAATTTTCCTTTTAAACTGTGAAGTATAGTCAGAGAAGGTTGAAATATTTTGCTGTTGGTTGTTTTATTAATGTGAAGACATCCTGGGAAGAGAAGAGAATCCATAGCTATGTATCTCACATACTTAGACATTTTCTTGGCACATAGGGTACTTGGAACAAACCATATAGCTGTCATTTGAGGTCTGCGGGTTAACCTACTGGGTACAACATAAGAATTATATATGGTAGCTGGCCTGGCAGGTCTGAGCATTGGTACAATATTTATGCATTCCAGCTTGGTTTCTGGACTCTTTACAGTCTCAAAGAAGTAACAGGTGAAATCCTGAAAACAGTAACTTCACTGTGGAAAGTGATGCTAAGTCTTGCTTTTGCCAAAATAATAAGTAAATGAACCAAAAAAGAAGCAAGAATGTATTTTTTAAAAATTCCACAGAGAGATTTATCTCACATTGTTATTAACAACATTAATGGCAAAAAAGTAGCAAAGAATGAATGAAAAACATAGTACAAAACACATTTTGATCTCTTAGTGCCCTTTGACTCAAACAGTGAACTGAAAAGATCAAGATTTTTGTTAATTCCTGCAGTCTTCAGTTGCAAAGCCAAAACTGTGGATTAGGATGCCAAGAGAAATTTTTGCATGAAAGCAGAGAAGAACTCAGAAAAAGTAGCTCTCTTCTGTAAGCTATTCTTCTTAGTCTCAAAATACAGACAGAAGACACATATCTTTGCAATGTCCTGAAACATAAGCCACAAGTATCATTACACTCAATCGTCAGAGAAACCAAGATTCATCTAGCTATGGAACACTGTCTGGCCAATACCATTCATGCAACCAAATTGTCTTAAGGCTTCCAGTGGCCAGCATAGCCATTAGAATCAAGCTGGGCAATATGATAAGAGGGATTTGGGAGTAGTCTGGAAGTCCTTAAATGTAAGGCTCAGAGAACTAATCATGGATATTCTAGTTGGTGGTGCAAGTTGTGGACCTTGATTTGAAGATCAGGCACCTGTAGAAGACATACCAGTTGTATATATTTTTAAATATATATATACATATATATATATATATATATATATATGTACGTATGTACATTAAATACATGTAACTCCTAGGTAAAGTGAGATTAATAGTTAATAAGACTGTACCTATAGTAGACATACATATTAGTTATTTTCATAAACATCCTAGGGAGCATGACAATTATCCTGATAATATTCTGTAGTCAGGGATTGTTTAATAGGGATTGATTGACACCCTTAAAGAGATAGGTTCCTCAGTGGCTTCTGAGCAGTAAGCCTGTCTTTGACATCTAAAGTGTTGCACCTACAAAAAGTGCTTTGGTTGATCAATAATGTGGTGAGTTGGGTAACTGCTACCAGAGAAGATCTTTTAGAAAGAATGTATTTACCCAACTAGCCATCTTTTTACTCACTTAAGAATATCTTCTGAAAGCTTATATTGTACAGGCATTTGTATGAGTAAGATCTATTCCTTGCCTTTCAGACGTGTACAACATAGAAGGAAGATAAATGATCAATGTAAGGCAAATGTGCAAGTAATTTGAAGAAATGAGCAAAGTTAAGATTCAGTTGTCAAGAAAGCCACATTATGTTTTGACAATATGAGCAATGAAGATAGTGAGCTGGAAGGGTTGTATAATCAAGGAACCCTCTCAGAAAGGGTTTCAAGGGCTTATTGCCATGACTCCTTAGTGAACTTTTTCACCCCAGCAGAAGACATAAAATAACCCCTATCTTTATCTCCTATTGTGTCATGAACAGTTTTTTATCTCCTAAAAATACCTTTAATTCTGTTGCTTTATTTTATTCCCCCCTCAAAACTCTGTCTTATTCATCTTTGTGTCACCATCACATAGTGTAGTATTGCTTTCTCATGGGATTTATAGGATAGATCATTTTTATCTGCCCCAGTGGTTGATATTGGACCAGTGGTTACCTGGATGTTGAGAGTGTGTTCATTGTAAAATCAGCTGGAATAAATAGGTTAGCTCCACATAGATTTATTATTACTAGGATACATTTTCTCATTTTATTCATAGTTCTTTGCACAATTCTCTGCAAGGATATAGTTCCTGCTCATTTAAGTACACATTTACTTGATATTTAGACAAGATAAGCCACGTGTTGATGCTTGCTTTACTTGACAGCTGATGATTGTTCTTTAAAGTGGATGAAAAGGATGTGAAAACAATAACAGGAAGTTACTCCTAAGTATATAGGCTCTTAAGTATATAGAAAAATGCTCATTCTCTTTCCTATTAAAAATGTAAATTAAAGCCACCTTAAGACATAATTTTCCCCTATCAACTGGTAAAGAACAGATACCTATTAACAATATTTTAAAGAATATTCCAGTGTAAAACTTGCACAAACTAGAATAGTTTCCGGAAGGCAATTTGACAATCTCTATTAAAATTACAAGTATCTACTCTTTGGTTCAGGAATTACAGTTCTAAAAATGTTAGGGTCAATATTATCATATGTGTGAAATGATGACTTGGCAAAGTTGTTCAATGCAGCATTATTTGTAAGAGCAAAATATTGGAAACAACCTAAATGTATACTCAGTATGTTTCTGTCTCAATTTATATATATAAAAGCCTACGTGAACAAACAACTGATCAGCCAGTCACTATGACACACACTGACCACCAGTGGGCAAATGCTCAATGCAGGAGCTGACCCTGGTGGTCAGTGCACTCCCACAGCCAACCTCCCACAGCCAGCCAACCTCTTGCAGTCCTTCTCCCCACTCTGGTCAACCTCCTGATGTCCTTCCACCTGGCCGGCCAGCCTTCTGTGGCCCTTTCTCCCCCTCATACTCTGTCCCTCTCCCCCGCCCCCCCTGCCAGCCAGCCCTAATCAGCCCTGATCAGTGGCCAGGCTGAGGCACCCTACTTGTGCATGAATTCATGCAATGGGCCTCTAGTAAATAAATAATACTACAAGGTACTGTGGAATACTATGTAGCCATAAACAAAATAGGGATGCTTTCTTTTATTGTATTGAAATAGTAAAATATGCTAAGGAAAGATAAGAAAGGTATAGAAGGTATAGAACAGTGTTATCATTACACTATTCTTTGTGTAAAAGAATGGAAAAAAGAATGTATCTGTGTATACTTGTATATACAGAAGGTATCCTTGAAAGACAGAAAAAACTAGGAACATTGATTTGCCCTGGAGCAGGGGAACTGGGTAGTTGAGACACGGAAACAGGAAGGAGAATTTTCATTGGGTACTCTTTTATACTTTTGAAATGTAAAACTTTATGATTATATAGCTTATGCAAAAATAAATAAGTAAAAATAAACACACTATAGCAGATGCTGTGGTTCCTGGCAGGGAACCACTGGCTATTGTCATGGTCACCTGCTGCAGCTGTTACAGTGGTGTGGTCACCTACAATGACATCTGCTGGTGTTTCCAAATAGCCCTTTTAGGTCAGTGTTTTTCAAATTGCTAGTTTAAAAGTCAATAATGAGGTCTATCACATCACCTGTCAGAATGGCTACCATCAACAAATCAACAAATGACAAGTGCTGGTGGGGATATGAATAAAAGGGAACCCTAGTACATTGCTGGTGCAGCCACTGTGGAAAACAGTATGGAGTTTTCTCAGATAATTAAATATGGAATTGCCATTTGAACCTATGATCTCAATTCTAAGAATATATCCTAAGAAACCCAAAACACCCAATCAGAAAAAATATATGCATCCCTATATTCACACCAGCATAATTTATAGTAGCTAAGATCTAGAAACAGTCTAAGTGCCCATCAGTAGATGAATGGACAAAAAAAGCCATGGTGCATTTATATGGAATACTACACAGCATGCAGCAGTAAAAAAAGAAGTATCTTATCCTTTGAGACAGCAAGGAGGGACCTGGAGAATATTATGTTAAGTGAAATAAACCAGTCAGAGAAAGACAAGTATCATATGATCTCACTCATATGTGGAATCTAAAGAACAAAATAAACCAATGAACAAAATAGATCCAGAGACATAGAAACATGGGACAGACTGATGAATCTCAGAGGGAAGGTGGGGGTGGGTGGGAAGAGATTAATCAAACAACTTATCTATATATATAAAAGGCTAAGTGACTGATAGTGCATCCATGTGACTGTCTGGCTGGCTGGTACATATGACACACAATGGCAATTTAAAAATAAATGTTGGCTCGTGCATGCAAGATACATACAAAGCTCTCACTAGTGCCAATTGCATGTGATGCCAGAATGTATTTGAAGATCAACTATTGGCACAATGTACCACTGAAGTTGAAAGAAGTGATGTTGTTGACAGAATATTGTTTATTTATTAATCAATGTATACATTATTTTCATATACATCTTATTAATTTTTTTCATCTCTGACACTTTTATTATAGAGAAAGGGTGAATAGCAATATTAAGATATTTTGTAATTTTATTTTTTTTTAAGTTTTACAAAGATAATTCTTTTTTTAATCTTTATTGTTCAGTTTATTGATTACATTGTTCCCCCTTTTTCCCCTTATAGCTCCCCTCCACCTGGTACCCATCCCACCCTCTGCCCTCACCCCCCTCCACTGTCCTCTCCCATAGTTGCATGATTTTTGTCCAGTCTCTTGCTGCACTTCACACACCTCTTTTCTCCCCAAGAATTGTCAGTCCATTCCCTCTCTATGTCCGTGATTCTGTTACATTCACCAATTTATCCTGTTCATTAGCTTATTAATTCACTTGATTTTTAGATTCATTTGTTGATAGATGTGTATTTGTTGTTCATAATTTACACTTTTATTTTTTTCTTCTTCCTCTTCTTAAAGAATATCTTTCAGCATTTCATATAATATTGGTTTGGTGGTGATGAACTCCTTTAGCTTTTTCTTATCTGCAAAGCACTTTATCTGACCTTCAATTCTGAATGATAGTTTTGCTGGATAGAGTAATCTTGGTTGTAGATTCTTGCTATTCATCACTTTGGATATTTCTTGCCACTCCCGTCTGGCCTGCATCATTTCTGTTGAGAAATCAGCTGACAATCGTATAGGTGCTCCCTTATAGGTAACTAACTGTTTTTCTCTTGCTGCTTTTAATATTATCTCTTTGTCGTTTGCTCTTGGCATTTTAATTATGATGTGCCTTGGTGTGGTCCTCTTAGGGTTCCTATATATTGGGGTTCGGTGCACTTCTTGGACTCCTAAGTCAATTTCTTTCACCAGGTGTGGGAAGTTTTCAGTCACTATTTCTTCAAATAGGTTTCATTGTCTTGCTCTCTCTCTTTTTCTGTCACCCCTATAATTCGGATGTTGGTATGCTTGAGGTTGTCCCAGAGGCCCCTTACACTATCTTCAATTTTTTGGATTCTTTTGGTTTCTTGCTTTTTCAGCTGAGTGGATTTTACCTCTTTGTATTTCAAATCTTTAACTTGGTTCTTGGGGTGCTCTAGAGTACTTTTAGGTCTTTGTATAATATTTTTTATTTCAGTCAGTGTATGCTTAATTTCTGGTTGGTCCTTTTTCATATCCTTGAGAGTCTCCTTCATATCCTTGAGGGTCTCGTTCATTTCCTTGTAGGTCTTGCTTATTTCCTTATAGGCCTCGACCTTTTCTAGGAGCCTCTTGAAAAGCCCTATAACCGTGGTTTTGAATTCCATGTCCAGTCATTTTTTTCCCTCCATTTCTTTCACATCTGATTTCTTTCCATGTCTCTGCATGGTGGCTGCTTCCCTGAGTTGGTCAATTAGCTTTGTGTGGTAGATGTCCTACAAGGGACAGTGGCTCAGCCTCCCCAGTTACCTGAGGTGGATATGGGTTGTACAGTCTTGCTGAAGTTAAGCTCAGGTTAATTGTTGTTAGCACTTGGAGTGGTTGACCTCCAGGCCAATTGTCTGTGAAGTTCAGCTGTGCTCAGGTTGGATGGGCGGAGTCTCTGGGCCAAGTAGACAGCGTCAGCTCCACCCTATGCGACTCCAGGTACTCTGAGAGAAAGCCACTGCCGAGCTCCACCGGCTGCCGGAGAACTCAGACTCTCCCCAAATGAGTCTGCACACCCAATGTCTCACCCAAGGTCGCAAAACAATGCAGTCTGACAGTTTCCAGAATGAAAGAGCAAGTCACGAGTGCTCTCTGCACGGTCAGGCTGTTCCCAAGCTCATGCGCATTCCGCACAAGCTCGCCTTTTCCACAAGCCCGCCGACCCCTGCAACACCCGAGCTTCGGTGTGCCCTCCCACTATCCAGTTTTTACCCTGTATGATAGTGGGTTCCCTGGACTTCGCCCAAAGCTGGAGAATCAGTCCAGTGGGATGTCTTTGTCTCCCCCATTCAAGAAAACTGGCCGGTTTTCAGCTGCCTGCCTTATCCGCTGGTGCACGCTCCAAACCTCTGACTCCGTGCGCATCTTCAATGCTGTCTGCCGCCACTCCTCCAAGTCACAGTGTCTTATCTTCACTTTTATTTGTGGAATTTTCACTTAGCCAGCCTTCCGATGATTCTGGATTGTGTTTGTTCTTTCGTTAAGTTGTAGTTTTGAAATTGCTGTGTATGGGGGCAAGATAGGTGTTTTACCTATGCCGCCATCTTGGTTCTCTCAGATATTTTATAATTTTATAATACTATATTATATATACTATTTTGACATATAATTTTTTAAGTAATGTAATTACCACACAAATCTTTCTCCTAATTAATTTTCTTTTAATGTGCATGAATCTGTGCGCTAAACCACTAGTATACATACCCTATTTCCCCCCAAATAAGACAGTGTCTTATATTAATTTTTGCTCCCAAAGAAGTGCTAGGTATTATTTTCAAAGGATTTCTTATTTTTCTATGAAGAAGAATATGGTACACATTTATTATTGAACAAAAAAAAAAAAAGGAAATTTATTACCTGTATGGTAGTAGTTGTCATCACAAACCAGCATAGCCAGAGAAACTGTGAATCCTACGGTATCAAGAATTTCTTGTTACTACCATTATTTCCATGTACAACAATCTATGGTATATTTACTGATACTGATATTTACCAGTATGAACACAAAGTAAAATTTATTCAATGACAGTCATGTCATCATCTTCTGGAACATCATCATAACAATCCAAACCCTGAATTTCCTGGTGAATTTCTTGTGACTCCGTTTCTTTCAGAATCAGTGGACCAAATCTCTCATGTTTAGCAATAGCACTGTCCTTAAATGAGTACTTCTTGTCAAGGTAGTCTGCTGGTAGTGCATTTGCAATGCAACTGTCAGTGATTTTCTCCCATGAATTCTTCACCCAAGTCACAACCTCTTGCAGTTTAGGTTTCACAAAGTTTCCACACTGATTTCTCTCTATTCTATTTTCAATGTAGTCATTAATTTTCATGTGCAAATTGTCCTTGAATGGCTTGTTTATTGTAATATCAAGAGTCTGGAGATAGGCCGTCATTCCTGCAGGAATCATTATTTGATCTTTCTTTAGTGAAGAAATTTCTTCATGTCTTTAGTGTGGTTAGTGCTGGCTGCATCCCAGACTATCAGACCTCTTTGGCTCTCTCGCATAACAAGCGGCAGCATTAAATTGACCCACTTCCTTATAACTGCTTGTGTGGCCCAGGCTTTTTCAGTTTCAAGAATAAAAATATTATCGGGGAGGTCTTATTTTCGGGGGGATGCTTTATATTCAGCAAGAGGCAAAACTGGAAGTAGGTCTTATTTTCAGGGGATGTCTTATTTTCGGGGAAACGGTATAATTGAGAAATTTAAGGACAGATTGAACCCAGAGGCTAAAGATATCATCTAGTCCCTCTCTCTCTCTCTCTCTCTCTCTCTCTCTCTCTCTCTCTCTCTCTCTCTGTCTTTCCTTCTCCTCCTCCTCCTCCTCCTCCTCCTCCTCCTCCCCTCCTCCTCCTCCTCCTCCTCCTCCTCCTCCTCCTTGGTGTTGGCTAAATTGTGGAATGTATTATTCTTTCAT
Organism: Antrozous pallidus; assembly: GCA_027563665.1. Taxonomy (NCBI): domain Eukaryota; kingdom Metazoa; phylum Chordata; class Mammalia; order Chiroptera; family Vespertilionidae; genus Antrozous; species Antrozous pallidus. The sequence goes on from CM050512.1 coordinate 67,425,725, forward strand.
AGTGGTAAAATGTCCTTTGAGAACTCAATGATTATATCCAATAAGTTGAATTCCAACAGAAAGAGAAGACTCATTTTTAAAATAACCCTACCAAAGGTTCCAAGAAATGTACTGCACTGGACTAACTTGGGTCATGTGCCCAATATTAAATCACTAGAGGCCCAGTTCCCACAGCCTGGCCTGCACCCTTTCACAGTCCTGGAGCCCTCGGGGGAGTGGGGCTAAGCCATCAGTCGGACATCCTTAGTAATGTCATGGAGGTGGGAGAGGCTCCCACCACCGTCACTGCACTCGCCAGCCATGATACTGGCTTCTGGGCTTCTGGGCTTCTGGCTGAGCAGTGCTCCCCCTGTGGGAGCTCACTGACCACCAGGGGGCAGTTCCTGCATTGAGCATCTGCCCCCTGGTAGTCAGTGCGCACATAGCGACCAGTCATTCCGCCATTGATTGATTTGCATATTACCCTTTTATTATATAAGATTGTATTCATGAGGTTAGAATACACTGATTGGCCAATCTCAGAAAACATACTATCCTTGGAGACTAGCCAGTTGAGAACAGCTACATGAAATATCGAAGAGAGATAGTTGCTCAAATATACATTAAAGGCACTGTCACCTGAAGGAGTAGAATGACAAAACATACAAAACCAACAAATGTGCTTGTCAAATTGTAATCTGTACAATGAAAATGCCAACTTACCTGAGTACATTTTCTTTTGTCAGTACCTTACCTTTAAAAGAATGAGACATTTAGGATAAAAATGTCATACAGGCAAGTGAGATTAACATTTTAGTTTTCAATGAATTGAATTCATTGTTCAATTGTTCTACATATTTCAGATTTCTCCATGATGTGTTTTCCCTCAGAACTCTATTTCTATCTCCCACTAACCATTTTTTATGGGGAACCAAGTAAATTATCAGTACATCCATTGTTTTTTGACCCATTGGTTTTGGTCAACTATTTTAATCACAATAGAAATTTAAAATTTAAAATAAAAAAAAAACTAAAATACACTTTGAAGATCATATCTCTCATTTTTTCTTTTGCTCATTCTTTCTCAGGAAACAAAAATGTTTTTAAAGAGAAACACCTTGACACATCTGGTTTGATTTTCTAGTTATCTAGTTTAAGCCAAAAAAAAGAAAAGAAAAGAAAAGAAAAAGAAAAATGGGGGCGGAGGTATCATCTGTTTTTCTTTTTTATGTTTTGAAACATGGGTCTCCAAAAGTTATTTCCTAATATATGTCAACGCAACATCTGCTAGTTCCTAAATGATAGCCAGAAACAGCCATTCTGGTGTCCCCTGCAGAAGTGCCAAGGTATTTCCCATTAGAACTGTCTTCACTTTGGAGTTGTTAGTAGTATTTTTCTCTAGGGGTAGTATTTTTCCCTAACTTGAAGTAAACATGTGAATTGGAAGCACAGAGCAGAAAGAATAAATGGGATGATGCATTTATAGTTATGTAGATGTGTAGCAGAGAAAGGCTTCAGAAAGAAGTACAGTTGAGCCTTGAACAAGGGTTTGAACTGTACAGGTCCACTTCTATCTGGATTTTTTTTTTCAATAAATACAGTAAATGTATTTTTTCTTCCTTGTAATATTTAAGTAACAACTTCTTTTCTCTAGCTTACTTTATTGTAAGAATACAGTATATAATAAACATATCATACCAAATATGTGTTAATGATGTTCAACAGTAAGCTATTAGTAATTAAGCTTTTGGGAAGTCAATAATTAGATGTGGATTTTTGACTGGGCAGGGGTTGGCACCCCTAACTTCCACTTTATTCAAAGGTCAACTGTATTCGAATACAAAGACCATTTCATAGGTCACAGATCAAACTGCTTCTCTTGGTAAAGCATGTTTCTCCTTTTTATTCAATATCAAGGTTGCAAGTAGAATTAAGATATATTAACCAGACCTACGGGTTACCAATCATGTCCAAAGTTTCCCTTACATATCTTCTCATTTTTAATCCTTTGATGGAATTTCAAGTGCATCAGGGAACTTCAGTTTCTGCCTGAGAATTCATAACAGAATTCTATTTTGACATTTATTTTGAAAAATAGAGTCTAAGTGTTAGTCTTGAGAGAGATCAATATTTTTACCTGTCCTAAAATAATCTGGTCTTGAATTTAGCAGTTAAAAATATTTTCAGACCTAGCAATTTGGGGCTTCCAAATGAGTAGCATCACTTGTTCCCAGCAATACATTCTCTTCACCTGAGTGACATTATTGCCTTTTGTTTCATTGGACTTGAAAGAAGAGGTATCACTGTGGGCTTGTCAAAGTCAAGGCTATTGCGATATACCCAATGTCAAACCCAGTCTTGGACACATAGTCAATGTGGAATGAATGAGACAATCTGTCCCAAAATTCTGAGATCCAACATTTGCTCTTACAGTCCTCAAATTTGGGTATCTTGACTTGTCTTATCTAAATTATAAAATCACTAAATTAACTGTGATGAAGAAAGAAGAAATACATTCTAAATCACGGATCCTTACAAAGTTACTTAACTTTTACTTTCCTATCTTCAAAAAGGGATAACAATACTACCCTGCAAGGCTGTTGTAATAAACTGAGTACAATAATAATTTTTTTTTAAAAAAAGCTTAGCAAAGTCCCCAGTACAAAGTCCCCAAGTAGTAGTTATGATCTGTATTGTAACCTCTCTGGATATCAACTGTTGTGATATATAGCAAAGAGAATAGACTCAGCTTCACATAACTCAAACCCTTTCAAGCTTTATAAGTAAAACCAGAAATGGGTTAAAGAGAATAAGACAAGGCAGAGAAAAACTTATTGTGCTTAGCAAATATCTTACAGAAAGCCTGTAACCTTGAGCACTGCATAGGCCAGATATCCACTAGCCATCTGACTCTGGGAGGAGCCAAGGACAGAACTAACCTTTACTTCAGCAGAGTGGCTTGGAGCCAGCAAAAATTAAAACCTATCTCTCCCTGCTCTCTTTGCTGACTCCATTTTTTCAGACTCAGCCCACCTGCACCCAGGTGCCTGGAATAAAATCTTTTTTGATACATTATGGCCTCATGTCATAGGTTCTCAACCCCGGCCCATTCTCAACCTTTCAAAAGCAATCTCTATCCAGTGCTATGTTAGTCACTGTGGCGGAATAGTAAGTGGTGCTCCTTTTTTGTTACATCTTCTGCAACAGGACTTAACAAGACCTAAGTTTGGGCAAGGTTATTAAAAGGTAGTTCTAGTAAGTCATGCCATGAGGGCTGAGGGACAAACCCAGGTAAGTATTAATGATACTGAGAGATGGGACATGCTTAGTATTTCAAACCAGGTTCCCCCTGTGAGAATTACATCTTCCCAATTTATGAACTATTCCACTACAGATACAAGTATATAGTATTTGCATTTTGTAAGTCATAGTCACAGACTGAACAAAAAAGTCTAAGGTTAATTCTTAATGTGATGCAAAAGCTGATTTCTAAGAGAGCCCTCCCTGCTTCTCTTTCATTCCTAAGGTGTACCAGGCATTGTGCATACAAAGAATATTTATAGTTGATGGTACGTGGATTCCAATTTTTTTTTTACCTATTCTGAAAAAGGTGAAAGCCATTACATGAAAAGTTAAGAGCTATAAAAATACATTGACTCTTGGTTCACTAGAGAGATGCTGTGAGATATGTCCTTAAATTTTTTTGACACATGAAAATATTAAATATAAATAATTCCAATTTCAACTTTAGAGTCTATTCACTGAAGTCTTTTAAAAAATAATAGTTTCCATAATCTTTCATAATACAGTGAGTAGAGTACAAAATGCAAATCTTCCATACTAAATGAGTGAATTAAAGTCACTTCTTGGAAATTATTTGACAGTATGAGCTATAAGTAAGGGTGAGAGTTATAGTTCTACTCAAATGTTTACCTTCCTGTTATTTCAGCAATAGTTTATATCCAAAGTTATTGATTAAAGTGGCACATTATTTACAAGTTCTCCTACTTTTACAGAAAAAAAAGAGGCCTACAGTTTTCATATCACCACAAGTAGAACATTTAAATGCAGAGCCAACACCTTTTAATATACTAGGTGTCCCCCCAAAAAATTTATACATACTTTAACAGCTGATAGCTCAATTTTGAATATGAAATGTATTTTAATAAACACTGCTTATTTAAAGTGTGTGTATACATTTTTTGGGACACTCCATACATATATATAGATAGATACAAATAGATTTCTCTGAAATATAACAATTCTCTCTTGAAAGTCACTTTTAGGTTCACATATTTGCATAAAAATGACATCTGCAGGACACTGTTTATCTAGAAGTCCCCTCACAATTACTAAAGACAAGGAGAAAGTTAAAGTAATTTTGAATGTTACTATTTCGTGAATTTTTAGATAATTTGCTTCCTGGAAAGAACTAAAGACCAATATTGATCTCATTCATTATTTGCACAATTCATCTTATAAAAGTTAATTATACTATTCAGTCGAATTACTTAAAAATGGTCTATCATTGAACAAGTATAGATCGATCTAAAGAGACAAATGGTAGGAGATGGAGGGGGTTAGAGAGCAATCAAAGGACTTATATGCATGCATATTAGCATAACCAATGGACATAGACACTGGGGCAGTGGGGGCTTGCCTGGTCTGGATTTTATAAACATAGATATGATACCATGGCTAGTAAACAAAACTAAATCAAAATTATAATTTTCATTAATTCCCAGAAATATCCTTTATACACCCAAGGGTTCTCACACCATTCCTATCAAATGTTTTAACTTCACCCCTTTTCTTTGTTTTCTATCTTGGGAAAAGCATTATCTTCTTGTTTATCCATGCTTGAAACATTAAATTTGTTTTTCTTTCCTGCCTTTCTTCCCTTTCCAGGTAGCTATTGCTACATAACAAATTGCCCTAAAACTTGTTAGCATAAGATAATAACAATCATTTACTAGTATGAATTTTTCACAAAAATCTGCAATTTGGGTAGGATCCACCAGGGACAGCTTTTTTCTGCTCCACATGGTGTCATCTAATATGGATCAAGATGGTTCATTACATCTGGCAACATATGCTGGCTAGAAGCTGGGAGCTCAGCTGGACTGTCAGTTGGTGGCCTCTTTTCCTCTCCACATGGACATTTCCACGGGGTTTCTTGGGCTTCGTCACAGCACAGAAGCTGAGTAATAAAAAGGAGTGTGCCAAGAGGCCTGGGAGGAGGCTGCGAGACTGCTTATGACCTAGCCTCACAAGTATCAACATGCTAGCTACCTTTGCCACATTGATCAGGCAAGTCACTAAGACTACTGAGACGGAGGTTGTGGATAGAAGTAGTGAAGACTTTGGGAACATTTTTAATCTATCAAGTTCTGCTAAATCTACTGCCACAATATCTCTCAAATCCATTCCTCAAACTTTCACCCACCCATTCATTTCTTGAACAGAACAGGCAAACCCCCCCCCCCCCCAAAAAAACCCAAAGAAATAAACAAAAAACAAACAAACCAAAAAACCCAAAACAACAACAAAATTGCATTGGGCAGTGCCAACAGAACAGGAAAAGAGATGATAATAAGACACTTGCAACAAAGTATTTTGAATGAGTTGAGGCACTAGGAGAGCTTAAGGAAATAAGACACTTTTAGGTGTGATCCCCACCATAGTCATTGCCATTTTTTTTCTTATAATCATCTTTAAAACCATTCACTAAACCCTCTACTCTGTGGACTAATTTTTAATGACTATATGGATATTTATAAAGAAAAAAATGAGGAGGCATGTTTGTGGATTCCTTGGATTTTAAAAACATTTGGGTCAACAAAAACAAGTTACCTACCTCTCTGAAATTCTAAAAAGGAATAAAAAATTAATACTGATTGAATATTAAATTGTTTTATGGTCAATGTATTATAGCTGAATTAGATTTTTAAATAGGCTATAGATACACTTGTCTTCAGGGTAATCAATGTAGATTTAAGACTCATGCCTGTTTTGTAAAATGTGAAATATGATTTTTACTGTTTAAATTATTTTGATGTATCTCATTGTTGAATCTTTGTTTTTATGGCAAGCTAGCTGGAAAGAGCTGCAATTTATTTGTTTTGGACTTTATTTAGGACTGTGACCCTCAGATAAAACACTAGTCTTAAGGGGGAAAGTGATATGTATTACCACAGATCCTTATGACACTAGAGGCTTAATGCACAAAATTCATGCAAGAGTTGGCCTTCCTTCCCCTGACTGCCAACACCGGTTTCTCTCCGGCCACTGGCAGGCACCAGGACATGGGTTTCCCTCAGAGCCCCAGCTTTGTCCAGAAGGTTGTCTGGTCTAATCACCATATTACGCTTTTATTATTATAAGATGGTTTCCAGGAATGCACTGTGGACATAAACAAGGCCTTCTGGGATTACTCCAGGAAGTAGAAAGTATACAAACCAGCATTTGAGTGAACAGTGAAATGCACCTTGCAACCAACCACTGGATCAGCTAAAAGAAAATAATGATTCTAATGGAACTTGGGGAAGACACTGAATGGAACTCAATGTATTGCTCCCTAACTTATCTTTGTTTATGATTCTCTAGGGGGCTAATTGTTTTCCTCAACCCTGTAACAAAAATAATTAGAGGGACTGGAAGAGCAAGAACACCTCCTTGGCTCTCAGTGATTCTCAATAAGTGATTGTTATACAGCATTGAGACCAATTTAATACTTTTAAAGTTAACACAATGTTATTGAGACAAACGATTTTTGAAAAGTATTTTCAAGCCTGAATTGGGTAGATAATTTCTTAGACTAATCAATTTATATCCAACTATACCAGTAAAATATTACTGGAGCATACTTATCCATTTTATTTAAAATTTTATTTCTACTTGGATTATTTTCAAATCTGAAAACTTTAGAAGTTTTAAACATTTACTTTAATATGCTGTGTTTACAAAGCAATGTGAAGTGAAAGCATTACAATGAAAGTATATTTTCCAAATCTCCTATAGAAACCAGGAAAAAGATTATAAACAATCTGTGGACAACTTTTAGAGTATTCAGACTGACAAATTCCTTTTTAAAAAAATGTTTTTATTCATTTCAGAGAGGAAGGGAGAGGGAGAAAGAGATAGAAACTTAAATAATGGGAGAGAATCATTGATTGGCTGCCTCCTGCATTCCCCCCACAGGGGATCAAGTTCACAACCGCAACCTGGGCATGTGCCCTGACCAGGAATCAAACCTATGATTTCCCGGTTCATAGGTTGACACTCAACCACTGAATCACACCGGCTGGGCTCTTTTTTCCCCTTTTTCCCCCCGACATTGATCAGTTGCCTTCCATGCCATGACTGGGAATTGAACTGGCAACCTTTTGGCGCATAGGATGACACTCAACCAACTGAGCCACTCCGGTGGGACCCAATCAGCAAATCCTTAATCCTAATTTAGGATTAAGTTATACTTAATACTAATTTAGCAAACAGGCCGTGTAAACCAGAAAATGGGAGATCCATCTCATAGTCTTCTCAACTTCAGCCACAGTTGAACTACTCATATCCAACTACTTCTCAAGTAAGTGGCTATTCCCTAAAAGTTATTTTTTTAGAGTAAATGATCACCTACTTCCTGTCGATTCTCATAATTTCCTCCTTTGCTTACAAATCTGAGATGGGGAACAAAGTTAGCTTTTTACTATGAAATTTTCTTTGACTCAAACCAAAAGGCATGTGAACTCTATGATTTTGAGGAATGATCACACAGGACAGTTGATTGAGGGTGAAGATATGTAGGAAGGGATAAAAACATCTTGTTTCTCATGAAAAATAAATGAATCACTAAAACTCTCCTTAAGTATAGTATAAATAACTTTCCTGATGTATTTAAAGTTCACATCATAAAAACAGACTTGCACTGTTAAACTTGATTGACCAAGAAGCAGAACTGTGAACCGAAATTGACAATGCTGGACTTAAAAAGGAAAAAAAAGTCAAATGCTTGACAGAAGAAACACTAAAAATTGTTAAAGATAGGTGAGAGGCAAAGTAAAGGATGACAAAAGCTGGCTTATAATCCTGAATGCAATTTTCCAGTGATGATTACATAGAGATAAAGAGAACAATAGTCAATGTACAGAGAAAGAAAAGAACAATAAAAAGGAAAAAAATTCAAGAAACAAAAGGGAAATTCAAACCTAGATTGGGAATGTTGACTGACCACAACACAAAAGCACAAGTATCACCACAAAAGTATCTGACCAGGAGAAAATACAGGGAAGGAGGAAACAGTATTCTGAAAATCTATATGGTAGAGGTAAAAGGATGACAGATACCTTTGAAGCAGATTTCTATGAGAAAGAACCTATAATTCTTGAAAGAGAAGTGAAAGCTGCCCTGAGAGTACTGGGAAGAAATAAATCATTAGGAGTAGAAGGTATAGTGACAATTATTTCAAGCCATAAAGACGAAATCTGTCAAAATCCTAACAAAAATATGCTAACACATATGGGGGAAAAACAATGGTCTATAGACAGGAAGCATTCAATATTCATTCCAGTCTTCAAGAAAAAGGAGATGCCAAGAAGTGCAGTAACTATAGAATCATTGTTCTAATTTCCCACACAAGTAAAGTAATGCTCAGGTGATGCAATACACGATTTATCTTATACAGAGCAAGAAATTCCAGGTGTTCAAGCTGGATTCAGAAAAGCAAGAGGCACGCACAATCTAATTGCTAGCATTTGTTGGATGCTGGAATTCTCCAAATAATTTCAGAAGAAGTTTAGTCTATGTTTATAGACTACAGTGAAACCTTTGTCTGTATGGAGCTTAGAAAGCTATGAGTTGTTCTGGAAGAAATGGGAATGCCTCAGCACATGACTATCACTGGGATATAAAGTACAGCATAGGAAATATTATAAACTAGAGGCCCTGTGTATGAATTTGTGCCTGGGTGGGGTCCCTCAGCCTGCCCAGCAATTGAAGCCTATAGGGGGGTCAGCTGGCTGGGGGGAGGGACTATAGGAGGTTGGCCGGCTGTTTCCCCTATTGGGGCCAATGTGGGGGCCGGCCAGTGAGAGGGGCCATGTGAGGCTGGCTGTGGGAATGCACTGACCACCAGGGGGTTAGCTCCTGTGTTGAGCGTTTGCCCCGTGGTGGTCAGTGCATGTCATAGTGTCTAGTCAATCCGTCATTCTGGTCATTCTGGTCATTCTGGTGGTTTGGTTGTAGGTCACTTAAGCTTTTATATATATATATAGATAATAACTATGAATGGCATCAGTTGGATACTAGACTTATCAGTGATCACTTTTTAAGGTATGTAAATGTCTAATCATTATACTGTATATCTGAAACTAATGTAATATTGTATGTCAACTGTAATTGAAAATAAATTCAAATAAACAGAACATACTTTACTATTTACTATTAATATTGTTCCCTAAATAAAATAAAAAAAACAAAAAACAAGATAACACTGTAAAAATGATTACAAAACACCCAACTGTGAAGCTATTATGGATAACTGAACTAACTGTTAGAATGCTTTTCTTATTTATTTAAAAACAAAACTTGAATGTTGGAGTAAAACGTTTTAATTTATGACATAAATGCCCATGTACTTGCTATTTAACTTTATCAAATATCAACATTTTCCATGTTTTTAAAAATATTTATTCTTTATAAAAGAAATGAAACAGTTGGAGTTTCCTGTGTCTTCCATTCCACCCTGTCCAGAGATAATATAATCATGAACTTAATACCATTTCTAAGGATATCTTTATAATTTGATAAATAAAATATATAAACAACTTTTTATGTTTTTAAGTTTATATAAATTATAAAATAACATAACACTATAAAAACCACAGTTTTTATTCATCCACTATTAATTGAACATTTAGGTTGTTTCAAATTTTTGCTATTATAAAAAATGTTGCTTCTAAAATGTATATCTAGAAGTGGAATTGTTGGTTTGTTTGTATATGAGCATCTTGAACTTCACTTGATGACTGGTTGCCTAGAGAATAATGATCAATTTACACTCTACAGTAGTATGTTGGAATTCCTTATTTTACACATGATCACAAAACTTAAAAGATAATAGATTTTTAAACTTAACATCAGTGAGACAGGTGAATTTCTGTAGTTTTATTCTGTGTTACCTTAAAAATAGTGAAGTTAAACATACTATCTAATAAAGACGGAATAAGCAAATTGACTGTAACTCCACAACAAAGATGGTAATGCCCACAACCAATAAGGAGGAAATATGCAAATTGATGTGACAAGGTGAGAGGCAGAAGGTGGCTCTGGCCAGAGCAAAAGGCAGTGTTGGTAGCCAGGGGAAGGAAAGCCTATTCTTGCATGAATATTCATGCATCAGGTCTCTAGTCTTTTCATATTGTTGTTTCAGTTTTCTATTCTATAAATTGATCGTTCATTTTTATATTTGTTATTTATTTAAGTAAATTTTATCGGTAACAAGAACACATGTATTTGTGTTGAAAATATCTCTGTCCACGGCTTGTTTTTTTGCTTTCTTTGTGTTATCTTTTCATGTACATAAGTTAATATGGGAAAGTTTATCATCTCTATTTTTGTTTTGTGCTTTTGGCATTTTATTTAATAAATTCTTTCCTATCTTGAAAAGAAAAAAAACACACTACATTTTCTTCTTACAGTTTAAAGATATGGTTTAGAATATCTAGGTTCCTAGATGTCCTGAAATGTTTTCCACTCATCACATAAAGATTTAATTTTATTTAGATTAATATTTTCCCACATGAATAATCAATTCTCTCTTCTCTTTGATTTTTGGGATACCATGATGGATTTTCCCCCCTGTATTTATATTTTATTTTGTTGATTGAGTAAGGTAAGTTCACACCATATTGTTCTTTTTTCAAATTAAACAGATTTTAAGTCATGTGCTACCATATCAGTTTGTTATCAGCTTGTAAATTTATATAATCAATTGTATTGATATTTTGATTGGAATTGTATCTAAAATGTAGATTAATCTGGAGAAACTTACATCTTTATGTTATTTAGAATTTCCATCCATGAACATTGTATATTTACCTTTTTCAGGACTTTTTAATGCTGTTTAATAATACTTGATAATTTTTTGTATAAAGGCCTTGACTTCTTTTTTAGTTATTCCTGAGTACTTTATACTTTTTGTGCCTATTGTGAATGGAATATTATTATATGTTTTCCAATTGTTTTTTATGAGTACCCCTATAGCAGTGTTATTGATTTTTGTATGCTCATCTTGAGAAAAAAGCTTTGACTGTCAGCATGCAATATATACTAACAAATTTTTATTAAAAAATAAATTTGACATTCATTCTAATTCTGCTAAAGTCATGGTTCTCTTGAGATGAGTTAAAATTACCTGCATAGGAGTGTTGACTAAAACATTACATATCTTTTGCTTTATAATAATTACAGTATATTAGATCCAATTTGGTAAAAACTTAATGACCCCATCTAGTGGCAAAATGAAGTTCTAAGCAAATTGGAAAATGCACTCCCAGGTTTTATTGGATAGCTGTTTGTGTTTAAGAAGTCATGATAGCAATCAATATTCTTGTTGGAAGTGTCAAAAAACAGCAAGGATTAATTTGACACATCAAAATTAATTATGCTTATAGTCTTAAGTGTTTCTGATTTCGAGATTAGAATGAGGTATGCTTACAGAGAAAATTATGTACAACTTCCCATGCTGGAGCCAAATTGAGAATGTGGAGATTTAATTTTCATGATTGTTATTCAGGGAGTTATCATAGGTCATGTTCACATAATGTTTTAAAAATAACTACCAACAGCTGGCCAGAGTCAAGACATACAACCTTTATAGTAATATAATCCTCAGAGAATGCCCTACAAGGACTACTTTATGGTTAAGGACCCTTTTAAATGAAGCCTAGTTTTATACTTTATTAATTAAAATTTTTATTTGTGTAGGAAATAAAATTTTATGTCTAATTGTACGCAATTTAAAAAAACATAGCGAAAACTTATTAACCACTTGAAAAAAGGTACATTTAACTCTAAAATAAACTCAAGATGTGTTTAAATGTATATGTACAAGAGACTTTAAAGTGTAAGATTAAAATATATATATAAACATTTAATTTTGAAGTGTGGAAGATCTTTCTAATGATAGACAGGACTTCTAAGAGCAAAGGCTGATTAAAAACTTCTATAGAACAATAAAAATTTAAATTAAAATAAGAATCAAATCTTTGGTAAAATTTTTTAAATGATGGTGTTCTGTGTTAATACTGGTTTAGACTGAAGACATCAAAACCCGGCTTTCCTGTATTACAAGTTGAGAATATGTTTGAAATGAACTTTCTCAGGGGAAATTAGGCAATGTTATCAAAGACCTTAAAATATACATAGCCTTTGCCCCAGAAATTCCACTACTCAGAAAAATTATGGGCATGCAACAAAAATATGATTACAGGAATATTCTTTATAATTCATGAGGGCAAACTCTCATGATGGGATTAGTGCTTTTATAAAAAGAGACACCAGATTGCTTGGTCTCTCTTTTTCCTACCATGTGAAGACACAGTGAGAAGGTAGCCATACACAAGCCAGGAAGAGAGGTCTCACCAGGAACCAAACTGGCCAATGCCTTGATGTGGGACTTATAGCCTCCAGATCTGTGAGAAAATAAATTTCTGTTGTTTAAGCCACCTAGTCTGCAGTATTTTGTTATGTCAGCTTGAGAAAACGCATACACATGAGGTGATAAGGTTTATTTCTTCCTTTTTTTACTTATCTGTATTTTGAAATGTTTCCCAATAAATATATTATGTTGGCAATTTTAAAAGATATTATAAAATATCAGAATATTTCCAATGACTACAGATGATTCAGTGAGAAACTCATCATTAGCAAAATAAATTATTCAAACTTGACTTGTGATTATATTGACATATCTTCATTAATTCTCTCCATACACTAATTATTTGGCCTATAATTATATTTAACAAAAAAAGATTGAGTCTTTCCTAATTATAAAGGTTAAAGATTGGTAAGGTTTTTAAATACACCACTGAAGAACAGGTTTATTTTATTCCAATCTAACTATTCTAGAAGTTATTTGGAAACACTGACCATTTTAATAATAATATTTCCAATTAGAATGAGTAATTAGCATTCTGCCTTAGGATTACATGCCTAATAATGGTGAAATTATATATTTTCTTGCATTACTAGACATTTCCTAACTATCTTATCCATCCATCCTATTTCCCTTTTACGCCATCAAATTTCTTTTTTTTAAAATCTTTATTGTTGAAAGTATTACATCTGCTCCCCTTTCCCCCAACTGACTTCCTCTATCCCACCTCTGACCCCCACACCAGGCCTTTACCACCCTATTTTCTGTGTCCATAGGTTATGATGCCATCAAATTTCTAAGAAACAATTTACTCCTTTTACTTTTATTACAATTATATCTAATCATAAAGCAGAGGTGAGATCATGAGTTCCTCCACTGCAATATGTGATGTCTAATACATCTACACACACACACACACACACACACACACACACACACACACACACACACTTTTATCATCTTATTTTCATCTCAATGCCCCATACTAACATTGGATATGCTGGTGAGAGGATGGATGGAGGAAGCAGGGATGCATGTTTTCTAAATGGCAAGTTTTCATTGTGGCAGCAAAGGGTTTGAACATTCCTGGGTTCTGAGGAATGTGGAATCCATCTCCAGAAAGCTGAGAAATACTTGGCAGCAGGAAATTTCTCCTCAGGGCCAAAACCCACAATCAGTGTATACAGAACACTCAGAATGACTAAGCCTGTGATGTACATTTATCTGACATCTCTGAGCACTCTTACGTTGTGATATTTTCCCAAACTGTCACATTTTCCCAAAGAGGAAGCCAGAAAACTTGCAATTCCAGACTCCTTGCATTAGGGGGCAGGCATGTGACCTAGCTTCCTCTAGTCACACTATTCTTGGGAAATAAATCTGGAGGGAGCATGTGAGGAGAGGTAGATGCACCTAGGAATACTGGTCTTTCAACTGGCTAGGTAAGTGGAAGGACCCAGTTCTTGGGGCAAGGAGTGGTGGTGCTTCTGTAGTGCAGTCCTGAGTATTCTATGTGCTGCTGTCAGTTGTGTTCCTGCTGGAAAGGAGAAGTGGGTGCTCAACTGTGTGCAGATTGATCTTCAGATAGTCTGGGAACTGGCTAATATCCTTGCATCAATTCCTCTTCTGGTAAAATTTGCAAAAGTGGATTCTGTAGATTGCAAGTAAGCACTCTGCCCACTGTATCATCCCAAGCAAAACATTCCCTCCTTCCTCATAGCAAAACAAAACAAAACAAAACAAAACAAAGCCCAATCCTAGTAAAACTTCATTGCTCCTTGTTTAATTACTACCAAGATCAATCATATTTTTAGATATCAATAAAAAATGTTAAAATGTAAATCAGTGTTATTTATTTATTTACAGAGCTTTGGTAACTAAAAGAAGAAGAAAAGAAAGAACTTTCTGGCCAAAGCCCTTCCTCTCTGCAGTGATCAGCCAAATTCATTCTTCCTGTTTCTTTGGTTTCAGAACTAATCTAAGAATTCAGACAGAATTTGTGAAGTTGACAACTTCCTCATTAACACGTTTGATTTCTGCAAAGCTTCTACTCATGTACTGGGTGCTTAACCACTTACTTCCCAGTTATGCAAACATCCTTAAGTTCTACTTCATATTGTATGCAATGTTGACTATCACAGGAAAACATAGAAATCAGCTGACAAATACCTTCAATGTAAGCATAAATGCCAGCAGATGAATATTTTTATTAGGAGCAATGTGTAGCCATGATGGAAAAAGGAAATAAACTGAAGTACATCCCCACATGAAAGGACGGTAATTAGAGAGGCCATTGCACTCAGGGACAAGAGATGAACATCAGACTCAAGTGGCTGATATTGAAATGTTTTTCCAGCTTTATTGAGATATTTGACATAAAACATTGTGCAAATTTAATATGAGTTGGTATATATTTATATTGTGAAATTAAAATTTAAAGAGATTGTAGGTGCAAAATAAACATTAATATGTTAAGAGTGATGATTCTAAAAAAAAACAATAACGTTTTTTTTCCCCACTTGGAATACTATACCACATAAACATTTATATTTTATGAAGGTTATTTTCAGCTAAAATTTATTGGACATTTAATGTAGGCCAGCATTAGAACTTTTCATCCTAAAATTCATTTATTAATCCTGACAGGGTGAGGCAGATATTGTTAATCTAATTTTGGAAACAAAGTGATTGCCAGAGAAGAATTAATTCTCTAAGATAATACAACTATTAAAGGACAGGAGTGGGCAGGTCTATTAGACACCAAAATTTGCTATGCTGAATTATGAAGGTTATGCAGCAATACTGAACTACTGCTCATGGTTATATGCTAAATGCTAAAAGAAAAGTAGAAAACTATATGACACAACTATGTGAAACTTTATACACATATGGAGCAGGATTTGAAAGGGAGTGCTTGTCATGTGCCACTGGCTTTTGTGTCCAAAAAAAGATTGTGTGTGTGTGTGTGGGTGTGTGAAAAAGAAAAGTAGGAAACTTGAAATCGTTTACTGAACACATAACACATAGAATACATAGATTCAGAACTCACAGACCATTTTCTATGTAGTTGTGTACTAGATTATTGGAGTTTCATTTTTCCAGTATTTTTCCCAAATGTTCCTAAAAGCTGCTACATTGTTTTTATAATAAAAAAAGAGATAAAAATAAATCATACAGATAGCAGAGAAGTGCTGAGCTAGTCAAGGCTGAGGAAGACAAGGTCGGTCCCACCCCACTGCATCCAGGGCACCTGATAGACTGTGCCTCAGCAGCAGCCAAGTTTGGATTGAGTCTATAAGGTTACTGAGCAAACAGTTCTAAAAGGTCATGCTGTTTCATTGACAATCAGGGGTCTGTAGGAAAGTAAACATCCCTTCATTCCAAGAAGAGAAACGTGTTATCCTGTAACCCTATAGATGAACCCTTCTTATGACTGTTGAGAAATTGTTTTTGTTTTTGTTTTCTAAATCAGCGATTTGGCAGGCAATCCCTTCACTGGTGGGGTTCCTCACCATGCCTCACCATCTCACAGACTGGCTTCCAGTCCCAAGTTTTGTCATGTGAGCCGCATCTTGTGCCCTCTTGCTCTCTAATGAGTAAACAATAGACATAGCAATACAGAGCAAATGTAAACATAGCTCTGAGGGAGAGGGAGTCATGAAGGATCAGAGGAGACTTTCTGAAGGTGCAGTCGCTGAAGTTAGGCCATGAAGAAGGGTTAGAAAGCTATTCTGAATGAACAGAGAACAAAGGCCCAGAGGAAAGACAATTCAAGGCAAGCATTCCTCTGAAGCTTCATTTATTAATGATAATTGTAATTATGTTTAATGTCTTGAGGATGACATGCTTGATGGTGTAGTCAATTACAGATATGTGATTCTTGACTTCTACTAGTTAATGCTCTCCAATAAACATATTCAGATTTACCTGGAAGAACAAATAGAAAAGCCTTGGCATTTAAGTTATACATAATAGGGTAAATCTTTTGGCATGTGCTTTGAGAAAGGAAAACTTCAGCATCATTCAGTAGTTTACAACAGTTTAGCTTGGAAGGGACAGAAAAATAGAGACAAACTGGATCATAGTCATTAACAGGCTAAGCATGTCCAACAGTGGCCAGGACTGAAGAACTATTACCCAAGAAGGGCGTGGTAGCCAGCCTCCAAGGTGGGTTCAAAAGGCTCCCTGCATCCTGTAGTCACACCTTTCCACATTGTACCTGAGGTAGTCTGCTTGACCAATAGAACACTGAGATTACTTTATAGAAGACACCACAGTTTTGCCTCAGATTCTCTCCCTTTCTTTGGTTACCAGTTCTGAGGAAAACCAGCTTGGATATGATGAGAAGTCCTATGAAGAGAACCACATGATGAGGAACGGAAATCTTCTGGCAACAGCACATTAATAAACTTGGAAAAAATCCTGCTGCCTTGAACAACAGCTTGACTTTGCAGAGACCTCCTAGGAGGCCTTGAGCCAGAAGCATACAGCTAAGCTGCTCCTAGACTCCTGGCCCTCAGAAGTGATAGTAAATGTTGGTTGTTTTAAAGTACTAAGTTTTGGGATACTTTGCTAAATGCAATACTTAGTTAATACCAGGGGAATGGTGGAATGGTGGGACACTGAGTACATTCAGGGAAGTCCTCTAAGACAGGAAGGAACAAGCAAGGCCACATAGCAAAGCCATAGCTCAGCGAGTCAGGAAGCTGTGGGACTGGGAAAGCTAATCCTATAACATCGGTGTCTGCATGTTAAATGGATGAGTTTTGTGCCCTAAGTTCCTTCAGGAACCTTTTTACAAAAGATCTACTACTGAATTTTAAAGTGTCAGTTTTCTGTTGTTTTAGATTCTTGATTACAAACCGGATGTCATGTGACCACAGAGATTCGTAGTGTGAATCCCTGGATGTGGTCTAGCACTCCTGGAGGAGGGCTGAGTGGTACACCCCTCATGGAAGTGCTCTGAAGTGAATCCTGAATACTTCATCTGAATGCCAATGGGTTTTGACAAATCCAGAGTTCTTCACTGGTGGTTCTAGCCCATGGGGACTCAGACCTCCTCTTCATACCTAATATTTATAGGACCTAATGTTTTATATAGCTGTGCTACTGACCTTGTGCTAAACATTTCATATGTATTTTGTAATTTAATCTTTATGACAGTTACATAAATATTATAGTAATTTTCATTTCCAAAATGAAAATATTATAGTAATTTTACATAAATATTATATTAATTTTCATTTTAGAAATAAAGGAAAACTACAATGAGATACCACCTTATATCTGTTAGAGTAGCCATTATCAACAAGACAAGCAATAACAAGTGTTAAAGAGATTGTGGAAAAAAGGGAACCCTCATTCACTGCTGGTGGGACTGGTATAACCACTAATGGAAACAGTGTGGTGATTCCTCAAAAAATTAAGACTAGAGTTACCTTATGACCCAGAAATCCCTCTCCTGGGTATATACCCCCAAAACTTGAAATCATGTATTCATCACAAATATATCCATGCCCCTATGTTCACTGTAGCATTATTCACAGTGGCCAAGACATGGAAACAACCAAAGTGTCTTGTGAGAGAGGACTGGGTAAAGAGGATATGGTACATATACACAATGGAATACCACTCAGCCATAAGAAGATTGAAATAGCACTATTTGCAACAACATGGATGGACCTTGAGAACATTATGGTAAAAAAGCTAAGAATTATATGATTTCACTCATATGTGGGATATAAAATTGACACTTGTCAACACAAACAGCAGTGTAGTGATTGCAGAGGGAAGAGGGTGGAAAAAGAAGGGGGTCCTAATATATGATGATAGAAGAAGATTTGACTTGCGTGGTGAGCACACGGTGCAATATACAGATCTTGTAACATAGAAACCCACACCTGAAACCTATATGTTTATGTTGACCAATGTCACCCCAATAAACTTAATAAATAATAAAAAGGAAATGAAGAAACTGAGGGAAAGAGAGGTTATATATTGTCCAGGGTCCTACAGAGCTAAGTATGGATCTGATTGGCCTAATTACAATGCTCATGTTCTAAACTATCAGCTCTAAATGCTTAGAAGAGGATTTTGCCACCTGTAAACTTAACACTGCTAGATACTTCGCCCATTTTGGGGGGATGTTTGATTCCTCACACCAAATTTCTCTTTCTTTCTGATTGATTTGCAATATTCAAGCTAAGCATCCAGAAACTCAACTTTATCAGATTCACAGCTTTAAAGCATCCTAATAAAAGAGAATAGCAAGTAGTTCATTTAAAAAAATAAGTAGGGGAAAAATTACTTTCTTACAAGTTTCTTACATCTCATCTAAAATTATACACTTGGCAGTACCTCTTCATGCCCTTTCCCACTGCTATTGGCTTTCTGATGGAATGCTTTAATTTGCTCCACATATAATATCCTTACACCACTGTTTTCTGTAATTTATACCACATGCTGTCCACTTTCTTGTATTATTTTATTCGGTAAAGCACTTTGGACGTCAGTTTATATGAAAGATGTTATTTGAAATGAAGTTGTATTGCAAGCTATATTAATATAATTTCCTTCTTGCTTTCATCCTACTTCATCCTACACAATTGCCCAATGTTTGATGCAGTGCTGAAATTTAAATGGAAAAAGTGTTTGAAATTAATGCTCATGTATTACTGATTTAATCTGCTGCTACATGCATCCACTAGCAAGTTCTCGGTTTTCAATATCTTCCAAAGTCCGCTTTTGACATCCATCGTACTTGTTTCCTGGAGAAAATCTGCACTATGTACATTGCTGCAGGTTAAGTATAAGTGGACAAGTTGTTTTGGCTTTCGGATGATGTCACAAAGTACAACTTAATAACACTGAACAATTATGAACAGTAGAAAAGTCTGTCAGACTTCAGTTACTTAGAGATAATTGTTTTGATCCTTTGTTCCTGTTCTTTTTCCATCCTGTCCTTTTACCCTTTATCCATTCCAATGTTTGACTTTAGAAGTTAGACATAGAGGAAGAAAAAATTGAACTGGTCACTTGAGTGGATTTTTAGCTGATCTTGATACAGATGCAACAAAACAGAAGAAAAAAATTAGGTTGAAGACAAGGGTGAAGCTGGTGTCTAAAATCTGCATGCTCGCTGGATTTGTGGTTCTTTCTGGATTTGGGGATACATGTTAATCATACTTCAGGTACTGAATGAATGCTGCCTAAGTTTCTTTTACTAGGGAAGCTACATTGGTAGTGAATAATACTAAAGATGACAATATTATTGTCATTTACAAGAAAACAAATTCTCATGTCTTTTTGGTAGAGAAGAGATACACTAATAAGGAAGACAGTGTACAAGATTTTTCTGGGTTATTGTTCTTCTGTTCCCTTGCTCTGAGTGTAGCTGAGTTTTTAACACCATCCTATGGTTTAAGCCTTAAGGCAACTTCCCTGCTCTGATTCCCAAAGCACTTTGTGGTGCTTTTCTGTCAGTGGATGTGTATAACTGGGACCCAAACCAGAGCATAACTCTTTAGAGGCAGAGAGAAATTTTGGTTAATCTGTTGTTCTTCCCATCATACTTGTAGAAAGGAGGTTTCAGGAAATACTTTAATGACTACATTTAAAAAATTATTCCAAATATTATATAATTTATCAGTAAGTTACTAAGGACATGTAAATAACAATAGGTTTTCCTGAGCAGTCTTTGAAATCAGGCAAGATGGAACTGACAGAGATATTAGGAAGCACTTACCCCAATTCCAGATTTCATGGTAGGGAGGTGGTTTAGAGATCTTGAGTAGAGACCTGAGTTGAATGCTGTCAGCATGATCATGAGCAAACCATTTACCGACTCTGAATTCAAATGTACTTTATTTAAGAAATGGAAATATTTACCTAGTTCAGTTGATGTGAACATGAAATGTGATGATGGATGCAAAAGTGCTTTGCCAATGCTCCATCAATGTTAGTTCAGTAACCTGATGCTTAGAGAAATTAAGGGACTATTCCAGGGCATAGTTTCAGTAGTTAATAAAGCCAGATTTCTTTAGATGGTTTAGTGTAATCCAATAAAAATTTAATTTGGAGTCTAAGGGAAGGGACATTTCAAGCAGATCATAGTTTAGCTTGGCACATACTCAGAATATCCTTGTTACATTGGTTAGTGTTAATTTGAAATATAATAAAGTTGAGAGTTTTCAAAAATAAAATGACTTCAAAGTCCTGGGCTTGATGTGGAAAATGGGGATGATAAATTCAGTTGCAACTAGCTTATATACAGAACATTGTGTCAATCAAAGGAGGTAATGCCTGTGACAGTACTCTGGTAAATAATAAGAAGTTATATAAATTCCCTTGTTATGGTCTCCTACGTCCTCATGTAACTTTATATAGCCTTTCTCACATCAGGAAGAACAAAAATAATTCCCATAAAAATTTCACATTAAGTCACTGGAGTAGTTTAGTATAAAATTTGGGGGGCAATAACATTTTTTTTTTCTGCATGATGTGTCCATTAAATCTTCCTTTCATGATACTCATTTCATTTTTTAAATATTCTTTATTTTATTATCTTATTTTTCTCCTGAAGACTATTATTATATATTTGTTGTTGTTGTTGTTGTTGTTATTATTATTATTATTATTATTATTACTATTTTGGGCCTGGCCTGTCTCCTACTATTAATCAAGCCTACTATTTGTTTCCTGTTATTAATCTTTACCATATATTCTTTTTTATTCAACCATCTAAGTAACTCCTTTCTTCTCTTGTAGCCATCAACCTTATGTAGGCTTATAAATATGTCCTCTGAGTTCAGACAAAATTGTTCTGAGTATTTTTTCAGTTGCTCCTTTGGGAAAATGACTTGAGTTCTGAAATTCATATTTCACTTTAAGAGAATTACTACCAAAGAAAAATGTACTGAATCACAGTTCTTACTCCTCCCCAATTTATGTAACTCCTCTGCTTAAGGAAAGAATCCATACAGAAAGAATCTCAAATAAATACCTAATAAAAGAAATTCAGCTCACATTAAAATACTAAGATACCAGATGGTAGAGTTTAAGTATTATTTAACTACTGTTTATCCTACCCAGTGCTCATTTTAAATTCAACGTTTTTGAGAATTATTCATAGAGCGATAGTCGTATTTCATACAGATAACAAGCTTAGTTTGGAGTGAATTAACAGAATGCACCCATAATTTCCATACTTCCTTATTTATTGTTAATTTGGATTGCAACTATTAGTTAAAGTTGAGAGGCTTTCAAAAGCAAATCGACATCAAGCTATAGTGGACATAATTTGTTCAGCAATCAGCAGGGAGGGCAAATCATTAAATTTTACAGGGTGGAGGAATTCACCAAAGAATGTGATGTTCCATCTGCCAAAGCAGAAAAACACAACTGTTTGATGAGTGTGTTTCTTCCGCTGTAGCAGCCTGCCCACAGAGCAGGCAATTATTCTTGCTTTTATCTAATGGCTGCTGCGTAACTTTTAAGTGAATGTAAAATGCAATTTCATCTCCCAACACCTCTCTACCTCTCTATGTGAGTGGATTAAAGATCAACAGAGCTATTTCTAACACAACACAGTTCCCTTATGTAGTCACAGGGCCCTTTGAATTGATCACTAGGACACACATGGCAAATGTAGATTACTGAACTCCTCTCAACTGGGGTTCCCACCACACATTTGTATTTTATTCACATCGTGTTAGGAAAAATTACAAGCTTTCCTGCTCTGAGTCATTAAAAAAAAATATTAGGAGACCTTTCAAAAGAACAACATCCATTCTGACTCTAAAAGCTAATGCTTTGACAGCATGAAGAGTTTTTTTCCCATGTTTAAAATTAATCTTTGAACAGAAAAAAGTTAAATTCAATATGACAGATCCCCAGTGCCTGAAAAAAGCTTTTACATGAAAAAAACAGGGCTTTTTCTGATTCTGCCATTGAATTTTCCAAATTGGGAGAATGCCAGAAGTATAAGGGACTTTGCAACAATCATCCTACAAGTCAGCATTATTGCTTTTTATTGTTTTGAACATTTACTTTGTGCCAGAATACCATGCTGGGAGCTTTACATCTACGGTCTCATTTAATGCCTACAATGATCTTACAAAGTATTCCCATTTCATGGATGAAGAAACTGAGCATCAGAGAGGTTAGTAGTATATAGCTGACTCATTTAAGAGCATGTGTTTTTTTCTACAGTGGCATACTTCCTACTTAAACAAAGTAGGTGTTAAGAGTACATGAGGGGTTAATGTTAGCACAGTTCATTTTTCAAAACACCTAATAAAAACTTTATCTTGGGTGCATCTTTACACTCAACCTCACTCCTGTACAGTTTGCAAACTCACCCAGGTGCAATTTTGCAGTACTTTGTGGGAAGCACATAAATATTAATACATTCCCTTGAAAAAGCACATGATATACATACCATATGTCTTCATTGAATGGCTTCTTAAGTTCTTGCTAAGCTTAAAAGTTCCTCATTTGTAAGAGGAATAATTATAGTACCAACTGCATGTTGGGAGATAATTCTCCACAAGTGTCTTGCATTCCTATAAGCAGAGATACTGGATGCCTTTGTTCTGGCCTATTTGTCTAAGGATGTCTGTATAGTAAATGGCCTTGGAAGAAAGTGGTGGTATATCCCTCTGGAGCAAAGAATGGCATGATTACTGTTCATTTAAAAAATTTCAGGTTCCCTGAGTTCAGGGTTCCTCTCTTGTAATGCAACCACTGTGTGTATGTATGTATCACCTGATCTTTCTGTTGTCCTTTGGGGATTGGGGCTTAGAGAACTGGTCCTCCAAAATGCTGATACTTTGGTTACTACTATTTCTGTTGGTAATAAAGTCCTTTGTGTCTGACCCAAGAGTCTCATGTCTTCTGCCAGCATCCAAAAAACTGTAGCAGGCTATCTTGTTAGCTTGTAAGTAGGGCAAAAATCTCACAATTCTTTTTTTAAGAAAATATTTTTATTGATTTTAAGAGAGAGGATGGAAGAGAGAGAGGTGTGTGGGGGAGAGATGAGAGAGAAACATCATTGAGCTGCCTCCCACATGCACCCTGACTGGGGAATGAGCTCACAACCTGGGTATAAGCCCTGACTGGGAATTGAACTGTCAACCTTTCTGTGTAAGTGATGATGCTCAACCAATTGAGCCACACAAGTTAGGGTCCTTCACAATTCTTGACCTCCTATAACTGTGAGAATAAATGAGATAATCTGTGTAAAGAACTTAGTGACTGGCACAGCAGAAAGTACTAAATTTATATTTGACATTGATGATATTACTGTCTCCAAAAATACATAATTGAGTGATTAATAATATAGCTATTTTGATATTTTACATGAATTAATTTCAAATTGCTTTTCTCATGTGATAAACTATCTAATATGACATTCCTTTGTATATGCTATCATTAATTCAACTGGAACTCTTAGGGGGTCAAATCTGCAAAGACAGGCTTTATAAACTTTTTGCCTCTTATAACTGGGGTAGTTGTCATAGAAATAATTTTGAAAGCATAATTTGCAGTGTTACTTGAATATAGATCTTGCAATATTATAATTGAGTCCTAAGAGACATTTAATAAGCCAATCACACAAGTGGCATTCAATAGTCTGCCAAAATTTTATGACTCAAAAACACCAAAGCCTTTATGGTTCTTTATGTACTTGATCTGAGAAACACTGGAAATATGATTTTTAAGCCATCTGTGAACCATATAACTTGCTGATGAAAAATGAGTTAAGAAATACAAATGATAATGCAGCTTTGATAGCTATGGAATCCGTCTGGAATTCCTTCTGTTTCTCTTCACAATTTATCACTTTATTTTAGCTCTGCCCTTGAATGTAAAAAGAGGGTGTGTGTGTGTGTGTGTGTGTGTGTGTGTTTGTACTAATGGGAAGTTCTTTGACACCTTATGCCCTTTTCAGAGAGCTTCTGGTTTCATGTGCTCTGCTTTTAGCAATTTAAAACATTTTCTACTTTAGGATTCTCATAACAGCCACCAATCACTCTTACTTTTGGTGTCACTGGTAGAATACTCCTGTCTATGGATTACGTTTGCCTTTTCTTCAAAAGTGAGTTGTTTAGTGGGTAAAATTTAAGGAGAAATAGGATATTTGAATGATTTTAAAGCATTTCTTCTTATGATTAAATAAATACTTATTATTTACAAGGGGATATTTGTAGAGGGGAAATCTGACAGACACAGCCTTAACCAAAATTAACGTCACCAATAAGAAGACATATCCATATGATGATGGACATGGCACTTTCATGGTGTTCTTTCTAATAATATATAATATCAGTCAAAGCATGAGAAAATACTGAAAAAAACACAAATTGAGAAACATTGTACAAAATAAAAAATTGGCCTGGGACATGAATAGACATACAGATGGCCAACAGATGCATGAAAGGGTGCACAACATCACATCATCAGGGAAATGTAAATCAGATCCACAATGAGATATCACCTTATACCTGTCAGAATGGTTACCATCAGTAAATCAATAAACAACAAACCCTGGCAAGAATGTGGAGAAAAGGGAACCTTCATGCACTGTTGGTAGGAATGCAGATTGGTACAACATTATGGAAAACAATATGGAGGTTTCTCAAAAAATTAAAAATAGAACTGCCATATGACCCAGCAATTCCACTTCTGGGTATTTATATGAATAAATCCAAAATACTAATTTGAAAAGATATCTGTATCCCTATGTTCATTGCAGCATTATTTATAAGATCTGTGTCCATTGATAGATAAATAGTTAAAGAAGTGGCATATAGTGGAATATTATTTAGCCATAAAAAGGATAAAATCTTGCTATCTGTGACATTATAGACCTAAAGAGTATTATGCTAAGTGAAATACTCAAATAAATACTACTACTACCACATTATTTCACTTATATGTGAAATTTAAAAGATAAAAATGAGCAAATAAAACTGAAACAAACTCATAGATTCAAAGAACAAACTACTAGTTACCAGATGGGAGAGGGTTTTAGTAATGGGCAAAAAAGGTGAAAGGTATTAAGAAGTACAAATTGCCAGTTATAAAAATAGTTATGGGGATGTAAAGTACAGCACAGGGAATATAATCAATAATATTATAATAACTCTATATGGTATCAGATGGGTACGAGATTAATCAGAGTGATTGCATCATAAGGTTCATAAATATATAAATGTCTAATTATTAGGTTGTACACCTGAAACTAATACAATATTGTATGTTACCTATAATTGAAAAATAAATTTTTAAAAGCCTCAAGGTAATGAAAAATACCAAAAATTGAGGAACTACTAAAGATTGGAAGAGACTAAGGATGCATGACAAACCAAAAGCAGGGTGAATCCTGACTTAGATCCTGGAACATAGAAAAAGGACATTAGTAGAAAAAGTAATGTAATCTGAACAAAGTCTGTAACTTAATAGCATAGTACCAATGGTAATTTCTTAGTGTAGGGACAAGTACTCTTATCTCTTTGTTAGGTAGAGCATTAAATATTTAGGGAGGTTGAATGAAGTGTACACAGAAATTTTCTGTACTATTTTCAGCTTTTCTATAAGCCCCAAATTATCTATATATATAAAAGCCTAAGTGACCGGCTGACTGGCTGACTGGCCAACAAGATGACCATCCAGTAGCTATGACAAACAATGACCACCAGGGGGGCAGACACTCAACACACAGGCATAGAAACATGGAACACACTGATGAATCTCAGAGAGAAGGAGGCAGTGGAGTGGGTGGGAAGAGATTAACCAAAGATCTTATATGCACACTAGACGCCCTCAGCTTGGCCTATGGGGATTGAGCTGAAACTGGCTCTCTGACATCCCCTGAGGAGTCCTGGATTATGACAGGGTGCAGGCAAGGCCAAGAGACCCTATTGGAGCACATATCTGTGCACTGGACCTCTAGTCTTAAAATGAAAAGAATTAAAAATAATAAAAGTGAGTTATTTAGTAATCATTGTGATAAAACTCTAGCTTTATTTTCCATGCTAGGAAATAAAGTTAAAAGGTGAATGAATAAAAGAGATTGCTCTTCCTAAGCAAGGATAATTATGTAATATCATAAAGACACTAGGAGAACCAAGGCGACTTAAGGAAGACATTCAGCAAAATGACATCCATTTGGCTTTGTTCCCTTTTAATGTGTAGATGAGATAAATATTAACCTTCTACCTTTTGTTTTTCCACTGTCTAGCTCAGGTTTTTATACATATAAAATGTTCAAAGAATGTTGGTATTGATTGTAGAGGATAATAACTGAGTGCTCTCTGCTGGCTCAGACCTCCTGTGCTGTGAATGCTGCATCTCTCTGTGGCTAGGGTTCAAGGATCTGGAAAAGGAGCTGACATATAAATGAATGCACTAGACAAGAAATATTAATTTAGAAGGCATGGGGAACCAGGCGGAAAACCTTTCTCTAGTGGAGAGGCTCTCTGACTTCTGGGTCCCTGTTTGCTTTCATTAACTTGAATACACATTTGCCCTTTAGGAATGCATACAGGCATATCAAAGGTAAAGTTTGGTAAACAGTAAAAGGATTATCAGGTTAGGAGATTGCCTTCAGCCACTTGGCCAACAGCAGGGCAATATTATGCTGATTTTCAGCCCTGCTGAATATCACATTCATATGCTAACTACTGTTGGCCTTAGCCTCTGGCAATGTGCTTTTTCTTTTTCTTCTTGGCATTGGATATATGCTCTATAAACTTTTCAACTTATATTCAGTATAAGGTCTGAGCTAATAATTTTTTATATAAACTCAGGAAAAAAATTTTCTTTTATTTCTAATTTTCAGTTTCTTTCAGCATTACTAGAACACATGCTCAAAAAGGATTGTATGATACATTTTCCTTATTTGCTGGTAAGAAAATGTTTCATTTTCACTACTACTCAATTATGTTGACTGTTCATGTTAATAAATTAGGGTTAAAAAAGATAAGTGAGGTTTTATGTTATATTAATACTTTTGAGAGGCTGTATAAAAGATGAAAATTATGTTGATGTTCATACAAAGGAGTTCTTTTTTAAAAAAATCTTTATTGTTCAGTTTATTAATTACATTGTTCTTTTTTTTTTCACCCTATAGTTCCCCTCACCTGGTACCCATCCCACCCTCCGCCCTCACCCCCCTCCACTGTCCTCTCCCATAGTTGCATGATTTTTGTCCAGTCTCTTGCTGCACTTTCCACACCCTTTTTCTCCCCAAGAGTTGTCAGTCCATTCCCTCTCTGTGTCCGTGATTCTGTTACATTCACCAGTTTATCCTGTTCATCAGCTTATTAATTCACTTGATTTTTAGATTCATTTGTTGATAGATGTGTATTTGTTGTTCCTAATTTACACTTTTATCTTTTTCTTCTTCCTCTTCTTAAAGAATATCTTTCAGCATTTCATATAATATTGGTTTGGTGGTGATGAACTCCTTTAGCTTTTTCTTATCTGCGAAGCACTTTATCTGACCTCAATTCTGCATGATAGCTTTGCTGGATAGAGTAATCTTGGTTGTAGATTCTTGCTGTTCATCACTTTGAATATTTCTTGCCACTCCCGTCTGGCCTGCATGATTTCTGTTGAGAAATCCACTGACAATTGTATGGGTGCTCCCTTATAGGTAACCAACTGTTTCTCTCTTGCTGCTTTTAATATTTTCTCTTTATCTTTTGCTCTTGGCATTTTAATTATGATGTGCCTTGGTGTGGTCCTCTTAGGGTTCCTATATATTGGGGTTCGGTGCGCTTCTTGGACTCCCAAGTCAACCTCTTTCACCAGGTGTGGGAATTTTTTGGTCACTATTTCTTCAAATAGGTTTTCATTGTCTTGGTCTCTCTCTTTTTCTGGCACCCCTATAATTTGGATGTTGGTATGCTTGAGGTTGTCTCAGAGGCCCCTTACACTATCTTCAATTATCTGAATTCTTTTTGTTTCTTGCTTTTCCAGCCGAGTGGATTTTGCTTCTTTGTATTTCAAATCTTTGACTTGGTTCTTGTGGCCCTCTGGACTGCTTTTAGGACTTTGTGTAATATTTTTTATTTCAGTCTGTGTATGCTTGATTTCTAGTTGGTCCTTTTTCATATCCGTGAGGGTCTCGTTCATATCCTCAGAGGTCTTGTTCATTTCCCTGAGGGTCTCATTCATTTCCTTGTAAGTCTCATTCATTTCCTGGTTGGTCTTGTTTATTTCCTCATAGTTCTCATTAAGTTCATCAGCCTTTTCTAGGAGCCTCTTGAAAAGGCTTATAACCGTGGTTTTGAACTCTATGTCTAGTCGTCTTTTCTCCTCCATTTCTTTCACACCTGATTTCTTTCCATATCTCTGCATGGTGGCTGCTTTATGTGGTAGATGACCTCTAAGGGTCAGTGGCACAGCCTCCCCAGTTACTTGAGGTGGGTACTCTTACTGCAATCCTTTATGGGTTGTACAGTATTTTTGAATTTAAACCCAGCTTGTTGTTGTTAGCCCTAGGAGGGTTTGACCTCCAGGCCAATTGGCTGTGAAGGGAGACTGTGTTCAGGTTGGATGGGCGGAGTCTCTGAGCTGCACAGGCAGCCTCAGTGTCAGGTATGTCCTATGTGACGCTCGCGCGAGCGGGTCTCTGTGGGATGGGGATGGCTGCAGGCACCTCCAAGAGAAAGCCGCTAGTCTCTTCCACTTGCCAGACAACTCTGCCTCTCCCCAAATGAGTCTGCACACCCAAAGTCTTGCCCAGGGTCGTAAAACAGGTGGTTTCCGGGACCAGGAGACAAGCCTCCAGGGAGCACGTCGCGTGTCTGTGCTGTCGCACAGTTTACTTGCAGCAAACTTCTTTCCCCAGCTACCCAGTTTCTCTGCAGACCCAGAGTCCTCCATGGCGTCTGGCTTCCAGGGTGTGTCCCCTGGACCTCGGACCTCACCTGGCGCTGGGGAATTCCATGTAGTGGGACGTCTCCGCCCTCCCCGTTGGCGAAATCTAGCCAGGGTTGCTGCTCCAGCCCCAGCCCAAGCTCGGGACCAGGACGGCTCCTAACCTGTTTCCATCTTCAAGGCTGTGCTCCCACCGCTCTTCTGAGTCTCAGTGTCCCACCTTTACCTTTATTCATGGAGTTTTCACTCAGCCAGCTTTCTGGTGATTCTGGACGATGTTTGCCTTGTTGTTATGTTGTAGTCTCTGAATTGTTACGCGGGGCAGAACAATAGGTGTCCACCTATGCCGCCATCTTGGTTCTCTCTCCTCTCCACAATTTTGACTATAGGACCATATTTGATTAATTCAGAGACCTCAATACTATCTATAGAGATTTTAACATTGTACAAGAGGCATCCTTCAATCACATCTCTTCACTATTTTTTAACCTTAGAGACCAAGCCATGGATCTGCCTACAACCTGCCACCACCCTGCCTGTGCCCAAGGCAAGAAAAACAGAAACTCTTTCCTTTCCAATAAGGCAGCTGTTTCCCCTCCAGAACCCTAGGTAGCTTGAGCTGGGAGGCAGGCAAGTTTGAAGGGATGATGTTACCAAGGACAGAAGAAGGTAACCCAGAACTGAGGGAGAAGCCACAGGCCAGTAGTTCACCATGACCTCAGGTAGAAAGGCCAGGGACAGTGAAACTCTAGAGCGTTCCAGATGCTGAACAGATTAATGCTCAGCGGTAAAACCTTATTTCCAGTGTATGGGAGGTAATTGACCTTTTACATGGATCTGATACAGGCTGTTTGTAACAGCTGTTTCTGACTTTCATCCACCTCTCTCCTGACCTGGAAAGTTGTAAGTTAGGCTCTGTTTGTCCTGGCTCAGTGCAAACATTGTAAATATACATCTTGGTGTTGAGAACAATCTCTCGATAGCTTCCTAAGAAAGCTTTACTTGCCAGCCTCTTTTAGAATCCAATTATGCTCTTTTTCAGTAAAAGACAATTAAGAAAACAAAAAGCAATGCTTATTCTTCACTGCGGTTTACTTTATTCCTCGATGTTTTTTTGTTTTTATTTCTGAGGACCGATCATAATCCATTTTATTTTATTTTTCAAATTTATATTTATTATTGAAAGTATTACAGATGCCCCCTTTTTTCCCCATTGACCTCCTCCACCCTACATCCACCCCTCCCAGTGAAGACCACATTGTTGTCGGTGTCCAACGGTTGTGCATATCTATACTAATAAAAGGGTAATATGTTAATTAGATCAAACATCTTCCAGACAACCTTCCGGATGTCTTTCTGGACATCCTTCCCAACAAAGTCATGTTGGCGGGGCCAAGGCAGAGGAGGTTAGAGGCAATCAGGCAGGCAGCAGAGAGCAGTTAGGGGAACCAGGCCAGCAGGGGAGAGCAGTTAGGGCAAATAGGCTGCCAGGGGAGAGCAGTTAGGGGGATCAGGCTGGCAGGCAAGTGAATGGTTAGGAGCCAGAGGTCCCAGATTGGAGAGAGTATAGGCAAGCTGAGGCGATCTCCTTCCCATGCACAAATTTTGTGCACTGGGCCTCTAGTGTGTATATAAATTCTTCAGTTAATATCTATCCTATATAATAAAACCCTAATATACAAATTAACTGAACAGTGGGATGACTGGGCACTATGACATGCACTACCATCAGGGGGCAGACACTCAATGCAGGAGCTGCCCCCTGGTGATCAGTGTGCTCAGCCAGAAGCCAGACTCTCTGCTGGCTACCGCAGCAGCAGTGGCAGGAGCCACCTCTGCTGTAGGCGGGTGGTAAGGAGTGAGGGGTCTGGGACTGCGACAGCCCCAGACTGTGAGAGGGATATCTGACTGCTGGCTTAGGACTGATCCCCCTCCAGTGCACAAATCTTGTGCATCGGGCCTTTAGTAGGACTATATATATGTCTCTCTTCTCCCCTCTTCTCCCTTCACATATTCATAGTTTTCTTATTCTCTTTTCTCTAGTAGAGTTATATTATAATTTTGGTTAGATTAATATTACATATTAGTACATTGTTATGATTATGTGATTCTATTTGTAGCTGAGGCATGTAGTAAACTATGAGGTTTATTTATTTCCTGCACACATTTTGTTTTCCCTGGAGCTATGTTTTCATTTGCTTCATTTTTCTTTGTGCTTAATCACTATTCAACCTCACTTTTCAACAATTGTCTAAATCTTCTCTCAAGAGTCTTCCTGAAAACTCATCTATTGAGTTTTCATTTTATTTATTTATTTTTATCTTTATTGTTCAGTTTATTAATTACATTGTTCCCTTTCCCCTCCCCTATAGTTCCCCTCCATCTGGTACCCATCCCACCCTCCACCCTCACCCCCCTCCACTGTCCTCTCCCATAGTTGCATGATTTTTGTCCAGTCTCTTGCTGCACTTCACACCCCCCTTTTCTCCCCAAGAGTTGTCAGTCCATTCCCTCTCTATGTCCGTGATTCTGTTACATTCACTAGTTTATCCTGTTCATCAGCTTACTAATTCACTTGATTTTTAGATTCATTTGTTGATAGATGTGTATTTGTTGTTCCTAGTTTACACTTTTATCTTTTTCTTCTTCCTCTTCTTAAAGAATATCTTTCAGCATTTCATATAATATTGGTTTGGTGGTGATGAACTCCTTTAGCTTTTTCTTATGTGCAAAGCACTTTATCTGGCCTTCAATTCTGAATGATAGTTTTGCTGGATAGAGTAATCTTGGTTGTAGATTCTTGCTGTTCATCACTTTGAATATTTCTTGCCACTCCCGTCTGGCCTGCATCGTTTCTGTTGAGAAATCTGCTGACAATCGTATGGGTGCTCCCTTATAGGTAACCAACTGTTTCTCTCTTGCTGCCTTTAATATTCTCTCTTTGTCTTTTGCTCTTGGCATTTTAATTATGATGTGCCTTGGTGTGGTCCTCTTAGGGTTCCTATATATTGGGGTTCGGTGCGCTCCTAAGTCAATTTCTTTCACCAGGTGTGGGAAGTTTTCGGTCACTATTTCTTCAAATAGGTTTCATTGTCTTGGTCTCTCTCTTTTTCTGGCACCCCTATAATTCGGATGTTGGTATGCTTGAGGTTGTCCCAGAGGCCCCTTACACTATCTTCAATTTTTTGAATTCTTTTGGTTACTTGCTTTTTCAGCTGAGTGGATTTTCCCTCTTCGTATTTCAAATCTTTAACTTGGTTCTTGGGGTGCTCCAGAGCACTTTTAGGTCTTTGTATAATATTTTTTATTTCAGTCAGTGTATGCTTAATTTCTGGTTGGTCCTTTTTCATATCCTTGAGAGTCTCCTTTATATCCTTGAGAGTCTCCTTCATTTCCACGTTGGTCTTGATCATTTCCTTGCAGGTCTCGTTCATATCCTTGAGGGTCTTGTTCATTTCCTTGTAGGACTCATTGATTTCCACGTTGGTCTTGATCATTTCCTTTGTGGTCTTGCTTATTTCCTTATAGGCCTCGACCTTTTGTTGGAGCCTCTTGAAGAACCCTATAACCGTGGTTTTGAATTCCATGTCCAGTCGTTTTTTTTCCTCCATTTCTTTCACATCTAATTTCTTTCCATGTCTCTGCATGGTGGCTGCTTCCCTGAGTTGGTCAATTAGCTTTGTGTGGTAGACTTCCTACTAGGGACAGTGGCTCAGCCTCCCCAGTTACCTGAGGTGGATATGGGTTGCACAGTCTTGCTGAAGTTAAGCTCAGTTAATCGTTGTTAGCACTTGGAGGGGTTGACCTCCAGTCCAATTGTCTGTGAAGCTCAGCTGTGCTCAGGTTGGGTGGGCGGAGTCTCCGGGCCAAGCAGACAGCGTTAGCTCCGCCCTATGCAGCCCCAGGGACTTTGTGCAGGGGGCAATGGCTGCCAGCACCTCTGAGAGAGAAACGCTGTGGAGCTCCACCAGCTGCCGGGGAATTCAGACTCTCCCCAAATGAATCTACACTCCCAATGTCTCACCCAGGGTCGTAAAACAAAGCAGACTGATGGTTTCCCGAATGACAAAGCAAGTCGCAGAGCGCTCTCTGTGCCCTCACGCAGCCGAGCTGTTCGCGCAAGCTGCCTTCTCCACAAGCCGCCAGACCCTTGCAGCACCTGAGCTTCGGCGTGCCCTCCCACTGTCCAGTTTTCACCCCGTATGATAGTGGGTTCCTTGGACTTCACCCAGAGCTGGAGATTCAGTCCAGTGGAACATCTTTGTCTCCCCGTTCGAGAAAACTGGCCGATTTTCAGCGCTCCAAACCTCTCTTCGCTCGAATCTTTCAACGCTGTCCACCTCTGCTCCTCCGAGTCACAGTGTGTTATCTTCACTTTTATTTGTGGAATTTTCACTAGGCGAGCTTTTTGGTGATTCTGGAAGGTGTTTGTTCTTTCGTTAAGTTGTAGTATTAAAATTGTTGAGTATGACAGCAAGATAGGTGTTTTACCTATGCCACCATCTTGATTCTCCTGAGTTTTCATTTTTAACTATAATATTTTTCATCTGTAAAAGCTCTTATTTGTAATATGAATGGATCTTTATATTCTTGTTTTGGGTTGCATAATCTCTCAGCTCTGTAGATATTAATGCTGCTTTGTTTTTATTTTTAGGTTTCCTTTTTCCTGCATAGTCTATTATCTCCAAGTTGCTTTAAATATATTTGTTTTGGTCTCTCCCTTTTGAATTATTTGCTAGTTTCCAATGTCTGATAACCCTTGATTGTTTTCTCTTATTTTATAGTTTTGTTCTCTCATATTTTACAAATTATATATAACTGACTTCCAATATTTAAAATACTTTGTCTTTTTCATATTTTCTAATATTTTAAACTGGTGGAGACATACTCAAATTCATGCACATTGAGAGGAAATTGGGAGCTGCACCCGTGTACCTGGGGAGTTTCCATGTCCCCATGAGCCTCTGGGAAGTCACGTGGGAAGTCTGTCCTCTTTCCCGCAGCTTCCTGAAAATATATTTCCAAGTGTCCCGACTGCATCTAGGGTCTTCCTTGCTGGCCTGGAGGATCCTGGTAGATGCCTTGGGCCATGCTGTACACTTTCTACCATTTGGAGCCAGATAGAGAGGCTCTAAAATGAATAATACTAAGTTGGGGATCTTGTGGGGTCGGAGTGCTTTGTTGTTCATGACTCCACCCTTCAGATCAATCTCTATTTGATTTTTACCCTACTGTCAGTTGCCACTTTTATATTGCTGCCTTCCTCTGTAGTCCTGGGGCAATTGATAAGTGATGAGATTGGATCTTGATGCCTGAAGCAGAGTCCTAGTAGCCCCGTAGCGATATCAGGCTTGTCCTGGTTTCTTGGAGTGTCCGTGCTTCAATCATTCTCTGGATATTGTAACTGCAGGCTTATAGGGTATAAGGGATGTCTCTGGCTCACCCCATCCCTGCTGCTCCTGCTTCCCCTGTGGCCATTGGAGAGGCACCCACTGCGGCAGCTGTGCTTGCCAGCCATGAGCCCAGCTTCTGGCTGAATGGTGCTTCTGTGGTGGGTGCGCACTGAACACCAAGGGGCAGTTCCTGCATTGAATGTCTGCCCCTGGTAGTGAGTACATATCATAGCAACTGGTCAACTGGTCATTCCAGACATTCCAGTCATTTGATTGTAATGGTTGCCTAGGCTTTTATATATAGACTAGAGGCCTGGTGCACGAAATTCATGCACTTGTGGGGGAGGGAAGGACTGTCCCCTCAGCTCAGCCAATGCCCTCTCACAGTTCATTTACTGCTGCTATGCTTGCCAGCCATTAGCCTGGCTTCTGGCTGAGCAGCACTCTCCTGTGGAGCACACTGACCACCAGGGGACAGCTCCTGCATTGAGTGTCTGACCCCTGGTGATCAGTACGTGTCATAGGAAGTGGTCATTCAGTTGATTTGCATATTAACCTTTTATTATTTAGGATACTTCACTGTCCACATTGAGTGTATTTGTGTGCCTTGATTGTGAATTTCATTGTGGGGTAATTAGATTGAGCTATTTACTAGAGAAATTTCTGATGTCAGCATCTTTATATCTTCCTCTTTAGTTATCATTTCCCAGAGACCTTTAATCCTGTCCCTGGATAGTGAAGAACTGACTACAAGCAGATGGGGAGCTGAGTGGGCAAAAATGATTATAGTTACTTAATTCTCCAATTTTTAATACAGTATTCATATTTTTGCTCCCAGACCAGAGACCCTTTCTTTCACAGACTTCAGAAAATATAACTGAGTTCTATTCAGAAATATTATAGATGACCAAAATTTGTCCACACATGTCTGTCTATATTGTTGTCTCCTTTGGGGTAAAAGTGTGCATCAGAATTCCTAAGAGCAAATATTAGTTTAATAAAAAATAATATAAAAATATAGCACATTAAACATACACATGAATTGTAATGGTTTGTATTCCAAACATACAATGTGTGAGTAGCTGACTTCACATTAGATGGAAATGAGGATAGGCATTAAAGTTCCATATTTTTCAGTACTTAACTCTGAGCAGTCTATTCTTTCACTAGCAGGCCCAATGTGACAGGTCTCCCAAGAACAGTCATCATATTCAATGGTTAGCAATTGTTTTTGCCCATATAACTTTGGGTAACTGAGAATGCCTTTTCATTCTACTTCCCTGAAATCAAGGTGAACTTTATGTGCAAAAATAAACATTTGCTTTTGATACTAAAATAAAATTCAATCCCTGGCATTTTTTCTGTAGTGTCAGAGTCCCTAAAGCATTCTGTTTAACAGAATATACTTTTCCTAAGCTCCTGTTTGTAAAGGCATTGAAGAGTTTAGGGAAAAACATTTCTTTCAACCATAGTAATGGGACTTCTCTCATGTGCTGAAAGCTCTGAACTTTCATTTGTGTTTAAATATTATTGTCTTTTTGATATCTGATGTTTGAACAGGTCCTGTTCATAAAATTGAGACCACCTTCCATTTGACTAACTGGGTGTGATTAATTCCATCAATCAGGCTTTCTAACATTTTCCCCATAAATCAAGATTTGGAGCTATGAAAAAACATGAAACAATCAAATTACTGTTATTTGAAATAGATACAGTGTGTCACACTGCAGTTTGGTTCATAATGGGAGCTCATTATCATACTCATTACGATGAATTATAGGAGTTCCTGACTGGCCTTCGTTAACCATCTGGCTTTAAACATTGATTTGTGTAATGTATGCTATTTTTATAGAAGAGCACCTGAACATCTACCAAAAACATTTGTTTCATCTCATTCTACATATTTTTAAAGGCCATGAATCTTGCTGTTGTGAAAATCTCATAGATTCTGGTTTATCTTCATCTCTGACTTATATTCATGTATTATTTATCCAAAGAAGAGCCTGGCCATGCAATCAAGTCTTGATTCTGTAAGCTGCTCTTCCTCAAGAAATTTACAAGGATGTCTGATAGGAAAGTAAAGTAAATGGGAGACAAATCTAATTCTATAGATTTCTGTTCCAATGTAGTAGAAAATTTTACATAATTGAAAGTATCTAAGGACTTGGATATTATACTAATAGTATTTTAAGAGAATGTTAAAAACATTCATTCATAGATTTAGTCAGGAAATATTTACTGAGCCTTTCTTGGGGAATAGAGATTAGTACCAGGTATTGGACATGTTGGGGACACAATAGTAAAGAGTGAGGCCCCTACCCCATTATTTGGACAACAAACAAAGGAAAGGACAAACAACTAAGATAAGAGGATGAAGGAGATAAACTGGACTCTGTAATAGAAAGAAATTTGGGAAGGACGGCAACTCTAGATTTAGTGGTCAGGAAAAGCCTCACTGAAGGTACATGAAACCTGAGACTATGTGAACAACCAGTAGAAGAAGCTTCTTGATAGACAAGGCAGTGAATGAAAGGACCTCAGTTTATAATGAGCTTGATGTGGCATGAGGCAGAAAAGAGGCCTCTGAGTTGAGCACAGTGAGTGTAACAAGGCTGTGATAGGAGGTGAGTTTGGAAGTGCTGGCAGGAACCAGATCCTGGAGGCCATGGTAAGGAGTCATTGTGACTCACATTTTAAAAATATTATTGTGGCTATAATGTGGAAAAACCACCCTAGGAAGGCAAGAGTTGAAAGATGGAAACCTCTTAAAGGCAACTGTAATAGCCAAAGTGATAGATAATGATTATCTAGATGGGGTTAATCATATAAGAAATAGAAAGAAATAGATAGGTGTGTGGTTTTGGAGATGGAACCAAGATGACATTCATGCAATGGATATGAATAATCAGGGAAGGATAGAAAACAAGAATTATTTCTTGGATTTTAGATTGAACAAATGAACGAACAGAGATGCCATTTACTGAGATGAAGAATTCTGGCAGAAAATAGATTGGTTAACCCTCACCCAAGAATATATTTTGCCATTGATTTTTAGAGATAATGGAAGGGAGGGGGAAAGGGGAGAGAGAGAGAGAGAGAGAGAGAGAGAGAGAGAGAGAGAGAGAGAGAGAGAGAGAGAGACTGATGTCAGAGAGACACATATCGATTGACTGCCTCCCACATGTGCCCTGACCAGAGCCAGGGTTCAGACCAGCAACCCAGGTATGTTCCCTTGAATTAGTGGCTCTATAACCACTTAGAAACACTGGCCAAGGCAGGACTTCATTTTTTTGACAAAATAAATTTAAGGTGTCTATTAGACTTTAAGATGTAAATAGAAAGTAGGAAGTTGGGTATGCATCTTGAGATGTATAAATATATTAAGATAAATGAAGATCAACTAGGGGAAAGAATATAAACCAAGAGAAGAAGGCCCCAAACAAATATTGCACAGGTGATGTTCCAGGAAAGAAACCAGAAACCATAGTAGTTAGAACTCTAAGTAATTGGTTGTGTGTAAGTAGGAAACAGAAAGAGCCATTGGGGGATGCTGAGATGCCCAGAGGTCAATGACAATAGGAACCAGCTACCACTCTCACACCTGGAGAACAGAGAGAAGAGGCCCCCTCACAGCAGATATGCAATATGAAAATAAATGAAAGGCATTGAGGAGGCATTATACTGATGGTCCTGCAAGAGCAAGGTGACACCTTCTTGCCTATGAGAAAAAAAGTGTATAATATACTATTGTATCTGTCTCAGAATTCTGTATCACTCCCTTCCCACCCAGAATACTTATACTCCCATTTTCTATGGGTATTGGAATATATCTTCACCATGATTAAAAAACAGTAATCAAGGAGCTATTTTTCTCACTAGGAATGATTAAACAGAGACGAATAATTCTGAAAACCATGTAATCACACATATGGAATATTTTTCCACAGTAGAGACCCCCCAACAGATGTCACTGTAAATAAATAGTCTCTGATTCAACTAAATCCATTTCCATTTTCCCAAACTTTAGATCATATATATGCTATCCCATATGAACTCATGCAGAGAATCTGAATGGGGTGAACAAAAACCTTCATACAAAGGTAAAAAGTCATCTCCAAGAATTTCAAAAGCTTTCTTCAGAAATAATTTGAATAATTCAAGGGCCTCTGCCACAAGGCAGCCATGCTGTAACACTGAGAGGAATTACTAAGCATTAATTATAACACAATTTACTCTTACAAGTTCTTCATTTTACTTCTTGCCCATGTCTTACCTTTAATTAATGTTTTCTTTGAGCTAGAAGAGCAGTAATTTCTTCAGCTGTTTCTTTACTAAAAGTAAAAGATGCCATTCTTTCCAAATCTTGATCTTTAGATCTTTTCTGCAAAGCATAGAATAAAAGCATTCAGTATCAAATACAGGGATTCTAAGTTCTGAAATACTATTAAAATACTGTTTAATCTTAGAACTTCCTTAAACCAGTACTGAACAATAGTTTCTATTTTTCCCATGCTATCATTCATTAATTCATTCACCTTTTTGATCATTTGTTTATTTATCTGTTTGGTCAACAACATTTGTTGAGCATACTTTGACTTTCAGGTATAGGTTTAGGTGCTAAAATTCACAAAGATAAATAAGACACAACCTATAAGACATTTTGTTTGGAGAAGAGACATGGGGATGAATAAGTATAAGTGCTTTATTCTATTTGATCCCCAACCCACCTTGTAAGTTAGTGCGATAGTATAAATTTTTGTGTATTCCCTCCATTCATATATTGAAATCCTACCCCCCCCCCCCCCCCCAAAGATGATTGTATTAGGTCAGGCCTTTGGATGGTGGTCATGTCATGAGGGTAGATACCTCACGCCTGGGATTAGTGCTTTCCTTATAAAAGAGGCTCCCTAGCCCCTTCCTCCATGTGGGGATACAATGAGAGGTCTGCAACATGGAAGAAGGCCCTCACCTGCCCATGCTGGTGCCAGGATCTTGGACTTTCAGCCTCAAAAACTGTGAAAAAAAAAATGTTGTTTTTAAGCCAACCAGGCTGTGGTATTTTGTTGCAGCAGTCTGAATGGACTAAAATAAGTAAGTAAGACATATGTTGTTATTCTCATGTTGTGGGTAAAGAAATGGAGGCTTACATAATGATTGGTTGAGTAAATTGTCCAGCAAATAGCAAATGTAAGACCAAGACGCAAACCCAATTTTAAATTTCCATATCTGCCTTCTTTCCATGGTCATGCTAATAGTGGAATGTCCTTCCTTGGGACATTTCTGGAGGCAATATTGCTGATGTGACCACTTTACTGACTCTTGCCACCTGAGTCATGAACCATAAAGTACGTTTAGAAACAGGTAAATTCGCGACATAGAATAATATTTTATTCTCTTTATTTGTTAATAACAGAAAGACGGGCTTGTATCATGCCCAAAGTTTTTTTATAGCTGTGCTTTAGCAACAGCAAACTTTAAAATCCAATTAAGCCCCATGCATGGAGGAATCATTTATCCCTCAAAGCAAACTGACACGTCTTCTCAATGATGTTATCTCAACCACATATTTTCCTTTCCTGCAAGTACCCAAATTATCATGGTGTTCTCTGCAGACCCAAATTTTATTATACAGCAAGCCAAGTTGTGATAAGCTTGAGAAAGAGATAAAGCTAGGTGTGGATCACTGGCATAACAATACCAGCTGACTGACTACTTAGGGATGATTTACCCAAAAGCAGAAGTTAAGCATTAATGGTGGAAAGCCAGGCATGGCCTAGAAGAAACACACACTTAGTTACAGTAATTGTGGACAAATAACATCACGTTTGGGTAGGACTTGACCAACTTTCCTGTAAACTTCTGACCTCTGGAATGATATTTATATGATCTAGAACTGGCTTTAAAAAAAAAAGGCTTCCATACTCTGGGTGTTGTCACTGGTCACATTACCTCAGCTAGACCAATGAGACTGAATTTTAGGATGTTTGTTGGGACCACAAGGAAAAAAAAAGCTCTCCTCCTTCTCTCCCTCCCTCTCTCCCTTTCTTTTTTCCTTCCTTCCTTCCTTCCTCCCTTCCTCCCTCCATCTTGTTCTCCTTCCCTCCCAATCTCCTCTTCTTGCTTGCTTGATTTGAAACTGGGAGGATATGTCTCTATAGAGCTTAAAAGGTCCACAATATAGAAAAAGCTTTTCTGAAGGTTAAGACAATATAGAAAAAAATATGAATAAAGAAATGGAAGAAAACTGAACCTTAATATTATCATCTCAAACCCTGGAACTAGCCATGGCTGAAGTGAGTGATATCTCTGTAGTATTCATAAAATCAAGCCAATAAATTCCTTTTGCTATTCTTTCCCTCTATTTTTGCTTCTTTCTATATCCTTACACCAGTGTGTTTCTATCACTTGCTACTAAGAGTTCTAATTCAGAAACATAACAATCGATCTTTTATCCCTAGTGACTTATATCTGTCTGAAAAATTACAGATTATTAGGGACATGGCCATTTAGCACCATAGACCCTAGCTGTGCAGTCCACCAAGATTCAGCCTATCTTGATGTTTAGTGAACAACTAAAATAGGTTTTGGAGAAAACATAGACTAGAATGATTTGAAATTTTATTTCTTAATGCAAAGTAAATTTTATTTCTTAATTCTATTATGAAATTCTGAGACTAGAAACAGGTGATGCTTGAGAAGTTAATTGCATTTTGAGTTCCTATAACAAAATGAAAGTTTATTTTATTTTATTTTAAAAATCACTGCCATCTAAAAAGATCCAAAAAACATGGTACACTGATTTCACCACAATGCTCTACACTCTTCCTCATCATCTCTTTCATCCTGCTAGTTTCCCTTGAAAAGTCACCTTCAGTTTCAGTGAGATTCCATGAGTATGTGGTTTTATATAGTTTGCTTAATATTTAGAACTGAAAAGGAAAGAATGGTTTCTAAAAGTAAATGTCTCTGGAGCCCTAAGTCCAAAATCCCCCAGGGAGAAATACTTTATAAATTGCCTTTTCTTTTTCTTCTTAGTCATTCCTTCATTTAACAACAACCAGAATCTTTTTTATTTATTTATTTTTTTATTTTTTTATTTTTTTAGGAACTACAGCTTTGGTACACAGACAGTCTAGTCACAGAGAGCAGTGAGAAAGTCAGTTACTAGAGTGTTTTTAGTTTTCTTGACTGTAAAATGCTGTGATATTTTTAATGCTTTAATTTAAAAACTCCTAGTTCCCCAGTCTCCCCAAATTATAGACTGAATTTTGGGTAAGCAATTTAAACTTGAAACTAGTTTGTAAGGCAAGTATGTTATGTACCAATTTCTCCTTCAGGGACATAAGCACAGGTCACCAAGGGTGCCTCAGCCAGTCTCTAAACAGACACTGACACATACAACCCAAGGTACTTACTCAATATTGACCGAGCATAAATTACACAGGAGACAGACATGCAATGCACGAGTCACACACGGTTTATTTACCAGAGTCCTGGTGGTTTGCACCTCAGCAGGCCACGTAAGGATCTGAGCCGACAGACACACACGCACACTG
Source organism: Antrozous pallidus (assembly GCA_027563665.1). Taxonomy (NCBI): domain Eukaryota; kingdom Metazoa; phylum Chordata; class Mammalia; order Chiroptera; family Vespertilionidae; genus Antrozous; species Antrozous pallidus. The sequence continues at coordinate 67,468,192 of CM050512.1, forward strand.
GATGTTGGACGTTGCAGCTGCAGCTTAGCGTCTTGTTTGAGGCCTCAGTTTCACAGCTCATGGTTTAGACTCACGGTCCAGAGCTGAGCTCTGGCAGATGCAGGTAGGGGAGTGGAGAGCGACTGTCTGTGGAGGAGCAGAACGAGCATCTCTGATCTCCTCTGGGGCTTGCTCTTTTTATATGCTCAGATGGGCGTCTTCAGTGTGTCTTATCAGCGGGTCCCAGGAGCCTTGCTATCTGGTCTTACATATGGGGTACAGATCACTTTATCTATTTTCTACATACAGGCCACTCAAAGGTGCTTATCAATTTGGTTACATTCCATTCCATACTTTCAGATTTCACACTTTAATATTACACTTTAATTCCACACTTTAATACTTATTCTATATTGTATTTTATTCTCATCACTATTACTATAACATGTTGATTTGTCTGGTTTTGGTAACATAAACATGTAGCTAATGTTGCCCTGTTGTGTAGGTCAAGGTTTAAAATAAAACATGAAAACACTGAAATACTTTAAGGGAAAGTAAATGTGTAAATTATGGTATGTGCTAAAAAAGGTGGTAAGGAAACCACCCTTGATATGCATGAATGTGCTAAATACTTTTATAATAAGTTTTCTCAATTAATTCTCAGACTACCCTGGGAGGTTGACACTATTACCAGCAGGGATTCACAGGTAGGCTCCATCCTCCAGGGGAGTTGTAAGGGCTGGGGGAGCACTCCGGGAGGCCTGGATATCCCATACCTCTCACAACCAGGCATCAGGAGGGTGAGCACCTGCCCTTTCCTGGTCCGGTCCAGGGCTTCCGGTTTATGAGGTTTCCTTCCAAGCAGCAGTCTGATTAAAGGAAGTGGCAAAGTGTGGATGTGCAATTGCCTGTTTTTATTACTTTCCTCTGACTCTCACCAAAGTCAGCCTCAAGAAGCAGCAGGTCATCAGTACCAGATGAGCTCCCAAAGCTCCAGCAAGGCACAAGGTAACCCTTCCCTGCATAATCACATTCTCCCTTCTCACATAAATTTTTGTTTCTAACCTGATCCCTTTCAAACTTCCTCCCAGATAATTATTAAAGCAACATAATTCAGTCACAAGGAACTGTTTTCTTTGTAGTGTTAAGGCCAGGATTCCATTGTGCGGGCCACCTGATGTAGCCTACGACTACTACTTTTGACTGAGATCTTTATTTCTCTCCCTGGCCAGGGTCCCATTTTGCTCCTGAGATTCTACACTCTTGTGATTAGAGGAATGAAAACTATATCACAGTTCTGCCTCTTTCTCTCCTTTGTCTTTGTTTATCTACCCAGCTCCTCTCCTTTATTAGACTAACTCCTGCTATTTCTGCTAGTTAATCCTGTACTACAGATGACTACTCTGAGCTCTCTCAATAACTCCTGTTTAAGAAATGAAGACAATGAGGTTCCAAAAAGTTAGTTACAACACTACTAAAACTAGGATAGGATTTAAATTCAAAACTGTTTTATTTAAAACCCACGTGCTTTATTCCATATTCTGACTCCTCTTGAGATTGCTTCATTTATGATTGAATTAGAAAATTAAGTGGTAAGGGAATGGACTTTTTGGTTTACTTAACATGAATAATCATCCCTTATGACCAATTATCCTGCTGTTGAATATTTTCAACAACATATAAATAAAATGTATATGTACACACATTGTAACATTTTTCATTATTGTTATTTCATTTACAGACATTCTAACATTGTTTTCTCCTAAGATTTTTAGTAAGAATCAATCATTTCATATAGCTTTCCAATTTTATGAAAATTATGCTGGTTTTACATAAAGATCTTGTGGAAGAATATTTTCTAGGGAAGAAAAATTAAGTGATGAACAATACACAAAGTTAACTCTAGTTTCCTCAAAATAACTTCTGCCCTTGATTCAGTTTGTATGATCTAATTGGCATTGGTATATATATATATATATATATATATATATATATATATATATATATATATAACTATTGAACCTATGCCAGGTTCCACATGGCCAATAATTATAGCTAGCTTGTAGTGGAAGTTGAAAATATCTATAAGCTAATCCACATTTAAAAAATATGTTTCCATTGATTTTTACAGAGAGAAAGTGAGAGGAATAGAGAGAGAAACTTCAATGAGAGAGAAACATCATCGGTAATCTGCCTCCTGCATGCACCCCTACTCGAAATCCAGCTGCAGTGTGACCTCCTGGTTTATGGGGCGACTTCTTGGTTCCAGGGTCAACACTCAGCCACTTAGCGACTCTAGCCAGGCACAAGCTTACCCACATTTTGAAGTTTTGCCTGTGGTTTATTTTCTACAAAATTATTCTTAATTTTATGGACAGAGTTTTATTTGGAGGATTTTAGGATAATCTAATATCATAAATGATTATTATTTTGGACCATGATATAGAATATGTTCTGGAACTTCTGTTTCTTTTAGATCAGAGTTATTGCTAATGTCCTTCTTGCCAAGGTTCTATAAGTCATACTGTGTGTCAATGTTAGTTATTGTCAATAACTTCCGCTATCTTATTTTACTTCTTTTTATGCATTTAGTCATGTTAGTCTGCTAAGAAGTCAGGTTGTGCAATGATTTAGTGATATGCATTCATGCATTCAGACACTGAAGATAAAATAGCATGCAAGATGAAGTCTGTGCTCTCATGGAGTCTCGTTGGAAGGACAGACAACAAACTAGTAAGCAAGTATCTCACCTACTATTTCCCATCTCGAAGTTGTAGAGAACTTGAAAAGCAAAACCCAGTGAAAATAAAAACCGAGAGTACAGAAATCTAGACTGTCCAGGTTCAAGTGCTTCAAAAATGTGCCCTGTGCCACATATTCCTGAATCTTGGCTATAGTATTTTTGCCATCTCACCAAAATAACATTGTCTACTTTCACTTTTCCAACAGAGTAGCAAACTTGGCTTAGTTAAATTAAGATCAAGAAGCAGGAAATTTGGCATTATTTATTTGCTTATTCCAACAAAAATGGATTATTTCTGTTCAATCTTTTTGGAAGGCTAGAGTTTTTGTAAAGACTAGAAATTATGTGGAGAAGGACTTATGCTTCTAAAGAGAATGTAATAGGCCAATACTCTTACTGGAATAAATAAAAAATATTACAAGGGTAATTTTCAAAGCATTGGAGAGCTATGAAAGCAATGAAGACTAAATGAACTGAACTTCCAGAAAACAATTTGGAAGCGATGATTGCCAGTTACTTTCTCTCAGGGCATTTGTCAATTCTGGGGATTCACTGATGCTTGGGCTTGACCCAACAGGAGGGATTCTGCTAGAAGAAGAGCTACCAGCCAAGTTTTATAATCTTGTGGAGCATTGGAAACTCGCGGAGCCTCAAATGCATGCCTGGAATGCATACATTGAAAGCATTCCGGGCATACCCATTGAGATCTCCCAGTCTCGCAGAGTTTAGAAAACAAATTCATCAGGGAATAGATCTGTTTCAAATGCATGGCCAATTGCCAGATGACACTTGTCAAATCTTGAAGTTGAATGGAACAGAGACCAAAAAGTAAGCTGAAAACTTCTGAAGGTAGAAATGTATCTCCTGCAGCTTAGAATAAGAAGCCTGGAATAGTCTTGCACAGGGAACATGATTAAACCAGAAGTAAATTAAATCTTCCTAAAATGTCACCCCAGTCCAGTTCCTGATGGAATTGAGTGGCTAAGTTCCATTCTCTGCCTAATAGAGATGTATTAGTTGGCTGGTAAGGGGTGGAGGGAGAGATTATCCTATCTAATAAAAGAGTAATATGCAAATTGACCATACCTCCAATCAAGCCATGCCCACAAGCCACACTCACAAGCCAATCAGGAGCAAATATGCAAATAAACCCCAACCAAGATAGCTACAGACACTGAAAGCAGGAGGGAGGCTTGGATTTCCCCAGCAATTGAGGAAGCCAAAATTTTCGCCTGCCCTTGCCAGCCTAGGCCTCCACTCAATGCTACAAAGTTTCAATTATAGAAGATACATAAAACCCAACAGAAATGGTGGCAGCCACAGAGCTGGAGAGAGCAGAGGCTAGGGTTGCCCCGGTGATGGAGGAAGCTAAGCTTCTGCAGCTCTGGCCAGCCTAGGCCTCCACTCCAGGCTACAAAGTTTCAATGATAGGAGGTAAATGTCCCAACATAAATGGCTGCTGCCACTGAGTGAGCAGAAGGCTTGGCTCTGCTCCAGGCTACAAAGTTTCAATTGTAGAAGATAAATAAATCCCAGATATCACTGGGTCACTGGGGAGGATGCTCGGCCTGCAAATCATCACAGGCCCCTCTCCCAGGCCACCCCACACCCCAAAGGAACCCCCACCCTGATCCAGGACACTCTTCAGGGCAAACCAGCTGGCTCCTGCCCATGCACTAGGCCTCTTATCCTATCTAATAAGAGTAATATGCAGATTGACCATCACTCCAACACACAAGAGGGTTGCCCTCATGTGGTCAAAGATCCTGCCCCCATGTGGACACAAGATGGCCACCACAAGATGGCCAACAGGGGAGGGCAGTTGGGAAGAACCAGGCCTGCAAGGGATGGCAGTTGTGGGTGATCAGGCCAGCAGGGAAGGGCAGTTGGGAGGGACCAGGCCTGCAAGGGAGGAAAGTTGGGGGCAAACAGGCTAGCAGGGAAGCAGTTAGACATCAATCAGGCTGGCAGGGAAGTGGTTAGGGAGTGATCTAGCTGGCAGGCAGAAGCAGTTAGGGCCAATCAGGAAGGCAGGCAGGTGAGCAGTTGGGAGCCAGCAGTCCTGGATTGTGAGAGGGCCATCGGACATCCCTGAAGGGGTCCAGATTGGAGAGGGTGCAGACTGGGCTGAGGGACAACTCCCCCCTCCTCCCTGCATGAATTTCGTGTACCGGGCCTCTAGTCTTCTTATAAAGACACTAATCCTACCAGATTATGGCCCCACTCTTAAAAATACACTTAATCTTGTTTGTTAAAGAGAAGATTGTTTACATTAATGTAGATTAAGTGGAAAGACACCAACTACTTTTCATGTCAATCAGACATCTTCTTTGAGATTAAATTTATGGCATGGCATATTTCTTATAATAATTTCTGTATAATCAGTGAAACTTTTAATTTTAGTTTATAATTAAAGTTTACACTCAATATTATTTTGTATTAATTTCAAGAGTATAGAATAGTGGCTCTCTTTACAAAGTGATCTTCTGATATTTCAAGAGCCCACCTGGCATCATACATAGTTATGACAATATTATAAATCTTATGCTATACCTCACATCCCCATGACTATTTTGTAACTACCAATTTGTACTTCTCAATCCCTGTATCTTTTTCACCCAGAAATCAAACCTCCCTCCCCTCTGGCAGCTATGAATCTGTTTCTGTTTTGTTTATTTTGTTCATTAGATTCCACATATAAGTAAAATCATATGGTACTTGTCTTTCTCTGTCTGGTTCATTTCACTTAGCATAATATCCTCTTTGTCCATCTCTGCTGTCGCAGATGGCAAGATTTCATTCTTTCCTATGGCCAAATAATTTTCCATTGTATATATGTGCCACCACTTTTAAAAATCCACTTGTCTATCGATGGGCACTAGAGTTGCTTCCATATTTGGCTATTGTAGTAAATAACACTGCTAAGAACATAGGGGTACATATATTCTTTTGAATTGTTTTTTTGAGATTCTTAGTATATACTTTCAGAAATGAAATCACTGGATCTAAAGGCAGTTTAATTTTTAATTTTTTTAGGAAACTTCATATTGTTTTCCTCAATCAAGAGTCACTACACGTATAATGAGGCAAGTTCGTGTGACCAATAATTGAGGGGGAGGAAGAATCAACAAGAACAATAGATTGATGATTCATGTAATTGAAGTTATCAGACAAGCACTTCAAAACAATTATAATTGGGGACTTCTGGGTAGCTGAAGAAAGTGGCAGCTGCCTAACTACTTGCCTCCTAGTATTTCCTCCTCCAATGATTCAAAACAATAAGATATGATATGTAAATCTATATAAATCCATGCCATCAGCATGAGTTGGAGACAGAGAATGCTAAAACTTTAAAATGACTGTAACAAAAAATAGAAAAACCATCACATTCCAGTACATGATATCTCATACTCTGGTTCGACCCCTGTACTACTGTGAGGCTCAGGCAATTCAAAAAAAAAAAAAAAAAAAAACAACAACAACAAAAAACTATGAACCAATATTCTTTTAATATTGATACAAAATACTAAGTAAATACCAGTATTAGCAAGCAGATTCCAATAGCATATTAAAAATAAACCATGACCAAGTATTGTAGAAGTGCAAGATGTTTTTAATATTAGGATGTCCATTAACATTATATACTATTTCAATTGTGCTAAAGAAAAAATGATTAGTTCCATCAATACTAGAAAAAAAGTACGAAAAAATTAAAAATTCAAATTCATTCACAATAAAGACACGCAAAAATAGCAATTGAATACTTTCCCACACTGATTATATGTATATAGTGAGCTACTCTTTAAGTAATAAAGAAGGGTATATACAAAATATACCTGCATCTGTTAATTTGTGCAAAAATAATATGATTGTTATGTTAAATAAAACTGGTTGCCTATGGAGGGTGGTGTGGAAAGGAGTAGGAAGAATGGAGAAATTAAAATGGAACAGTGAGGTGAGAAGAACGTGGCACTTCCATAAATATACCCTCAGGTATAGCTCTGACTCTTAGAACCCATGACTTGCCAGTAGGTTTAGCATAATATGAGGCCAACAGCCCTGTTTTTTTCAGGGTTGGACACAGGAGGCCAGCAGAAATGTAATACTCATTCTTTATTTTCATGTTTTTCACACCAATTCTATTTCTTCATTTATAAACAGCTTATAGTTCTTTGTCTATATTTTTAAGCCTTAAAGTAACAATTAAAGTAACGAATAGCCTATGTAGAACAATGGTTAAAAACAAAGTCAATTTTAAGTACCAAATGAATCATTTTATTTGCAAGGTGTCAATTGAGAGTTTATAACCATTCCTTTTTGATACCCATGGTGTACCCCAGGCACTTTCCTCCACAGCCAGGTCTGGATAATGAACCTAACTAATTCTTAGCAGGTTGATTTTGTACAGGGGTTAATTACCTCCTTAACACGTTGCTCTGTCTCTCTGAGCACTAACTGCTCTTAATTACCTTCAGTTCGTGATGAGATAACAGGAGCGGAACAAGGGGGAAACTGGGAACTCCCTGTGGCTCATCTTTAGTGCAGGCAAGCAATTACTGAGCCAGTTCTGGAGGCTTCTCTTTTCACCCAAAATATTACATTTTGCCATATTTGATACAAGGACATGTGATTACCATACACCATATGTCCTGATTATCCTGGTGTAACTATTTAAATTTGTTCATTTTGATTAAAGTGTCTAATGTTATTTATTCTTGTTTCCTTGATATAGCAAAAGAATTAGAGCTGAATTTGAATTTTGACTTTTGCTTACTGACTTATAGCAGATCTCTCCTCTAAGGCTTGGTTTTTCCACTTGTAAAGTTGGGACATTAATAATTGGGTATAATAAAACCTAAGTCTCAGTGCCATTTACTAGGAACATGCAATCTTAGTTTTCTCCATAGTGCGGTGAAGGCCTGGGGAGGAGGCAGGCACGGATTGGAGGGGGTCAATGGGAGAAAAAATAGGGACATCTGTAATGCTTTGGACAATAAAGATATATTTTAAAATTTTAATCTTCTTTCTCTAGTCAATAAGAACTAATCTTCTATCACCATTTAAAAAATAATACAGCACTGTGTTTCCTAAAGATATTTCAGTCGAGGTTTGTGAGCACAAGTAACATAACCTAACTCTGATTCAAGCAGAAAATTATTTAAGTAAAGGATGTTGGGTAGGTCACAAAATCTCAAGGAAAGTTAGAAAACCAAGCCTGGAGGCCAAATAGCCTGGGAAAAAATGCTCCGAACTAAGCCCCACAACTATTTAGAGCCACATCCTGCTGTTGCAGTGGGAACAGGCAGTATTTGGTACATTTGGCTCCTCTGATCCTGGAGCCAGGGTTATACCACCAGACCACACATGGATCCTGGATGTGGCCTTGCTAGGAATCCCCAGTTCTATGTCACCAACTTCTGAATCAGTGTCTGGGTTAATCTCATCAGATTGGCCAAGCCTATGTTTTGTTCCTCTGTGCTGGTTACAGGGGCACTGGAAAAATGTTTCTCTAAAGGGAGATGAACTCTGGATTATAAAGTGGAAGGTCTGCCCAAAGAGGAAAGGGTTTCAGGTACGACTTGATCAAAAATGACAATGCATACCACAGAATTCGAAGAGATGGAGTAAGCATTGCCCGAGAATATGGAGATGTGTTCCATGAGCAGGTAAACCAGGTAAGTGCTCATTTCCCTTCTTTCTTTCCCCTACTCCACCCCCATTCTTCACCTTCACCTCATTTAAACCTTCTCATTCTTTAGGCAACTTTTCTCACACAGGAATGTACATGGAACATTAATGGCTTTAGGTTAAGGGTAGCTTGAATATTCTCTCTAATTTATTAAAGGAAAAAGGTAAATGCAATCTAAAGTCAGGTATGTATTGTCATTGACAAATATATTAAAGTACATGTGATTTTGACACATTTTGACTTATGATACTATGACTAAAACATGTTTTAGGTCAAATAGTAACAGAAAAATATTCTGCTCAAAATGTGCAGGTTGGAGGTTGCCCTATGAACAACATTAACACTCAATTAGAACCCCACTGGATTTTGCTGTGCCCTCCTTCCCTTCTTGACTATCTATTGAGTACCATAGTTTATGCTATTACTAATATTATTTGGTGGTTTCCATTTAAGCTTCCAATATCTTTCCACATAATCTGTAATCAGTTCTAAATAATTACACATTTAAATACAACTTTGTAACCAGCCAACATTAATTGCTGCTTTCCTCAATTACAATCCTTCCTAAATGATTACATCCATAGACTAATGTACAGTGCTCTCCATTCTAGCCTATTATGTCAATTGCAAATCATTCTGTGGTGTCTGGTAGTGCTGATTTATGACTTATACTATCACCTTATTGAGCTTTTATCCTGTTAATGACCCTGCTGCCACAATCCTTACATCACACAATATAAAATACCTGTGGCTTTGTGCCTTACCAGTGGATTTGTGTGTGCCTGTGTGTTTCTCTTTACACACACACACACACACACACACACACACACACCACCACCACCACCACCACCACCACCACCAACAACAACAACAACAATAACCCTCTGTTTTGTTAATATCCCAAATGTCTCTCATGCACTGATTGAGGCCTCTAATGCTCTGGAGGAAATTCCACTGTATTTGCCATTGGCCCTCAACCTCCAGAAAAATAAAGACATTTGTCTAAATTTAGCTTAGAAGTCCCATGAGTGTTCATATCTCCAGTCTGAGCCAGTTTCTTCCCATTTACAACTCATAATTCCCTGTTAGTATTTAATTTTTTCTTTTTTACTGGAATGGTTATTGGTACATCCTTCTAGGCGCCCACTACAAATCCTCTTCTTTCTCATGAATCTGACTGGGTTACGAATGAATGGACACCAAGTGGAGCATCTCTGCTACTGTCCTAGGACATCCCTGGACACTGCCTGTCCCCAGTTTTCATTACACTGGCAGAGAGAGATACATGCTAAGACATCTCTCACTCTCCAGCACTATTCTGGAGGGATTTGAAATGTATCACCTCTGTCTTTTCTCATCTTCCTTTTGACAGTGTTTCCAAAGTATATGAAAGAAAGAAAAAGGAATCAACAGAAGAGAAGAAACTGAAAGCTGCTTGTATAATTTTTACGGGACATATTTCAAGTCCTAAAAAACAAAGAATGACTTAGACACATAGTTGTGAAGCTTACATTGTTCCTGTTTGTTTTATAAGTTTAAAACTTTGGCCTGGCCAGTGTGGCTCATAGATTGATGAACCAGGAGGTCATGGCTGATTTCTGGCTCAACCCCAGTGTGGGAGGCAGTCAATCAACTATTCCCTCTCATCATTTATGTTTCTACCTTTCTTCCCTCTCCCTTCCTCTCTGAAATCAATCAATATATATATATATTAAAAGTTTTAAAATTTGTTATATTTCAGTGTCAGGCACAGTGTTTAATGTTCATATTTGAATATACAATAATGAAATGTATTGCAATGTAATTAATAATTACATATAATATTAGTAATATGTAAAAACAAACACACACACACACATACACACACATATATAATTTACATCTTACAATAATCCTAATATTATGGGAAATGTGAATTATCTGATTTGGAGAAATTTGCTGATCTGAAAAATTGGTTCTTCCTTTGTATTTGATGTTTGCATCTAAATTACTCCTACAGATTTTATTTTTTGAGATCCCTAAAGGAATTAAATATTATTAGGTGACCTAGTAGAATGGCACTTTTGCTTCTAGTGGCAGAAAATTAGGCTATAATTATCTAGAGATTTGCCAGCAAAATTAGCAGCAGAGGGTATAAAAGCAGCAACGAATTATGCTAGAAAATGAACAGAAGGGAAGGCACTAATTGTGTTAGCAACTATACCACCAGTCAAAATAGCAAAGATGTAGGAATGAAGCTTTGAAGGCTAATTTCTCTTTAAGATATCTGATTCTCTTTTTATTTCAAGACCAGTAGCGGAATAAAGAATAATATAGCAAATGAAATTTAACAGGGGTGAAAAAGCAGAGTTGCATGATTGTTCTGTCACATAATTTTGTAAGAATGGACATGGCTCAAGAGTGACTTTGGGCATACATAGCACTTACGGCCTAGATGCCACAAGCAGTTGTCACTGTGATCAAATTATACTGAAAGTTTTGCAAGAACAGTCCCTCTGTGTAGAATTAGCTTGAGTGGGTAGACTAATGGATTCCAATAGGAAGAAGATGCAACAGACCTAGGCATTAGTAGAGAAGACGATCTGACTTCAGTTGGCCCAGCCTCCGCAGTCCAGAGGCCATAAGGATGAATGATAAGCCATGGATGTGTTCTGTTCATGGATCTCTATACTTGGAGACTATATTATTGGGCATGTGGTCCAGCAGGTAGGATGAGGTGGGCACTTCATTTCTCCTTTATCCAGTGTAAGGTTATGAGTCAGCAAAAGTGTAGAGTGTGAGGAGAACCCACTTTTCCCAAAGGTAAGGAGCTCAAAAACTATTTATTAGAAAGATGATCCCACATTTTACCACTGTGGCTAATCCTAGACTATGCCTAAATGATCACATTTTTTTGTTTACATTTAATTTTGCCCTGATAAGAATTGACCTAAATTTTATTCCTAGCTCACACTTATCTCTTATTTGTAAATTCTCAAAGTCCCCATACACTGTTAATATGTGGATATTGTGGCTAATCAAATCAGACACACAACTGCAACAGTTAAAACATCCCATCTAGGCCCAGAGAAGAACTAAGATGGCGGCATAGGTGAGCACCTATCTAGCTGTCCACGCAACAATTCTGAAACTACAACTCAACAGCAGAACAAACAACGTCCAGAATCACCGGAGAGCTGGCAGAGTGAAAATTCCGCACATAAAAGTAGAGGTGGGACGCAGTGGTGACTCGGGAGCAGCGGTGCGCAGCTTTGAGGTTTGGAGCGCAAGCGAGCGGTGAGGGATGGGCGGCAGACAGCAAGCCCAGCTGGTTTTCTCCAGCAGAGAGGGCAGAGGCCTCCCACAGCACCGACCCCCCAGTTCCAGGCAAGCTCCCAGGTTGGGGAAAGGTGTACCTAAGCTTGATGCCACGCGGCTGAGGTCTGTGTGTTTGGGGAGAGTGCACAAGTAAATTGGAGTGCGCAACCGGGCAGAGAACGCGGGCAGAGAACGCGCGACTCACTTGCTCAGAGACCACCATACTGCTTTGTTTGACATCCCTGAGTGAGACTTTGGCTGTGCAGAATCATTTGGGGAGAGGCAGAGTTGTCTGGCAATGGGGAGACCAGCAGTGGATTTACATTGCCACCCAACACCGAGACCCGTGAGCTGCACGGATAAGCTGACTCCACGAGCCCATAGACCAGAAGCGGTGCGCCAGGAAGGGTGGACCTAAGCCTGATGCCGTGCGCCCATTAGACGCTGAAGCTGTGCACCAAGTCGGGCGTACCTAAGGCTGACGCCGGGCGCTGCATAAGGAAGCTGAGCCACTGTTCCTTAGAGGATACCTATCACACACCGCTAAGGGACCAACTCAGGAAAGCAACCACAATGCAGAGTAAAGGAAAGAGCTCAGCTGTGAAAGAAATGGAGGAAAAAAGACGACTAGACATAGAGTTCAAAACCACAGTAATTAGGTTTATGAAGAGGCTACTAGAAAAGGCTGAGAAACTTAATGAGAACTATGCCAAAATAAATAACACCTACAAAGAAATGAACAATACCTACAAGGATATGAAAAAAGACCAACTAGAAATTAAGCATACACTGACTGAAACAAAAAATATTATACAAAGACCTAAAAGCAGTCCAGACAACCGCAAAAACCAAGTCAAAGATTTGAAATACAAAAAAGCAAAATCCACTCAGCTGGAAAAGCAAGAACCCAAAAGAGTCCAAAAAATTGAAGATAGTATAAGGGGCCTCTGGGACAACATCAAGCATACCAACATCAGAATTATTGGGGTGCCGGAAAAAGAGAGAGAGCAAGTTAATGAAAACCTACTTGAAGAAATAGTGACTGAAAACTTCCCCAACCTGGAGAAAGAAATTGACTTGAAAACCCAAGAAGTGCACAGAACCCCAAAATATAGGAATCTAAAGAGGATCACACCAACGCACATCATAATTAAAATGCCAAGAGCAAAAGATAAAGAGAGAATATTAAAAGCAGCAAGAGAAAAACAGTTAGTTACCTATAAGGGGGCACCCATACGATTGTCAGCAGATTTCTCAACAGAAACGATGCAGGCCAGACGGGAGTGGCAAGAAATACTCAAAGTGATGAACAGCAAGAATCTACAAACAAGATTACTCTATCCAGCAAACCTGTCATTCAGAATTGAAGGTCAGATAAAGTGCTTCACAGATAAGAAAAAGCTAAAGGAGTTCATCACCACCAAACCAACACTATGTGAAATGCTGAAAGGTATTGTTTAAGAAGAGGAAGAAGAAAAAGGTAAAAATATACATTATGAACAACAAATACACATTTATCAACAAATGAATCTAAAAATCAAGTGAATTAACAACTTGATGATCAGGATAAAATGAGGAATAGAACAAAATCATGGACATAGAGAGGGAATGGACTGATAATGATTGGTGAGAAAAAAGGTGTGGGAAGTATAGCAAGAGACTGGGCAAAAATCATGCAACTATGGGAGAGAACAGGGGGGGGAGGTAAGGGCGTAGAGTGGGATGGATACTGGTTGGAGGGGAGCTATTGGGGGAAAATGTAATTAATAAACTGAACAATAAAGGTAAAGAAAAAACATCCCATCTAATAAAAGAGTAATATGCAAATTGACCTCCGATTAAGCCATTCCCAAAAGCCATGCCCACAAGCCAATCCGGAGCAAATAAATCCCAACCAAGATAGCTGTGGCCACTGAGAGCAGAAGGGAGGCTTGAGTTTCCCTGGCAATGGACGACACCAAGATTTCCACCTGCCCTTGCTGGCCTAGGCCTCCACTCAATGCTACAAAGTTTCAATTATAGAATATATATCCCAAGAGAAATGGCGGCAGCCATGGACCTGGAGAGAGCAGAGGCTAGGGTTGCCAGGGCGAGGGAGGAAGCCAAGCTTCTTCAGCTCTGGCCAGCCTAGATCTCCACTCTAGGCTATAAATTTTCAATTATAGAATTTAAATAAACTCAAACAGAAATGGCTGTCACCACAGAGTGAGAAGAAGGCTTGGCTCTGCTCCAGGCTACAAAGTTTCAATTGTAGAACATAAATTAATCCCAGATCCCAGGGCCTCCACTTGGGTCACTGGGGGGCGTGGATGGCCTGCAAATCACCACAGGCCCCTCACCCAGGCCGCCCTGCACCCCAAGGGAACCTTTACCCTGATCAGGGACACTCTTTAGGGCAAACCAGCTGGCCCCCTCCCATGTACCAGGCCTCTATCCTATCTAATAAAAGAGTAATTTGCAGATTGACCATCACTCCAACACACAAGACGGCTGCCCCCATGTGATCAAAGATCCTGCCCCCATGTGGACACAAGATGGCCATCACAAGATGGCCAGCAGGGGAGGGCCATTGGGAGCTTCCAGGCCTGCAAGGGAGGGCAGTTGTAGGCGATCAGGCCAGCAGGGGAGGGCAGTTGAGCAGGACCAGGCCTGCAAGGGAGGGCAGATATGGGCAATAAAGCCTGCAGGAGAGGGCAGTTAGGGGTGACCAAGCCAGCAGAGGAGGGAAGTTGGGGGCAAACAGCCTGGCAGGGTAGCAAGTTAGACATCAATTAGGCTGGCAAGGTAGTGGTTAGTGGGTGATCAGGCTGGCAGGCAGAAGCAGTTAGGGGCAATCAGTGAGGCAGGCAGGTGAGCAGTTTGGAGCCAGCAGTCCTGGATTGTGAGAAGGATGTCCAACTGCCCTTTTAGGCCCGATCTCAGTAGGATCGGGCCTAAATGGGCAGTCAGACATCTCTTGAGGGGGTCCCAGATTGGAGAGGGTGCAGGCTGGGCTGAGGAACATCACCTGTCTCCCATGGACAAATTTTGTGCACCAGGCCTCTAGTCTATATATAAAAAGAGGTAATATGTGAATTATCCAGGATGCCATAACAGTTACAACCAACTCAGGAGGAGGCTGAGCTTGCAGATGGGTGGTAGGGGGCTGCATGCGGGGTGAGGCAAGCCATGGATTGAGGAGGCCCGGAGCAGACACACACATGGGGGCCAGCAGTCCTGCCTCTGTGCATTAGCTGCAGAGAAAACACTTGTTCTGACCGCTCATTGCCTAGCTCCCTGTACACCACTTGCAGTGTTCTTAGAAACTTGGGTTATAAAAATCCAAGAAGATGATCTAGGGTTTTTCCACCACACTCCTGGAGGAAAAAATGAAGGTCTGCTGCTGGAGGGACTAAGAAATTTCAACTCCTGCATAGCTAGTTTGGCTCGGTGGATAGAGCCTCGGCCTGCAGATCACAGGGTCCAGGTTTGATTCTGATCAAGGGCATGTATTTAGGTTGCAGGGTCCTCCCTGGCCGGGGCCCAGATCAGGGTTCCTGTAGGAGGCAACCAGTTGAAGTGTCCATCTCACATTGATGTTTCTCTCTGACTTTTCCTCTTTCTTCCATGCTCTCTAAAAATCAATGGAAACATATTCTCAGGTGAGGATAAAAAAATAAAATAAAATAAAGAAATGTCATATCCTATGAAAGAGACATCTTGAAAATGCCAAAAGAAAGTTGTCATTTTTTCATGGTGAAGGGACTGAAGTCTGCATTGATAAAAACACCTTGGCGGCTGCAGTGGCCAACAGTGGCAGCAGCAGCAGAGTGATGGGGGTGGCACCTTCCCCTTATCAGCCTGTTCGCCTGCTGCAGAGGGAGGCCAGCCTGAGCTTAGGCTCGCTCCCCAGTAGGACATCCCCTGAGGGCTCCTGGACTGTGAGTAGGGATAGACTGAATTGAGGGAACCCCCCGCCCCCACCAGTGCACAAAATTTCTGCACTGGGCCTCTAGTCCTCTATAATAAAAGGCCAATATGCAAATCAACCGGCCAGTGGAATGCCCAGTCACTATGATGCGCACTGACTACCAAGGGTAGATGCTCAGTGCAGGGGCTCCCCCCTGGTGGTCAGTGCACTCCCACAGGGGGAGCGCTGCTCAGCCAGAAGTCCTGAGCCAGACTCATGGCCGGCAAGCGTAGCGGTGGTGGCAGCCTCTCCCACCTCCATGTCAGTGGGACATCCCCTGAGGTCTCTGGACTGTGAGAGCATGCGGGCCAGGCTTAAGGACCCCTTGAGTGCACGAATTTCATGCACCAGGCCTCTAGTGTAGACATAAGTATCACTATGGAGTCTTGTGAGGACATTTTAACAAATTGGACTTCTGAGTCACCAAATCCCATGGCATTGACTTAATTTCTAACTAGATATAATATCCAATGACTTGACAACAGCAGCTATATGAAATTCAAAATACATCTACTGTCCCATTTTCATGTTCAGTATTAAATTAATAAAATACTCATTTTTATTTCAAAAACTTTTCTTGAATTTTTTTGGTGACATTAATTAGTAAAATTAGTTAGTAGAGGTTATAAATGTACAATTATATAATGCACCATCTGTATATTGCATTGTGTGTTTGCCACCTAAAGTAAAGTCTCCTTCTATCATCATTTATCTGCCCTTTAACCTCTGCCACCTGCCTCCACCCCCCTTTCCCTCTGGTAATCACCATATTGTTGTCTGTGTTTACGAGTTTGGCTTTTTGCCCATCACCCCCTATTTTTTTTTGCTTAATCCCTTTCCCTTTTTCATCCAAAATATTCATTTTTAAAAACCCATATGGTTGTTGATTTTTCCCAAACACAATTAAAGAACTCTAAATACCAATACAGTAATTCAGGTTGAATTACAAAACAGTCTCATGTAATAATTTTCAAAGGAAATTGTGGAAAGGCCAGAAGTAATTCTGGGGAGGTGAACAAACTAAATAGTGCTACTAGCACTGTGCTTGTCACTAGAATTCTCAAATAAGTTATTTTGCATCCCTCATCTGTATTGTCTAGTTTATGCAGGGAAAGTCATGGGCTACTCCACAATTCTCCACAGTGCTACCCAGCTAGGGAAGTTTGCTTCGGTTTTCTGAGGGTTAGAGACTGGGTTCTTATATTGTCCTACTGCTGGTTTGTAACTACCCCACCTCCAATCTTATTTTATTTGATTATTTTAATAGTACTTTGATTTTCCTCTGGGGAGTCACTCTTCCCTGACTCTCCCCTATGAAATTTAGGTGACTTGGTGGCAGGGTGGACTCATGCCTGGCTGGCTAAGCAGCATGTTCAGACACAATGATTCTTCCTTTATCACACATGAAGATCATCTACCCTGGACTTACTGATAATGTTATTTTATAAATCCCATTTCTTAATAACCAAAGAATTGTAGCCTCCTTACTTTAGAACAGGGGTGGGGAATGTCTAGCCTGTAGGCCATATAAGGCTTGCAAAATCACTTGGTCTGGCCCTGCTAAAGCATTGGCGTGAGTTAGTTAAATGTTTGACCAAGTATAGCAGGCTAATTTTTAAGTTGATAATTTTGTGTGGCCCTTGAATGATGTTATAAATATCCAAAATGGCCATTGGCAGAAGAAAAGTTCCTCACTTCTGTTTTACAGCAATGTCCTTTGCTTTCTACACAGGCAAAGCCAGCAGACAGAGACATGTCTCATAACAACTAAGAGTTATGTGACTTTAGGAATGTCCCTGTGCTTCTCTTGTGTAAAATTGTTCCTGTTGAGTCTATGCAGGACTGCTACTGGAGTCAGTTTCAAGTCCCTAATAGACAGTCCTGGTTTGGGGCTGCAAATGTCAATCTGAGTTAGTGGGTCCTTACACTGGGAGCTTTCTGAGGCGAGGGTCATTCCTCTCTGTTCACCACCAAATCCCCAGTGGTTTAAAGACAAAAGCAGCTTTAACTCTAGGGATGAAAATTGTCTAATTGCCTCAAGGTTAGTTACTCACAGTTATTACCTATCTCCTCCCCTTCCCCCTCCCCACCCCCCCAGTAACCAACCACTTTTCTGTGAACGAAAAATTAGGCCATATTGGTTTCTGGATCTCTAATATTGCTAACCCCAGTTACTAAGTTGTCCCAAGTGAAAGCTACATTTCCTATGCTTATAATAATTATTTCTTTTTAATTTTAGTCTGGCCAGTTTTTAATATCATGGATTAGTCCTGCCTGAAGGCATATGCTTCTTTTTTTTTTTTTCACAGAGATTCATTTTTTAAAAAGTTAGAAAATAAGTGAAATTGCCCGCATCAGGTTCAGTAACAAACCATGAATTTTGGGGGGACAGCTTATGAATGCTCTTATAATAATTCTTTTCTTATGTAGTCACACTAGAAAAACATATTGTCTTTATGTTTTACATTTTCTCTGTTTAAAATTTGTTGGTATATTTAGAACAACCTTTAATAATGGTGACTATTAGGTTACATATTTGTAAAGCAATATTAAGATTTCATTAATCACTATCTCATAAATTTACATTAGGTTGAGAAAATCTTATATCTATAAAATTTAGTTTTTCAATAATTTACTAGAAGGAAGATCTTGAATAATTTGTAGTTAAAACAGCAATGAAGACAGATTCAGTTTATTTGTTAAGAAAATAATTCCTACAATCTCTGTGAAAACCTCCTTTCCTGTCGTATTCATTGTGTTCAACCTCTAGCATATGAATCTGAAAAGTAGGCTACTTAAAATTGGGATTAGAAATAATGGTGACAACAAACTGATGTTTCATTTGGGCATTAATTTCTCTCAGCATTGCATTTTAATGGCAGATATTTGTTAGTCTTGATCAATTTCTATAACTATTAGCAGTAGATTAAAGTCCAGTTTTATTCAGGACAGGAAGTGATACAATTGGAGGATAGATGGTCTTGGTAGATCCCAGAGGGACTGTGAGGGCCATGGGTGTGCCTGCTGTTCCTCCCACAGGGAGTTTGCCTTTAAAGGAGCTCGTGGTATGAGAGAAGCCCACTTCATATCTGGTAGCTTGTCATAAATTATTTTGGTCTTGGCCTAACAACATCTTTGAGAACTCTTCTTAAAAACACAAGGTTAACGTTTAGCTCATTAAATAGGTAACAAAAATAAGGTGGGAGAGGGTGGGTGAGTGGGAAGAGATCAACCAAAGAATTTGTAATCATATATGCATAACCAAGGTCACAGACAATAATAGGGTGGTGAAGGCCTAGAATGGGGCGGGGCAGGCTAGACTGGGTCAATGGGGGGAAAAGGGTAACATATATAATACTTTCAACAATAAAAATTTAATTAAAAACAAAAAAAACAAAACCCCACAAGGTGTTTAGTTTATTAAATACGTAACAAAAATAAGTCCTTTTATAAGTCTCAGAGCATTGCAAATTCAGTTTGGTTTTGTGAAATCCAGAGAAGGGCTTAATTTACTGTAAAGTTGTGCCTATGTCTAAGGACACAAACCAGACAAGGAATTGCAAATGCTCTCAGAAATACAACTAAATTGAGTATCTCATTCACCCATTGAACAACTATTAAATGTGAAAGTGCTTCTGGTCTCTGTAAAGCATGGAAGAAAAGACACAGACCAGAATAACTGATGTCATCTAGTTCCAGTTTGCTTTACTATTAACTATATAATTAAAATCCAACGTATGCAATACATAGAGGAATAGTTATTCATTTATTTCACATCTATTAAACTCTTACTGTAAGAAAAGCACTAAGCGGGAATGAGACTCAATCCCTACCCTCAAGGTTATATAGCAATTATTTAGTGTATAGAAATCATGTAAAAACAAACAGTGTTAGTCCCAAAACCAGAAACACCAGATCACTAACTCCCTTCTTCAGCCATTCTATTTACATACGGCCAAGTGGTAAAAGCTGCTTCAGGTGTGGACAGTGCTTTCAATTATGATTTTATCAGAGCCCTTTCAGTTCAGTACTGTTTACCAGGTTTCTCCCTCCACAGTGTGCCTGTCCTGCTGGTGTCTACCAAGGACCTACTCAAGAGGAGCTCAACTGCCTTTTTTTAAAAAAAAAAAAAACCACAATCTTCAGTCTCTGAGAAACTTAGTCAGTCCAGTTAATCTGTCTGGCAGAAACCCTAACCACGGCCTTGGCCTTCAGCTTGGCCACTTGCCTGTTCACAGGCTTCTAGATTCCTCTGTACTCAGCCACAGCTAGGGAACGGCATCATTTTGCTTCTTGGGTCCTTTCTGGCCCTGGCAAAGAGCCTGTGTTTGTTCTGTATTTATCACATAGTGGGGTAGGAAGGGTGTGGTTTGGGCCTTAGATAAGAGATTGACTTCTCCTTTGCTGTTTACTAAAGCTGTGCAATCTTGGACAAAATAGTTAACCCTCCCAGCCTCAAAGACTTCCACTTTAAAGGGGATAATAGTTTTTAATTTCCTCTGATTGTTACAAGGATTAAATGAGTTAAGTAGATAAAATGCTCAGCACATAATTATGCTAGATACTCGAGCTAGCATTTGCTTTCAATCTAAACCCTCACTTTAATTACCCAATTTCCACACTTGTGTGCCTGAACAATTTAGCAGTTGAGCTTCTGAAAACTCACCTACTACCATGTGTCAGCCAAGCTTCCTCTGGCCCTCCATAGGGAGCCCCAGGTCCCTTGCCTACTACCAGTCAGGGAAGAAGGCAATTTCTATTACCAAAGCAGTGTCCACGAAATACAGCAGTTTCCACAGACAAGCTCTTGCAGCACTTTCTGAGTTCAATTCAAATGAAGGAATAATGAATATAGGAATAAAGGCTCAGCCTAGGCCCAGGTCTCTTACTCCTCAAGAGCCTGCTGGAAAGGTCAAGCAGTGAGAAGACATTGGCTTTCTTTCCTTTGCTCACAGTAGGGAGCAAGTATTGTATTTGAAGCCTGCCAGGGATTCTAGGGCCAGACTGCCTGGGTTCAAATCCTAATTTTGCCACTGACTAGCCAACCACTTTAAGTGAGTTTTTTAACCTCAGCACTCAGTTTCTTCATCCATAATATTAGGATAATATCTACTTCATTAAGTTGTTCTGACAATCAATGTGTTCAGATCTGGGAGCTGACAAGCATGTGAAATTCGCGCCCCACGGACTGCAGGCCTCATATAAATAAACGAGGCCTGCGGCCCACAACCCGTGAGTTTGACATGCTTGGAGACCAATGTTTGGGATGTGGTGACCACATTGTGGTTTTTCAAAAAGAACACATTTAAAACTATGAACTGAAATCCTGAACACAAAACTTGATGAGCACTGCATGCACTACTAGCTCATTTCTTTTGCCTCACTGTGCCCTGGAAAGCTTTACTGGAGCCACCTGCACAAATTCTGCAGGTTCCTGCTCCTGCCATGTCTATTAAAAACAGCACTGATTCAAGAATATAGACTCAAAATGAGCTTCATCAGGTTAGACTAAGTGATCTTCCTTGAATCAATTACCCAAGACATCTACCTCCTAAAAAAAACAATGCTAGCTCTTTGTATATACATTTAAAAAAAAAAACTTTTACAACATAAAGATGCTACTCATCCCTGAGGCAAATTGCATGATCTGTAATGATAACAGTTATACTTGCTTAGACCTGTTATTTGTTTTCCCTGTCTTCCTCTGAAGAATGCATTTTTCCAGGATTCACTATTCCTCAAGGCTCTCAGCTCAGGTTCCTTCTGGCATACTGCCCTTCTTGATATTTGCAATAGGTGAGCATTGTCCTGTTTAGTTCACATTCTTTCCTGCATTCCTTTTACCTTCTGTACTGATGGAGCACTTGTGATGTGCCATGCACTAAGCCAGGTACTGGCTACACCAACAAACCACATGCACATGTACTCAGTTGTCCTGAAGCTTTCAATTTTGAGAATAGGAATTATGTGGGGGTTTTTTAAAAGATTTTTTTCTTCTTTTATTGTTTAAAGTATTACAAATAGTAGTACGTATGTCTTATTCCCCCCCCGCCCTTGTCTTCCCCCCGGCCTCCTGTACCCCCCAGCACATGCCCTCACCTGCCCCCCCCCAAAAGTGTCTTATATCCATTGGTTATGCTTATATGCATGCATACAAGTCCTTCAGTTAATCTCTTACAGCCCCTGCCCCCGGAATTAATGTTTTGTAACGTCCTCTAAACATCTGGTGAAATGGTTTACACTAAAATGAATAAACTTGTTAGACTCAAAGATCAGCTTAGGGGGAGTCAGAACAGGACTCTGCTGGTAACTCCTTATCTGTGTAATGATAGCAAGGGTGAGCCCATAGGCCTACGTTGTTTTCAAAGATCCCTGCCATCTCTAAATGTCACTAAATTGTATTTGTGAGTTTGAAGATAAATACAGACAGGTATGCTAGTATTATGTGTCTTTTAAGTGAGGGGTAGGACTTTAAAAATAAGATAAACCACCATGGCAGCTTTGAAAGAAACATGAAAGTTTCTAGGATCCATTTTATAGGTTACTTTTGAGTTATTACAATATTAGCATTTAGATATTTGTTTCAAAATCAGATGAGTTAAAATGACACCAGATAAAGAATGGGATTACTCTTTTAAAAGATGATGTGAAATTTTAGTTTTTCCATAAATATTTGGTGATGAAGTCTCTTTTCTTCTTGAATGGGATAAATATGCCACTCATCCAAAAATGACTACACAGGGAGTAAAATTATCCACAGAACTTATCTCAGTAGGAGTCTGAGGTAATGACTTCCATGGGCAATTAGGCTTGTGAATCCAGGTTCTCTGCAAATTTTACATACTTGTATTTACAGTTTAATTTGTATTAAATGACTGATGATGAAGAAAAAAGGATATGCTATACAATCCATGTCTTGATTAAAAAACACACCAGCCTGAATCCCACCACAGTGAGTTTTATTGAATGCAAAAATGTCAAAGAAAATATATTATATGTCTGAAACTTCCTTATATCAGTATTTAAAATTGGGCTATACCCGTTGTAGACCTAAGAACTTAAAAGATGATTCATTCAAAAATCTGCTATCTTGCAGAAGATTAGAGAAAATAAGTGACCTTCCCAAGGTCATTTCATAAATTAACAGCAGAGCTGGAATTCTACCCCTCTTCTTCGGTCAGTTAATCCCAAAGATTTTGTGCTCTGTGTGTAAAGCAAATGGACACTGGCCATATCTGATACTCATCTTTTTAAAAGATATTTAATTAAAGAAAACTCAAAGCATTCATACTTCATAAATCTTTGTTTTAGACAATTCTCTTAGTTAAGCTGCTCATTATTAAGTTTAACCTTTAATTTCTTCCTATAATCTAAACATTTATTTTACCTTTAAAGGTCCCCCTTTTCTATTTCCTTTATTTCTATTTCTGAATCTTGTATAAAACTTAGCTTCACTCATTTTATTTATAATCTCACTGGACTTGTAGCCTTGAAAAGCTCTCTAGTATCTTCACTTAGGATTGTTAGGATTTTGCTTTCGATTTTGAAAGCTGGCACATGTGCATTCATATCTGGTATTCCTTATTTCAATTATTTTTGAGCTGTTATCAAAGATTTAATGTTGACTGTGAAAACTTTATCTCTCTCATCTGACATTTTGAAGACAAATTCCTTCATCCTGGATCATTCTAGGGAACCACACTATTAAGTCCTAGGTAGAAGGCTAGGTATTACTTGTCACATTTGTTTGCTAGGTGTAGCCCTTTTGAGGGCATAAGGGGGTGGGGAGATAAACCCATAAAATGACTGAAGGAGAAAGTAATTAAATTTTTGATGCTTCTTAGGCAGAGAAAGGGGTTACATTAAGCTGGTGCAGGTGGCTAAGTATCAGCTTTCTCTCATTCTAAGCTGGTAAAACACATTCTTCCAGAAATATTGAAGAGAAAGAATCACTCTTCTTTACCTCAGCTTCTGCAGAGAAATAAAGTCATCTCCCACATCTGTGGGAATCTATGGGTTTATAATGTCTCAGCTGCCAATATAGGCTAATTGCTCTGAAGGAAAGTTAATTTCTGAGATACTGAGTTAATGATGTGCTTCCACAAGTCAATGTGAAAAACTGATGGGGAGAATTTCTGCTTCTGGCTGTGTCAGACTAGCTTATATCAGACTAACCCTCCCATTGAATCAAATTATGAAAGCTGCGTAAGGAAAATGTTTGAAGGAGTCCAAGAACTTCCAAGAACTTTCTCTTTGTGCTTAAGGGGCTATGATGCTGAAGAAATGGGAAGCACAGAGAGAGCCTGACATTTGGCTGAACAATCCCCCTGAGCCATTTGCTGATTTATAAGCAGCAGCTGAAATGAAGAGAAGCTAACTAAGCAGAGCTTTTGGCAGGCTCATGAGACCGATGAGACAAAAATTTGTCACCGAAGAGGAGGGCTAATAAAAACTTTAGGTGATGAAGCCTGGAGCTTTAGGGTAAACAAGAAATATATCTGCAATCTCAAAACCTGATAGCCAGATTGGAGTCATCCCCAATTAGATTAAAAAGATCTGATTTAACAGCCTGACAGAAGTTGAAGCACATTCTCTCTCGGTATAGGAGGAAGTGACAGCATTCAGGGCCTCAAATTATTTCTAGAATCTTTAAATAACAATGTCTGAAATTTTGTTTAGAAATTACCACAAAAATATAGAGCTTAATTTGGCAAAGATTTCTTAGCTATGATATAAAAAACACATTCCATCAGAGAACAAATTGGTATACTGGACTTTTTCAAAATTGAGATCTCCTGGTCTTTCAAAGAAACTGTTAAGACAATGAAAAGAGAAGTTACAGGATGAGAGAAATTATTTGTAAATCACATTTCTGATAAAGAATTTCTAACTAGAATATGTAAATTGCTCTCAAAACTCATTAATAAGAAGCAAACTATTCAATTAAAAGTGGGCAAAAGATTTTAAAGGAGACTTCATCAAAGACAATGTAAAAATGACAAGCACATGAAAAATGTTCAACATCATTAGTCATGAGGGAAATATAAATTAAAATCACAATGAAATACCACACACTCTAATTATAATAGAAAAAAGAGACAAAAGCAAATACTTTCAGGGATATGAAGCTACTGGTACTCTCATTTATTGCTGGTAAGAATGGAAAATGGTACAATCACTTGGGCAAATAAAATGTTTGCAATTTCTTTGTTTTTGACATTTTAAAAAGTACTAGCATATCTTTATTTGTTTATTTTATTATTATCATAAGTTTTACATATGTCTCCTTTTTATCCAATTGACTCCTTTCCCCCAACCATTCCCACTCCGGCAAGTCCCCATGGCCCCAGTGTCTGTGTCCATTGGTTATGCTAATACGCATGCATACAAATCCTTTGGTTGCTTTCTAATCTGCCAACTCCCCTACTGGAGAGATTGTCTCTGGATCTATTTTTGTTCATCAAATTATGTTGATCATTATATCCCATAAATGAGTGAGATCATGTGATATTTATCTTTCTCTGACTGGCTTATTTCACTTAGAATAATGCTTTCCAGTTCCATCCATGTTGTTGCAAATGGTAAAAGTTCCTTCTTTTTTATAGCGGCATAGATGTACCATAGTTTTTCAATCCCGTCATCTGCTGATAGGCACTAAGGTTGTTTCCAAATCTTAGCTATTGTAAATAGTGCTGCTATGAACATTGGAGTGCATATATCCTTTCTGAGTGGTGTTTCTGGTTTCTTGGGATATAGTGCAATTTCTTATAAAGTTATACATACACTTAAAATAAGACCTAGCAATTCCATTCCTATTTACTTTCCCAAGTCAAATGAAAATTTATGTTTTCACAAAACCTGTATATGAATGTTGACAGTGTCTTTATGTATAATCACTCAAAGCTAGAAACAACCCCTTCAACTGCTGGATGAATAAACAAACCACATTGCAATGGAACACCATTTATTCAATAACAGAAAAGAACAATCCACTGATACAACACTGATGACTCTAAAATTTACTGTGCTAAGTAATAGAAGCCAGTCTCACAAAAGCTACATTCAATGTGATTCTATTTACATGACATTCTGGAAAAGAAAAATTACAGGGACAGAAAATGGATCAGTTGAAATGAAAAAAGGTATTGACCAAAAAGAGACAAAGGGATATTTTGGGGGATGATGGAACTTAGTCTTATGTAAATATGACGTTAGTTACATGATTGTAGGTATTTGTCAAAACTCTCAGAACTGGACTTCCACTTCCAGGAGCATGGAGTAGACATACAAAAGTATGACTAAGAACAATTCCAAATGCTGAACTTTACACATAAAATCACCATAAAAAGGCTCTGAAAGGTGAAGCAAAGCAGACAAACCAGCTTGGTACCATGGGTCCAAAGGAACACAACCAGGGGATTGTGATAATTGTCCTGGCTAATAAAGAGGGAATATGCTAACTGATCATCACGCCATCACAAAGATGGCTGCACCCACAGCTGAGGCTAAGTTCCCTTAAAGAGCCTTAATGACCAATCAGCAGGGACCTGAGGCTACACCCTCTCCTGCCCCCATGGGACTTGACAGGGGACCTCAGACTGTGCCCCCCACCCTGGTTTCAGGCTGGGGGACCTCAGGCTACAACTCCCGCCTTGGTACTAGGCTGCCCCCCCCTTGCCCCAGAACTCAGTGAGGGGACCTGAGGCTGCACCCCCACACCTGGCGGGGGGCTTGACAGGGGACCTCAGGCCATGCCACTCACCCAGTGGGGCTTGACAGGGGATCTCAGGCCATGACCACCTGGCGGGGCTTGACAGGGGATCTCAAGGCACACCCCTTGCCCCATCTGGGGGACTTCAGGCCATAACCCCTGTCCTGGTGCTGGGCCAGGGAACCTGAGGCTACACTCCCTGCCTGGCAGGGCTTGACAAGGGTGGGACTGGCTGGGTCTGGATCTAAGCCCAATTGGGGGGGGGGTGGCCAGGTCTGGGTCTCATGCAATTTTGAGGTGCATGTGGGTGGGCAGGGACTTGACTTTGGGTTACCCTTTCAATGTGCACGAATTTTGTGCACTGGAACATTAGTATATATATAAAATGTAATATCTAGAGTAACCACTCAAAAAACTATATTTAAGAGATATGTTAAAAAATACTGTAGGTAATTCAAAATAGAATTCTAAAGAATGCTCAGGTAACCCACAAGGAGACAGAAAAAGGTGAAACAAAAAAAAAAAAGAATGAACAAGCAGAAAACAAAACAATAAAATGGCAAAATTAACCCCTAACATGTCAATAATTACATTAACTATTAATGTTCTACATAAATCCACTAAAAGACACAGTTTTTCAGAGTAGACTAAAAAATATGACTTATTTTATGCGTATACAAGAAACCCACTTCAAATAGGGTAATATAGGCAGGTTGAAAGTAAAAGGATAAAAGATCTATCATGCAAATATCTATCAAGAAAGCAGGAATAGTAGTCCTAACTGGTTTGGATCAATGGATAGAGCATTTGCCTGTGGACTGAAGGGTCTCAGATTTGATTCTGATCAAGGGCATGTACTTTGGTTGCAGGCACATCCCCAGTAGGAGGTGTATAGGAGGCAGCTGATCAATGTTTCTAATTCTCCATGCCTCTCCCTTCCTCTCTGTAAAAAATCAATAAAATATTTTTTTTAAAAGAAAGCAGGAATATCTATGTTAATATCAGATAAAATAGACTTCAGAGCAAAAATCAAATTAACGGAGAATAGAGGGACATTATATAATGACAAAAGGGTCAATACACCAAGAAGATATAACAATCCTAAATTACATAAAGAGATAGTTCATTAAAGAGGAGATAGAGATGACAACTAAGCACATAAAATTATTTCAATACTATTAGCCATTAGGAATAAAAATTATAATCAGAATGAGACATCATTACACACCTATCAGAATGGCTAAAACAAAAAAGTATTGCAACAAACAAATGTTAGTAAGGATACAGAGAGGATCATTCACATATTGCCAATGTAAAAATTTAATGATATATAATTACTTTGGAAAACAGTTTGGCAGAGAGAGAATGAAGCAAAAGCAATAGCTGAAAAGAAATGACCATAAATTTTCCAATATTAGTGAAAGATATGAAGCAACAGATTTAGCAAGTGCTATATATAAAAACAAAACAAAAAAAGAACAAAACAAACATATAAAAACCCCAAACAGGATAAATGTAAAGCAAAGCACACTTAGGCACATCACTGTAAGACTGTTGAAAACTAAAACCAGAGGAAATTTAAAAAGCAGCCATAGAGTCTTGGTCAGTGTGGCTCAGTTGGGTTGGAACATTGTCCCATGCATGGAAGAGTCCCAAGTTCAAGTCCCAATGAGGGCACATACCTAGGTTGTGATTCAATCCCCCGGGTCAGGGTGCATTTGGGAGCAACAGATCAATGTTTCTCTCTCCCTCTTCCTCTCCCTTAATCTCTCTAAAATCAATTTAAAAAGTACTATGCTTGGGTGAGTATTAAAAAAAAAATAGCAGTAAGATATAAAAGACACAATGAAAGGGACAACACAGACCTCAGTCTGACCTTATGATAGAAATAATGAAAATCAGAAGACAATGGAATACCTAATAGCATTAGATATCATCAAATAGTTTATGCAAAAGATATCCATGCAAAAATGACCATACGAAAGCTGAAGTTACTTTGGATTAAAATTGTGGATGTGGAGGCAGGTGTGGGGCTTTAAGATAGTTTTCCAGAATTGCCTTCCATTTGTTAATTGTCATACAATTCTCAATAATTAAAAAAGAAAGTGGAAGTAAATATATTAACATTAGAAAAAATAAAATTTAAGACAAAGCTATTACTAGAAACAAAGGAGACATTTTTAATGACAAACGATCAATATTTTAGGGAGATTTAACAATCATAAAATGTATATAAACCTAGTAATAGAGGCCTATAATATGTGAAGCATATAGTATGAAATGAAAAATAGACAATTAAATAATTATAATTGAATATTTCAATGTCTCACACACAACTCTTAATTTATAAAAACTCTATCATAACTTTGAAATTCATAAAGTAAAAATAGAAATAAGAGGAGAAACAGCAAACCTACAATCACAAGGGAGACTTTATCACATATCTCTCAATAACACATTGAAGAAGTATGCAAAAATTAGCAACAGTATAGACAATTTAACAACATAATTTACAAAATAAACTTACTGGCATATCTAGGAAACTACCCCAAAACTGCAGAATATAAATTGTATTTAGTACTTTGAATTGTTTACAAACTGAGCTAACTTAGCCATAAACATGTTTCTACAAATTTCAAATAACATAATAGTGAGCATATTCTCTGACCACAATGAAATTAAGCTAAAAATCTATCTAATATAAAATCACCAAATGTCCATAAAATTAAAGTATATTTACATATATTGATTAAAGAGGAGATCACAATAAATTTAAAAAATATTTTGCATGGAAGAATAATAAAATAAAACATAGCAAATATTGTGGAGCCACAGCTAAAAGTTATGTTTTAAAGAAAATTTATAGCCTCTAGTGCATACAGGGGTGGGCAAAAGTAGGTTTACAGTTATTAGTAATTGAAAGTTTATTCTTGTGTTATTATTTATTTATAAATTATTGTGTTATTTGGTTTTATTACTTGTTTCCTTCTCATTGTTGTTATTTTGTATCCTTACTTATGATTTATATGCTAAGTAATGATGGTAATTTATTCTACTTTTGTACACACCTGTATATTTCAAAGAAAGCTAAAAAAAAAACCTATGTATTTATCTCAAAAGATAAAGAAAAAGACACCATTAGAACCTCAAAAAAAAATAGAACAAAAGAATGATATGTAAAGTTACAAAACAAATGCAATACTGAGAATAAATAAATGAAAAAGTTGGTCCTTTAAAAGTTATTAAAAATAAGTCACTCATAAGAATGCTGAGAGAAAAAAAGATAATTTTAACACTACTTGTGGAAATGGTGACATCACTATAGAGTATTTCTTACAAACACATAAGACAGTATTAACAAATTTTTGCCATGAGTTGAAAAATCAAATAAAATAGGAAAATGGATAGAAAAACACAACTTTATAGAAAATGATGTAAGAAAAAATAGGATGTATAAATATTCCTAACTTAAGTAATCAAATTTCTATTTATAAACCATTCCATGAGAAAACTCCAGGCACCTAAGTTTCCAATAATCAATTCTTTTAAACATTAAAGGACAAATAATATTAGCCACACACAAATACCTCAATAGAACAGAAAATAATAATCAGCATATTTTAAGAGAAAAATCATATTTTAATTCATGAGTTAAAAACATTTGATAAAATTCATTATCCACATGTAAGAAAAACTCTTAGCAAAATAGAAATAGAAGGGAACTTCCTTAATCTGACAAAGTCTATCCACTAAAGAAGCCTACCACTAGCATTACACTGAACAGTGAAAGAGTAAAAGCATTTCTGGAGGTTGGGAATAAGACAAGGGTATCTACTACCAATATTTTTATTCAGCATTTTCTTGGAGGTCCTAAGCTGGGCAACAAGAAAAAGGAGTAAAAGTGGTCAGGATTGGTAAAGAAGCTGTTATTATTCACAAATAATATGACTATGTCAATGAAAATCCAACAGGATGTATAGATACTCTAGTAGAGTTAATAAGTGAATATAGCAGTTTCTTGATACTAGAGGAGTATACAAAAACCTTTTGTATTTCTATATACAAGCAAACAGTCCTATCTAATAATGAGGGAATATGCTAATTGACCATCACATCTTCACAAATCATTACATCCAGTCCTTTCAGCCCTGCCTCATCCAGCCAGAGTCCCCAGTCCCCTCAGCCCCCACAGAGGAAAGCAGTTGAGGGCGATTGGGCTGGCAGGGGCAGTTGGGAATGATCATGCTGGGAGGGGAGCAGTTAGGCGCCAATTAGGTCAGTAGGGGAGTGGTTAGGAAGCTATCAGGTTGGCAGGCAGAGTGGTTAGGGGCAATCAGGCAGGTGACTGATTAGGAGCCAGCAATCCCAGATTCTGAGAGGGATATCCTGCAGGATCGGGTCTAAGCCAGCAGTCGGACATCCCCCAAGGGGTCCCAGATTGGAGAGGGTGCAGGCTGGGCTAAGGGACACCCTCCTTGCATGCATGAATTTCATGCACTTGGCCTCTAGTCCTATCTAAAAGAGTAACATGCAAACGTGACCATATCTTGGCTCCTGATTGGCTATGCTACCAGCCAATCGGACCAAGGGGTGGGGTCGAGAGGCATGAGCGCCAGGCCCCAGGCGTGGAGACAAAGTGGTGAAGACATCAAGTGCCCAGCCCCAAGCGCAGAGACCAAGCAGTGGCAGTGACGACAAATCACAGCTGCATCTAACTGAGGCCCCCGGGTGCGGAGAACGAGGCAGTGGCAGTGGTGGCGGCTGCGGCGGCAGTGGTGGCAAGAACTCGCCACAGCTGCATCTAACTGAGGCCCCTGGCATTGCTAATGTTTTACGTGTAGCTTCAGCTGTATGCCAGCAAAAACGGAAGGCAACCGCCAGAGGGAAGGCCCCTGAGTCTCAGCTTCAGCATCCCAACTGTGGAAACTGACAACAGGCAGGAGGAAGTCCTACCCCCACAGAATCTGTCCAAATCAGCCCTTGGTCACACTGCTGAAAGGCCTGACTGTCAAGACTGTCATTCTCCTCTATCTCAGAACGTGGCAATAGAGAGGTGGGACTATGTCCAAAACAAAACTGTTGATACAATGGAGCTGTGTAGGAGAAAGGTGCCGATGTTATCGACAGAAAATATCTAAAGAGCGACATGCGTCTGATCTTGAAAGAAGGTGATGCCAGCAACAGGATGTATCTAAAGAGCAGCTATTGGAAAAACGTCTCTCTGAAGCCAAAAAACACTGGCATCTTAGACAGGAAAAGTCTAAAGAAAACGTGCCTTTGAAGTTGAAAGAAGGTAGTGGTGAAGACAGAATATGTCTAAAGAACAGTCATCAACAAGTACTAGCAATAGTGGTAGGAAATGCCTTCTCAGCGAAAATGGAGTACATGAGGATGCAATTCTAGAACATAGTTGTGGTGAAATGACTGTTAGATGTGAATGTTGACTATCACTAAATTTCTCTGATGAAAAACCATCTGATGGGAAATTTACTCGATGTTGTAGCAAAGGGAAAGTCTGTCCAAATGATATACATTTGCCAGATTACCCGCCATATTTAAAAAGATTAATGACAAATGAAGATTCTGACAGTAAAATTTTCATGGAAAACATTTGATCTATAAATAGTTCTTTTGCTTTTGCTTCCATGGGTACAAATGTTGCATTGCCATCAGGGTATGGGCCATACTGTTTTAAAATACATGGACAAATTTATCATCGTACTGGAACTTTACATCCTTCTGATGGTGTTTCTCAGGAGTTTGCTCAACTCTGTGTTTTGGATACAGCTGAAGCTACATGTAAAAGATTAGCAATTCCAGCAAACCAGGCTTGCTCAGAAAGACTCAGGATCAACATCAACAACCTCATGCATGAAATAAATGAATTAACAAAATCGTATAAGATGCTACATGAGGTAGAAAAGGAAGCCCAATCTGAAGCAGCAGCAAAAGGTATAGCTCCCACAGAAATAACTATGGCAATTAAATATGACCATAATAGTGACCCAGATAGATATAATTCTCCCTGTGTAACTGAGGTTGCTGTCAAAGTCAGAAACGAAGATGGAGAACCTCCTTTTGAAAGGGACTTGCTCATTCATTGTAAACTAGATCCCAATAATCCAAATGCCATTAAAGTGAAACAAATCAGTATACTGTTTCCTACATTAGATGTAATGACATATCCTATTCTTTTTCCACATGGTGAAAAAGGTTGGGGAACATATATTGCATTAAGATTCAGAGACAACAGTGTACTCAATAATAATACTAGACGAAATGTAAGAACACGAGTCACCCAAATGCAGTATTATGGATTTCATCTCTCTGTGAGGGACACGTTCAATCCTTTTTTAAATGCAGAAAAATTAACTCAACAGTTTATTGTGGATTCGTGTTGTTGTTGTATAATTTTGTTATTATTTATTTATTAATGAAATTATGTATTATTTTGATATACATTGTACTCATTACCTTTTATCTCTCACACTTTTATTGTAGAGAAAGGGCAAATAGCACTATTAAAATATTTCCTCTAATTAATACCCTTTTAATTTGCATGAATTTCATGCACCAGGCCACTAGTTAGAAAATAAAACTTTAAATATTATTTAAAATAGCTTAATATACCTAAAAATAATTTTAACAACAGATGTACCAGACCATTACAAACACACACAAAACATTTTTTTTTAGAGAAAATAAATATGACATAGGTAGGGGCACTTCCTAATTAAATAGCAGAACAGTGGGTTTATTTTCCTTTGAAAATTGAATTTTTAAATTTAAAATAATAAATAGCATCATTTCGGTAGAATTAATTCATGCAAACAACCAAATATAATTTTATTTCTTTTATAGGAAAGGTAGGTTTTAAGTTAATACTTTTGAACATTTATTCTGATTCTATTTTCTTTGTTCTTTATTATGTCTCTCAAGTGTGTATTTAAGGAAGTGGCAGCTATTTCTTTGAGAACATTATGTTCTTTAAAAAAAGTATATCTTGTTCAATCACATCTGTGCTACTATTAAAGAGAGTCCAACAGATAAAAAATTTACAGTGTCCCATGGAGATAAAAGTGCTTGCTTTGTTGCAAAACAAAAAAATATGTATTGTTAGATTTTAGAATTAAGCTTCAAATGCCCCTAAAATTATTAGTTTTCTATAACTAGTTAAAAAATAAATAACAAGAATTGGATATAAGGGTAGAAATCAGGCTAGTAAAGAAGGTATTGAGGAGGCATAAAAGATGATATGAACTAGAAAGAGATGCTTCTTTTTTATTATTTTCAAAAAATAAAAAGAATATAATTTTATTATAGGAAATTCAGAAGTACATGAAGTGATAGAAAAGAAAAGAGAAAAAAATCACCAATAATTATCTTACTGATCCAGAGATAAAATCAAAACAAACAAACAAACAAAAACCCAACATATCAGTCTGTGCCTATTTTTGCAATGTATTTTCTGGGTCTCTAATTAAGTAGGTTTTACTAAAAGCTTCCCACTCTTACCATTATGTCTAGAACATGTTCCCACATTGTTCATCAGATTTTTATTAGATTCCACATATGAGTGAGATCATGTGATATCTATCTTTCTCTGACTGGGTTATTTTGTTTAGCATAATACCCTCTAGATCCACCCAGGCTGTTGCAAATGGGAAGAGTTCCTTTCATGAGAGCAAAAGGAAGCCTTTGAAGCTTTTTAAGCATAGAGGAAATGTTATATATTTTAAAGCCTGCTTTGGCTGCTGAGGAAACACTGAAAGAGGCAAGAATAGAGCAGGGAGACCAGTTGGTTACTGTTTTTGTTCAAATGTCAGTTAAGGTGGAGAGAAATGGATAGGTTAGAGATATCTATTGTAGTTGGGATCCATAGGAAATATAATTAGATCTGAAATGAGTTACTTGTGATATAAAAGCACATGAGTGAAAATGGGATAATAAAAATATGTGTGCATTTATGCAGTGTTATAATAATGATATTTCATGTTTCTATAGTACATGGCAGTTTACTAAGCATTTTCTCAAAGACAAAAAATGTTAACTGAGAAAAAAAGAAAAAACAAAACAAAACAAAAAAAGGTTAATTGAGTACCTACTATTAACCAGATACCATTTCAGGCACTGAAGTTACAGATATACATGGCCTAGACCAAGTCTATGCCCTCATGACATGAGGTAAGTGGTGGATAAATAAGCAAACAAAGTGCTCTTTCAGTTGGCAATAAGAATTTTAAGGTAAAGTAAAGCAGAGTAAGGAACTGAAACAAGGAGGACAGGTTCCTTCTAACTACTTTGCATATTACGAAAGCCTCTCTGAGAAGTAACATTTGGACAGAAATCTGACAGCATGAGAAGAGTCATGAGGAGAGAATGGTGGAAGATGAGGTTGGAGAGTGTAGGTAAGGTCCTAACAGGTTCTTATTGTCAGAGACAGAACCCTGGAATAGACTGAGGAATTTCAGAGGGAAGGTGGGGGCAGTGTGGGAAGAGGACTATTAACTGGGTAATTTATATGCATACTAGAGGCCTGGTGCACGAATTCATGCATGAGTGGGGTCCCTTGGCATGGCTGGTGATTGGGGCCAATTGGGGCCAATTGGGACTGGCTGACCAGGGGGAGGGACTGTGGAAGGTTGGCCAGCTGTGGGAAGTTGGCTGTGGGAGTGCACTGACCACCAGGGGACAGCTCCGGTGTTGAGTGTCTAGCCCCTAGCGATCAGTGGATTATCATAGCCATCAGTCGACTGGTTGAGTGACCAACTGGTCATAACAGATGCTTAGACTTTTATATATATAGACTAGAGGCCCGATACATGGGTAGGGTCCCTAGGCCTGGCAAGGGATCAGGGCCGATTGGGGCTTTCTGGCTGCCAACTGGGGCTTCCCTTCCCCAGCTTCTGGCTGCCAGCAGGGTCTCCCTTCCCTGGCTGCCAGCTGCCAGCTGGGGCCTTCCTTCATTCCATGCCATCCCCTGGTGGTCAGTGCACATCATAGTGAGCAACTGAACTCATGATCTCCTGATCAAACTACCAAGGGGACACTTTGCATATTAGGCTTTTATATATATATAGATCAGTGCATTGGGGGAAGGGGATGGTCCCTCAGCCCAGCTTGCACCCTCTCCAATCTGGGACCCCTTGAGGGATGTCAGACTGCCCGTTTAGGCCCAATCCTACTGGCCTAAACGGGCAGTCGGACATCCTTCTCACAATCCAGGACTGCTAGATCCAAACTGCTCACCTGCCTGCCTCCCTGATTGCCCCTAACTGCTTCTGCCTGCCAGCCTGATAACCCGCTAATCACTACCCTGCCAGCTTAATTGATGTCTAACTTCTCCCCTGCCAGCCTGTTTGCCCCCAATTGCCTTCCCTTGCAGGCCTGGTCCCTCCCAACTGCCCTCCCCTGCTGGTCTGATAGCCCACAACTACCCTCCCTTGAAGACCTGGAACCTTCCACTGTCCTCCCCTGCTGGCCATCTTGTGGTGGCCATCTTGTGTCCACATGGGGGCAGGATCTTTGACCACATGGGGGCAGCCCTCTTGTGTGTTGGAGTGATGGTCAACCTGTGTATTATTCTTTTATGCAATAGAATAGAGACCTGGGACATGGGTGGGGACCAGTTGGTTTGCCCTGAAGGGTGTCCTGAATCAGGGTGGGGGTTCCTTTAGGGTATAGGGTGGCCTGGGCAAGGGGCCTATGGTGGTTTTCAGGCCAGCCATGCCCCCCAGCAACCCAAGCGGAGGCCCTGGGATCTGAGATTAATTTATGTTCTACAATTGAAACTTTGTAGTCTAGAGTGGAGCCAAGCCTTCTGCTTGTTCTGTGGTAACAGCCATTTCTGTTTGAAACTTTGTTGCCTAGAGTGGAGGCCTAGGCACTAGGGCTGCAGAAGTTTGACTTCCTCCATCGCCCCGGCAATCCTAAGTCTCTTCTCTCTCCAGCTCCATGGCGGCCGCCATTTCTGTGGGATTATATATCTTATATATTGAAACTTTGTAGCATTGAGTAGAGGCCTAGGCCAGCAACGGCAGGCAGAAAGCTTGGATTCCTCTGTTGCCGAGGAAACCCAAGCCTCCCTCCTGCTCTCTGTGATGGCAGCCATCTTGATTGGGGTTTACTTGCATAATTTGCTCCTGATTGGCTGGTGGGTGTGGCTACGGGTGTGGTTTGATTAGAGGTATGGTCAATTTGCATATTACTCTTTTATTAGATAGGATAGCCCATGGACACAGAAAATAGTGTGGTGAAGGCTTGGTGGGGGATGCGGGAAAGAGGGGATCAGTAGGAAAAGAAAACAAAATGGACATTTGTAATACTTTCAATAATTAAGATATATTTTTAAAAAATTAACATCTTTAGCCTAACCTAGAAGGACTGGCATAATTTTATTCACTTGCCCTATAACCCCTTTTCTTACACTTACAAATTTCTGGTGGCTACTCTGGCTTTTTCTGTTTCTGTTTCTTGAATACGCTGAGCTCTTTCCTGCCTGTGGACATCTACACATGTCTCCACTACCTGGATCTCATTCTCCATTTTTCCCTTTTAACTTCTACTCAATAGTCGCCTTTTTCAGGAATAGCTTCTCTGACTCCCTGGTCTTGATTGGGCCCCTCTGTCAAAAACATTTAGAGAGTTTTATAATTTTACTTCTTAAGGTTTTTACAACTGCACTTATATCTTTATTTCTTAGTCTGTCATCTTTACTAGACTGCAAACTCCATGAAAGTATAGCTCTGCCTATTTTGTCCCTGCTATCTCCAATAGCTAAAATAATGTCTGGAATATACTGACCTATTTTTAGTGTGTCTCTATTGAATAAGAAATATGAGTTATGTCTTTAAAATGCTTATCTTTAACCTTCCAAAATGTACCTTGTATATGAAAATGGCATTTAAAACTCAAGCCTGTGTATTAACTGTTCCTATTTACTAGCACAGCAACTCTTATGAATAGACCTAGAATAAACATATTTTTGAAGGGCCCAGGTCTCCACTCAGAATGAAAATATGCTAAATAAAGCAAAATTATTTTTCTTACAACATTCTCTTGTCATCCTAATGTCAGATCGTGGCATCAAACTATTTTTCTGGTTGAAGTGGGATTCTGAACTTGTTAGATAGTGAGGAAGGGTCCCAGGGCTCCTGTTAACTCACATAACTCATTGATGGCTTAGGAAAAGGCCCCCCTTCCTCAGGATAGTTTACTGCCATCTGTTTCCAATTGTTGTAATATACTATTGACCTTGTTGAAATTTTATTGCCAAATTGTTCTAATCACTGCACAGTTCTGTAGCATCCACAATGTGAATGGCACCTCTGGGTGGCGCCATTGTACCTGCCCAAATGTCCAGGGGTGCACCAAACAACTGGGACACTGAAAACGTGTCATCCATTGCATGCTTGTGCAGTTGCTATTCTTCACCAGTGATACAAACCACAGTAAATGTAAAAAAAAAAATCTTTTTTAATGTTCATTGAAATTTTTCCAAAGAAAGACTGTAACCACATTGATAGGCCTTTAAATATTTGATTTCCCTTTTCTCGTTTCTTCTTCTGAAACCCCATCAGTTCTGCTCGATTCCATTTTGCCCCATGTCACTCTAACTGATCTCTTACTTCACTTTTATGATAGACCTTTAAATTCATGCTTTAAATTCATCCCAGAGGGCATCATCTTTCCTGCCTTAAGGGAAACAACAACAAACAACTCAGGTAGTCTCCTGGAGAACTTTGAGTAAAAAATTAAATTTTAAAGTAGCTGTTTTGTTGGCATGAGTTTTCTCGATGGCAATGAATTTTATCCTCTCATCCAGCCTTTCCTAACGTGGTATTCTGTAGGATGCCAAGAGGAATATGGTGTAAAACCATTTTATGCTGTAAAAATTAGGAAAATGCTGGCTTATTACATTTAACATGTTGTTTCAGTTTTTCTAAAGCTTGTTTTTTTGTGTGTGTTTTTAAAGTAGGTTTGAACTAGATTTTTAATTAAGTTATTGTGTAACTGAATTTGAAATATTTGAATTTAACCATAATCCTTTGCAGCACCTGTTATTAAAACCCTGAAAAAGGTTTTGCAGAACACAGATTTGGGAAAGGTTGCTTTACTGATTAGTCCCTTTGTGTGTGCTCTTGGGAAGCAAGGTGGTGATGTGGAAAGGCACTGACTGACAATGAGGAGACCTGATTTCCAGGCCTTTTTTTCCCCACTGAGTAGTTAGATACCTTGAGCAATGAACTAAATCTTGCTAGCTCTAGTGTCCTTGTTGAATATTTGCTCAAAAGTAAGGCAAGTCAATATTCTTAGATAATAATATTGCTGTCACAGAGCACCAAAAACTCAGTGGCTTAAAACAAAAATGTATTGTTTTACAGTAAAGGCTAGAAGACCTGAAAGCAAAGTATCAGCAGAGCCTTGCTCTCTGAGGGCTTTAGGGAAGAAGCTTTCCTTGTCTTCCGGCTTCTGGTGTGCTCTGGCAACCCTTGGTGGTACAGATGCATCATTTTGGTCCATAGCTATCTTCTCCTGTGTGCCTCCACACTGCCATTCCTCTGTGTGTCTCTGGGTCCAAATTTTCCCTTTCTATGAAGACACCAGTCATATAGAATTAGGTCTCACCCTAATAACCTCATTTAAGTTGATCATCCCTTTAAAACCTAATTCCAAATAAGAGCACATTTTGAGGTTCTGAGAAGTTAGGACTTCAACAATATCTTTTTTTTGGGGGGGGAGGGGGCGATTCAATCTATAACAAGCAGCCATCAACAACTTTGCTTTTTTTACCTGAAATACATTAAATTTGCAGATACTTCCTTTGTTAGGAACTACACTTCTCCCAACCCTGTGCTCTGCTCCTATGGCTAGCTTTCCAGTTGTCTGCTTTGCATATCTCTGGGCTGGCCTAAGATTCTGTTGTACCTATACAGTTCCTTGACTAGCACCATGGGTTCATCTAGAAGCTTTTCAAAATGGAGACTCTTGCTCTGACCAACATGGCTCAGTGTTAAGAGCATCAGCTTAAGCACCGAGGGGTCGTGGATTTGATTCCTGGTCAAGGGCACATAACTTGGTTGTGGGTTTATGAGTTTGTTCCCCAGCCCCAGTATGGATGTGTGGGAAGCAACCAATCTATGTGTCTCTCTCGCCTCTCTCTTTCCCTCTTTCTTTTTCTCTCTCCATCCCTCCCTTCTACTTTCTCTGAAAAATCAACGGAAAAAATCCTTGGGTAAGGTTTGACAACAAAATCAAAATCGGAGACTCTTAGGCCTTATCTGGAACCTCTTAAATCAAAATCTGTATTTTAAAAGATCTCAAAGGGGCTCTTATGCACATCAAGTTTTAGAAGCACTATATTGAAGAATTACTAGTAGCTCCCATGAGATCAGAGGATCACTAAGGCTGGAATAGGAAATTGATCCTACACTTAAACCTTATTTGAACCTAGGAAAGAGACCTGGTTCTTCAGATGTTCTCTCTTGTTGCCTTCTTGCTGTCATCTGCTCCTGTGACCTGTCCTGACTGTGTGGACTGCTGTTTGTATCATCCAGCTTGACTCTTGTCTTAGTATTTACCTTCCTCAGTCCTTCCTAAGTCTTTCTTCTCTCCTAGCTACCCACCTTGCACTTATGCTCTGCTACTGTTGCCTAAGCCCCAGCATCCTATAAATTATGATAAGTGACATTGCCCTGGAGTACAAGGAATTATAACAAAGCAAATTGCAGACTATCAAACAGATGTATTATCATATCCTCAAACAACATCGGAATGTCAGTCTCATTAGTTTCACAATGTCTACGATAGCCTCTTCCCCCATTACTAATATAATCCATGAATTTAAAACAAGCTGCCCACCAGCTGGGAAAGTGTGTGATGTAAAGCGAAATCAAAATATGATATTGAAGTTATAAAAACATGTATGTAATTATGCTGGCTTTATTTTGCATTGGATTCTCTCCAGGTAAAAAATGAAATTGCCTTCCTTTGATAAAAAAAATTCCATTTATAAAGGATACACAACAGTCAAATAAAAATAAAAATGACTGACACAAAAGCAATAAATGAGCATGCAATTTTATTCATTGTGTGTAAATTATAATTCATTAATTAAAAAGAGGAAGAGTGAAGTGTTATTTTAAATAAACTATTAGCATAAATTTCCTTTTTAGAAAATTATTTTGGATCACACTGATTGCTACTTACTCTATTAAGATAAAATTTTATTACCTGCTTATGAAAAAGATGGTTTTTTTTTCTATTTTTATTAACATATGAATCTTTGTTTCACAGAAGTAGGTTTTTTTAAAACTAGGAATATCTATTATCCATTTCCCCCCTATATTTTATACAAAGCCAAATAATGTCTCACATTTAAAGATATGTTTCCTCTATTGCATGAAATTGTTTAGCTTTATTTCAAAACTCTTTATCTGGTTCTTTTCCCCCAATTTTTTTTTTTCATCTGAGCAATGTTTATTCTTTTTAATCGTCACCTGAGAAAAAAGTGATGGCGGCGGAAGAGAAACATTGATGCCTTTCATTTGTGCCCCCAACCAGGGATTGAACCTGAAACCCAGGTATGTGGCCTGACAACCTTTCAGTGCACAGGAAAACACTCAACCAACTGAACCACTCTGGCTGGGCATCATATGAACAATGTTTAAAATAGAGTGTCTGCCTGGAACTGGATCATTAACAATCCTTATTGATGATATCCAGTGAGATTGAAATGTTGAGATTCAAATGGGAAACACTCAGCCATAAATACTATCCTTTTTGCATAGCACCTAACATGCTCTCCCATTAAATGTGCTTATGGCTAGGCATACTGGAAAGAAAACATTTATGACCAGGAAAGTGCATGCATGAAAAACAGAGCAGGCTGGAAGAAGAACTGACATTTTACACTGAGATAAGTAAGATCAACTCAGAGGAGATGAAACTGGAACTCTGTGTTTCTTTTTCTGTTAGTGAATCACTTATCTGACTCTAAGCACTTAATTATCTGCTCTCCACCTGATTTTCTGTCCATACAAGTAAGCCTCTACCTATGACAGAAAGGTACTTTTGATATGAAATATGGAAATGAGTTATATAGAGACAATTTAAGTAAAAATACTTTCCTATTAACTTACTTAGGCATTAAACAAAGTGTTAATACCTATCTATTTCTATGAAACATTGTTGACTTGAGGAACTAACTCATAACCTAAGGAATATGTCATATACTTGGAACCAAGGGCAGTGTGTGGGGCAGGAGAAAAATTTTATGATGTATAGTTGAAGGATCAGGCTTAACTCTTTTTTTTCTTTTTTTTAATCTTTATTGTTCAGTTTATTAATTACATTGTTTCCCCTTTTTTATCCCCCAATATCTCCCCTCCACCCTGTACCCATCCCACCCTCTACCCTCCCCGCCCCCTCCCCATTGTCCTCTCCCATTGTTGCAAGATTTTTGTCCAGTCTCTTGCTATACTTCCCACAACCCTTTTCTCCCCAAGAATTGTCAGTCCATTCCCTCTCTATGTCCATGTTTCTGTTATATTCACCAGTTTATCCTGTTCATCAGCCTATCAATTCACTTGATTTTTATGTTCATTTGTTGATAGATGTGTATTTGTTGTTCATAATTTATATTTTTATCTTTTTCTTCTTCCTCTTCTTAAAGAATATCTTTCAGCATTTCATATAATATTGGTTTGGTGGTGATGAACTCCTTTAGCTTTTTATTATCTGCGAAGCACTTTATCTGTTCTTCAATTCTGAATGATAGATTTGCTGGATAGAGTAATCTTGGTTGTAGATTCTTGCTATTCATTATTTTGAATATTTCTTGCCACTCCCGCCTGGCCTGCATCGTTTCTGTTGAGAAATCCGCTGACAATCGTATGGGTGCTCCCTTATAGGTAACCATCTGTTTTTCTCTTGCTGCTTTTAATATTCTCTCTTTGTCTTTTGCTCTTGGCATATTAACCATGATGTGTCTTGGTGTGGTCCTCTTTAGATTCCTATATTTTGAGGTTCTGTGTACTTCTTGGGCTTTTAAGTCAGTTTCTTTCACCAGGTGGGGGAAGAAGTTTTCAGCCACTATTTCTGCAAGTAGGTTTTCATTAACTGGCTCTCTCTCTTTTTCTGGCACTCCAATAATTTGGATGTTGGCATGCTTGAAGTTGTCCCAGAGGCCCCTTACACTATCTTCAATTATCTGAATTCTTTTTGTTTCTTGCTTTTCCAGCCGAGTGGATTTTGCTTCTTTGTATTTCAAATCTTTGACTTGGTTCTTGTGGCCCTCTGGACTTCTTTTAGGACTTTGTGTAATATTTTTTATTTCAGTGTGTGTATGCTTGATTTCTAGTTGGTCCTTTTTCATATCCGTGAGAGTCTCGTTCATATCCTCAGAGGTCTTGTTCATTTCCTTGAGGGTCTCATTCATTTTCTTGTAAGACTCATTCATTTCCTGGTTGGTCTTGTTTATTTTCTCGTAGTTCTCATTAAGTTCATCGGCCTTTTCTAGGAGCCTCTTGAAAAGCCTTATAACCGTGGTTTTGAACTCTATGTCTAGTCGTCTTTTCTCCTCCATTTCTTTCACACCTGATTTCTTTCCATATCTCTGCATGGTGGCTGCTTTATGTGGTAGATA
This sequence comes from Antrozous pallidus, assembly GCA_027563665.1. Taxonomy (NCBI): domain Eukaryota; kingdom Metazoa; phylum Chordata; class Mammalia; order Chiroptera; family Vespertilionidae; genus Antrozous; species Antrozous pallidus. The sequence goes on from CM050512.1 coordinate 67,511,205, forward strand.
TCCTCTAAGGGTCAGTGGCACAGCCTCCCCAGTTATTTGAGATGGGTACTCTTACTGCAATCCTTTATGGGTTGTACAGTATTTTTGAATTTAAACCCAGCTTGTTGTTGTTAGCCCTAGGAGGGTTTGATGGGCGGAGTCTCTGAGCTGTGCAGGCAGCCTCAGTGTCAGCTATTTCCTATGCGGCGCTCGCGAGAGCGGGTCTCTGTTGGATGGGGATGGCTGCAGGCACCTCCAAGAGAAAGCCTCTAGTCTCTTCCCCTTGCCAGACAACTCTGCCTCTCCCCAAATGAGTCTGCACACTCAAAATCTAGCCTAGGGTTGTAAAATAGGTGGTTTCTGGGACCAGGAGACAAGTTTCCAGGGAGCAAGTCGCTCGTTTGTGCGACACTTGCACGCAAATTTCTTTTCCCAGCTACCGGGTTTCTCCGCAGACTAGGAGACCTCTGCCATGCCCGGCTTCCAGGGTGCATCCCCCGGACCTCGGACCTCACCTGGCACTAGGAAATCTGTGCAGTGGGACGACTCCACCTACCCCGGATTTTGGACCTTGCCTGGCGCTGGGGAATCTGTGTAGTGGGACGTCTCCGCCCTCTCCATTGGCAAAATCCAGCCGGGGTTGCTGCTCCAGCCCTACAGCCTGCACGCTCGACCAGGACTGCTCCTAACCTGTTTCCATCTTCCAGGCTGCGCTCCTGCTGCTCTTCTGAGTCTCAGTGTCCCACCTTTACTTTTATTTGTGGAGTTTTCACTCAGCCAGCTTTCTGGTGATTCTGGGTGATGTTTGTTTTGTTGTTATGTTGTAGTTTTTGAATCGTTGCACAGGGCAGAACAATAGGTGTTTACCTATGCCGCCATCTTGGTTCTCCCACCCCAGGCTTAACTCTTGTTAGCTAGGTGAACCTATGTATATCTCCCAACTCTTCCACCTTAGTTTTCTCATCTGAAAAATGAAGCAATATTTTTACCTGTCTGAAATACAAACATTAATTATTATTTTATTAACTTGTTGAAAATTAATACATTTAAAATGCCGTTGATAAACTATCAACTAAAGCAATGACTTTCAACTATCATATAGTTTAAAAGGTACAGTCTGGAAAATAAGAATTATTATAAATGCAAAGCACATAAAATATGATATAAAAATTGTAACTAATTTCTCTTTTCAATTACAACATAGAATCTGCTAAAAAAACAAACATGGGCAATTACTGATCTCCTAACTACAAAGCCCTTTCAGATGAAAGATTCTCTGTGAATTCAAAGTAATATTTTTGGTAAAGTTTTATTAACTCTCAATCCACAGACTGGGTGATCAACCACTAAATGATATTGGTCCTCTTCATTTAATGCTACTATTTTGCATAAATATTGCTTCCATAGGAATCAGGATCTACCTGTTTATTGTACAGGCACTATAAATAAGCTCCTTCATCCAGAGGTCTATTGAATGTTCTGAATATCTCTTTACTAACTCTGCCTGGACCTGGAAACCTATTCACAGATGCAGATTTACAAATAAGGTGGGAAGAAAAGATGGAGAAGCCCTGACACTGAAGGGGTGTCCAAAATGAGAGAGGTTGGAAGAGTTACCAAATCACAGGCTATAATCTAATAGTGTCTAAAAAGGGTTTCTGGGCCCAGTTCCTATGTATGTGTGGAGGCTTTTGCACACCAACAAGTTTCTTTGATGCCAGCAGGTGTCCATGATTTCAGCTCAGTTCTGGCATTATCTAGTGATAGAGTCAGATTCCACAGGTAAAGGCCTCAGTCCCACAAGATTTCACTCTACTTCAGATGCCAGTAGCAAGCCCAGATTGTTATCTGTACTTCTGACCAACTGGCTATAAATCCCCACAACCCCCTCCTTGGGTTTGATTCATTTGCTAGAAGTGCTCACAGAACACAGGAAAACCCATTTACTCACTAGATTACAGATTTATTACAACGGATATTAAAGGATTTGAGTCAACAGCCAGGTGAAGAGATACACATGGTGAGGTGCCAAACAAAGGTGCTCTGTTCTTGTGGAGTTGGGGATCTGGCTTAGTGCCATAGTTCTGATTCCTCAGCATGGAAGCTCTCCAAAAAATGGCAACAGTCTTCTGGGGCTTTTATGAAGCCTCCATTACACAATCACGACTGACTAAGTCACTGGCCATTGGAGATTTATTCAATCTCAAGTTCTGAAAATCAGGGGGCAGGATTGAAAGTTCCAATTTACTGACCAGGTTGGCTCCTACTGACAACCAGATTATCTTTGTATGAGGGCCAAAAGTTGTCTCATTAGCATAACAAGAGACACCATTGTTGTTCTTACGACTTCCAAGAGGTTTGGGGGCCAAAAGACAAGTATTGTAAATGAAGACCAAATATATCTGCAAAATATATTCTGGTCATCTAAATATATATACTTCCTATGAATCATAATGTCACAGTGATCTTATGCAAATCTCATCATCTCTCTGCTCCTCAATTTGCTCAGTGGTAAAATATTAGTAATAATGGTCTCTGCAGATCATTCAAAGAAGAAAATGAAATGACGTGTAAGGACCCAGAATAGTGCCTGCTACATAATAGGTACCCTATAAGATAGCTATGGTTATTCTTACTCATCACCAACTTATTCTCTCAAACTTTCTCTAGGATCAGATGCCCTGGGGCTACCCTCCTCTATAATTCTCGAGTTAAAGCTGTGCCGTAGCCAGTCTTTTTTTGTTGTTGTTGTTGCCAGGATGATGACATTAATTAATGTTTTAAATTTCTCAAAGATAATCTCATGTTATTTATTATCTGAGTCTCTCAGGCTCTCTAGGCCTTTTACCCTCTATCATTGGAAAACATGTAGCTATTTTTTCTCTCTCCTTTCAATTAAAAATATATGTATATATATGTATATATGTGTGTATATATATATATATATATATGCAGGATTCATGACTCTGTTTTCCTGTCATAAACTAGTTATGTTTCTGTTGCATGATTTTAATGTTATTCTACCTTTTCAGTCTTGCCATTTTATTATGAGTGAACTGCACCCTGCCTATATCCTCCTAATTTAAATTTCTTTTGCAATCATTCTTAAATCAGTCCCTGATTTTTCTTAAGTATGATAGAGCCTAGCTTTCTTTCTTTAATATTTAGAAAAAGATGTTTCTTGTAGAAGCTAGTGATTTAATAAAATATTTTCATTTTATTTAAGTTGTTTTTGTCTATGCTATCCTCCTGTGCTCTAACAGTTAAGAGGTGATTATTAATATCACCACTATTAACATTTTGGTTAATTATAGAAATGATAAAAAATAGTATATGTTCTCCTCTTTGTGTCCCCACTAGATTAAGCAGTAAAATTTTGAATGAATAAATGATTTCTTTGAAGGAAAATATCTCAATGATTATGTGCATTCATAGTTGAGAACTTATAAAAAATAGAGTGAGTTTAAATCAAGGAAAAAATCTAGAAATGTTGAGGTTAATCATCACATTATAATTATAATTTAAATACTAATACACCCAGTGGCCTTATCTGAAAGCATGAGTACTGTATTATTTTCTACAGATAAGGTACCTATAACATACAAGAGTATTTATTCTGCTGTAGAATTCTGTAGTTCAAGTGCTAAAAGAGAAAACTTAGACATCATAATTTTCCTTTCAGAATCTTTTGTGTATAGGATATTTAGAGATAATTATCTGAAACAGTAAAATTAAATTATATATAAAGAAAAATAAAAGCTAGACTGTTGGCGAAAGACATCCCATTAAGAAAACATTTGTGAGGTTATTGGCTGCAGTTTAAGAGGAAATTTTAAACTTATAGTATTCAGGTGGGTGATAGCTACCATAAAAATAGTGAGAAATATGAGCTAAAGAGAAGGATTTACTGGAGTTGTTTACTGGAATCAGTACACTCATACAACCTTCAGATTTAAGCTAACCCAGAATTTATTTACCAGGTTACCAACAGTAGGGATTCTATGATTGGAAGGAAGCACTTTTCAGTAGAGTAGTATTAGTTGTAGTAGCATTAATTATTATTTAAAAATAGAGCATAGCTTGATTAGTTTTCAATATATTTTCTCTGTCATGAAGTAGATAAATATAAGGCAAACACAGTGAACTTTTTCCAGATAGAGTATTAGGAAGGCCTCCAAATCAAGCAAAAGGATTTCTTGTCATGCAAAAGGATAGAGGCTGAAAGAGAATCGTTCTTCTCATGCCTATTTTACAGATCAGAAAACTGAGGCACAAAGAAGTACTGTAATTTGCTTATTGTCACATATCTAGTAAATGACAGAGATGGGATTTGAGTTTTGGCAGCCTGCACTCAGAATTTAGACTCTGAAATTATATATTTTATTGTTTCCCAGAGAAGAAAATTCCAAAGTACTGTTCATTCTGAAAAAGATAAATGTGTAGACATCAGTGCACAACACAAAACATTTTCTATAACATACTCAATTCTGTTAGCAGCATTAACAATTCTAAGAAATCCTAGTTCACATTAATTAGATTTGGTTTTCCCATTTGTCTTTGTTGAATGTTTCCAGCCTGGGGTCACACCATGACTATTGTGTGGAGCAGTAATAAATGTTCAAACCACCTGGAAGAACCAGTGTACAGGGAAATGTTCAGGCTTTGCCTGGAAGGAGTCTCCCCATGTTGTCTGGACTTAGTGCTCTCAGATGGTGACTATTCCTCTGGGTTTCCAAATTGGACCAAATCTCCACTGAGATCAGGAAACTAGGCAGTCAGTTACTATGCCTTTAGCTGACTCAATGTTACTTAAATAAAAATAATAGATTTTGGCCCAACAACAAGTACAATGGTAGGGCTGCTCCAGGGTTGAACTAATTCCGTGGTTTGACACTATCATTAAGGATTCAGATTCCTTCCCTTTTGTCACTGTCATCCACAGTGAATTGGCTTTGTCTTGTTATAAGATAGGCGTTACAACCAGTCCAATAATGGGGGAAAATATTTTCTCTAGAAGACTTTACTCATGTTTAATTACTGGGCCAACACTGGCAAGGGGAATGGGGCTATTATGATTGATAAACCGAGCCCCTGCAATTGGATAAAGGACCCCTCTCTTTAATCTTGGAAGAAGGATTAACCTTCAAATGCCTTGCTCTTCCAAAAAGGAAAAAGAGAAAGGGTTGTGGATGGACCACACATAATATACATTACAGGAGGATAAATTGCTCATTTTTAAATTGTTCACCTTTAAGTTTTAGAAAAAAAGAAACTACCTTTAATTTCAAAAGGTATATTCATAATACTGCCCACCTTTATGGTTATGAGAAAGGCTCATTGACATTTTCTGCATTCAGAGACATTTTTCATATTCCTAGATCTAATTTAACTCCAAGTTCTTTAGCTTTGCAGGAAAATATTATGCAAGCATGACAGGCAAATAGAGGAAGCAGAAGCATGATGCACCAACTAATACTTTAGTAACTGAAGAGAGAGAGAAAAAAACCTGAAGTGGCTTAACAGGTTTATTCTACTGGATTGTCTTCCCTTCCCATGTAAATTCAAAGTCTTATCCCAGATAGAAACAGAAAAATGATGGGGAAAAAATAGAGAATTTGGGATTTTCAGGATTTAAATCTTGGCCCACCTTTTTCTAGGTGTATGCTCTTAACTAACACACCACTAATTTCTCTTTCCCCACCAGTAAAATAGTAATAATTAAAATCTACTACATGTTTATCATGAAGTTCAAATAAGATATTGTTTACAGAAGCACTTCATCACTTAGGAATACTTTCAGCTGCAAGTAACAAAAAATCAAAATTCCAATACTTTACACCAGCAATTTCCAACCTATGTGCCACAAGAATTTTTAAAACATGCAATATCTGCCGAAACCGGTTTGGCTCAGTGGATAGAGCGTCTGACTGCGGACTGAAAGGTCCCGGGTTCAATTCTGGTCAAGGGTATGTACCTTGGCTGCGGGCACATCCCCAGTAGGAAGCATGCAAGAGTCAGCTGATCGATGTTTCTCTGTCATCGATGTTTCTGACTTTCTATTCCTCTCCCTTCCGCTCTGTAAAAAAATCAATAAAATATTTTTTAAAAAAAAGAAAAAGAAAAAAGAAAAAAAGAAATTCAATGGGAAAATTAAAAAAAAAGCAATACTTGACTATTTAGTCAGGGGCACTGACCTCTTGTCCCTTAGATTGCCAATAAGAAAAGATAACAGCCAAGACAAATATATATTTTATGGTATGTTGCAGAATTTTAGTAATTAGGTTATGTGTGCCATGAGATGAAAAAGGTTGAAAATTGCTGCTATAAACAAATAGAAGTGTGTTGTTTTTTCTCATAACAATACATCTACAGGTAGGTGAGCAGGAGTAGCAGTCCCGTAACATCATTGATGTCTCAGGATTCTTTTTTCTTTCCTTTCTAGCTTTCTTAGTGACTTGCTAATTGCTTCATCACCACAAAAAGTACTCGGCTTTTCAACCTCTTCAGTGGAGAAGAGCCAAGGAATGAAGACGATTGGGAGAAAAAAAAATCAATGTCTGTCACAAGCATTTTCTAAAATAATGATTATTGGTAAATGTTAATTACTAGTGTTTTAATTAAAGTTTCCTGGAAGTAAATCAGTCACTAAATACATGCTGGATGAGAATTAGTAAAATATATAAGAAGAGAAACTTAAAATGTTAGCTTGTTTAGAGGGACACCTAATTTCTATCATGTCACTCTGGTAAACTGGTCATAACTGTACCTTTTCCACAGGAAAAACGTGCAAATCAGACCTTCAAATGAAATGCTACAAAAAGCATGGATTAATTGGGCACCCTTTTCCATTCTTATTATCATGTTTTACAAAAGATGAAATAATTTGTGTCCTTTTTACCCCCTTTTCATATTTGTCAGAAGTATGGAGTGTCAAAAAGGACTTACAATGCCTAAAACACTTAGAAATTAAAACAGTATGTCATGGTACCATGACCTTTTCAATATGCTGGGTTTTCAATTATTCAGCCATTTCTCTTGTTCTTTTTACTGACTTTTCTTTATTAGAGGAAAGGGTGTACTGGCACCTAAAATATGGAGTACTCACAGGAACAAAACAGCACATCATTAAAAACAATTCAGAGGCAATCCAGCATTGCCTCAAAGTGGCAGGGGAACAAAAGAAGGTAACTTTATTAATTGTGACAAGGTGGGGGAGTGGATTTAGAACCTTGCCTCACCAATTTTCCTCTAGTGTGCTCTGTAAGTACCTGTGTCTATTCATAATCAAAATGTGACCCTGCCTGTTCCAAAGAATAAAAACTAATAAATCCCCCAATGATATTTCTTCTCTACTTCTCTGAAGGAAAATGGTGGCTTCACTGTCATTATGGCCTATGACATGTCTTAGATGAAGCCTTCTGGGAATGCCTAAGCCCCTTTTGAGTTTCCCTAGCACTCTGCATGTGTTCCCATGCAGAAATTACCACTCGTTATTGCAAGTTTCTTTTTACCAACCTGGTCTCCCAGAGGAGTGTGATTTCATGAAGGCATCTAGCACATGCCTGGAATACCAAAGGGATTCATGAAATGTTGACTGAATAAATCCCACCCTGTGGGAAGGAAAAAACCAAATCACCAATCAAGAGACCTTTCTGCTGCTCTCCATCTCTGAAAAGACTTAAGAAAACAGCAAGCATATTAGATGGGTGACTGCCTCCTCTGCGATCTCCAAGTTTTATCCCAAAGCTGACTTTGTTATAGCTCTGCCTAAACAATAGAAAACTGGGATGACTTCCTAATAATTCTACAGGTGCAAGCAGCTCTAAAGCTACTCTTTTACTTTCTTATAGTAAAAGAGGAGGTAGATGTTATTCTTAGATAATATTGGTAATTTCAGAAATAAAAATAAAATGAAACAACCCAGTACCTTACACTTTTATATTTATCTTTATCCTTTCTTGCTTTATTTCTCAGAGGTGAGTAGCTCCAGAAACAATTGGCCAACATCTATCAGGAAGAACCAGTCACAAGACAGGTGTTTGCACATCCATGCTAGATAGGTGTCTGAGCACAGCAGGTCCTGGCATATGGAACTACATATTTAGCAGGGGGTAAAGAAGCCAGTATTTTTATATCTGATTCTGGTTAAAGAAAAAAAAAAGGGGGAGATAAGCAAGCATATTATATGGTTAAGAGGGAGGCCTATAGAGTATAAGGATTTGTGTTCAAATATGAGAGCAGCCACTTGGTAGAAGTTAAGTTTCTTAACTTCTCTAACCCTTCAGTTCCATATATGCAGGATGTTGATAATATTAATGCCTGAAACATTGAGTTATTAAGAGAATGAGATGTGATGTACAGGCCTTGGCTATTAGTGAGTTCTCAAAAAGCATTCACTGTGAATATTAGTTATTACCATGTGACATTGGGCCTGTCATTGCTCTTCTAGGAGGCTGGACACTTAGAGTGAAGAGGGTACAATGGTCAGGAGGCCTGAGCTAGGGTCTCAGCTCCATGACAAACTACAGACACAATGCTGTGCAGTTCTCAGGGCTTCAGGTTTCTCATCTAACAAATGAAAAGGGTTTACATGAATCATTTCCTACCTGATTATTCTGGAAACTCTGGCTTCTAGCAACCAGTATAAAACAATTTAAACACTTCTTTGAGTATTTTTCGTGAGACTGAATGCAGCAAAGTTCAGTTTCCTAGGAGCTTCCTTCGACAGGTACCTGTGTGAAGTCCACGTTCACAAAAGAGGAATTGAAAGTATAGCTCCAAGTCCTCACTGTCAGCCCTCAAATGAGCATAGAAGACACTGAGAACAACTGTCCTACATGACTCCAATAGCTCTAAGAGCAACTCTTTTGGGTTCTTGCATCCAATTTCAAAGTCGACTTGTATTGGGGGAGGGGTTCCTACAAAACACCAAGAAATTCCTGGACACCAGCAGGATGTCCAAGGAGTCAACTCAATTCTGACTCTATCTACCCAGAGATAGCATCAGATTCCATAGGCTCAGTTCTACAGAACTCCACCCCTCCACCCCAATCCCACAGGTTGTTACCTATGCTTCTGACTAACCAGCTACAGATCAGAGGATCCCACAATCTTCTCCTTGGACTTTAGAGGCCAGCCACAAGTTCAGGTTGTTACCTCTGCTTTTGATGGACTGGCTATAATCAGAGGTTTCCTTGACCCCCTCCTTAGTTTTTATTACTTTGCTAGAGCAGCTCATAGACTCAAAGAAACACTTGCTTACATTTACCAGTTTAATAAAATATATGATAAAGGTTATAGATAAACATCCAAATGGAAGAAGTGCATTGGGCATTTCTCCAACCCCTTGAACTCAGGTGTGGCTTCCTGGATTCAATTCCTTTGGCCAATATAAGATGAACAGAGCTTTTCAAAGCCAATACACTTATTACTATATCCTCTTCCCCCACTGCAATGATAGGAAGCACAAGCTCAGATGGAGACACTGTGGGGAGGGGCACAGAGCTTCTATACCTCTATTTGGGTCACCACTTTCCCAAGCACCTCCATGTGTTCACCAATCCAGAATCTCTCCAAACCCAGTCTCTTTGGGGTTTCATGGAGGCTTCATTACATAGGCATGATTGATTCAATCATTGGCCATTGACAATTGATTCAAACTCCAGTCTCTCTCCCTTCCGCAGAGGTCAGGGTAGGGAGCAAAAGTTCCTATCCTTTAATCACAAGGTTGGTTCTCTAGGCAATCAGCCCACAACCAGCCACCTCATTAACATAACAAAGGACACCATTACCCACTCTGTTCTAGAAAATTTCATATATATATTTCTCTTTATAAAACACAATATCAGTTACCTAATTCCTCCCAGCCTATTTTTCTTGGTCACCTTTCTGATGTTGCTTAACATTTGTTTTAATAATGCTTTTCTTTTCCCTGATCCAATCATCCATTCTTCACCACCAAATACCTTTTTTTTTTTGAGTCCTTTACAGCTCTTTTCCATGGTCCCAAATCATACTCTACGTCCTCAGCTTCTTCAGGCAGCCTTCCCTCAATCTTGTTGCCTTCACAGATATTTGGTTATCACCTCATAAAGCCACTTGGTCCTATAACCTTTTTGAGAAGAGAGCTCTTTTTTTCTCCCACACACTATGTAGCTCATGTTTGGGAAGTAGAGTCTGTGGCCCATTATGTCTGCATTTAATTTCATATTAAGGAAAACTACTGTCTCTGTGGAGTCCCTGACAACTACACATAGTCCCCGAGTAACTTCAGAATCAGCTCAGAGACTTGGGGATGGAGGCTCCATCTGAGCTTGTTTCCAATCATTGCAGCAGGGGAAGAGGACATAGTAATAAATATATTGGCTTTTAAAGGTTTCTGAGTTCAAGGGTATGGAGAAATGAAATCTTACCATATGCCGGTAAGAAGGACCAAATATGAGTATTTATGGATAGCCAGTGACTGCCACCGTCATCAATCTCAACTGCTCCTGGATTTTTTAATGTTTCTCCATGACAACAATTTCAAATTTCCTTAACTCTATTCAGCATCTAACTGTACCTCATTGTTATGCTCCCACAGCTATTTAAGTTGGAGAGAAATGAGACTGTCCTAAGAAGTGGTTGTGGGAATCTATCATCTATAGTTTCCTCATCTATAACAGTGAGATAATAACATCTGCCAAACTTACTTCAAGGCTAAGAAAGTACAAAAATGAACTAAGAGCCCTGGCTTGGTGGCTCAGTTAGTTAGAATATCATCCCATACGACCAAAAATGTTTGTGGGTTCCATACCCAGGTGGGCCAGTATGGGAGATAACCTCTCTCTCTCTCTCTCTCTCTCTCTCTCTCTCTCTCTCTCTCTCTCTCTCTCTCTCCTTCTCCCCCTCCTCCTCCTCCTCCTCCTCCTCCTCCTCTTACAAATCAGTAAAAACACATTATTTGGTTTAAAAAATTAATTAAAGACATCTTTGTGAGTACTCTGAAAAGTTAAATACTATCGCAAATGACCAAGCAACCAACCAGCCGACCAGCTGACTGGCCAATAGCTATGATGCACACTGACCCCCAGGGGGCAGCACTCAATGTAAGAGTGGAAACCACAAGCATGAAAACATGGAACAGAGTGATGAATCTCAGAGGGAAGGCGGAAGGGAGGAGGCCAGGAAGAGATTAACCAAAGATCTTATATGCACACTAGGAGGACCAATACATGGATTTGTGTACTGGTGTGTCTCTTGGCCTGGCCTGTGCTCTCTCACAATCCAGGACCCCTCAGGGGATGTTGGAGAGCCAGTTTCAGCCCGATCCCCACAGGCCAGGCTGAGGGACCCATCAGTGCATGAATCCACTTCTGGGCCTCTAGTATATTAAAATTTTACTAGAGGCCCAGTGCATGAAATTTGTGCATGGAATTGAGAGGGTTGTCCCTCAGCCAGCCTGTATCCTCTCCAATCTGGGAACCCTTGAGGGCAGTCAGACATCCCTTTCACAATCCAAGACTGCTGGCTCCCAACTGCTCGCCTGCCTGCCTTCCTGATTGCCCCTAAACTGCTTATGCCTGCCAGCCTTATCACCCCCTAACCACTCCCCTGCCAGCCTGATTAATGTCTCACAGCTCTCCTGCCAGCCTGTTTGCCCCCAACTTCCCTCCTCTGCCAGCCTGGCCATCCCTAACTGCCTTTCCCTGCAGGCTTGATTGCCCCCAACTGCCCTTCCTTACAGGCCTGGTCCCTCCCAACTGCCCTCCCCTGCTGGCCATATTGTGGTGGCCATCTTGTGTCCACATGGGGGCAGGACCTTTGACCACCTGAGGGCACCCATCTTGTGTGTTGGAGTAATGGTCAATCTGCATATTACTCTTTTATTAGATTAGATAGAGGCCTGGTGCATGGGTGATGGGGGGGATCAGCTGATTTGCCCTGAAGGGTGTCCTGGATCAGAGTTAGGGTTCCCTTGGGGCATGGGGCAGCCTGGGTGAGAGGCCTGTGGTGGTTTGCAGGCTGGCCACGCCCCCCAGCAACCCAAGCAGAGGCCCTGGGATCTGCGATTAATTTATGTTCTACAATTGAAACTTTGTAGCCTGGAGTGGAGCCAAGCCTTCTGCTCACTCTGTGGCAGCAGCCATTTCTATTGGTACATTTGCCTTCTATAATTGAAACACTGTAGCCTGGAGTGAAGGCCTAGGCTGGCCAAAGCTGCAGAAGCTTGGCTTCTTCCATTGCCCAGGCAACCTTAGCCTCTGTGGCTGCCGCCATTTCTGTTGGGATTGTGTATCTTCTATAATTGAAACTTTGTAGCATTGAGTGGAAGCTTAGGCCAGCAAAGGCAGGCGGAAAGCTTGGTTTCCTCCATTGCCGGGGAAACCCAAGTCTCTCTCCTGCTGTCAGTGGCCACAGCCATCTTGGGTGGGGTTTATTTGCTCCTGATTGGCTGGTGGGCATGGCTTGTTTGCATGACTTGATCAGAAGTATGGTCAATTTGCATATTACTCTTTTATTAGATAGGATATTATTATTATTAATTATTTCAGACTACCTAACATGCAAAAAGTACAAAATGGGCACTTTAATATTACAGTTGTTTGGATTTTAAGCTCCATGTGGACTGACTCTTTTTGTCTGTTCACTGCTATATTCTCAATGCCTGCAATCTCTGACACATAGCAAGTACTCAGTAAATACTATTGAATAAATCCATTTTTATAAACTATCTGTCTAATTTATAAGATAGCATCACTATTGTAGGATGTTAAATATTTTGATCTAAGTTCATATAGTAGGAACTATTACCTAGTTCTGTATACAACTGAATATTTTCTTCTTAATCCAGTATAATATTAGAACTGTGTTGGGAAGTGTAGGGGGCTCGTTATCTCAAAGAAATAAACTCTTACTTAATAGTATTTTAGAAGTGAGGTTTTGCTTGCTAAGTTTTCCATATTCTAATTCCTTTTCAAATTTATATGAATTTTGTATGTGTATAAAATATTGTCATTATTATGAATTTAAAAATACATTATTTTAACATATGAATTTAACATACATTATGTAACATACTTAACATATGGCAAATGCTTGCCCAAAATGTTTTCATTATATATTAGACAAGGCAAATATATTACTTTATGCATTATGGCATGATAATTTAACAGAAAATATTCACAATTGATCTTTTTAAAAAATAAATTGGATGGAGCTCAATATTTATTCAGCAAATTATCAGTCATTTTTTAAGTTTATTTAAAATAATTCTTGTCTAATTTTAGTTATATTGCACAGCAGTAGTCTATGTGAATAGATATGCAGTTAATACTTGTTTTCCCTTGTACTAAATGCATTGCTTGCTAATATTTTTTAAAAACTTATCTATTTTCAAGTGTTTAATCTGAAAACACTTATAACTGTTCACAATTATTTTTTTAGCATACAAAATTCAAAAAGCAAGACCATTTATATAGCCTTTTTGTTTGAAACTTTTAAATATATATTATGATTCTGTTCAGAATGGACATTTAAAGTGATGTTTAAAGTTCCCACCATAAATCAGCAGCCATTCTAAACAGTCACAACCAGTGATGACAACTACAGAGTTAGTTGGTATTTCAGTAAAACCTTGTGCCACACTGCAACTCCAGGCCACAAATGTCAAGTAAGTCAGGTTCGTTGTGTCACCAAATCCCCCAAAGGTTCAGGGTTCTAATATTTCCCACTTTGGCACAGAGATCATGAGATGCTTCATTACACTTACTAAGGAACCAAGACTTTATTAAGCTGACAATCTATTTCAGTTCCTGGGACTCTCTGATAAAAAAAGTCATTGTCAATTATCTCTGTGGATAAAACTATTCAGATTAGGATTTTGGTCTATTGTTTAGGATAATGGTCCTGGATAACTTGTCTCTCTTGTGACTAAGACATGTCAATTGGCCTCTGCAACTCATGGCAGGTCTTCGGAATAGTGTTATATTATAGTGTCACCCTGAATCTGAAAAGGGACAGATAACACTGAGATTTTCAGGGGTGCTGGTGATCCCCTTGCTAATATATTTCTCAATGTATTCTCTGGGCTCTCCTTGAGGTGGGTGAGTCAGTCCCATATGATTGGTCCATGCCAACAGTGTTTATCTTCCTAATCCTTTGAATTCTTATTATATCAATTAACGTAATCAAGGCCACTGTTGGGTACATTTTAGTCAACAATCAAGCAGACTCTATAGGGTTGTTCTCAGCCACTCAAACTAAATTAGAATTGAATCTAGAATATATGGTAATTCCACTTATATTAACAAATTTGACTATATTCAAAATTATGTTTCTTCTTCTATTGTCTAAAAACTTTTGACTCCATTCCAATTAATGTTTTCCAGGTTTCTGATATCCCTCCAGAGCCCATTGGGCACTGACTCTAGTCATAAGTCTGGGGGCAATAAATGGTGAAAGTGGACCATGAAAATAATCTTTATCCCTATAAAAAGTAATTGTTTCAGAAGGCTACTCGCAAATGGGGAAGAAAGAGAGCTCTGTGGAATTTAGAAGTTCATGACTCTCAGAACTATTAAAATCCACCCAAATGTCCTCATTTCAATTTTTGCTCTTTCACAATCAATGCTCTAACTTTTGCATAAAAGACCTGTCAAGTCTATGAATTCTATTTAAGTTGTAATTATGCAACCTACAGGATAAAAAATTTATACACTAGCCATATGGCTATAAGACATATTTTTAGATCAGTCTTAGAAGCTCTGTGGTTCTCTGACTTTGCCTTGAGCTGAGAATTCAAAATCCTAATTTTTTATTTAGAAGCAGTCAGCCATACCATAGTCCTCACAAGTCCTTACTCTCTTTTAAAATCTGAGTATAATAGCAGTTTCTCAAAGGCTTATCTATAATAAACGCTGCACTCCAGAACACTGTAGATAATTATTTTGCCACTGCTTTTTAAGGACTACCAGTAAACTGGAGATAAAGTTTTAACTGCTTTCTAATCTAACGTCAGATAACTAATCCCAAATTCATGTCTTTGAGTTTCTGCATCCTGAAATCACTTCTGGAAACCAAACTCTGTTATCAGTCAGGGTTTTGCCAGGAAAGCATTTACTCTTTAGTTTATAGCAGGAAGGGATAATTAAATACAAAGGGATTTACAAAACTGTTGGGAGGACTGGGACAGTTAAGGTTCATGGAAACATACTGCTTGCTCTAAGGAAATATGGAAATTCAAGAACCATAGTCAGTGACTGGTAGTTAAGCTGCTTGAAGTACCAAGGAAGATAATTCATAAAGGCATCTATAAACTTCATGCTTGCTATCAATACAGACACTGACCAACCACTACTGAAGAAGAATAATGGCTACTCTTTCTTCTATCTTTCAAATTTTAGAAAAGATGCCTTTTACCGGCAAAATGTAAATAACGCAGTGAGGGAGTTTAAGCAATGAATTTTCTAGGCTTCCATACTTTATAATATAAGGAAGAGTTTTGATGGAGGAGATCATTCCAACTATGAATAATCAATATTTGGCATAGTATATAGTCATCAGCTTCTCAAAAATATTTAAAATGTGGCAACAAAAATTAATATATGAACATTCAACTTCTTACTATAGGCTTTTCAATAAGTACAGGATTATAATTTTCCCATGACCTGTTTCTTCTTTCTCCTGACATTTCTGAACAAGTTATTTTGCACCTTTAAGATGAGACTAAGTAGGTAAGAAGTAAATAGAGAAGAATTCAAAGATCTTGAGCAGTTGGGCTAGGGAAGGAGCTTTTTGGGGAGGAGTCTGGAGAGAAAGGCACATGAATAGCTGCAATATGAGAGCTTTGGACGGAAGGGGAAAATGACTTTGAGAAACAATGCTGTGAATTGTATGTTTAGTTCATGATGCTTGAGAAACACAAATAGAGGATTTTAGTAGTTTTGAAATTCCTTTAGTTGCTACATTTTGTTTGTTGCTTGTTTGCAGCACAGATTCTCCAAGTGTGGTCCAAAAATCCCTGAGGGTCCCCAGAGCATTTCAAGAGTATTATTTTTGTTTGACTTTTTCACCATGACACACTTTCTACTGATGTACAAAAACAATGTGGGCCAAACTGCTGGCAATTTATCAAGAATCAAAGCAGTGGCACTAAACTGCTCTAGTCTAACCATGTTCTTCACCATCATGCATTCACAATATAAAAATAAAATTAAAATACCAGTTCCACTTAGCAATGTTCTTGATGAAGTAGTATAAATGAATATTTTATTAAATCTTAATCCTTAAAGATAGCTTATTTTCATATTCTGTGGGACAAAATGAGAAGTACATATGCAAAGTACTTTTCAGGGTTGTACATTATACTGAAGTGTGATGCAGGCTTCAGAAAATGTGCTTCTGTCACTGAGCTGTGATCTGAATTAGCCAGGACTTTTCAGAGAATAAACACCATTTTTACTCGAAAGAAGGATTGACAGACAAATTATCATTTTTCAGACTTGGGTATTTGGCAGACATGATATTCAAATAAACAAAATAAGCTGGTTACTTCCAGAAAAATATTTTACTTTATGTTGCTAATGATAAAATCCAAGCTTTCAAGTAAAAACAAACATTTTGGAAAACTTGTATCTAAACCATGAGCTCGACAGCTTTCCAAAACTTTAAGATTTTTCTAATGAGATTGATACTGATATTAAGTATATGACTCTTTTGTATTAGGTAATGAAATGTGTCAACATTTGGAAGATCTGCATAACTCAGTGAACCAATATTTTCCAAATGACCAATGCATGATATTACAAAATCATGCATGAGCTAAAGATCCCATCAAAGTGCAAGACAGACCTCACTAAGTTTTTAATATAAAGGAGTCCTGAGACTAAAATGTTTGGGAATCAATGGTTCACTGCTACACCACTCTAAGACTGCGCCAAATGAATTATGTTGCTATGTGTGTTACACATAATATTGAGAAGATCTTGTGCATATGTTCTTTTCTTAAATTAATGTGTATTGCACACATCTATTTAAAAAAATTTTTTTTAATATATCTTATTGATTTTTTACAGAGCAGAAGGGAGAGGGATAGAAAGTCAGAAACATCGATGAGAGAGAAACATTGATCAGCTGCCTCTTGCACGCCTCCCACTGGGGATGTGCCCGCAACCAAGGTACATGCCCTTGACCGGAATCGAACCTGGGACCCTTCAGTCCACAGTCTGACGCTCTATCCACTGAGCCAAACCGGTCTTGGCTGCACACATCTATTGATATAGAAAATCTAGACTACCTTAAAACTTGCTTTGCCTACTTAAAAAAATACATTGGGTTATATTATATACAAATTAATTTAGAAATATATAAATAATAGAGCAGAGTAGAAAGTATCTGATTTTGGAGGCAAATATAAGCTTAAATTGTAGTTCAGCCGCTGCTCTACTGTATCCTCTTATACATTTATATTGATATTTAAATATATTTATATTTAACAACTTATTTTTAATTTCCTTATTATTAATAGGAATAAAAATACAGGCTTCATGGAACTTGGAAGCAGAAGTATGTTTAGATATTATTTAGAATATGGGCTAAAGTGCTATAAGAAAGAGACCAAAAGTTTTACAGCAGTCCAAACAAGATTATTTCTACCTCTGCTAAAAGTCTAGTTGGTCCAGAATAGTCAGATACTTTGGCATATTATTTGACTTTTTCAAATAGGAGAGGCAGGAGCTCAGGTACCTTTCATGTGTTGCTTTTCTTTTACGTTCTATATGACTGTCCAAGCTAGTTTACGGAAACACTTACATTTCATTCAGTAGAAAAGAGTAAGAAAAAAATCCAGGACAAAAACATTTATTTATTTAAGTGATGCAAAAGTTGTACATGTTACTCAGCCCACATTCTTTTGAAAAACACTTACAAGGGTACATACCTTTAGGTAGGCTGAGAAATAGTCTCAAGGTGGTAAGTCATGTACTTGTCTAAAAATCCATTATTATCCTATCTAATAAAAGAGTAATATGCAGTTTGACCATCACTCCAACACACAAGAGGGCTGCCCCTATGTGGTCAAATATCCTGCCCCCATGTGGACACAAGATGGCTACCACAAGACGGCCAGCAGGGGAGGGCAGTTGGGAGGGACCAGGCCTGCAAGGGAGGGCAGTTGGGGGTGATCAAGTCTGCAGGGAAGGGCAGACTTGGTAGGATCGGGCCTAAACGGGCAGTTGGACATCCCTCCAGTGGTCACAGATTGGAGAGAGTGCAGGCTGGGCTAAGGGACATCCCCCCCACCCCCCGTGTACGAATTTTATGCACCAGGCCTCTAGTTGAAGGATAAAATACATTAAGAAGCCACTATCAGTTTGCCATATCTAATGTGTATTAAATACCTAGTCTAGTACCTGCTAATTCATAGGTACTCAGCAATCTGTGTCTATTTTTATTACAAGCAATACTGTCAATAAGTATATGTTTTGTCAAATAAGCTGAAAGGTTTACAGAAAGGTCTTTTGAGAGAACATTTCCACAAAGGCAAATTTTAAGGGAGGAGAAAATTTGGAACAAATATACTTTTCTTGGTTTAATATTTAAAAAGGTTCATAGCCTTAAGTTGTACTTCTTTCATTCTATTGGAATTCCTGAAAATTTTACCATTAAGGTCTAATTTCTTTGAATATGATAGAGGTGAATAATAAATTATTACAGAATAAAAATCATTATAAATTTATATTAAAATACATTTATTAATTTGTTATCTCCTGTTCCACTCCTCCTCCTGTTTTCCTTTATTTTCATAAAAATCCACAAGACGCAAGAATTTTCAATTTGGGTAGAAGAGAGGAACTAATAAGGAAAGCCAGAACCTTTCTTATAAGCTCAGAGCAGGTACTTGTCAGAATAAATGAGGGACATAATGGGTGAGTTTTAATAAGAAAGGGGAAGAATGTTGTTCTGAGCCAGGGCTCAGCCCTAACAGGGTAAGTCTTAGTGAAACTGTAAGAGCATTAGGTGCTCCTGAGAGGAGAGAAGGCACTAGAGGTGCTGATATCAAAGCATCTATTTCACCACTTATTCCCAGGACCAGCCACACTTAAGAGGCTTTGCTGCAGCTCTATTTAGCGAGAGACAAATAACATATATGAAAGCTTCCAGGGCTTTAAGCTTTGAAAAAGCGCAGTGCAATTTCTGGGCTTTTCAGTTATTAAATCAAGGCAAGCAAGAGGGTTATAAATGTAACAACTTTGTGATTAAGATTAATGTGCTCAGAAGTTAACTCTTGCTTTTACAGGCAACTGACAAGTGAACATTATACATTAAACATTCCCTAAATTAAATCCCTGCTTGGTGGCAGAGAACAGAAAACACGGCTCCTGAAATTCAGCCTTTTCAGGGTTGTCACGTTAGTTAGATTAAATGGTGGCATTGGTCAGGACATTACCAAGAGTTGTAGTCTGAAAGGGGTGATAAAGCGTTATGAATTATTTAAGCAAAACATGGTTTGAGGCCCTGGTCGGGTAACTCAGTTGGTTAGATCATCATCCAGATATGCCAAGGTTGGAGGTTCGATCCCAGTCAGAGCACATACAATGAATACACAACTAAGTGGAACAACAAATTGATATCTCTCTGTCAATTCAATCAACAAATAAAAATTTTAAAAATTATTTGTTTTTGAACCAGAATTTCTTTCAGAAAGATTGTTCTGTTATTAGAAGGAGTAATTTGAATATGTTAGGTAGGGTTGATGTCAACCAGCCAGAGTTTGCTTATAGCTTTCTCTATCTTCATTTTAAGCTGAGACTTCAAAAGCAGAGAATAACATGGAGGGTTATTGGTGTCAAGTCATGCTCACTTTTCAAAATGAAGCGCTAAACCAGTATGCAAAAAAGGTCATCCAATTCTTAGGCCATTTGAGGATATAAACAGGTTTGAGTTGAAGATGTTGGGGTGGGAGTAGGGTGGGTGTTTTTAGAGAAAGTTGTTGTTGGAGTTCTATGACTATCCCATCCTTAGCAATGTTGGAATGGTAGGGCGTGCTTACCTCTACCTCAAGGAAGATCTCCAGGAAAACTACTTAGAAAATTTGACTTATGTTCCTGAAGCCTATAGAGAACCGAGACTGGAAAAGTGTAAAGATAAGAGCCTGTGGCTGACTTGGTGCTCTTGAGTAGTTAAACAATTTTAAGCAGTAGCCGGTGGATAAGTAGGCCACAATGGAAACTGCTAAATTGGCTTGCACACTTTCAGAGATTCCGCTGGTAAAGTGACAGTGAGCCCAAGCGCATTCAGGTAGGTTCTTATTACACAGCAAAAGCAAGGTCACCATGATGTCATTGCCCCTGGCTGTCTCCCACAGGACAGGGGAGGAGGTATGGACAGCGGTCAGTCTGTGGTGGAGGAGCTAATTCTAAAGTACAGCCAAGAAGTTTTATAGACTTACACAGAAGCCCACATCTGTACCCTAAGGAGGGAAGGGAGAGTGGGTGAAAAGAGATGGATGAGAAATGCTCTTTGGCAGTCTCTCGCAAGATAAGAAGGCAGATGAGAAACTGCATTGGGCAGGTTCTCACAAGCTACTTATGTCCCTGTGTTCTGAAAGGGATCACAGGGCGTTCAGCCAGCCCTTAGATCAGATTGTGGTCAAGGCTTCCCTGTGTGGCCTATGTGGAGAACAAGGCTGTCAGGGTGCTGTGGGGAAGCTGTCTTCCGAGTAAGCCTTGGGAAGACAGATAAAAGAAAGCTGCATGAGCAAGTGTCTGCTTTGGATTTTGCCCAGATAGTCTTGAGGGTAAATGGTGGAATTAACTTATTTGCAAATGACCAGAGGCTGGAGCAGGAATCATGTGATGCGTGTGGAAAGAGATACATCCCCAAATTATGTGAAATGCAACTGGATATTCCCAGTAGGTAAGTCTCAGAAAAACACTCAGCAGCACCCAACAGAGAAGTCAGCCTGAAACATCCACAGAGCCCAGAGAGCCCTCCTGCCTTATCACAGCAGTTTCCCCGCATAAAGCCTCTTTCTCTGCCCAGCTTTTCTGTTTAACCCCACCCTGGAGCAGACATCAGAGTCAGTCTAATGGAAATGCAGTGCTCTACAATAAATACAAGTTAGAGAAGAAAGAAGAGGCTGAGCGTGCAACCTTTTAGGCTTTTTAGGTCATGTACCACGGTAGGCTTTCAACCAGAAGTAGCCCAATGTGGAGGAAGAGGAAAAGCTTTCAATCTGATTGAAGTTTGAGGTTTTTTTTAAGAAAAATATTTTACTTAAAATGGTTTTTTTACATTGATTTTTATAGAAAGAGGAAGGGAGAGGGATAGAAACATCATCAACTGGCAGCAGCCTGCATGCCCCTACTGAGGAGTAAGCCCACAATCCAGTCATGTGCCCTGACCAAGAACGGAACTGTGACCTCTTGGTTCATGGGTGGAGGCTCAACCACTGAGCCACACTGGCCAGCCTGAAGTTTGCAGTTTTGACTAGTATATTAGAATGGAAATTTTAATTACTGATATTGTGCTTTGACTAGAAGTCCCTAAAAGGACTTTTAAAACATTATCTACAGGTGGATATAAAAGGCTATATCCAGAAGTATGCCTGAGTAACAATAGTAGATGGTGATAAACTGACTTGAAAGAGGTGACTGTCCTTTTGCTGAGTGGGATATGCAAGTTTGGACTGGAGTTGAATTGCCTAAGGAAATCAAGAAGGACTGAGACCACCCCAACCCCTCCTTTTCTACCTTTCCTCCTCCTCACCTTTACATAAACATTAAAGTAATAGTTCGAAATACTAGACGTGAGTGCCAGTTGTTTAGTCTGTTTGCTGTAGCATATCAATTGGTCCAACCCTGGACCAAGATTTTTTTTCTTCCTAGCTAGATTAAGAATCAATTGGGTTGGAGGTAACTCTAAGTGGAAAAGATTTGGAATCAGAAGAGGGTGAGTACTTACTTTCTTTAACAAACCTTGCTGCCTCTATGAACAATTTACGTGGGCTTTCAAACAACTCCTCAGTGAATAGTACTGTCTACCTAGTTTGGTCATAGTTCCAAAACAAGTGGTTTTTATTTTATTATTAGGGGACATAGTATCTGGAATGTTTCCTTGTTTTTGAGACTATTAAACAACTTTTATATATAACTGTGGGTTTTATATGAATAGTTTTTTTTAAAGAGAATAATTGGTTATAATCAGGCATGATACAATGGTTCTTAGCTCTGGAAAAACTTGTCCCTAGGTAAACACTGGTGGGTGGTTCATTACTGAATGAGAACTAGAGCAATAGGCCACTAAAAATAGTGCTTACAAGTTTCAAAGATCTTGCCAATTTCCTGGTGCCCAGTCAGAATGTTTTTCTATTCATGCCACATGGCCAATACAAATATTCAACCTTTGTTTTCTAAATGCTACAACTAATAAATCTCTAATCAAATAGAAGGTAAATGTTGGTGCTCAAATTTCATAAAATGACAAAAAATAAAACAAAAAAGAGCCATGTGTCATGTTTGGCTTATTCAAGTGAATGCCCTTAGATCAGAAATGTTTATTTCTGTGACATCCTACATTTAATTGAGGGAATAATAGGATACTTTTAAAATACTCAAAGTTAATTTAATTAACTTTAAAGTGATATACCTTAACAAAATTTTAGCAGGATGGTTGGTATAATAAAATAGAACAATAGTAAAAGTATATATACATTCTAAAAGGTTAGGTCTTAGTGTCTGAAACCTATCAAAATGATAGGTTTTTATTATATACCTACTAGAGACTCAGTGCACAAAATTTGTGCATGGGGGTGTGTGCCCCTCAGCCCAGCCTGCACCCTCTCCAATCTGGGACGTGTCTCACAATCTAGGACTGCTGGCTCCCAACTGCTCACCTGCCTGCCTTTCTGATTGCCCCTAATTGCTTCTGCCTGCCAGCCTGATCAGCCCCTAACCACTCCCCTGCAAGCCTGATTTGTGCCTAACTGTTCCCCTGCCAGCCTTATTGCCCTTAAATGCCCTCTCCTACAGGCTTAATTGCCCCCAACTGCCCTCCCTTGCAGGCCTGGTCCCTCCCAACTGCCCTTCCCTGCTGGCCATCTTGTGGCAGCCATCTTATTTCCACATGGGGGCAGCCATCTTATGTGTTGGAGTGATGGTAAATTTGCATATTACTCTATTATTAGATAGGATAGAGGCCTGGTGCACAGGTGGGGGCCAGCTGGTTTGCCATAAAGGGTTTTCCGGATCAGGGTTGCCGTAAGGAGTGTGGGGTGGCTTGGGTGAGGGGCCTGTGGTGGTTTATAAGCCAGCCATGCCCCCTGGTGACCCAAGCAAAGGCCCTGGTATCTGGAATTTCTTTATCTTCTGTAATTGAAACTTTGTAGCTTTGAGAGGAGGCCAGGGCAGGCCAGGGCTACGGGAAGCTTGGCTTCTTCTATTACTCAGGGCAACTCAAGCCTCCTGCTCTCTCCAGCTCCATGCTGCAGCCATCTTGGTTGGGTTAATTTGCATACTTGCTCCTGATTGGCTGGTGGGCATAGGGGAGGAATGGTCAATTTGCATGTTTCTTTTTTATTAGTGTAGACTAGAGGCCCAGCACATGAATTTGTTTACAGGTGGTGTCTGGCTGGCCAGGGAGAGGGATTGTGGGTAGTTGGCTGGCCAGTCTCAACCCCTATCAAGATGGGGGGGGCAATAAGGGGTGGGACCAGCCAGGGGGAGGGTCTTCAGGCTGTTGGCCAGCTGGCCCCATCCTCTGGTCAAATTCCTGGTCAAACTCCCAGTCTAGGGGATAATTTGCATATTAGCCTTTTATTATATAGGATAGTTTCTAGAAATAGAGAGCCAGGAGGTTCTCTCAGCAATCCATTTAAGTTATTCCATGCATCTTATATAAGCAGATAATAACCATGCTAGATATTTTGTCTGGCATCCAAAGTACTGCCTGAGGGAAAATTCATATATTCCATATGAATATAATGGGGATAAACAGAATTTTGTTTGGAGCAGAATGACTCGGGGCAATTACCACATCCTTATAACTAGAGATGGAGGGGTATGATAGCTGATGATGCTTGGACAAGGGTCAGGTAGAAGGGTCCCTATCCACTCACAAAGATAGAGTTTTATACATATAACATCTATTCAAAACATACATGCTACTACAAAGCGAAAACTCAGGAGACTCTCTTCCTTTCCTTATCTCTAAAGTCAAATATTGACCACATTTTTCTACCAAGGCTGTTTTTGATGTTAATTTAAACATACTGTTCCTGTGTAAACATTGTTTTCAGGCTCTGTGTATCTGGATAATTGGCCCTGGGTCTGGATCTGGATGGCTCTGGACCTTTTCTTATTTAGAAATAATTACAAAGATACAAACAAAGAGTCATACCTCTCCCCAAATATAGTCTGTTTCTCTCTTTTTTTAACTTAAAAAAAATCTTTATTGATTTCAGAAAGGAAGGGAGAAGGAGAGAGAGATAGAAACATCACTGATGAAAGGGAATCATTGATCGGCTGCCTCCTGCACAACCCCTACTGGGGATCGAGCCTGCAACCCAGGCATGTGCCCTTGGCCAGAATTGAAACTGGGACCCTTCAGTCCGCAGTCTGACACTATCCACTGAGCTAAGCTGGCTAGGGCAAGTCTGTTTCTCTTTGTCACTGGAAGGCATTTGTAACCCATCCTATCACTTAGTCACCATCTTGGCACAGTCCCAATTAGATTTCTGTAGGAATTTTCTGGCTTTCCCTTCTGAATACTCATAGGATATTCACACTCTGTTCTCTGCACTAAACCTTCACAGAACTGTATCTTTCTGACTTCCCCAAGAAATAAAATCCACTAATTATATCATAATCTTTGGAGTTTTCCTGAAGATTTGTGATCTGATAAAAGAATCAAGTTGTATTCTAACCAGCATTTTGGTGCCATCCTAATGCCCCTATTCCCCCGCCAATCACCCACATTGGCTTCTTCTTTCTTAGACTTTCCTCTCCCTGCCATCTGCTGCCTTCCCAAAGCTTGTGTTCCTGCCGTGGGACACTCTGCCCTGCACAGAGCCACCTTGTTGCTTGTAGTGTCCTTATCTCAATAGCCCTTTCTTTTGTTAGTAGTGCCTCGATTCTCCTTCTCATATTCATTGCATGACTTTTGGGTAAACTGTCAATCAAGGTGACCCAGAGTTCCTTTACTGGGCCAAAGAGCTGTTCTATCTTAGTGTTTGAAATCAGCTGGAGCTGATTCATCCAGTCGGTTGCAACCTAACAACCTGCCTATTGTGAACACTCGTTCCTTTCCTTTCTAAAGCCTTTCCTTCAGTTCTCTCTGATATGTCATTTCTTTCCTTTCTACTTAAGTCAGTAGAGCTCCAATCAAAGGACCCTGACTCATATAAAAACACTGCCAAGTTTTTGCTCAGCTGCCTTAGAAAAACATTTTTTTCCTAGAATTCTGGCAAATACTTTTTTCATCTTGTTATATAAAATCAGGAAAATTATCACAGTTCTCACTCCTGGCAGCAGGTCTTTTTTAATAGGCATGTCAGGCGAAAGGCAAAGGAGTCTAAAGTTAATACACAAAATATAGGCAAATATAGTTAAAGCTGCCCACAGAAGCTCTAGGATTTGTCCAAGGTAGGCTGAGATGTGCAACTGAGATGCATTCCAAAGGCATCATTCACTGAATGAAGGAAAGATTTTCCTGGAAGTTAAATAGTGGTTTGAAAGTAATTGTTTCCTTTTAATTATGAGGACTCCCTGTCCATACTCTGCTGTTATAGCCGTCTCCTTCTTCTTCTTCTTCTCCTTCTTCTTCTTCTTCTCCTTCTTCTTCTTCTTCTGCTTCTTCTTCTTCTTCTTCTTCTTCTTCTTCTTCTTCTTCTTCTTCTTCTTCTTCTTCTTCTTTGGTCATGTGATTAAACAGAACAACTTAATTGTACCTTCTTAGCTAAGCAAATGCTTTGTAAAATATTTATTGTCCTGCATTTCTCTATATACAGCTGAATCTCTGAATAGAAATCATCTATCAAGATAACTGAAAATTGAGTTCAACTCTCAAAAATTCATCCAGTGTTTCTTGCAGAAGTTATAATACTAATATTTTCACTTGTTCTTATACCAAGAATACACAGAGGAATAGTATTCCAAAATTTTTGTTTGCCAGGTATCTTCAAAGAAATATTTTCAAGGAAAGTGGAGTTCAAGAGATAAATATTTATCTTTAAGATATGACTAGGTATCATTAGGTGGGGTAGTAGTTACCAGATGAAACAGGTTATTTGTGTTTTCACATAAAGTGAAAGGCATACTATAGGGAGAATTATTATATAAAGTATGATGTACTCAATAAAAATGGAAATAAGTTTGAATTATACTTCAAGTTGGTCTAGTATTGTGATTGATTATCTTGACTGTAAGAGTACTGAGTCTTGCAGACTTAAGGCATTCTAAAGTAGTCCATAGGTTGCTATGGAAACTCCCCAGAATGTATTCCTTCACTATTTGGGGACATTTCTACTGTACCTGTTGACACGTGCCTGGTAAAGACTGCTCAATTGGTGGCTTACTAAAGTAGTTTTGGATTGGATTTTTAAGAAAAATATTAATTATTGGAATGTATATTGTACTTCACATTTTTCAAACTATTTTAGACACTCAGGTTTTGCAGTTTTTTTACAACACTTATGAAGTAGGTCAGTACTATGATTGCCCTCTTTATTTAGCTGAGAAAACAAAGAATTACGGAGCTATAAAGCATTTTTAAGGCATGGGTCTTAGGCACGAGTGCAATTAAGCTACATAAACTAGCCTGCATTTTATTGTGAGAAATCCCTAGTTTATTCACTTACAATAGTCTAATTGAAAACAATTTGAACACTGGGTATGTGCTAAGTAGTACTCTGCTAAACTCTTTCCATACATCATATTACTTTTTCTCTCACACAGGTGTGATGTAGGCATTGTTATTGCCATATACAGCAGAGGAATCTCACTCAGAGAGGTTAATTAACTTGCCCAAGCTCGATATTAAGTGACAAAAGCAGAATTTGAAACTAGATCTATTTGACTCACAATTTAAGTACTTAATAATTTTGTGGCAGGATAGTAAAAAGCTAGGAAAATCCATGGGCAAGTGGAATGGGGAAACTGAGACAGGAAAATTAAGGTCAAAGAGTTTGGGCAGCTTGCAGCCAGTATGTGAATCACAAGACCTTATCTTCCCCAATTAAGGACACTTGAGAGCAAGTGGTTTATACCTCTATTTCACCAACTAGTGAATACATACCTTAAATCACTCTGGCCTGGGAAAATAGAGAACAATGATCCAATTAATGCTATTTGTGCCACCTAAACCCAAGGACAGATGAAGTCCAGGAACAAATAACAAAAACCCCATTAAAGTCAAACAGACCAAAGAATAATGTAAAACTCCTCTATACACTCATTTTGAAGAATCAGTATATTAATAAATGCACCTGGAAAGCTGATGAATATTCTACTGAAACCCTCCCCTAAGAGTCTCACTTGCAGAAAAAAAAAAATACATAGAAGGATAAAAAGCCCTCAGGATAAAGACTCAGTGCAGACTCATTTTAGAGCATGCCCATACCTCTTCCTGGACATGAACTTTTTAATTCTTCCTAAACTCTAAGGGTCCCCACAAGACTTGAACCAGGGAGCAGTGGACAACAGCAGCTTGACCTGGTCTCACCCCCTGATCCTGACTCTAAGGGCCCCTTTTGCACTGACTTCCCAGTGAGCTAACAGCAGCCCCTTCTTGACCCACTTCTTTTTTATAACATTTCTAGAGAGCCAAAGCAGAGCACAGCATAGAATCTCCCCTGTTGTTTCTTCTATCTTAATTCTTCTGTTTCACTGTCCCAAGCTTTAGTAAATGTACTCTTACAATCACCTGGACTAATGAAATATTTCCTACACAAAGTCAAGAACCCATTTACCACAGACTGGCCTGAGGCAGATCTGCTCAGGGCCAGTCCCTGCCCGATAGCATTTTTGCCATACTTTCTGTTGCCATTTTATATTTGCATCCAACATATGTAAAAGCGTGTTTTATAATGTAACATGTTTTTAAAGTAGAAGTGAACTAAAAAAACAAAGGTGCTAAGGCTAGAGAATCTTGGGCTCAAACTCAGACAATAACCAGTTTGTAGCTACTGCTTTATTTGATTTTTGGAAGAATTTAACAATATTAGACAAGCCAGCCTTAGCACTTGGTGTAGGGGCATAGAACAAGGGGTCAACCCATTCTCCCTAACTCTTACATAGAAGAGCTGTTCTCACCTACTTCACTCATCTCACTTAGATTAGTTAACCTATCCAAAATACAAACAAACAAACAACATTCATTCAACAGATGCCCTCTCACTTCTTATAGCAGATATTGTCCCAGGAGCTGCTGATACAACAGTCAACAGCAGAAACAACAAGCTCCTCTAGTGCCATTTCCTGCTAAAACCCTTCAAAGACTCCACATTACTCACAGAATAATATTCAAGGAACAGTTAGTCATTCTTGCCTAGGCTTCTGTAATGGAAGGATTTATCAAGTAGTTTAGAGAAGGTATAGGAAAGGCCTGAAAGGTTGGGAGAAGGTAGGAAGGACATGACAGATGGCAAAGAGCATGGGAGTTTAAAAGGCCAGGCAGGACCATGAACTAGACTTCAGGAAGCATGAATTCTGCTCTGGCTGTGAGCTCTCCCTACGTTCTCCCCTTCTCTACTCTGGTTCCCCATGATCTCCTAATCTCCATGAGGACAGGATTGTGGCATCTCATCTGTGTATCCCTATTGCCTGACCAAGGCCTGGAACATAGTAAGAATGTAATCAATGTAACAACATAATGGCATAAGTATGTATGGAAACTTGTTTCTAAATCCAGTCTAGGTCAGATTTTTCTCTTCAGAATATGAGATAAAAAAGATCCCATAGATGTGAAATACACCTGGAAACTTGTTCAAACAAAAGAAACCCAGGCCTCACCAAAAATAACTGACTCTGAGTTTGCTTTTTAAGAAGATCCTCAAGTAATTTGTCTGCACATTAATGTTTGAAATATTCTAGCCAAGATAGTTTTTATAACTAATTAATAATTTTAAGGCAAAATATAAGTAACTCTAACACACTACACTCTGACGGTTCCCACTGTTTTCATAAATATCAGGGGATAAGTACAAGGCCAAGGCCTGAGTATGTTGCAACAGGATAGACTCTGAAATCCTGTAAACCTCCTCAGAAATATTGGCACCCAAGAGAGGAGGACTTTATAGCCCCTGACAAAGTTAGGAGGCTGTAGACAGAACATATTGCATTTGTCAACCTGGAAACATTAAAGAAAGTTTGTTCTTTTGTGCAATCATTTAGCAATAAGGTAAGGCTTGCCAGCTAGATTTATTGGGATACTGGGTTTTATGTTTCTTCTATCGAATATTTTTTACATTGTTTATGTCTAAATAAATCTGTCTTCTATTTTACATCGCCCTGTAGTATTGCTGCTTATAGATAAAGGGTTCAGGTAGCATAATTTGCTCTGCTCTTGGGATATGCTGCCATACATTAAAACCCAGTCACATGGTGACTGTAGTAGAGAATTTCAATGTGCTCTGGAAAGTTACACAGAATAGTGAAGAACTAAAGCCCAAGAAGAAAATGGAGTTTCTCAGCTTGCTAGGTGGTCTGTGTCTGGCAGACACTGATTATCAACATACTTCAAACCAAAAGATAATTTCAAAGTAAAATCTAGTATGTCCTAAAAAAAATCCCATTTTTGATCCAGTCCTTGCAACAGCTGCTTTTTAACATCATGGCTTTATGCCTATCAATACCAATGTGTTTTTGATTATTTTTATATTAATTTGCAAAGGAAATAATGACTGTTAAAAGGCAAATGAATATAGACCCTTCTTTGTGCTTATAAAAGGAATGAAAATGGGGTCTCATTTTGAACAAGCAGGATAAAATATGCCTATTTGTGTTATAGTCTTTATCTGATAGTCTGCTTTATGATTTGATTTCATGTTTTCACTGTTCCAAAGCAATTCTCTAGATTGAATCTTAAAAGAATTATAAACCACAAAAGTCATTTTAAATTCTACATGGAGTTAATATACCTACTACAATTCTGTGCATTTGTCTTCTAAATTTTATAAAGAAATTTGTTGACACTTTCCTTATCACTTGCTTCTGACAATACATTTTGTGTAAAAATATGTCAAACACTGATGTCTGTCTTATTTGCTATGTTTTAAAATATGCCAGCCAATCAGCATAATTTCAAATGTCTAATATTTCCTAGAGTTTTACATTCTTTTTGGTATTAAAATACTACCCCAAATTGAAATAATTTGATGATGTGACAGAAATGGCTATAGGCTTGGGGGAGGCTAATGAAGGGGGTCAATGAAAAAAAGGAAATCTGCAATACTTTCAACAATAAAGGTAAATTAAAAAAAAAGAAATAACAAAAGTTTAACTTCAGAAAGCAGTCATTGGAGGTGGTTGTTTTCTGACAAAAATCTGGTTGCATTGTGCTTTCTTACTCTAAAATAGAGCCACAATTGATGGCATTGGGTAACTTAATGTGCAGTCTTCTTGAGCACCTTGGAAAGACAGCCTGTGTTTGAAATGGATGGGGTAAATAGAAATGAAATGAATACCTCCATGTGTAGAAATAAGAGCAGGTGTTAAAAATTCTTCAGCAAGACCCAAAACATTTTAGTCAAGTTGGCTAATATAGACACTAATTTTTCAGTTAGAAATGTAGCCTTTTCAAAAAGAAATGAGTACCCAGTATCTTCCTGTTCATACATACAGACAAGGAAAAAGTCCTGAGACTGAAAATCAAGCAGAGGGTAGGGAAAGACTGAAAAAGGAGGCTGGTTACTACAGATTGGTAATTAATGGAGTTTATTAAGGGAAACTTACACACCAGGCATGTTTTGGTAGGTTCCAAGACAAAAATGGATCCCCACATCACTGGGAAGGTGCCAAATAATTAATTATATAATATAAAAGAGGGATAGTAATGAGTACTAGTGAATGCTACCAGGTACAGAAAATTACATAGTGGACCAGGTCAGGATAACAAGTTGTTCTAGGAACTTAGCAGGAGGCAAGAGAGGGGTGTGATTTATGTCATAATGAAGATAAATTACAACTTAATCTCTAAAGCAAGTTCTGGCCTGGGTCCAGTTTGCAGGATACACAGTGGTCACATCATGGAACAGTGCCTCCTCCACACTTCCTCAAATATTCTCCTCTTCATAATTAAAACTTAGGAGATGGTTCTTGATGTCTGAGATCCCAGTGTAAGAGCCCAGGCCAGGGATACTGGAGGATTCAGACCTGTTCAGGAGATAGCTGGGCTTTCCAGAAGGAATAGATAAGCTTTATGGTTCAAGTTAAGGTTGGTAGAAATGATCTGTGTATAAAAATAAAAAATTTCCAGTAGAGTAAAACAGACTTGTGTTCTAGCCTTCTGCCTCCTCTTCTTTTCAATATTTAATTGTTTCATACCACCTTTGGATGGGTTGACTACAACCCATATAAGAGGATATGCTTCTTTGTCCTGATTCTGGGAGCAGGGAGTCATCAATTTTCATACTCGAGTAACCTGATTACATGCAGGAAGTAGGCTTTTATCCTTTCTTGGAATAGGTGATTACCATTCTTTCCTCCTTTGTGATGGCTGTTTTTCACAGTGGTACCACCCAGTGATAGTCCTCGTTATCCAAACTAATCTCAATAGATTGCACAACTGGAGAGGCAGTGTCTGGGACATGATTATCCAATATATGTCTTTATTGGGTAATTATTCTTTATCAAATAGACAAAAAACAGAGCTTATTTTATACTTTCAATTTGTACCTACTGATAAACATATTGTTTTTATCAGATACTAATTTGAGGGTAGAATATATCTCCATTGCTTACAAAAAATAAGTTTGAATTAGAACAGTTATAAGAGCAACTTTTGATGTTTCCACAAAACGTAATAAAATTTTTCAGAAATGTGAATAAGTAGTAAAAATCTTGAATTCACCATTCACTTTCCTATATTCCCATGCTATTTCACACATGTTCACAACTCAAACTTGCCCTTTCTATGCAGGGCAGCACTAAGGGTCCTCAATCTTTGCACACTCCATTGTAGGAATGGTGAATGGATCAAAAATGAAGATCTACTTAGAGGCATGCAGTTGCCTCTCAGATGGTTATGCCTCACTTCTTTCATTCTCCATGGCCCACTGCCATTGTGAAAGCTGACACTTGCCAATATCGTAGGAATACTGGGAGGTAAACCTCTGTGCAACTGAGGAGATGATGAAGACGGTTGTTGGGCTAGTTAGACACTCAGGAGAGCATGTAGTTGCTGTCTTCTGCATAGTTAGGAGATCTGAGCTCACTTTGTTCTATAGTTGGGATTTAGGAGGAGCAAGCTTACCGAATATAAGAAAGTCATTTTTTACCAATTAGGAAAAATTCACTTCATTTATGACAAGTTTATGAATACTTTCCAGTAGGCAGAATCATGCACTACAGATTCCATGATAGAAACCACACGAATAGACATCAATTTAATTGTCCATTCCTAGAGTCATCATCTTTGTCAGTCTTTTCCAGAGCTATATGGCTCTCAAAAAAGTATAAGTAGCATTCTAGAGCTAGGATGGTAAGGAACTTAGAGTTTATCTGGTCTTATCCCCTATTTTACATTAGAAGAAACTGAAGTCCACAGAGGAGATATACACACACACACACACACACACACACACACACACACACATACATACATATACATGTATGTATATATGTATATTTTAGAGGCCCAGTGCACGAAATTCGTGCACGGGGGTGGGGGATGTCCCTTAGCCTAGCCTGGACCATCTTCAATCTGGGACCCCTCGAGGTATGTCTGACTGCCCATTTAGGGCCGATCCTAGTAGGATCGGGCCTAAATGGGCAATCGGACATACTTCTCACAATCCAGGACTGCTGGCTCCAAACTGCTCACCTGCTTGCCTTCCTAATTGCCCTTAACCGCTTCTGCCTGCCAGCCTGATCACCCCCTAACCACTACCCTGCCAGCCTAATTGATGTCTAACTGCTCCCCTGCCAGCCTGTTTGCCCTCAACTTCCCTCCTCTGCGGCCTGGTAACCCCTAATTGCCCTCCCCTGTAGGCTTGATCTCTCCCAACTGCCCTCCCTTGCAGGCTTGGTCCCTCCAAACTGCCCTCCCCTGCTGGCCTATTGTCCACAACTGCCTTCTCTTGCAGGGCCTGGAACCTCCCAACAGCCCTCCCCTGCTGGCCATATTGTGGTAGCCATCTTGTATCCACATGGGGGCAGGATCTTTGACCACAGGGGGGCAGCCCTCTTGTGTGTTGGAGTGATGGTCAATCTGCTTATTACTCTTTTATTAGATAAGATAGAGGTCTGGTGCATGGGTGGGGGCCAGCTGGTTTGCCCTGAAGAGTGTCCCAGATCAGGGTGGGGGTTCCCTTGGGGTGAGGGGAAGCCTAGGCAAGGGGCCTGTGGAAGTTTGTAGGCCAGCAACACCCCCCAGTGACCCAAGCGGAGGGCCTGGTATCTGGGATTAATCTATGTCTACAATTGAAACTTTGTAGCCTAGAGCAGAGTCAAGCCTTCTGCTTGCTCCAGGGTGGCAGCCATTTCTGTTTGAGACTTTGTAGCCTAGAATGGAGGCCTAGGCCAGCAACAGCAGGCTGAAAGCTTGGCTTCTTCTGTTGCCAGGGAAATCCAAGCCTCTGTTCTCTCCAGCTCAGTGGCTGCCGCCATTTCTGTATCTTTTGTAATTGAAATGTTTTAACATTGAGTGGATGCCTAGGCCCACAACAGCAGGTGGAAAACTTGGCTTCCTCTGTTGCCCTGGAAACCCAAGCTTTCCTCTTGCTCTCAGTGGCAGCAGCCATCTTTGTTGGGGTTTATTTGCATAATCTGCTCCTGATTGGCTGGTGGGCATGGCTGGTGGGTGTGGCTGGTGGGTATGGTGAAGGTACGGTCAAATTTGCATATTATTCTTTTATTAGATAGGATATGGCCAAATAAGATATCCTGTAGATTGCTTGCCATACTGCCTAATACTAAGTGCTCAACAAATATTAACTATTATAATTATACTAGAGGCCCAGTGCATGAAATTCATGATGGTAGGGTCCCTAGCCCTGGCCGGAGATCAAGGCTGACTGGGTTCTCCATTTGTAGGCTGGGACCTTCCTTCCAGCTGCCAGCTGCTGGCCAGGGCCTTCCTTTGTTCCACGTTACCCCCTGGTGGTAGGTGCACATCATAGTGAGTGATTGGTCTTGCAGTTGAACTCCCATGGGGACAATTTGCATATTAGGCTTTTATATATATATAGATTGGTCTGCAACTTGCTTTCTCAAATATATATACACATATACTATATATATATATATATATATATATATATATATATACTTAAAATATATAATATGAACTTTTTATAGACCTATTTCATTCAATTATGTAGATGTGTGACTAATTTTTTTAGTAGTTCTCTATTGATGGACATTTAGGTTATTTCTAATTTGTATTTTTTTCCCATTTCAAACAATGTACAATGAACATTTTTAAAGATCTGTCTTTCCATATCTATGTCTTATTTCTGTAAGCTAAATTCCTAGAAGTGGGATTGCTGAATGTATATATTTAAATTTTTAAAACCATAACCAAATATTTTTCAATAGTTATTCTACTAATTCCTACTCTATCAACCATGTATAGGAAGATTTCTCTACATCTTTGTCTGAACTGGATGTGATCAGTCATTTAAATATTGCTTTTTTCCAATCTGGAAGGTGAAAAAAAGAAATAACTTGTGATTGTTTTAATCTACATTTCAATTATTACTATTGAGATTGCACCCCTTTCCATATGTTTGCAAACATTTGCATTTTCCTGTGCATTTACTACCATACCCTTTGCTTCTTTTTCTACAGGTGTCTTTTCTTAATAATTTGTAGAAGTTATTTATTTATTCAACAAATACTTATTGAATGTACCAGATGTGGTCCTTGCACTGAGGATGTGACAATGAGCAATGAGTACTATTTATTAAACTTTTACTAAAAATCAAAGACAATGGTAAGTGATTCTCACAAGGATATTTATGAACTGAGAACTGTTGCTTCTCCTCATTGGGTAGTTAAACTGAGATTCACAGAGGCTATAGGATTGCCTAATATTATATACCTATATATAATGGCAGAGCCAGAACTTCAATCCAGATTCAGTTAACTCTCTTCATTATACTAGGAACTGTGGGTGAGGAGAGTCACAAGAACGTGCAAGAGATGGTGGCCTGGGAGACATGGTTACCTGCAGCAAGTGCTTCAGTCTGAAATTAATTCTGAGAACCATGACGGAGTAATACTGTTGAGAATAGTTCAATTAAGAACATTAAGTCTTTGTTACAAGTATCACAAATATTACTTTCCAGTTATGTTGCATGAGAAGTGTTTTTTTTGGGGGGGGGGGGGCAGTTTTAAAAATATTTCAAAAATATCCTATCTAATAAAAGAGTAATATGCAAATTGACCATACCTCCGATCAAGCCATGCCCACAAGCCAATCAGGAGCAAAAAAATCCCAACCAAGATAGCTGCAGCCACTGAGAGCAGGAGGAAGGCTTGGGTTTCTCCGACAATGGAGGAAGCCAAGCTTTCTGCCTACCCTTGCTGGCCTAGGCCACCACTCAATGCTACAAAGTTTCAATTATAGAAGATATATCCCAACAGAAATGGCAGCAGCCACGGAGCTGGAGAGAGCAGGGGCTAGGATTGCTCAGGCGATGGAGGAAGCCAAGCTTCTGTAGCCGTAAAGCTAGGCCTCCACTAAGCTACAAAGTTTCAATTATTTAAATAAACCCAAACAGAAATGGCTGTCGCCAAATAGTGAGCAGAAGGATTAGCTCTGCTCCAGGCTACAAAGTTTCAATTGTAGAACATAAATTAATTCCATATCCCAGGGCCTCTGCTTGGGTTGCTGGAGGGCGTGGCCAGCCTGAAAACCACCACAGGCCCCTCGCCCAGGCTGCCCTGTGCCCAAAGGGAACCCCCACCCTGATATGGGACACCCTTCAGGGCAAACCAGTTGGCCCCTACCCATGTACGAGGCCTCTATCCTGTCTAATAAAAGAGTAATTTTCAGATTGACCATCACTCCAACACATAAGAGGGTTGCCCCCATGTGGTCAAAGATCCTACCACAAGATGGCCAGAAGGGGAGGGCCATTGGGAGGTTCCAGACCTGCAAGGGAGGGCTGTTGTGGGTGATCAGGCCAGCAGGGGAGGGCAGTTGAGAGGGACTAGGCCTGCAAGGTAGGGCAGTTGGGGGTGATCAGACCTGCAGGGAGGGCAGCTAGGGGTGACCAGGTTGGCAGAGAAGGGAAGTTGGGGGCAAACAGGCTGGCAAGGGAGCAGTTAGACATCAATTAGGCTGGCAGGGTAGTGGTTAGGAGGTGATCAGGCTGGCAGGTAGAAGCGGTTAGGGGCAATCAGGGAGGCAGGCAGGTGAGCAGTTGGGAGCCAGCAGTCCTGGATTGTGAGAAGGATGTCTGTCTGCCCGTGTAGGCCTGATCCTACTGGGATCAGGCCTAAATGGGCAGTCGGACATCCCTTGAGGGGTCCCAGATTGGAGAGTGTGCAGGCTGGGCTTGGGGACATTCCCTGCCTACTGTGCATGAATTTTGTGCACTGGGCCTCTAGTTTTGAAATATTCTTGGTACTGATGTAAATTTAAATATTATGTCATCATATCTGTCAGATATTTTTCTTATGATTTCTGGATTTTATTTCTCACCTAGAAAGGCATCTTCCAAATATATATTTTCAAAATTTTATGTAACATATCATTTTAGCACTTCATGACCTTGGTTTTTAAAATTCATAGAGCACTTATTTAGGGTTTGACTTTAACTTTAAATAATCCAAATAAACCTTTTCCTAAACAGAAATGTATTCTATCTCATTTACTGCCATTTTTAATTGAAGTTATCTGTTGCTTAAAGGATTTTGATTGAGAGAAGGCTATAGAGAGAAAGGCACTGATAAAAAGTTTGCTTTAAATTTTTTTATATTTCTATTGGTTTTGAGAGGACTTTATGTATCTTTCTGAAGTTGGGCACACAAGTGAGTACATATAGAAATGTATAATGATCAGTAACTGGTTGATTCTTCTTAAACCAGTATGTTGGAAGAGAAAGAATTTGGACTTTCAAATCAATAACTTGAGTTTAAATTTTTGCTACATTACTTATCAGCTGAATGACTTTTAGAATTACTTAACGTCCATGAAAACCAATTCCTTTTTTCCTGTAAACATGGGGTGGGATACTCAGCTAATAAGGTAAAGATTAATTAAGATAATGTGGGAGAGGTGAAAAAAAAACCACTCAGTAATTGGCCAATCACAATCCCTCAGAAAATAATAGTTTAGTTATGTTTATCATGTTTATTGTCATGTTACATATGATTGAGAAATTTATGTTTCCTAATCCAGTAGAGAAGGATATCAGCTAGAGGTCACAAGACAAAATAACAGAGAGGGGAGACCTGCACACAGTGAAAACTCCAGAGCTATGCAGAGGTTCTGCCTGAAGCGAGGTCTAAAGAGAGCATATATGTGCAAAACTACTTGAGTCAAGAAAAAAATAAACATTCAAAAATAGGTAATAGTGTCTGGCACTCACACAGGGCTGGGAATAGTGTCTGTTTATCTCAGCCAGATTGGAAAATCTCAGGATCCATGCGGAACTATATACTATAGTACACAGAAAAGTATTGCTTCAGTGGTGGGGAATAAATATCCCCAAACTGAATGTTACTGTAGTTCTGTCTAACAAATCTTAGTAGGAAGAACTGAAAGGACCAAACCATTTCCAAATAACTATATTCTACAGTAAATCTCAAGTGTATTTGGAGGTATACAAATTATTCAGCATGCAAAAAAGATAAAATCACAAGATCCTGCATACAGAGACCATTAGCAGGCATGCAAAAACAAAAGTAAAAACAAAACAAAACAAAAGAAACAAAAAAACTAAAAGGATAAAAAAGTCAATCTGTTTAAACTAACACAGACCTGACTCAAATGTTAGAAATAACAGATAAGGACATTAAATCAGGTATAACTGTATTCCATATATTCAATAAATTAAGACATAAAGAAAGACCCAAGTCAAATTTATAGAGATTATAACTACACTGTATAAAATAGAAAATATACTGGATGGTATAATTAACAAATTAGACAATGGAAAAGAAAAAAAATAATGGATTTAAAGGGATAGCAATAGAAAGCATCCAAAATGAAACTCACAGAAAATACAATTTTTTAAAAAAACAAGCAGAGAAGATGGCAGCATAAGTAAACACCTAAACTGCTGCCTCACACAACAATTTCAAAACTACAACTAAAAGACAAAACAGGCATCATCCAGAACCACAGGAAAGCTGGCTGAGTGGAAATTCTACAACTAGAAGGAAAGAGAAAAGCATACGAAGACTCAGAGGAATGCAAAAAGCTGAGGTATGGACACATGCACTTGGAGAGAATGGGCAGCTGAGTGCCTGGCTGGCTTTCTCTGGTGGGATGGAGACAGAAGCTCCTGACTGCACTGAACCCCAGTTACGACTGCATTGAACCCCAGGTCCTGGCGAGACCCTGAGGACCCAGGCTCATATGGAGGGAATTTGGACTGTCAGGAAAAGAGAAAAATACACAGAAAAGCACACAGGGAGCCGCAAAAGGCAGAGGTTTGGAGGCATGTGCGCAAGTGCACAGAGAGGACTGACTGCTGAGTGTGCCACTGGCTTTCTCAAGTGGGAGAGAGACAGGAGCTCCCAATTGCGCTGAACTTCAGTTCTAGGCAAGAATCTGGAAATCCAGATTCATTGGGGGAGAAACTGGACTGGATGGCAGTGGGCAAAACTCGAGGGCAGCATTCTCTCAGAGGTGCTTGCAGTGATTACTGAGGGACACTGAGACACTGGGACCCCACAGGGCAGGGCTGATGGGAAGCCAAGGCTATCTGCTCAGCCCTGAGACTCCGCCCCATCCAAGCTAAGCACAGAAGCTTTTGCAATTTTGCAAGTCTTGACTCATAAGGCTGTCTCCAACATAGAAGTTCTCCCAGTGTAGACACAGCTGATCCTCACAGCCAATTGTCCTGGAGGTCAATTCCTCCCAGTGATACCAACAACAATACTTAACTACAACAAGGCTGTACACACAGTCCAAAAGATGCACCAAGAGTGTCCACCTCAGGTAACTGGGGAGGCTGAGCCACTGGGCCATATAGGACACCTAGCACACAAAGCTACTCTACCAACTCAGAGAAGCAGCAAAAATGCAGAGACAAAGAAATAGGTCACAAACAAAAAAAATGGAAGAAAGCAAATGACTGGATATAGAGTTCAAAACCATGGTTATAAAGTTTTTAAAGAATATCCTGGAAAAGGCCAATAAATTTAGCAAGGCCCTTGAGGATATGAAACAGAACCAACTAGAAATTAAACATACATTGACTGAAATAAAAAATATTATACAGAGACCCAATATCAGACTAGAGGTATGTAAGAATCAAGTCAATGATTTGAAATACAAAGAAGCAAAAAACACCCAACCAGAAAAGCAAAAATAAAAAAGAATAAAAAAATTTGAAGATAGTGTAAGGAGCCTCTGGGACAACTTCAAGCATACCAACATTAGAATTATGGGGGTGCCAGAAGAAGAGAGAGAGCAAGATACTGAAAACATATTTGAAGAAATAATGCCTGAAAACCTCTCCCACCTGGTGAAAGAAATAGACTTACAAGTCCAGGAATCACAGAGAACCCCAAACAAAAGGAACCCAAAGAGGACCACACCAAGAAACATTATAATTAAAGTGTCAAGAGCAAAAGACAAAGAGAGAATATAAAAAGCAGCAAAAGAAAAATACTGAATTACCTACAAGGGAGCACCCATACAATTGTCAGCTGATTTCTCAACAGAAACTATGTAGGTCAGACAGGAATGGCAAGAAATATTCAAAGTGATGTATAACAAGAATCTACAACCAAGATTACTCTACCCAGCAAAGCTATCATTCAGAATTGAAAGTCAGATAAAGAGCTTCACAGATAAGAAGAAGCTAAAGGAGTTCTTCACCACCCAACCAGTATTATATGAAATGCTGAAGGATATTCTTTAAGAAGAGGAGGAAAAAGAAAAAGGTAAAGATAGAAATTATGAGCAACAAATACATATTTTATCAACAAGTGAGTCTAAAAACCAAGTGAATAAAAAATCTGGTGAACAGAATAAACTGGTAAATATAATAGAATCAGGGGCATAGAAAGGGAGTGGACTGACAATTTTTGGGGGGAAAGGGGTGTGGGGGTGCGGGAAGAGACTGGACAAAAATCATACACCTATGGATGAGGATGGGGGGGTGGGGAATAAGAGCAGAGAGTGGGGTGGGAACTGGGTGGAGAGGAGCTATGGGGAGAAAAAGAGGAACAATTGTAATAATCTGAACAATAAGGATTTATTAAATAAATAAAAAAAGAATGGCCATGAATTCTTTATCATGAATATGGGGACAGCTACATGGGATGAATTATCTTTCTCTCTCTGCTTTTGTATGTGTTTGAAATTTCCCATTAAAAATGTTAAAAAGTAAAAAAATAAATAAATAGAGTATCAGTGAGCTGGGGAACAACTTCAAGTAGACTAATACATGTGTAATAGGAGCCCTGAAGATGAGGGAGACAAAAGTAATTGAGGAAATGAAGGCAAAAGTTTTCTAAAAACTATAGATCCATAGATTTGAGAAGTTCAATAAAACATGAAAACGACATCAAGGCACATCATAATTGATTTGCTTAAAATCAGTGATAAAGAGAAAATATTAAAAGCGGTCAGAGAAAGAAGTTACTTATCCTATATAATAAAAGGCTAAATGCAAATCAACTGAACTGCACGAAGACATGTTGTTATGACATGCACTTACCACCAGGGGGCAGATGCTCAATGCAGCATCTGCCTCCTGGTGGTCAGGGTACTCCCACAGTGGGAGTGCTGCTCAGCCAGAAGCCCTCAGCCTGGCTCATGGCTGGTGAGCTCAGGGCAGTGGCAGGAGCCTCTCCCACCTTTGCAGCAGCACTAAGATGCCCAACTCATGATTTAGGCCCACTCCCATGCGCCAGGCTGAAGGATTCCCCCCCACACCAAGTACATGAATTTCGTGCACTGGGCCATTAGTACTAGTATAAACTGGAATAAAAATGAAGATGATAGAATTCTCACTGGAAACAATACAAACTAGAAAACAGTAGAACAACAGATTTAAAGAACTGAAAAACACATACAAAACTAGTTTAAATGAAGTTAAAAATGTTATTTTTAGACGTATAAAAGTAAAAATATTCACCAGCAGATAAAACCTATACAAAATTTTAAGGATAGTATTCAGACAGGAAGAAAATGGTATTGAATGAAAATAAAGATATCCTATCTAATGAGAGAGTAATAAGCAAATTTCACTGTACCTTCTTCGCTACACCTACAAGCCACGCCTGCCAGCCACGCCCACCAGACAATCAGGAGTGGGGGACAGAGCCAAGGCAGCCAGTGAGTGT
This sequence comes from Antrozous pallidus, assembly GCA_027563665.1. NCBI lineage: Eukaryota > Metazoa > Chordata > Mammalia > Chiroptera > Vespertilionidae > Antrozous > Antrozous pallidus. The sequence continues at coordinate 67,552,850 of CM050512.1, forward strand.
GCGAGGCAGGGGGCAGGGCTGAGGCATGCTTGAGGAGGTCAGCGAACATGAGGGGGGAGGGGCCTGGGGCCTGGTGTTCACCAGCTGCCAGGGCAGAGGAGGCTGGTGAGTGTGTGAGGCGGGGGGTGGGGCTGAGGCACAGGTGAGGCGGGGAGGGGCCACCAAGGTCCACACGAGGCCAAATGAGTGTGGGGTGCCCCTGGGGCTGGGCGGATGCTGCTGGGGCTAAGACCTGGGCTGGGGGAGCAGGGCCGAGGTATCCAGCAAGTGCTGGACCCCTGGGAGCTGGTGGTCTCCGAGTGGTTGCTAGTGGGCGGAGCTAAGGCCAGGGCCGGAGGGGCGGGGCCAAGGTGGCGGGGCAGAGCCAGCCATCGACCCCTTTGAGGGGGCAGGTTGGGCTGAGGGATCACCCACCCCCCAGTGCACAAATTTCGTGCACCAGGCCCCTAGTACAAAAATAAATGAAGAACACAAGAAATGGTAATTAGAAGGATCCTATTTCATAAAAAAATAATATACAAATTGACCATCACTCTAACACACAAGATGGCTGCCACAAGATGGCCAGAAGGGGAGGGCAGTTGAGAAGGACTATGCCTGCAGGGGAGGGCAGTTAGGGGTAACCAGGCCAGCAGAGGAGGGCAGTTGGGGGAACCAGGCCTGCAGGGGAGGGCAGTTGGGGGTGGCCAGGCCAGCAGGGGACAGCAATTAGGGGCAATTGGGCTGGCAGGGGAGCAGTTAGGTATCAATCAGGCTGGCAGGGGAGTTGTTAGGCGTGATCAGGCTGGCAGGCAAAAGTGGTTAAGGGCAATCAGGAAGTCAGGCAGGTGAGCAGTTGGGAGTCAGCAGTCCTGGATTTTGAGAGGGATGTCCAACTCCCTGTTTAGGCCCAATCATACTGAGATCAGGTCTAAACAGGTAGTCGGACATCCCTGAAGGGGTCCCAGATTGGAGAGGGTACAGGCTGACCTGAGGGATATCCCCACCCCCGTGCATGAATTTTGTGCACCGGGCCTCTAGTAATTATATAAAATTTATTTTCTTATTTAAAGTTTTTTAAAAGACAATCAAGTGTTTAAGCAAAAATAATTACAATGTAACATGTAGCTTATAATGTATAAGAAGCAAATGTGTGACAACTATGGTACAAAGACCAGATAGGAGGAAATGAAAGTATGCTGCTGAAAGGTTGTCATGCTATATGTGAAGTGGCAAATATCAACTGACAGTACACTGTGACAAATTAAAGGTATACATTGTAAACCCTAAAGCAACCACTAAAATAAGAAATCTGAATTATAGCTAATAAGCCAACTAAGAAAACAAATTTGAATCTTGAAAAGTTTAAACAATCCAAATAAAGCAGAAAAAAAATGAAAAAGAGAACAAAGAAGAGATAGGAAAAATAGACGCTAGGAAGGTGATCTATGTAAACCTAACCATACTAATAATTATGGTAAGAGCAAGTGATCTAATTACTCCAATCAATAGACAAATATTGTTGGACCCAAATAATGGTGGCTATGAGGCACTTACATTAAATATCAACATATCAACATGCACATGAATTAAAAACTGGAAAAAGATATACCAAGATAAAATCACATAAAGGAAAACCAGAGTAACTACAGGTTACTATACTATCAAGTGAATTAGATTTCAGAGCAACAAAATATTACCTGGGATAAGAAGATCATAATGTAATAATAAAAATGTTATTTTTTGAGATGATGTAAAAATATTAAATATTAATGAACCTCGTAACAGAGTATCAAAATAAATAAAGCAAAATGAAATAAGAAAGTGCACAGAGTGTATATTTTAACTAATACTCCTTTCTCACTAATTGATGGAACAAGATGACAAAATTCAGTGAGTGTTCAAAGATTTGAAAAATGGAATTAACCAACTTGACCTGATTGACATTTGTGGAACAGCAGAATACACATTTTTTTTTCAAGTGATGCATGTGATGTATAAACCTTTTCTGGTCCATGAAATAAGTCTCAATAAAGTTAAAAAGGACTCTAGTCCTACAAAGTATGTTCTTTGAAAACAGTGTAATTCTATAAGAAAACAGTGACAAAAATGTCTCTGGGAACCTCCAAATAAGTGGAAATCAGATTAGAAACTTCTAAATAAACTGTGGGCCAAATAAGAAATCAAAAGGGAAATTTGGAAGCATTTTAAAATAAATGAAAAAGAAAAAATACAATTTAATTTGTGCAATGCCATTTATGGGGAAACTTACAACATTCATCATCCATAATTAACAAGAGGAAGGATCTCAAATCAGTGACCTTAAGTTCTACCTAAAACAACTAGAAAAAGAAGACCAAATGAAACTCAAAGTACACAGAAGAAAGGAAACAATAAAAATCAGAGTCGAAATCAATGAAATAGAAAAAAAATGACAGAAAAAGAACACTGAAATCATATTTCCTAGAGACGATCAATAAAATTGATGATCCTCTAACCCAATTAATCAGGATAAAAAGAGAGTAATCAGTGAATACCAATCACCAATATCAGAAATGAAAGTGGTGACATCATCACACATTCTACAAATATTATAAGAATAATAAAGGAATATTATTGCCCTGACTGGTGTGGCTCACTTGGTTGGAACTACATCTCATTACTGAAAGGTCAAGATGTACATCTTGATTCATGGTCAAGAGGCACATTTAGGTTGAGAGTTTGATCCCCTGCTCCAGTTGGGTTATGTCTGGGAGACAGCTGATCTATGTTTCTCTCTCTGTGTCTCTCTCCCCATCTCTCTAAAAATAAATGATCATGCCCTTGGGTAAAGATTTAAAACAGGAATATTATAAATAACTTTAAGCTAATACATTAAAAAACTTAGATAAGACATACAAATTCCTTTAAAGACAAAGTATTCTTTCACCCTAGCAAAGCTAAATAATTTTATAGCTCTATATTTATTAAAGAAATAGATTTGGTAATTAAAAACTTTCCATACCCTGCCCCCTAAATCTTCAGTTTCAGATGGATCAGTGGTAAGTTCTACCAAATATTTAAGGAGGAAATAATACCAATTCTATAAAATCGCTTTCAGAAAACTGAAGAGAAGGTAATACTTGCCAACTCATTCTGTGAGGCCAGCATATTATTTTGATACCATAACCAAAGCCATTGCAACAAAAAATGACTATAAACCTATACCCTCATGAATATAGATGCAAAAATTCTTAAACATAATTTTAGCAAATCAAATCCAATAACAGACAAAAAGAAAAAGAATGATACATCACGATCAAGTGAAGCTTACCAGCAATGCAAATTTGGTTTAGCATTCAAAAGTCAATGTAATGAATCTTTTTAATGAATTTATTCTGTTTATTAATAGATGCAGAAAAAGTATTTGACAAAATCTAGCATATATTCCTGATCGAAACTCATCAAACAAGGAGTGAAAGTGGATTCATTTAAAGAGCCTCTATAAAAAGAAAAAAAAATCCAAAGCTAAGGGTGAAAGACTACTTTTCCCCTAATATAAAAAAAAGATGAGAATATCTGCTCTCATCACCCATATTCATCATCATACAGAGGTTCTAGGTGGTACAATAAGGAAAGAAGGAGTTTATATATTTCATGATTCCATTAATACAAAGTCTTGAAAAATGCAAACTAATTTATAATAACAGGAAGCAGATATATGATTGCCCCGGTTTTGCTTGGGACCCTGAAAGGTAGGAGGAAGGAATTAAATGGGCTATAAAGATAATTTTGGAGGTGATAAACATGACAAATTCTTTAACCTGATTATGGTGATGGTTTCAGAGATGTCTATGTGTGTCAAAACTTACCAAATCATATGCTTAAAATACATGCAGCTTATTGTATTTTTGCTATAAAAATAAATATAGGAATGGACAAAGAGGGGGGAAAAGATAAAGGGCTATAAATTCAAAGATCAGTGTATGGGGTAAATTTACAGTGTGGATTAGGAAATTTAGAAATAAATTTATTTATTAATGAACCAGATTGTCTCCAGTGTCTAAGTAATGCTCAAATAGGAAGTTAGATGTAGTGGGCTGAACATTATCTTTTTCTAATCATCAGGTTGCCATTTAGTGGCTCTCCAGGAAACCAGCAATAATGCACTAATTGCCCAAGTGGAGCCAGTGACTCCCTGGGGACTCAGCACAACTCTCAAGTCTCAGAGCATCTGATTCTCAGCCAGAGGCCTCAGCAGCAAATAGGGAAAATGGCATGGAATCCTCAACATCCTGTCCTAGGAAAAATCTATCCTATCACAAAAATATCATCAATTTCCCAGGTTTTCCACCTGTGCCCTGAGCCATCTCTAAGCCTGCTCACTAGGTAGAGCTAGCAATTATGATGGAGGTGGTGACAGCAGCCCTCAGTGCTCAACATTTACTGAGCACCAGTTCTGTCCCAGCTACTGTATTCAGAGCTCAGAGAGCAGCCTCTTCTGCATAGGTGCAGGGCCACAGTCAACAATCTCTACTTAGTTTACGAGGCAGAAGATAGTCCTTATCACAGTTGGCTCTGGGCATTTTGCAAATCTTTTCTTTGCCAGGTCTTTCTCAAGGTTAAAATAAGGAAATAAGTACCAAGCTTATGTCCTTACCTCATGTGTCTTGCACATTAAGCTTGACTTTGTGGCTCTTCATGTGTGTGCACTTTAGATATCATCAACTGAGTTATTTCATGATTCAGACACTATTCTAAGAACTTTATTGGATTAGCATATTTAACCCACATAAGAACCCTGTGAGTTAATAATATTATTATCATCCTTTAAAAATGAAGAAACTGAGGCATGGAGGGGCTTAGTAACTAGCCCAACTTCTCAGAGCTAGTAAGAACTGATGGAGCTAGGACTTGAACCCAGGCATTCCAATTCAAGAGCCCACATCCTTTTTTTTTTTCTATAACACTAATTAAACTGAGTAAAGGGGAAGACTGATGGGCTGTGAGCCAATCTTCTTTGCCAAGTGAAAAGCGTTCTGTTTTGTGGTCACAGGCTCCTTAAGAGGTTTGTTTATTGGTGACAAGCAGTATCAAGTGAAAGATATATAATGGCTCATTGTGAAGCCATTCTGATGGCTTAGAAAACAGCTCACATCCCAGTGAGTGCCCACAATGCAATCTCATCCAGAGATCCTGACTTTTCCTTCATCCCATCTCTGCCCAAACTGATTTTGGGAGGGGTGGGGGCCACAGAGTAAGTGGGGAAAGCGGGACCTGGAGCACTGGACAGGGGAGGATTACTGCCCATTGCTGGACACTATCAGAGTGAAAAAGGAGGGGCTGAGCTTTGTTTTTGAGGCTCAGAGGGAGAAAGTCACAGGAATCAGATTTCAAAATACAGTAAGGAAAAGAAGTGACTTCTGGAAGACCTTGAATAGACAAACATTTCCCGATGACAGCTATATTCTTCATAACTTATAAATATCAACTAACATCCTTGCTTATTAAACCAATATCTAGTTTTTAATAGGAGAACTGAAATTGTTTTCTTTTAGACACTAGGTCTCGGCTTCCCAATTGTCCCTCCTGGTATCCATTCTCCAAAAGTGCTAATTTAATCCAGTAGCTGCCTAACTCTGGACCATAGGTCTTGTTTTCTCATCCATGTTGCCCCTAGCGACCCACAATGTCTTGAGCCAGAGGAATCCGGGAATATGACAAGGACCCTCATTCTTCTCTGGCTTTTGTCTTGGTTCTAGCAGATCTGATTGATGGCCTATCTGCCTTGTCTTTTGCTACCCATGATCTGATATTACAAAGGACTCCTTAGGCTTCAGGGCCACAGGCTGCAGATCTCTGCTCACTTGCCTTCATCTTATATCTAAATCATCACTGTATCAGGCATGGTCTTCTCCAGGCCAGAGAGTAACCCCAAGGCTGGTGCTTCCCTTTTATATTCTTTACATTTTCTGTGCATACACAATGCATGTGTTTAATAAACATGGGTGACCTAAGAAATGTTTGATTTTTCTAATTTTAAAGTCCTGTAGGGAAACAGTTGCTTTCACATAACTTGACTCTAGATAGGGAGATCCTAAAGAGAAGGTGCAAGGTCTGAATTTCCTTAGTTATGCTTCTGGCATAATGCTTGTGCTATCAAGGGGTTTTCTGCACAAAAGATTTCATTTTCACTTAAATTCAGTGAGACCTCAGTAAAAAACATGGTATAGAAAGACACATTACAGAGAAGACTGGAAACATAGTCCATACCTTTAAAAAAGAAAAGAGGAGTGATCTTTTTTGGTTTTTTTTCCCCCACCCTATATAAAAGGACCATACTAATAATAAGCAATAACAGTGTTAATGAAATTAGGTTTAATGATGAACTATTATGAATCCTTATTATGATTGTTGTGATTGGCATGGTTCTACTGTTGATATATTAAGTAATTTCTAGCAATTGAGAAATTCAAACTAGATCTCAACCATAAGGTACTGGGTAATAAGGGAAAAAATCACAGCAATAAAGAGCAGCTAGATTTTGAAACTGTGGAGTGACTTTGAGCAGGTATGCATGAGGAGCTATGCAGAAACTACACATGGGTAGGTATAGGACTCTAGGAAAGTAACAATATAGCAGAGGGTCTGGTTGATGGTAAAATGCATTGTGCATTGAGTACCAATATTCCCATTGCAGGGACAGAAGTGGGAGGTTCCTGTCCTTAATCCACATCATCCTCATCTTTTAGTATCCTGTTACCACCTTGAAACGCTCTTTCCAATTCGCTTTTTCCTTCTTGAATCTTACCCCTCCTCCATCCCCTCTTCTGTTGTCTCTTTTTTCCCCTCTCATCCTTGAAATATAGATCCTTTCATCTGCTATTCTCAGCCCTCTACTCTTTTCTTTTATACTATTCCTCCGAGAACTTATTCACTATCAAAGGGTCAACTACCACTTCTAAGCTGTTAACTCCCAAGTCTTTATTTCCTCTGCAGCTCCTCTTTCCAAGCAAGGATACACAATTGCTTACTTGATTTCCTACCTCATTTTCACATATTGTGTCATTTAGAGCTCAAGTTGCTTCAAATTAAACTCTGCCCAAACTAGCTATTTTTACCAAAGTCTTTCTAAGAAAGGCATCACTATTCCCTTAATTTCCAGCTGTTCCTCACCCTCCATAGCTAATCACTCCTCAAGTAACATGCCTTTGATCTTCACAATTCTCTCATCTATTTCCATGATGAATGCCATGGCCATAGTTTAGGCTTCTCTCTCTCTCTCTCTCTCTCTCTCTCTCTCTCTCTCTCTCTCTCTCTCTCTCTCTCTCTCTCATTTGAACAATAAAAATTTATTAATTTTTAAAAAAATAAAGTGGAAAATTTGAATTCAAGGCTCACTTCTAAATCGTGCTTCAAATCAGACAGTGGTGAGACCATTCTCCAGGGCATCCATCTCTTTTCCCAGGCATCCTCACCTTTGGGACAGCATGTCCAAATTTTCTTAGGGGGAAAGAGGATAAACAAACAGTCCTGAGTGGAGAATTCATCAGGGCAAGTAAAACATATCCAACACCAAGCAACAAGTATCATGAGAACATGCAATAGCTCTACTTAAATGTCAGCTCCTCCAAGGGGCTTCCTAATCATCCAGTAGTCACTGTTTCCCAGCCTCACCCTTTCATCACTCCATAACGCTTTTGCTGGTACACAGCGCCTGAAATTAGCTTGTCTATTTTATTCACCTATACCAAGAACAGTATTTAGCACAGAAAAGGTACTCAGTAAGTACCTGCTGAATTTATTGAGTGCTTGCTAAGTGCCTGGCAGTGGGGAGTGACAGTACAAACAATACCCCTGTATTACTATATTCCTCTTTACACAAGAAAATGAGTCGGGGAAGGGATAACTAGTAATGTCTGCATGTCTCCCATGCAGACAGCAGACTGGGATCTGCTGACTACAGGACCAGTGTAGTGGGCAAGATGTTTCCACTTTAGGCTCTTATCTCTTATCTGTACTATTGAAATGGCTTCCAAATTGATTTTCCTGACCTAATAATCTCATACTGCGTCATTCCATCTAAAATCTGCTGTCAAATGAACTTCTCTAGAATATTGTTAGGATGTTTCATTCCTTAATAAAAAATTCTTATGATACTCATTATCTATTGACTAAAGGACAACTCATATAATTATTCATTGAACAAATATTTATTGAACACCTACTATGTGACATGCACTTGCTTGGTATTGGGGTTTCAGCAGTGAGTAGGATAGAAAAGATTATTTTCTTCATGGCTTTTGCCTTAGAGTGAGAAGACAGGCAGTAAATAAGTAAGCAAGTAAGCAGAATAATTTACTGCTATGAAGAAAATGAAATGTAGCCAGCGGCTAGTGAATGAGTTGCTGGGTGGAGAGGGATTTTAATGATTTGGGCAGGGTAGATTTTTTAGGAAGAAAATGAATAATGAGCAGAACCTGATCATCTGGAGATCTAAGAGAAGAGCACTTCAAGTAGAGAGAATATCAAATGCAAAGGTCCTGAGGAAGGAAGGCAAATTACTTATCATTCTTGGCTCCTTATTCAAGTTAGCTTTTAAGTCTAATCTTATAAAAATCCTCCATACAATATTCAGCTTTTAGCCAAAGCATTCTTTGTACTGTTCTTCAAACATGCCTTTGCATTCCTGCCCCAAGATTTTGTCCATTCTTTTCTTGCCAATGGAAAGCTCTACCCTTTCCTATTTATGACTATTAAAAGTAAACAAAACTGCGACTGTGAGGAACTGATAGATCTGTTCCAGTCACGAGGATGGTCCAGAGATGGGAGACACTGACGACACCTTGCCATGCTAGCAGTCGGCAGCTGTGCAAGTCTGCAGGCAGCCCAGGACCAAACCAGAGAGGATGGATCTTGCATTGCCACGATGTGTCCACCATCTGGATACCATTGCTGACATGTACACATAAAGAATTATTTGACACTGAAACTGGGACTCAGAACAGTTGGACATTGAAACTGAGACTGAAACATTTTTTGTTCTTATACATTTATTTCTAGTATGCAGAGGCAAGATATTTTGAAGAAAAGAAACAGGGGAGAGTGATTGATATAGAGGCAGGGTGGCCTTGAACAGGCTGTCAAGCTACAGGGGAAGGCTTGGGTGCGTGGGAGGCAGATGCAGGGGGAGATCAACTGAAGGACTTGTATGCATGCATATGAGCATAACCAATGAATGAAAGACACTGGGGAGGGGAGGGGGCAGGGTGGGGATATGTGCTGGGGGGTAGGGGAGGCTGGGGGAGGATAAGGGGGAGGGGGAAAGGAAAACATGTACTACTATTAATTATAAGTTATACTGCAAAAAAATCAATAAAAAAATATATTTTTTTAAAAAGTCAACAAAACTAAGTTCAGAAGCCACTCCTTCTATGAAATCATTGCTGATTACCCCCAGTAAAAATCTATCTTTTCCTTACTGAAATCTTCTTGCACATGTGGGAACCTCTAATCTCATACTTGCCACATCCATATATTTCTATAGGGGGCTGCCTTCTGGAAAATACATCATAATTTGAAATATATAAGCCAAATCAGAACTTGCTCATGGCGACTGTGTCATGTTGATGGCTATACGCCCAGTCAAGGGCTTGATTGCCAGTATAGAGAGAAATGTTCCAAAACAATAAATATAAGAAACTCTTCCTAATAAATCCATATTCTATCTTAGAATTATTTAAATTTTATTTTAAGCAGGAGAACCTCCCTCTCCTCGCCCCCTTCTCTCCTCCCCCCCGCCCCCCCCCAGTAATATATACCTATATTTCCTAGTATATAAAGCAGTGTTTGTCTGGTCAAAGCAGAAAAAGGAGGCTCAGGGGTCTTCCTGCTCAGCTTATTTGACCTCTATAGGCAACAGATCCACCCTCTACACCCCTCTACCCCCAGAGCCCTGAGACCTCTGTGGAACCTTAGGGCTTCAGAAACATGATTCAACAATGCACAGCCTTATCCAACACAAACCATCCTATATAATAAAAGAGTGGTATGCAAATTGTCCCTTCGACAGGGAGTTCTTCCAGGAGTTTGACCAGGGGGCAGGGCAAGCCAGGGGAAAGGAGGGAGTACCTGGCCAGCCTCCACCAGCCACATGAATGTCATGCACTGGCCCTCTAGTATGTAAATAATTTTGATTAACCTCATGTCTTTAATTTCTTTAGATGAACTCAAATGGAGGATTTGAGGACAGTGGAGACTAGAGGAGGCCATTGCTATAGGGTTCACAGAAATAGCTAGCCATAGTACTCACAGGACACAGTTTCTGAGTTTCCATCTTGATCCACCTTTTTAAGCTAACTCCTCCTTTTCCTTTGGATCTCACATAGACGTCACTTCTTCCTGGAAATCTCTCCTGCCACAAAGCCTGAGTTAGATTCCTCTTTTACAGGGTTGTGCATCACCTTGCACTTTCCTAGCCACAGCTCCCTATTGCAACTGCATGTTACACTGTAATTTTAACAGTGGCGCCTCCACTGTTCTAAGAGCACCATATGGCCAGCAACTATACCCATCTTGTTAACCCCAGAATTTCCATTGCCACCAATGACCAATGCATGGTCAAGGTAGGTGCTCTGGTATTGGATGGATGGATGGATGGAAATAGGCAAAGAGCAATTCAAAGCAGGAGAAGACAAGGAATGGGGCCTCACCAGCCTGAGCCAATCTGAAGCACTCTGATGCCATATAGTGTTGTAAGGAATATTGTGAAGTGCCTTGTATTGTGGCCCTGCATATATGTTTTGTATCCTTTTGAAGTATAAGCTTATTGGGATATTCCTGCAGTTTGGAATATCCATACTCTTTAAGAAACATTTGCTGTTTGCTACCTAGTATCTATTCCTGCTTCCCTTGCCAGTCCCTTTTGGCAAACACTCTTGCGCCCTTCTCAGCTAGGTGATGTCAAATGACTGACCATACTCACAGCTCCAGGATTGGTCCTAATTGCTTTAAACCAATAAACCTATCCTGTCCCAAGGGATCCACAGTGATTGGTTCAAGAAGAGACATAGGACCCAATCCGAATCAATGAACTGTCAGCAGCCCTTAGCCTGGCCTTCTGGGAAGGAGGAACTCAGCAGAGAAGGTATAAGCACAAAATTTAGCTCCCGACTGGGTTAGAGTCCCATTTGCATTGCCATCTAGCTGAAAGAGGTCTGTGTCTCAGGTTTTTTAAAAATGTGTAAAATAGTTATATCTGTATCTATCTATCTATCTATCTATCTATCTATCTATCTATCTATCATTTAGAAAGGCACCTGAGATGGCTGTTAAATACCTTGATTGTAGTGAGTATTTCAAAATGTATACATACATCAAATCTTCAAGTTGTACATCTTAAATATATACAATAAATAAAAGAACACAAAGCTACAGAGAGGAGCAACTGCTGTTTCCATTGTTGTCACTGTTGATACTATTCCACAGGCTATATAGCATGTGAAGATATGTCCATCTTGCTGCCTTAAGGGATACCATCTGCAGGGTGAGGCCAGATCAGAGGACAATGAACAAAGAACAGAGACAAAGAACTGAGCCCAAAGACATGCATTATATCTCTGGATTATGCCATGCCTGAAGCCAACTTTATGTCTACACTTCCAGAGATATGAGCTAATGAATCTTCTTTCTTGTATAAGCCCCTTAGAGATATATTTGCTATTATTTGGTGGGGAAAAGTTTCTCTACTGGCTCACTGTTTTTTGGTAACAAGGGAAAAAACTTTTTTATTGCAAATGTGGGCAACCAAGTGATCTGCTACACTTTGTTAGTCAGTTTTGCATGTGCAATATCATTTAACCTTCATTATGACCTTTAACATAGATATATCTATGACAGTTATTAACCCCTTTGTATGAATGTGAAAGCCAGGATTGAGTGATTAAGTGATTTTCCAAAGGCTTAGAAGTAGTCAGGATGGATTTGAACTCTCCACCCTCTGACACTAAAGCCTTTTCCACCACACCTTTTACCTCTCCCCAAGAGTAAAGATAGGGCCCCAAAGGATAAGTGCTTTATATTTAGATACTCAATCTCAGGGACAAGTACTGGTTAGCAATTAAATGTTTAGTGAATCAATAACCTAATTTTTAAAAAGGAAATTAAGGCCAAACTTAACATTTTAGACTGTAGATCTCATTTTATTGGAACTACTTTAAGCTGGCTGAGAATTAAAACTAGAAAAGATTATGAAATTGGTGTGCAGAGGTTTTTGTTCTTTCTTTTTTCTTTTCCTATTTTTAACCCCGGGCTCTGGATGGGTAGCAATTATAATTAGGTAATGATTTCCTTTCAATTAATTTAGATGGCCAAAATCACACTAAAGGCTATAATTCATAGCTCAATAGTAGTACCTTGGGCCAAAATTTTGACAAATGTTCCTGTGGTGAATTGTGATTGTCCAGCTTTTAGTATTTATTTTTCCCTTGTGCTCTCTGTAGAATTAACATCTTGTGAATCCATTTATAAACTGTTAACAAGAAATTTTGATTGCTTTCTGAAACATAAAACATCATAAAAAAACATACAACTTTTAAGTAATAATTTATAAGAAGTACTGATAGGATGTTCAGTTAAGTCTTTCAGCACATCTTTTCTGATTTTATTTAATATTAATTTTATCTATGTTTGTAGTTTAAAGTAATTAGCTTTATATGAAAAGGCAATGGGAGAGGAGAAACTCTTCTCTTCAGTCTCTTTGGAGTATTTATTTGGAGATAATTTGGATAATACATTTAGCAACTAGCTAATGTATATATTTTTGCCATACCAGAATTCTTACCCAGTCCAGTGCAAACTCAGGTAGAGTTTGTATGGAAACTTGTTGGAGATGGTTCATGGGATTCTTTATACTATTTTCTCACCTAGAATTTAAGTCAAAGAATGTCACTTCACAATGAAGTATCAGGAAGGAGACACATCATCTGAGGAATCTTTAGCCTTCCCTCTTTTCTTTTGAAATTTACTCCTAGGGGATTGTGCACTGGATGAAGCATCTAGAATGCAATTTCAGTGCAAATATGAATGATATGCTTTTATCATTAATCTGCTGTTTGTCATAGAAAGCCAGCTTGTTTTACAAACTGTAGTGCAAGATCCTTGGGCAACACATTAGAAAGGTAACCAAAAGTAAATTTGTTAAGTTGTGTTCCCCATATTCTGCAAGTGTACCTTATCAGGTCAACTTCTCTATCACTCAGACACTTCCTATTCATCATGTTCACATCTCTGTAATTAGGGTCTTACACCTTATCCAAGGAAGGGAACAGGTGAGGGAGTCAGATGGGCAGTAGATTGGTTGATCTTTCATAGCCTGCCTTTATTTTCTCCATCTTACACTCTGGAAGAATTGAGCATGCCTATGACCAGATATGGGGCAATGGGAGGGCCTGTAACAAAATGGTTTATCCCCTCCTTCACTCAGGCAAATGTTTACAAAGAATACCTAAAACTACTATTCTTAGGGTGTGTGTTTTTTGTTTTGTTTTGTTTTGTTTTTAGCTAACATGCAAGCAATATAACCTACTGAACAGAGTCCAAAGTGTAGTGAGTACCTCTAGTCTGGCTAAGTTATTCCCATGTCTCATCTATAGGCATGGGACCCAATTCTAGCTTTTTGGGGAGCTACACATGTCTATCCTATTAATTGCATGAAGATTTCTGCACGGAGAACCTCTTTTACATTCTTTTAACTCCTCCACCCCCATCTTAAAGTGTCTGGCTCCAGTCCTATTGTATTCTCTGGTACCAGGTCTAGTCTTTCTCAACACAAGATTGAGTGGAGGAGGATACACAGAACCCAGACAGAGCCTGGAGAGGGAGTGGATCATTAAATGGTCTGATCTGAGGCTGAAATATCTTTTTAAAATCTTATTTTTTCACACTATAAAGGTTACAACTTCACAGTCTGTTTTCCCCCAGTGACTCCCAGGCTGTTTTAGCACAGGAGTATAAATCTCTGTACATGTCCAATTAGCAGTAATTGTCTTTGCATGTTTCTGCTGCTTTCCTGTGTTTCTATCTATTTTCATTTGTAACTGTCCCATTTTTTTGCCTTCGTATTTTATTCCCTCAATTTGATTTCACACGCAGAAAGGGCCATATCTTCTATTTCATTTTAATTCTCTAAATTCTCTACAAACAGAGCTTAATGGATGCTCTTGGCTGTCTGATATGCCTTAACAAATAGCTTTGAATCTGCCTGTGCCCTGGGCTTTTTACAGGAAGCTTGTCATGTGGACGTGCCCCTTTTGACCTTGAACAAAGCTTTAAATCCTAGTCAGCTGTGTGTTTACCTTTTATCATAAAAATGCTGCCACCAAGGAGTTGTGGCCCAACACAGATTCAAAAATCAAACCTCAAATTTGACCCCACTGCCTATCTTGAGGACAAGGGCACTTCAATTCACACTCTGGACACTGTTTTTTTCGTTTTTCTAGCTCTAGGGAAATTGTGTGTAACAAAAGGTTCTGCTGACATAGATTCATTCATTCAACCACTCTCTTCTCTGAGAATGGTTTTCCTGACAGGCTCATGATGAAATTCTTTTTGTCCCTTTCTTGTATTCTAAAAAATAAAAACAAGGCCATCCACAGAATAATGAATGACATCAAAATAATACCAGGCTTGTGAATGAGCATAATGAATGCAGAGAAAATTGTGGGCAATTAAGACTGAAACACTGTTCCTTTCTTTCTAGGAACAGTAACGCCTTTCCTAACTGCTTTCTTCCTCTCTATCCTGCCCAGGTTTTTTGAGGACGTTTAGACATTTAGCCATTTTAGCCTTTGCTGTGTTTGTTCCCTGTTACTGGTTGAGGAGTTTGTTGTTTGCTCTTTTAGTGTTAAGACTCCTTTCATATATTGGCATTTTCAAAGAGGATGTAAATAATCCCATGCCTGACAATGTTTTGAAAGTTTCTCAGTTGACAGATAATGATGAGTTCAGCTGAGCCAGTAAACAAGAAAGCAAGAATGAAGCCCAGGGTCCAGGAAACATTGGCATTCAAAGTTGGGAACCAAAGCCTGAAGTTATTCAATCAGGCTCTCAGAAACACAACATGTGAGGAACACAGGTCAGGATACAAATGGCATCATGTTTGAATGATGATAGGGGATTTGGGTTGGATGCTTACATTTTGGCTGATTATACTTTGTGACCAAAGTAGTACATGATGGGCCTTATTGGTTATCAAAGCACTGTCTAAGAAAGTGGAAGACTGCATTTTTTTTTATTCTGACTGTTTTTGGATTATGCTCCTGAGCTTCACTGGCTGTTAATCTCGTGAAAAGCAAAGGATACCCAAAGTTTTAATTTTCTAATTTGTTTAGAAGAGACTTCTCTACACACTTCCAAATACTGCTTTTCATTTCAGTACAATTAGCTCCCTCTTGCTTGAGTGAAATCTTAAAGTGAAATTCACCATATATTTTTTAGATCAGTTCTCCCAGGAAGGAATTCTGACTTACTATATGTTATTCCAAACCAGAGAGAAGAAGTCCCATTATACACTAATTTTGAAACTACTTTAAACCTCATTGCTCTGTTTTTCAATGCATGATGATACTTCTCGATCTACCACGAATTACATTTTTGTTTCCATGCTCTTACCTGCTTTGACAGGAAGACCCATGCTTTTGATTTATTTTCATGCCCTTGATGTTTGAAATCTTCCCAAGAATCTTTACAGTTTAATAAACACAGAAATATGGTGTATTTATTTTGAACCTATAAAGTCTCAGATCTGTTTCACAAAGAAAATTAATTAATCTCTAAGGTTCAGGGCTTCCCAACTGCTTCAAAGTCATGCACTCAAATGCCCTGAGGTGAATATGTACATATACATCCAGGGCATAAGAAACAGTCTACTGGGCTCTGCCACAGCTGGGATCCGGACTAGTGAAACACAACTGGGAATTCTTTTCAACTTAAAATGGGCTCTGCTTTAAGTACCAACCACCACACTGCTTGTTTTAAAACACTTATTCAACTCCTAGAGAACTTACAAATTCCTGCAGGGGTAGTGCAGAAAGAGAAAGATACAATCCTGCCTGCCAAGGTCTAGAGGGAATGAGCCAACCTCTCCTGAGGGATGAATTAGAGCATAGAGGAAAGAGCTAGTATTTTCTTCATTTGTCCCATGCCTACCCTCTGGCAGTAGCTAAAATAAATACCAAAAGTTGGTTGAGAGTAGAGAACAAAGAAAGTAAAGTTGGTCAAAACATCATTTGATTATTTTATATTAATCTCAAATGTTTTCCACTGCATTTCTACCGCAAAGAAAAGAGTCAACCAATAGATGACAGTTATGTTAGTTTGAAAAGTTTCTTTCTAAGGGAACAGAAATTTTGAAGACAGCAAGAGCTAAATAAACCCGATGCTTATATTGAAGCATCAAGTATAAGGCTTTTGAGCTAACTCTGTTATTAGGAAAGCAAGACATTGTAAGTATAGTAAAATGCCCTTCCCCTCCCTAAAATAGTTTAATGATAAAAGTAGATGTCAGGAGGGCTTATGAATGTTACTGTCTGCTCCAGTTACTACAGCTTCTGTCTGCCTAGGTCTCTCTTCTTTTCTGGTCATGCCTAGTCACTGGTCAGGCACACACACTCACTAGTGTTTTAGGGAACAGAAGCCAAATAGGGCAGTGTGAATGTTTATATAAACATAAAATTTAAGTGTTATTATTAGCATTAAATTTTGAGAGGATGAGAAACTGGCTCTATACCCTATCATGACTTGCAATTTGTCTGTTTATATATAAACTTTGGTTAGAGAAAAAAATAGGTCCACTGAAAATAATTCTGAACATAAATTGTGCTTTCTCATAGATTTATTTAACTTTGAAAACACCAACCTTCAAATTAATGGTCCATTTGTTTGAACAGAATAAACTAAAAAATGAAAAAATAATGAGGACAATACTGTAACACTCAGCTCAGGGCTCCTGATTACAGGTCTAGGTTATCCTGGGAACTGGAGAAGAGGATAAGCAGAAGTCACTATCAATATTCATTCCCAGAAACAGAGAAATGGAAGTGCCTCAATCAAAAAAAGTGATAGCACTTTTTTAAAACATAAGAAAAGACATGTTTAGAGTTATCTTTTGATAAACATGCATTAAAATGGCTGTGCAAAGTTTATTTCATTTTTTGGGAAATTCAATGTCTCCCTACCTACTCTCCCTGCTCGCCCAAAAATTAATACAAGCTTATACTGAGACCATGATTTTCTTAATCCCACTTAGGAGTGGTTATTGATAAGAAAACTATCTCTCATTCTTTCATTAAACAAATATTTATTAACTGCAAATTACTGGAAGGTTCTGTGATGAATGTTAAAGATACAGCAATGAGTGAGTAAAACCCAGTCCTTGCCCCTAAGGGAACTCAAGAGTCTTGGGGAAGAAAAAGTTAACTGATGACTGCAATGCAGAAGGATAAGGTTCTCCTGATGGTTAGTACGGCTCACCTGATGGTTAGTAAGAACCACCTGATGGGAGCAAGTGGCAGGATAGTCCAACCAAGCATGCCTGGGGAAGGAGTCAGGGAATACTCTCTGGAGGAACAGATGTGTTGGCTGACTGGAAAAATTAGGAGTTAGGAGAAAGGAGTGGGAATTTGGGATATGTGGGAAAGCTTTTCAGTAAAACAATGTTTCCAGTCCTAGCAGGAGGTGGGGAGGAGTGAGTTTCCCATTGATTATAGCAGCTAAACTCCAATATAAGAGTGGTCAGTAATTAACATTTCTACAGAGCATGTAAATATGGAAAATAAATTTTGAACTTGTACCCATGGAGATAGGTGCCCAAGGAGGCCATTTTGCCTTAGGATGGGATTTCATGCAGAAATACTGCTTCCTGTTACTGTGACTTTTTAACAACTGACAACAATAGTCTAAAGCATTTATGAGACTGACGCACTGCCTACTGCGCTAAGGAGGCAACTAATAGTCTAAAGCATTTAAACCTACTTTATGTTATATACATTCAAGTGAGTGAAAATTTAGAAAGAACCAAAAGGCAACACATTATATATTTATCTTGTTTTATTTCCTTAACAATATATCTTAAATATCATCCCTAATTGGCGGGTTAAATAGTTCCTCGTGCTTTTTAAAGGCTTCATAGTATTCTATTATTTGGATGTATCATACAATGGTACTATTATATAGACATTTAGGTTTATCCAAATTTTGATGTGAAAATAATTCTTCAGCACTAACATTATTCTTTCCTCAGCTTAAACTTCTAGAAGGTCAACTGCTAGATCAAATGCTATGTAGGTTGTTATTTTGTTAGATATTGACAAATTTACTTCTATAGATGTATGTCAACTTGCACTGTAATGTATAAGAGAGCATATGTTTCCCAACAGACTTTATAATCTTTGAATATTTACCAATTTGAGAAATTTTTAAAATGATATATAAGATTAATTTTAATTTGCATTTTTGTTATTCTAAGTAAGGTGATAATTTTTCATCTTTTCTAAATAGCCATTTATGTTTCTTTTTGTGAACTGTCTGTACCTAACCTTTGACCCCCATTTCTATTGTGTTTTGACTTTTTATTACTTTAAGTGTGCTTTTTACATAGATATGACAAATAGTTTTTTTATACTCTGATTAGCATGGGCCTAAATACTTTTGAGGCCCAAACTTATTTTAGCTTATCATCCAGTGTGGAAAATGGAGTCTTAAGCACTGTGATACAGGGAACTCAGAAATGCTTCCTAAGAAATATCTTGACTTGAATTTCAAACATCCCTGCCTTCCCACATAGAGAAGAATAGGCCTTAATCTATATAAATATATAAAAGCCTAAGCGACTGTTACGACCAGATGACTGGCCAATAGCTATGACATGCCCTGACTACCAGGGAGCAGACTCAATGTAGGAGCTTCCCCCTGGTGATCAGTATGCTCCACAGCCAACCTCCTGGGGTTCCTCCCCCTACCAGACTTGCCCCGATTGGCCCCAGCTGGGACTGGGCACAACAGCCCAGATCAGCCCCAATTGCCAGTCAGGCCAAGGGTCCCCACCCATGCATAAATTCATGCACTGAGCCTCTAGTCTTATTATAAAAATTCTTACCGCCTAGTCATCTTCATGGTTTCCAAAGCCAATGAATTAGCAGTAACAAGATCATTTCATTTCAGGTCCTCCTGGTGTGCCTATAACTAGCTTTTATGAAGAGCTGTAATGGTAATGTCCTGAAGGTATGAGGTATGATGAGGTGGAGGGATAATGGCATCTGCTTACTTCTCTAGTATCATATTCTAAGTTCTATCTACATGTTATTTGAAGACCCCAGGCCTACACATTAAAACACCTCTACAGTTTCTTAAAGAATTGCCTTCATTGAGGTAATTGTTTTACAGTGTATATTTATCTCTAAGCCCATAAAATTGTATACATCAAATCTGTCTCAATAAGCCCTCAATAAATTGGTTTAAAAAAAAGGACTTCCCTTACTTTTTCATCAAGCATGAAAATTTCCCTCAGAATTTGTGCCAAGAAGAACTTGGTTTCTGAAAGCACTAGTTTGTTTCCTCCTTCTAGGGAATAAAAGCTTTAATTCTAAAACACCAGGCCCTTCTATTTAAACTTTAATTATTGTTATTGTTATTTTTGATAAATTGACTTTCTCCTGAGGGACAAGTGATCTAGCTATTTAATATCTAACCCATTCATTCAGTATGTCTCAACCTAAGCTGCACACTAAAATCACCTGGAAATTGAACATCTCTCTATGTTTCAGACAATTTAGTTAGAAGAATCTCTGGGGGTTGGTCTATGTAGAAGCTGCCCAGATTATTCTTTTTTATTTTATTTATTTATTTTTGTAGTTTTTTTTTATTGTTTAAAGTATTACAAATAGTAGTATATATGTCTTCTTTTCCCCCCTAATAACATCCCCCTGGCCTCCCCTACCGCCCAGCACATGCCTTCACCTGGCCCCCATCCCCAGTGTCTTGTATCCATTGGTTATGCTTATCTGCATGCATACACGTCCTTCGGTTGATGCCCAGATTATTCTGATGCTTGTGAGGCTTAAGGACCAGTGCGCTAACTAAACAGTTGGACAAATTTGTAGCAGAGAGTAGAAACTGCCCAATGATATCATTTCCATTGTCTGCATGAATAGTAAAAATAATAATAGCAAATGGTATTATAGTAACAATCATAAGTTTGAAATGACATTGGAGTTGGAGAGCTGGTTTCTCTCTGTGTTTCTCTTTCTCATTTGCTGTGAAGTGCTGTAAAAGAAGATTTATCCAATACTTTCTGATAGAAAATTTCCTAGAAAACTTGACTTGAAAAGCTAATATTATCCTGGGCTTTGTTATGGTGCAATTGTGTCATATTTTTTTTAACCCCCTACTTGGTAGAGCTTATTAAGGGCAAGGATCATGTCTTAACTAGCTATGTATGTATGTTTTGTGTCCTACATGTTGCTAGGCATATAGTTGGTATTTAATAAATATTTATGAAAGGAAAGAAGGAATTAAGTTTTTCAGATTTTAAAATTTTCAGGAATATACTGAACATTCCATAGTTGTTTTTCCCATTTTATACTGTATTTAATCACTCAACTAGAAAGTCTTATTTGAAAATAAACTGGTCTTTAAAAAATTACCTAACTAAATATCCTATGAAACAAGCATTAAAGTATACACCGAATAAAGACAGGACCATTAACTGTGTTACAATATTCCATCCCATTCCATATATGTATTTATCTATTTTATCTCTTTCCTATCTCTTTGATGTTCATCTCTATAGAAAGAAAGTGAATCAGTGTGGGAGGAATAGTTTTAGAAGAGAAAAGGATTGGGTGGAAAGAGAGATAGAGAAAGAAAGAACAAAAGGAGAGGAATAAAGAGAAAGGAACAATAGTATAATGTAAGCTTTAGTTCCACACCATGTGCATTTAGAGTTAATATGTTGAAAATAACATTCATGAAATTCTGTGTAGGAATTGATCCTTTAGATAGAACTCAGAAATGGGGTGGAGAGAGCAAGAGAGTGTAGTACAGAGGCCTTGGCCTGTAAAAAGGCCCAAAGCAATGACGCAGATGGCATATCTTGTAAAGCCAGTTCCAGCAGCACCCCTACCATTATGGTTCTACAGCCAACCCCCTCTCCATTAATTTAGTAGAACTTCTCTGAGTACTTAATGTTTGTAAGAGATGGGCTTATCCTATCTAATAAAAGAGTAATATGCTAATTGACCATACCTTCGCTACACCCACAGCCAATCAGGAGTGATATGCAAATTAACCCAGCAAAGATGGCAGTATATTTACATATTTGGGGGGGCAGCTCTCTATGTCTCTGAGGGGATCCAAGGGGACATGAGCTGGTGGCGGTTGGCAGCACCCTAAGCCTCTGGCAGGGTCCAAGCTACCCATCACCCTAAGAAGAGGCCAGGCCCAGCAGAGACCCGCAGTGGTGATCATGGGGGTGGACGAACAGAACAGGCAGAGCTGAGACCCACCATCACGATCACAGAGCAAACTGGACATGCAGAGCCCAAACCAGCAATCACAGAAGAACTGGACAGGCAGAGCTGAGACCCACCATTGAGATCAGGGAGCAAACTGGACAGTCAGAGCCTAGACCGGCCATCACGATCATAGGGTGGGGCGAACTGGACAGGCAGAGAAGAGACCTGGGATTGTGATCATGGGGAACTGGACAGGCAGAGGCCAAACCCACAATTGCGTTCATGATCACAGGAGAACTAGACAGGCAGAGCCTAGACTGCCATCGTGATCATGGAAGACTAATTTTTCCCCTTTTATTACTATTTTTTAAAAGCCCCTTCCCCAACTCCCATGCCCCGAGGTGCAAGAGACACTAACCCAGGCTCCAGACCTGGGCTCTGGCCTTGGATGTGTGTGCTGCAGGCAGGCACCTTTCTATGGGGGTGACATAAGAAGAAGGCCCAAACTATCCAACGTAGAAGAAAGAAAAGGAAAAGGTAAAGAACAAGACCAAAAGAAAAAAAAATCTAAACAAAAATCCTGCTATACACCACAATAGATTTCCTTATCCCAAATGCTAGACTTGGAAGGATACAAGTCCTTCTAGCTAGAAACAATTTCTAAAACTGTCCCAACATGGCAGTCTAATTGAGCCCAGATCCACAATCACCAGGGAACAGGAGAGGCAGCCCTGCAATTCCAGGCAAAGAAGCCGCTTTGCTGACCAACCTGCCCCTGGGACCTGTTTGAGTGTGTGGTACAGAGTCCAGGGCCTCTAGCTTGCAGCCATGGGAAGTCTTCCTCTCCCTAGAGTTAGGAGCACCAACCCAGGTCTACCCAGTGGCCTGGTCCTGACTGTGGGGGTAAGTTCCTGCAGCCTGGGGTTTGATCCCCATGCATTAGCAATAGGAGACTAGTGACTTTGTTATTCCTGTTATAAAAGGGAAAAAATAGTCTTCCATGATCACGATGGCAGTCTGGATTTTAATTGGACAAATGTCCTGTGGTCCCCATGGTCAGCTTAGCAAAATCTTTTAGGAGGAGAATTCTGTCTGGGTTTCCTCAAATACTCTCAACCTTACTCACTTCTCTGTAAAGGCACAGAACAAGTGAGGTCCTTAAATAGAAATCAGAGGTCTCCAGCAAGATGGGCCTCTCTCATCACAAGTCATTTGGACTGGATGGCATTTGAGTATTTATCTAGGCACTATAACAGAGAATCACAAGCTCAAGTCATGATCTCTGCCCTCAAAATCTTATTAGAGTGAGTGGATGATAAAAGTGCAGTAATAACATCAGAATGTAAGGCAACAATACAGAGAGGAACAGAGGCAATTGCTAGGATGATTTTCCAATAATCAATACAAAGAGTATTTGCTCTGAATTAAATAAAAAATATGTGTGGAAGTAGCTGCTTCATGAGTGTGGCATCCCTTACCATTTTAAAGGAAGCTGAGCTCCAGGTGAATTGTGTACTATGCTATGATATCTAAGGCACAGGACAAGGGAAGCCCTAAGTATACTATGCTTTAATATTTGAGTCATTCTTTATTGTTCAATGTAATTTTTTCTGTATGCCTCAGTTTTGTAAAAAATTACTAGAATAATACATCTTGCTATAAAATATTACTAGAAGATCAAGTGATGAGGTGACATTTATTGTTATTTTCTATAAATTAACACAATCTCTTGTATGCTAAAGTGATAGGTATTATAGAAATATTTAGAGAGAAAGAGACCTACAGGCTTGATTACAAGTGAGGCTTACTATCACAATCCAAATTTATTGCTTAAAAAAAAAAGCAGCAAGCCAACAAGAAAATGAACCAAATATAAGCCCTTGAAGGGCAAATATAAGTTGGATAAGCTTTGCTATTACAAGAGCAAGAAGAAAAAAATCAGATACAAGAATGAAAACCACATTGCATCTACTCTAAAAAGCTATTTTAAGAAAAGAATGATATACTATGATAATATTTAATACAGATTGTAAAGACATTTGTTCAAAGAGGATTTCCTAGAGTAGGTGATGTTTCAGTTAATTTTTTTTAAATGTGAAGAGGTTAGCTAGATAAGAAAAAGGTGTAGGGGTCCCGGATTACAGAGGGGGCAGACAGGGCTGAGGCGAATCCCCCCCACCTTCGTGCACGAATTTCATGCACTGCACCTCTAGTGTAAATATAAGGAATATACGAAGATTTCAGCAGGGATCCTGCCCTTAGGGGTCTTATGTGTATATCTTCTACTATTTTTAAAGCAAAAAGTAATATTTGCCATAAAAAAGTATTGTTATTATGGGATTTCATAAGAGGTATAGATTCTCACACTGATTCTTCTGTGGCAGCTCTTTTGATGCCTTGTTTTCAAAATGGCATATCTCTAAATATCTTAACCTCCTACAGCCAATCCATTGTGCCTAAAAGGAAATAACTCATTATTGTGAAGTATGGCCAAGGTACCTCCCAATTATTAAATTCCATGTCATTAACATTAATAGTGTTTTCTGAGTGGCCATAGGTCATAGCTCTAAACCTGTTAAACACACACAGTCCTTGTCTTCAGGAGTGAAAAAGCTCAGTAGACAATTAAAAAATATATGAACACACATGTGCATTATATATATGATGGAGTCCCCTCATTCCTATTTTCAGGAATCCTATATAATAAAAGGCTAATATGCAAATTGACCAAATGGCAGAATGACTGGTCGCTATGATGTTCACTGACCACCAGGGGGCAGACTTTCACTGCTGGCAGGCACAGCAGTAGTAGCTGGAGCCTCTCCTGCTTTCATGGCAGTGCTAAGGATGTCTGACTGTCAACTACTCCCCACTGTTAGTCAGACATCCCCAAAGGGCTCCCAGATTTCTAGAGGGTGCAAGCTGGGCTGAGGGATTCCTCCCTCTTTCCCCACCCCTTTACCCCCCACCCCACACAATTTTTGCGCAGTGTGCCTCTAGTGAAGTAATAAGGGATATAAATATCTTTAAAGGCTCTTCAATTATTGGGACCAATCAATTTAAATCTAATTAATTCAGGCTTGCTACCAAACAAATCTTACAAAAGATTTGGAGTTTCTGTTGATGCAAAGGGTGAAATAGAACCAACTTCAAAGTATTAGAGAACCTCAATTAAATGAAATAAGATTTGAAGACTCATGTTTGAGGTGGGTGGGAGAGAAGGACTCTCTTTTAAATACTCAGATTGAAATACATTTGATATACTTAAAGAATGTATAATTTTGCCTCTTATTGATTAATGATGGATTTGGAAAGGGCTTTTCCCAGGCACACCTCAGGAATGCACTAAGAGAAACTTGGGTAGAACTAACTACCTTGATATATGAGTAGAACTAACTACCTTGATACATGGTAAAACAGACCTCTGTAGCCAGTCCCATAGGAAACACTGATTCTGAACTGCAAAAGTTCAGGACAAAGGTATTAAACTTGTTAGGTTCTGTGCTTCAGTACTTGTTTGCTCTTCACTTAGTTGTCAAGTGGCAAACTCTCTTTAAAAACAAAAATTGGTAACTCTGTTTCAGCAAACCAATGGCCTAGCAATTGACTGATCTCATTTTAGCACAGTCAGGGAACAATATGGTGCTGGAGGTACATGTGCTCAGCCTCCCTCCAAGAGTCCCTGGGCTTAGGTAGAACTCTAGATGAATATGCTGGATAAATGGGAGAGGAACAAGTATACTAACTTCTCTTTACCCGGATCTATCCTTTGCCAAGCGGCCAACACTATGCTGACCTGGGCTAAGGCGTGAGAAAGGGCTTAAGAGGAGGTAGTTAGTTCATCAGAGAACTTTGGTCAATGACTGAAGGTTGATTGAAGGGGTGAGGGTGGGCTCTAGGTCCTGTTGTTAAGGAGGAAAGGAGCTTGGTCATAGAAGGAGATAAATGCTCTTGGCAGCAGCATTAACCTTGATGAAGCAGTCTCCTCAGGCAGGGTATGCAAATCCTGTGAACTGCTGCTGTGAATCCGGCTGAAGTGGATCCTAGCACTTCATATTGTACATGTCATTGTCAATTTAGTAAACAGGCAGTGACTGCAGCCACCATTTCAGAAGCCTCATAAAGTGAGGCTGCATTATAGCTTTAGCAGTGTTAAGAGAAACTGAAGGTTTCAACAAAATGAGACCCTGTGACTAGATATGAAGTTCTATCTTCCCTAAAAGCAGCTTTATGGCATATAAAACCAACATTGCTTTGTGCAATTAAATCAGAACAAGATAGATGTGTCTCATTCCTGACATAATGGCCTTGAAGGTTCTTAATGGAAACATTCTAATAAAAGTTTATTTCCAATACTGACCACAATCTTAGCACTGGCTGCAGTGAAAATGGTGAGCAACAGCCCAGAGCATTCAGCCTTATTGAAAAAGAAATTTGTCAAAACTTGGTGATGAAGAAATCAGGATGAATTGTGGGAACTATGAGGATGACAAAAATAGAATGACATCTATATGGAGCACCCTTACCTCACGACTTCAGAGAAGTAATTTCTGATCTCTCAGTCAAAAGGTCTTCTTCGGACCATCTGATACCCCCATCAACTTCTCTACAGTGGCTGGAAGATGAATAGAATGGCCTATAATCTCTCTTTTCTTTGAAAGCCTTGTGCAAGAGAATAGGGCATCACTGTACTGCTCACACTGGAACTGAGCTCTTTAAAAATAAAATCCTTTTTTTAATCTTTAAAAGAAAGAAAATCTTTGAGCAGTCATGAAGCAAACCTTAAGGTGTGTTCAGAGAGAAAAGTACTCCTAATAAATGCACCTCTTAGCACTAATATAATACTTTCAACACAGATGGATACCTGAACTGCATTTCCCTTAGTGTTGCCTCCCATAATGACTGTATTCCACAAACTTTAGGCCAAATTTATGTATAAAATACACATCTCAACCCTGTCCCCTCAGCAGGAGATGAGGGATGGACTGATCCTCATTTCACTCAATGCCTTCAGGGGATAAGATGGTGCTCAGACACACACACACACACACACACACACACACACACACACACACACACACAAAAAAAAAAAAAATCAAATCACCTTGATCTTAAAGGAAGCTATGAAATTGGAATATGCTGCGTAGTCATGTCCATAGCCACAAAGGTCACTTGATATCTTTAGCTTTATTTACAGAAGGGGAAAGCAGGCACTGAAATGTAGCCATGAAAAATGGAATTCAATCACTACATTCATTTTCTGTTGTTTGCCTTTGTTTGGAAATGCCACCTTGTACTAGTGCTGTGATCTGGCCAGAGTGCTGGGAAAAGCCACGTCTATTAAATGACAGTCACTGCTCTTGGATTTTAGAAACTCAGTCATAAGTCAATGGCATGGACTTCCCATGAAGTCCCTGTTGGTGTTGGTCTCAGTTTGAGTCTCTGTCTCACAAGCTCCTAGCTATGTGACCTTGTGCAGGTTATGCACCTTTCAACATCTTTTTCTTAAATATATATAATCTTTAAAATGGCAGCTACTTCATAAGTGTGCTGGGAAGAGAAATTCAGATAACTGTTACAGTGTTATCTGGCACCTAGTAAATGCTCCATAAATGCGAGGTGGTGGTGGTACTGGTAACAGTAGTAGTAGTAGGAGTAGTAGTAGTAGTAGCAGCAGCAACAGCAGTAATAGTAATAGTAGTAGTAACCGTGTTGTTCTTATTCAGTTTCTCAGGCCAAGGATGTATAAACTAGGCAGAATAGGGAAGGGCTGAAATACTCAATGTATCTTTAGTTTCGTTTTCCTTGTTCCATTTTCTGGCAATGAAAGAATATTAGTGAGGCTTTCCAGAAAACTGATCCAAATTTTTTTTTCTGCATTCAACTGTTATCCTCTTTGTTTGGCCATGAACAACATACTGCCACTGTGAATAATGAAAATTCTATAATGTTTTCACTCAACTTCTGTCTCTTGGCAGCCATGACCAAAATCACCCTGCAGCTGTCATTTGCAACAGGGATCCAAAGCCAGTCACTTGCAGCCACCCTGCTGTGAGGGGCAGCTGCTCAAGAGTATTTCAAGCAGGAAAGTGACAGAGCCAGATGCTCTCAGGAATCCCTCAGTGAGGTCAGGGCATTAGGAAACAGTGCGCCTTGCTCTCCCAAAAGGATGGGGACTCCTGTTTCCAACTCATTCTAAGCCACAAACCATATGATCTTCCTAAGATCTTGTTAATTACAACAAAGGCCCAGATACTTTTCAGTGCTTGGAGACCTACACAAATTAGTAGAAAACCAGTGGTAAAGTTTCAGGAAAAGCTGGTCCGCTATGCTAATTCTTTAAATTCCTTTCTTGTAGGAGTTCAGAATTTTAAAATGCAATTATGTAAGAAGTGATAATAATGCATATCTTAAACTTATATACAATTCTTTCAACTATATAATAGTAGAGGCCCGGTGCATGGATTTATGTACTGGTGGGATCCCTCGGCCTGGCCTGTGCTGTCTAGTAATCTGAGACCCCTCGGGGGATGTCGGACTGCCAGTTTTGGCCTAATCCTTGCAGGCTGAGGGACCCCACCAGTGCACGAATCTATGCACCAGGCCTCTGGTATGCATATAAGATCTTTGGTTAATCTCTTCCTCCCTTTTCTTTTCCCTCTGCCTTCTCTCTGAGACTCATCAGTCTGTTCCATGCTTCCATGTCTGTGCATTGAGTGTCTGCCCCTTAGTGGTCAGTGCACATCATAGCTACTACTGGTCGGTTGAACAGTCACCTAGGCCAGTGGTTGGCAAACTCATTAGTCAATGGAGCCAAATATCAACAGTACAACAATTGAAATTTCTTTTGAGAGTCAAAATTTTTAAAACTTAAACTTCTTCTAACGCCACTTCTTCAAAATAGACTCACCCAGGCTGTGGTATTTTGTGTAAGGGCCACACTCAAGGGGCCAAAGAGCCACATGTGGCTCACTAGCCGAAGTTTGCCAACCACTGGCTTAGGCTTATATATTTATATATATATAAATACATAAATATATATATATAAATACATTTGCCAACCACTGGCTTAGGCTTATATATTTATATATATATAAATACATATATATATATATATATATATATATATATATATATATATATATAAATACATTCTCTTCTTCAAACGCTCTGAATTAAAAAACCCATTTGGAAATTCAAAGATCTTAGGATTTTCCTTGAATTCTTCCTCCACTAGAAAAGGAAAGATGTTCAGAAAAGGATCTTGCATTGGTTTTTTGAGAAATGCTAGTTTCTCAACAGGGATTACACTAAGGTTTGCAGTATAAATTTACAAGGAATAGTGTCAATAGGTGTTCCACAAAGGTATGTTTAAGTTTATCTGAGTGAAAT
Organism: Antrozous pallidus; assembly: GCA_027563665.1. Classification (NCBI taxonomy): domain Eukaryota; kingdom Metazoa; phylum Chordata; class Mammalia; order Chiroptera; family Vespertilionidae; genus Antrozous; species Antrozous pallidus. The sequence continues at coordinate 67,581,709 of CM050512.1, forward strand.
AAAATTAAATAAGATTCTCTATCACCAAACACCCAGAGCTTTTAATATGCAGACATATGATGTACCCTGTGTACAGCATTTATCAAATGTCTTTGATCACTGAGAGAGAGAAGAGAGAGAGAGAGAGAGAGAGAGAGAGAGAGAGAGAGAGAGAGAGAGAGAGGTGTGCACAACTTCAGGGGCATTTTTCTATGTAACAAAGTTTGGGAAATACAGCCCTAGACTATAAGAATTTTGAAAACAGGAACAATATTTTATTTTTGTTTATTACTCCTAGACCCTAATACAATGTCTAGCATGGATTAGGTATTCAGTAATGTTTATTGAATAAATTAGTCAATGCTGAGGCAGTTTCTCAAATTTATTAGTAAATACTTATGCATCAAGGAGGAGAAAATAGCTTAAGATGTGTCACTTAATGAGTGACTCAATAAGTTTCATAGTACAACTTGGAATTATTCAGAAAAGAGAAAAAAATATGCCAGGGAATAAGAACACAGTGGGTCACACATCTAGTAGAACAGTGGAATTACTTGAATACAGGAAACTCAATAAATAACATTTTTGCAATGAGTTCTATAGAGTAATGTTTATACAGTATCACTTGTACTCTGATGATGGGAGTGACCTAAAGGCCTCCTTTGCCTGCCTAAAGGTAGAGTATCTCCTTAATTGTCTTCTATTTTACCTGCCACGCACAAAAAGGTGAAGCACATTTTCTAGATGTGATTACACTATAATCCTTAGTGAATAACTGCTGGTGGGAGGAGAGAAAAAAGTCTTAAAGAGGTACATTTCTTCACCTGGGCCTCCCTTTTACAGCCCCACACTCAACAGGGTCCACACCACACACCTGCTGCCCTTTCTCCAGCACTTTCCTCACCCACATGGCAGTGTGAAGACCATCTGGACCACTGCTGGAAGGCATTGTGAATAATGTGTCCCACAGAGAAGCTGCAGACATGATAGGGAACCAACATCAGCTGCCAGGATGCCAGTTGCCAAGCCAAGCACCTGCCTCCCACGGAGACTTACAGGGCTGCTGGAGATGAGAGCTGAGGACTCTTTCAGACCTGGCAGGGTAGTTGATATAATGAGATAACAATATTTTACTTATCAGATGGGAAAAGATCAAACAGTTTGATAATCAAGCATTCTCACTCATCTTCTTAAAGCCTCATATTATGTATTCTGAGAAGACTAAGCTGGTCAAGAATTTTTGGTACACTGGCAAATTATTAGCAACTTGTGTTGAAGGCAAAGAAGATGGTATTTGTGCAAAGTGAGATAATTCAGTTGTGATTCTTCAGTGTACAAAACTACTTTTAAATCTCAGGCAGAATATTTATAATCAAGCAAAGTCTCCTCTTTCTATGCCAGCAGCTGCTGCATTGTATGTGGTTTCCTAGGCTTTCTTTGTTGCCAAAAAATACAATTACTTTTCAGTGACTTCAGAAAACTTTTAAACAAACTATAGGAAAATGTCATGATCCAAAATAAAAATTTGCAAAGAAACTTGTTTCAGTCACATTCATTTTGGCTGTGAGCTTGATAGATTGTGTTTCATTTGCTTTGTAAGCACCTTGTAATTTATGCCTAGGGTTGAATTTTATCAGTGGAAATCTGAGCTGTGTGTGTTTGCTGTTGGGTTGTTCTCTGTGTGTCTCTTACCTAAGGCCTAAGATCTGTCTTCTGGGAAAGCCAGTGTTCCATTAGATTAGCTGCACACATGACAGTAAGGACAATCAAATCTCCAAATTGATTTCATATAAATACAAAGTGACAGTGGGCATCAAGGACTTGTAGCAAAATTTCTGAAATGGCTGTAGACTTCTATTTTTTATGACTATTTTAAAACTAGAAGACTACTGTCCTGAATAAAGTTGAGCTGTGCTTAACAACCAGATTTTCCCAGGGTCCTAACTGATCTCTGGAAAGTAGTGGAAAACTCAGACTGATTGAGTGCCTATTACATGCTGTTACACTACTTCAGATTATCACATCTATGACCATATATAATACTCAAAAACTCCAGTAATGTTGGAATTATTCTCCTCATTTTCCAAGGAGAATGCTCTGGTGATAAGAAATTCACTTATATAAACAATGTATTATATAGCAGAACCAGAATTCAAATCCAGATCTGTCTAAATCCAAAGTCTAGGCTTTTTTTCACTAAAAAATTACATTAATTCAGTCAGTCCTTTAAGATTTTGATGATACCTTGCCATGCTACCAGTCAGCAGCTGTGCATTGTTGCAGGTTACTCAGGACCAAACAACAGAGAGTGGAACCTTCATTGCCAACATTTGTCCACCATCCAGATACCATTGCTGACATGCACACATAGGGAACAGTTTGACATTGAAACTGGGACTCAGAACTGTTGGTCATTGAAATTGGGTCTCAAACATTTCCTATGCTCATATGTTTATTTCTAGTCTGCAGAGGCAAGATTTTTTAAAGAAAAGAAATGGAGGAAATAAAAATAGACACAGAGACAAAGAAGCATGGAACAGACATTCAGACTACAGAGGGAAGGCAGGAGAGGTTGGGGTGGAGGGTGCTGCAAGAGATCAATTGAAGGACTTGCATGCGTGCATAAAAGCATTACCATAGGACACAAGACACTGGGTGGGGGGTAGATGAGGGCATGTGCTGGGGGGTTGGGAAAGTTGGGGGAAGTTCAAGGGGGGGAAAAAGGAAACATATGTACTACTATTTGCAATACTTTAAAGAATAATAATAATAATAAGAAATGCTATTGAGCTAGTCCGCTCAATAGAAAACTTTCAGAACAGTCTGCCATTTTTCTTCTTACTCACATCTCTAATTGTTGACCAGGCAAGGAGAGAAAATGTTTAGGATTGTTCTTGTGATTGTGATTTTAGGACACTTATATACCTTGTAATGCAGTAGACTGGAATTTGGGCAGCCTCCACAGGAAATCACCTTAGAGAGTGGTATTGACAGTCAGACAGTGTGGCCCATTCAAATAAAGCCCATCTCCATTTTCCATGCTACAGCCCTCTGAAATGGGATGGAGTTCTCTTAACTTTGCTGTTCCTCACCATGACCTGTCTCTCCCATCAACTGTAATGTTTAGTTATTAAGAATGTGAAGTGTTTAGTCTCATTATCAGAAGAAAACACAATAGTTGCAAAGGAGGAACATCCTCTTGTCCCCTTGGGGCCATGAAGATCAATGGTGTGCACAGTATTAAAAAAAATAAGCCCACAGCCATACTGGAAGAATCCCAAGCTCACATCAGTCCAGAGGTTGGGGCACTCTGAAAGATCTCAGAAGAAAGTGCGAAGGATGGAGTGATTCATTCACTCACACCGTCCCCTGAGCAACAGCTGCTACTCTACTCTATCTGGAATATGAGAGGATCTAGGTTAGTATTAAACATAGTACATCTTGCCTTTTAAAAAGCATCTGGGCACCTTGACACTCCTGCCATTCTTTATTGAAGTATTTACTTTACAATGCCTATTATGTGCCAAGCACTATTTTAGATACTAACTGGATATTCAACAATTAAATAAAGCAGAAAATAACCACTAGAACACATTCATGAAAATAATCAAAGTAATACAAATTTGAGTATATGCTTCAGTTGCAATTTTATAAAATGTGAGCATCAGGCTGAAGAATGCAATAGTAAACGTACCATTGAAAGTAATTATGTCAGTGTCCAAGATAACAGGATTTTTCCCAAAAAATTTTCTTTACTTTATATTTATTTTACAGAAAGCAAAAAATCAAGTCAAATTAAACAGAGTTTGCTTGATGATTTTTACTTTTTGGGGGTCTATGATTCCTTGATTTTTCTCACCTACTTTAATTAGGAACTTATGTTTCTTTAATATTAAAACTCAATTTCATTTGGGATAAGATTTTTGGAGATTGTGTGGTAATAAATCTGTGAAGAATATTAAAAACTAGTTTCTAAAAGGAACACCCAACTGAATCTTGATGTCCAATCATTATATTGTCAAATTGTAATTCCCAGCTATAGGAGAAGTAAAAGCAAAGAAATTAAATTCCATAAGCAAGAATTAGAAAAAATAAAGAGCCATGCATTAAGGAATATTCATATATTCTTTTTTTTTCAAATGAATTTGAGACTATTTTAGAAGACATTATAATTTGCCCCAAATTTCCTACAATATTTCAAAAAAGTCTGTATGCATATGTTGGTATATTTTACCAGTTGAACATTATGTGAAAATTATTGAACAGATGGTGAAAAACTATTGTATTGAAATGTTAATAGTACTAATACTACATTGTAACTATGCTTACTCTCCTTCATCACCATCTTTTCACCTATGTTACTAGCAGCTTCTATTTGACAAGGGATCATCCTTAAGTAAACCAACCAAAATCCAATCACATCCCAATTATTGGGGGAAAAGGGTGGTGGTGGTCATTGTTTACAAGTAAAAGTCTTAAAGTACTGAGTTTTGTTTATATATTCTGTTTTAACGAAAGAATTAAATATATTATTACCATCAACTCATTATAATGACCAATTTCTCATTATAAAATTGCCACATCTTCTGATTACCAAATGCCTTCAGGCATTATGTAAATAATTTTGACTTGAGCAAGTCTTCAGGAACTTTGATGTAAAACATCACTTGTAATGTTTTTTCTTCCTTAGGTGGGTAGAAAATTATATATTATCACTGAAAAACAATTTGGTTGTGACTTTAGCACACATAGAAAGAATTTAGTCTCATACCATGATAAAAAAATTAAAAATGAAGTCTACAAAATGAGAAGTGTTGCCATGAGTAATTTCATACATGCTGCTAAATTCTGCAGAGTATTGCCAAGACTATCCTTTAAATCTCCAGCAGAGCCACAATACTGATAAACTCTTATTTGCTCTCAAATGTCTTTTATAGGGTTATTAGAAAAGATAAGAGGTGGAAAAAACCCTTCTAAGTTACCTTACTTTTTAAAATAATATGCTTTTATTATCATTACCACTGTAATCTGTTGATAGCTCAAAATGTGTTTGTCACCAGATCTTGTCAACATTCTGAAGCAGGATTCATGAGTGTTTAGTTTCTAGGTTCCCATTCTACTTTCTAGGTTCTCACCTACATTCTCTCCCAGCAAGTTGCTCCCCTTCTGAACCCAGCTCCTGCTCTCTGTCAAACCACTTAGCAACAAATTTAAGGCTATATTCTCAGCAAAATGCTGACCAATGTAATATACTGACCCACATTCATTGATCACTACTTTAAATATGAAGGTAAGAATCTTACATGACTAACCATTCCAGTTTGCCTAGGATTAGGAAGGTTCCTGGGGGACAGGACTTTGCTCAAACCACGGAACTTCCAAGCAACTGGTGACAAGTTGGTTACCGCTAAATCTACTTCACTGGACTAGAATGAGGAAGAACAGAGCTGTGTATGTTAAGTGCTTAGAACTGCAACTTGCAGTTAGTATTATGTAGAACTTAGTTATTCTTATTTATCCAGATACATGCCTTTGGTTCAGTGGTTGAATTGTGAGATTTAATGTTACGGTGACAAACTGGCAGAGACACTCATGAATAGAGAGGCATTCTCAGAACCACTTATCTAAGCCGAAGTCCTGCCTAACTCAGGCCTACTACTGACAATGTTCTGAAACATCCTCAACATTATAGGGTGATAGGTGGAGAAGAGCTGCCTCAACAATAGTTCCTGCCTGCTACTGTCACGGTCCTGGTCCATTTTGAACCTGTTATTTAAAGGGAGGAGAAAGGTCAGAGAAGAAAGGAAAACAATTTCCTGATTATTTGATGAATCTTGTGAGGAATGGCGAAAGCCTGGAGGGTTAGGGAGTGAAGCCAGGGATAGGCTTCAACTCCCTACCTTTTCTGAGCAGGCTGTATTTTTAATGCTGTACATTGAACACAATGTTAAGGACTTGATGTATTAATTCTGTGCTTCTCCTGGGTCTTAAATCAGTCCTGCCTCTGCCCCTGCGTGGTGGGTGATTCTGGGTAAGTTATGCAACTTCTCAGTTCCTTCTTCTGTTAAACAGGAATAATAATAGGACCAATACCATGAAGGTGTTGTGAGAATTAAATGAGAAAATCCATGAAATAAACTTTTCTCATTTCCTGGCTGTTTGAAATATGGCAAACATTCAATAGTTATTCCCCTAAGCACTCATTTATATATGGGGGAAATGGTGACTCTATAATGTTGCTTCATTGCTATGCTTACATTTCCATGTATTAAAATCTTCTTTTAGCTAATTAAATTTACACATGATTTATTCACTCATTTTTAACATTTCTCTGAAATCAGAATGTTAAAATTATGACTAAATATTTTTCTAAGCCTAATGCTTAGACACGGAGATCATGTATAGTTTTTCTGCCTTGTTAAAGAGTTTGTTTGCTTAATGTCAACAACCAATAAGAATTTTAAGTCTGGGCTTCCAAAAACTGGTTCCAGAAATTAGGTTTTAGTGTGTCATCAGCTCTCCCAGACAGAGTGCTAGAAATGAATATCAAACAATAAAGTTATATCTTGCATGTTTAATTGCTTACATGTTTACTAAAATCACTCATTTATTACTTGATAAAATTCCTAACCCTTCTATCTATCAGTGTTTCAGAAACAGTTTAAATTGTGACTAGGAAAATTGAACAATGCCTTAAATTCCTGGTTTGATTTTCCTTTCCTTCATGTTTTTCTGTATTTACTTTTTGGTGTTCTCTGGTATTTTTCCATGCAGAGGATCTTACCTTAGAAGCATGACACAGGCAAGTCTTTTTCCTTAAGACAGACTGGTGCTGGCAGAATACCCTGTGCTGCTCCTTCCATATTCTTTCTTATACATAAGAACAGAACCAACTAAGTGTTTTTATTAAAGCTAAGTAACCCAGATCATACCACCAAAAGCAGCCCTCTGCTTTTACTTTTTTTTTTACATATCCCTATTCATCCAAAACAGGCCTTCAGATTGAACCAGTAGGATGATTCACAAAGGTAAAAAAAATCTTCTGGCCTCAGAATGCATGGCCTCCCCAATTCAATTTATTGATGTATATCATGAATTCATTGTTCTAGGATATATAATTAAAAAAAGAAATTAAAACACACACACACACACACACACACACACACACACACACACACACACACACAGAGTGACTCTTGCCAAACTGCTGTACCTTCTGAGTAAATGAAGCCTAAAATATGTTTTGAAGGTAATTTTAATAATCATTTCCATTTCTCCTAAGTCTCTGAATTTCTTCCTTCCATATTGATGCTCAACTTGCTGCATGTAAGTCAAAGGTTGTGCACTTCTGAATTTTATGGCATATCAAGTTTAAAACATGAACCCACTCATTAAACTATAGACCAAAATCTGTAATGTTACTTTATGTAAATGAAACCTAATTTTTAAAATTGTCCCAGTTAATTCAGAACCTCTTGGTAGTGGATTCTGGATATGGGTATACTTTCTAAAACTCTCCAGGTGACTAATGTGCACCCAGGGGTAAGAAACATTACTCTCTAATACAGGAAATTCAAGGAGAGTTTGGGTGCAGGGTTTGGGCACACCTATAACATCTAGGTATATCTTCAATTCAGCACTGTAGCGTCAACCTCTAATATGCTACAGAAGCTTCAAGAATGCAATTCCCTTTTAAGCTGGATTTGACTCCTCTACCCTTCCCACATAGACCTTCTAGAACTTTTATTAATAGGAGTTTGTGAAGGGTACTTATGAAGTAGCAATGACCCTAGAATCTCTTGTTTCACTCCCAGAATGGATATTTTTTTTTACTGTGAGATATAAAAATGTACCAAAAGCTTACTCTGTTTCTTTAATCAAGGAGTAAAATTATTATTTCAATTGCAGTGTAATGAGTTTGAATCTTCCCTTTCTCTTGACCTCCTCTTTCTTATAAGCCCCAGAAGCACTTCTCCATAACATACTTAGAACTAAGAAGGAACTGTGAGTCTCACACAGGAAGGAAGGAGTGTATCTACCACAAACCACAAAAAGCATGATTGGCAGCTTCCAGGACCAAGCCAGAAACCAAAAGTGTGGCTTGTACTGGAAATGACAGAGTAGCATATGTACCCTATTGGCAGAATGTTTTTCTAAAAGATGTAATCAGAATTTTCCAGAAGACTTGTTGGCTGCAGAATAAAGTGCAGCCTCCCAGGCTACCATTAAATGTCTTTACTCCTCAGCCCACAGCGGCTAGTTCTAGCTTCATTTTTTCATTACTCCTTGCTGTTCCCCAAGAGCGGTGGTCGGCAAACTCATTAGTCAACAGAATCAAATATCAACAGTACAACAATTGAAATTTCTTTTGAGAGTCGAAAACCTGCTTCTGTGCATGGACCATGAAGTTTCAACTGCACTGTACATGCGAGCCCACACATGGCATTTTGTGGAAGAGCCACACTCAAGGGGCCAAGGAGCCGCATGTGGCTTGCTTGCAAGCCGTAGTTTCCTGACCATTGTCCAAGAGAATTCTTCCCTTTCCCAACCCACTTCTTGCCTTGTGCCCTATATGTGGACCATCCTCTCTCCCATTAAACTAAGTTTTGAAGTGACCTTTTCCTTTCCTGAAAGTGTAAGGCTGTGTTCCTACTAAAATGAACAAGGGCTTTTTGTATTCAGACAGATCAACTTTAAAATCCCACAACTTTCTTCATTTTTAGTGCAAAAAGTGGGGAGGTTATGATGAAACTCCTGGGAGAGGATGGCTGAAAGAATTATATGAGATCACACATGAATGCACTTAGATGATCAATACATATTTCCTTTCCTTTTACCACTCAGATAGCAATGCTCTCTACTCTGGGTTTTTGAGAGTATGTCTTAATGTCTCTATAACAGCATAGGATCCTTGAAAGCAAGGGGCTTTTCTTAAACTTATTTGAATATTCCCTAATACTAAGAAGAGTGCCTGGCATGTAGAAACTTCATTTTTGATGGCTGAATCAATAAATGAATAAACTTTCTGAGTCTCTATTGGATAAAACAATGCATAGGGGGAGATGAGAAGAAAAGAGCCAGCCCACTTAAAATACAGTGCCCTAACAAAATGTTATGATTAGCATAATTATGAAAAAATGCATTAAATAACTTACCCAGTCATATTCTACCAGCCTTTTTAGGCTTCCTGGATACGGACATGAGGATATTTTTTTTCTTCTCAAAATTTATTTTTTATTTTGTGATTAAAAAACATAAAATTACTATTTAACCATTTTTAAATGTACAATTCAGTAATGTTAAGTGTATTCATATTGTTGTGAACCATCTCCATAACTTCTTGCAAATCTGAAACTCTATACCCATTAAACAACAAGAACATGAGGGTTTGTTCAGCTTATGTTCCATACAACAGCAAAGAAGTACTCAGGTTCACACAAAAATAAATTAATTGACATTTGATGTCCTTATACTTGCAGTATAAAGAATAAAATAGGTTTCTACAGTTTTCTATTTAAAACTTCCCTTTAATAAACTGCCTTCTACTGTGTAATCCAGATGGCTGTATTTGGTATATCAATGTAAAAGAATGCTTTAAATTCTATGAACATAGGAAGGATGCTCACAAAAGGGATGTTTTATAGATAGTCCAGGTAGGGATAGTGTCTCTTTCACAATAGTGACAAAAACATGTTTTAAAAAATATTCTGTATATAAAAAGGTTACTGCTTCATTCTGAGGTGAACTGATAAAGAGATGATGCCAGAGAGTTTCTATTCTTCAGAAGGAGATATCTTTGTCCTCTCTCCAGAGAAAAAGAAAAGAGAACTTGATGTGTTTACTCCTAACACTGCTTAAAAAGCACTCACAGTCTTATTAGATGACATAAGAACAGATTCAACTTTATATTGCAGGGTAAGAATGAGCCACTTACTGATGTTTAAGATCCATTAAGACTTGCAGATAAATTGAGATTTTTGACAGATGACCTTGAAACAAAGCACTGCAATGTGATATTTCTTTACCACCAGAAAGAAAAGACATTCTTGACAGCTGAGAAATGGGGACCAGATCTTGGAGCAATTCTTTCTTCTTAAAGGAATTTGAAATATAAAACTTAGGACAGAGGTCATAACTTTGCTGAGCTCTTCAAGAGCGTAAGGTAATATCAATATCCCACAGATAAATATTAACTTATAATCATTATGTTTATAAGGAAAATAAGTGATATTTTTAGTGAGAATTTAGTAAGAATTAAATTTTAGAGCCTGGTTTAACAAATTCCTCATAATTTCATAAGGTCAGATATTTATTCAGTTGTACCTTCGTTATTATATTGATCGAAAACATATAGGTTAACATAAAAACTCATTGATTTAAATGCATTATAATAGTAGCATGGCTATTTCCCACAGCTAATATTCTTTTTAAAAATGACTATAAACAAAATTAAATAATGCTGCATTTTATTAGTTCCTTCAGGACTTTTAAAATCTGGAATTATTCTTTCAGGTCAGGTCTCATAAAACCTTTTACAAGAGGGAAAAATCATTTTACATTAATGATTGATATAATAATTGGTAGGTAATCAATGGCATATGATTATTTTTCTAATAGGTTAGATTTAAAATAGGAAAGAAAATTGAAGGAAAACAAAAGAATGAAATTCTAGGATCTGTTGCTCTCATCAAGACACAAAATATTTAACAAAAAATTAAGTTATAAATAGTAATGTTATTAATTTCATTACAAACTATCATTTATTTAACATAAAATGTTAAAGATATATATAATTTTGCTATAACTCACAATATTCTTGTAAAATTTTGTTTATTCTTGAGCTAGAAACTCCTCAAACGTTAGAAAAAAATATCTTATTCTAGCCCTTGCCAGTTTAGCTCAGTCGATAGAGTGTCAGCCTGTGGACCAAAGGGTCTGGGTTTGATTCCAATCAAGGGCACATACCTTAGTTGTAGGCAGCTCCCCAGCCCCAGCCCTGGTTGGGGCTTGTGCAGAAGGCAACCAATTGATGTGTTTCTCTCACGTGGATGTTTCTCTCTGGCTTTCCCTCTCTCTTCTACTCTCCTAAAATCAATGGAAAAATATCCTTGGGTGAAGATTAACAAAATAATAAAATAAAAAGTATCTTATTTTAGAACAAAATAGTACTCACAACCAGCTTTTTTAGCTGCTTTCCTAATTCCTACCATCTTCCCCACAGATCAGTGTCTTCTAAAATACAGGAAAATAGCTCCCTTAGAGAAAACTGATTCATAAACAGGAACATTTTTTTTAAAGAAAGCCCTGTTCTTAGAGCAGTCTTTCCAGACATAGGAGACAAGCCCAGCAAAAAGCAAACAAACAAAAAAGACAAACCTTTTTACTTGGAAGTAATGTCAAACTTATACAAAGATGCAAGAATAAAATTAAATAACAATATTCACTTTACTTTGATTCACCTATCTGTATCTATATCTATATCTATATCTATATCTATATCTATATCTATATCTATATCTATATCTATAAAGAGCCACAATTGTAACATCCACAACAACCAGGGGCTCAACTGATCACCAGGCTGAGTGTGCAGCAGGCGAGCAGGCTGAACTGCTGACCTCTCAGAGAGAAAGAGAGAGAGAAAGAGAGAGACTGGGGAGGCGGGGGACAGGGCTGATCAGCAGTGGCAGCAGCTGCTGGAGAGGCCCAGATAGAGAAGCAGGGTGATCAGACCCTGCTTCTCTCTCCTGGCCTCACCAACAGCCATGCCTCTCTCTCTCCCAGAGGTCAGCAGCTTAGCCTGCTTGCCAGCAGCCTGGGGCAGCTGCTGATCAGCCCACCTCTATGATGAGGCCCAGTGATAGGCCTGGAGATGCTAACTGGCATAGAAACTGACCAATCAGAACCAAATCTGGGTGAATTTGGAGAAGCCAATGTCTGCCTAGGAGGCGGAGCTTTTGCTGCTGACTGGCATAGAAACCAACCAATCAGAACCAAATCTGGGTGAACTGCAAAGGCAGAACCTAAGGTGGAGACTGAGGAGGGGTTTTAAGGTTAACAGCTATTTGGTGTAAGGTGTAAGAAAGTGATTCAATTTTTAATGACCAGTTTGGCAGTGTAGTGCATATGAGTGGCTATTAGTCAAGATATAGGAATTAATGTATTTTTGTCTGCCAAGAGCACCTCCTCTTGCTGAAAAAGATTCCCCACCCCCATTTAAGCAATTCTATACTATATAATCTACCTATACTAATAAAAGGGTAATATGCTAATTAGATCAGGTTGACCAGCCATCTTCCAGACACCTGACTTCCTTCTGGACAAAGCCATGGTGGGTGGGGGCCAAGACAGAAGCAGTTAGGGGCAATCAGACCAGCAGAAGAGGGCAGTTGGGGGTGAGATCCAGGCTGGTAAAGGACAGCAGTTAGGGGTGACCAGGCTGGCAGGGGAGAGCAGTTAGAGGCGAGATCAGGCTGGCAGGTAGAGGCAGTTAGGGGTGATAAAGCAGGCAGAGATTAGGGGTGATCAATCAGGCACAGGGGCAAGGTAGGGGCGATCAAGCTGGCAGGCGGGCTTAGGGGTGATCAGGCAGGCAGGTGATTGGTTAGGAGCCAGTCATCCCGATTGAGATGGGGATGTCCCCCAAAGAATCCCAGATTGGAGAGGGTGAAGGCTGGGCTGAGGGACCCCCCGCCCCATGCACAAATTTTATGCACTGGGCCTCTAGTCCTATACAGTAAAACCCTAATATGCACATCAACCGAATGGCAAAATGACTGGTGGATGACTGGTCACTATGATGTGCATTGACCACCAGGGGGCAGACGCTCAATGCAGGAGCTGCTCCCACTTCACAGGCCCCATGCCAGGCAAGGCAGGTGACAGTAGGGTAGCTGGTCGCCCCACAGAATGGTCCTAATTGCCAGCCAGGCCTAAGGACCCTACCGATGCATGAATTTCATGCACCGGACCTCTAGTAGTGTAATTAAAGGGTAATATGCAAATCGACTGAATGTTGGAACAACCAGTCACTATGACGTGCACTGACCACCAGGGGGAAGACATTCAATGTATGAGCTGCCCCCAACCCGCAGGCCCTGATTGCCTGATCAGGACCTGCTAGCCAACCTTTCATTCCTTTCCCCCAGCTGGCAGGCTCTGATGGCCCAATGGAGGACAGGGAACTTGGGGTGGGTGGTGGCAGGGGGCGTGGGGCCAGTTGCTGGAAGCCAGGGAAGATGGCCCTGATTACAAGCCAGGCCTAGGGACCATACCCGTGCATGAATTTCATGCACTGGGCCCCTAGTCCTATATAATAAAAGCCTAATATGCAAATCAACCAAATGGCAAGGAGGGCAGCAAGGTATGAGAGAGGTGTGGGTCAGAGAGAGCTATAGGAGGGTGGGGCAGTGGGTGGAGAGCTACTGGAGGGTGGCAGCAAGCTACTGGCAAGCTACAGGCACACAGATTCATGCACAGGGCTACTAGTATATAATATTTTTCTGTGAATAATTTGAGAATAATATGTATACATAACACTCTTTACCCTTAAATGCCTCAGTGTTTATTTAATATTAGAAATATTCTTTTATATAAATAATCACAATATAGTTTTCAACTTCAGTAAATATAACAATGAAATAATACCATCTAGTCCACCATTCAATATGTCAATTTTTTTCCCCATTTTAACACACTTTATAGCATTTACTTCCCCCCAGTTTGGGATCCAGGCTAAGATCAAATATTGCATTTAGTTGTCAGCCTTTCATTGAAATATTTCCACAGGCCTTTCTTTGTCTTTTGTGTTATTAGTTTTGTGAAGTATACAAAAATATACACTATCCCTCATTTGGAGTTGTCTGCTATTTCCTCCTGATGCAATTTGTTACTGGCCAGAATATCACATGAGCAATATTGTATTCTTTCCAACATGAAGTACATGATGTCTATTTGCCCTTCTCTGGTGATGCTAATTTTGGTTACATGATAAACACATAGTACTATGTGTTTACTATATAGTTATTACCTTTTCCTATGTGAATTTCTTGAAGACCCTGCAAATATTCTGTTCCTCATAAAAATTATCCCTATAGTTAACATCCACTGGTGACTCTCGTCTAGGACAATATTTACCAATTGATATTTACCCCATTTCAGCCCTGCCTTGATGTTTGCCACTGACACGCAGCACTGTATTTTAAGCAAGAGCCCTCCTTCACGCTCAATTTATCTACGTATCAGTATGAAGATATAAATTATTATCTTATAACTAGAGGCCAAGTGCATGAAATTTGTGCATGGGGGGGGGGATTGTCCCTCAGCTCAGCCTGCACCCTCTGAAATCTGGGATCCCTCTCACAATCCAGGACTGCTGACTCCCAACTGCTTGCCTGCCTTCCTGATTGCCCCTAACTGCTTCTGCCTGCCAGCCTTATCACTCCCTAACCACTTCCTTGAAGGCCTGATTGATGTCTAACTGCTCTCCTTCCAGCCTGTTTGCCCCCAACTTCCTTCCTCTACTGGCATGGTCTCCCCTAACTGCCCTCCCCTGCAGGCTTGATTGCCCCCAACTGCCCTCCCTTGCAGGCCTGGTCCCTCCCAACTGCCCTCCCCTGCTGGCCATCTTGTGGTGGCCATCTTGTGTCCATATGGGGGCAGGATCTTTGACCACATGGGGGTAGCCATCTTGTTTGTTGGAGTGATGGTCAATCTGCATATTACTCTTTTATGAGATAGTATAGAGGCCTGGTACATGGGTGGGGGTCAACTTGTTTGCCCTCAAGGGTGTCCTGGATCAGATTGGGGGTTCCTTTGGGGCATGGGGTGGCCTGGGCGAGGGGCCTGTGGGGTTTTCAGGCCAGCCAACCTCCCCCGCAACCAGTGACCCAAGTGGAGGCCCAGGTATATGAGATTTATTTATATTCTGCAATTGAAACTTTGTAGTCTGGAGTGGAGCCAAGCCTCTGCTTGCTCCAAGGAGGCAGCCATTTCTGTTGGGACATTTACTTTCTATAATTAAAACATTGTAGCCTAGAGTGAAGGCCTAGGCCAGCTAGAGCTGCAAAAGCTTGGCTTCCTCCATCGCCGGGGCAACCCTAGCCTCTGTTCTCTCCAGTTCGGTAGCTGCCGCCAGTTCTGTTGGGTTTTATATATTTTCTATAATTGAAATTTTGTAGCATTGAGTGAAGGCCTAGGCCAGCAAGGGCAGACAGAAAGCTTGGCTTCCTCCATTGCCAAGGAAACCTAAGCCTCCCTTCTGCTCTCAGTGGCTGCAGCCATCTTGTTTGGGGTTTATTTGCGTATTCGGTCCTGATGGGCATTGCTTATGGGCAATGCTTATGGGCAAGGCTTGTGGGTACAGAGGAGGTGTGATCAATTTACATATTGCTCTTGTATCAGATAGGATTGTTTTATAATTCATTATTATACTCAGTTATTTTGGCACTAAATTTGTCCCAAATTTGGTAGTGACAGCCCTTTCAAACTGGAAATTTAAAAATTTTCCTTTATCTTTTCCACAACAAAATGTTGTAGGTCCATCTTGTACCTATTCTGCTCTAGTCTTGCAATCAGCCATTTCTCTAAGAAACACTGGTTCCTTTAGAAATATTCAACACCAAAATATGCATCTAAGAGTGCTTATTGCTACTGTTGTCTCTCTATTTCCAGGCCATGCTGGAAAATATATGCATATATGTAGACATAATTATATACACATATGTACACATATACTCATGTGCATGCACTTATATATTCCTTTATACACACATACACATATTTTAGAAATTGTGAATTCACACAGTATTTTCAATTTTAATTTATCACCATGGGATTCTTTCTTATTTTTCTCAGTTCTATATTTGTGTATCTCTTCTTTCATAGTTAGAATCCTGACTCTCAACAATCAATACATTCATTCACCTACTTAGTTTTTTAATGTATCTTAAATGGTTTCAAAATTACTTTAATTATAAAACTTTAAAAAACAATAGAAAAAAACTATGAAAGAGAGGCCAGGATTTGCTTTCAGTACTCACTATATTCCGATTGCCAACCAAGACTAAGGCTACATAGTCAAACACTGTGTAAATTATCTGAATTAGAACTCCCCACCCCTCCCCTCAGCATAGATATGGCAGACGTTTGAAATTGTGTTTGTTTTCCATTTTAGTTTGTTTTCCCCTTTTTATCCTTGTTGAATTAATGTTATTTTTAATTTGTAGAACATTAGTATGAGTTCAAAAGTTGAAACTATGCAAGAAATTCCCTCTCATATCCCTTCTTCCCTATTTCCTGTTCACATTGTAAGTAACCAACTGCACTGTTTTCTGGTTTATCCTTCTATATTAATTTTCTAGGGCTGACATAGCAAGATAGCACAGATTGGGTGATTTAACAACAAAAATGTATTTTTCACAGTTCTGAAGTCAGAAGTCCAAGATCGATGTGCCAGCAGTTTTATTTTCTCTGAAGACTTAATGCTAGGGCATCCTCTTGTGGCCTCTTCACATGGCCTCTCTTCTAGGCACAGGTTCCTTTCCAGCTAGCCGTTTCCCTCTTCTTATAAGGACACCAGTCTGACTGGATTAGGACCCACCTTCATAGTCTTATTTTAACTTAATTACCTCCTTAAATGTCCTATCTCCAAATAAAGTCACACTCTTATGTACTGGGGGTTAGGTATTCAACATAAACATTTTTGAGGAACACAATTCAGTCCATAATGCCTTCCTATGTTTCTTTTTGTAAAGATAATTAGATATGTGAATGTTTATTTTTTCATTTTCCATATGCAAATAGCATAGTACTTACAGTTTTTTACACTTTTCTGGCTCACTTTTTTTTTTCAGAGGCATTTTTGTTAAACACAGTTTTGAATTTATATAAAGTATCCATTATATAATATCAGTTGAATATGTTCAATAGTTCTAAGATTCAAGAATTTTTATGCATTTGTGATGAGTGCATCAATCTTCGCCTCATATACACTGTGTTCAGACTAGACAGTGAGGAGTCATTTTGGATTTTTGGCTTACCAAGGGGTCCTGAAAACAATCATGTCTAGGAAGAGTGGTTTAATTCATTAAGGTGGATATGAATAAATTAAATAGCAAAATTGCAAGTGACTGTAGTCAGTGGGCATTTTATGTGTGGCAGTAAAAGAAGCATTATAACCAATCATTCTTGTTCAGAAGGAATTCTTGCTGTTCTTTTTTAAGGATGAATTAATATTTTCTTTACAAATGCCTAGTTCTCTATAATCCTTTTTACTATCACAGTACAGCAGAGAAAGAAAGCACAGAATTATAAAAGATATTCTTCAACCCACCCTTACCACCACCCTCTAAAACCCACAAAAACTAAAAGCAATTATACTGAAAAATAAGTTAGAATCTGTGCAATAATAAATTATAAATAATGGTAGCTAATGTAATAGAAATATACTTGCCAAGGACCTTATATCTGAAGCCTGAACATACATGCTGAAACAGAGAGACTGAGTCTCTTCGCAAGAAAAACAACCTGGAATAACAGTAAGAAGTATGCATGGGTTTCAGAGTTATGCATACTTGTTAAGTGTCTTTGGTCATTCAGCCAAACTGCATTTAGATGTTTGGAGAACCTGTCACTGCATATGTGAGCCTAGTAGAAGTCAGGACCTAGATTTCCATAATGGAAGGAAGATAAAGAAGCTGATTCACTACTATGGACTAATTGTGTCCTTCCAAAATTCATGTTTTGAAGCCTTTATCTCCAATCCTTCTATTTAATAAAGAGGGAATATGTAAATTGATCATGATGCCATGAGAAAGAAAACAGCACCAATAACCACAAGATGGTGTTGCCCATCCCCTCAGCCCTGCTGGAATCCCCCAGTCCTTTCAGCCCCACTAGAGGGTGGGGAGAAAGGAGTGAGAGGCATGCATGGTGCAGCTGGATCCACCCTCAGCCCCCCAGATGGCCAGAGCTGGCCCAAGGTACAGGCAAGCCTTGGATGGCGGCTTCCCAGCTGCTCAGGGCCGGCCGAAGCTTATGCAGCCAGCAGCAGCAGCGGTGTGATGGGGCATGTCCTTCCCCTGATCGCCCGGTCGCTTCCTGCTCCTGAGGGCTCCGGGACTGTGAGAGGGGGCAGCAGGTTGAGGGATGCCCCTCCAGTGCATGAATTTTCATGCACTGGGCCTCTAGTAATTATATTTGGAGATAGGATCTTTATGAGGTAATTAAGATTTAATGAGGTCATAAGGGAGGAACTCTAATGTAATAGAACTGGTAGTCTTATAAGAATAGATGGGGGAAGAAAGAGAGGGAGAAAAGAGAGGGGGGGAGAGAGAGAGAGAGAGAGAGAGAGAGAGAGAGAGAGAGAGAGAGAGAGAGAGAGAGAGAGAGAGACTGATTCTTCTAGGGCACAAAGAAAAGAAGAAAAGGCCATGGAGGACATAGTGAGATGGTGGTCATCTGTAAGCCAGAAGGAGAGGTTTCACCAGAACCTGAAACAGCTGGAACTTGATCTTTAACATCTAGTCTCAAGAACTGAGAGAAGAAAATATTGAGCATGTGGTGTTTTGTATCGTAGCTGAGCTGATTTAATACACAGGACCAGACCCAGGCTCTTCATCTTTAGATGGTCTACTTCTGGAGCAAAAGATAGAGAAAAGGCACAGAGGCAGAGAACTCATGATGCTGGTGGTAGCAGCAACAGAAGTAAAAGAATACTAACTAGTCCCTCTTCTGGCATCTAAAATTTATTATATATTACAAGTTTACATAAATACAGAAGTGTCTTTTTAATTCTTTTTTTCTTTTCTGCTTGATTTCATCAATGGTCATTCTGTCCCCCACCCCAGGCAATCATTTCTAGTGGTCACCTAGAATAAAGTCCTTGCATGTTTTTCTCCATATAATGTATTTATATGTAAACACATATATATTCATATTAGTATATATAAATATGTTGGATTTGTTATATTTTATAAAAGGGGATCATATTATAGATACTTTTCTGCATCTTGTTTTTCCCAGTCAGCAACTCCTTATGAAAATCTCTCCAAGGTACCAGAGTGATCTATTCATTATTATTAATGGCTGCATTGTATACCATTAATTCTATTACAATTTATTTCAGTCGGTCTCCTTGATGGTCATTCACTATCTCCATTTTTCTTTTTACTATAAACAAATGGCACGACTTGGGCTGAGTTTCTGACCTACCCAGCCTCCCCTTTGTCCCCCTGTTCAGTTTTGAGACTACATCTCCAGCATAATATGATACCTTTTTAAGTGGAAAAAAATACATATATAATTTCTGGAAGGATGCACATAGAGGTTGTGAGTTTTCTGGTATTTAACCAGAATCAGAATCTATCCTTTGCAGCTGAGAACCCTAACAGGTATACCAAGGTTCCCATCTTAGCTTTGCTGTTATTATTAATTATTAACTGTGTGCCCTCTCTGAGCCCTTACTTTCTAGTAGAGTTATAAGAATTCGGAAAATATATGCAAGGTGATTGGTACAGTGCTTGACATCTCAATAAATGGTAACAAGAAATCATATATATATATATATATATATATATAAAGGTTAATATGCTTAGTCAGTGGTCGGCAAACCGCAGCTCGCGAGCCACTTGTGGCTCCTTGGTCCCTTGTGTGTGGCTCTTCCACAAAATTTCATGGCCTGGGTAAGTCTATTTTGAAGAAGTAGCGCTAGAAGAAGTTTAAGTTTAAAAAATTTGGCTCTCAAAAGAAATTTCAATCTTTGTACTGTTGATATTTGGCTCTGTTGACTAATGAGTTTGCCGACCACTGTGCTAAGTTTCCGACCATCCGGGTAATGATGACATATAGCAACACCTGGCTTCTTCTCCCTAATGATTAGCCTCCTTGCAATTTCTTCAGCCCAAGAACACGGCTTGTTTTATAGCCAGATGGAAACATTTCACACTGTAACCAATTGTCTGTGAAGTGTTTTCACATGTCTCCCATTTGACCCTCACAGAAGTCCTATAGTAGGTAGATGGGAGACTCAGTGGAATCCTATTTTCTTTTCATTAGCCAGAAAATGGAGATTTAGAAAGATTATAAACTTGACCTGACTGAAAAGTAAGACATGGTGGAGTTTGAAAATGACTTCAAGTTTTATCACTGTGCAGAATATAGTCAAACACTGCTGCAGCTAAATATTTTACCCTTTGTTCTCTCTATTTGATCTACAATAATAATCTGCTTTGTGTTGATATTTCCTGCTTTGATGCTGACAATTACCTGAAAGAGAAGTTGGGTTGCTTCACTGGGCTGGAAAAAGTTTAGCTAAATCAGAAAGCAGGTCTAATTAATCAAGTTTATTCTATATTAGAGGCCCAGTGCACAAAATTCGTTCATGGGGGTGTGTTCCTCAGCCCAGCCTACACCCTCTCCAATCTGGGACCTCTCAAGGGATGTGTGGCCAGCCTAGATGAGAGGCTGAGGGTTGTTTTCAGGCTGGCCACAACCCTTGGCAACCCAAATTCCCAGCTCCTCCTTTTTTTTCTATTCTTTTTTTTCCCAGCACCTCCTTGAGTGGAGGCCAGGGCTGGCTAGAAGCAGGTATCTGGGATTTATCTTATATAATTGAGACTTTGTAGCCTTGAGTGGAGGCCAGGGCTGGCAGAAAGCTTGGCTTCTTCCATCACCAAGGGCAACCCAAGCCTCCTGCTCACTCTAGCTCTGTGGCTGCTGCCATATTTGTTGGGTTAATTTGCATACTCACTCCTGATTGGCTGGTGGGTGTAGTGAAGTGATGGTCAATTTGCATGTTTCTCGGTTATTAGAGAGGATATCTATACTAATAAAAGGGTAATATACAAATTGGTCAGGATGCCCTCACAGTAACAACCAAATAGCAGGCTGCGTGGGGTGACTAGGCCAGCAGATAGGGGCAGTTATGGGTGACCAGGCCAGTAGGGGGGTTCCTGAGGGGCGACCAGTTCATCAGCAGTGCAGTTGGGGGCAACCAGGCCAGCAGAAGGGACAGTTGGGGGCAACCAGGACAGCAGAAGACAGTTGGGGGTGACTAGGTTGGCAGGGGGGCAGTGAGGGGCAATCATGCCAGCAGTTGGGGGTGACTAGGCTGGTGGAGAGGCAGTTAGGGGCCACCAGGCCAGCAGGGGGGGCATTGAGGGGAAATCAGGCTGGCAGGAGGGGAAGTTGAGTCCAGAGCAGTAGGACAACCAGGCCAACCGGGCAGTGACCAGGCCAGCAGGGGGGATAGTTAGGGGCGATCAGGCTGGCAGGCAGAAGCAGTTAGGAGTGATCAGGCTGATATGGGGGATAGTTAGGGGCAATCAGGCAGGCACACAGGTGAGCAGGTAGGAGTTGGTGGTTCTGGATTGTGAGAGGGATGTCCGACTGCTGGTTAAACATCAGCAGTCAAACATCCTCTGAGGGATCCCAGATGGAGAGGGTATAGGCTGGGCTAAGAGATCCTCCTCCCCTCTCCCCCTGTGCATGAATTTCATGCACTGGGCCTCTAGTGTGTGTATATATATATATATATATATATATATATATATATATATAAATAAAAGATTAGGTTGACTCGTGCATTTGCAATACATATAAAGCT
The DNA here is from genome assembly GCA_027563665.1 of Antrozous pallidus. Taxonomy (NCBI): domain Eukaryota; kingdom Metazoa; phylum Chordata; class Mammalia; order Chiroptera; family Vespertilionidae; genus Antrozous; species Antrozous pallidus. The sequence goes on from CM050512.1 coordinate 67,603,292, forward strand.
CTCACTGGCACCAATCTCATGCCTGTGTTTCAATCTATCATTGTTGATGGTGAATTTAGTTGACACTTCTATTACAGAGAAAGGGAGAATAGCAATAGTAAAATATTTCTTTTAATTAATTTCCTTTCAATGTGCACAAATTTGTGCTCTGGGCCACTAGTCATTAATAATAACAGTTACTGAAAACAGGTAAATGACATGGCAGAGAATCAATGCAAGATATGGAAAAAGGTAAAAATCTAAATGGGACTAAGCTTAATTAAGTCTTCACCAATCCTTTATTGAGAAGGATTTAGGGTTGTTGTCATAACCATATAGTATAATTACCTATTTATGATTCTTTATATTTCCCTACTGTGGATTCAGGCATTCTTATTTTGCTCTATCCATCATCATTTCAAAGTCTGGCAATTCAAGAATTCCCCGTGATCATAACATGAATAGTGAAAGGAGTGAGGCAGTAGACACATCTGGTGATACAGAAATGATTTGGCCCAGAATGGGTAAAGCAAGGAAGGAGGTCCCTTTACCCCAAAGCCTATCCTTTGCAAGTCCCACATGTAAATTACCATTTAAAACACTCCCAAAATGTATATAATCCTTTGAATTTTTCTTTACCCTGTAAGGGTATGATTGCAATCGTTATTCCAATGAAAAGTATGTCTGCATTTAGATGTTGATATTTTAGGTGGGTCATGAAATTAAATTTTTCTTCAGTAGTGAGCATATGTTGATAGTGCATGGCAGAGTTATGTGTATGTGTGAGTGGTTAGGAAGAAGGGAAGAGACCTTCTGTCTTTTATATGCATATTCATGGGGAAATCCCGAGTCCTTTGACAAAAGTTTCATTTATATATTTGATTCTTGATAACTAAAGCGATTAACTGAAAGGGAGCCATTAGTTTTATATTTTCTATTATTTAGCATTTATTTTCAGGTTTTTTAATTCTAAAATCATGATATATTGTCATGACAGACTGTCATAGTATACCGTCAAATCTCAGAGGGAAAGTAGGGGAGGGTGGGGGTAAGGGGAAGAGATCAACCAAAGGATTTGAATGCATGCATATAATCCTAACCAATGGACACAGATACCATGGGGGTGAGAACATGAATGGGGGTGGGAGGGCAATGGGAGGATAAGGACACATATGTAATATCTTAATCAATAAAGAAAAAAATAAAATCATGATATAAATTTATTTTTATTGAAAATTATTTATTCTACTTCTTATAACTAAATAATGATTCCCCTTTATTAAGCTTTCAACTTTTTCTTTGATATCTATACTAATAAATGAGAAATATACAAATTGACCATACCTCCACACCCATTAGCCAATCAAGAGTGGGTATGCAAATTAACGCAACAAAGATGGTGGGTTAATTTGCATATACAGGCATGGAGCAGCCAGGCGCGGCAAGATGCTTGCTATGAGGTGGAGGCTGGGGGGCAGAAGGAGGGAGCTACAGGAGTGGTGCTCCAGCTGGAGCAAACACTGAAGGTTAAAGCCAAAGGGAAGGCAGAAGGTGGCAGCCAAAGCAAAGGCCTGGGTCCCAGGTGCCAGAGGAAAACTAGTGATGGCAGCCAGGGGAAGGAAGGCCTGTTCTTGCACAAATCTTCATGCAACAGGCCTCTAGTATTTGATATTTGCTATTAACTATCCTTACAGTTTTATTAAATAAATTTCAGTTTTAAATAGTTTACTATTATGGTTATTCATGGTCATGACTAAAAATTCAAAGTCTATAAAGGTATATAAGTTAAAAAGCACAAATATACCTCTCATCACAGTCTCACTTCTAGTCGCTGTTCACAATCTCTTGTTTATCCTTCAAGAAATAATTATATATATAATTTCCCTTAAAAAGGTTATGCATATGGTGTCACTATATAACTAGAGTTATTTACTTAATACCTATCTGAATATCTTTCCATATCTTAAATATCTGTATATATAAGTATTACCTTATAATATAAAATAACAAAAATATCTTTATATATAAAATATAAAAATATCTCCAAATATTTATCTCCCAATTACTTGTAAAATATTTAAACATTTTTTGTGTGTATATGTTAATCACTGATTAGTATTCCATTGCATTGAATATATTGTAATTTTTTTACCTTCAATTTATGAGCATTTAAGACATTTTGAGAGTTTTGTTTTTGCTTGATTACTTTTAATAAAATGATTGACATCAATTAAATTGTCCATCATAGTTTGAGTAATAAATACCAACTGGCCAAAGAGAAGACTTGAAATTCACCAATATCCAACCCATGCCAGCTCCTGTCCCAACAATGACTCATATTCTGCTTCTCTGGCAGTATTCTGGAAACCAGTTAATTACAGTAACAATCTTCTTAGAATGATTACTTTTGTCAGTAAAATATACTTCCATTGTTACTTCTGGATGAGAGTTTGCTATAACTCAAGAAAGTTGGTTATTTTGATGATTACATAATTTTCTTTTTGATGACAATGAATCCTTACCAGAAAGGCCATGGGCCAGAAAGATCTCAACTGAGACTATGTACACTGCCTAATTGTGTGATTCCCACAAGAATGCAATAATAGCAATAAAATAAAGAGAATTCAAAAGTTCTACAAAATGTATCAAGTGCTTCCAACTTGTCTCAATAATTTTTATATTGTTTTTGTTATTATTGCTTTTGAGTTTTAAACAATTTTTTTGTTTGCAATTGATTCCTTACTTTTCTATTAATAGACAGATTTCTCTTACTTGGTTGACAACTTCCATTTTGTGGTACCTACCAACATTAAGCTAATACTAAATAAACAATTTATCTTTAATTTTCTGAGTTGTATTTCCTTCTCTATTATTTCCTTAATACTCTCAATTTCATAAAAATTCTCTTTTTCATATTTTTGTTGTCTATTTTTATTTATTTCTAAGTCATCACAATTGCAGATATTCCATGATGCATGTATTATGTGAAGTTCTTTCATTCTCTTCATTATTCTTACCTTTACCTTTTCTGAAATATAATTGATCTCTAACATGGGATATTCCTATGCCTCTTAGAATGAGCCCAGATATTATATGTGCATTGGTTAGGCATTTTCCAGTCACTTCTCTGTCACTTTACTACTAGCTCTGAAATATGCATTTTCCTCTGTTTCCTAGCTATTCCTATATTCTTCTGCAGTAATATGTGAAAATCCTTATGCTGCAGAAAACATATATATTATCAAAACAAAACCAATATTTTATTTAGATTATATGTAAATTTTCAAGGTGTTTTCTTCTTTATGTTGCTAGTACCTTAGAATAGTGCCTGATACTTAATAGGCAGTCAATAAGTTCTCACTGGGGGATTTATTTGCTTGTTGAATGGATCCAAACTGCTATAAATGCAACTGCAAAATTATGTTTGAAGATGGATAAAATAAAAAAAATAGAAAAATAATAACTGATTTGTTTTATTATGTGACATCATTACATTGCTGACTGAACAATAAAAAGTTATGTTAAGGTTTATATGATAGGTCTGTCTTGAATTCAGTATTCCCCATTTTTTAATGTTTTTTTTTTTTTTTTACTAATAGCAGAGCACATTGTGGCCTTCCTCTGACTCACTCCCAATATTTTCTTGATATAGTAAAACTGAACTGAAAGAAGCATCCAGATGAATGATAAGGATAATGCTGAAAATAAATCACCTATTGGCAAAGTACAGTACATGATGGGCAAAAGTAGATTTATAGTTTTGTGACTATATGAAACAGTTTATTCTTGTATTAGTATTTATTATTGTATAATTTTTCTTACGAACAACGTAAACCTATTTTGCTCCCACCCTGTGTTTAGCACATTTCTTGCAGCACCTCATTTAATACTCCCCAAATTGTCAGGAGGTAGAATTATTGCCTATTTTAGAGATCAGGAAGTAGAGAGTTGTATAAGTTAAAGTCTGGGAAACGCCAATATTTTGGGTCTGTCTCCAAAGTCCTTGCTAGTAACCATAATGGAGCCTGAGATAAGCAGTTTAGAATGGAAAATTGGCAGGTACATCTACTTTGCTCCAACAAGGATTAAAGGTTTGATTGGCTATCATTCTTTGTTCGGGTTGTGGCTATTGACTCTTCTTTGTTTTTCTCAAGACTCAGATAAATCAGAATATAACTGAAGAACAAATAGGGTACAACCATCAAGGGAATTATTTGCACAAGAGTCACATGTATAAGCTGGGAAAATAAAATAATAAGAAAAACAACAACAAAACACATTCTTATTCTCAATAATAACAGAGTTTTGAGACTGCAGGTTTGACCTAAGGCTTGTCACTCCAGATCAGAGGAAAGCATAGTTCAGATCCATAACAGTCCTTGGTCCCAAGTTGATGGTGTTATGAGCCAGAATGAAGGGGCTCTTTCATACCACTTCTCTGAGGCTTTGAAAACACCGGTTTCTGAGTCAAATAATAGACCACATAAGAACCAAGGGATAAGATGTGTAGTGAGGGACCCTTTACACTGCAGCCTCAAAAGTCTGTCACAAGACAACCAAGTAAGCAAGAAAAATAAAAGGAAATGATACCATTTATGAATTATTGTGAGACAGCCTTAGTATTCAGCCTTGGGCTGCCCTCAGTGTTTGAAACTACCTTCTTTTCCTTGCTGTCCTACTAACTGCCTCTCTGGGTCATTTCCCACTGGAGGAAGGAGAGCCCCACCAGACTTCACTGCACTCAACTGACAGCAACTTATTGTTTTGTTATTAAATACTGTTATTCTAAGAAGATATGAACTTCAAGGGCAAGAACAATGTTTTCTGTCTTTCTGGTAGGGTTTAGCCAGTATGTTGGGCATAGAGCAAGCATCTATAGTTCCTCATTAACCTGATTTGACATTAGTTTGGTTCTTATTGTTAGTAATTCAAACTATACAAGGTTGCTCAAAGGTATAAATGAAAAGGGAAAAAAATCCCTCCTTCCTGGCTACCACCCAGGACAACATTGGTTGGAAAGGATTAAAACATTTTGCATCTCTACTAACCATTTTTCCCTGGGAAGCAAAGCAAAGTCTGTAATACTGACTAACAATGTTAATATTCTTCTGTAGGTGGACAGGCACTCTGAGTCTGAGTTTTGCTGCTCACCTTCTCCTTCTTCCTTAGATAGAATGACTTCACTCCTCTTTCACACACTCACACACACACACACACACACAGAGAGAGAGAGAGAGAGAGAGAGAGAGAGAGAGAGAGAGAGAGAGAGAGACTTGTTTATAACTATATAGACTTGTAGACTCTACCTGGTGTATGCATATCCTATAGGAATTTAAAAAGCAGTGAACTTTAAATTACAACAATGCAAATACTCTGTGCTTAACCCTGTCTTCCAGGTCAGCATAAAGTAGGAACTAAGAACAGAGAAAAGACTTGATGTTTGAGGCCATTCTCGCTAAAGCCAATAAGGTTTCAGTATCAGAAAAGCCAGTGAGGTTTCAGTATCAGAAAAGCCAATAAGGTTTCAGCATCAGAAAAGCCAGTGAGGTTTCAGCATCAGAAAAGCCAGTGAGGTTTCAGTACCAGAAAAGCCAGTGAGGTTTCAGTACCAGAAAAGCCAGTGAGGTTTCAGCATCAGAAAAGCCAATAAGGTTTCAGTATCAGAAAAGCCAATAAGGTTTCAGTATCAGAAAAGCCAATAAGGTTTCAGTATCAGAAAAGCCAGTGAGGTTTCAGCATCAGAAAAGCCAGTGAGGTTTCAGCATCAGAAAAGCCAGTGAGGTTTCAGCATCAGAAAAGCCAGTGAGGTTTCAGTATCAGAAAAGCCAATAAGGTTTCAGTATCAGAAAAGCCAGTGAGGTTTCAGTATCAGAAACCTCACTGGCTTCTAGATCTCAGTGACTATAGGAAAATACCACAACACATCTCTCAGACTATAGTCTTTCAGCTTGGTTGTTTATTTATACTTCACTATGCATTTACCTATCTAAGAGACCCTGTTTCACCCAATAGTTTTTTTTTTCAGAACTCTTTTTTTATATTTGTATTATTATATATTTTTTCTTTTCTTTTTTGATTAAGGTATTAAATATGTGTCCTTACCCCCTGTCCTGGTGTCTGTGTCCACTGATTGTGCTTATATACATGCATAGAAGTCCTTTGGTTGATCTCTACCCCTAACCCTCACCTTCCCCTACCTTCCCTCTGAATTTTGAGCATCTGATCAATGCTTCTCTGTCTCTCAGTCAGAGAAAGATAAATATCACATGATCTCATTCATTTGTGGATTATAATGAACAACATAAACTGATGAACAAAAACAGATCTGAATTTTTTATTGCCAGACTCCATGTGCTACCAGATCTCTCTGGTGATGACTGGGTGTTTATTAGTTTGTTTGCCCTTTGACAGAAATTAGATGGTGGGATGACTTATGGTTACAACTAAGTTTGATAAAGCATTTTAGACATGGCACAAAAGAGTGAGCATGGATCCAGGAGTCAATACTTTTTGGTCTAACTCCTTTCTGACCTTTAGCAAGAACCTCATCTCTTTGGGCCCTATTTCTGTATCTGTAAATGAGCAAGTTGGACTAGATGACTTAAAGGATCATTCCGAATTCTGATGTGGTGTGCTATCATCTACGAGAGAGTAGGGTTTATAGAGAGATGTCCAACTGAAAATCGAAGACATGTTCTTGCGTTCCTCACCTTGCCATTAAACACCTTATTAAATCTTTTTGAGACTTGGTTTCTTTCATTTGTAAGATCCATTCCAGTTCTAAATTCTATGATTTTTATGATATTGCTTATTGAGTCTGAAAATATCACAAACATAAGTTCTCAGAAATTACCTTTAAGATTTTCATGCTACACAGATTGTATCATATAAACCACCCAATTTGATCATCAACAACCAGGATTTGTTGTGCAAGTAAATGGTTTATCTGCACAGCAGGGGTGAAATTCTGTATATTTTCCAAATACCACTCAGAAGCAATGGTTTTACTTGCCCTATCATAACTGCATTTTAAATCACTATTAATATTTAGCACAATTACCATCATGCTGTCTGGTTTTCATGAGGTTAAACACTATGTCAACTTGATAAATTGTATAATTTTACACTCTGGGTTGCCTGCTTTCTATTGAATGGTGCCACTGGCAAACGGCCAACAAACTTGGATTAGCATCTTTCTACAACTGACCGTGGAAAACTGTATGCCTGTTTATATGTTTATGCAGTCAGATTCCTTTGGTAGGGTCCACTTTAGAACTTTATCTGTAGATATGCAGCACTGAAATCTTAGCTGAGTTGAGTCATGTCCTTCCTACCCTGAGAAATAAAGTGTCACTTTTTTTTTGTACCAGCTTGATTATTGTTAGCTGTTGTCTCAACTATAAGAGAGCACAGAGCAAAGAATGGCTATTTCCAAAGAGCTATCTGTAAGAGACAGAGGGAGCCTGGGGTACTGACATTGTGCTCATCATTTTCCATTCTGTCTTATTGACTTTCCTCTAAATGGAAACAGAAGATGGTTTGAATTCTCTGGCAGTTGCCAAAGTAAAAAAGGGAGGAAAAAAGATGGGACCTAATATGTTAAGTACCTGCTGTGTTGCCAGACACTGTTTAACTCATTCAGTGATCATGAAGTGACATCAGACACCACAGAATCTGGGGGCCCAAGCATGTGGTCAGAAAGCTGATTGTCGTCTCCCAGTTCTGTTTTCCCCTGCTTGACTGTTCTCACACAGGTTCACTTCTCATGGTGGCAAGGTGACCACCAGCAGCCTCACTCTCCCATCCTCCTAGTTTAGCAAACCTATATGGAAGACTTATCTTTCCCATGTCTGTATAGAAATTCCAAGGAAGATTCAGACTGACATTGCTATGCCACATGTTCATGAATGAACCAATCACACACACACACACACACACACACACACACACACACACACACAAACACATGCGCGTGCATGCTCGCGCTATGGTGAGCCTGTTCAGGAATCAGGGTGGAACAGTCATGAACAGTCCCAGTGTGGAATAGGTGAGGAATTTCTTTAAAGAGCCAAAAAAAGAGGTGGCAGCCCTTGCTAAATGGACAACTCTGTCCAAATGGCTATCCAAGTCCATTGCAATGACTTACTGAAGAATAATGTCAGTTTGATGTTTTCTCCAGTAAAACTGAATCATAAATCCAAAAGGAAAAGTTAAGGGCAGTTAACCTTCTCAGTGAACATATATTAATATACATTTATCAGACAAGATACAGAACTTTGTCTTTTTTCATCTTCTGATGACTCTTGTACAGAAATGGCAGCTAGCTTTCTCCTGGATACATATGCAGTCATCTAGATTTAAAGGCATATGGTCTATCTTGGATCACTTACAAATTGCAAGTTGGCTCTGTAGCCAAACTTACTGCTTATTTCATGCCCTGAACATTTAATTAATGCTTTATGTGAACAAAGAGTTTTATCTGTAGATATGCAGCACTGAAATCTTAGCTGAGTTATAAAAGTTTTTAACAGATTGAGGCGATTTTAGAGGGAAGAAAGTTGGTTTGTACTATCTCACTGTAAGTCATACATGTTTTGAATCTGTCTGATACAAGTGTTCCTAGTTAGTACTTTTCTGGAAAATTCTAAAAAAAATTACTCTGTTGGGCTTAGTTAACATTGGTAAATGGTTAACAAGTTGGTTCTGAAAGAGACAGGGCATTTCATTTACTTTTTTACTCTTGAATTGTACTTTAGTTTTAATTTGGTGAAAACTAATTTCTCTGCAGCACAAGTTTTCTTAGCTCCACTCTTTGACTTCCCTTTCAGGTGTATATGTCAGTTCAACCATTCCTCAATGACATTATCTTAGGTAGCACTAGCCTAGGGCAAAGAAGAAGCAACAACTGGGGATTCTGTATAACCTGGGATAGATAAAGAGCTCATGAGTTTGGGTTGTTCAATGTAATGGATTGCTCTACCAATTTCTAATTATCTAAAAGTAAATAGAGGAAAATAGTCACACTTATGATGAGGATTGAGTAAAATAATACTAATAAACCGCCCAGCATAGTATTGGGCACATGCCATTTTGTTATTATCATCCCTAGGCTGCTGTCCACATACATTCTTCACATAGGAGTACATTGGGTGGTGCCGAGGCAGCCAATTAATGCTTCTCTCTCATCATTGATGTTTCTATCTCTCTCTCTCGCCTTCTCCCTTCCTCTCTGAAATCAATAAATATACATACATATATATATATATACATACATATATATATATACATACATATATATATATATATATATATATAGAGAGAGAGAGAGAGAGAGAGAGAGAAAGAAAGAGAGAGAGAGAGAGAGAGAGAGAGAGAGAGAAATAACCTCTGCTTTTTCTTTTTCTGCTGCCTTCCTCTGTGTGGAAAAAAAGCAAAAATAAGTAAATAAATGAATGAAATAAAAAATATTACCTAAGCTCTGATGCTAAGAAACAAAAGAATGCAGAAAGTAATGTTATTAACTTCTTTAAACTCCTTCAACACATTGCATGTTCTCTCCCCTTCTGAGTCTTCACACAGACTGGTCCTTCAATCAAGAATACCTTTCTTCTCATATTTGTTTCGTGAGTCTTCTCATAATCAAGGCCTCAGTTTAGAATCCTCTATCTCCAGAAAGCTCTGCTTTGATGCCTGCCGTGAAGCTGGGGTTCGATGTTGCGTCGTGTAGGTCTTCTATGCCTCTTAGAATGTTAGGCCTCCTTCATCCCTACAGGGTCACTCTGGTGACTGGCTCTGGCAGAAGCTGTGAGTTCCAGGGAGGGCAGAAATCATGTTTGTCTCGTTGATCAAACTGATCATTGTACCATCAGCACCTAGCAAAGTGCCTGGCCAAGAGCAGACACTCAATAAATGTCCTTGCTCTGTAATGGGTCATAACCAGACAGGGGGAGGTTGCACGTGTAGCTGTGGCCTGGAGTGGAGATGTCATTCTTTTTTTTGGAAGTGGCTCAAGGATTGTTTAGTATTTTGTATCTCCTCAATTATCTGTTTCTTGGAGCTGCACAGCAATTATGGTGGAAATGTCCCATAGCTATGTTGGTTAACAGAGTAACCACTAGCCACATGCTGCTGTTGAGCATTTGGAATGTGGCTAGTACAACTGGGAGGTTTTTGTTAACTTAATCTAATTGAAATTGAAAAAGCCATATATGCTATTATATTGGCCAGCATAGCCCAAGAGCCTGGGGTTTAAAAGTGTTTTTCCAGGAGCTATAACCCTAGAAACTTTCATTTTTTAGAAAGATAGAATTATCACAAAATCCAAAAGTTTGGCAGTAACTTCAAGTTTAATTAATGTTTAGAAACAGCTTCCCAAATAACACATAGTATCATTTGTTGGGTGATACTGAGCATCCCAATTTTAGGCAAAGGTATGCAGGGCCTAGGTTAATTTATACATGCTCTGATACCTTATCCATGTGTGACCCCAAGCAAGCTACTTAACATCTTGTGTCTCCATTTTTTTTACCGATAAGATAGAGCTGATAATAACCTATAAAACAGAGCTGATAATAGGTGAAAATAGCTTAGTACAGTATCTGGCACATAGTTTGTCCTCAAAAATGCTAATCACTGTGATTAATTATTCCATTCTTCTATGTTTCTAAACTATAGTATCTGATTATATGCATGTGTGGTATATCCTATCTAATAAAAGAGTAATATGCAAATTGACTGTATCTCTACCACAAGCCAATCAGGAGCAAATATGCAAATAAACCCCAACCAAGATGGCTGTGGCCACTGAGAGCAGGATGGAGGCTTGGGTTTCCCTGGCAATGGAGGAAGCCAAGCTTTCCACCTGCCCTTGCCAGCCTAGGCCTCCACTCAATACTACAAAGTTTCAATTATAGAAGATACATAAATCCCAATAGAAATGGCAGCAGCCACGGAGCTGGAGAGAGCAGAGACTAGGGTTGTCCAGGAGATGGAGGAAACCAACCCTCTGCAGCCCTAGTGCTTAGGCCAACACTCCAGGATACAAAGTTTCACCTGTAGAAGATAAATAAATTCCAGATACCAGGGCCTCCACTTGGGTCACTGGGGGGCATGGCTAGTCTGCAAACTATCACAGGCCCCTCCCTCAGGCCACCCCACACCCCAAGGGAGCCCCCACCCTAATCTAGGACACCCTTCAGGGCAAACAAGCTGGCCCCTACCCATGCACCAGGCCTCTATCCTATATAATAAAAGAGTAATATGCAGATTGACCATCACTCCAACACACAAGATGGCTGCCCCTATGTGGTCAAAGATCCTGCCCCCATGTGGACACAAGATGGCCACCATAAGATGGCTGGCAGGGGAGGGCATTTAGGGGTGACCAGTCCAGCAGAGGAGGGAAGTTGGGGGTGACCAAGCCTGCAGGGAATGGCAGTTGGGGAGGACCCAGGCCTGCAGGGGAGAACAGTTGGGGGGAACTAGGTCTTCAGGGAAGGGCAGTTAGGGGTGACCAGGACAGCAGAGGAGGGAAGTTAGGGGCAAACAGGGCTGGCAGGGGAGCAGTTAGACATCAATCAGGCTGGCAGGGGAGAGATTAGGAGTTGATCAGGCTGGCAGGCAGAAGCAGTTAGGGGCAATCAAGAAGGCAGACAGGTGAGCAGTTGGGAGCCAGCAGTCCTGAATTGTGAGAGAGATGTCTGACTGCCTGTTTTGGTATCAGGCTTAAATAGGCAGTTGGACATCCCTCGTGGTGTCCCAGATTGGAGATGGTGCAGGCTGCGCTGAGGAATACCCTCACCCCCATGCCTGAATCTTGTGCACCGGGCCTCTAGTCTATATATATATAGAGGTAATATGCAAATTAGGCCAGGGCTTTGTAACAGGTCATGACCAGACAGGAGGAGGTTGCACGTGTAGGTGAGGTCCAGAGTGGAGACGGAGACAAAGGCAGGGGGGCCTGGCTGAGCTGGTGTGGTGGCTTGGACAGCCCTGGGAATGGATACAGGAAGAGGGGATGCTGTGAGTTAGGCATGGGTCCTGGCCCCCCGTGGCGCCGGTCTGGCCTGACTCCCATGGTGGTCAGTGCTGTGTGAGTCAGGCACAGGTCCTGGCCTCCCACAAGATGCATCCTGACATGGCAGAAGGCAGGATACCTACTAGTATGATTTCAATTGCATGCTGGACCTCAAGTGTGGGTGTGTGTGTGTGGGGGGTGTGTGTGTGTGTGTGTGTGTATATTCATATACTTAGTGGCCAGATTATATGATCTCTAAACGCATAATAATCTGGCCACTCAGAGTGTGTGTGTGTGTGTGTGTGTGTGTGTGTGTGTGTGTGTGTGTGTATAGAGGCCTGGTGCATGAATTCGTGCATAGGTGGGGTTCAGCCAGCCTGGCCAGGGGGAGAGGACATGGGCAGTTGCCCAGCCTACCTGCTGGCAAACTCCTGGTGGAGGGGACAATTTGCATATTAGCCTTTTATTATAAACTAGAGGCCTGGTGCACAAAGTTTGTGCACAAGGGGCAGAGGGGGTGGAGTGTCCCTCGGCCCAGCCTGCACCCTCTCCACTCTGGGACCCCTTGAGGGATGTCTGACTGCCTGTTTAGGCCTGATCCTACCGGGAAGTCAGATATCCCTCTCATAATCCAGGACTGCTGGCTCCCAACTGCTCACCTGCCTGACTTCCTGATCACCCCCTAACCACACCCCTGCCAGCCTGATTGATGCCTAATTGCTCCCCTTCCAGCGTGTTTGCCCCTAACTTTCCTCCCCTGCAAGTCTGGATCCCTCCTAACTGCCCTCTCCTGCAGGCTTGATTGCCCCCAACTGCCCTCCCTTGCAGGCCTGGTCCCTCCCAACTGCCCTCCTCTGCTGGCCATATTGTGGTGGCCATCTTGTGTTCACATGGAGGCAGGATCTTTAACCACATGAGCCATTTTGTGTGTTGGAGTAATGGTCAGTTTGTATATTACTCTTTTATGAGATAGGATAGAAGCCTGGTGCATTAGTGGGGGCCAGCTGGTTTGCCCTGAAGGGTGTCCCGGGCTAATTTGCATATCACTCCTGATTGGCTCGTGGGCGTGGCTTGCAAGTGTATAGGATTATCCTATCTGATAAAGAGTAATATGCAAATTGACCATACCTTCTATCAAGCCACACCCACAGCCATGCCCACCAGCCAATCAGGAGCAAATTATGCAAATAAACCCCAAACAAGATGGCTGCCGCCACTGAGAGCAGCAGGGAGGCTTGGGTTTCCCCAGAAATGGAGGAAGCCAAGATTTCTGCCTGTCTTTGCCAGCCTAGGCCTCCACTCAATGCTACAAAGTTTCAATTATATCCCAACAGAAATGGCCACAGCCAGGGAGCTAGAGAGAGTAGAGGCTAGGGTTGCCCAGGAGATGGAGCTTCTGCAGCTCTGGCTGGCCTAGGCCTCCATTACAGGCTACAAAGTTTCAATTATAGAATTTAAGTAACCCAAACAGAAATGGCTGTTGCCAGGGAGCCAGCAGAAGGCTTGGCTTTGCTCCAGGCTACAAAGTTTCAATTGTAGAACATAAATCCCAGATCCCAAGGCCTCTGCTTGGTTCACTGGGGGTGTGTGGCTAGCCTGCAAACCCCACAGGCCTCTAGCCTAGGCTGTTCCATGCTCCAAGGAACCCCAACCCTGATCCAGGGCACCCTTCAGGGCAAACCAGCTGGCCTCCACTCATGAACCAGGCCTCTAGCCCATCTAATAAAAGAGTAATACGCAGATTGACCATCACTCCAACACACAAGAGGGCTGCCCCCATGTGGTCAAAGATCCTGCCCCCATGTGGACACAAAATGGCCACCACAAGATGGCCAGCAGGGGAGGGCAGTTGGGAGGGACCTGGCTTGCAAGGGAGGTCAGTTGGGGGTGATCAAGCCTGCAGAGGAGGGCAGTTAAGGGTGACCAGGCTGGCAGAGGAGGGAAGTTGGGGGCAAACAGGCTGGCAGGAGAGCAGTTAGACAATTAGGATGGTAGGGGAGTGGTTAGGGGGTGATCAGGCTGGCAGGCAGAAGTAATTAGGGGCAATCAGGAAGGCAGGCATGCAAGCAGTTGGAAACCAGCAGTCCTGGATTGTGAGAAGGATGTCCGACTGCCTGTTTAGGCCTGATCCCTCAAGGGGTCCCAGATTGGAGAGGGTACAGGCTGCGCTGAGTGACATCCCCCCCAACCCTGTGCACAAATTTCATGCACCGGGCCTCTAGTTTATATATATATATGCCTAAGCCAATGGTTGGCAAACTGTGGCTCACGAGCCACATGCAGCTTGCGAGCCATGGTTTGCTGCTCTGTTGACTGAGTTTGCCAACCACTGACCTAGACTCTCAATTCCAATAATTACAGGCTGTTATTGTTCCTTGTGATTAAGCCCCTATCCCAGTGGTCAGCAAACTCATTAGTCCACTGGCCTAAGCAACTGGAATGACCAGAACAATCGTAATGACCAGTCGCTATGATTTGGAAGGAGGAGGGGCGGAGGCGGGGAACCACATCATGATGCGGCTCTGACGATGGCAGCGGCAGCAGCTGACATCCGTCCCTCCCACACCTGGCCCGGCGACCATTGACTCATCTCCTGACCCCACTGAGGCCTTTACGTCCTGGGCTGGGATGTGGAACTGGAGGTAGGTTGTGGCAGATGTGGCCCCTTTCCCAGGAGGAGCAGAGGGCCGGCTCCCTCGTTAGGACCAGCAGCCAACCTCCCATGCCATGTCCCTCCCCACAGCCGGCAGGCCCTGATCGGCCCACTATCCATCCACTGTGGTGGCAGCATGGCGGCAAGGGAAGGAGGAGTGGGGAGGTGGGGAACCGCCTGGTAGCAGGGCACTGAAATTGGTGGTGTTGGCGTCCGGTGTCCGTTCCTTCCATGCCCCACCTGGCGACTGTTGCCTCCTTTCCAACCTGGCCCTGATCAGCCTGGCTCTGATTAGCTCTGATTGCCGGCCAGGCCTAAGGACCCTGCCCCGTTCATGAATTTCATGCACCGGACCTCTAGTACATATACATAGATTCACACACATCAATATATCCTCTAAATTTGTTTATATTCTTTAATCAGGAGAATAAGAATGTAAGTGTAAAGTGCTATAAGGTTAGCGGATAGATATAACAGAATGCTAAACTTCACTTTATTAGGGAAGGGTGGTCATTTTAGAAAGGTAAAGTATCTTGAAATTTTATATTCCAAGAGAAAGAGTGAAGTAGGAAGCAAAATTCCTTTTTGTGGGAAGGCTTTGCTGCAAATATTTCTATTCTCCTTTGTGTCACCTCTTGGGCTGCCCTTTGCCATCTTCTCAACAGGGAAAATGTTCAGTGTGTGGCTGCTCCTGTACCATGCACCAAGGCAACTGGCATGAGCTGATGCAGTGAATCCAAAACCAAACCTTTGAGTTTCACTATTTAAATCAATGTGCTCTACAATGATTTTTATATTCTTTGTGGCCCCTTAGCCCCATTAGAAAACTGTGTGAGTGAAGGTAGGAGACAGAGAGATGGCTCCCAGAATCAGTAGCTGCTTTGCAAGCCTGACAAGTTTGCATGAAAGGCAGCAGTAAAAGTTAGTCACCAGCTCTGATATTTATAGTGAGAGTGAGGAAAGAAAGAAGAGATAACCATGAAATGTTATTAGGAAGTCAGGGAAATAGAGAGAGAACTCAATATAGCTCCTACCTTACTACATGTCTTTCATTTAAAACAAAGTTTTGGTGTTTGTTTTTGTATGAAGTATATGTGGGGTCTTTTTTAAGGAGATGAAAACAGAAAATGGTGCTCCTTCTGATCAATGTGCATAGCAAGATACTATATCCTTTTGATAATATAAATTAAAATGATCTAACCACCAATGCAAGAACATGAGATCTAAAAAGTAAGACATTTCCTTTTCTCTCCTTTTGCTTCTTTATGTCAGAAATTGGGGAATCATGCCGAATTTCAAATAATATGCTAGGTCCCAATAACCAACTGTTGCACATTTTACAAACTGAGATGCATTTATAAAACATTTTATGTAATACATTTGTATATGTTCAAAATGTGTTTTTTAGATAAAGCAGAGTGAAATTTTGACATTGAAAGGTCTTGAGATAACCATAATAATGGGAATGACCACTGGGGTAAGAGTATCCTTCTTTTATATTGAGTTAGAAAATAGCTATTTTGGACATTTTTACTTTTTTAAAAATGGAAATTTTGCTAAATTTCCATTTATCCTATTCTAAGTCTACCAACCCTGCAAAGTAGAGGCATGATTGATATTAAAATGTCAATCTCTCATCTAAGGAGAGGAAGAAAAGATTTATTTAAAGAATAAAATGTCATAGGGTTTCTTAGGAGAAAAGCTCCTGGGTTTGGATTTTCTTTGACTGACAGGCTTCCAAATGAGTCATTTCCCCTGTCCATCCATTGTGCAGCAGCTTCTTAGCTGTGAGTGCAGACATGTACTAGTAGACTGGCAAATGCTTCAATGTTTTACACTTCTTTCTGACAGTTCATTTTCCTGGGCACGGACTTTCAGTAAAGGGTTCTTAGTACCCCTCCCCTTAGTATTCCTCAGAACTTAGGGGAGATGATATATTTCTACTCCTGGGTACATCCATGCCAATGAAAATGCATCTATTAGGCTGAAACTGGGGGAGATGGAGCTGAAATTCAATGTCTTTGGTATAGTCCTAATGGAATCAAGGAAGCAAATGAAATGCAGGATTTGTAACAGTCACCTAAGAGGAGTTTAAGCTATGAGTGCGTCCAGAAAACATGAATGGATCCATCAGAGGGTCCAAAGAATTCTCAGCACCTATATGTACTCTGCACACTAAAGGTTTAATATATGCATTATGCTGTATGTCTACCTGCTTGACATTTAGCGGGCATTTGAGAATTAAATATTAAAATAATTTAGTGTCAAAATTAGAGAAAATATCCCACTGATTTAGAGGTGAACAGAAACTTATATTGTTTATTAAGTTTAATCAATTTTATGACCCTTTAACTAAAAAACAAACACAAAATGAGTTTAAATACACTTTGAAGTCTTATCTAAATTATCTCCTGTTTCAGAAAGAATCTTACTCAAGTCACCCTAAATTAATAAATTCTATTTCTAAAGACCTTAAGATGGAAAATGGTTGTTATAAAGTCCAGTGTTTGGTGCCTTAGCTTTCTTTGTGTGAGAGTAAATAATTTCTGTCCTTCAAGTTTTCTGTATTTTCCAGATAATGGGCAAGATTAATGGCACATGTTGGCATTGCACCCAGTTAGCTAGAAGGACCTCCAGTCATCCTGACAGCCTGAAAAACCTGGTCCCCCTCCTCATCCTTGCAGTAACCACAGAGGAGTAAAAGGCAGAGAGGAGTGTTCCTGTCATTACAGAAAACCAAACTAAGGAAGAACCACTCCAAAGACAGGAATCTGTAGTCTGGTCTCCCTTTTAGGGAGCCTGAGGGATGAGTCAGTTTCTCCAAGACTACCAGGCTTCCAGGACTGAAAAACTTTTATTTGCCCTCATAAGGATAGGGAGGGACAGAGGGCATAGGTGAGAAGACAGCTGCAGTTGGCCATTCCAAAACATTTGGAGAGCATGACCCCAAGAAAGTGAAAAAAGGAAGGGGACCTATTTTGGCTAAAATGTTTCATTTTCAACAAATCCAAATGTTGAAATCCCATCACCAAAGATGATGGTATTAGGACCTAGGACCTTTGGAAGGTCATGAGTGTGGTGTTTTCATGAATAGTATTGATGCTCATATTTTCATCATCCTAACTTACTGAGAGACCCCACAGAGCTCCCTAATCCCTTTCACCATGTGAAAAGGAACAAGTCTAAAAACCAAAAGAGGGCCCTTACCTGACCATGTTGGCACCTTGATCTCTAATTTCCAGATCTGTAAGCAGTAATTTCTGTTTATAAACTGCCCAGTCTATAGTATCCTATGTAATAAAAGCCTAATATACAAATTGACCAAATGGCAGAATGACCAGTAGAATGACCAGTTGCACTGACTTGCATTGACCACCAGGGGGCAGATGCTCAATGCAAGAGCTGCTCCCAGCCTGTAGGCCCCAGGCCAGCCAAGGTGGGGGTGGGGGAAGGGAGGGGGGGAGAGGAGACTTGATCGCCCCAGAGGGAGGTGACCAGCGGTGGGAGGGGGGCAGGGCCGGCCAGTGAGTGGGCCAGTGCCACCCCTGCCCCCTGATTGCCCTTCTAGTTGCCTGGCAGTGATAGTGGGGGATAAGACCAAAGAGCAGGCCAGCCTGTGGGGCACAGCTACAGTGTTTGGACAGGTCCAAGCCTTGGACTGATGAGAGGGCACAGTCCTCTCGTGGTCACGTGCAAGTCCCAGCTTGGAGGGCAGAGCGCTCACAGCACAATTATAGCCAACAGCTATAGTTGTAAGCTTGGACCTGTGATCTGAACAGGTGGCCCCATGTGCCTGAGTGATAGAGTTCAGATGCATGTAGTTGAGTAGGATTCAAACTCCTGAGAATGTTGTAAACATCTTGATCACGCCCTTACTTTGACTCATGGGATCTGCTATAAAATAAGACAGAGCTTGTGGGCGTTGGCACTGTCTCTCAGGAAGCAATATCCCACTGAGATCCAGCTTTCATTCTCTTATCTGTCTTTTCTAAGCCTTTTAGCCGCCCCCACTCAGGTTCACCCTTGGCCATGCTGGCCAAGGCTGATATCAGCGGGGGCTCCCCGATTGCCCTGCTGGTCGCCCCACAGTTTGGCCCTGATCTGCAGCCAGACCTAGAGACCCTACCCATGCATGAATTTTGTGCACCGGGCCTTTAGTATTGTTATAACAGTCTGTACTAAGACAAGGCCAAACAAATAATATTCCCAGTTATTTATCCAAATAGTAAGTCCACCAGAAAGCCACCTATCCCTAGTTTCCAGATAATGCAAGATTATTAACTTATTTACTCATTCAACAAACAAGGCAGCTCAGACCTATATTACAGATTGGCTTCATAAATTTATCTGCTTCTTACAGAGAATTAGCAAGAAACTTAATGTGAATTTGGATTGTTCTAAATGATTTCTATAGGTTACACAGTGGCATGCTTATAATTTAAACATACCAAAGATAAATGAAATATTCTTTTAAAAACCTTAAATTATTTAAAAGGCTTAGATATGTTTAAATTGAAGAGATAGCTTAGCATCAAGTCAGGGTTTGAATATATCAGAACTGCTATGTCTTAGTGAATTGACGTCCTGAGGGTCTGCATAGTATAAATGAAACTGAAAATGCACAGGCCTTTGGTTTCCCAAAGGCTGTAGGGAAATACTCTAATTTATTTGGGATTTTCCAAATATAGCTTACCCTTTCAGTTATGTCTCATTTTATGTTTTTTAATTTGTAATAAATTATATTGACTCTTACTGATCATTTTTCTATGACACTCTGAGAAAAATAAATTAACTGTTTCAGATTTTTTTTCTCTAAACACCTTCCATAGAATTTAATTATATTGTGTTTCATTTGTACAGTTCTTGGATGCTATTTTACCTTTTTTTGTGTCAGTGACCATTAGAGGGAAAAAAGGGTTCCCACCCATTTTTACTTGGTATCTATATCCCTGTAAATGAAGACTTTGGTTTTATCCACAAACTGCTATTGTCCTATTATTCCAGAAATATGAATTCATTACTGCAGAACTAATGCAATGCTGTTACCAGAAACCAGATAATTAAATCCATGATGCAGGACACTACCTTTAAGAGAAAGTGGTTGGGATTTGTATCTGAATGATGTGGTATATGAAGATGTAAGGGATGACAAGACTGAGAGACAAGGAAACCCTCACCATAGCACATGTAAGTTTCTCCTTAGGAAAGCCTAGTGGCTCATTGTGCTTATCCAGTAGGCTAATGTCCCTGTAAATTTTGTGACAGCAGCAACACCAGAAAACAACACAGCCAAACTGTGGAATACTAAAGGCTCCGAGCTTGCAAGGGTGACCAGAATATAACAGAGAGAAAAAAAAATAAGGCTTTGAAAATAAACAAAGGCTAGGAAGAAATGAGATCACTTTCTAAGAAAAAAAAGCATTTGTCATTATAGGCCAAGAAAATGTTTCTCATAAAGCTATTATTTATGTGTTATTTGGCAGTCTCAGTTCCAGGTCAAAAATATCAGAGGGCAAAAGAATATGATTCAAGATTTAAGATTTGTCATGATTGGCTCTGTAATTGCATAAATATTAAATATCTAGAAATAATTGTAAGCACATTATCTCCACATCTCCACATGTTGCTTTAATTTTTAATGTAATCTTTTATCTGCTTTCCCTCAGCTGGCTGTGGGTTTGTGATTTGCATGCTAGAATGATCCAGTGCCATCAATTTAGTAATGAAGTCACTCATTGAGCAGGATAGATTTCTAAAGATTATACAAAGCTGTAGGAGAGAAGAGTGTGGAAATGCAATTTTATGTTTTAGGGAAATGGGAAGTTTATTTTAGAGCACATTTTCTCATTGTAAATTTAATATGGCCACTTTAAAATATATTTGAAAAACAGAAGTGGGAAAATAAGTACCCATATTTTCATCATCCTAACTTATTGTGTTTTATATTCTAGTCTTTTATACCTATGCATATGTATTTTTAACATACCTGTAATCACAATTATATCTGTGTGTATTATTTTGCATCCTGTTTGTTCTCTTATTAATATAACTATATTAATGATTTATTAATATAGATGCATAACATAACTTTTATGACTGTAAAATAATAATAAAAATAGGGGAGCACAATTTACTTATTAAGTTTCTGGTGACTAGCAGAGTGGTTAAGCTCCTGAAATTGGAGCCAGATGGATCAATTATGAGCTTTGCTACCCAACTATAGATTTGGGCAAGTCGGTAAAGGTGGGGCCTCAGTTTCCTCATCTATAAAGTAGCAATAATAAAAATGCCTCTATTAGAGTGTTCTTGTGAAAAATAAAGGAAATTATCTGTGGAAAGCACTTAGCCTAGCTCTGTCACATAGAAAGTAATAAAATTAGTGTAATTAAAGAAAAAAGTCATATACATTACATTGTTTTTTTTTTTTTAATATATTTTTTATTGATTTTTCACAGAAAAGAAGGGAGAGGGATAGAAAGTCAGAAACATCGATGGGAGAGAAACATCAATCAGCTGCCTCTTGCACACCTCCAACTGGGGATGTGCCCGCAGCCAAGGTACGTGCCCTTGACCGGAATGGAACCTGGGACCTTTCAGTCCGCAGGCCGATGCTCTATCCACTGAGCCAAACCGGTTCGGCTACATTGGTTTTTTTAATATCCTATATAAAAAGAGATAATATGCAAATTGACCATCATTCCAACACACAAGATGGCCACCGCAAGATGGCCAGCAGGGGAGGGCAGTTGTGGGCGATCAGGCCAGCAGGGGAGGACAGTTGAGAGGAATGAGGCCTGCAGAGGAAGACAGTTGGGGGGGGGGACCAGGCCTGAAGGGAAGGACAGTTGGGGGTGACTGGGAGAGCAGGGGAGGGGAATTGGGGGAAACCAGGCCTACAGGGGAGGACAGTTGGAAGTGACCAGCCCTGCAGGTGAGGGTAATTAGGGGCAATTGGACAGGCAGGGGAGCTGTTAGGCATCAATCAGGCTGGCAGGGGAGGGCAGGTTGGGGAGACCAGGCCAGGGAAGTGCAGTTAGGGGTGACCAGGATAGCAAGGGAGGGCAGTTGGGTGTAACCAGGCCTGCAGAGGAGGGCAAGCAGGGGCAATTGGGTCAGCAGGGGAGCAGTTAGGCATCGATCAGGCTGGCAGGGGAGTGGTTACGGGAGATCAGGCTAGCAGGCAGAAACAGTTAGGGGCAATCAGGCAGGCAGGCAGGTGAGTGGTTGGGAGCCAGCAGTCCTGGATTGTGAGAGGGATCTTTGATTGGAGAGGGTGCATGCTGGGCTGAGAGATACACCCCTTGTGCATAAATTTCATGCACTGGGCCTCTCTTATATATATAAAAGCCTAGGCGACTGGTTTCTATGACACATGCTGACCACCAGTGGGCAGACGCTCAATGCAGTGCCTGCCCCCAACCTGCAGGCACCCTGATTGCCATTGGGGCCTGTGGCTAACCTCCTGATCCCTCCCCTTGACTGGCAAGTCCCAATTGCCCAATTGAGGCTGGGCCCCAGGCCAGGAGAGGGAACTGGGGGTGAGTGAAGTTGGACACGGGTGGCAAGGGAAGGAGATGGGGAAGACAGGAAACTGCACAGTGGTAGCACACTGGTGGTGAGGGAAGGATGAGGTGGGGGGGACAGGGAACCTGATTGGCCCTGATCAGAGGCCAGGCCTAGGGATTCCTCCTGTGCACGAATTTTGTGCACTGGGCCTCTAGTTCCTTCACAAAAGAAAACTTAAGTCATTCAAAAATGTGTTTCCTAAGCCATTGACATTATTTAAGAAGTTCCCATTTGGTTTGTCCCAGTAACAGCTCTTGGCACCCAACTCTAACCAGACATTAATTCAAATGTAAGTATGCTTCCCTAAAAATGTATCTTAGTTTTGTCTGTTATTGAATTTGATATAAGTGGAATCACATGCACACATGCATGCACATGTGCACGATATCACTCTGTAGTAGGAGGCATGCCACCTAAGGCTTGGCTTTATTGTGATGAAAAAGCTTTGAGAGAATGAGCATTTGAGATCTTGCTCCCCAGTATGTTGTCAATTTAGCTCAAATACGTTATTATAAAAGTTAAAAATTAAAATAAAAGAAAAAGCTTTGGACAGGGAGTCAGAAAACCTGGATTTTAGTCCAGTTTCGATGAGATCTTGGGTAAATCTTTTTGCTTCTTCGGGGCCTCCATACAAAATGTCTGGGTGTGTTCAGTGTCTTTGAAGCTTTAGATTGCTAAATTGTTAAATCCTTCTTTTTGATTAACATATGAAAATCAGAGCCAAAGAGAATGCAGAGAAAGTTCTGGGGTCTGCTGGCAATATACCCCCTTTTCCTAAAAAATCATGTCAATAATCATGTCAGCAAACAAAACGCTATAGAAAAATGAAAGTAATGATACAACTGATTTTCCTGCTTCTGATACAGACACATTAAGATATATTGTCAGCTTTAATTATCATGTGCATAGAGCATGTTTTTTCCTGGAATAAATCATAGCCACAGAGATTTTAATGTCAGTTTTGAACATTTTATAACCTTCTGTATATACTCTGTATATATTATATTTACAATACTCTGTATAAGTATTGGTATTTATCCCATACTGTTCCTGGTAAGTATTGTAGGTTGTCTTACTCAATGTCCGTTACACCCTCCTCTTCCTTTGTCTCCCCATGGTCTCTCTTCTCCGGGTGTCTGGTTATGTAGTTCTCTCTCTCCTTATCCCAGGCGAAATCTGACTTTTTCGTGGTGGAATATAGAGCTCCTCTGAATCCGCGTGTTTGTGCCAATTGGGACAAATGGTGTTCTGGGGTTCTCAGCCGTGGCTGAGGTGCAGGAGAAAGTGTGGACTTGTGGAATCTGGGGAGAGTAGGCAGCGGTCCAGGAGAGGTGGTAGCAAGTCTGGTGCTGAGTCATATCTAAGCCCTGGTTGCCATTTTCTCCTGAGAGATAGCCTACACCCTCCTCTTATGGTGGCTTCATAATGCAGAGACTAGAAGCTTAAAACATTTCCTAGACACCCTTGCACCTACAGCTATGGATTTGTATTAGGTTTGTCAATTAGATATACTCATGCAAGATTTAGAAAACATAATAGAAAACATAATAGAAGCCACTTTTGGCTGTATTTATTTTATAACAAAGGCCGTCTGAATATGTTTCTGCATGTGTTCCATGGTTCCTGGAAAAGAGTAAGCAGTTGTAGCAGTGGTGAAAGCAGTAGCTTTTTTATTCTACCTTCTATCCTGAGGTTAAATTATTGAATCCCATGTTCCAGTAGTCCTCAGCAGTAATAGTTCTACTAATACATCAACTGTGTACTGTACTGGAATCATTGATTCTTGGAGGGTCAGATTGTAACTCACTTCTTCAATCCTAACATGGATTTTTATAAGTACCTTCTATTTAATACTTTCATACTTAAAATACTTAGAATTGTTTCTGTTTGTTTACATTAAAACATGACTCTTACACATCCTAAAAGTTATTGTGAATTTGAAGCCAGAAAAAGCAAGCTATAACATTTAATAGCTAAGTATACTAAAGTGTAGGGAGCAGTTTAGGGTTAAGCCTTGGCCTGACTAGTTGGCAAAGCCAAAAACAAGTCCCAGCTTAGAGGGCACAGCCCTCTTAGCATAATTAAGCTCGATCTTGTGATTCTCCCTAGATCTTTCCTGGGTAGCTAATGGACTGTGGGAGGTGCAGCAAATGCTGCCAAAACAAGTGAAATTTACAAGAACATTGTAGATTACCTTATTTACCTCTGACTATAAAATAAAGGCTCAGCTTGCAGTCTGGGTCTGTTCTGTGGTCTCAGCTAGGTGACAGAAGATCCACCTAGACCCAGGTTATTCTCTTCACCGGCCCCCCTCAGGCTTGCTAAACCCTTGGCTGTGGCACACTAAAGCAAGTTGTTTAACCTTTATGTTCCTAAATTCCTAGCATATAAACTAAATATTAATATGCTGATCTTATGGAGTTGTGAGAATTAAATGAGGCAATACAAGTAAAGCACCTAGAATAGACTAGTCACTCTATAGTGTTCATTTCTTTCTATACCCATATTGTACTTCCTTTAGTGACTGAATTGATTAGCAAAATAATTTTTGGGAAAATTCTCTTTAAAGGACTTGTATAAAATAACAACACCTTATAGGAATAAAATATTTAGTGCTGATTCACGACAAGAGGAACAGCTTTGAATGCAGCTCAAAAACAGACTTCTATTATGAGCTGTAGTAACCAGTTCTAAGTACTATCAATTTATTATCCCTGGTGGTTCAAGGCCCAGATAATCATTAATTCATTCAACAAATATTTATTAAGCCTCAGCATTGCTAGACACTACTTTACTCATTAAGATACAGCAGTGAATCAAAAGATCCCTGACTTCCAGAAGCTTGCATTCTATTTGGAGAAACAGACATAATAAATTAATAATTTCAAATAGTAAGAATCATTAAAAAAAGCCATGCTTCCTTCAGCTCTCTTTCTCTTACTTCTCAGCAGTTTCTTATGTTATTTGACTCATCCTGTGCATGGCAATGTCAAGATTCTCTTAGGTAGGTGAGTAGTTTTAGGATCTGTGAATAGTCTGGGGCCTATTACTGTTTCATAGATGCAAGCAGAATGCGTAAGATGCCTGGATTAAGAGACAATGAAGCATGTAAAAGCAGCAAAAGCATGATGTTGATACTAGTTTCCCGTATCCCCCAAACCCCATTGATTTTAAGACAAGAAGATCCAGGTGGGTGCTGCATATACAATGCATTTCTGTCATAGATAAGAAATACTAAATTTGGGGAACTTACTGCTTTTATAGTGTTTGTTAACCAAGCCTGCTCTTTGTTTGAGAGAAGATATTACTTGGTTGCTCATTGCAAATGCAGCATTCAGAAAGAACATGAGTAATGAGTATTTAAGGCCTGCCATTCTTAACATACACAGAGAATGTGTAGAAATATTCAGAGCCCTTGGTAGACCACTTTTTTCCAATAGGTAGAGGGGAGAAAATGATTGAACTTTCCATATTTTATAGTTTTATCCAATCATAATGATAAAATTTTGTAAAGTTCTTAGAACTTTGTCCATACCCCTTTCCAACTTTTCAGTTGTTACCAAATATAACATTATGCTCTTATATAGATCCTCCCATCACTAAAAGCATGGAGCTAGACCTCATGTTTTCCAGAAACCTCACCCCAGGCTCTTTTCCTGTTCAAGATTAAAGTGAGTGCTTATAAACCTCCATGTATTTATGTGGATAGGGAAAAGGATACAGAATGATATTTTCCCTGCCCTCAGCACTCCTTGCATGACCATTGCTCTTACATGCTGGTGAATGAGGCCTTCCTGGATATCCACAGATCCACTTTTCTTGGTCTCTCAAGCAATAGACACCTGCCTCCTTCACCTGTATAAGCATAGAAAAATCATTCTTCCTTGTCCCTTGTCTATCGAGTTATTTGGCCACTCATGTAATAAATTTCACATTCCCTTAGATGTGAGGCCTGGGGAAGATACAGTGATGGGATTAATAGCTCTGGTGGGGGGAATCATTCTGGAAAGGAGAGGAAGAGGGAAAGCACACAGTTCTTACTTACTGTGAGGTAATAAGAAATCTCCTTCTGAACCAGAACACCTTATGGATAAAATGAATAAAGATAAATATTGAAAACAAACACTAGGCAACTGAAAAGTGTCATAACACAAATATTTCCAGACTATGAGATAAATTGTTATAACAAATACCTGGTAATATTTGAAGAGATATAATGTTTGAGCTTCATTGTGTGGAATGAGAAGTAATTTACTGGTGGACAAGGCAACTGGAGCACATTCCAAACAAATAATTATACCATGAATCAGAGGTGCACCTTTGTTCAAGTTTTTATAAAATTGGCCCTTCTTTCAAAGTAATTTACTTCCATATGCCACAAAATTGTCATATAATATTGATTTTTATTAAAATAAGACACTTTACTGCCATATTCTAGAAAATAGTTCTAATAACTATACAAATTGAGCTTGAGAAGATGTTCAAAGTTCAGTCTATACAACTGTACACAGAGAGCCTATCTGCTTGGCTCATCAGAGAGAGAGCAACTTATTCAGCATAACTAAAGTGAAGATTATGTGTGAAAGAATGGTAAGAGACAAAGACTGCATAAAAATACATAGGTCAAAACGTGAAGAAACTTAGGGTCCATAATAATGTGTTTAAAATCAAACCTGAGGGTGCTGGAAAATTACTGATGGATTTTAGGCAAGAACATGTGATATAGACATTTTTAAAATGTCACAAACATTAAATATTGGAAAGTGATGACAGTAGGACAAGATTAGTCAGTAGACCTGGTAAAAATATGACAGATGATAATGGGAACTGGAAAGGATGGAGAGAAGGTTGATTTGGAGGCCTTCTTTCTTTCCAGAGTGACTCTCTCCATCAGCTGTTGGTCCCATCACTCAATCTTCTAACTTTTTTCTTGTGTCTTCAATCCCTCTCTCTCACCCCTTACTCCATTCCTACAGCTTTTGGTTAACCCAATATGTCAAAGTTTCACTTCTGCTCACTCCTATTTTTTTGGCATGATTATTTCCCTCTAAATTAGAATGGCTTTATTCATCCTTCAGATTAGGATAATCTTATCCTTTCTAACTAACAAATGGTTGCAGCTTCTAAGCAGCACTGTGGTGGCTAACACAGCCACAGGGATCACTACTGAGTTGCTATGTTGGTTTGCCACAATTGCAGAGATTCAGCAAGTAGGACTGTAACAGGCTCAACTGGATTCAGACAATTATTTATAAAGCAAAAATATCAGCATGGTATCACTTCCCCACATATCTAGCCCCATAAGATGACCTAACTGGATGGACCCCATGAGTCAGGAGTAATGGGTTAATCTACTGAGAAGTCATCTAAACTAAAGCCATACAATTTCTAGATTTACATAAAAGCTTGTAGCTGTATTTGAAGGGGGTTGAAGTAAGATGCAAAGTCCTGTGCTCAACTGATACTAAGGAGATGGATGAGAATAAATATAATGGCAGTCTTCTGCAATAAAGCCCCTCACAAGAAGCTTCTCTCTCTTTGGTCAAGGAGGAATTGCAGGGCATTCCAACAAGACTCAGGTCAGACTTGTCTGTCTGGCCTATGTTAAGACATGTATAGTTATGTGGTGACAGAGCTGTCTCTCAGTAACTCTACTTCTCGACCTTCTATATATCCAAGTAACAATTATTTTCTGGATTATCTTATTAATTGTACTGATTAATTATAGGAACTTGTCTCAAGTCTTTTCTGTTTGTTTTAAATCACATCAAATGTGAGTGACTATGACTATGACTCCTGGCAAGATGATCAGCCAACTTGAAGGATAAAAGGCTCCCCATCCAGAACCAAGCCAACTAAGTATGTCTCAAGTGCTGCAGTTGACCTTAGAGAGCCACACTAACTTTTTAGGTAGGAAATGGACTGCTCCATCCTCCCTGATTCATTAATATGAGTACAGCAACAGGCTTTGGCATTTAAGTATATTCTACCCTGATTGGCCAGTAGGAAGCCTGGTGCAATGTGACTATGATTACTTGTGTCAGAGAGTTTAGACTGTTTTGTTTGTCAGACAAGCATAGGCCTGATGTCCACATAACAAGTAGTACCCTATTGGGGGCATAAACTGTACTAGGAGTATTAGGTATCATTTATTACAACAAGGAGTGAGTCAGTTTTGTGTCCCTTGTGATGGACAAACTCCTTGATAGGAACTAAATAATTTCTGCATAGCAGGCTGGAGGACTTTGGAAGAAACAATCTGCCTATCAGAGCCAACTAGCCTTGCCATTATAGTATGATGGTCCCAGGTGAACTGTATTATGCTAATAGATTTCTAGTGACTTCAGTAATAGCATTTTGCTGACATGGGGTTCAATGTTTGATTCTTTAGTGTTCAAAGGAACAGCTGTTAAGTTTTGGTTAGTAAGGTCAGAAGGGAGTGATAGACACAGCAATCAATTAAATTCAGAGAGTAGCTATGATTTAAGAAAAGTTTCTTTTCTTTCTTAGATGATAGAGACCACAGGGACTAACAATAATATTAGGTTAGGGGGATATATTAATGTCCATAAAATTAAACTTGTCATCTTGGGTGAAGGTCATCCTCTTGTAAAGTCAACAGTCTTTAGTTTAAGATCTAAGGAATAAGGACCCAAGTCCTAAAGACCTAGGATATAAGTTAAGACTGGGGATTCATAGATACTAAAGAATTCTGAGATGCCAGGTCAGGCCAAGTGTCCTAAAGGTAAGAGCTAAAAGGAGAAAATGATTCTTCCTCCAACTCTGGACTTCCCTGGGTGTAGGGTGTTCCTTTTCTATGATCTGGGTTGTTGCTCCCCTAGCATAGCTACATGATTGGAATGATCAATGTGTGGCAATCATTTCACTCTTCTTACCCATTCTCATAATGTCTAACCCACACCATTTATTTGTATTCCTCTTTCAGTGGCTATTTCCTTATATTGTGTGTACCATCTTGAACTCATCTCATTCCTGAGGTGTGGGCTTTGCCAAGACCATTTAATAGTTGTCACATCATACTCATGGTTACTATCTTCTGCCTTCTAGTTCAAATATATCTTACCAAGGCATCTAAAATCCTTGCTATTTCCTGCTAATCGGATTCAATCAGCACAATGTTGTCATTATGAACAACCAAAATGAACTGATGTGGTGTTGTGTAGAATGTCAAGACAATTAACATCTTTGTAGATGACATTAAGGAGAACTAATTATACCACCGAGGAAATACTCTGAAGGCACATTGTTGATCCTATTAGGTAAAATCCAACAGGTTCTTGTGGTTTTTATAAATAAGTATGAAGAAGAAAGCATTAGCCAAGTCAATAGCTATACAATAATTGCCAGGTGCTGTGTTCCAATAAAAATACTGCATTTGAAACAACAGCTGCAATTGGAATTACCTCCTGATAAAGTTTATAATAGTCCACAGTCAGCTCCAAGATCTATATGACTTCTGCACTGGCCAACCTGGTAAGTCTTTCATGGAGGCATTAATTGCTTCTGCTTTGCTACCTTTTTTTAAAAATATCTTATTGATTTTTTACAGAGAAGAAGGGAGAGGGACAGAAAGTCAGAAACAATAATGAGAAACATCGATCAGCTGTCTCCTGCACAACCCCCACTGGGGATGTGCCCACAACCAAGGTACATGCCCTTGACCAGAATTGAACCTGGGACCTTCTGGTCCGCAGGCCAATGCTCTATCCACTGAGCCAAACAGGTTTTGGCTGGTTTACTATCTTGTAAGGAAGTGAAAGGTTCAGGAGCTTCCATTTAGCTCTTTGTACTGTAATGGACCTCAGTCCATGGGTAACAGGGCTAATGTTGGGATGTTGTCAGTTCTAGAACTGAGAAAATAACCGCAGTGGCTATATGAATCTACAGAACCAGTTGTGAGCATCCCCAGGAATTAGCATCCATTCAGAGCCAGTGTCTAGTAAACCTTAAAACATCTGTATATTTCCTTGTCTGCAAGGTACTGTCACTATTCTGGATCCTGTCATTCCCATTGAAATTAAGGTGCCCATCTCAGTAATTGTATCCTCTATAGTCATATATGGCCTACAGACGGGGACAGAACAGAAATTTTCAAAGGTGCATATCTTTCCCTCACTAATTCCTCATTCTTCAGTGAAGGGAATGTCTTATAGACCTTTGCATGGAACAGATGGACAAGGGATATGCAGTTTGAATATGGTAAGTCCAGTATAACATTTCCCAAAGCCTTTGGATTCCCTGTTCTATATTATATCAGGAAGCTCTGATATCTCAACCTCACAAACTCCGGGTCATCATTGAGTTTAAGTTTCCTTCAACCAACCAAGCAAGCTAGTGGCTACACGTAAAGCGTAATAAAAATAAAAAGTTTAATACAAATAATTAACAGGGGGTTAGAATAATGAGGGATTCACTAGTGAAAAGAGGACCATAGAAAATATCGAAATAACAGCTACAAGGAGCTAACCTTAAACTAATCTTTGAGCTGAGAGAGTTCCCAAAGAACTCCCCCAGGCTAAGAGCCAGCCTTGCCTGGAAAGGGAACAGCCTGGTTCACTGAATGACAGAGAACTCACTAAGGTGTGTCACACCCGAAGAACTTGTTGAAAATCTGCCCTCTGGAACTTGCTTCAAAGCTTGTCTCTAGTCCCTGGAAAGCTCTTCATGGGGTAGTGTTGTAACAGTGGGAAATTATAACCCACCATTCTTTTGATATTATTTCTGTAAATGCTGATTCTAATATGTAGCTTATAAACAGAATTTCTTTTTGTATAGGAATCCCAGGAAATAACTTCAGAAGATACCAACTCTGACCTTCAGCCATCCCAGCTCCAGAATTCTGACCTTCAGTGGTAACGCCAGGATTACAAAAGCCAGGATGACGCGCTCCAGACCATCACGTGACCAGTTTCAAGGCCCTTATCAGAAAGGACGTGCTGGTCTGCACAGAGAGAACTTTTCAACCCCCTTCCCTGATGTATGTTCTGTTTCCCCTCTCCCTCCTTATAAAAACTCCTATCTGCACTGAGACGTTAGGATGGCCTTTGCGATATGGCTTTGACATCTGCTCAGGTAGCCGACACCTCAGTAAATTCCTTTTTCACCAGCTCTGGTCTCACGAGTTTGGCTTTTGTGGCCTCAGGTGGTTATTGAATGTCACTTTAGACAGTACAAAAACACTAGAGTTGGGGACGTGGGAGAAAACTGCTGGCTGGGCATGAGAGAAAGTCAGGTGAGCTGCAAGAGTTTGCCAAACCCAGGTGACACCCCCCTCCCGGCATTTCTTTCCTGTAATGTCTCTTCAGCACCCTCTGCTGACACAGCTTTAGCCCTCGCTGGCAAAAGGAAACTTACTTTAAAAGGCCCAGATGCATCTTCACAGCACAGTCAAAAAAGGGTGAATTTGGAGTTTAAGGCAATACATTAAGAACGGGGCTAAGGGTCACTTCTCAGGTTCCCTCCACAGATTCTGCCGCCAGAGGCCCACACCTGCCTGGACCGTGCTTTGGCAGGCTGCTTTCCCTCGGGTTTCACCAGGAAGTCACCAAAAGCAACGGAAGAAAAGATGAGTCTGAACAAAATCTGAAACTCATTTCTTTTCTTTTCCTACAGCTCCAGAGTTCCCGTCCCAGGCACGCCAAGACCGGGTCTTCCAGGACGGGAAACCGGAACAGCGAAAGGGGGCTGGGGAGGAATTTCAGCCCCCGTGGAACGTTGGCAGGGGGCACCTGAAAGCCTCTGAGGGCTTGAACCCCAGTAGAGCTGCCCCCCAGTGCGGAGAGCTGCCTCCCAGTGAGCAGAGCTGCCTCCCAATGACTACAGCTGCCCGAGGTCTCCCCACAGCCTGGGCGCTGGGCGGCAGACGCCCGGAGGGTCCGGCGGGAGGCGCGCTGTGATTGGACGCTGGTGGCCCCGCCTCCTCATCTCGGCGCGTCAGTGAGGGGCGGGGCCAGCCGCCGCTCTAGCTCTCGGGCAGCGGGCGCCTATTGACCCAGCGGCAGCCGCGCCGCCGCCGCCGTCTGCTCCCGCTAGTGGCGGGCGGTTAGGGGCGCCGAGTGGCGCTGGAAAACCAGCGCTTCCTTTCGCAGCTGCTGCCGCCATCTCCACGTTTGCGGAGCGGAAAGGAAGGAGGAGACTTGCGGCTGCAGCTGGAGCGGGCTTCTCTCCAGGGATAGTCCTCTCCTTGCTCTCCTTTTCCTCCTCCGCGCGCCGCCGCCGCTGCCCGCCCCCTACGCCCTCTCATCGCAGCCCTCGTTCGGGAGCGGAGAGGAAGGGGCGGCGGGGGCGGGATAGGCAGGCGGGTGGGCGCCCGTTGGGGGACAACTCCTGCCCGATTCTTGCGTCCTCTCACCCCGGTTGCTTCCCGACCCGATCTCAGCTGCGGCGGCAGCTGCAGCAGGAAGGGGCTCAGTTTAGGGCGGCGGGGGCGGTGCCGCGGAGGCGGGACCGGTTGTCCCGGTGCTAAGTTGTGGGGCCAGGCTCCTCCCGACCCGAATCATTACCCCTCGGCTCGTGGGACCCAGCTCCGCGCCATCGGCCCCGGAGCTGCCGAACCTACACCTCCTGCGTGAGGAGGACACGCCTGCCCTTTGTGGAGAAAACTTTTCCTGCGGACTCGGTCGGCGGCGGAGGCAGGAAGTCCGAGCAGCGACCTCTCCCCGACGCCTGCCCCGCTCGGCCTGCCGGCGGCCGGCACTGAGCTCGAGATTAAGTTTTCCGGGCCCTTGACGGACTGTAGGCGGGTCCCGCGTGGGGAGCGACGCCCCGGGAGGGCGGTGGGCCGGGGCAAAGGCCGAGGGCGCTTGGTGGCGCCGGAGAGAAGGTGCGGAGCGTGGTCGGAACACGCATCCGCAATAGGAAGCGAGGAGAGCACAGCTGGGAAGTGGGGAACCTCCGGCGGCCGCTTCCTAGAGGCCACAGTCGGGCTCCTTTGGGTGAAGACTGTCCTGGCCCCGAGTCTATCGGGGGAAAATGAAGTTAAGCCGCCAGTTCACCGTGTTCGGCAGCGCGATCTTCTGTGTGGTGATATTCTCCCTCTACCTGATGCTGGACCGGGGTCACTTAGACTACCCCAAGGGCCAGCGCCGCGAGGGCTCCTTCCCCCAGGTAAGCACCGGGGGTGCCGAGTTCCAGATGGTAGGCAGGAGAGGGGGATGTAGTTACCTGCCAGGTCCTGTCTCTCTCACGGAGGCCCCCCCGCCGGGGCTGGGCGAGCCCGAATTGGAGGAAGACTCCTCCAGCCCGTCTTTGCCGCGTTGGGATGGCGGAGAGCCTGCTCTCCCTGGCCGCGCCGAGTTAACAAAGTGCCGGGCGGCGTGCGCTGGCGGGATCCGCGCTCCGGGGAAGTGGCCCGGTCCCTGCACTCGCACCCGGGCCTGTTAGGCTGGCCCCGGGCACCTGCTGGCTGGAGAACGGGCGCGGCGCGGCGCGGGGCGCTACCTCGCTGGCCCAGCGCCGGCTTACCGCTTTGGGGCAGCCCCTCGGCCCACACAGGGTTAAGCTGCACAGGCCCCAAGCGCGCATCCAGTCGCGGAAATGGATCAAACAGACCCCATCTGCGAGGCGTTTTTTTTGTTTTGTTTGTTTTTTTATCCCACTCTAGAAATAAAAGTTTATTTGGTGTTGCAGTCCTCTTAGATGTGAATCTGCAGGGTTGATTTTAGTGTCGTCATTCTTCAGTTGTTACATCGGGTTGGTTTGGACCAGACGGAGCCTAGTGGGGAAGCGCGTGTTATACTCCAGCCGGAAGCTGTGGGGCGCTCAGCCCTGTGCCCAGTGGTCGAGTTGTCGAACGAGTGGGGAAAACGCCGCTGCTTGAGTCTTTTATTTAAAGTTGCTAAGAATAAGCAAACGGAGACAGACAATTCTATTTGGAAGGATGCCGCACCCACCGCGTGTATTTTCATTCCCAGCTAATTGCCAATGACCAGTACACTAAGGAAGTTTTAGTTGAACTGGGTATTGTGTAGTATCCCCTGTAATGAATGAACCTGGGAAACTCAAAACCCTGACAAACTGATCTGACTACTACTTGACTAAGGGATAGAGAAACATAGAAGAGCAAGTTGACATGTTAATGTGTGTGTGCAGCAAAGAATCTCCTTATCATTTGTTCTTGTAATATGTTAGCGCAAAAAGGCTTGACTTTATTTGAAATTAAACTACTGACTTTACCTGAATTATTATAGAAGTGAAAAAAGACCTCCACGTGAATGCTACCATTGGTTTAGAACACTCAAAGTATTTTGCAGGTGTGAGGTAGTGAAAATCTTGTTATAAACAGATTTATCAAAAATGTTTAAAGCTTCTGTTTCTTCTAAGTACAGTAGCCTGGTAGGGAAAAATATAGTGAGATATATACCATGAGATATCTTTAAATCTTGAATTTAGAGTTTGTTTAGTGCTTGTTAAGATTGGAAAAAAGTTTTAAAAAGGATATACCCTGTGAAGCAAGAGCAAAAGGAGGAATTTTAGGCCTTGTTTAATAATTTTGGGGCTCATTTTACTGTAATTCCTCCTATCCCCAATAGCATTATTTTCAAATTTTTCTTTATTACAGGAAAAATCATAAAAACTGATATATTTAACTTAAAATGTTATCTTGAATAAGGTATTTGGTGTTTATTGATGATTACTTGGAAATGATTTATGCAAACATCTGGGGCTGCAGTTGACAACCTTGACATTTTACTGTTGCTGAAGAAATGAATGACTCATTCCGTTATTGGGACATCTCAGGCAAAGTTAATTCAATATTCTACAGCCCTAGTCCTTGTCAAGGGGTGAATTTCTGCTTAGAGTGTAAAGCATTTCATGGAAAGTGACTGGCTGCCAGTGTGTTTTCTATTTTGTGTGCAGGAGGAGAGGGGTTGGTAGGTGGAGCTTTTTGTATTTAAGGGTCTGCTTCTCAGATTTCAGTACTGGATTTCTGTGCAGGAAGAAGACACTCTTTGCTAATTTAGTTCCGGAGAGCCACTAAATCCCCAAGCAGGTGGACAGTATAAACCTGGGGAAAGCCTAACTCTTGTGTCTGATATCAGTCTTCCATGATAAACTCTATTTCCACAACCATCACCCAGTAGGTAAGGAAACTGAGGCACAGGGAGATGAACTTGTCCAAAGTCACACAGCTAAAAGCTGAGATTTGAATAGGTGGCCTTTGGGTGTCTATGCTGTCAGCTGCTAGCTGTATTGCCTTTTAGCAATCCTTTACCTACTGTTAGGCCCCAGTCTACTTGCGAAAGACCTGATGGGGAAGCCAGAGAACATGTTTCTCCTTAGCTTATGACTGTTATTTTTTAAAATATAAGTTTTATTATAAAGTCCTAATGAATATGCTCCTTTTACTGAAACACTTGATGCTTAATATTTGTACCTCCCCTAGAATGTCTTCTAGCTCTCTTCAGAGCTAAACATTGTAATGAAAATCATTATATAGCCCAGCATCCAGCATTTGACTTGATTTTTTATTTACTCATTTTTTACTACTGCTACTACTACTACTACTACTACTACTGCTACTACTACTACTACTACTACTGTCATGTAAACCTTAATATGATGAGAACACCCAACAGCAAAACTTAGGCTGCAGTGTATCATACCACTTTATTGTGGTTTGCTACAGAATTCCTTAGTTATATTAGAGCCAAGGTAGGCAGTCACTATATGCCATTGATGCAAGTGAAATGATTTATCTAGGAAGGGATTGAACTCCTGATTTGTCCATTTTAGTTTCTTTCAGTTAATATGGAACCTTCAGGACATATATAGTCCATTTTACAATATATGTTTAATGTTTTACAATATATGTACAATCTATTTTGCTGTTGTTCTGGCTTTTACTCCTTCCTTCCTCCCACAACTCTGTGTTTCCCACCACTTGGCCACACTCTGGGGCAAAAGTGGGCCCAACTCAGGATGCTTTAGTTTCTCCCACCCTAGAGCAGCCGCCTGCCTCTAAGATAGTCTTTGGAAGGCTTCCCCCCTGTGCTCCTGGGAGGAATTTGAGGCCTGGAGGCAACAGGTGGCCTCTCTTCTTAGCATACATATATTTCAGGGTTAATAAATCTCAGCTAGAAAAATTAACAAAAATTCAACTCTGAATGAAAGGCTGGCGAGGGCCGAATGCCTTGAAGATGATGTTTTGAGGTAATGTAAGAATTCCAGCAGCTAGAAAGGAGAAACATTGTCAAGGTCTTTCTGAAATACTTTATCCCTTCTTACAAGCATATTTCTCAAGTTTCTTAGGATCAGCTGTATGAATAATATGTCTGTTGTTTGGATCTGGAGAATTAAATTAATGAGGCAAGTGATCAATCTTTAAATAACGAGTATATCATAGGACCATAGGGATTAATATTAACTTTTGGGACTGATGGGAAATATGAAAATGAAGTTTCAGACTTTTATTATTGTACCCAGATAACATTTATAAAGTGAGAATGTCTTTACATAAGTATTCAATTGAAAGAAACTGGAAAGTGGGAAGTAATTATGCCTTTTGGTTTTTTAACTTTTATTGTAAAAGTATATACACATAAAAAAAAAAGCTTAAACGCTTTACATTTCTAGTACTTTTTAAAGAGTCCAACATAGATAATGTTTAATAAAACTTTACCTCCGTTCTCCAGTTGTTTTATCTTGCTTTAAAGAAATTTGTGAATCTTTAATGATACATAGAAAAATATGATCTTCCCTGCTTCTTCACACTCCAGTGCGCTCTATCTAAACTGCTTGTTGCTCATATTTGGGCAGGCGTGTATAAGGGAGCTTGTTTCATTTTGGAGGGGGGGTATAGTGTTTGAGATCTGTGACTTTTGGGAAGGGGTGACATTTTGACAGTGGTGGCAACCAGACTTTTAAGAGAAATGCAAGAACTTGAAAGCCTCTGGTGAGGCTGGTGTCTATCCTCTCCTGTGTCCAACAATCCTGCGGGACTCCTCCTATCCAGCATGTTTCACTAACACTCAGCTAACTTCCAATACACCCTGGGGACAAACATTCATGACTGCATTTGGTCTGAAGGTTTCAATTTATTATTTCATAAATTGAACTGAATGTGTTGTTTCCAGATCAGCACTGCTGTCCGGGCCTATACAAGTTGGTTTATTTGGGGATGTTGCAATCCTGTTTTGCAGGGGATTTTCTGTTATTCATTAGCATTAACGGATTTCTAGGTTGTGGAAAAAACATTGACTAAAATTACCAATTTCATTTGTTGTTTTCACTTTGAGTCAGCTATTGCTTTTTGTGATGGCTGTTAAAACTTTGGCCTTTTTTTGACAGAGGGCATAAGTATTGAGATTTTCCTAGAAGGAGTAGTTCAGTAGCTGGTTCTGATCCCCTGCTTAATTTTTAGCTTTTTTTTTAGTCCAACAGTCTGTTTTTGCTTGTTGTTCCCTCCCTTCCATAGAGATCTTTGAGAAAATGGGAGGATATTCAGCAGCTGTAGATGATTTCTGGTTGCTGGATCATAAAGTCATTGCATTTTGACCCCGCCCGTCTTGGTGGTCAAGTTCATAGTAGTATCTGCTTTTCCAGTGCATATAGAACTAAGTAGGGGAGGAGGAACTCTAAAAGAGTGCATTTTGCTTTTTTTTTTTAATTGTCAAGAGGAAGCAGACTATTTTAGCTAAAAGGGGTTTCTCTTTCAATAACAGATTGCAAGCCATGCTGCTAATTTTAAGTTTGAAATCATGCTTAGGATCAAATAAGTGTGAGGGTTAATTGTATTGAAATGGATTTCAGTGTTTTAGTATTGCTAAATTTGCCTTATGATAGGAGGAAAGTAAATTCTTTGTTTTAAATGAACTCAGTTTCTTAAGGTCATAACATAGTTTTTTCTGTGAGATGCTTTAATGTTATTAGTACTTTTATGCCAACAAGCATAGTTATCCACTAAATAATTTTTTTTTATTTTGTTACTCCTCAACTGAGGATATTTTTTCTATTGTTGAGAGAGAGAGAGAGAGAGAGAGAGAGAGAGAGAGAGAGAGAGAGAGAGAGAGAGGTGGAGATAGGTAGAGAGAAGTACCCCTGTGAGAAAGACACATTGGTTGTTGCCTCCTGCGCCTGCCCCAGTTGGCGTAGGGAGCAAACCTGCAACCCAGGTAAGAGCCCTTGACCTGGAATCAAACCTGTGACCCTTCAGTGCACGGGCTTACATTCAACCACTGAGCCACACGAACCTCGTAAATATTTTACTTTAAATTTTTAACTTTAACATGCTGTTTTCTAAAGAAAATACCGTCCTTGAAGCACTTCAGCTTAAAATTGTACAAATTTTATCTTTGGCTGCCTTACATCATCATCATTATTGTAACATCTAGGTGTGTGGGGCTGTGTGTTGTAGCAGCATCCTGGTCTCTGCTCAAAATATGCCAGAAATACTTTTTTCTCTCCTTTCCCTCAGGTGTATGACATAAGTGTTGTTGAATGTCCTGTGGAGTAAAAATCAACCCTGTTGAAAACCAGTTTAGCTGCAGTCTAGCCAAAAGCCTATTCTTCATACGCTGCTCTTTGTTGTTAGCATTTTGTGTTTTAGGAAGGAGTAATCAAAAGGCTTAATTTTAATACTCAAAAAGATATCTAGCATTTTTGGATGATTGAATGCATCCTTTGTCTGGATGCCTAAAATTCACTTACATTTTTGGGATTCTAAATTGCATTATGTTACAGAAAATATAAGGGTAGATTATGTTCATATGCAAGTTAAGGGAAAAATGGAAGATTATTATAATGAAATTTAATTTCTTAAAAATTAGGTATATTTATTCTGAGAAAGCATTATGGAGAAAAGATTATGGTAGTTAGTTCATCTTTTACTTTCTGCAAGCTGAATTAGAGATTGGCAGTAGTACAGGTTGTATTCCTTCTACCTTTTAACACAGGAAGATAAGATACATTGGTTAGTAGCAAGGTAGTGTGAAAGTCATATGTAAAAATAATTGGAGATATCTACAATTTTCTTAGCAAGCTAGTTCCTTTTTCAATGAATCATTGTTTTATTTATGTTAATTCCAATGATTCTAGAACTGCATTTTGTATCCTTTCTTGAGATGAGAAAAAGCAGGGAAAGTGGAAAATAAAGTGTATGGAGGCTCTCTCTATTCATTTTATTTTGTTCTAAATAAGGTTAGGAAAATAATGAAGTTCTTGGCAAATATCTTCCTTCCTTCCCTTTTGTCTCCAAGGCCTCTGGTCTTAAACTCTGCCTAAGCCAGCTACCAAATCTAGATTGCCACCTGCTTTTGTAGGGCCACAAGGTAAGAATGATTGTTATTTTTTTAAATGATTAAATATTTCATGTCCACAACTCATTTTTCTATGAATTATGCTATAAGGGCAGGTGGCACATAAAGGCAAAAATATTTTTTAAATGGTCCTTTACAGAAAATAATTCTGTAATTATTGGTTTAAACTGTATTTCTCTGTTATTAACATTGGAGGCTTGTAGTGTGGTTTGACCTTGAAGTAGAGGTAGGTTAATTAAAAATAAAATTCTCATAAACTGGTTGTTATATAAGCATTTGTCAAATTTAGTTTTTTTTTTGAGAGTGTGATTTAAAACTACTGTTATCTACATGTTCATACATTTCTAGGTATACTCAAGAGAACTTGCATGCTGGATTACAGGCATGTTTGACATGTTTAATTTGTTTTCTTCCTATCACCTGAAGGTTTTCACTGCAGTACTGTTCTGGGATATAGGGTGCTAGGGCATGAACTATACAAGATTAATCGAGTCTCAAGATTGAAAATTATAACTTCATGCCACAATAGTTTGGCTCAGTGGATAGAGCATTGGCTGTGGACTGAAAGGCTCTGGGTTGGATTCCAATCAAGGGCATGGACCTTGGTTGCAGGCACATCTCTAGTAGGGGGTGTGCAGGAGGCAACTGATTGATGTTTTTCTCTTATTGATGTTTCTAGCTTTCTATCCCTCACCCTTCCTCTCTGTAAAAAGTTAATTTTTTAAAATGTATTTAAAAAAAAAAAGAAAATTATAACTTTATAATATTTGGATTTATAATAATTTACAGATAGGCTGAATTGTAAACCTAATCTGACTGCTGTGATTATTAGTTAGCTATAAAATGAGAGCCGGGGTCTAGTTATCTTCCTCATAAACCAAAGATCTGGACTAGAATTTGGCAGTCTTCTCTGGAACCCTGAGGGCTGCTCAGCTTGGAGGCAGAGAACTACAAAGATGTCTCAAAGGGCACTGGACTGCTATTCTACTTACCAAAGAGTAATTAATTTCTGCTCATTTTAAGCCTTCTTCATGCTTCTTAAAGATAATGTGTAACTTTCTTCATTCCTTGAGGCAGAGGCCACCATCCCTTTTTTGTCCACAGAGATTTTGAGGTCATCATTAATTTGCTGTAGAGTTAGTATGAACAAAGTGGTGTAATTCTTATTGAGTAATGTTACAACTTTTAAGTATACTTTCCCCCTTTTTAAATGTATGCATTTGTGCATTTTTCACATGTAAATGGGTTTCCCCCCCTGGCTTCCTTTTCAGGTAGGTGCCTTAAGTCCAGAGAAATTAAATGCTTTTTCCAAGGCAGAGCTAGCCCCCAAATGTGTTCCTTTTCCACCAGTGAGCTCATTGTTCTGAATCGAGTCTGGAGATCCAGGGAATTTGCTGATTTTTTTTTTTCTCTTTTAAACACCTTTCCTCTAGCACAGCTAGTGTTTACTTTGTGGTAGAAGCTCTTGTCCTTCAGAGTGAGGCTATACTTTGGGGCTGAAGATATCCTTTGAGCAGTTCCCCTCTGTTGTTTCATACTAAAGATGTGGAGAAATGTGGGATTTTTGGGTCATGAGTTTGTGGTAGATTTTTTTTTTTTAATCCTGTGGAGCATTAGAGGTTGGAAGCCTGAGAGTATGAATCATTCTCAGAATTATTTTCTACACAAAAAAGTCCTGAATTTGCATTTTTTAGAACCCAGTGAGGTAGTCATTCTTTGTAATACTCACCAGAACCCCAGAAAAGTGGTAATATGAAAAAAAAATCAAACATAGAATTTTAGAGTAGGGAGGGTGCTTCCAGGTCTGGTAATTTAGTCTTTGGTTTTTCAGATAAGGACACTGAGACATGTAAACTGGACTTCAGAAATTTGACCTAGATTTCAGAATCAGTCATAGCATACCTAAGACATTGTAATTCAGTGAACCTTCTCTTGTACTGTACCCAACATATGTTTGAAAACTTCCTATGTGTTCAGCACTATGGAGACTACGATAGACATACTAGGTACGTTAATTGCTTTGAAAAGGCTTCTTGGTTATTTGAAGAGCTAAAGCTGCCATTTGTGAAACAATAAGAGACAGTTAAGTGTCACTTAATGGTTCACTAAGAGTTAAAGAAGTTAAAATAGTGCCCATAGGCATATAGTAAATGCTCAGTAAATGTCAGTTATTACCAGTGAACACATATTTCTGAACGGAGGTTTACCTGTTATGTACCAGGCACTGTTACAGGTTCTGGTTATACAGGAGCAAAAAACTAAAAGATTGTGATCTTCAAATTCATATCCTTTTTTTGTTTGTTTGTTTTTGTTAATCCTCACCCAAGGATATTTTTCAGTTGGTTTTTAGAGAGAGTGGGAGGAGGATGTGAAGGAGGGGAAGAAAGAATCAAAGTGAGAGAGACACATTAATTTGGTTGCCTCCTGCATAATCCCTGGCCTCCGCTCACGGATTGATCCTACAACCCAGGTATATGCCTTTGACTGGGGATTGAGCCCACTGCCCTTTGCCCACGAGGGGATGCTCCAGCCACTGAGAAACACTAGCCAGGGATTAATTAATACTCTTGATATAAGGGCAAAGGTTTTAAAGGGAATTTAGAAGCAACAAAGTTATGGTTATGGCCCAGGCCAAGCTGACCAAAGGACATAGGAAAGAAGCTAGGTTTTCTGATTGGGTAAGACTTTGAAGGGAGAAAGAACATTCTGAATGTGGATATAATGCTTTCAAAGGCTTGGAGTCATGAAGGAACCTGAATCACAGAAGTGGGATTGATTAGAATCTTTGTTGCTTGTTAAAGAGTATTTGCGAAAACAGGGTAGGTAGTTGGGGATCTGATTGATTGTAAATCTCCCTGAGAATCAGTCTGAAGAGTTATGAGTTAGATAGAAGTGAATCATTTGAAGTTACTAAGTATACCAGAAAGCTGTTTGAGAAAAGCAGGGCTGGAAAATTAATTTCATAGAAAAATTTAGACCTGGAAGAGAGCTAAGAGAATATTCAGTCTAGATTATTCTGGTAGCAGTGTGTAGGAAGACTCAAGCAGTAAAGAGCGGAGAATCTGTTTGAGGTTGCATAGACATAAGGCAGTAAATCCCTATACTAGTACGGAATTGGCTGGAGTCAAGAGGAAGAGGAAATATGTGCAACATTCTGTAAAAAGAAGCAGCAAGGCTTTCTAATAGATTTGATAAAAGGCTGGTTTGAGTCAAAAATTTCTTCCACCTTTTCCCTTGGTGGTATCAGGAGAAAGGGATAGTTTGAAAGATAAGCTGGTTTGGAAGCCAAGTTCAGTTTTGTTTTGTTTTTGTACCCAACATGTTTATTGGAATGGTTTCCTACTCATAAGGATTTGAGGTGCTTTTAATAGTGCTGCTTCCTTCTGAAGGAGCATCCTTCTGTAAGCCTTGCTTTTCCTCCTGTTGGCTGACAGAGTACAGTGAAGCAACCAATACACAAAACTGTGCATGGCTAAAGGTGGTGGTGATTTATAGCATCCTGGCCATTTTACATGCATGAAGTAGGGAT
Organism: Antrozous pallidus; assembly: GCA_027563665.1. NCBI lineage: Eukaryota > Metazoa > Chordata > Mammalia > Chiroptera > Vespertilionidae > Antrozous > Antrozous pallidus. Next base: position 67,646,311 of record CM050512.1, read on the forward strand.
TGGGGCTCTGCACCAGGCGCTGCTTCTTGTGTTTCCTCTTCTCTTCTGGAGAAGGATGGAGGAATCCTTATCGAGAGGCATATTGTTGTGGGGAGGTCGTCACTGCCGGAAAGGCTTCAGTTTCATTCTGATGATGTGGATGTTAGTAGAAATAGCCAAGTGGGCTAGAATGCTAGAGTGAGAGATCAGGGAAGAGAGATGCTGATCTGGTAGTCATCAGTATATGAGAGTGAATGAGCTCACTTGGGACTATGCTTTGTGGGAAGAGAGCAGAGAGCCAAATACATTTCTTATAGCCAAGAGCTCCACTTCTTACATTAAGATTATTGTGTAGCAGATGTTAATAAAATTAAGCAGCTTGTATTCAAATTGTCAGAAGCCAGATCATTGATCAGCACACTTAAGAAAAGATAAATCTATCATAGGAAAGATTTCAAAGAAGTATTTCAATAGGAAATCATTTATTTCTAGGCTTAAGAAAATAAAATTCCCGTGTGTGTGTGTGTGTGTGTGTGTGTGTGTGTGTGTGTGTGAGAAAGAGAGAGAGAGAGAGAGAGAGAGAGAGAGAGAGAGAGAGAGAGAGAGAGAGAGATTTAATTAAATATTAAAGGCAATACCCCAAGTAAGGACCTCAAAGTTTAAGGTTATTCTGAAGACAGATTTATGAGAATACCAGAAATTCAATTGCTTCTTGTTTATGGTGAAGAAGAGCCCCTACTGTCTGATTGGTTGCTGACCCCCCACAAACTGAAGAAGTAAGAACTGTGTTTGTGCCCAGGCCAACTCTTGAAAATTGTAGGACAATTGAAGACAGCACTGGATATTCAAGATATTTCTTGCGACTTTTATGGAGAAGATCTAACCAATAATTTCTTAAAAGAAGAAGAATAAAAAGATTTAAGAACTCGAGAAATTTATATCCTTAATTCTTCTTTGAGTCTGATGTATAGCATTTAGATGTTTGCTATTCTAATTTTATATATTATATTGTGCCTTACTATTGCATTGTTGCTTCTGTGGCATTTACCAGGTCCCACCTTACCCTTGGAGAACAATTGCTTCAGATGAATTTTTATAAAGAAAAATCAGTAGGGAAGGATTTGTGAAACTATAGAATCCTTGGTGCTTGTAAAGTGTTAGTTAGGAAATTCAGAATTTAGAAAAGGATAGAAGGGAGCTTATTGAGGAAATGGTTGCTATAAATAAGCTAATTATCTACTTAATACAACTGTTTTCAGAGACTTTCCAAAACTGTTTCTCTATGAAAAACCATCTTAGACATGTTAGTTGCATTTACTTAACAGTAGATCCTAAAATACAATATGTACAATTCATCCATGGGTGTTTAGAGAGTATAAATGGATAGTGCATAATAACACCTCTATAAAAAGACAGGCATATGTCAAAAAATACAAGAAAGATTACCAACATAGACCAGCAATCATTGGCCAGATGACATATGACAGTATGACAGCGATTCCCTGGGAATTGTTGTGGTTTAAAAGTACATCTCATAAACTTCCTTTGAGTAGTCTTGGGTAAAATATACTGTTGACATTTTATCTCAGAAGAGAAATACAGTAAAAGTACAGGTGAAGAAAAATCAGTGGTTTTTAAAAAAACTTTTTTTTTGGCAAAAAGTATAAAGAAAATGTTGCAAAGAACAGTTTGAGAAATATTGAATTAAAGAAAAATATTCTATTAGACAACACTTAATTTGCTTAGTATAATTCTGCATTGTATGAAAATATTTTGTAGTTCAAACATTTTGCCCTATTTACAGGTCCTTCTAATAATAGTTATCAAAAAGATACCTGTTTGACAGAATCTCATTTATATAGCAGCTTGGTGCCTAAAATGTTGCCTCAACAGGTGGTGGTTTCTGTCCTGCTGCACTGGGCTAATGCAGGTGGGGTTCATAGGGTTTTAATTTAAATATACATCTGGAAGCTCACAGGGTGGAGATGGAGCTGTGTCGTGAAGCAGAAGAAAGTGCCAGCAACTGGAATCATGACTATGCTTTTGGAGGTGGTGAGAGGGTGGGGATTACAAAGGTGGGGAAAACCTGAGTGGCCTGTTGATATTTTAGGTGTGGATTGAGCGACTTTTATAGTGATTCTGGCAGCTGCAGAGTGGTTTACCCAGGTGCATCCATGAGTTCTTTGAGTACCACACTGGGGCAGGGGATGGTGAGCTGCAAGTCCCAGCTCTTCCCTTCACAACCCCAGTGCAGGGACTCTTGTCATATACCTATATCCTGCATCTAGCAGCCTCTGTTACTATCACATCTAGGCATGTGTGGGGTTATGAATATGATTTGCCAGGGCAAAGAGTGCATTGCACTTGTGTTTTAGCAAGGCAATCCATAATTAAGTATTCTTTATGTTCACATACTGAGGGCATTTATTTCTTTGAATGAACAAGTGGCATTGTAAAAATAATACCTTGGAAGAGATTTAGGCATGATAAGCCTCGGGTCTAGAAAATATCATTAAAAAGTCATTTGCAACTGTGATTTGTGCCTTGTTGATGCAGAAGTAGAGTTAGATACCTAACCATGGCCTCAGCCCCAGTTTGTACTCTTTTGGCATCAACACTACACATCTTAAGGGGTAGAGTGCTCACTTGAGGGTTTACTTGTCATTCTATCATATCAAACTAAAGTAGTTTTTTTGTTAAGTGCTTGAGATCTAACTAAAAAGCAGGATTTTCCTGTATATAGTTGAATAGCATCTGACTGACTTAGAACTACTGCACTAATGGTGAAAACCCCTAGTGGAAAGCATCTGCTCTTTTACCAAATCACAGTCTCTATATTTAGCTTTAATGCAGTAGTTCTTAACTGCAGATGTGTGAGAATTGCCTGGTGAGCCTTTTACAATTATAAAAAGCAGCTCTGTGCACTCTCTCAGGAAATTCCATTCATTCCCACTGCTTTAAATTCATATTTATACTGGCCACTCAAGTTTATATATTTTTCTGATTTTCAGACTTGCATATCTATCTCATAACACCACTGAACTATCTGGTAGTTCCAGAACAGAACCTTTGCCTCTCACTCTGCTCCTTCCCCAGCATTTATTTTCCTAAAATGCCACCTATCACCTTCCCAGTCGCCTTAGCAAGAAAAAAGCCATTTTTCTTGCCCCCTCCTTTCCTAGTTCATCAATGCCAAATGCTTTCACATTCCTCCACCTCTACCATCCTGGCCCAAGGTACCAAGGTGTTTACCTGGCCAGCTTCAGTAGCCTTTTATTTCACCTGCCCTACCATAGCTCCAGAACAGCTAAATATACTTTTTATTTATTAGCCCCCAAACTGTTCAAAATGGAGATGTTGGTGTTTCTCTGAAAAGTATTTTTAACCATAAAGTTTTTTCCTGCCTCCTTTCTTCTATAGCCTTGTTAGAACAAAATATGCCCCTGGGGAAACAATGTATACAGTGGTGTGGTCTCAGCCTCCATTGCTCCAATGTCTAGGGTCCTAGCTCCTCAGACTCACAGCTCTCCACTTTGCATGGGGACTTGGGCAGCTTCCTCTGACAGTGACTTTTAAGTGTAAGAATACTTCCTAAGCTTTATATTGGTTCAACTCTTTGCCAGATGTATTAATTTTCTATTGCTGTAATAAATCACAACAAACAACGGCTTAAACTTTGTGAACCAGACTTCTGGAAGCTTTGCACCTGTGGATAAGGGATGCTGGAGCATGCTGTGACCCTATGTCTAGCCTGGAGGGCACCCAGTGCAGGGATGTGTTACTGTGCCAGTTTCAGAGGTGGTTTTTTTTTTTAATTTTTTTACTCAGTCCACAGGCCTCCACAGCACTGACAACTGTGTGGTTCTTGGCAAGTGTTGCAGAGTGTTTGCAGTGACTACAAGGGCCCTCAATGGCACCTCCAGGTCCAGTGGCTAGAGATGAAGGCCAGACAACTCTGGTAGCTAGAACAGGTAGTGTGAACACATTCAGCTGTTTGTTTTTTTTTTTGGGGGGGGGGAGGTTAGCTGCTAAGGCCCTCTGTAGAGGCAGGGATTGGTTGCAGACATACATGTAGTAGTGGAAGACAAGGTAGGCAGCCTGGGCTGGGGACAACTGTGGACACACTGATAGTTGCAGGGGCACTTGTTGATGTGCACTTCCGTGATTGCTCAGTCTCACATGGGCCCACGGTAGTGGATGCTAATGCAGGGATTAGCCTGGGGGTGTGCAGGTGCACGGCTGGAGGGTCTAGCTACAGGTGTGTGAAAGTGCTGGTTAGTGACAAGACAGGGCTTCATTTGGGGCCACAAGCAACTGTGGGACCTTAGCTATAGGTATGCTCTCCCATGGCTTCATAGTCTTCCTGAGCATACATAGAAAGTGGAGATTGATGACAAGGGTCAGGTCCATGGAATATAAGTGCACAGCTAGCCCTATGGCAGTGGGGGTCAGCTTTGGAAGTTAAGACTGGAGTCTTGGATTCCTGCAGCCTCAGAGGCCTGGACTGGCTGATGGTGTGGTTTTTTGCCTTCAGAGAGGGTGGGGAGGGATAGGGTGGAATATAGGTGGCTGGCATTAATGAATGCCAATACATGTGGGCTGAAAACTGGTGAAATCTTCAGAGCTTTCACAGCAGCTGTGCTGACTTTTGGGTTGGACCTTCTTTGGTGGTGAAAGCAGGGTTTGTCTGTAGAGCAGGTCACTGTGAACCCATGTTGCTCTTTCTTTGTAGCTGCTATTGGTAGCTCTTGCTTTTCTTCCTTGTTTTGAGCTGTCTCTATATGTCTTTTTGTGCAGTGAAGGCTGGGGAAGCTCATCACTTACCCATTCTTTTCCCCCAGCAAAGGGGACTCTTTCTAGCTGGGGAGTTCCCTTTGGTATTGAGCAGTACTAGCTTGAGGAATGGGATGATGCAGGCAAAATGAAGCTGTCTTCTTTTTGTGTGTGTGGTCATTCTCAGATTTTGTTGTTTAACTCTGTTAAAATTTTGTAAGAGATCTTCCAGAACTGTTTTTGTCATGGATAACTAATTGTTTTATCTTTGTGAGAGGATGGAAGCTGCCATTTTAGTGAAGTTATGCTCTTGGCTGGGGCCCTTTCTGAGATTTTAGGATAGATTCCTGGAATTTTTAATAATTACCAGCCTTTCATATGATTCTGATGGTTCCTGTTGTATCCTGCTCATCTCACCACACTTGCTACATGGTGGGCATAGCACATTCAGTGATAGAATCAAAGTCCAGAAAAATCTTGATGTGGCTGACTCTAACAAATTAGATTTGAAGAGGGTAAAAATAAAAGATGTTAGAAATTTGGAGTTTCAGATACATACCCACACATACATTGTGGTAAGGTTTTGTTTCTTTTGAATACTGCCATTGGTGGGTATAGTAATTGTGTAATAACATTTCCTCTAGTTTTCTTAACTAGAAACTAGATTTGATTGAATGAAGATCTTATATCACTAGCATGGTATGAAGAATTCTAGAGTCATCTACAGTTTCTTTTTCAAAGTCTCTCTATCCCTGTATCAATTGCAGACTGTTGTTTACTGATGGTAGTGAATATGGACTATATAGAACCCATAGTCTTTTCCCAAGAAAAGGAGCCACATATTTTCGCTACTCATGAGGTCATGATTGTCATCTGTGGCCAAGAATAGATCAGATTTGTCATTTCTTAAACTGTCATGAAGATCACCCTGTTATTTAGGACTTTCATTCTTCTTTTTGGGTTATAGTAAAATTCTTTTCCCCCCTTTCTTACAAAGTGTTATTTTTATCTTTATTTAAAATTTAAGTTTTTAATTTCTTGATTTTAGAGACAAGAAGAGACAGACATTGATTTTGTTATTCCACTTATTTATGCGTTCATTGTTTGCTTCTTGTATGGGTCCTGACTAGAGAATGAATCTGTAACTTTGGCATACTGGAGTGATGTGCTAACCAACCAAGCTACCTGGTTATTTTTGGTGTAGGTTTATGAGCCCAAAAATGGCATTTAATACTTCCATAGAAAAAAAGTCACACAGTTTTTCTTTTTAACTTTTCCCCCTCAATAAATACAGGGGTGGTCAAAAGCAGTTTTACATTAGTTCATATGGAAAATATAATAATTACTAAATAATATAAGAATGAACTCTACACATACTTACAACTGTAAGCGTGTTTTTGCTCATTTCTGTATTTTGCAATCCTATTTTGCATCAGTTATTGTGCTACGCATTAGGGTACAATAATGAATGTAACAGCTATGGTTCCTGTTCCCAATATATTAGTGATGGAGATGGGGAACCAATACCTGAATAAAATTGATAGAAATTCTGTGGAAGAAACAAAAAATAAGTTAATGTAGAGTGTAACATGTGAGAAACTTATCTATTTTAGATAGGATGGCTGGAGAAGGTTATGCAGAGCGGACATTTGAGGGAGAGTTGAAGCACTGTATAGAGAACATGTTCCAAGATATTGAGATGGTATGGGGAGGAGCTGAATTAGAATTATCTTAATGTGATACTAAGTTGGGGAGGACAAAAAAGCAAAGGATAGAATGATAGATATGCAGGTCCTTATTGATTGTGGTGCAAGGTATTTTCGATATATTGATAAATGAACACGAATGTAAGAAAGGTATTGAATCTTATTAGAGTAAGGTTAAAAGATGTGGACATGAGAAGTCAGTTAAGATTCTGCTTTACTAGCCTAAAAGAGAATGTCTGCGGCTTGGACCAGTGTGGTGGTACTTGAGAGGGAGGGAGGTTAATTGATTCAGTAACTATCCTATATAATAAAGTGGTGATATGTAAATTGATTCTCACACCCTTGCACAAGATTGCCGTCCTCATGTGGTCAAAGATGGCTGGCAGGGGAGGGCAGTTGTGGGGGACCTGCCCTGCAGGGGAGGGTAGTTAGGGGCAACTACTGCTGCAGACAGGGCAGCTAGGGGTTACCAAGCTGGCAGGAGAGGGATGTCCCAGATTGGAGAGGGTGCAGGCTGGGCTGAGGGACCCCCTGCACCCCCAGTACACAAATTTCATTCACTGGGCCTGAGATGAGATGAAAAGAGCGTGTAGGATATGTGAGCAGGGTTGAATGTGTGAGCAGGGTTAGAGAGGGAGAATCAGTTATGCCACCAAGATTTCGGGAATGTGTAACCAGCAAGGTGGAGATTCTTACTGAAGACTTAAAGACTATAGAAGGCTTTTTTTTGTGAAGATGTCTTTTGGACTTAAGTGTGAAACCCAAGTTGAGAAGTCAGTTATTTGGATAGATGAATCTCTTTTCTTTCTTTCTTTTCCTTCCTTCCTTCCTTCCTTCCTTCCTTCCTTCCTTCCTTCCTTCCTTCCTTCCTTCCTCCCTCCCTCCCTCCCTCCCTCCCTTCCTTTTTTTTTTTTTTTTTTCAGAGAAGAGGTTTCAGATCAAGATATAAATGTAGGAAACATCAATACAAAAAATTTGGAATTTAAGCCATAGAGTAGATGAGATGATTTAAGATAGTACAGAGAAGGCAGAGAGCTCAAGGGCTAACCTTGAGAACTCCACAATTTAGATACTGAGGAGAGAGGGAGATTGATAAACAGTTGGCAGAAGGAAAACCAAGAGTATGTTGTGCTGGGAGCCAATGAAGAAACAGTTTCTAGGAAGGAGGAGTGCCAAATGTTCCTTGCGATGATGAAATAGATGAAGACTGTATGTTCATCAGGCTTGGCAACATGGAGGCCTTTGGATACTTTTCAAGAGCAGTTTTGGTAGAGTTGTGGGCAGGTCCTGATTGGAATGGGCAAGGAAGGGAGATAATGAGTTTAGACTGTTGAGAACCCCTGTATGTCCATGAAGGGGCTAGGTCCATGGAAGGGAATATATGGTTAAGAAAAGCACTGGAATTTGACTTTTTTTTGTTTTAAGATAGGATGTTATGTTGAACCATAAGAAATTGGTGACATTTTACTACTTTTGACTTATGAGAATGTCAGTTTCCTATAGATTGACCTAATAAAACATGTTACATTATTGAGAATGACTTGTTTTTAGAAGGGGACTTTGATGAAGCACTGTTAAGAGTTTAACCACAAGAATATAGCCTTTGAGCAATTGAGAGAGATGGGGTTGGAGCTCACCAGCAGTGTTGGCTTTTGAAGTGAGGAGAGGAGAAGGCACATGTTTTTTCATTGTAACAGGAAGGAAGAAGAAGTTGTGCAGATTCAGTATGCCTCAGTGATCACAGTGATGCCAGTCCCAGCAACTCATGTCTTACTCAGGAGCAAATAATTACATGTGCAATCAAATAATCTGTAGGTGCACATTGTTTGATTTTGTCCAGAGGGCTGAGTGGCTCCTGATCTTATTTTGCCTTGTAGTAGGTTCTAAATTTTCTGTCTCAGAAGTCTTTGATAGCAATTATTATTATTATTTTTTGCTCAGTTTTTCTCTCACAGAAAGCAGAAAAAAAATCAAATACCATGATCTCCTTCCCCACTCTTCAGCAGTGTGACACCATGGCCTCCCTATAGAACTGGTTAGCAAATAAAAAAATAAGTGGTTTTCTCTTAAGTAATTTTTTTTTGCACTATAAAAAATTGTCTTTTTCAATGTCACCATTGGTATGTCTTATACAGAATTTGCTTATGAAGTGTGTGTATTTCAAAAATTTCAGCTATTTGGAGGGAGACTTTATTCTACTGCATAATATAGTTTTGAAAAATAATTTCCATGCCAAAGCTGGTTTGGCTCAGTGGATAGAGCGTCGGCCTGAGGACTGAAAGGTCCCGGGTTCGATTCCGGTCAAGGCCATGTACCGTGGCTGTGGGCACATCCCCAGCAGGGGGTGTGCAAGAGGCGGCTGATCGATGTTTCTCTCTCATTGATGTTTCTGACTTTCTACCCCTCTCTCTTCCTCTCTGTGAAAAATCAATAAAATATATTTTAAAAAAAGAAAAATAATTTCCGTTAAACCACAGTGGTGACATATCCCTAGCCCACAGTTTTCTCCATGAACTTCATTCAGTAGAGTATTCCAGGTACTAATCATTGATTGCATCTTTAAAGCAACAATGATATTGAAATCATCTTTAGTGCTTTCAGGGTCCTTTTTCATGAAAACATCCATCTCCTATAATGTTTATTTTGAATAATACTCTTTTCCATGGGTTATGGGACCAGGAAGGAGCCCTGTTCCTCGGTGTGTGTTTGTTGAGCTAAACCAGCTTTATCTTTTTCTGAAAGGCACAGGAAGATTTGGAGGAAGTCTTTGGTCATATATTCTTTTATGCACTATTAAGTGTCTGATAAAACATGTGGCATCTTTCAAAACTCTAGGATGGTAGTATTTATTTATTTATTTTTAGCCTTTCCAGCACAACTTTTAATTTTCATTGGAATAAATATCCTTTTCCCTTTAACATTTTCAAAAATTTATTTTGAATTATAGTTGACATAGTAATATTATATTAGTTTCAGGTATACAGCATAGTGATTTAACATTTATAAACCTTACAAAGTGCACCACAAGTCTAGTAACCATCTGTCACCTTACATACTTAATAACAATATTATTGGGATAATATTTTAGACTAAGCTAAGGCTTTATTTTATGGAGATGTGTAGCTTTACTTCAGGCAGAACAAGTCATTGTGTTCTAATTCTGCTTGCAATCAGAAGAACTTGATTTACTGTTGTTACCTGCTGTGGTAGAAATGGTAAGCATCACTGAAGTAGACTTGCATCTTCAGCATTGGAAATATTCAGTTCATCAGGAGTGATTTCAAAAAACCAGAGTCTGTGGTGGTGTGATAAATGAGTGAAGAAAAGTTTTCCGTTATTTCAGATAGCCTTTGATAGCATGTCTGTTTTTGGAAAATAGGTACAGATTAGTCAGCTGTGTACCTGTTTCTCAAATATTTTTGGCTTCTTTGGGTGAACTTTGGGTTATGCCAAGAGTCCTCTATGTCCTTTCTTCAGAGAAACGCTCAACCAACATTGATGTGTGCTTATAAAAAAGGGCTTGTAGTTTATATAACACTGCTCAACAGCTTTGCTGACCTGAAATCTACATGGTTCAACTAGTTTTTCTTTGAACCCTGAACTAATAATATACTGATCATCAGGTATCCTTTGCTTTGCCATTTCTAGTCATGAACTGATCTATATTCTCTGTCTTGCTTTTCACTAGGGACTTGTCTTACAGGATGAGTTCTGTGCTAAAATGTTGCACTTTCTGCATCTGTATACGCTGATGAACAGGCTTCAGAGTTCTACCTTGTGGAGACTTGCCACCCCACCTAGAGATGACAAATATCTTAAAGGACTGCAGTTTTGATGTGTGTGGGGGCTATTTCTGTCTCCATTAAGTAGAGAGGCTTATGAGAGCATCTTTGAAGTCTGAGGAGGTACATGTCTGTCTTGTGCTCCTTGTTTCTCGTACGTCAGGGCTTTGAGTATTCATCTCCAGTGTTCTCTCTCCTACTGACATCCCAAGGTAATTTGCTTCTAATTTTGGCTACTTTTTTTTCTTACTCTAAAATGTCTTCCTTTGTCCCTTCAGACTTCTGTCAGTTTTCAGTTTGCTGAAATGGCCTTCTTTTGGTAGACAGCAGTCTGTCGACTCCTCCTCTCCCTTGTTGGGCTGGCTAGTAACCTGGGAGTAAAAACCTTGTTTCTTTCAGCCTCCCCATTACAAAAGCAACAACTGTTCATAACAAGACAAAAAAGGAAGCCTAGCTGGGGTGACTCAATTGTTGACCATCATCCCATGCCCTGAGAGTTCGCTAGTTCTATTCCCTACCAGGGCACATGCCTGGGTTATGGGCTCAGTTGCCAGTAGGAGTCTGCAGGAGGCAGGCAATTGATGTTTTTCTCTTTCCCTTCCCTTACTTTCTTTCTAATATCAAAAACATTTTTTAAAAAAGAATATAAATGCTCATAACCAATTTTTACCATCTCAATTATGGCCTTCCGTATGTATTATTTTTCAAAAGGGGAATCATCATGTCATATATACTATTTTATTCATACATACTATTTTAAAACTGCTTTTTCCCCACTGTATCTCCTGAAAGTACCTTCTCATCTGTTTTTATTTAAAAAAGTATATTCCTAACTTTCAGTCCCTGAAAACTGTTCTGTGATATTAGATATTGACCAGTCCTTCATTTTTGGACGTTAAGGTGTTTTAGCTTTTTTTTCTCTTTTCCCTTCCTCCTTTCTGTCTTTCTGTTACTTGTATTGTGATAGAATTTTTGTTTCTGGGTATCTAGAGTTTTTTGCTCACAATCCATATAGTTATTTTATTAAACTCTAATGTGGACTTTTGGGGGCAAAGTGTAGGCTATTTCTAGTTACAGTGTCACCTTGTGTGTGTGTTTAGATAGGGACTCATATCTTATGCATTCCTGTCTTCCCAGCATGTAGCATTATACCTGGCACAGTGGGTGTTCACTAAAGAATTATAGTTGCTTTCCAGAAATATGAGGGCCATTTGGCAAATTTATAACTATCTACTCTGTATTTGGAACCCTTGGAATAGGAGTGAGCATTGTCCTTGCTCTCATAAGCTGAGGTGTTATTCTATATAGCAAGGTTTATGTTAAAGCGAAAGCAAGCCTCTATAATTAATATGAGGATCAGTTAAAAACCTGAAGTCACATAATGTAGTATAACCGGTCTAAATGACTTAATATTGTGTGGTTACTTGGGGGAGGATAGTTCATGTCAGTTTCTTTCTTTTTTCAAGCTTATGGCTAACTTAATAATTAACTAATTGATTTTTCTGTAGATCATAGATAGCTCTTATTTAGGCTTGTCCACTAGTGTTACTGATTGAGATGAAATGATTGGTTTCAGGTTTAAAGGTCACTGTTTTGACCTTTGGGAATAATTAGAATAAGTTACAGTTAAATTTAAAATTTTATACCTGAATAATATGTTACTGTACTTAGTGATTTTAGAGACCAAAAGATATTTTAGGGCTGAGTGTGGGGTGATAGGAAATATATCCCCAAGTATTTTTTGTCCCTCTGTTGCTCTTTTTAAAATATGATCAAAGATTGCAGCCATGGAGAAGATTTTCTGCTGTATATTTGTATTTCAACCATGCAGCTGTTAATGCTTTCTATGATCCCACTTATAAAAGTGGAAAGTGAAGGGTGAGTGGCTGCCCTCTTGAGCTGGCACATAACTTTAAAAAAAATATGGGTATCTCAGAGCTATGTTAGAGTTTCATATAGCTGCCTCTTTCTTTTTTATTCTAGGGCCAGCTCTCAATGTTGCAAGAAAAAATAGACCATTTGGAGCGTTTGCTAGCTGAGAATAATGAGATCATCTCAAATATTAGAGATTCAGTCATCAATTTGAGTGAGTCTGTGGAGGAGGGGCCAAAAAGTTCACAAGGCAATTTCAGCCAACGTGCTGGCTCACCTTTTCTGCCATCAAAAAAGTCCCTCACAGTTGACCCTGAAGACTGTCTATTTGCTTCACAAAGTGGAAGTCAGAAAGCAGATGTGCAGGTAATGTATGCATTTGTTAATAATCACTGGGTTTGTTTTTGCTTTTTAAGATTTGACCTGGTATCTGTTCTTACTTAGTAAGTTACTTAAATTCTCTGGATTCTAGTTTCTGTGATTTGATTAATTAAAAGATCATTGATATTCTTTTTTAGTGATAAAATTCAGTAATTCTGTGCTTCTAATTTTTTTTTAAAATTTTATACTTTGTGAATATGGCCATTTTGTATACCTCTTCAGTCTTGTTTTTTATAGCAGTTACAGACCTTTAAAGGTTTAAATTTGCGAAAGAGATTTTATTACCTTCCTTTGGAGAGTACAAGAAGAGCCCTCCTCTTATTATATCACTGTTATATATTATAGGTTTTGCATAGTGTAGGGTTAGATTTTTTTTTTCTGAATATGCCCTTATGAGAAGGAAAAGAAATATTCTAGAGTTGTGCTGTCCAGTCCATTATGGCAGCCATATGAGGCTACTGAATTTGGAATGTGGCTAGTTTGAATTGAGATGTGCTTCAAATATAATTTATACACAAAGTGTTGAAGATTTAGTATGAAAAAAAGAATCTATGAAGTATCTTGTTCATTTTCATATTGATTACATATTGAGGAAGTAATATTTTGAATATATTGGCCTAAAATAAGATATATCATTAAAATTAATTCTGCCTATTCCATTTTACTACAAAATTTAAAATTGCATATTTGGCTTGTATTTTTCTCTTTGATCACACTGTTCTAGAGGATAGTGGAGTTTAAGACTAGGTAAGAAAGAACTTTTGCATCTCTTAAGCTTTGGGTGTGTCAGTCATATTTTTTAGTTCTGCAAAATAGCAGACAGCTATAGATTTAACCTTACATCTTAGACCAGAAATTGGAATTTTGTGACAGGATCCTATGAGGTGAATATTTTAAAGTTGGATAAAATGAGTTGGCTGTGTCCTGGCTTCTAAGTAGGAATTTTTACTAACTTCTGGGGACAGAGAACATGATATGACCTCGAAGACTTGGCTCCCAGGCCAAGCTGGAAACTGGGAACAGTTGAGTTGCCCAGGCCCACAAGCTCATTAGCTAGTGTGTGGCCAGGTTCAGATAGGATTAGGATCCTATCCTGTGATTTGAGAGGATATCTATTTCTGTGAGCCGTGGCTTTGTTCAGGTTTTAATTCACTTATTTTAAAGAGGAACAAAAAAAACTTTTTGGTAGGGGTGGGTCTAAATCTGGGATGGATGCTAAGGAGGTAGGAGCAACCATAGAATGCAGGCAGAGGGAGGCAGCAGGATTGGGAGATCTGCAGACTAAAGAAATAACTGGGAGAAATAGCAGAGACTGCTAACATATCCTCCCTTGGCCAGCTGGTTCCCTAAGATTTGTTGACTTATCCTTGGTGCATTGTATTTTACTTAATTAGAAATTCTGAAGTGAGAAATATTATTGCTTTAAAATACTTTGTATTCACTTTTATGTAGTTTGCTTGATATCTTTAAAAGGTTTTCTAACTCATTTATATATTAACTAGTGGCCCAGTACACAAATTTGTGCACATTGAAAGGGAATTAATTAGAAGAAATATTTCAATACTGCAGTTCGCCCTTTCTCTGTAATAGAAGTGTCAACCAAATTCACGATAGACAATGACAGATCAAAACACACATATGTGATTGGTGCCAGCGAGAGGTTTTATGTATCGCGCATGTGCGAGTCAACTTAGTCTTTTATAGATATAGAATAAACTTGCTTAATTAGACCTGCTTTCTGATTTAGCTAAACTTTTTCCAGCCCAGTGAAGCACCCCAACTTCTCTTTCAGGTAATTGTCAGCAACACAGCAGTAAATATCAACACAAAGCAGATTATTATTGTAGATCACGTAAGGAGAACAAAGGGTAAAATATTTAACTGCAGCAGTGTTTGAATATATTCTGTGCAGTGGGAAAACCTGAAGTCATTTTCAAAGTCTACCATTTCTTCTTTTCAGTCAGGTCAAGTTTCTAAGCTTTCTAAATCTCCATTTTCCAGCTAATGAAAAGAAAATAGGATTCCACTGAGTCTCCTATCTATCTACTCCAGGACTTCAGTGAGGATCAAATGAAATGAGGCCCAGGAAAACACTTCACAGACATGTGGTTACAGTGTGAAATGTGTCCACCTGACTATAAAGCAAGTCATGTTCCTAGACTGAAGAACTGCAAGGAAGCTAATTACTAGGGAGAGGAAGCTGGGTTTTGCTACATGACGTCATTACCCAGATGGTTGGACACTTAGCATATTAACTTAGCCATATATATACATATATGTGTATATATATATGTGTGTGTGTGTATATATGTGTGTGTGTGTGTGTGTGTATATATATATATATATATATATATATATATATATTAGGATTTAGCTTTTACATAGTTGAAATTTTACCAAAAGGTATTTGTGTTGTCATATTTAATATTATAGAGAGTATGGAGAATAAAAGTTTTTAGGGTTTTTATTTTGAGGGGGAGGGCAATAATTTTTCCTTTGTGTTCAAAATATATATTATTATGTAGGAAGAATGCTGCATTGGAAAGTTAGAAAGCATTTGAACACTTAAAAGCTAAATCTCAATTTAAAAATATTCTTCCATTTTTAACCTAGTCAACCTTGTTGTAGTTTTATTTTTAGAACATAAAAGGTAAACATAACATGCTAAATAAAAGAATAGAAATAGATGCATTTTCATTAAGGTACAGATTTTAAAATATAAGAGATTGAGTATAAAATAATGACAACTCAAAGTAAAAAGTAATTTTCAGTGAATTGTTTTTTAATCTGGTCATCAATTTTTTTGGTTTGCTGTTTAGTTACTAACTATTCCTATTAAATTGTATTGGAAATAAAGCAGGGAAAGAGGAATTGAATGAAATTAGAAGCAGATGCGGAATAGTTATGTAATCCAGGTAGCATTTTAAACCTTTGAATGGTGATGAAATGTTTTCTGCCTTGAACACTTCATGTCTACAGAAATATTTTTATCTTGTAAAATATATACTCAGAGTACAACAATAAGTAGTTTTGCACAAATATTTTTCAGCATTAAGTTTAAATTAATAATGGTTAAACATAATTAAACCTTTTATTTGTCTTTTATATTTTTAGATGTTGGATGTTTACAGTTTAATTCCTTTTGACAATCCAGATGGTGGAGTTTGGAAACAAGGATTTGACATTACCTATAAACTTAATGACTGGGACACTAAGCCCCTTCAAGTTTTTGTGGTGCCTCATTCCCATAATGATCCAGGTAAAATTTTCCCTTCAAAAAAACTAGAGGTTTTTAAACCCCCTGTAGGCACAAACTAGTTTAATGAGAATCTGGTGGCACCCACTTTTCAAATTTTTGAGAAATGTTGCCCGACTTTAAACAATATCATATTCCTTTTATATGTCATTATCTTTTGAGTTCTTGCTTAATTTATGTACCATTTAAAGATAAAAGTTGTGCAGTATGAAATAGTAATTACACAAAGAAGGGGGACAAAAGTTGCACACATTTAAGGCACTGATCATTCATTTTAGTTATTTGGTGTCACATCCTACATGGAAGAATTATTTTGTGCCCATAAATTCTACATTTAAAAAGTCAGAATGCACATGGGAAAGTTTGAGTCTTTAAAATGGAATAGTAGTACAAAATGATTAAGAATCAGACATGGGTGAGACCCAAACTCATCATGTCCAAAGTGTTAGGTCTTTAGGTAAATTACTGAATCTAAGAGTAAGATTTTTGCAGGTAGAATCAGGATAAAGTACTTAATAGGATGAAATCTAAAGGCATGGTACATGGCCCAAAATTAACTGCTATCATTGTCATTATTGTAATTGTTCCATATGATGACTTTGATTTTTATTGGGGCCAGAGATTTTTTTCCCCCAAGGTAAGTGGAAATCCTTAAATTATAATGGGAACTATGATTTGATGTTTGTATGATGTGCATGTATCTGTTTAATTTTCCCAACACCATTTATTGAAGAGACTGTCTTGACTCCATTGTATGCTCCTGTATCCTTTGTCAAAGGTACTTGTTAGTGTGAATACACAGGCACAGAGTAAATGCTCAATGAATGTATTTGTAGGATTTCATTTTGGAATGTACTTCCAAAGACAGTTTGTTTTTTTTTTTTTAGAAGGACTTACTGATACTTCTATTTGTTCTTTATCACAGTTTCTCAATTTCATTACTATCAAAGGAAGCACTTTTCTCTTAGCACTTTGAAGGTTTTTTCTTTACTCCCAACATTTATCTCCTACTTGTATTCTTTCCCACTTGTTTACTGTCATGTATTCCTTTCTCTATCTAAGATAAAAGAACTAACAAGTTAGTGTCTGGACTCATGATTTGGGATAAGTGTGTGTTTGTGTGTGTGTGTGTGTATGTGTGTGTGTGTGTACACATACATGCATGTGTCCATGTCTTTGCTTGCTAGAGGTAGTTAGAGAGATAGAAGTTGGATACTGAAATGTTTGAATTGCCAGAATACTTGGGTTTTAGTAAGCACAGAGGTATAAAACATGAAATCAGTATTGTTTTTTTTGAAATTTGTGATGAGTGTTACTGTCCATCAGCTTCTGACCTGATTTCTCTGTCTTTGGTCATAATGTCTTTATCTTTTTTTTTACAGATACCTATTAGTTTTATTAACTTTTTCTCTTACATGTTTTGCATCATCTTGATTCTTAATCTTAGCCTGTTCCCTTAAATCCAAACTTAGGGATGGTTGGGCATCATGGAAAGACAGTAGGGATTTTGAGCCAGGCAGAATGAGGCAAGCATCCTAGACTCTGCTATGTATTGCTCAGGTATCCTTGGGGACATGCTTATTTGTATATCTATAAAATGGAGATCATACAGGTGGAGTAGCATCGTAAGTAGGAGTTGGTTATGAAGTAAGTGCAAAAGGTGATGAAAATCACATATGATCAAAATAGCACTAGGTTAAATAGTACATTTGCATTTAGGGAATGCATATTGTTACAGAACAGAAAGAGTTTGTCCACCTGGTGCTAGCAGAGCCAAATACTTTGGGAACTGCATTGGAGAAATACTGCCTGTTTTATTGATGAGTAGTGCCATCCAGGAGAAGAGGAAGCTAGTGCTCAAATGCCTGAACTCCTCGATGGCATGTGGGATAGGAGTTTGGGATCATGCTGGGAGCCAATTAGTAAGAAGTGAGGCAATGGTGATTATTTCTACAAAACCAGTGTTTTCAAAACTGGTACTGCACAAGAACAAAAATACAGACCAATGTAACAGAACAGAAAATCCAGAAATTGACCTAATTAATTATGCTCAATTAATATTTGACAAAAAGAGAAAGAGCATACAATGGAGTCAAGACAGTCTCTTCAATAAAGAGAAAATTTTGGGAAAATTGAACAGATACATGCAAAAAAATGAAACTAGATTACCAACTTACACCATACACAAAAATAAAATCCAAATGGATAAAGGATTTAAACATAAGACAGGAAACAATAAAATTCTTAGAAGAATCCATAGGCAGCAAAATATCAGACATATGTCATAGCAATATCTTTACTGATACAGCTCCTAAGGCATTGGAAACTAAGGAGGAAATAAACAAATGGGACTACATCAAAATAAAAAGCTACCGCACAGCAAAAGAAACCATCTACAAAACAACAAGAAAGCCACTGCATTGGAGAACAATTTTGCCAATGTTATATGCGATTATGGTTTAATCTCCAAAATTTACAGGGAACTCATACAACTTAACAAAAGGAATATAAACAATCCAATCAAAAATGGGCAAAGGACCTTAAAAGATACCTTTTGAAAGAGGACATACAGAAGGCCAAGAGACATAGGAAAACATGCTCAAAGTCACTAATCATCAGAGAGATGGAAATCAAAATGACAATGAGGTACCATCTCACACCTGTCAGAATAGCTGTCTTCAACAAATAAGCAAATGACAAGTGCTGGCAAGAATGTGGAGAAAAAGGAACCCTCTTGCACTGCTGGTGGGAATGCAGACTGGTGCAACCAGTGTGGAAAACAGTATGGAGTTTCTTCAAAAAATTAAAAATGGTGTTCCCATTTGACCCAATAATCCCACTTCTAGGAATATATCCCAAGAAATCAGAAACACCAATCAGAAAGGTTATATGCACCCCTATCTTCATAGCAGTACAATTTACAATAGCTAAGATTTGGAAACAGCCTTAGTGCATTTGCGCTGGCAATATGGGACCGCCGTGCGCACGCCCTTCGCAATCTGGGACCCCCGGTGACTGTGGCAAAGTGCAGAGATGGCCAGCCTTCCCCCTGGCCTCCGTGTGGCCTGGGGAACAGGTGCCATGGGCCTGCCGGGCCTCCAGTGCAGCGTCCTCTCTCCAGGCCTGCAACGCCAGTTCCCCAGGCCGGGCAGAGGCGGCACGAGGGGCGGAGTCGCGTGCTGCACAGCCCTGTCCCCGTTCCTGATAGGCTGGTAGCGTAGCAAAGGTACGGTCAAGTTTGCATGTTTCTCTTTTATTATATAGGATTATAAAGGATAGTTTTATGATATTAGTATAGTTTTGGTAATATTGTTATATTTAAAATATTTTTCTTGAAATATTAATATTTACTGCATGTAACATTTTTAAAATTGTTTTTCTTTGGGCGGAAAAAGGGATGATCATTTCTTCAGATCTTGGGGAACTATGGGGTCTTTTCTGGTGTTTTTTTGTCTGGTCTCATGAGCAAGTTGCCAGATGTTGTTCCAACTCAGGGCTCAGGAACTAAAACAAAACTTAGGTCAAGATGTCTTTAGTCTTCCAGAGATCCACATTGTGTGATTAATAGTCAGGTTCAAGCTTCTGCTGCCTCAGAGGTTGCTGACTATTGGGGAGGAAAGGCTAGGTCTAGGAGGAGGGGAGAGAGAGACAGAGGGAGAGGGAAAGGGAGAGAATTTCTGGAGCTAAGTTTTAAAACTCAGTTTAATCAAAGTCATAAGGACCCTTGGCGGGTTTTTTTTTTTTAAGTTTGTTTTGTTTTCTATATCAGACATTCAGTGAGGTGAGGTGTTTAAACTTCATATATGGGACTGCCCGTAGACTATATTTTTTGTATAAACCTCATTCACTGTGAAATATTCTCTTGGTGAGTGAAATAGCAGCAGAGCCATCTGTAGTAAATGGATTGTTCTTTTATCTTTTCTCTGTAGTTTATTTCTTGCCACTTAATTGGGTGTGCAGTGTGATTCCATTGTCTGTTTTCTGTAGGTTTATAAATATAATTTGCAGTGTACCTTGTAGGTCCTCACGTGAAACTAGCTTTCTTCCCTTTTTTTTTTTTTAATTTTTAAAGGCCTTTATTATCCCTTTCTGCTATTCTCAATTTCCATAAATCTCATTCGTGTTATCTACAACTTGGGCACTTAACTATAATAATAAAATTAACAGTTTACTAGGCACTATGCCAAATATTTTACTAGTATAAATGTCTAATGCCCCCAATAACCCTGGAAGATTGGTGCCACTGTTCATGATGAGGACGTTACCAACCTACCAAGCTTACATAGGACAGAATAGTTTCCTGTTAGTTTATCTGGATCTCCCATGTGAGATACTAGAATGGCAGATATGTGTCTTCTATTAGAGTCTGTCCTCATTGCCTAGCCTTGTCCTAACTGTGTGGCCTTCTCTGACCTATCTCCATGTCCCCTGAACAGCTTTCTCACACTGTACACACACACATACATAAGTTTCCATATAGGCACGTATAAGTATGTATAGCATTTTTTTTTTTCTGGGCTTCCTCCCTAGACTATAAGTTCAGTGAGGACTCAGACTTTGTCTTATTAACCACTGGGTGGCTACTGCCTAGGACAGTAACCAGCACACAGTACAGCTCATTTAGTTAAATAAGATAATGAATTAAGGAATCTGACTGCAGATTCAGATGAAATATTTAACCTTGGCTCATGATTTTAATTCCCTTCCTTTTCTTCTTCACATTGTCTACTTATTTCTGTTTTAAAAATATCTTTAGAACAAACGTTGTAATTTTAAATACTAGAAACAGATGATGTCAACCTCATCAAGGGCAGGGATTGCCTCTGCCTTCAAGACTTTGTTTAATTCGCATTGAAGTGAGTATGTTATTCTATGAGAAGACATCCTTAATAACTGTTCCTGACTGTAATAAAAGGATATGTCTGTTGGTATCCTAGTAGTCACAATTGAACCTTTTTGTCTTAGTAAAAGATAGTAAAATATGTTAATGACCCTTACCCTCAGGCCCTTCTCTATCTGAGGGAAAAATAATGGTGAATAATGGTGAGAAACAGACCCTGAAATCTATATAATGTTATTAATATCACCCCAATAAATCCAATTAATAATGTTAGAGTAAGACGGGGGATGGTGGTGAGGACATGTGGTAGGGGTTGGGAACGGGCAGGGAGAGGTTAAAGGGGGTGGGGGAAGGAGACTTACGTAAGACTTTAAACAATAGTTTAAATTAAAAACAAATAAATTCAATTAAAATATTTTAAAATACCTCTTTAAAAACAAAAAACAAACAGTAAAGTGATTTTTGCTACCAAGCAAAATTCTAGAGAAAAGAACTGCTGAGATTTCTTAATAATTTTCACCACTTCTTGACAAATGTAGAATTTAGATAAACTAAATTATGAATCATTCAGATCATGAAAAACCACTTTTTCTGTGGAGTACAGGAGATAAGTGTATTTGCATCACAAGCCACATGTGACTGTGTAATGGGGAAGTCTTTGTGAAATATTCCTAAATAGAAGTGCAATTAGGCAGCCTACTTCCTAAATGAGATTTATAGAGATTTTTATTTTTTGCAGCAACAGTTTAAAACAAACTAGCTCAGTAGTTTGTTTCATCAGTGAAGTTTTATCTGTTGGGGATAGAAATATTTGAAATAGGTATTTTAAAGATTCATGTATTTAGTTCCCCAACTTAAAGAATTATGTTGCTGTGTTTTTATATATGTAGATATTTTTCTATTTGGTCCACCTTGGCAATATTTCACAAGAAAGGTAAATTTCAGTTATGTTTGTATTTTAATTCAATTTCTAATTATGTCTTCGTTCAGTCCATAAGAACATGTAACAATTGTCATACAATATTTTGTGTGGTTTACATTAGTTAAAAGAAAATTAGAAAGGAATTGTTAAGTAAATGCTGATAACTTTTTACTGTAGCACTTTTGACAGTTTTGAATCATGGACCATGAAATTAAATGTTAGTTGATTGATACATGTTCATGTATTTAATGAGCTGATTAAAACACAATTATAGCACCTTTGTATCTATAATCTTAATTCTTTACTTCCCACTAACTTGCTGAAATATTTAGGCAATTTTTCTTCAGAGAAATCATAGTGTGTAGAGAGAAGATAAGGTATACTAAATGGAAAGTTGGACAGCATGTTGTTCGTTAAGCAGTTTGTAAAAATGAACATCGAAAAATAATCCCTCAATGTGGTATGACTCCAAAATAGGAAAGTCTAGGTTCAGGAGTCAGACCTCAATATAATTTTCTTTTGTGCATTTGTAGAATTTTTAAAAGTATATGTTTTCATTGATTTCAGAGAGAGGAAGGGGAAGGGAGAGAGAGAAACATCACTGATGAGAAGAGTATCATGGATTGGCTGCCTCCTGCATGACTCCTACTGGGGATCAAGCCTGTAACTTGGAAATCCAACCATAACCTCCTGGTTATAGTGCTGATGTTCAACCACTGAACTATACTGGCCAGGCCATTTGCAGAATTTTTATTGTTTTATTGACTCGAACGATTAGGATTTTTCAAAAAAAAATTTTTTTTAGTTAAGAAAACAGTTTTGCATTTAATATTACAAGATAATTTGAAATGAGTTTATATATCCTTTAAAAAGTTTGTGAAAAAGAATAAAAACATGAGGAAACCAGAGGGTAATGTTATTTTAAGTCTTTTCTGTTCAAATACTGTTAGGCACAGTTGGAAGAAAACAGTTCTGGTCAGCCATAGTGGGGCACAATCCAGGTAAAGTGAGAGTCAATGGAGCCCTAGGAGTCTGGCTGCTAAGGGCACTGCCCAGTGAAATGTAGTGATCAGGAGAGGGAGAGATTTGAATGTGAGCACAGTTTGTGGAATACTTTGTTTTGTTTAGCTATTGTGGGATAATATGAGCTCTTTAGTTTTGGCTACTTTGAATGGGGACTTTGAGTTTCTGGAGCTGAGATACTCTGAGGAAGAACTGAGAGCTGGCATTCATTGCCTATTCTGCATCAGGAAAATGCTGGGTATGTTATCTTCATGTCATCCGTTCTGCAACCCTGAAAAGTGGTAAAGTAAACCCACCCCATTTATGAGGTGAAGGCAGTGAGGCTAAGATAGGTATAGTCATTTCTTCTTTCAGGGTCAGTTAGTTATAAATTGACAAGATGGTGAACTGTAGCTCAGATTTGCCTGATTCTGAGATGCATGTTCTTTCTGATTACCATGCCACCTCTTAAGATACTTTATTTAGTTTGCATAACTTCATTCTTTTTTATTTATGGACATTTGCTTATTCAATGTACTTACGTGAACTTTATGTTGTTAATAGGGTTGTCAAACTTAATGGACACAAGAGTCTGCTTAGTTAAATTTGAATTTCAGGTAAACAATGAAAATTTTTAGTACACCCCCCCCCTCCCGAATATCATGAGATCTATTTGTACTAAACATTTATTCATTATTTATCTGAAATTAAAATTTAACTGGCAACCTGTATTTTATCCAGTGATCTTAAATGTTAAGAAAATGTGTCATTCAAGATAAATATTTACATGGCTCTAGAGAATTGTCCTTTTAAGAGATCTCTAGAATTGATATAATGAGGTCCTCTTTTCAGAGGGGGAAAAAATCTATTTGGGCTCTGACTGGGCTGTATTTCTTAGGAGCACATATGTCAAGTAGCACTTAAGAGATGTAGGTGGTCATTAAACACCTCCCAGCCTCCCCCCGCACCCCCATTTCAGTTTACTTTTGTCTGTCTTTTGAGCCTGGATGCTTCAGAGCTCACCACTGCCCTGATTATACAAACAATTGCCAGTACTTGTGGGAATCTACTGTTTTGGGCACTGTTGGAGGTATTTTACATATGTGAACTCCACTATTGCTCTCTGCAACTTTATGACAAAAATAATACTATTAAAACTGATAAGAACAGATACTACATTTGATCCTAGTCAAAAGGCTGAGAAGTGATAAAAAAAAAAAGTGATACTATTACCCTCATTTCATAGATGAGAGAGAAAACGGAGGTAGAAGAGAGGATAGGTAATGTGTCAAAGGAAGGGCTGGGTTTGAACCAGGACTTGTAACATTTATTTAACATTGCCTCTTTTTAGGTAATGCTTCTGAAACAACAGGCAGAGCTTCTAGGAGGAAAGTCTTTTCAAGCCAGATGTCATCTATGTTATGTTATTAATCATAATAAAACATTTTATTAGCTATTAGAGGCCTAATGCACAAAATTCATGCAAGGGTCTCGGCCCTTGCAGCCCCAGCTGCCTTGGCCCTCCCAGCCCCTGCTTCGTCCGGAAGTTCGTCTATACGATTGTCCAGGTCATTCTGCTGTTCAGTATAAGTAGCATATTAGCTCTTCATTATATAAGATCTTACAAAAGGAGGGATCTCCTGCACTGTTTCTTATTTTTTTTCCACTCTGGTCTATCCCTATTGAAATGGATGTTTCTGCCCTTAAACATTGCGTTAGTACATGAGATGGTGAGTGGTTTTACTCATTGCTACATATGTTACTAAAAAATTATTTAGAAGCAGTCTTTTCCAGCTATTAAAATAGTTTCTTCCAGAAGCTTTGATAATTTGCCCATGTTTTGCCCAATCATAAGGCTAAGTACTCACAAACCTAAGAGTAAAACTCCTCAAAGGAGGTCAGTTTTTCTTTTATTTCTAATGATGTCTCATATTATAGACACTTTGCATGATTCAAACAACTAAGCTTTATTTGGGGAAGACTTATTAAGACCGAAGTGTCCTCATTTGGTGTGAGTCCTTAAAAAGGGAGGAAAATTACTTCAGCACAGATTTAGAAATTATTTTAGAGGTTGATCTCACAACTGTAGATTTCAGTATCAGCATATGCAGGTCGTTTAAAGGGCATTTAGAAAAGCAGTATACTAAGAGGTCACAGTTGGATATTACACACATCCAGCTGCAAGTTGAACAAAACTCCAGCTGTGCTAACAGCAATGCAATGGGTTCTTGTGGTGTGGGATAGAATTTCCAGTGACAGCATCTTACCAAGGTTCAGAATGTGCTATATGGAACTTAATGGAAGTGAAACTGATATGCTTTAAAAACTATTAGATGACATTGAATCACCTGGGAAAAAAATGGTTAGGTTATTTTGGAAACCCGAGTCCAAACGCATTTAGAGGAATCAGCAGATTTATAGGTTTCCAAACATTCATAGGTCTTTAGAAAACCTGAGCTTAATCCTGTACTTTCCCTTCTCTCTCTCAGAAACTTTAGTCAGTACATTCTCTTCTTTTTGCTCCTTGGCCTCTTATCTCTGTCTCTTGCCATTGCAATTCACTAACCATTTTTTTTTTTTAGCAGAATTATTGTAATGAGCTCATTTTCTGTTTCTCTTCTACTTTGTTTTTTATTCAATCCTTTATACTTATAGAACAGTTATTTTCCAAAGCACAAATCAGAAAACCTTAACTTTATTTCTCCTAAGTTTTTAGTAAGAAACAAAAATGGTTCAGAAGGTTTGCAGTGATCTGACCCCCACTTCTGTATTTATTTCTCAACATGCTCCCTCCTTGTGAGCTGCAGTATAGCCATACCTAGTTGCCTTCTGCTCCCTGAAATCAACATGTGCCTTCATGGCTTAGTGCCTTTTCCATATGCTCTTGCCTCAATTTGGAAATACCACCTCTTTCCTACATCCAGATGATGATTAATCTAAGAATCTCTCTCCTTTCCTTCTGGTAGAAATTTACCATTTCTTTATGCTCACAGCATTTGTTCATGTTTTCACTATAGAATCTGTTTTCATTTAGCTTAGCTTTATTGCTTTGCCCTTATTAGATGCTTGTTTGAATAAATAAACCAGATCAGAACATTAATTAAAACTCTTTCACAGTTTATTGGTTGGGGGAAACAAGCTTAATTTATAATAGAAATATTTGAATTAAAATTAATCAGCAACATATGTGAGTTACAGCAATCCCAATTAAGGTTGTATGTGACTCCTTAAGTGTAAGACTGGTTGGTGAGTCAAATATTGAAGGATTTAACAAGTTATGGAAGAAACCTATTGATAGAGAATAACTTAATTACTAAAATTAAGAAGCTTTCTTTTTTATGAGGCCTATTGTATTTATGTTTAGATTTGAGAATATCACAATAAAATGGAAATTACTTATAGCTTAAGTTATATTTTTTAAATGTTTACTTGCATATAATTATTTTTGACTCAAAATCTTTTTATTACCTTAACAGTTGATACCTTTTTAACTTTTGAGTGGAATTAATGTACTCATTAAAAATCATTATTGTAGTAGTTAAAACTGTAACAGTGTAACTGATTTGAAGGAAATGCCTTTTTCAAGATGAGTGTTTTAAATCATTTTAGGGCTGACAGAGCCTTTTCAGATATTAAATATAAACCTAAAGATAATAGTCAGAGATTATTAGGTTGGGGCAATGGTCGGTAAATCGCAGCTCGCAAGCCACATGTAACTCTTTGGCCCCTTGAGTGTGGCTCTTCCACAAAATACCCCAGCCTGGGTGAGTCTATTTTGAAGTGGCGTTAGAAGCAGTTTAAGTTTAAAAAATTTGGTTCTCAAAAGAAATTTCAGTCGTTGTACTATTGATATTTGGCTCTGTTGGCTCATGAGTTTGCCGTCCACTGGAACAGTCAGTGAACATGTTAAAGCTAGTAATGTATGATATCTTTTACTTTTGGTTTCTTTTCTATAGCAGTAATAAATTTGCATTCATATTCCACATACCTTTTTTTAAGTCCCTTTGGCTATATGTCATCATCTTTCAAGTACTTATTGAACTCTTTGCTGTTGTAGGCTTTGAACCAGGTGCTAGATTCATGAGAATTAACTAGTTTGAAGTTTAGGTTGGCATGTTTCCAAGGCCTGCATTTAATATTTGCATGACCTGAGGCAGAAAGTACATGGAGACCCTCAGACCCTATTTCTAAACATTTAATAATTATAAATCAAACTAATACATTGCTAAATTAACTAGGTCCTTTCTACATGGGAAGTAGCTCAGTGGTCTGGAAGGCCAAGTGTGGGTTTAGATTACTGGGGATCCAGTTCCCCATAGAAATGGGGTGGTGTTGGGGGGAGTCAACCTGTAGGACAGCCCAAACCCTTTCCCCCTCAACTCTCTGGTATACTAGAAGAGCCCTTTATGCAGACATACTAACACTCTTTCCACACCCTACAAACGGCAGCCCCTTGGTCACTGTTATTACCTGCAAGGTTGACTGCCCTGGCAGTGGAGACTCCAGAAGCCTGCTTAGGGTTGTTTTGACACAGATTCCTAGGCCTTGGTACTTATCAGGGCAGGGCAGGGCAGGCTCTGAATGGGCACATTCTTTGTCCTGTGCATTTATCTTGTGGAAAAAGATGTTTTCAGAGGATGAATTGGGAGATCCCTCCAAAGTCTAGAACTCAGTGGGGCTCTCTTGCCTAGCTCCTAAGGGTGATACTGTGTATGCCCATGAACCAAATAAAACTAAGTGTTCCTTAAGAGGATTAGATCTCTACACAGTCTCTAGATTTTGAAGCTAGATAAGAGTCCAATTTTTTTTTTTTTTAGAATTGTGCTTTTTCAGTGAGCAATTATAGGTGTTGTTTATTCATATTAAAAGGAAGCAATTGAGTTTTCAACTTTATTAGTTTTACATTTTGGTACTTAAATTTTTTGTGATAATGTTTTATTAAATTTGGAATTATGCCTGCTTTATAGAACTTGTAATTATGTATTCTTTGTTTTAAATATTTACCCATTTATTTAAAATAGCAATAAGCTATTTTATGGATGATAGTGTTAGAGTGCAAAAGACTAAATGGGAAGTTATCCATGCTGTGCTAGCCATGGTTAAATCTCCAAGTACATTGAAGGGAAAGAAAAAGGCTATGAATTGACCACTTAAGTAAACCAGTTTGTAATGTCAGTGTCCTAAAATGATTAATTCTAGAGGTAAAACTATAATGTTATGTCACAAAAATTTATCCCATGGAACTTTTGATAAAATACTATCTTTCTGATTGGGCACATGATAATATACAATTGTAGTTTCACAGTAATTTAGGAAAAGAAAGAGCCAATTTAGTGTAAAAGGGAATACTTGATTACTCTATTGTATAAGAGCACTAAAAACTAATCTACTGTTATATTACTCAATATTGAATGCTGCAAGAGGCTATCTTTTAGTTCAGTCTTCATTAATTGTGCTATATTGTTGTGATATTAGTCTCTGTTATAGATGAGTTTTATGGAATGCTTTTAATTTGACATCTCTGAGCTTGTATTATGGCTCACTTAAATATCTTTGATGTATTTTTGGAATGATTGTTGAAGGGCAAATGAAGTGTTGAAGGCAAAATGGATTAATCAGTCACTGTAATTAACTGTTTGTGAAAACTCATGATAAACTATTCTTTGAAATGGTCTTAGTTCATAACAAAGTATAACTGATGAAAGTAAGTATTCTTTAAAAACATTTTACTTATTAATCTTTATAAAGATTATTCTAACTTTGCCTTTTATGATAGATTGCTAGAATTTTTTACTAAATTAATTTTAGAGGCATTCCACTGTTCATCATAGCACTTTTCTTTAATTGAGTTAATAACCAAATAATTAGAGATTAGTTTTTACCTTTGTTAAAATTAAGGTGAAAGGTATGTGTGATGTTTAAAAAAAATAATTCTAGCCGAGACCGGCTTGGCTCAGTGGATAGAGCGTTGGACTGCAGACTGAAGGGTCCCAGGTTCGATTCCGGTCAAGGGCATGTACCTTGGCTGCGGGCACATCCCCAGTAGGGGGCGTGCAAGAGGCAGCTGATCGATGTTTCTCTCTCATCGATGTTTCTGACTTTCTATCCCTCTCCCTTCCACTCTGTAAAAAATCAATAAAATATACTTAAAAAAAATAATTCTAAAAGAACTGGTTAAATAATTCTATCTAATAAAGAATAATATTCAAATTTACCATGCCTCCACCACACCCGCCAGCCAGTCAGGAGCGAATATGCAAATAAAACCAACCAAGATGGCTGCCAGCCACAGAGAGCAGGAGTCAGACTTGGTTTCCTCAGCAATGTTGGAAGCCAAGCTTTCCGCCTGCCCTTGCTGGCTCAGACCTCCACTCAATGCTACAAAGTTTCAATTATCCTATTTAATAGACGAGTAATATGCAAATTGACCAACACTCCCAACACACATGATGGCCAAAAGATGGCCAGAAGTGGAGGGCAGTTGGGAGAAATCAAGCCTGCAAGGGAGGACAGTTGTGGGTAATCAGGCGAGCAGGGGAGGGCAGTTGGGAGGGACCAGGGCTGCAAGAGAGGTCAGTTAGGGGTGATCAGTCCTGCACAGGAGGGCAGTTAGGGGTGACCAGGCTGGCAGAGGAGGGAAGTTGGGGACAACTAGGCCTGCAGAGGAGGGAAGTTAGGGGTGACCAGGCCTGCGGAGGAGGACAGTTAGAGGCAAACAGGTTGGCAGAGGAGCAATTAGACATCAATCAGGCTGGCATGGGAGTGGTTAGGGGGTGATCAGGCTGGCAGGCAGAAGCAGTTAGGGGCAAACAGGAAGGCAGGCAGGTGAGCAGTTGGGAGCCAGCAGTCCTGGATTGTGAGAAGGATGTCCGACTGCCTGGATCGGGCCTAAATAGGCAATTGGACATCCCTCAGGTCCCAGATTGAAGAGGGTGCAGGCTGGGCTGAGGGATACCCCACCCTCAATGTACTAATTTCGTGCACCAGATCTCTAGTAGAAGATAATGACAGCGGCCACAGAGCTGGAGAGAGCAGGAGGTTTGAGTTGCACCCAGAGATGGAGGAAGCGAAGCTTCCCACCTGCCCTGGCCGGCCCAGGCCTCCACTTAAGGCTACAAAGTTTCAATTATTGAAGGTAAATAAATTCCAACCAAAATGGCTGCCGCCATTGAGAAGGCAGATAGCTTGCCTCTGCTCCAGGCTACAAAGTTTCAATTGTTGAAGAAAAATAAATCCCAGATACCAGGGCCTTTACTTGAGTCGCCAGGGCTTGTGGCCAGCCTGCAAACCACCCCAGGCCCCTCGCCCAGGCTGCCCCACACCCCAAGGGAATCCCCACCCTGATCCTGGACACCCTTCAGGGCAAGGGCAAACCAGCTGGCTCTCACCCATGCACCAGGCCTCTATCCTATCTAATAAAAGAATAATATGCAAACTGACCATCACTCCAACACATGAGAGAGCTGCCCCCATGTGGTCAAAGATCCTGCCTCCATGTGGACACAAGATGGCCACCACAAGATGGCCAGCAGGGGAGAGGAGTTGGTAGGGACCAAACGTACAAGGGAGGGCAGTTGTGGGTGATCATACCAGCAGGGGAGGACATCCCAGGAGGGACCAGGGCTGTAAGAGTGGGCAGTTAGGAGCTATCAGTCCTGCAGGGGAGGGCAGTGAGGGGTGACCAGGCCAGGCAGAGGTGGAATGTGGGGCTGATCAGGCCTGCAGGGAAGAGCAGTTGGGGGGACCCATGCCTGCAGGGGAGGGCAGTTAGGGGCAAACAGGCTGGCTGGGGAGCAATTAGGCATCAATCAAGCTGGCAGGGGAGTGGTTAGGGGGTGAATCAGACTGTTTGGCAGAAGTGGTTAGGGACATTCTGGAAGCCAGGCAGGTGAGCAGTTGGGAGCTAACAGTCCTGGATTGTGAGAAGGATCTCTGCCCATTTAGGCCTGATCCTACCCTGGATCAGGCCTAAATGGGCAGTTGGACATCCCTCAAGGGGTCACAGATTGGAGAGTGTGTAGGCTGTGCTGAGGGCACTCCCCCCTCCCCCCCCAACCTCTCTAGTTTACATCCTATCTAATAAAAGAGTAATATGCAAATTGACCATACCTCCAATCAAGCCTCACCCACCAGCCACACCCACAAACCAATCAGGAGCTGGGGTGGAGCCAGCCAGTGAGTGCATGGCCCGGGCTGGGGGGGTGGGGCCTAGGGTCGAGGTGGCCCCAGGGCCTGGGGGCGGGGCTGAGGCGGCCCCAGGGCCAGGGGGCAGGGCCGAGGCTGCCAGGGCACACTGGCTGGGGAGAAAGCCTGGGCCAGGGTGGAGCCTGCCATTTTGGCCCCATTGCAGGGAGATGGCTGGGTGCCTAAGGCCTAAAGCCTTGGCCAGAGGCTTTAGGCTTTGGGCAGGCTGGGGGTGAGTGGTCAGTAGGACATCCCCTGAGGGCCCCAAGTATGTGTGAAGGGTAAGGTTGGGGTGAGGGAGCACCCATTCCAGTGCACGAATTTCATGCACCGGGCCCATAGTGTAATAATGTTTTGGCACAGAAGTAGATGTTACCTACATACATTTGCTTTTGGCTCAGTCTGGCAATATGGAAATAGATGTATATTAAATATTATGATGGGATTTGCTAAAATAAATTCTCCCTACATTGTGATTTTTATTTTTTGGTTGGTAACAACTATTTTTTCTAGTGCTTTATTAGGTTGTTAGGGCTGGCATTCATAAAAACTACTGACTGAACGACTTAAACAACTGAAACTTATTTCCTAACATTTCTGGAGTCTAGAAGTCCAAAATCAAGGCAGTGTTGGTTTCTTCTGAGGGCCTTTCATCTTGGCTTGTAGATGGCCTTCTTCCCCCAGTGCCTTCATATGGCTTTCCCTCTCTGTGTGTGTTATATTACCTTTCCTCATAAGGACATATTGGATTAGGATCCACTCACATTACATCATTTTACCTTAATTATATCTTTAAAGACTCCATATCCCAATACAGTCACTTTCTGAAGTACTGGGTGTTAGGATGTCATCATATGAATATTGAGGGGACACAATTCAGCCCCTAACAAAGACATGGAATGCACATCATAACTATGGGCAACCAATATATTTAAGATACAAAGCAGCTTATTTAAGTGTTTTAAATAAATTGCATATTTTAAAAAATTAGATGTTAGAAATATTAGTATTTCTTTTAACTGCTTTGATTATAGAGACAGGGAAGGGACAATTAAAGACTTATGATGATAAGCTAATAATAGCAGCTAAATATTTATATTATACTAGTGACCTGGTGCATGAAATTTGTGCACATTAAAAGGGGATTAATTAGAGGAAATAATTTAATATTGCTATTTGCCCTTTCTCTATAATAGAAGTGTCAGAGGTGAAAAAAAAAATTAGTAAAATGTATATGAAAACCTTCCTCCTGTTGGAGTCTGGGGCTCACCATGGGACCCAGAGTCAAGTCCCTGCCCACTCACACGCACCTCAAACGAGTGAGACCCAGACCTGGCCGATCCCCCCACCCCCCCATTGGGCTACATCCAGACACTGCCAGTCCTACCCTTCTCAAACCCTGCTGGGCAGGGTGGGTAGCCTCAGGTCTCCTGGCCCAGTGCCATGATGGGGGGCGTGGCCTGAGGTCCCCCAGCCCACACTGGTGGGGGGGTGCCTTGAGTTCCTTTATCAAGCCCTGTCAGGTGGGGTACATGACCTGAGATCTCCTGTGAAGTCCCACTGGTTGGGGGGCATGGCCTGAGGTCCCCTGTCTAGCCCTACCAGGTGGCGGGGGCACAGCCTCAGGTCCCCCAGCCCAGCACCGGGAGGGGGGCTCGGCCTCAGGTCCCCTGTCAAACTCTGCTGGGCAGGGGCACAGCCTGAGCCAGCACTGGGGTGCATCTTGAGGTCCCTGTCAAGCCCAGCCAGGTAGGGGGGTGCAGCCTCAGGTCCCCTGGCCTGGTGCCGGGGTGGGGGCATGGCCTGAAGTCCCTTGTCAAGCCCCACCTGGTGAGAGCATGGCCTGAGGTCTCCCGGCCTGGCGCTGGGGCGGGGGGAGCAGTCTGAGGTCCGGTACCCTAGCCCAGAACCAGGACAGGAAGCGCACCTTGAGGTCCCCTGTCAAACCCTGCCGGGTGGGGGCTGCGGCTGAGGCCCCCATTCAAACCCAGCTGAGTGGGGAGGGGGGTGCAGCCTGA
Source organism: Antrozous pallidus (assembly GCA_027563665.1). Taxonomy (NCBI): domain Eukaryota; kingdom Metazoa; phylum Chordata; class Mammalia; order Chiroptera; family Vespertilionidae; genus Antrozous; species Antrozous pallidus. Next base: position 67,679,026 of record CM050512.1, read on the forward strand.
GATTCTCTGTCAACCCTGCTGGGTGGGGGACACAGCCTGACTTCCCCTGTCAAGCCCCACAGTGGAGAGGGAGGACGTAGCCTCAGGTCCCTGCTGATTGCTCATTAAGTCTCCTTATGGGAACTTAGCCTTAGCTGTGGGTGCAGCCATCTTTGTGATGGAGTAATGGTCAATTAGCATATTCCCTCTTTATTAGATACGATGCTAGGCTCAGGTTTGAACATATTGAGGTTTTTTGTTTTTGTTTTTTCAGTAGAAGAAATACTTTTAAAGATGGAGAAGTTGAATTATCCAGGTAGCATTATTTGTTGATAAACCAGCTTAAAAGTGCCCTAGATCAAGAAAGTCCTATAAGGAATAGTTTATACTGTGTTCCTCCTTGGCTCCTAGCTTCAGACCTATCACTTTGTAGGTGTTCAGTAAATAACCATATAATGAATGAATAGATTTCAGGTAAAAACAAAAGGGAGAAATATAGTCACTGTGACTGTGCCCTTTTCAGAAGCTCATATTTGCATTGTCAAAACCAGTCGTATTGTCTTCTCTGCCATAGCAGGCTTTTATTTTGTGCCAGCAAACAGAGTATACATTGAATATTAACTTAAATAGAGACAAAAGAAGCCCTAGCTGGTTTGGCTCACTGGATAGAGCATCGGCTTGCTGACTGAAGGGTCCCAGGTTCGATGCCAGCCAAGGGCACATGCCTGGGTTGCGGGCTCGATCCCCAGTTAGGGGATGTGCAGGAAGCAGCCAATCATTGATTCTGTCATCATTGATGTTTCTATCTCTCTGTCCCTCTCTCTTCCTCTCTAAAATAAATAAAATATATATTTTAAAAAAATAGAGACAAAAGAAATAGTTGGAGTCCTTGTACTTTAGTTTCCCATGTGTTTGAGACTTGAAAGTATAAAGCAATAGTTCAACCTGGATATATAGACACCTCACCCCGCCCCATGAGATTTCCCAGATAAGAGGTTATTTTCCAGAGGGCCCATTTTGCCAGTAGGTGGAATTGGTGGCTATGTCACTCATCATGTTACTTTAGTACTCTGCCAGGTGGCGCTATGTTGGGACCTATGGGTCTTGTTAAAAATGTTTCTTTATACTCAAACTAGAGGCCAAGTGCACGAAATTCGTGCACTTGGGTGGGGGTGTCCCTCAGCCCATTCTGTGCCCTCACGCAATCCGGGACTGCTGGCTCCTAACCATTCGCCTACCTGCCTGCCTGATCACCCATAAGCATTCTGCCTGTTTGCCTAATCACCCCTAACTGCTCGCTCGCCTGCCTATGTGATCATGCCTAACTGCTCGCTTGCCTGCCTGATTGCCCCTAACCACTCTGCCTGCCAGCCTGATCACCCCTAACTGCTCACTGCCTGCCTGATTGCTCTTGGCCACCTCTGCCATGGCCCCTGCCGCCACAGCTTCATCCGGAAGGGTGTCTGGAATGACATCTGGAAGGTCATTTGGCTGTCTGGTCTACTTAGCATATTATGCTTTTACTAGAGGCCCGGTGCACGAAATTCATGCATGGGGGGGGGGTAAGGGGGATGTCCCTTAGCCCAGCTTGCACCCTCTCCAATCTGGGACCCCTTGAGGGATGTCTAACTGCCCGTTTAGGCCCAACTGGGATCGGGCCTAAACGGGCAGTTGGACATCCTTCTCACAATGCAGGACTGCTGGCTCCAAACTGCTCGCCTGCCTGCTTCCCTGATTGCTCCTAACTGCTTCTGCCTGTCAGCCTGCTCACCCCCTAACCACTACCCTGCCAGCCTGATTGATGTCTAATTGCTCCCCTGCCAGCCTGTTTGTCCCCAACTTCCCTCCTCTGCCAGGCTGGTCACCCCTAACTGCCCTCCCCTGCAGGATTGATAACCCCCAACTGCTCTCCCTTGCAGGCCTGGTCCCTCCCAACTGCCCTCTCCTGATGGCCTGATGGCCCACAACTGCCCTCCTTTGCAGGACTGGAACCTCCATATGGCCCTCCCCTGCTGGCCATCTTGTGGTGGCCATCTTGTGTCCACATGAGGGCAGGGTCTTTGACCACATGGGGGCAGCCCTCTTGTGTGTTGAGCTGATGGTCAATCTGTGTATTACTCTTTTATTAGATAGGACAGAGGCCTGGTGCATGGGTGGGGGCCAGCTGGTTTGCCCTGAAGGGTGTCCTGGATCAGGGTGGAGGTTCCCTTAGGGCATGGGGTGGCCTGGGCGAGGGGCTTATGGTGGTTTGCAGGCCGTCCACACCCCCAGTGACCCAAACGGAGGCCTTGGGATCTGGAATTAATTTATGTTCTACAATTGAAACTTTGTAGCCTAGAGCGCAGTCACACCTTCTGCTCACTCCATGGCACCAACCATTTCTGTTTGAAACTTTGTAGCCTACAGTGGAGGGCTAGGTGCTAGGGCTGCAGAAGTTTAGCTTCTTCCATTGCCCCAGCAACCCTAGCCTCTTCTCTCTCCAGCTCCGTGGCAGCCTTCGGATTATGTATCTTTTATAATTGAAACTTTGTACCATTGAGGCCTAGGCGGCAAAGGCAGGTTTAAAGCTTGGCTTCCTCCATTGCCAGGGAAACCCAAGCCTTCCTCCTGCTCTTAGTGGCGGCAGCCACCATGTTTGGGGTTTATTTGCATAATTTGCTCCTGATTGGCTGGTGGACATGGCTGGTGGGTGTGGCAAAGGTATGGTCAAATTTGCATATCATTCTTTTATTAGATAGGATTATTATAGATTGCACATGTCTTTAGTTAAAATTCTCTGGATATGTGGCAAGTACAAGAAAAGGCAGAGAAATAAATTATCAACATTTATAATTCTCTTTTGAGAAAACTTTACATAGATTAGTACACATTTGTTGTTTGATTAATGTCAATTTGTTCTACCACAAATGTAATATGAACTGCCTTTGGGAACTAATGCCTATTTTTGGCAGAATTCTACTTCTCAGTATTCATAAAAGTGTTATGATTACCTCATTGCTCTGCTGCTGGCTTTAAATACAGTTTGTACTACTGCTTTTCTTTTTCTTAGTTTAACTTTTTTAATGGGTGGAGAATTTTAGTTGTGCCATGAGAGGATAAAATTTTCTTCCCATACTATGAGAACAATAATGCCAACCTTACACTGTTCAGATTTTTAAAATAAAAAACTCCTTCAATTAGAGATAAATTATAAATAATTAGATACTATAATTGTTAAGTTTAAACAAATGCTTTTTGGCCTTAGGTCATTTTTCTCATTTGTATCTGAATTTGTGCAGCTTTCAGATTATTTTATAATTTAAATTTTAATGATTGAGTCTCATGTTCATTCAAATGTAATTTTATTAATTCAGAACATTTCTTAAATTATTATACATTGAGTGGCCAGATTATTATGATCTCTGAATGCATAATAATCTGACCACTTAGTGTGTATACACATACATATACATATATTAGAGCCCCGGTGTGCGAAATTGTGCACAGGAGAAGCGGGGGAGTGTCCCTCAGCCCAGCCTGCACCCTCTCCAATCTGGGACCCATTGAGGGATTTCTGAGTGCCCGTTTAGGCCCAATCCCGGTAAGATTGGGCCAAAATGGGCAGTTGGACATCCTTCTCACAATCCAGAACTGCTAGATCCAAACTGCTCACCTGACTGTCTCCATGATTGCCCCTAACCACTTTTGCCTGCCAGCCTGATCACCCCCTAACCAGTCTAATTGATGTCTAACTGCTCCCCTGCCAGCCTAATTGATATCTAACTGCTCCCCTGGCTGCCTGTTTGCCCCCAATTTCCCTCTTCTGCCAGCCTGGTCACCCCTAACTGCCCTCCCTTGCAGGCTTGTTCCCTCCCAACTGCCCTCCCCTGCTGGCCTGATGACCCACAACTGCCCTCCCTTGCAGGCTTGGAAACTCCCACTGTCCCCTCCTGCTCGCCATCTTGTGTCCACGTGGGGGCAGGATCTTTGACCACATGGGGGCAGCCCTCTTGTGTGTTGGAATGATGGTCAATCTGCGTATTACTCTTTTATTAGATAGGATAGAGGCCTGGTGCATGGTTGGGGACTGGCTGGTTTGCCCTGAAGGGTGTCCTGGAGCAGGGTGGGGGTTCCCTTGTGGTGTGGGGTGGCCTGGGTGAGGGGCTTATGGTGATTGCAGGCTGGCCATGCTCCCCAGCGACCCAGGCTAAGGCCCTGGGATCTGGGATTAATTTATGTTCTACAGTTGAAACTTTGTAGCCTGGAGTGGAGGCCTAGGCTAGGGCTGCAGAAGTTTGGCTTCCTCCATCACCCTGGCAACCCTAGCCTCTTCTCTCTCCAGCTCTGTGGCTGCCGCCATTTCTGTTGGGATTATGTATCTTCTGTAATTGAAACTTTGTAGCATTGAGTGGAGGCCTAGGCTGGCAAGGGCAGGCAGAAAGCTTGTCTTCCTCTATTGCCGGGGAAACCCAAGGCTCCCTCCTGCTCTCTGTGGCTGGCAGCTATCTTGTTTGGCTGCTGCTGATTGGCTGGTGGGTGTGGCTGATGGGTGTGGCTTTTGGGTGTAGCGGAGTTGCAGACAATTTGCATATTACTCTTTTATTAGACAGGACTAGAGGCCTGGTGGACGAAATTTGTGCACGGGGGTGGGGGATGTCCCTCAGCCCAGCCTGCACCCTCTCTAATCTGGGACCCTTTGAGGGATATTCGACTGCCTGTTTAGGCCCGATCCCAGTAGGCAAGGGCCTAAACGGGCAGTCAGACAACCTTCTCACAATATAGGACTGCTAGCTCCAAACTGCTCACCTGTCTGCCTCCCTGATTGCCTCTAACTGCTTCTGACTGCCAGCCTGCTCACTCCCTAACCACTACCCTGCCAGCCTAATTGATGTCTGACTGCTTCCCTGCCAGGCTGTTTGCCCCAGCTTCCCTTCTCTGCCAGCCTGGCCACCCCTAACTGCCCTCTCCTGCAGGCTTGATCGCCCCCAACTGCCCTCCCTTGCAGGCCTGGTCCCTCCCAACTGTCCTCCCTTGCTGGCCTAATCGCCCACAACTGCTCTCCCTTGCAAGCTGGAACCTCCCAATGGCCCTCCCCTGTTGGCCATCTTGTGGTGGCCATCTTGTGGTGGCCATCTTGTGTCCACATGAGGGCAGAATCTTTGACCACATGGGTAGCCCTCTTGTGTGTTGGGGTGATGGTCAATCTGCGTATTACTGTTTTATTAGATAGGATAGAGGCGTGGTGCATGGGTGAGGGCCAGCTAGTTTGCCCTGAAGAGTGTCCCAGATCAGGGTGGGGGTTCCCTTGGGGTGAGGGGTGGCCTGGGTGAGGAGCCTGTGGAGGTTTGCAGTCCAGCCACGCCCACCAGTGACCCAAGTGGAGGCCCTGGGATCTGGGATTAATTTATGTTCTACAATTGAAACTTTGTAGCCTAGAGCAGAGCCAAGCCTTCTGCTCACTCCATGAGGACAGCCATTTCTGTTTGGGTTTATTTAAGTTCTATAATTGAAACTTTGTAGCCTAGAGTGGAGGCCTCAGTGCTAGGGCTGCACAAGGTTGGCTTCCTCCATCACCCAGGGAACCCTGGCCTTTGCTCTCTCTAGCTTTGTGGCTGCCACCATTTTTATCTTCTATAATTGAAACTTTGTAGCATTGAGTGGAGGACTTGGTTTGCAAGGGCAGGCAGAAAGCTTGGCTTCCTCCATTGCTGGGGAAACCCTAGCCTCCCTCCTGCTCTCAGTGGTCACAGCCGTCTTGGTTGGGGTTTATTTGCTCCTAATTGGCTGGTGGGCATGGCTTGTGGGTGTGGCTTGATCGGAGGTATGGTCAATTTGCATATTACTCTTTTATTAGATGGGATATATATTAGAGACATGGTGCATGAATTCGTACATGGGTGTGGTCTGGCCAGCCTGGCTAGGGGGAGGGGACATGGGCAGTTGGCCATCCTCCTGCTGGTCAAACTCCCAGTTGAGGGGATAATTTGCATATTAGCCTTTTATTATATAGGATATACACTGAGTGGCCAGACTGTTATGTGTTCTGAGGTCATAATAATCTGGCCACTTAGTGTATATGTCTTTATAGGACTGAAATATCCAACAGTATCCAAAGGTAGTTCAATGGAATATTGCTGAGTTGAAATCAGACATAAACCAGACATTTATGGTATATTTTTGTTTTGATTTAGGTTGGTTGAAGACTTTTGATGACTACTTTAGAGAGAAGACTCAGTATATTTTTAATAACATGGTCATCAAGCTGAAGGAAGACTCACGGAGGAAATTTATATGGTCTGAGATCTCTTACCTTTCAAAGTGGTGGGATACTATAGATATTCAAAAGAAGGATGCTGTTAAAAGGTTTGTTTTTATTTTTGTTTTTTAGTTTGATAATATTGAACATTAATTGTATAGTGAGTGTGAAATGAGTGTTGAATTTTTAGACAGTGAAAATTCTTAGCTTTATATCTGAAACTTCAAATATATTTTTCATATATTTTTCCTTGATTCTGGTTCATCTCTTAAAAAGTGACTTGAAACTTTTCCATTGAAATTCTTATGTCTCAGCTCAATTCTAGAAATGGAATTATTAGGTTAAAGGGGCTTGATGTTTTAAAGGTTTTATTTAAAGCATATAATCATAGGGGCCCCGGAAAGGTTGTTTCAATGTATTCTTTATTCTTCAATGCTCTTTATCATAGTGTACTAATTTCTCTGCTTGTTCCCAACAAGTCAACTTTTTCTCTAATACCTTGACCAATTTGATAGTTGAAAAATATAATTTTAATTTATATTTTTGATGAGTGATAATAATGCATATTTTTCATATATATAGGCAAAGCATTATAAATTGCTTGATTGTGTATTTTTTCTTACTGATTTGTAATTATATTCATATGCATATATATATACATACCAACCCTTATTTATCCTCAAGTGTTTCTTAATTCTATTTTTTAAATTTGTATTTTAAAAAACCTTTATTATTGAAAGTATTACATAGGTCAACCTTTTTTCTCCATTAACTTCTTCCAGCCCGCTCTAATCCTCCCCCAACCAAGCCCTCATCATCCCATTGTCTGTGTCCATAGGTTATGCATACATACATACAAGTAATATATAGACTTTTAACATTTTTATATAGTCAAGTTGATTAATCTGTTTTCTTGATACTTACTTCACCTGTCATATCTTAAAAGGTATTCTCTAGTCTAGAAATCAGATAGAGTCCTCTTTTCCCTAGTTTCATTTTTTACCATTTACTTTTTGAAATCCTGAAATTTATTTTCTTCATGTGGTATGATGGGAGGTTCTGTTCACCATATTTCCCTCCCCTTTGCTCCCTGGAGTTTAAGGATTATTTTAGTATGTATTGCTTTCTTTTATCTATTTACTACCACATTCCAGTACTTACTGTATTAGTCCCTGTTATAAGTAGTTTACAAATGGTGATTGATAATCCTCACAACAATTCTATGAAATAGGTACAGTGACTACCCACATCCTATCTAATAAAAGAGAAACATGCAAATTGACCGTACCCTCTCCACCCTACCAGCCAATAGGAGTGAGTTTACAAATTATTCCATCCAAGATGGCGGTGGCCCCAGCCGCCCCAAGCCCAGCCATGGTGGCTCTGGGGCAGCGGGGGTCCGGATCGTAGCTACAAACGCAGCAGGAAAGCTGGCCCCCAGCTGCTCCAAGCCCGGCCATGGCGGCGCTGGGGCAGCGGGGGTGCGGATCGCAGCCCCAATCCTAGCAGGGAGGCCGGCCCCCCTGCCACCCCAAGCCCTGCCATGGCAAACCTGGGGCTGGGGTGGAGTGGGGTGGTGGATTGGATACAAAAACCCACAGGCCTGGCACCCAGCAGTCTCAAGGTCTGAGGTGGAGGCACTTGGGTTGCTAAGGGGCGTGGGTTGGAGCAGAAGAGACACAAACCCATAAGAAACCTGTGGAAAGGAGATAAACTGTCATAACTTTATCTCCCTTTCCACAAGATGAGAAAACTGTGCCTGGATTATTTAGTGCTGTGGCCAACACCTTTCTACAAATGCAGGGTAATGTTATGACGACTCCCAGGAAGGTCTGGTCAGAATACTGTCTCCAGGGAATAATGCTACTGTGGCAAATCATCTAAGAGAGAAAACAAGCTTTTGGTGGGTTTATTCTGAAGGTCAGAGAACATGCCACCCCAACATATGCTGTGTTGTTATATTGATAATCTTGAGCTGCAGATGCTTGAAAAACAATAAATGCATGCAGAGGATTTCACTGAAGCTTCCTGATCTCCCTAAAATCAGACTCCCCTAAAGGAGCTTATATGTCATAGGTCCCCTTGATGGGAGAAGTGTCATCAGGCAGAGATGACTGACTCCTGTCACAGGACAGGAGAGTAGAAGTTGACATCACACCCAAACTTTGTTACAAACTATTTTCCCCCACCCCATTCTTCTTTCCTAAATATCATTTGCTCTCCTCTAAGAGGCCTATATCTCCTGTTTCCTTTCCCTACGAAGAAGGTATTTAAATCTGCATTCTAAGCCACCTTGGGGAGTTACTCATTTTTCCCTGGGATCTCCCACATATGCACAAGGTACACATGTTAATGAACTTTTGTTTTTATCTTGGTGATGTGTCTTTCATTACAAGGTCCTCCACTAAGAACTCAGAAAGGTAGAGGAAAACTATTTTTCCTCCTCCATAATTCTATCTTGGGAAATCAAGTCCCCAGCTGAACAATGAGGTTGGCTCAAGTACCAAGAATTCTTGGCTGATGGGAGGGAAGCTTCTAGGGAGAAATCAGTGATATTGGCATCAAAGTGGGACCGAGGGCACATACATGGTTGCTGGTGGGAGTTTAAAGTGGTTCAACATTTTGGGAGGATGATTTGGCAAATTCGATAGAAATGTTCAAGGTACATCCAAGAGTCTTCTAGGAATCATATCTGCTGAGATAAAGCACAAGCACATAAGCCCTGGTCAGAACCCAGAATGCTACTGCAGGCTTCCCTTCCATGATAGGAAAACCTGGGAACAACCTGCATTTTTAGGACAAGGTGGCATCTATACTAATAAAAGGGTAATATGCTAATTAGACTGAATATCTTCCGGACGACCTTCCGGATGTCCTTTTGGACATTCTTCCCAACAAAGCTATTTTGGCGGTGCCAAAGCAGAAGAGGTTAGAGGTAATGAGGCAGGCAGGGGAGAGCAGTTAGGGGGACCAGGCCCACAGGGGAGAGCAATTAGGGCAAATAGGCTGTCAGAGGAGAGCAGTTAGGGGGATCAGGCTGGCAGGCAGGTGAGTGGTTAGGAGCCAAAGGTCCCAGATTGGAGAGAGTATAGGCCAAGCTGAGGCGACCCCCTTCCCGTGCACGGATTTTGAATTTCGTGGACCGGGCCTCTAGTTTTAGAGATAAAGCACTCACTGGTCTTTCTGGATCATGGATTGGGATGTGCTACACTGGTATGCTGTTCTGTCCAGCATGTCTAATCTTACAGGTATTCCCTTTCATGATGTGCTGCTTCTCAAAGATTTAAATAGTTTATTCTTTTTACTGATTTGAAGTGCTATTTTTATTGTATTTCAATATGCATTGATTTCTGAACTGTTTCCTGGACTTTTCTGTTTAACTGTAATTGTTGCAGTATTATGATGTTTCATTAGCTGATAATCTTTCTACCCTATTTTTTAAAAAAGAATTTTGATGAAAATTGATATAAACATTTAAAGGTAATTTGGGGAAGAACTGTTTATCCATCACTAGCCATTGGAGCTCCCCGCCCCCCCAATAGAACAGTTTAAATGCTTATAAGATTGGCCAGAAAGGTGGCATAAATGAAGGCTATGGGCTTTGGGGATAATGGGATGAACCAAGAGTAACTGCCCCACCCAAAGGGGCTATCCATTGTTCTACTCCAGCCACATTGGCGGTTCATAGGAGCCAGAGTGATCAGGATACTCCTCTAATTATTCTAGACAACTTAGAATTCCAGAATGCTATGTAAAATATCTTTATTTTCACAATTGAAATGTTAGCAGCAATTTAGATTCTCTCTTTCTCACACACACGCAATCACACACTCACACAGTAAAACAGAATCCTCAGTTTAAATTGAGCTACTTACTAGTTTTTAAACTTTCATATTAAGAACTGCTCTATATCCCTGACCCGTTTGGCTCAGTGGATAGAATGTCAGCCTTCGGACTGAAAGGTCCCAGGTTCGATTCTGGTTGAGGGCATGTGGATGTACCTTGGTTGCAAGCACATCCCCACTTGGGGTGCGCAAGGAGGCAGCCGATCGATGTTTGTCTCTCATTGATGTTTCTAACTCTCTAACCCTCTCTCTTCCTCTCTGTAAAAAATCAATAAAATATATTAAAAAAATAAAAAAAGAACTGCTCTATAAAACCCTGTAGAACTGGGCTTTGTTTTACAGGTAATTCTTTTTAATTTTAAAATTAAAAATACTTTATGTCTGTTTAGGTCTAACATTACTCTGTGAATACATATAATACTTCTTGTTTTCTTAGATTGCAAGATTTTATCACATCTGTAGTTCTTTTAAGTGCTTTTGGGAAGCTGAATATTTTCTTCATCTTGAGTAGATTTGGCTAAAGCTTTTACTTTTTTTGGTTGGTTTTTGCCCCCCGTTTCACTCCCAAAGAACAATGTGTATGTTGCTGGTTTTTATTCTTGCCTTTTCTACTTTTATTTTTTTACTAGTTCATTCTATCTGCTTTAACTAATGCTAACTGGGCCACTTCATTTATTTTAATAAGGATTTGCCTTTTAGCACTGCTCTAACTAGCTTTTAAATTTTTGTTTTTTTTTTTTTATTATACCCTATGTAATAAAAGGCTAATATGCAAATCGACCAAACAGAGAAATGACCAGCTGCTATGATACACACTAACCACCAGGGGCCAGACGCTCAATGCAGGAGCTGCCCCCTGGTGGTCAGTGTGCTCCCACAGGGTGTGCGCCTCTCAGCCAGAAGCCGGGCTCATGGCTGGCAAGCGTAGCAGCGGTGGCAGGAGCCTCTCCTTCCTCTGTGATAATCAGACATCTCCTGAGGGCTCTCAAACTGCTAGAGGGTGCAGGCCAGGCTGAGGGGTCTGCCCCCTGCTACTGAGTGGATAAATTTTGTGTACCCAGCCTCTAGTATTTTAATAAAATGTTGTAGAACTGGATTTATTGTTTTTCCTGATTTGAGTAATTTTTAATTTAATTTTTAATTTAATTTTTAATCACAATTTTTAATTTCCAAATACAATTTCTTCCCCCCAGTTATACTTTAGATTTAAAAACTAACTTTCATGTCTTATGGTCAGAAAGTGCAGACTATACAATTTTTATTCTTTTTGTTTGGATTTGTCTGACCTATGCTGTGCTTTTTATTTTAAGGACAATCTAGACAGGTAGTTCCAGTGGCTGGGCAATGGAGCGAGGCTGCATGTGTTGAAATAGGGCAGACTCCATCTACTGTGTGACTTTGGGGAAGTTAACTTCTCTGTGCCTCATGTTATGTTTTATATTCTTTGAAAAAGGCTTTCTTATGTAATGTTTCTGTCAAGATCACCTTTTACCTTTCTGGTCAGATGTTTTCTGATTTTAAAAATTTTATCCATAAAATTCTAAATTTTCTTCAGGTATGTAGGTATAAATAACTTACTAAATTTTCCATCTACCAGTTCAAACATTTCTCCAGCTTACATTTTCTGCTCTTGCTAATTAATTAATGTTTTTATTTCATTTGTTTTAGAATTCAGTTATCTAGTATTGAGTTTCTAGTCTGTTTTATGCGCATGCATTTTTTTTTTAATTTGTCATATTCACTGCTTTTGGAAGTTTTTTTCTTGAGGTTTTCCCCCCACCTCTCTCAAGCTTACTTCTCTATGGTATAGAGTCTGTTCTGTTCTGGCTTTAAATGCTTGGTTTTAACTATGTTTTCTTATCCCTTAGTTCTGTGTTCTTTTTATTGTTTATAAGTTCAAGTGTATTCCCCCTTTTTATTCATCCTTGAGCAATCACTGGTGTATCTACACTTGGAATTTGTTCCAAAACAGAGTATAACTTTCCTAAAACCCCTTCCTTTTCTAGCAAAACAAATTTTTTTTTTCAATGGGTTTAGTTAATACTAGCTGGCCAACATCCATTTCACCAGATTTTCTTTTGGAAAACTGTCTCTCACAGAAATCAGGTCCTCCACCTTCCTGCCTCAGGTCAAATGGGCCAGCTATTACCTGAACTCAGTTAATCAATATATTATTTTTTTCAGGGTTTTAAATCTTTAGAGTAGACAGATGGAAAGAAGGGAAACACATGGAGGGAAGGTTGCAGGTCATTCCTCACAGCACTGGTGCCTTTGCAAGACTTCCTGTTCTTTGCTCCCCATAGCACAATAGCACATGACCTCTTCTTTTCTTCTAGCCTTTGTTAAGCCTCTACTTTTAGCCTGTGTCCAGGACAGTCTCCCATACATTTCTCCTTCAGCATCGGTTTGTGTTGCTTGCAAACAAGAAACCTAACCTGATAAATTATTCCTCAAATCTTTGTTGGAGAGCTGGGTTATGGAAGATGAGTGTTAGGGACCCAGCGGCCAGGGAAGAAATTAAGGTTATGAATAGGACTGGTGGAAGGAAAGAGAGGAGCTGGGGCGGTGGGAAGATTGGGAGAGCCATGAAGTGTTTGCTGTTTGTTAGATGAAGCACCCATGGCTGGCTTTCTGTATCTAGCTTCCTTTTGCGTTGCCTGTAAGCTAGGTAGGAGCAGTGGCTTAGATCAATGACTGTAGGAAAGATTCTGCCACCTCAGAAGGAAATTGGGCTTGCTGTTTGCTGATTTTGGTAGAGTGAGGCCAGGCTTGGCTCTGTCACAGTGTAGCTGCATTAGGGAGCCATCCTCTGCAGCAGACAGGGCCTGGGAATGGAGAGGCCTCTGCAAGATGGGACTCATGAAACACCCTCAGGATGAAGGATAGGGACTGTGATTAGGGTCTGTTCCAAGATCCAGCTTTGCTTCAGCCCTTGGCCCTCCAGATTAGGAGCTGTTGCCAGAATATCTTAGATTCTTCTCTCTTTGCTACTTGGGACTCAATGCTTATTTTTCATGCCAGGGGGTTGTAGGTCAGTGCTCACTGAATTTTTTTAGTTTCATCTGCATAGTTTCTATCTCAAATGCACCAATTTTATGACATGAGGATGGCCGCCTTTTGATTCTCCTGGATACAAGTTTCTCTCTCTTGTTTTCTGTACTGTTGGCCATTCTACTTATGTTGGACCATATAAAATTGCTGATGTTTGACTGCTTTTGATATACAAAAATGGCCATTTTATGTGATTCAACCCAATATTAAGGTAGAAAACAGTAAGATGTTAGGGGTTGGAATGCAAATTAGAATCTAGTGCTTTAGCAGTTTTATTCAAACTCCTTTTGAGAGCTCTTATTTTGATAATGGGAAATATAGGCCTGATCTTTAATGGTATCATTTTGCTTGAAGAAAAAATTGTTTTATAGCCACATTAGGGCCAATGATTTTGTTTCTGGTCAGGCTTAACTAAAGTTCCCTCCCTTCTAGCTATAACTATTCACTTTTATTGATTTACTACATTTATATATAGAACTATGGTAATAGCATTTTTTTCTTACTTAAATATTTTTTAGTGGTTCTTGCCTAAATGTATGTTTTGGGAAAAGCTTAATAACTATATAGATTTGTACCCATTATTTAAAATTCTGAGCTTGTAGTAAGTAACATTACTGATATAATTTTTTTGACTACTAGTATAAGGCTCATGCAATGGCTTGCTTTTCCTCAGATGAGTCTATGGATTAAATGTCTACACCTAAATTTTTAAGCTCGCTGTTGCCAAGCAGAACTTGTTAATTCCTACAGAGTTTCATGTGAGCTTTTTCTATCCCTGAAGAATACCAATTGATTGTGGGACCTTAACAGAAACATAACTCAAATGATCCTATAGTCTGTCCTAGCATTGACTTGTTTGATTCTTTCCCCTGTGGCGGCACTAGTCCTCTCTGTAGACTTTCAAAAATAAAAATCTAGTTAACTAATCTAGTTAACTTCATGCAAACAGCTAGTCTTTTCATTGTTTTGTGATTCCAACTATTTAATCAGTTGTAGTCATGGTGCCTGCCTGTAGCATAAAAGAAACTGCCCTAGCTGTTTTGCTTAATGGTTAGAACATCAGCCCTCTGACTGAAAGGTCATGGGTTCAATTCTGGTTGCTGACTCAATCCCGGCCCTGGTTGTGGAGTAAACAGGAGGCAGCCAATCGATGTGTCTCTCTCATATCAATTTCTCTCTCTCTGTCTCTCCCCCTCCCTTCCACTCTCTCTGGAAAACAGTGGAGAAAATATCCTTGGGTGAGGATTAGCAAAAAAGTAAAAATAATAATAATAATAAAATAAACTGCCTCACATTAAGAATCAGCACATTTTCCATTTATGTTTATTTTATTTTGAAAATGGTATTATTTTTACTTTTTAGGTTTCCTATTTTAATATTTTTTTGGCTAACTGAAGCTAAATACTACATGATGTTTATAAAAATAATACATCAACATGTGTGCCCTGACTCAGAATCAGACAGCTGAAACATTAGCCTTGGCGTTTCCTTTGACTAACACCCAGTGTATTACATATTTATTTTCCTCTCTGGGCTTTGAGGCATTGAAATAGCTCTTACATTACATCTGTTTCTGGTGTTGAGACAAGTGTTCAGTGGAGAAGTCTACCGAGCTGTTTGTTAGACCTTAGAATAGTTTGTGTGTTGGCCAAGTCTTGACAGACTTCTCTGTGTGGACCTTTAAGTATGAAATAGGTTCTGAATATGTACTGGGAGGAAAGGTACCATCAGTTAATACAAGTACTATATCTTTACCACATTGCTGAGTTTTAGCACTTTGCCAAGAAGGCAGTCTTTCTCTATACTTCATACCATCCTCTTATATCATATTTCCTGAATTTATATTTAAGTCAGCCTTTTGTTTTATCTCTTAGCTATCTGTGTTTGTGTATTGAAATCAAAGAAATGTTTGAGGTTTACTTTCTTAATAATACAAGTCCAAACTTGCTGATGTGAATTTTGAGTTTCACTAAAAAATGTACCCCTAAAAGTACCTATACATTTTATACAGGTACTAGTTAATGGTATTTAACCACAGGCTGCTGTAAAATTTACAAAGCAATGAGAAGTCACAGTGTGTCTTGTGATGTTTAGGGAAAATTGCAGATTTGGATGAGTTTAGAGCCTAAATATATAATCCCTTTCACAGGGAACTAAAAGCAGTGCATCACTGTCTTAAATTACTTCAGTTCTAGTCACTTAAGCAGTGGTATATATTAATTTTATAATGTATGTGTTCCATCCCATTCTCTCTAATCCTAGTTCATCTCCTGTTAGGCAGTTTTGTTCTCATTCCCATCAACTGCTGTCTTCTATTTGCCTCACGGAATCTGGCAAAAGCCATGAGGACCTTCCCCACCGCCTCGTACATGGGTTACTTCCTCAGTCCTCCAAGAGAATTTCTTTGCAGCATCGAAACTGATCATTTGATTCTTGAAATTCTTTTGTTTTGTTTCTTGTCTCTTGTGACCCAGAGTTCTTTGTCTCCTGTTTCTCTTCTTGCATTGCTTAGTATTCCTTTCCAATCACCTCTCATTCCCTCCTTTGCTCACTTACTAAAATTCCCCGTTCTGGCCTTTGGTTCTTCTCTTCAATGTGTGCTCATCCACACTGGTTTTAATTCACGCTGTTTCCAGACCTACAGTTCCAACCTCAATTTACTTCTTCTTCCCTAGTTAATGGTAATAGCAATAGCTAACATTTATTGGGTGCTTACTGTGCATACACATATTCTAAGCACTTACATATATTTATTCAGTCAGTCCTGTAGCATTCCCTTGAGTTAAGATTCCTTATTATTCTCATCTACTGTTGAAGAAACTGAAGCAGAGGTGTTAAGAAATGCGCCGGAGGTCCTCCACCTAATAATAAGTATGGCGTGAGGGTCAGAGCCAGGCAGCCTAACCCCAGAAACAGTGCTGTTAACCATTGTGTGCTCTGCCTTTTGGGCCACGTCCACTCAGGTCCTAATCCATGTCAGTTTCTCCATGTGAAACCCTCAACTCAGTCCCCCTTGCTCATTTCCTTCGCCTGGGTCTTCCTGTGTCCAGCTGTGCCACTTCTAGGTATCCTCCATTTCACCAGTAGGTTAGGTTTCTAATAGGTGAGTCTACTCATCTTGCTTCTGTGACACTTCAGTGTCAGAAAGTACACTGGCACATACTGGCGTTTTTTTCTCTGATTCCTCCTTACTTTTCCACTCTTAACCTCTTATCACTTTCTGCCTTGCTGAACCAAATGGGTGTCCTCTGGCACATGCTTTTTCCTGCTTAGAAATTTGTCCATGAGTTCAGCTTAGATTTTTCCCCTCTTCTATACATTAGATAATATCAATCCTATTAATTTTTCAGCTGAAATATTACCTCATCTCTGAAGCCTTCCCTTATTTATGTCATCATTCGTTCAACAAATATTTTCTGTGCTGGACTCCAGGGAATAGGAGATGAGCAACTCACCTGGTCCCAGCCATCAGGGCAGAGCATGGAAGTCGTAACTAAACACAGTATCACAATAAACAGGGTGTTATCTTCTGTGGAAGTAAGAAGGAGGTTATGGAAGGCTTCCTGAAGCAGGTGGTATTCAAGTTGAAACCTGCAAGGTGATTAGAACTAACCAGTTAATAAGCAGGAGGTAACAAAGGGTGGTGAAGGAATTCTAGGTTATGAGAGGGACCAACTAAGATGGAGAAGATAGACAGAAAAAAATCTACAGGTAAAAAAATTCTGCAAAAACATTTTAATGACAGGATAATTCTTAAAGCAATTATTATGTGCAGAAAAAAATTCAATACATGATTACAGTAGCATCTTAGGCATCATGTTGGAGTAAGAGCTAGATTATTGACAAACTAGAAGCCCAGCATGTGAAATCACACAGGCCCACCCCTGCCCTCCCTGGGCCGCCATTGCAGGCCTTATGAGCTCCTTTGTGCTTAGCTGGTCCCCATCCCTCTCTCCCCAGTGTTGAGTGTCTGAGCCCTTGGCTGCTCCAAACCTTTTGGCTCCTTCCCTTAGTAACACTTTTTACCTTCTGCCTCAATTCCTTTCCCAGTTTGTGCCCTTCCCCTGTGTGCTGCCTCCTATATGCCACAGACTGCGTGCTCCCCATGTCCCTCCCCCCCGCAGTGGGAGCACCTCTGCTTGCCACCTGGGGACCTGCACCACACTCCCCACCCACCTGGCACCCATCCCCTGCGCTCTCTTCACCTCCTGGCCCCTGGAGAGCCAGGGCCATGGGACTCCCTTGAGTCCCACAGTCCAACCCCGGGGGCGGTGCCGAGGGATTCCCTTGATGCACCTCCTGGTCAAGTCCCTCTGGCACCTGCGGGGACACAGCGTCAAGTCCCTGGCCACCCATGCACACCTCACAGCGCACACAGCTCAGCCCATCTGCGCATGCCTGCTGCGCACACAGCATTTTGCTGATTGGTCATTACGGTGTGATGCGTGATGACCACAGGCTTTTTATAATATAGGAAAGAGCTTAGGAATTTAGTTGCTGTATATAGTATGTGTTATTCATTTCTTGTTGGCTATTCTTGGAGCATATTCATGCCTATGGGACTGGAATTATATAGCAAAATTGATATAATGAAAAATTTCACCATTGGAGTGACTTTTCATTTTAGTTTTTATTTTTCTGTTAAAGAGTAGTAAATAATTTATTTCTGAAAATTTCCAAAAGATATGTTTATGGGCATAGTGAGGTAAGAAAGTCAAATTTCTATATTTTATGGCTAGAGATTAAATCCCAAATCTGTCCAATATCTCAGGCTTCTAGGTACTGGGCATAAAACTTAAGAAGTGAGGATCTGGTTCATGGCATCTAGAGTATGGCTAAATCAGTAATCACCAGGAAGATGAGGAAAAGAACTAACTAGAGGTTAAGTCCACTGTCAGTAAGCTGGACAAAATAGTCTTGAATTTAGTTTGTGTTTCTGAAGAAATACAATTTTTAGAAATTTACAGCTTTTTAAATTCTAAGTTCTTGATTTGGCCTGTGAAAACCTGACGTTTGACTGGAGATTAGATTTTCTTTCTACAATATAATGAGCTATCTTGTTCTCCAGGCGAAATTATATTAGTTGGTGATTTCTGTGGCAATCCAGATTTAATTAACATTTTTAAATTTCATGTAAGGAATTATTCTTTCATTCATTTTTAGAAATTGTGTCCATTATTCAATCTATTGCTGGTATATGATCATGCATATGTTTGAATAAATCAGATGTCATGTTAATGCTGTGGCTTCTGTTAAAAGCTTTGTAGGAAAATACTTCTCTATCTTTTATGACTCTGCTCTCCTTCAGTTAAATTTGACTTGGTACTTGGCTGCTATTGATTGGTATCCAGTTATGTGTATCCTTAGTAAGTTGCTTTCCTGTCTGAAACTTTACACCATTTTCCAAACCATCTTGTTGCAAACTGACAAGTCTGGCACTTAAATTGTTTGCTTAAATTCTTGTCTTTCATATTTCCTCAGGTACTTCATCAAATTTTAATAGTTTGATTTCTTCTTTTCCTTAATAAAGGAAGATATCTTCTTATAATAATTGAATATTTCTAGGACCAGAGATATAGTTACCTCGTATGGTATTGTGGCAAAGAAAGGGGTATCCAATGGATAGATAATGATAATGTTAGAGCTCTTCACTCAGTAATGAAAAATAAACTATGTGGCCTACATTTTAACTGAATTCTGAGTGAAATGCTTTATAATGTTTCCTGTATTCCCAGAGGCATGTGCTATTTACTAGCTTCACCTTCTGTGTAGTTTGTATGATTAACTTACCAGTGTCAGTAGGACCAAAATAAATATTGATTTTTCCATATAAGGGTATTGAAACAAATGCCATGCTTAAAGTGACAGTCCTTCAATAAACACTCATCAAGCATATACTCTGAGTAAAGTACTTTGCTAGGTTCTTGCAACATTTTGAAATAAATCAGATATGGCTCCTGCTATCAGGAACCTTTGAGGTTGTGAGGGAGATTATACCCTGATGAACAGGAACTTCCAAAGTGCCCTGCAGACCTAGGTTGGGGTGGTCACCTCAGACACTCAAGGGTCCTAAAATTGAAATTCATTCACTAGTTATTACTTAATCCAAATCCATCCCTAATATTTATGCTGACTTTAATTTTTTATTTGAACTTTTCTTATATATTAATGTAAATTCTTACATTATTTTTTTTTCTAGTTTACTAGATAATGGTCAGCTTGAAATTGTGACAGGTGGCTGGGTTATGCCTGATGAAGCTGCTGCACATTATTTTGCCATAATTGATCAACTAATTGAAGGACATCAGTGGCTGGAAAAGAATTTAGGTATGTATCAATGTTTTCCCCTCCATTTAGATTACTCTGGGCAGTTAATATGGGGGATTTTGAGATGAGGCTCTATTTTATTACTTTAAATAATGAATTTTCCCAGTACTGGTTATTTTTAAATAATTTATTTTTCATTAATTTATATTGTTTCTTTGTTCATGAGTTATATAGATGAGATATATTACAGGCCTGGTGCATGAAATTCATGCACGGAAGGGGGGCTGTCCCTCAGCTCAGCCTGCATCCTCTTCAATCTGGGACATCTCTCTTACAATCCAGGACTGCTGGCTCCCATCTGCTCACCTGCCTACCTGCCTACTTGCCTGATTGCCACTAATCACTTCTGCCTGCCAGCCTGATTGCCCCCTAACCACTCCCCTGCCAGCCTGATTGATGCCTAACTGCTCTACTCTGAAGGCCTGGTTCCTGCCCCCACCCCCACCCGTTGCCTTCTCCTGCAGGCCTGGTCCCCCTCAACTCCCTTCCCCTGCTGGCCCAGTCCTCCCCAATTGCCCTCCCCTGCAAGCCTGGGTCCCGTGCAACTGCCCTACGCTGCAGGCCTGGGACCCCCCAACTGTCCTCCCCTGCAAGCCTGGTTGTCCCTAATTACCCTCCCCTGCAGGCCTGGTCATCTTTAATTGTCTTTCCCTGCTGACTTAATTGCCCACAACTGCCCTCCCCTGCCAGCCATCTTGTGGTGGCCATCTTGTATCCACATGGGAACAGCCATCTTGTGTGTTGGAGTGATGGTCAATTTGCATATTACTCTTTTATTAGGTAGGAGGATAGTCTTTTAGGGTCATCTGCCTTGTTTAATTCTACTTTATCTATTTTTTACCTATTTTTTAATAGTTAGAATAGCTTTTTCCCCAAAGTATTCCATTAAGATTTTAATTATATGCTACTTAACACACTTGATCAAAAACCTAATTTATTAGCTAAGGATATATTTTAAAAAAGCTATTAATTTTCTCATTGAGAATTCCAGATATATGGTAGCTTCAAATAAGGTTGGGTCCAGGGGACTCAAAGTGTGTTGTCTGATACTGTCTCTGGCTCTGCTCAATTTTGCATGGTTTCAGTCCTCTCCTGGATCTCACCCCATGGTCAGATGGCCATAGACGATTAAGACTCACCTTCACAGTCTAATACCTTACCTAATCGGTTCAATTTGAGTCAGATGTTTATTTATGAGCCAGTTACTATGGCCAGAAGTATAGCAGCTGAAATCACCAAGGCCTAGTCAGTTTACTGGAAATGGTCACAGGGACTAGGGGTTTGTGGGTCAGCCTCACCTGAAGCATGTGAATGGATGGGTCCTCCATGGGGAAGGGAGGATCCTGTTATTATAAGAAGTGGGAAAGAGGATGGATGCTTCACTAGTAAAATCACATGTTCACTACAACTCATAAGGACATGGGATTAACTGAAATTTTTATAATATCTAATATTTGCATTCTGTAACATGATATGTAATTTTTTTAAACATTTAATATCTCTCAGTACAACTTTGTAGTTCCTGTATGGTGAATACACATGTTTTTTATTGATGTTATTTCTAGATATTACTTACATTTTTTTTCTATATAGAGATAAAATCCCCATTAATTTTTTCTTTATTTTTTATTTTGGAATAATTTCAAACTTAAAGAAAAGTTGTAAGAATACTAGAAAGAACTCCCATAAACCCTTTATCCATGTTCACCAGTTATTAACATTTCAGCATATTTACATTATTATTCTTCTTTCCATGTTATTTTTATTGTTAGAGTAAGTTGAAAATATCGTACCTGTGCAGAAAAGAGATAACATAATAGGTCAGAAACTGCTGTCCTTAGAAAGGTCTTGCCTACAAGGTTGGTCCTTGGTTGGTTTCTGGGGCTTGGATTTTCTAAATGCTAAGCTGTATGTAAGTTGTTTGTAAAAACCAATGTAGTTTATGCTAAATACTTGTTTTCTTCCTGGGAGTCTGAAATCTCAATATATACTAGGCAGAGTGTGCCTACCCGACCAACTCCAATGAAAACGTTGGACACTGAGTCTCTCAAGAGCATCCTTGGTTGACAGTATTTCAGGTGTTTTCACAGTTTGGTGCTGGAGGAATTAAATGTGTCCTGTGT
Source organism: Antrozous pallidus (assembly GCA_027563665.1). Lineage (NCBI taxonomy): Eukaryota > Metazoa > Chordata > Mammalia > Chiroptera > Vespertilionidae > Antrozous > Antrozous pallidus. Next base: position 67,700,586 of record CM050512.1, read on the forward strand.
GACTGCATAGGGACAGGACTTTTAGAAGCTTGTGTCCCGTTTCCTGTGGATTGTGCCCTTGCCTTTTCCTTTTGTTGATTTAGCTTTGTATTCTTTCACAGTAATAAATCGTAGCTGTGTGCCAAGTCCTGTAAATTTTCTTAGCAAATCACTAACTGGGAAGTGGACCTGAATACCCCCTGATTTTCTAAGCCAAGAGTATTGTAAGCCAAGAATATTCATTTTTTTAACCTCAGTTTTTATGGATTTTTCTTTATGGTTAGCTTTTATTGACATAATTTATATGCAGCACAACATATAAATCTTAACTGTAGATTTTCAGTTCTGACAAATGTACACACCATTTAATCCACATCTTCACCACGCCAGAAAGCTGCTCATTCTGCTTAGCTCTCCCCTTGGGCCAGCTGCTCTCTGATTTCTATCATTGTAGTTTACTTTTGCCTATTTAAGAACTTCATACTAACTCTTTTGGATCTGGCTTCTGGTGCTCAGCATACATTTTTTCTTATATGTGTACTGTTTACCCTATAAAATTCACCCATTTAAAGTGCATACTTCAGTAGTTTTCAGTACACTCACAGAATTGTGCAACCATCTATTTTTAGGATTTTTTTCAACATCCCGAAGAGAAGCCACTTACTCTTTAATAGTCTCACCACTTTCTTACTTTCCTCCCTTCCTTGCCTCAGGCTCACTCAACTAGTGATCTCCTTTTAAAATGTATGGATTTGACTATTCTGGACATTTCACATAAATGGAATCATACATTATAGCCTTTATGACTGGCTTCTTTCACTGGGCATTATGTTTTCAGGGTTCATCCAGGCTGTAGCAAATACTGATTCATTCCTTTTCATAGCAAAATATTCTGTTGTTTGAATATCACGTTTATTTATCTCTTCCTCAGTTGATGAACATTTTGATTGTTTCCCTTTTTGACTGCTATGAATAATGTTGCTTTTATACAATTGTGTTCAGTTTTTGTGAGGACATATGTTTTCATTTTTTGGGGGTATACACCTAGGAGTGGATTTACTGGGTCATATAACTCTGTTTAGCATTTTGAAGAGCTGCCTAATTGTTTTTCAAAATGGCTGCACCATTTTACATTCCCACCAGTAATATAAGAGTTTTAATTTCTGCACATCTTCAACAACATTGGCTATTGTCTTCTTTTTTGTTTTAGTCATATTAGTGTGTGTGAAATGGTATTTTATTATGGCTTTGATTTGTATTTTTCCTAAAGACTAAAGGTATTAAGCATCTTTTCAAGTGTACTAGTATATTGGTTATTTGCACACATTCTTCAGAGAAATGCTAATTCAAATAATTTGCCTATTAAAAAAATTTTTTTAATAGTCTGAGGAGGATAGATTTTAGTTCTTCTTTGAATGTTTGCTAAAACATCCCTGTGAAGTCCCCCAGACCAGGGCTTTTGTTTGCTGGAAGTTTTTTGATTCCTTCTTCAATTTCATCGGTAGTTACCAGCCTTTTCATGTTTTTTTTTTTTTTTATTCTCCCTGCTTGAGTTTTGGAAGATTGTATTTTTCTAGGAGTATGTCCAATTCATCTAGGTTGTCCAGTTTGTTGGAGTAGAGTTATTCGTAGTATTTTGTTTTACAATCCTTTTTTTGTCTGTGGGGTCGGTTGTTATTTCACCTATTTCATTTCTGATTTTGTTTATTTGGGTCCTCTTTGTTCCTTGGCGAGCCTGGCTAGAGGTACATAAATCTTGTTTATCCTTTCAAAGAACCATCTCTTGGTTTTATTAATCTTGGTTTCATTAAATGTTTTTGTATGTCATTTATTTTTGCTCTGATCTTTATTTGTTTCTTTCTGTCTGCTTACTCTGGGCATTTTTTGTTGCTCTCTTTCTAATTCTTTAAGTTGTAGGGTTGGATAATTTATTTCCATTTTCTTCTTATTTTTTGAGGGAGGCATGTAGAGCTATGAACTTCTCTCTCAGGACTGTTTTCATTGTGTCCCATAGATTTTCGATTGTTGTGTTTTCATGGTCATTTGTTTCCAGGATGCTTTTTATTTCTTCTTTGATCTCTTTGGTAACTCAATCATTGTTTAATAGCATGCTACATAGCCTCCAAGTGTTTGATTTTTTTCATTGTTTTTATTACAGTTGATTTCTAATTTTATGCTATTCTGATCTGAGAAGATGCTTGATATGATTTCTATCTTATTGAATTTGAAGAGTCTTTGCTTGTTTACCAATTAATAATGCAGATTTTGTGATCAAAGAAAACACAATAATTTCAAGAGAAACATCAAAAGTGCTTTATTCAAAGTAATGTCCATCTCTAGCTACACATTCCCCCCATCTTTCAGGTAATTTGTGGATACCATCCCAATAGAACTTTTCTTGTTTTGAGGCAAACCGTTCAGAGACCCAACTTTCCACTTCTTTGTATGTTTTGAAGTGCTGCTCAGAAAGCACGTGTGCCTTCGATTGGAACAAGTGGCAATCTGAAGGAGGAAAATCTGGTGAATATAGCGGGTGGGTTAATATTTCCCAGGCTAGATCTTTTAACGTGCCTTTAACTGGTTTTGAAGTTTGTGCGTCATCATGAAGCAAATTACTTTTCTGTGTCTTCTGGAACATTCTGGTCATTTTATGATCAAAGCATGGTTCAAATTGATTATTTGTTGTCAGTAGTGATCGGTATTAACGGATTCACCTGGTTTTAGAAGCTCATGATACACCACACCTTCTTGATCCCACCAAACGCAGAACATTGTCTTCTTTCAGAAGCTATTTGGCCTTGTAGTTGATGTTGATGGACGACCTGGATCAACCCATAATTTTATGCATTTGGGATTCTCAAATAAATCCACTTTTCATCGCCAGTCACAATTGGATGCAAAAAAGACTTGTGCTGTTGAAGCAACATTTTACTGATGACTTTTTGGTTTTCCATTTGTGTTTTGTTCAGTTGACGTGGCACCCATTTTCCTTCCTTTAAAATCTGTTCCATTGCTTGTAAATTGTTTGCTGAGCAATGTTTAATCTTTCTGCAAGTAGTTTTTGAATTTGACGTGCATCTTCATCCAATAATGCTTATAGTTGTTGACATGGACATTCTTTGTCTTTCACATCGAAATCATCACTTTTAAAACGTTTCAACCAGTATTCACAAGTGTCTTGAGATGGAGCATTTTCACCATAAGCTTCCCATATTATACGATCACTTTCAGCAGCACTTTTCTTCAAAATAAAGTAATGAATTAAAACTTCTTGCAAATGCTCTTTTTTTATTTGGCACAAAATTCAACATTTTTTTAAACCATGTTTTTGCAATTTATGTTCCATACTTGTCCAGAGATAGGTTCATTTTTTAAATATATTTTATTGATTTTTTATAGAGAGGAAGGGATAGAGAGTTAGAAACATCGATGAGAGAGAAACATCTGTCAGCTGCCCCCTGCACACACTCTACTCGGGATGTGCCCACAACCAAGGTACGTGTCCTTGACTGAAATTGAACCTGGGACCCTTCAGTCCACAGGCTCACGCTCTATCCACTAAGCCAAACATGTTTCAGCAAAATTTGACATTTTTAAGCATAAAAATATCTATGATGTTAACATCTTTAGAAAATTTGACATATGAAGTTTTGAAGCTTGCTGTCAATACAAAATAACATACATATCAAATCACATATATATCAATATATGTGTAACTCCATCTATTGAAAAAAATCTGCATTATTAACTGGTACACATGTTATGTGATCTATCTTTGAAAATGTGCCATGTGCATTTGAGAACAGTGTGTATTCTATAGCTTTGGGGTGAAATGTCCTGAACATGTCAATTAGTTCCACCTGATCTAGAGACTCATTTAAGATTGCTGTTTCTTTGCTGATTTTTTGTTTAGAGGATTTATCCAGTAATGTCACAGTCCCCTCCTATGAATGTATTACTGTCAATCTCTCCTTTGATATTTTCCCGAAGTTTTCTTAAGTATTTGTTGGTGTAGTTTACCAGCTTTACCCTAAGTACATAGATGTTTACCAGAGTTATATCACCTTGTTGAATTGCTCCTTTTAATATTATGAAGTGGCCCTGCTTATCTCTTGTTTGGCCTTCATTTTGAGGTCTATTTTGTCAAATATATGTATGACTACCCCAGCTTTTTTTTTTTTTTCATTTCCATTTTTCTGAAAAACTTATTTTCATCCCTTCACTATCAGTCTTTGTGAGTCCTTTGTTCTGAGGTGGGTCTCTTGTAGACAGCACATATATGAGTCATTTTTTCTTATCCATTCAGCTGCCCTATGCCTTTTGATTGGAGCATTTAACCCATTTACATATAAGGTTATTATTGATAGGTACTTGTTTGTTGCCATTTTTATTCTTTATGTCCGTGTTCCTTCTTTCCTTTCTATTTCTTCTTTTTACAGCAGTCCCTTTAGCATTTCTTGCATTGTTGACTTGGTGGTAGTAAATTCCCTTAGCCTTTCTTTGTTTGTGAAGCTCCTGATTTCACCTTCAATTTTGAATGAAAGCCTTGCTGCGTAGAATTCTTGGATTCAGACCCTTGCTTTCTATCACTTTGTATATTTCAAGAAGAAGGCACACTTCCAAGCTCTTTATATGAAGCCAGTATTACACCAATCCCAAAACCAGACAGACTCTACAAAAAAAAAAAAAAAAAAAAAAAAAAAAAGAATTACAGGCCAATATACCTGATGAACATAGATGCTAAAATCCTCAATAAAATTGTAATAAATCGGATCCAGCATTACATTTGAAAGATCATACACCATGACCACGTGGGATTTATTCCGGGGATGCAATGTTGGTACAATATCTGCAAATCAATAAGTGTTATACCTCACATAAACAAATTGAGAGACAAAAATAACATAATCATATCAATTGATGCAGAAAAACTTTTTGACAAAATCTAAACCTTTTCTTGATAAAAACTTTCAGCAAAGTGGAAATAGAGGGATCACCCTCAACATAATAAAAGCCTTATATGACAGACCTACAGCCAACATCATACTCAATGGGCAAAAACTAAAACCATTTACCCTAAGAACAGAAACAAGACAGGGATGCCCACAGTCACCACTTCTATTTGACATAGTACTGGAAGTCATAGCCATATCGATCAGACAAGAAGAAGAAATAAAAGGCGTCCAAATTGCAAAAGAAGTAAAACTGTCATTATGTGCAGATGACATAATATTATACAAAGAAAACCCTAAAAACTCCATCAAAAAGCGTACTAGAATTAATAAATGAATTCAGCAATGTAGCAGGATAAAAAATTAACACCCAGAAGTCTATGGCTTTTTTTATACACCAATAATGAAATCACAGAAAGCAAAACTAAAAAAACCAATTCCATTTACCATTGCAGCAAAAAATAAAATTCAGACACCTATGGATAAACTTAACTAAGGAGGTAAAAGACCTGTACTCAGAAAACTATAGGACGTTGAAAATAGAGATAGAAGAAGTCATAAACAGGTGGAAGAACATACTGTGTTCATGAATTGGTAGAATCAACATCATTAAAATGTCTATACTACCCAGAGAAATCTACAGATTCAATGCAATTCCCATTAAAATACCAATGGCACCGACCTAAAACAAACTCCAAAAATTCATATGGAATGAAAAAAGACACTGAATAGCCACAGCAATCCTGAGAAAGAAGAACAAAGTTGTAGAGATCACAATACTAGATACCAAGCTATATTACAAAGCCACTGTTCTCAAAAATGCCTGGACCTAGCACAAGAACAGACATATAGACCAATGGAATGGAACAGAGAACCCAGAAATCAACCCAATCTATTATGCTCAATTTCTATTTGACAAAAAGAGGCAAGAGCACACAATGGAGTTAAGACAGTCTCTTCAATAAATGGCATTGGGAAAATTGAACAGATACATGCAAAAAATGAAACTAGACCACCAACTTACATCATACACAAAAATAAAATCCAAAATGGATAAAGGATTTAAACATAAGACAGGAAACCATAAAAATCTTAGAAGAATCCATAGGCAGCAAAATATCAGATATATGTCGTAGCAATTATCTTTACCGATCCAGCTCCTAAGGCAATGGAAACCAAGGAGGAAATAAACAAATGGGACTACATCAAAATATAAAGCTACTGCCCTGCAAAAGAAACTATCGACAAAAAAATAAGAGAGCACCCTGCATTGGAGAACATACTTGCCAATGTTATATGTGATAAGGGTTTAACCTCCAAAATTTACAGGGAACTCATACAACTTAACAAAAGGAAGGTAAAGAGCCCAATCAAAAAATGGGCAAAAGACCTAAATTGGCACTCCGAAAGAGGACACACAGAAGGCCAAGAGATATGAAAACGTACTCAAAGCCATTAATCATCAGAGAGATGCAAATCAAAATGACAATGAGGTACCATCTCACCTGTGTCAGAATGGCTGTCATCAACAAGTCAAAAATGACAAGTGCTGGTGAGGATGCGGAGAAAAAGGAACCCTCTTGCACTACTGGTGGGGATGAAGACTGGTGCAACCACTGTGGGAAACAGTATGGAGTTTCCTAAAAAAAGAAAAAAAAAAAAAAGGAACTCCCATTTGACCTGGTGATCCCACTTCTAGGAATATATCCCAAGAAATCAGAAGCACCAATCACAAAAGATATATCCATCCCTATGTTCATAGCAGCACAATTTGCAATAGCTAAGATTTGAAAACAGCGTAAATGCACATCAGGAGGTGAGTGGATAAAAAACTGTGATTCATCTAAACAATGGAATCCTATCCTACTGTAAAAAGAAGGAACTCTTACCATTTGCAACAGCATGGATGGTCCTGGAGAGCATTATGCTAAGCAAAATAAGCCAGTAATAGAACGGTATATATATATACATATATACATATATATATGTATATATACATATATGTGTGTGTGTGTGTGTATATATATATATATACACACACACACACACATACACACACACACGTCACATGATCTCACTCATTTATGGACTATAATGAAGAACATAAATTAATTAACAAAAGTAGATCCAGAGACAAAAACAGACCGACCAACCTCAAAGGGGAGGCAGGGGAAGGTGGGGGTAAGAAATCAATCAAAGGACTTGTATGCATGCATATAAGCATAACCCTTGGACACAGACAGTAGGAGTGTGAGGGCATGTGCTGGGAGGGGTAAGTTCAGCTGGGGAGAGGTCAATGGGGGTGGGTGGGAAGGGGACATATGTAATACTTTAAACCAGTGGTTCTCAACCCTTCTAATGCAGTGACCCTTTACTACAGTTCCTCATGTTGTGGTGACCCCCAACCATAAAATTATTTTCATTACTACTTCATAACTAATTTTGCTACTGTTATGAATCATAACAGTAGCAATGATCTTAGGTGGCCCTGCTAGTGGTTCTCAACTTGTGAGAACCACTGCTGTAGAGCCTAAGACCATCAGAAAACACAGATATTTATTTAATTACCATTCATTAAAGTAGCAAAATTACAGTTATGAAGTAGCAACAAAAATAATTTTATGGTTGGGGGTCACCACAACATGAGGAACTGTATTAAAGGATCGCGGCATTAGAAAGGTTGAGAACCACTGCAGTTTAAACAATAAAGAAAAAAAATTTTGTTCTTCTATTGTTGACTTGGAAGTGTTCTTTATATATTCTTGATACAAGTTTCTTGTTGGATAATGATTTGCAAGTAATTTTTTCCATTCTGCGGGTTGTCATTTCAGTTTCTTGAAGGGGTCCTTTGATGAACAAAAGTTTCAATTAGGGCGAAATCCATTCTATCAATTTTCGCTTTCATCATTTATGTTTTTGATATTATATTTAAGAAAACATTTTCTAATCCAAGGTCATGAAGATTTATTGTGACCTTGTATCTGCAAATGTCTGCCCTGCCCAGCTTAGACTTGGATCACAAGGAATAGGAAGCAGGTGAATATAATCTAAGGGTTTATCCTGTCTCTTTGGAGACTCCTTTAGATTTTCCTTATTTTGCTCCCAGCCTAACCAGGCTGTCTCCTGAGTTATTTTAATATGTCCTCAGGATTCTTTGACCAGTTCTTTAATTTGTGGCACAAGAATATGTTCCAGGTTTACCTTATACTTCACAGCCTCAGCCCTAGAATAAGCCATTTCTTTAAGTTTTAATATAGCATGGTCTTTAGAGACCCATACCTGGAAGCTATAGTGTGCTTATTGGTGCTGAGGTGTTAACTTCATCTAGGCCCGTCTAGTGCACAGAGCTAGGATGTGTATGTGTGTGCGCGTGCGCATGCACACGCGAGCATGCACATGTATTTGTTTTTAAAACCCTAAGTTAGTACTGAGAGTTTCTATTTTAATTCAGTATCATAGGGTGCATCCCAGTCTCCCATGTACATGTTTGTAGTCCTCTTAACAGTAAAAATTCTGGCTTCTTCATCCTAATTTGTTTACTCTTTGAATACATGAAAGGTATTGTATACATGAAAGCAATTGTTGAACCCATAATGCCACACACCAGTAAATTACTAAGTTGAGTTCAAAATTTCTTTTCAGTTTTTGAAAATAAATTATATATGAAATGCATAAATCTTATGTGGTCAATTTTTAAAGTTCTGACACATACTCTTGGTCCTCTGAGAGTTCTGACTTTTCCTTCTCAGTCTTTTTTGCTGGGTTCCCATCTTGGTGTTTATATCTAGTATCCTATATAATAAAACCCTAATATGCAAATCAACCGCATGTCAGAATGACCAGTCACTATGATGTGCACTGACCACCAGGGGCCACGCATTCAACGCAGGTGCTGCCCCCTGGTGGTCAGTGCGCTCCCACTGGGGGAGCACTACTCAGCCAGAAGTCGGGCTTATGGCTGGGGAGCGCAGGGGTGGTGGTGGAAGCCTCTCCCACCTCCTCTGCAGGAAGGTGGTAAGGAGCGAGCAGCCCCAGACTGCAAGCTGGCCTAGGCCCAATCGGACATCCCCTGAGGCATCCTAGACTGTAAGAGGGCACAGGCTGGGCTGAGGGACACTCTTTCCCTGAGGGCACAAATGTCATCTATTGGGCCTCTGGTTCTTTCCACTACTGTCTTTTCTGTTATTCTGTATTACACCTATTTGAATGATAATGTCTGCATGGGGAATGTGTGTTCCTCAGCCCAGCCTGCACCCTCTCCAATCTGGGACCCCTCAAGGGATGTCTGACTGGATTGGGCCAGGTGGGTTCTTGAAATATTGGGGTATCATTCTGTAAAGTACATTATTGTATAATCATTATGCTGTATATCTAAAATGAATACACAGAAATAAGATTAACTAATTTTTATAATCCTAGGGCCTCTCATAGTCTTAAATATGTGGAAGGTGTTAAACAGGTGTTCAAATGAAAAAACACACACAATAATGTTACTAATGTTGATTTATAAGTTTGTTTGTACAAGTTGTCTTTAAGAATCCTGAATAAATAAAAGATCAGACATGTATAATACCAGATAAATAATTTATTTCATCAATTCTAATTGCTATATTTATTTATTTATTTTACTTTTTATCCTTAGAAGTTGAGATCTTTAGTCGATAGCTCTTAATATTGGTGGCAGTCAGATATGAAAAATTCCAGTGACATCTTCTAGATAGAAAGCACCAGCATCAAAAACAGAGAATGAACTGACTGTTGACAGAGGGGAGGAGGTTGGGAGACTGAGTGAAAAAGGTGAAAGGGTTTAAAAGTACAAATTGGTAGTTACAGAATAGTTTGAGTTTGAAATTACAGCATGGGGAATATAGTCAATAATCCTATCTAATAAAAGAGTAATATGCAAATTAACCATCATTCTAATACACCCACAAGCCATGCGCACTAGCCAATCAGGAGCGAGTATGAAAATTAACCCAACCAAGATAGCTGCAGCCATGGAGAGAGTAGGAGACTTGGGTTTCCCCAGCAATGGAGGAAGCCAACCTTTATGCACACCCTGGCCACCCTAAGCCTCCACTCAAGGCTACAAAGTTTCAATTATAGAAGATAAATAAATCCCAACAAAAATGGCAGCAGCCATGGAGCTGGAGAGAACAGGAGGCTTGAGTTGCCCCCCCACGATGGAGGAAGCCAAGCTCCTATAGCCCTGGCCTGCCTTGACCTCCACTTGAGGCTACAAAATTTCAATTATAGAATATAAAATAAATCCCAGATACCAGGGCCTCCACTTGGGTCACTGGGAGGCATGGACAGCCTGCAAACCACCACAGGCCCCTCGCCCAGGCTGCCCCACACCCCAAGGGACCCTACCCTGATCTGGGACACCTTTCAGGGCAAACCAGTTGGCTCCCACCTGTGCACCAGGCCTCTATCCTATCTAATAAAAGAGTAATATGCAAATTGTCTGTCACTCCAACACACAAGATGGCTGCCCCTATGTGGTCAAAGATCCTGTCCCCATGTGGACACAAGATGGCCACCACAAGATGGTCTTCAGGGGAGGGCAGGTGGGAGGCCTGCAAGGGAGGGCAGTTGGGGGTGGTAAAGCCTGCAGGGGGAGGGAAGTTAGGAGTGATGAGGTCGGCAGAGGAGGGAAGTTGGGGGCTACTGGGCCTGCAGGAAAGGGCAGTTGGGGGGGGGGCAGGCCTGCAGGGGAGGGCAATTAGGGGTGACCAGGCCTATAGGGGAGGGCAGTTAGGACAAACAGGCTGACAGGGGAGCAGTTAGGCATCAATCAGGCTGGCAGGGGAGTGGTTAGGGGTGATCAGGCTGGCTAGCAGAAGCAGTTAGAGGCAATCAGGAAGACAGGAAGGCAAGCAGTTTGGAGCCAGCAGTCCTGGATTGTGAGAGGGATATCCCAGTGCCCGTTTAGGCCCGATACAGTCAGACATCCCTTGAGGGGTCCCAGCCTGGAGAGGGTGCAGGCTGGGCTGAGGTACACACATACCCCATGCATGAATTCCATGCACTGGACCTCTAGTATAATAACTATGCATGGGGTCAGGTGGGTTCTTGAAATATTGGGGTATCACTCTATAAAGTACATTATTATATAGCCATGCTGTACATCTAAAATTAATACACAGAAAAATATTGAATGTAAACTAATTGAAAAAAATTTTAATGCAAAAAAGCCCTTAAGGTTTAATGAAATATCGTAGTAATTTTGGTCAGTCCTGCCACTGTATAATAAGATGATTTGGAGCCGTTGTAAGGTATAAAAGGAATCCTAAATATTTATTATTGGGATTTTGGAGTATATATTGAAATGGGTTAGCTTACTTATCTTTATTGTATAACAGATTGCTGCATTATCCAGCTTCACAAAGTTAGGAATGTGAGATCCTAGAGAAAGGTCTTAATTCTGTTTGTTTCTCTAGCTCCATTGAATGGCGATAGTTCTCTACCTATAAGATGACAGAGTGCTTATTTCTGCTCTAACTGGTTAACTTCCAGTTTTCTTCCCCAGCCTGAGAGGGCATGGCAGTGGCAGAATCCTCCCTTCAGAGAGACCTGTTGGGAATGTTCCTAAGGGGTAATGCTGGGCAGTTCCTTTGTCTTAGCATCCAGGAGACCATAGAACTCTGGGTCTTAATGTGTAGTGACCTCTTTTTATTTTATTTGTTAACTAAAAAAAAATAATGCTTTTTTTTTTTTTTTTTTTCCCCAACAGGAGTGAAACCTCGGTCTGGTTGGGCTATTGATCCTTTCGGACATTCACCAACAATGGCTTATCTTTTAAAACGTGCTGGATTTTCTCACATGCTTATCCAGAGAGTTCATTATGCAGTTAAGAAGCATTTTGCGTTGCATAAAACGCTGGAGTTTTTTTGGAGACAGAATTGGGGTATGTAGGGTTTGATGGAAGTTGAAGAGCTCACTTGACCTAGATGTTATTTCACAAGGGTTATGAACTCATGCCATAATGGATTTTATTCAGAGTGTCAATCTTGAAAATCAGGTTGCCTAAGATATACATTCTTATTTTTACAGAGTACTTGTGTGGAAATTCTTTTAAGCAGTGGTGGAGATATTTATCTATAGAACATTGTAGGTTCTTCTTTATGCATCAAAAAAATAAGTAAAAGGAATTTGATTTGCAAATCATGTTTTCACTTCTGTTTTAAAAAGTACCTGTTTTCATCACAATTGAACATGCATCACAACTAATACCGAGTCATTTATCTCATATTCAGCTAGCATTTCTTTACTTTCTCTCCTGTCTCTGCATCTAATAAAGACCTGCCTTTTAAAATCTTAATTCTATCTTCCTAGATCAGTTCTCATATTACCTATTGCTTGTTTTCTTACTGTGTTTTATGGGCACTCACACGTTCCAGGAACATACTTTTGCAGCTCTTTGTTGGGTGAAAGGAGACAAGATTTAGGTTTCTTTGTAGGTCTTTGCCTTTCCTACCCTGATTTAAAATTCAGAACATCTTATTTTTAAGTTTATTTTTATTTATTGAATCTTTTATAGGGATCATGCATTGTATCATATGCATCATGTAACTCATTAGGTCTTCAAAATGATTCTTTAGGGTCTATTACTATTCCTTTTGTATAGTGAAGAAATGTGGGCTTAGAGATGTGAAGTCATTTTCCAAAAGTCAACAGGTAGTAGGTACAGAGACAAGATTTGAATCAGTTCTGAGCCTAAACTCCTAACCCTCCACATATACTGACTTCCCACTACAGAATTCTCAGTCAGATTTCATCTGAAAAAAGGATTTAGTTGCTAAAGCAATGTTCAGAAATGACTGCATTTACAGCATACTTGTTTTCCTGTGTAATATAGACCCCTCCTTTTAAATATTTCAGAAAAGTCATTTGTAAATCTAGATAGTAACTTTTTTATATGTAATGCTTTGTTTCAATAAGGAAATAATTAACTATATACTTTTTTATTTTAGAAAATTAAATCTGTAGGGAAAACAAGAACTTGTAGAGGGTTTGATCAAATGCAAAGGAGCATATTCATTTTTTTAAAGGATTGCTAATTTTAGGAGCCCTACTTAAACTATTGCATACATACCAATTACCTGTAAATATTAGTCAGTAGGAAATTAGTGAGCACTATTATCTATCTAATAAAAGAGTAATATGCAAATTGACCATACCTCCGATCAAACTATGCCCACAAGCCACACCCATAAGCAACACCCACAAGTCACGCCCACAAACCAATCAGAGCGAGTATGGAAATTAACCCAACCAATATGGCAGTTAATTTGCATATCTGCATGCAGCGGATGGCATAGAAGGAAGCCAAGCACTGCAGAAGGGAGCAAAGCTGTGGAGAAGTAAGCAAGCAGTGCAAGGGAAAAGGGGAGGGAGCAAGGCAGCAGAGACAGGAGCGAGGCAGCAGAGATGAGAACAAGGCAGCAGAGATGGAGCGAGCAAGGCAGCAGAGACAGGAGTGAGCAAGGCAGCAGAGACGGGAGTGAGCGAGGTAGTAGAGAAGGGAACGAGGTAGCAGAGTAGAGAGGGAGCTTTGCTCAGGCCACAGGAAGCTCTATTCTTGCAGGAATCTTCCTGCAACGGCTCTCTAGTGTAATTAGTAGCGTTTAGAAAACATGCTTGCCTATAAAGAAATTATAGAAATAAAAACAAACACCATCAAATATAGCAAATATTGTGTGAAAAGAGAGGAGTGAGTATATCCTTGATCCTAGGAGAAAGAAGGAAGTTCCATCAGTTCTGAGGCAAGCTGTGTGCAGATAGCAAGCATTAGTGACCAACATCCATGGTGTCATAAGATGTGATTCAGTGAAAGGACTGACAACACAGAATTAAGACAGATTATAAAAGTTTTGAAGTTTTGAAAAGAATTAGCAATTATTTAAGCTAAATGGAGTGTGAGGTAAAACTGAAATAATTTAGGAGTTATCTGGTAGAGTTGAAATTTGCTGCTTTAAAATTATGTTTTGGAATTGAGCTTCTTTGTGTGTGCTGATTCTTAATGAAGCAGTTGTTCTCCTTTTTAAAATGTAAATGTTGCTTTCTTTTTTCTATATTATGGAAGCAACATATACCCATTTCTGAAAATTGGAAATCCATACGTAACCAAAGGGGGAGAACTAGCTACCCATCAGGATCATGCAAATATAGCCACTTATAACTCCTAGTTAATCCCTCAATCTCACTGAGTGAGGCTTTTGAACTCAAGGGCAATTATACCAACACTTTGTTGGCATTAACATTTTAATTATAAACAATTCTTCATCAGGAATCAGTGTTTGTTCTTTTTTGTTTGTTTGTTTTGATTTTAAAAATTACTGCTCTTTTTCCTATGCTTCCTTCTCGGTGAAAAATCCTATTGGCTCTTTATTGGTAGTGTTGGAAGAACTTCTTTAATTCTCCTGGCTGAGCTTTCTTCTTACTATGAGAAGTGGATAGGAATTTGCTCAGTATTGTCACACACACCCCTTCTTTGTTCTTTCTGTTCCCCTTTTTACTTCCTTCCTCTCTCCACATCCAGCCTCTGCAGCTCATGGTCTCTCTCAGTGTGTCCTGTTACCCGTGGTGGGAAGAGATGTGTCAGGAACTGGCAGTCAGGGGTGGACATGGCCATGATGTTGGATGAACTGGTTATAAATTTTGCTTCTGCTTAGTTTGTATCATCCAGGTCACCAGATGCTTGTTCAGGATGGGAATCTTTGTATCTGCTAAGTGTAGATATAAGAGGTAGACGGAGACTGAGGTGTGAGTCTCTTCCTTTAGGCTGGTGGTCATTCAATACTGCTAAGGTATATGTACAAGTAGTTAAAGGAATTGTTGATTTAGGGCAGAGTTTGCATTATATAAGTATAAAGTACTGGCATTTTTAACAGTTTTGAGAAAACAAAATTTATAAATGCAGGTTTGTCTGTTGACTCTTTATTTTAGATCTGGGATCTATCACAGATATTTTTTGCCACATGATGCCCTTCTACAGCTATGACATCCCTCACACTTGCGGACCTGATCCTAAAATTTGCTGCCAGTTTGATTTTAAACGGCTTCCTGGAGGCAGACTTGGTTGTCCCTGGGGAGTCCCCCCAGAAACAATAAATCTTGGAAATGTCCAAAACAGGTATGAAAATAATGCATTTCATAAGACAACATCTTAAACAAGCAAGTATTAGTTGCTTGTTCCTGAAGGGTTGAATAAATGGGCTTCAGTAGCCAACATTATCCTTGTTCATGGTATTCATTCAAACCAAATTTAAAGCAACTCAAAAATGCCAGAGCCTTGGCGATACCTGTTATGTTTACAACTTAATGGAAAGTGAACAATAGTAGATCAATATACAATAGATAACCTATAATGAATTGTTATTACCATCTCCTTTGCCCTCATTATAAAAGCCTTCTACTGTGTTTGATTGATTTCATATACTTTTGTTGATAATAAAACTTCTGGACCCTATTATATAAATTGCCGAGAAAAGCAACCCAACTGCAAAAACACATGTATTGAAATGGAACACATAAAAGTATAATTATTTGTTCCGTTAATAACAATTCCAATACTAGTGAATGCTGTGCAGCCCTGATGAATATACATCTCTGCACCCTCGTGATGTTTTTGAATCATAGAAAACCTAATTAGAAATATTTATACTTAAATATACTTAAATAGAAATAAAAGGAATGAACATATTTTAAAGAAAATTGTGCTAAGATGGAATTATTAAATAAGTAATAGGTCTTATTTTGGTGCTTTTAAAATTTAATTTCTTCACTAAAAATTATTGGCATATAATAAAATGAAATGTTGTGTTATAATATAAACTACTCAACTCTGCTAAAAAAATAATACAGCCTTTTAAATAAGTAAGATCTTTGTACTGTGCTCTGGAAAATGTATGTTTAAAATTAAATTTTAAATAATGTGTGTGAAGAGGAAGGTGAGATTGTGTCTCTTTACCTTGAGCAAGTCCTAGTGGTCATAAAGAAATTACTCCAGATGAACCTCTCTCTCTGGCAAACATAAAAGTGTTTACGATGGCAGCCTCTTTTAGGCCATGGATCCTTTTCATCAAAATCTGACTTTCATAATTGTTTTGAAAACCTATCAAGATTAGAGATTAACCTTGATTCATTTTCTTGGTTCCAACAACAGTGAGAACCATTGAACAGCTTACTTTCAGGGGTTAGGCTGAGTAGGCATGAGAAAATAGTTCAGTATATTGTGTAAGGAAAAGAGGTGGGGCCAGGGGTGGCTTGTCTGTCTATCTACTTGAGAAACAGCTGTGCGTCATTGAATCAAGTATTTACACTAGTTCTCTCAGCTCAGGTGGTCAGGGACGGGGAATTGCTTAAAGGGTAATAAGCAATTGTAGAGTCCAAATGCATCTATAGCTATTATGAACTCCTTCTTTTTCTTTTTTGGGTGGTGCTGAGAATACCTGAGAGGCATTTTGTGTAATCCTTATATTGTGTTGTCTAACACTTCAGGAACACACCCTGTGCTCAATCAGTTCCATTGATTCTGAAAGTAGTTTCCAGGTACTCAGGGTCATATAGATGAATGAATCTATATAATATTTATGTAGATTTAAAAATTCTTATAAATCTTGAAATCTTAACCCTGCTGGTTATTTCACATCCAAATATTACCTTCCTTTTGATGTTGTGATGGAGATCAAATGCAGACATTCCATCTCAGTGGCACTTGACTTTCTAATTAATACCCTAAATAAAATGAAGTTTAATTATAATATACAGGTGACACATTTGATACATTCAGTTGAGCAGGTTCCTTTACTTTGAAAATAAATCCCATTCTTCATCAAGTTCAGTTTTTGGTATAGTACCATGTATTTTACATTCGATGATGATTTACATGTCAGATGATTTGATATTTCAGGATTTTTTTTCTTAATTCTATTTTACTTGACATTTCATACCTGGTAGAAAAAGTGAGGAGCAAATTGCAGCTGTGCATCTTGAAATGTGATGTTGGTCAGTTCATTCATCATTAGTTTACCATGTATTTAGTGAGTATCCACTCTTCCAGGTGGTTTAGGCTGGTCCTTGGGCTTTCCTATTGTTGACACTTTCTGAGCAGAAGCTTAAAAGTTAGAATAGTTGCTGAATGGAAAAGACACATCATTAGTGTTCCTGATTCTTTTCCTTTTATGTGTTTTACACATATACATCTACGGTAATAAACCTTGGAATGCATTAAAAATCACATATCCTTTTTTTATGCTGTTGCCTGAAGGATCTGGTTAAATGGTCAATCATAGTTTATCATATATTTGTGAGTTATGTATTTGTTTTAGTCTCTTATTTCTTTCAATGTGATTAATCTTGGATGTATTTTTTAATTATGAGTAATCTAAAATGGTTTTTGGTAAACTTGGAATATTAGTAAATTACTAGTAAAAAATAAGTACTCAAGTAATGCTAATCTTAGAAAACTAAGCATTATTTTATTTATGAACATTATTATGGTTATATTTTATCAAGTTATTAAATTTGGTTAATAATTTAATTCTTATGAAGCAGTTTCTGAGTATCAATATAAAGAAATCATTTGAGATTCTCAATTTAGTTAAATGTTTTTCCATAATTTCTATAAAATGCTTCTTCCCATCATTGATGTTATTTGAGTTTATTTTTAAACTTTTATATTGTGAATTGGAATTTACTTCTCTCTTGAAGTAAAAATTGAAATACTGGGTAAAATATATTTGTAATTTATCATTAATTTCTTGAGCTTTGGTATTATAAACATGGAGAGCTACTCTGGTTCATTTGCTGGTTTAATTTCCTTTTCATAAGCCCTTGTCTTAGTTTGTATTTTCTGACTTCCTCAAATGGTACACAGTTCAGCATTTTCCAAAGGGTTTTCTGCAGAATATTAGAAAATGAAATATAAAACATAGTGAATTGTGGTTAACTGGTCTTTTGAATCATGGGCTAGAGCCCAGGGAGGTAGAGAAACAGCACATTCAAGTCTTAATCTTTATTTGTTGTTCAGTATTGAAGACAGCATGGGAAATACTCAGGTTATTATGGCAGGTGTTAACTGAATTGATGTTTTCCTTTTGAAAAGAAATACGGCTCTATAATTGCAGACATAAAATATACTTTTAATGTTTAATCAGGCAATTTTAGGTTAAATTAGAGAAAGGGATATTAAGTCAAAGCAAACTTCAAAGTTCATATAGATGAAAAACCCTTATAGTCTTCCCAGACTACATAATTTTATTTTTTCCTAATAATTTTTATGTGATTTTATTTATTTTTAAAATCTTTATGGTTGAAAGTATTACATATGTCCCCTTTGGATTACATTATTTTAAAACACAACTATCTGGGATCCCATCTCTATAGCTGACCTTTATAGGACATTGATGCCCTAGTAATTATATGCCATTATAATTATATGACTTTATTTTTCTTAGGAGTTTTTACATCTGATAAGAACATATGAATATTTTAAATGGACAATGAAAATTAGTGTGATAGTTTAAACAAATCTATCCCCTAAATCATACTATCCTAGGAGATAGGTAAAATAGACTATTTCTTTTGATATAATATTTTTTAATGAGTTGCCCCATTGTTCCTTTCTTAATACTATTCATATTTTCCTTTTTTTCTTCTGTAGGGCTGAGATGCTTCTGGATCAGTACCGAAAGAAGTCAAAACTTTTCCGCACTACAGTGCTCCTGGCCCCATTAGGAGATGATTTCCGCTATGTTGAACGCACGGAATGGGATCATCAATTCAAGAATTATCAGATGCTTTTTGATTATATGAATTCTCAATCTCGGTATAATGTTAAGGTAATGAGAAAAAATTTACTTATGATACTGTGTTTGAAGTTGAGCCTTCATTATTAAATGAAGCTAAAACAGCCTTAGTTTCTTTGTCCTGCATCATAGTGTTTTTTACAATATGTAGTTCTTATGTAAATTGTAATTCATGAAGAGAAAAATTACCTGATACTCTAGTGCCATTTCCAGAGTTTTCCATTTTTTATCATTCCATGAAGATTAGAGGGCCATTACTTTTATGTGGTTAAAAACATGTATCTACTAGCTTGTGACATTCATTTTTCAGTGATCGTCTCTTTTTCTACCAGCATTGACAGGTTATTGTTTCTCTCTGACAATGGCATCCTTGTGATTTAGTGGTGTGACTGGCAGGTGCAGGTGAACATGTCATGAATTTTGCAAATAAATGTCTTGTGTCCAGAGAATACATTAGCATTTTTCTTAGATGAGAAAACTTCCCAAATTAATCATTTGATTATAGTTCTTGATCTTTTTTTCTGGAGGGTGTGAAAAATTTAAAGTGTATCCTACATTTTTGAGAATAATACAAATACATTCCCACCATTGTGCAATCCATTCATTAGTTACAACATTCATCAACTGAACGTCACTTTCATTTCAGCTATGACCCACCCCACTGTCATCTCCCTGTTCCTAGGATTATTTTGGAGCAAATTTCAAATGTCATGTAGTTTCATCATTAACCATTTCAGTGTGTATCTCTAAATGATCAGGACTCTGTTTAAAAATAGAATCATTGCCCTAGTTGGTTTGGCTCAGTGAATAGAGCATCGGCCTTTGGACTGAAGGGTCCTGGATTTCATTCTGGTCAAAGGTACATGCCCAGGTTGTGAGCTCGATCCCCAGTAGGGGGTGTGCAGGAGGCAGCCAATCAATGATTCTCTCTCATCATTGATGTTTCTATCTCTCCCACTCCCACTCTGAAATCAATAAAAATATTTTTAAAAAACAGAATAATAAAATAATTATCACATCTAAAAATTAGCAATAATTCAATAATAGAGTCAAGTTTTCCTGATTTCATAAAAACATTTAACAGATGCCTTGTGTGAGTTAAGATTCAAACTAGAGATGGAAGTGTAAGTGAGATTGCTTTTCTTAATTTATCTTTCTGATAGTTTGTAATTGGTAAATAAAATATAACTGGTCACATGCAGAGAAAAAAAAAAGATTCAAACTAGAGTTACATAACAGACCCTTTATGAGAAAATTAATTATCCAACATGATTATTATGTTCACGTATTAACTCTCCAGACAACAGAAAATCTGTGAAAATACTGTATAAGGGAAGTGATGTTACTGTGTAGGAAATTTAAAGGCTGACAATGGACCACAATTTATGTAGTGAGAATTCAGGTTTATTAAGAAAACTTAAATAATATAAAATAGATAAATAAACTTAAATACCCAGTTTATTCAAGGTACTTACAACTAAATTTCTACCAGATTATGAACTCTAAGCATCAGGATTCTGTTTAAATCATCTCTGTAATATTCTCAAAGATTAAGCTCACATTTGCACATTTGATTCGAGGGCCATGTATATATGTTGGTATCTTATCTCTAAATACATTTTCCTGGGGAATGGTTTTGAACTCCATAAAAGGTTCTGCCGCCTGATTCTGAAGAATTAAATCCTAATTTTGATATTTTATCTATTTCCTCCTTTGTTTGCACACTAGAGCAATTTTTAAAAAGTAATTTTTAATATTGAAACATCACATGCATAAGAGAAGTGCACAAACCACAAGTATGCAGATAATTTTAAGTTAAAAAACCCCCATGTAACCACCATCAGATCAAGAGGTAGAACATTTATAGTGCCCTGGCATGGCAGTCTCTCAGGAATTCTCCACATCATTACTAACTCCTGTAAAAGTAACCATATTTTTACTTCTGTCACCATGATTAGTGTTGTTCCTTTTTAAATTTTATAAAAAGGGAATCTTAAGCATGTGCTATTTTGCGTCTAGCATTGTTTGCTCCTCATAATTCATCCATGTTGTTGCATATAGCAGTAGTTCATTCATTATTAATGCTGTATAATATCTCTATCCATTTGATAACTATACTACAATATAGCCATTCTATTGTTAATGGATATTTTGGTTGTTTCTGGTTTTCTTCTATTACATATAAAACCACTTTGAACATTTTGTGCATGTTTTAGTGTACAAGTATATGAGTTTCTATGGGTATAAAATGGGATGGAATTTTTGGTTATTAATTAAGTACATGTTCAGCTTTAATTAGATACTGCCAAACAATATTACAAAATAGATATATGAGCTGTTGCCGTGCATGATCATTTCAGTTACTCTACTTTCTTACTCAGACTTTGTATTGTCAGGATTTATTTTTCATTTTTATCCTTTATGGCAAATGTGATTATTTTATTTTATATTTCCCTGTGGTTAATGAGGTTAGCTGAGCCTCTTCTCATAATTTATTGCCACTTGGGTACCCTCTCTTATGAAATGCCTTTTTAACTCTTTTGATGATTTTTTTCCCCCTTAAGTTGGTTTGCTTGTCTATTTTTAATCTCTTATAGTTCCTTTATGTATTTTGGATTGAGTCTTTTTTCAGATAAAAGTTATGCCAATATTATCTCCTTCTATTTAGTTTATGTTTAATTAGTGCTGTCTTTTGATTAACAGAAATTCTTAATTTTAATTAAATCTAATATTACTTTTATGGTTAGGGCTCAGTATGTTCTGTTTAAGAAATTTTTGTTGACTCGATGGTCATGAAAATACATTTCCTTTATTGGTTTTCCTTCCCCTTTTAGTTCTGTGTCTATTTGGAATTGATCATGATGAGTAGTGTGAGGATAGGGATCAAGACACACATTTGCCCCTATGGATATCCAGCATTATTTATTGAAAAAGCTATAATTTGCTGACTGTACTGCAGCATCATCTTTGACATTAATGATGAACTTGACTGCATTCCTATGGGTCTGCATCTGAACTCTATTCATGCGATTTTATCTATTTTAGTAATCTCATTCTAATTACTACAGCTTTATAGATCTTATTATCTGCTGGGATAAGTCTTCTAATTTTGTTCTCCTTCTCAAGATTGCATTGGTTATCATTAATTCTTTGTAGTTTTATGTAAGCTAAGGATCAACTGTTAAATTTCTATATAAAAAAGTTGAGACTTTGATTAGGATTACATTCAATCTAGGGATCAATTTGAACTTCTTTACAAATATTAGGGCATCTAATCTATGAACATGTATATTTCATGAATAAAAAAGTGATTGACTTTTAAGTTTTAACCTTGTATGCAGTAACCTTGATGCACTTCCTTTCTTTCCAGAATTTTTATCCCTCAAGTCCTGACTGCTAGTATATCTTTGAACAATTTTTTCTATATAATTTATGAAGCTATGTATATTTTTGGTGGGATATTTAAAATTACTTTCTCTAAGCTGAAAACTGATGTTTATTATTTTCTTTTAATGAAAGGAAAAACAGGAGTATTGAATAGCTAAAATACTGACATTGTACTAGCCAAAAGAGCTAGTTTGCCATCCATCAACACTTATTTAAGAATTTATGTAATTTTCCCTATATGATGTCCTGATATAGGAGTTAAGATTAAGGTTATGTTTAAGATTTAAATTTTGCTTTTTAATTTAAAAACCATTTAATTATATTTTTGGTTATAGTTTGAGGTGTCCCAAATGTTTACTTTATTTGAGCTGCCAAGAGACTGTATAGAAATACTTTAAATATTTTCTTTTGAAACTACTCTAGCATAGCATATATTTCAGCTCTTTAAGGTTGAATTAGGTTTATGAGAAAGCCAACTAGGCCACTTACTTAAACTTTTCTCTGGGAAAATGCAAAGTAGGAAGTATTCTCATCTTGGCGAATAAAATTACATATTTTAAAAAGGTGTAGTCAGTTGTTACTAGTGACTCTATAGTATGCCATGGTTTCCTAAAATTTGAAACTGAAAGGGCTTTTTGTTATCTAATAGAAATTCCTTATTATTTATATGAACAAGGTATGACTTAGAAATACTTACATCATTTAATATTTTGTCGTTGTATACTTCCCTGATGTCATTTGTACCTATTGGGTCTGAAGGTAATGCTGTATTTCCTTATATTTGTGGCCTTCATTTCTTGTATGGTTTTACACACACACACACACACACACACACACACACACACACACACACACTTATATTCTGCTTCCTAATAATTGAAGGAAGAAATAATACTAACAATATTAATAAAGCATATTGAATAGTTATTATTTGCTATTAGCTTTTTAAAGTGCTTCACATTATTTGACTTTCTTAATTCTCTAAACATTTTCCAGTAGGTACTATAATTAACCCCATTATAGATGAGGAAACCAAGACCTAAAAGATTAACATGCCTAAGACACTTATTTGGTGAAGTCAAAATAAAAGTGGAAAATACAGTTGAAAATTGATTTTTTTAAATGTAAACATAAGGATTTAGAAATAATCATCTGATTTGCTGTTATAAAATTTAGTGTACCACAATAAGATTATAATTTGTTCTTGACTTACTAATATCACTGTTGTATTTCCAGTTGAAATTTTGCATTTGCAATGGAAAAATAATAGCTAAAACTCACACCATTATTTGCCAATATTTGTAAGCATTTTACCTAGAATTTCATTAGCTGTAACACAGAGAGATACACAGATAAAATATAGTATGGTCAAAGCCACATGTTAAGTGTTTGAGGTAGAATTCAAACCCATGCCTCTGGATCCAGGTTCCTTGCTGCTCTTAACGACTCTACTCATATGCTATGCACTGTTGAGAACTACTTTTAATTCTTTTTCTGCCACACTGAATCGAAATAGCTTTTAATCCCCTCACCCCTAGGAAACAACAAAATTAGCATCTTTCTATTAAAAGTATAACATTCCCTGTTGAATTCTGTCTTTATTTCTAAAAAATACTGTGTTTTAATATTTGTTTACAAGGTCTGGTATACTGTTTATCTTTTCTCTTGATTTATAGAATAGTTCTTGTAAAAATGGATTTAAGTATTGGTAATTTGAATCATTTGTCAGAAAGACCTATTCGTCTGAGCAGTCAGCTTGACACTCTGTGTTGTACTTCTCTATTCAGTATTGTGTTACCTGCTGATAAAGTCCATTTTTAAAATATGACCTGCTATTCTTGAAGTCCACCCTTCTCCCTTATGGAAACTCAAACCGAGGGGATGGGGAGAACAGGGGAGGGTATGTGTATCTGACATAATAAAGTACTTAATGACTAACAAAACTTACTATTCTAGACTTTTGGAATATTTTGCTGAAACATAATGTCTTTTATTTATGACCAGAGGCCCAATGCACAAAATTCATGCAAGGAGCTCAGTCTTTGCAGCCCTGGCTCCCTCTGCTGGCCCTCGCAGCCCTGGGTTCGCTGTCTGGAAGGTCATCCAGATGGTTGTTCTGCTGTTTAGTCTAATTAGCATATTAGCTCTTCGTTATATACTAGAGGCCTGGTGTACAAAATTTGTGCACAGGGAGAAGAGGGTGTCCTCAGCCCAGCCTAGACCCTCTCCAATCTGGGACCCCTTAGGGGATGTCTGACTGCCAGTTTAGGCCCGATCCTAATCTGGGACCACTGGCTCCTAACTGCTCACCTGACTGCCTGCCTGGTTGCCCTAACTCGCCCTCCTGCCAGCCTGATCACCCCTAATCACCTCTTCCTGCCAGCCTGATCACCCCTAACTGCCCCCCCCACCGGCCTGGTCACCTCGAACTGCCCCCCTTTGCTGGTCTGGTTGACCTAACTGCCCCTCTGCCAGCCTGGTAGCCCCTTACTGCTCCCAGCTGGCCTGATTGCCCCCAACTGACCCCTCTTGTTGTCCTGGTTGCCCCTCACTGTCCCCCCTGCCAGCCTGATTGCCCCACGCTGCCTGCTGGTCAGTCATTCGGTTGTCCCTCACTAAACCCCCTGCTGGCCTGATCGCCCCATGCAGCCTGTTTTTCGGTAGTTACTGTGAGGGCATCGTGACCAATTTGCATATTGCCCTTTTATTAGTATAGATAGGCTGTTTCCCCATCTTTCTTTCATTTCTGAATTATTCCAAGTCCTGATCATTGAATTTTTTGAAATTCTACAGATATGTAAGGATTTTTCAGATCTACAAATTTGTATATCTAAATAGTTTTTCTTCTAAATGGTTAGTTGTACAAGTTTTCTCCTACTTTAATTTGGGACTTGATTCCAGTAAAAGAGATAGTCATGAGTATTTCCCCCCTGCTTTTGAGTTTTGTAAAATCTGAACTATATTTTTAAAATTTATTTTTATTGTTTTACAGATATCTTCCTTTTTTCCCCCTTTACCTCCTCCACCCTGTACCCTCCTTTCCCAGACCTTTATGACACTACTGTCGATGAGCTATGCATATATGAATATAAATTCCCAGGTTAATCTCTTCCACCCACCCACCCCCACCCCCACCTTCCTCTCAGACTGTGTATCTTTACTTAGAAGCTTACCTTAAATATTTATTAGAAACTTTTCATTTTAGTGCAATAGTAATTTTAATGTAACTATGGATAATTAAAATATAATTTATTTTTACTAGATACAATTTGGAACTTTATCAGATTACTTTGATGCCCTGGATAAAGAAGATGCAACTAGTAGAACGAATAGCCAGTCACTGTTCCCTGTTCTAAGTGGAGATTTTTTCACTTATGCTGACCGAGATGATCATTACTGGAGTGGCTACTTTACATCCAGACCTTTTTACAAACGAATGGATAGAATATTGGAATCCCACTTAAGGTACATATACCTTTAGATAGATGCATTTAGCTATTCACTTCTTTTATGTTATCATAGCCTTCTGTAGAATTTTGTGTAATATCAAATGTTTATGGAGTGTCAGGATATATTTAATGTAATTGTGAAGTTTTAATGAAATCAGAAATATGTCTCCAAAGCATAATCAAATTATTACATGAGTTTTTGTTCTGGAAGGGAAAGCAGTTTATGTAATTATTTTTTCTGGGAGTTGTATTATGTGTTTTATATTTTTCTAATTAATTGCCTGTATTGGCACATAATAATATTCAGTGAGATTGTCATGTTTGTCTACATATTAGTAATCTGACTAAGTTATTGGAAACGGGCGTGAATTAAAAGGAGCAAATAGGGCCTCCCAGTAGTCAAAATGTGGGCCTCAAAGTACATACTCGAAAATGAATGTATTTTGTTGGTAGTAGAACTTTAGAGGCTTCATCTCAGCTCTTATTTTATTTGAAACACATATCTATAGGTACATTATTCTGCTTAGAACAGTGGTCGGCAAACTCATTAGTCAACAGAGCCAAATATTAACAGAACAACAATTGAAATTTCTTTTGAGAGCCAAATTTTTTTTTATTTTTTATCTTTATTGTTCAGTTTATTAATCACAATGTTCCCCCTTTTTTATCCCCCTATAGTTCCCCTCCACCCTGTACCCATCCCACCCTCCACCCTCACCTCCCCTTCTCCACTATCCTCTCCCATTGTTGCAAGATTTTTGTCCAGTTTTTTGCTGCACTTCCCACACCCCTTTTCTCCCCAAGAATTATCAGTCCACTCCCTCTCTATGTCCATGATTCTGTTATATTCACCAGTTTATCCTGTTCATCAGATTATTAATTCAATTGATGTTAACATTCATTTGTTGATAGATGTGTATTTGCTATTCATAATTTATATTTTTACCTTTTTCTTCTTTCTCTTCTTAAAGAGAATATCTTTCAGCATTTCATATAATATTGGTTTGGTGGTGATGAACTCCTTTAGCTTTTTCTTATCTGCGAAGCACTTTATCTGATCTTCAATTCTGAATGATAGCTTTGCTGGATAGAGCAATCTTGGTTGTAGATTCTTGCTATTCATCACTTTGAATATTTCTTGCCACTCCCGTCTGGCCTGCATCGTTTCTGTTGAGAAATCCACTGACAATCGTATGGGTGCTCCCCTGTAGGTAACCAACTGTTTTTCTCTTGCTGCTTTTAATATTCTCTCTTTGTCTTTTGCTCTTGGCATTTTAATTATGATGTGTCTTGGTGTGGTCCTTTTTAGATTTCTATATTTTGGGGTTCTGTGTACTTCTTGGGCTTTTAAGTCAGTTTCTTTCACCAGGTGGGGGAAGTTTTCAGTCACTAGTTCTTCAAGTAGGTTTTCATTACCTTGCTCTCTCTCTTTTTCTGGCACCCCCATAATTCGGATGTTGGCATGCTTGAGGTTGTCCCAGAGGCCCCTTACACTATCTTCTATTTTTTGGATTCTTTTTGCTTCTTGCTTTCCTGGCTGAGTGGATTTTGCTTTTTTCTATTTCAAATCTTTGACTTGGTTCTTGCGGCCCTCTGGACTGCTTTTAGGACTTTGTGTAATATTTTTTATTTCAGTCAGTGTATGCTTGATTTCTAGTTGGTCCTTTTTCATATCCTTAAGGGTCTCGTTCATATCCTCGTAGGTCTTGTTCATTTTCTTGTAGGTCTCATTCATTTCCTCATAAGTCTTGTTTATTTCCTCAAAGTCTTGTTATTTCCTCATAGGTTTTGTTCATTTCCTCGTAGTTCTCATTAATTTCATCAGCCTTTTCTAGGCGCCTCTTGAAAAGCCTTATAACTGTGGTTTTGAACTCTATGTCTAGTCGTCTTTTTTCCTCCATTTCTTTCACACCTGATTTCTTTCCATGTCTCTGCATGGTGGCTGCTTTATGTGGTAGATGTCCTCTAAGGGACAGTGGCTCAGCCTCCCCAGTTACCTGAGGTGGATACTCTTACTGCAATCCTTTATGGCTTGTACAGTATTTTTGAATTTAAGCTCAGCTTGTTGTTGTTAGCCCTAGGAGGGTTTGACCTCCAGGCCAATTGGCTGTGAAGGGAGACTGTGTTCAGGTTGGATGGGCGGAGTCTTTGACCTGAGCAGGCAGCGTCAGCGTCAGCTATGTCCTATGCAGCGTGTGGGTCTCTATTGGATGGGGATGGCTGCAGGCACCTCCAAGAGAAAGCCGCGGCTGATCTCCACCCATTGCCAGACAACTCTGCCTCTCCCCCAATGAGTCTGCACACCCAAAGTCTTGCCCAAGGTTGTAAAACAAAGCACTCGGGTGGTCTCTTGAACCAGTGGGCAAGTCGCGAGGGAGCAAGTCATGCATCTGTCCTGTCGTGCACTCTACGTGCGCAAACTGCTGTTCCAAGCTACTCGGATTCTCCTCAGACTAGGGGATCTCTGCCGCGTCTGGCTTTTAGGGTGTGTACCCCGGACCTCGGACCTCTCCTGGCACTGGGGAATCTGTGCAGTGGGACATCTCCGTCCTTCCCGTTGGAGAAATCCAGCTGGGATTGCTGCTGCCAGCCCTACAGCCTGCGCGCGCCCCATGGCTCCGAACCTCTGGCTCCGTGCTATCTTTAAGGCTGCGCTCTGCTGCTCTTCTGAGTCTCAGTGTCCCTCCATTACTTTTATTTGTGGAATTTTCACTCAGCCAGCTTTCCGGTAATTCTGGATGATGTTTTTCTTGTTGTTATGTTGTAGTTTTGGAATTGTTGTGTGGGGCAGCACAATAGGTGTTTACCTGTGCCGCCATTTTGGTTCGAGAGCCAAATTTTTTTAAACCTAAACTTCTTCTAATGTCACTTCTTCAAAATAGACTTGCCCAGGCCGTGGTATTTTGTGGAAGAGCCACACGCAAGGGGCCAAATGTTGCTCGAGCCGCATGTTGCTCGTGAGCCACAGTTTGCCAACCACTGGTTTAAAAGCACAAAATTTGTAAGTTATGAGAACTAATGGAAGCAGAGTGAAAAAAATAAACTGACAAGGAAAAGACAAATGTCAGTAGAAAACATGCAAACACTCTATACCAGCCTTGTCCAGTGGAACTTTTAGTTACTCTCCAATATAACATTCTGCGGTGATAGAAATACTGTCTCTGCACTGTTTAGGGTGGTAGCCATACTGTCAAGGGCTTGAAATGTGACAATGTAACTGAGGAACTGAAATCTTCATTTTATTTAATTTTAATAAGTCCAAATGCAAGTACTGCATGTAGCCAGTGGCTATCACATTGGAGAAGGACAGTTTTAACTGAGTCTTATTTTTGGTAAAAAATAAATCATCCCAGGGATTCGTATGTATGGATAGCCCAGGAGAGTAATTAATTTTCATGATGAATTCATTTTCAGGTCCGTTCAAATCATGAATTGATGATTAATTTTCATGACGAATTTCAGTATTAAAAATAAAAAGCTATATCATATCTATGCTTTTTTATATATTAATGGGAACAATACATTTTAGGAAGCTTTTATATAAAAAACATGAATTTCTTAGAGTTGTACTTTGGTATAATGTGTTTTTATTTTACTGTTGTGCTACTCTTATTACAAAAGCTTAATGTTTTTTGACTAGATATTCACAGATGAAGACATTATTTCTGTATTTGTAATAAAACAGTATATTTCATAGAGATTTATGCATTTTACTGAGCAGACTGTTAGTTCTCTGTTATGGTATTCTGAACTATCTGTGACAAAAACAGAGCCCAATTATGAATGAATTTTAAGTGTCAATTGTTTTTTAGTGGCAAAGAGTTATGAATGTTGGGTCAATTTTAATATATTGAACATATTTAAGGTGAAGTAGTAACTATGGGTAATATAATTTGAAAATTCTGCTGCTTTAAAATGAACAACAAAATATAAATTTCATAATTTGATTTATTTGAAAATAAGTTTATTATCTCATAATAATAATATTTCATTCTAATGCTCATTTGTAAATACCCAATGTTTACAAATTAAAATTTGAATAAAATAGTAAAGTATAAAGAATAAATATTCTTAAAATCCACTTTCTTACATTTTGGGATATATATATATATATATATATATATATATATATATATATATTCTTTTCAAAACCAGTAGTTGCTGAGGATATGTATAAACATATGTACATAAATTATTAATACAAATTTAGTGATTCTTATGCTATAAATTTCAAAAGGGTTAGATTTAAAAGTAGAGATTATTTAGTATCTTTTCATTATTTCAACAATTTAAAGAAATTCATTTTTTCAGAAAGCACTGAAAATCTCCCTGATACCTTAATACATTTGCAAGCCACCTCTATTTTCTTTCCATCATCCTTAACATGTTTTGTTTAGAGAACCATCTTATATTTTTTTACTCCATGGCTCTTTTTCATCATATCCTCTGATGAAAAAAAAGTGAAAATTATAAATGCCCGTATTCTTGCTCAAAAGCTATTCTTAAAGCTAAAGTGTTTTATTCTTTAAAATAAACAAGAAAAGCCAGAGTATGTTTATCATCTTTCAGTTTTTAGTGTTAAATTCTCTTAATTGCATGTTATTATTCAACATTTAGAGTAGCTCATGTCACTGAACTATCAAGCCATCATTTTCTGCTTCTCCTTTACTGTTTATCTTCCATTCCTGTAATGTGCATTTTCCCACCACCTCTCCTCTTAATGTACATTCATGAGAGTAAATGGCTTTTTGGTGATGAAGTTCATGGCATATGTCTTCACTGCTCTTGGAGAGAAGAAAGGAAAAAAAAAAACATTTATCACATTCTTACTGCTGTGCTGAGACACTTTTTCCTGATGTTATTCATAAATAAGCCTATCTTGCTGACAGTGTGTACTGGCTTCTTTCCAGGCCCATCTAGAATGAGAGCCATTTTTATCAACAGGAAAATGATGTTTTTTGATGATTGAGGATATAGATTTATTAGATACCTTGGTGGTATAATAGGAATGTTTATTATCAATATCTTTCTTATAAATTGTACTGAAATTGTGGATTTTCAAGTCACATTTGAAAATGTGTCAATGCGACATATTTTAGATAGCAAACTAAAATGATTGTTTTGAAATAAAAATTAATGACTATTTTATGCATTTAGGGCTGCTGAAATTCTTTACTATTTCGCCCTAAAACAAGCTCAGAAATACAAGATCAGTGCATTTCTTTCATCATCATCTTATACGGTGCTTACAGAAGCCAGAAGGAACTTGGGACTGTTTCAACATCATGATGCTATCACAGGAACCGCAAAAGATTGGGTAGTTGTGGATTATGGTACCAGGTAATATAATTATTGAAAAGTGAGCATAAAACAAAATCTTTTACAACTTGGGTTCATAAGCTTATATCTTTTAATGAAGTTTTTTTTGTTTGTTTTAAAAATGTGTGTGTGTGTGTGTAATTTCAGAGAGGAAAGGAGAGAGAGAGAAACATCAATGATGAGAGAGAATCATTGATTGGCTGCCTTCTGTACGTCCTCTATTGGGGATCGAGCCCACAACCCACGCATATGCCCTTGGTCGTAATTGAACCCGGGACCCTTAAGTCTGCAGGCTGATGCTCTATCCACTGAGCCAGACCAACTAGGACTTAATGAATCTTTTAATGTATATCCCTTGTAATATATTGTAAAAAACAACACCAGTTTTCAAAGCATTTTTTCAAGAAATCTGTTCACAGTGTACTAGCTTTCTCAATGTTTTTTGCAGTACATTTCTACAAATGGAGTAATAAGACATTATAAAATGGATACTGATTCCTCCCAAGTATGGTATGGTACTTGGAGTACCTTCATAACTAAGGATTTGGTATCTAAATCATGGTTAAAACTCAGGGAGATAAAGAACTTCATTGTATAAAATCAAGTGAAGCTCTTTCATCCTATTTTATAACCACTTGTTCTTGGATATCTTATATTTCTATAGGGATATTGACATGAAAGAGGAAGCCTAGAAGCATAGCCAGCAAGTAGTAGAACCTAGTCAAATATGGATTATATAAGAAATTGGGATGAGAAAAGAAGGCCTGGGTATTAATATTAAAATCAACCTCAATATTTTGCAGCATTTAACATCATAAAGCTGTTAGGTGAGTGAGGGGAGAAAACCTTAGTTATTTTCATATTGTGCAGAATTAGGAACAATGAGTACAGGCTTTAGCTTAGAAAAGCAGGTTTTTGTAAACAGTGCTTCCCAACAATGGAAAAGCTTATCTTTTGTAATAGTGAGCTTTCCATCAACATGCTGGAGTGTGAGCTACCATTCATTAGGATCAGTGCAGAGGAGATTCTTACAGGAAGAAGTGTTGGTGGTTGCTTCACTATAGTTCAGATTATTTCTTCCAGATTGTTTTTTCTATCAGCAGTGGTATGCTGTAATAATATTTTAAAAGTATTAAAAATATGCTCTGATTTTCTTATAGATTTAAAAACTGAATCTCTGTTTTATATAAATACTTGATCCACAACTAATATTACCAATTGAAATAAGTGTTAAGTTTTGTTAACAATAATTTGACTGCCTTTCTAGAAATTTTGGGGAAAATATCCTTGAGGTTTTATTAGTTGATTTGAGTCCTTAAAAATATAAATTCAAGGTAGTATCTTGAATATCTTCTCAATTTTCTTGTGGCATATATATTTGGAATCCATCTGTTGAGGTTTAAGATGAATTTAAAGTGGAAAACACTCACTGGATGATAATAATGCTGGTATTTTTCCCACAAAAAGCAACTTTTTTTTTCTTTTTTCTTTTTTTGGCTTCAAGAGTTTTTGAAAGTAAGGTCAGATCTTTAACTTTTTTCTTTTCACTTGTCTTTTTGGTTTATTGAGAGTTTAAACATGAGGCCACTTAGAATCAGACTCAAGTTTCTAAGAGGAAAAAGAGAAGTCATTCTCCTGCACTGCCTCCTTGCTCTCTGGCTGCCATGTTGAAAGAGATTTAGGTACAGGTTATTGAGTTTTTGCTACAGGATGTTTTCTGTCTCATCAACTTTCCAGATACCTGTCATTATATCTTCCAAGTGTTTGGTATTACTTTTAACTTATAAAAACATCCCTGTACAAATTGCATCTTAGAGAAAAGCACACACTAATTCTCAGATTGTATTGACATTGGTGAATTTGCTTTGTGAGCAGTTCACACTCACCGAAACATCATAAACAATTATCAAGTCATTATCACAGCCATTTTCATTTGGAAAATTTAAAACACAAGTATGAGAATTATAAACAAAGAGGCAGCATTGGGTGTCCTTGTTTTTGGACTATTGACTAATTTTTATTCAAATGTTAGCAGATCTGTCCCTGTGAAAAAATGTATGAGTTAAGGATGGCATTTGGCTATTAGTAATAGCAAATCAAAACAGAATAAACTTGATCCTACTTATTTTTATGCTTATGTGAGAAGTCTGCAAGTCCCCTGTTCAGGTATGACAGCTTCTTCTAGCTTTCTCTTCTGTCATCTCATGGTGACTTTGAAGAGTCATGCTCTTAACAGCAGAATGCAAATCGACCAAACAGTGGAACTACCAGTCGCTATGATGCACA
This sequence comes from Antrozous pallidus, assembly GCA_027563665.1. Taxonomy (NCBI): domain Eukaryota; kingdom Metazoa; phylum Chordata; class Mammalia; order Chiroptera; family Vespertilionidae; genus Antrozous; species Antrozous pallidus. Next base: position 67,733,772 of record CM050512.1, read on the forward strand.
CTGATGACCACCAGGGGGCAGGCGTTCAACATAGGAGCTGCCCCCTGGTGGTCAGTGTGCTCCCACGGGGGGGGGGTGTGTGCAGCTCAGCCAGAAGTCAGGCTCATGGCTGGTGAACGCAGCTGGGGTGGCGGGAGCCTCTCCTGCCTCCACTGCATGTGGGCAGTAAAGAGTGCGGGTCCCCGACTGCAAGAGCCCCTGACTGTGAGAGAGATGTCTGACTGCTGGCTTAGGCCCAATCCCCCTGGCAGTTGGACATTCCTTAAGCGGTCCCGAACTGCAAGAGGGCACATGCCAGGCTAAGCTCCTCCCAACCCCCCAGTACACGAATCTTGTGCACCAGGCCTCTAGCATAATTATAAACTGGAGAGAAAGATACATTATGACATATTTTTGGAGGTTAATTCTAAATGTGGAATAAAAGTGAGTTAGACTGGGACAGTGTTTGTATTAGATGTTCAGCTTAAAAGTGAAGAAAGGAGCTATATGGAAGAGAAGAAGAAATAGTAATGAGGTCAGTTACAGAAAGATTTAGAATATGCCAAGTTGTGATTAAAGGAGGTAGGTGAAAAATATGAACAAAGGGCTAAGTGTGAGGGTCCTAACATATACATCAAACTTGGTATTACAAACAAGATGACATCTCTTTGAAACAGCAGCAATGTTAACAGACTAGAAAATTGTGATTTCTAAATGATATTGCATGAACTGTTCTATAATAATAGGATAAGGGCATGTTAGGAAGTTGGAGGCTCTGAGAAATCCCACATTGATTTTAAATGTTGAAATATTTATTTATTTTTCTTTATTGTTCAGTTTATTAATTACATTGTTTCCCCTTTTTTATCCCCCTATATCTCCCCTCCACCCTGTACCTATCCCACCCTCCGCCCTCCCCTCCCCCTCCCCAATGTCCTCTCCCATTGTTGCAAGATTTTTGTCCAATCTCTTGCTGTACTTCCCACAACCCTTTTCTCCCCAAGAATTGTCAGTCCATTCCCTCTCTATGACCATGTTTCTGTTATAGTCACCAGTTTATCTTGTTCATCAGCCTATCAGTTCACTTGAGTTTTATGTTCATTTGTTGATAGATGTATATTTGTTGTTCATAATTTATATTTTTACCTTTTTCTTCTTCCTCTTCTTAAAGAATATCTTTCAGCATTTCATATAATACTGGTTTGGTGGTGATGAATTCCTTTAGCTTTTTCTTATCTGCGAAGCACTTTGTCTGATCCTCAATTCTGAATGATAGCTTTGCTGGATAGAGTAATCTTGGTTGTAGATTCTTGCTCTTCGTTATTTTGAATATTTCTTGCCACTCGCGTCTGGCCTGCATCGTTTCTGTTGAGAAATCCGCTGACAATCGTATGGGTGCTCCCCTGTAGGTAACCAACTGTTTTTCTCTTGCTGCTTTTAATATTCTCTCTTTGTCTTTTGCTCTTGGCATTTTAATTATGATATGTCTTGGTGTGGTCCTCTTTAGATTCCTATATTTTGGGGTTCTGTGTACTTCTTGGGCTTTTAAGTCAGTTTCTTTCACCAGGTGGGGGAAGTTTTCAGTCACTATTTCTTCAAGTAGGTTTTCATTAACTTGCTCTCTCTCTTTTTCTGGCACCCCAATAATTCGGATGTTGGCATGCTTGAGGTTGTCCCAGAGGCCCCTTACGCTATCTTCAATTATCTGAATTCTTTTTGTTTCTTGCTTTTCCAGCTGAGTGGATTTTGCTTCTTTGTATTTCAAATTTTTGACTTGGTTCTTATGGCCCTCTGGACTGCTTTTAGGACTTTGTGTATTATTTTTTATTTCAGTCTGTGTAAGCTTGATTTCTAGTTGGTCCTTTTTTTTTATCCGTGAGGGTCTGGTTCGTATCCTCAGAGGCCTTGTTCATTTCCTTGAGGGTCTGATTCATTTGCTTGAGGTTCTCATTCATCTCCTTGTAAGTCTCATTCATTTGCTGGTTGCTCTTGTTTATTTCCTGGTAATTCTCATTAAGTTGATCGGCCTTTTGTAGGAGCCTCTTGAAAAGCCTTATAACCGTGGTTTTGAACTCTATGTCTTGTCGTCTTTTCTCCTCCATTTCTTTCACACCTGATTTCTTTCCATGTCTCTTCATGGTGGCTGCTTTATGTGGTGGATATCTTCAAAGGGACAGTGGCTCAGCCTCCCCAGTTACCTGAGGTGGGTGCTCTTACTGCAATCCTTTATGGGTTGTATTCAGTATTTTTGAATTTAAACCCAGCTTGTTGTTGTTAGCCCTAGGAGGGTTTGACCTCCAGGCCAATTGGCTGTGAAGGGAGACTGTGTTCAGGTTAGATGGGCGGAGTCTCTGAGCTGCGCAGGTAGCGTCAGCGTCAGCTGCGTCCTATGCGTTGCTCGTGCGCGCAGGTCTCTGTTGGATGGGGATGGCTGCAGACACCTCCAAGAGAAAGCCGCTAGTCTCTTCTCTTTGCCAGACCACTCCGCCTTTCCCCAAATGTGCCTGCACACCAAAAGTCTAGCCCAGGATTGTAAAAATAAATGGTTTCCAGACCCAGGAGACAAGTTTCCAGGGGGCAAGTCGCGGGTTTGCGCGACCCTTTCGTGGAAACTCACAGTTCAGGAGCCTCTGCCGCGCCCCACTTCCAGGGTGCTTCCCCTGGACCTCGGCCGGCCCTCGCCCAGCGCTGGGGGATCCGGGCCGTGGGACGGACCTCGCTTGGTGCTGGGAAATCCAGGCAGTGGGACGGGCGTTGCTGCTTCAGCCCCAGCCTGTGCGCGCGCGACCAGGACGGCTCCTAACCTGTTTCCGTCTGAAAGACTGCGCTCCCGCCGCTTCTGAGTTTCAGTGTCCCACCTCCACTCCAGTTATTGTTTTCATTCAGCCAGCTTTCTGGTGATTCTGGGTGCTGTCTGTTCTGCTGTTATGTTGTAGTTCCTAAATCGTTGCGCGGGGCAGAACAATAGGTGTTCACCTATGCCGCCATCTTTGCTTCTCCTCTAAATGTTGAAATATTTAAAATTTTGTTGTATCAAATGTTTTCCAAACTCATTTACTGTTTCATTTTCTTTTGTTTTAAACAAAGCTGTTTTCATCCTGAGAAAGTGTTTAGAGAATTGTGCTAGTCTTCAGTTCTCATTTCATTAGAAGACTGCATGTTTCTATGTTTTGGCCACTATGAATAATGTCACATATAGGGGTGCATATATTATTACAAATAATGTTTTCGAGTTTTTTTAGTAGTTGCCCAGAAGAGGGGTTGCTGGGTCATATGATAACTCTATTCTTAAAATTTTTTTAAAAAATTTATGTGTTTCAGGTATGTCCAGAAATGTTCTATTTCAAGTGAGTTCTTATCAGTGTTATCTTTTGATTAACCTTTTTTCTTCTAAGTACTTAATTCGGGGCATACCAAAAAGGTTCTTTCTAGCCCTAGCAGGTTTGGCTCGGTGGATATAGCATCTGCCTGCATACTAAAGGGTCCCAGGTCCCATTCTGGTCAAGGGTACATGCCCGGGTTGTGGGCTCGATCCCCCGGGGGGTGCATGCAGGAGGCAGCCAGTCAATGATTCTCTGTCATCATTGATATTTCTCTCTCTCTCTCCCTCTTCCTTCCTCTCTGAATCAATAAAAATGTATTACAAAAAAAAAAAAGATTCTTTTTAAGTTTCTCTCTGTGACTGTAGGGATGAGATAATGGTGCTTCAACCAAATGAAAGAAATTGAAAATATTGTATACTGATTTTTAAGTTATTTCTTAAACTAATAAATTTTTTTGGTTCATAGACTCTTTCATTCATTAATGAATTTGAAGAAGATAATTGGATCTTCCACACTACTACTACTTTTGAAGGACAAACATTCCTATGAATCATACTCTTTTGATACCCTCCTAGATATGGTTAGTTGATATCTCTTATATCCATTATAAAAATGTGATTCTTTTGTTCTTTGATTGGAAAAAAGGGGGTGAGAAGCTTAGTAAAAAGACATTGAAAAATAATTATTTTTTGTACATTATTTGAAATAATTTGCATTACTTTATGTAAATTACTTGTGTGTTCTTTCCTATAAGTGTGCTTATGTTTGATTTATGGTGTGTATTTTGTTCTGATTAAGTGTGAAAAATAAAATTATTTCAAGGAATGTGAAACATACATTCTTTTAGAATATTATTAAGATGATATTGTAAGGTAGCTAGACATTATAAATAGCTATTTTGCTGGGCGTTAATTGGAATCCCTTTGATACTTGAACTTCTGTAAAACCTTAATGTGTTCTTGGTAAACTTCAATTTGAATACTCCTAACTTGTCTTCTGGTTTCAGGATGAGTCCTGAGGGCTATGGTCAGTGCTGGGATGTGTAACAGTAGAGCAGTGATTGAGTATTTAGGAGACTAGCTGTTAGCCTCAACCTCTGCACCAGATTGCATGGGCCTTGAAAAAGTTATAACATCTTTGAGCCCTCATTCATTTAACATAAAGTGTGATGATAATACTTACCTTGTCTAGTATTGTTATTACAATCAGAGGAGCTAATAAAACAGCATACATTGAAAGGAAGCATAGTTGAAGAAATGTTTGATTATAATCCTCTTTATACTTCTACTTGGGCACTCAGATATTTTAAAATTATAATTTATGTGTCATAGAATCTTGTCAATGATAGACTTTCACATTTTATATGTAATTTAAATTTACACTTGTGGAATCAGATATTTTTATATACTGATGCTTATAATCAGATCATGATTATGCATTTTCATACTAAAGTTAAAAATTGCAGTAAACAGACATACATTTTTTAATGTGACACATAATGATACAAAAGTAGTAAAACTTTTTGCAAAATTATCTCTAGAACTAGATTTATTTTTTTCCAAATTGGAGCTATCCATATGGACTCTAGTCCCAAATAATATACACTGTATTAGATGACTAAATATATTCACATACACAATACACACAAGACTTACTTATTTTGAACTTTGTTGGGCATTATGTAGCTGCAAAGAAGATTATTTTCCGATTATGCCTTTTTAAAGATTTTTGCAAGGTAATATTGCATAGATAATTTCAAAACTTGTTTTAAAAGTAAAATAAAATTTTTTGTTCATTTTTATAGGATTTGAAACAAAAGTCACAAGGTTCCCTGCCACAAAAAAACATAATAAAGCTGAGTGCTGAGCCAAGGTAAAATACATTTCTCATATACTTTTGCTGCTTTTCTGGCTTGACTCTTGGTTTTTATGATTCTGTTTTCTAGTCAGCAGGTAATACTTTATTTAATCGTTTTATTAATTTTAAAATATTTTCTGAGGAATGGATTTTCTCTCATGACTGTGCCATGTTCATTGCTAATAGTTAACACATATTTGGCCTGAGATGGGAAATATATAGCTATGATAAAAATTACCTTATCTTTGTAACATTGATTATTTTCATAATATGTTCTTTCTTAATTAACTTTTTGTTTATTTTGATAAATCCCTATTTATCAAAATGAAGAAAGAAACTTAATTAGTTGATCTAAAAATGGTGCATTTAATTGGTGGCTGCTTCTGATTTACAAAAAAATGCTTTGTTTTTATTGGCAATTATTCAAAAAAGTCATCTGTTTTTAATGACCACATATCCGTCAGTCTTGTAATGTAACTTTTTACTATTTAAGTTGAGAAATTTAATATCACCTCATACAAGTTATCTTACAACATTCCTTTATCTCCTGAGAACATATGTTTCCCTCTTTCCAACATCTGTTGGCGTTTCTCTGTCCTCTGTGAAAGTATGTTTCCTTTTCCCCCATACTCTGATTTTTCTTTATTTTCTGTGAAATTTATCTCTTCCTCTCCCCTTATCCTGTGGCATCTTTCTATTCTCTGTGAATTTATGTCTTCTGGCGGCTGTAAGCCCTCACCTATGCATTCCTCTCCCATGGGCCCTCTTTATTCCTAAGGCTCCTTCAACTTCTCTATTTCATCCTTAAAATTCCTTTCAAAGTGATCATCTCAATGTCCAGTACCCTCCTGACACCATACATAGTTATTACAATATTATTGACAGTAATCCCTACACTGTACTTTATATCCTTATGACTTTTTATAACTGTCTACTTGTACTTTTTAATCTCTTTTACCTTTTTCATTCATCCCCTAAGCTCCTTTCTATTGTTCTGGGGAACATAAGTTTGTTAAAAGAATTATAGATTTTCTTTAGGGAAAAAAAAATGGAGCAGAGGCAATGATCAAAGACATAATTGATAAAAAGTTTCTGAGCTGAGAAGGTGTCTTTTTATAGATGAAAAGGGCTTATTTCTGGGTAGTATAAATGAAAAGGGAGTCATCAATAGTACATCTTGGTAACTCAATTCAATTAAAAAGAAAAGGACATATTATCAAATACCCAGGCATTAAGACATATTATATAATATGGAACAAAAGCTAGACTGACTTAGGTTTCTTTCTCTGTGATGAGAACAATATGGAGTATTGAAATCATTTTATACTCAGTAATGTTTCATATGTGAAGGCAACAAAAAGAATTTGAAAATATGGAATTCTTTATAAAATAAGGAAAGCACCCTTCTTTTTAAAAATTGTCTTGCTCATGGGTTTATGAATCAAAATTGAGAAGACATTAGAAATAGATATTGAAAAATCCAAATAATTTTTGTAACACCAAACTTAAAGGAGAAATGCCCATCTAGTTTGTGCAGAACTTTTTATAAAGGTAGTTTACTCACAGTAATGTAGATCTATAGTTTCAGGTAATGTTATCATTTGAAAGAGGTAGAGAGGCAGGAGCCTATAGATATGAAATAAATAATTGTTTTGCCTCAGTAAGATTTAAAAGGTAAATGCTCCTGGTGAGAGTGTTATTTTCTACTTGATTGCCTTTATTTATTGTCAAGGTACTATTGACTCCCCCAATATATATTTCTGAGGAAAGTATTGAGAGTTCCAGACCCACATACCCATAGGCCAGTTGCATAGCTCCATTTAGATAACCCACTCACACCTCCTCCATGTGTTTCCAACTGAACTCCTCCTCTCCACTCAAACCTATTCTGTGGTCCCAAGATCTTTAATAAAACTTTAACATTGTCAGCCAGCTTACCAAGCCAGAAACCTGGGCCTTGATTTTATAGTGATCATATGTTCTAGTTTGTCACTAGTGTCCCCAGTCACTCTCAAAAGTGTATTCATTTAGACAATAAATTATAGAATTTACCCTGATCATCTTTGTCACTTTCTTTCAACTTGTATCCAAACAAACTTCAGGTCTTCTCATTCTATATCTTACATTGACTTGTATCTCAATTCTGTCTACTTCTTACCTTCAATGCTACTACCCTACTTTTGTGATGGCAACAACCTTGTCACAGATGTCTCTGCCTCATGCATTTGTTGAGAAAATTAAATAAGGTTATTTATATGAACGTAATACCATGGAATTTAGTAGTGAGTAGGCACTCAACAAAGTAAATAACTTCTTACCTCAAAATCCACTTATTCTCCCTTAGCCTGTGGGTAAACTCCTAGATGTTAACTTGGCATATGTGTCTGCATTTTAAAAAATATATTTTATTGATTTATTACAGAGAGGAAGGGAGAGGGATAGAAAGTCAGAAACATCGATGAGAGAGAAACATCTGCCTCTTGCACACACACACCCCCCCTCCCCAATGGGGATGTGCCTGCAGCCAAGGTACACGCCTTGACCGGAATTGAACCCAGGACCTTTCAGTCCGCAGGCTGACGCTCTATCCACTGAGCAAAACCGGCTTCGGCTGTGTCTGCATTTTTTTTTCTCTAACAGCATCTTTCATATCACCCCCGCCTGTACTGTGTGCTTCAGCCCTTGCCTATCAATTCCATGACATGCCAAGTTCTCTCTTTACTTCTAGACCTCTGCTGCTTGGAAAAAAACAAACTACCACCTTCACCACCCACCCACTCCCAATTTGTGTAATTGATTCTTGCTTATCTTTTAGGACTCAACTTAGATGTTACATTCTGTGGAACCTTCCCCTAATATATTTGAGTCAGTGCTAGGTGTCACTTTCATAAGCTCCCACAGGATTTACGTTTTCCCACTTACTACATGTATAATGTTTCCTTGAATAGATAGATGTCCTGTTAACCCAGTGAAGTCATGACCTGGGTCTTGTTAATCATTCTACCATCACATATGGAGCAGTCTTTCAGGAAAGTGGTCTAGTAATATGGGCCAGGAGCATTCAAACTGGGCAATGCTCTGGAAGATATATCTCTCAGCTTTATCATGTGAACAGATATTTTAAAAGACTACGTTTTGGTCAACAATAACCATCAATGGATTAGTCAAATAGTCTATGTTCACAAAATTCTATATAAAATTTTTAAAAGATGTCAAATTAGCATTTCTTTTTGTAATAAAAGCATTGTAGGATTAGTAAATACTGAGGTCTTAGTTTAAGTCTTAATGAAATATGACTTTCAATTTCTGTGGAGAAAATGCAGAGGACCTGTTTGAATTGAAGTTGTGGATAGTTGAGTGAAATAACGAAGAAGTGTTTGGCACATATGAGGTGTTTGCTGAATTGATAACTAATTGAGATGGTTAGATGAACATTATGAGAATGAAGTTACGTCTAATATTTGATAGACAGTTAAGGAAAACACATTAAAAAATAAGCAGCCCTTTAAGGAAAAGTTTGTTTATAGTGATGACTCTTTATGAGGAAATTTTTGCTTTAGCAGAATTGTCTTGCATTTAATGTTACCTTCTTTTAAGATCAATGTTAAGTCTATGGTACTTTTTGGCCTCTCTATATCACCCAATATCACTTGTGTGTATAGTATTTCACTGCAAATTGCATATGACTACCTATAACAGATCTCATTGGCTTTATAAGAAAGCATAATTTTTCTTATGAACAAGTTTCAAGGTAGGTGGTTGAGGACTCATGATTTGTTTCACAGGGTCATTGAAGGACCTGGCCCCTTTACCTTTCAGCTCTGCCATCCTTTACCTGTGACAAAATTATGCCTGCTTCTCCACACATTACCCTTGTGTTCCAACCAGGAAGGAGAAATAGCATGGATGAAAGTTGTGCCAGTAGAGTTTGCTGACTTTTATTAAATTAGGGATACAATTTTCTGGGAAACTCTGCTTATTAAATTCTGATTACATTTCATTGGCCAGAACTGTGTCACATGACTACCCCAAGCATGCAGAATCTTTTTTTTCTTTCTTTGCCGGGATGGGATTACTTTTTTTTAAAAGCTAGGATTGTCACCCTGAGTAAAATTGGGTTTCTATCAGTAAATGAGAATATGAGAATGACTCTTGGTAGGCCACTACCAGCATCTACTCTTAGGCTCATTAATAAATAATACTGTAAATTACAAGGCATCTACCACGTTTTCTGATCATTGCCTACTCTTCCTTGCCTGCTTCAGCTCAAACTGGAGTTATGTTCTATACACTTTCTGTGTTAAATAAATTAGCACTGGGTGTTACAAATTTTTAAAAAACTTGTTCTTAAGCATGCCTATCAAGTAGAAAAATAATCTCAAACACTTACAATTATTAAAGGAACAGAGATCTTTCTATTTATTTCAAAACCAAAATATAATTGAATATTGCAAAATTAAGAATTGGAGAGAGATAAAAGCTCATAAAATAAGAGCATATATATGCTATTGGGATTTGGGATGTTCACACATTAAGAAAATGCAGTATTCTTAAATGTTTGTTATTTCTTAGTGCCCTATTTAAGATCATGTTAACATTTACTTATTCCTTGGTTTAGTCAGCCAGCCATTCAATGGCAGATCTATTTGTGTTCCTGACTTATGTAGGTCTGTGCTGGTATGTGTTCATAGCTTTGTTCCCCTTTTATTTTTTGGTTCTTTCTTGCTCAGAACCCATACAGGTAGGGTGTCTCCTGTAAGTGGTCTGTCACTTAGTCTCTGCTATATAATCTGCCCCAAAATACAAGTTCTTAACCCTTTACCTGAAATCTTCAGGGATAGATATGTTTTTGAATTCATTTTTTAAAATTTTATGAAAATACCTCATATACACATTACATAATACTTCAGAATCTGAGGCAGGACTCACTCATCAAATACTTTTAAATTTCTGATTAGTCAGATCCAGTGGGATAAATAATTGAATGTAGGTTCATGTCAGCTCCGTTTGCCACCAAATGTTTTTGTAAAATCTTTATTTTTCAAACTTCTTAGATTTTGAAGATGGATAATGTAAAATAGACCTGTAGAGTAATGATTTGGAAGAATTATGAAATTATTTAAAATGATTATCAAGTTCCCTAATAAATATGCATTATAGCAGATACCACCTTGATTCTTCTGACTGGTGTTAGATTATTAGCATTTATGCTTGAGTGCTTTAACTTTTCCTCTATGTGCTGATTTCCATTCTTTTTAACAGCCTAATGGAAAATGTCTCTCAAGAGATGTTTGTTAGTTGTGCAATGCTGAATCTTCACCCTTCTTAACCACATTCCCTAAGCATGGAGATCTTTAAGTGTTGACTTTTTTCTTTATAAGCGTTCTTTCCTTGACTCTCTTGAGTGTCTAGCTTTCTGACTCTTATTTCAAGAGTCATTATCAGAAGTTGCCTTTTCATAAAATTTCTTATTCCATTCTTGTGCCTTCTGAAATAATATTTTTATAATTTTTGCATCAGGCAGTTAAATATTTATGATCAGCAGCTTTAAGTAATATAATTGTACTAGAGGCCCAGTGCATGAAATTCATGCATGGGGGTGGGGGGCGAGGTGTCCCTCAGCCCAGCCTGCACCCTCTCCAATCTGGAAACCCTTGAGGGATGTCCGATTGCACATTTAGGCCCGATCCCGGTAAGATTGGGCCTAAACAGGCAGTTGGATATCTCTCTCGCAGTCCAGGACTGCTGGCTCTCAACTGCTAACCTGCCTGCCTTCCTGATTGCCCCTAACCACTTCTGCCTGCCGGCCTGATTGATGCCTAATTGCTCCCCTGCCAGCCTGTTTGCCCCTAACTGCCCTCCCCTGCAGGCATGGGTCCCCCACAACTGCCCTTCCCTGCAGGCCCGGTCACACCCAACTTGCAGGCTTGATAACCCCAGCTGCCTTCCCTTGCAGGCCTGGTCACTCCCAACTGCCCTCCCCTGCTGGCCTGATTGCCTACAACTGCCCTCCCTTATAGGTCTGGTCCCTCTCCTGCTGGCTATCTTGTGGTGACAATCTTATGTCCACATGGGGACAGGATCTTTGACCACATGGAGGCAGCTCTCTTGTGTGTTGGAGTGATGGTCAATCTGCGTATTACTCTTTTTTTTTAGATAGGATAGAGGCCTGGTGCACAGGTGGGGGCCAGCTGGTTTGCCCTGAAGGGTGTCCCAAATGAGGGTGGGGGTTCCCTTGTGGTGTAGGGCAGCCTGGGCGAAGGGCCTGTGGTGGTTTGCAAGCTAGCCATGCCCCCTGGTGACCCAAGTGGAGGCCCTGGTATCTGAGATTTATTTTTCTTCTACAATTGAAATTTTGTAGCCTGGAGCAGAGCCAAGCCTTCTGTTTGCTCCTTGGTGGCAGCCATTTCTGTTGGATTTATTTATCTTCTATAATTGAAACTTCGTAGCCTTAAGCGGAGGCTTGGGCTGGCCAGGGTAGGTGGAAAGCTTGGCTTCCTCAATCTCTGGGTGCAACTCAAGCCTCCTCCTCTCTCCAGCTCTGTGACTGCTGTCATTATCTTTTATAATTGAAACTTTGTAGCATTGAGTGGAGGCCTGAGCTGGCAAGGGCAGGCAGAAAGCTTGGCTTCCTCTATTGCCAGGGAAACCCAAGCCTCCCTCCTGTCCTCTGTGATCACAGCCATCTTGGTTGGGCTTATTTGTATATTTGCTCCTGATTGGCTGGTGGGAGGGGCTTGTGGGTATAGCAGAGGTATGGTCAGTTTGCACATTACTCTTTTATTAGATAGGATATTACTTACATATACATTTTTAGTGTCATTTAGAAGTTTCAGGAGAATGTCAGTAGGCTACTGTACTAGTAAATCTCTCACATTGACTTTTAAGTGATTTATACTGTGGAGTTTGTCTCCTTAGTACTTTCAGGTTGTTCTTTTTATAAATTTTATGTGAATTTCATAGAAGTCTTTCTTCCTGGTCCCCTTGTGATTAGTCTGCTGTGATTTTGTTCCTAGGTACAAAATTATTTCAAATTTTATTAAATTTAGATTTTATTTTTGGAAGTGATCGAACAGATTGAATTTTAAATGATAGTTTTAAGGTTTCTTAAAAAGCAGTGACACAGTAGTTATATGCTCAGTGACCAGGTAAGTCTATATTTCAATTGACAGTTTGCTGTTTATACTTTAAATCAAACTTTCTTAACTAGCATGAGGTTCTAGTTTATTGTTCACATATTATTATATGGGAATTGAGTTGTATGGTTTATCTAATGAAATTAAATTGATTTTGCTTGTTGATGACAACATTTTGCAATTATCTCATCAAGGACTATAATCAGGAAAGTGCTGAAGATTGGAGAGAAAAATATGGTGAGATATTTTGATGCCTTCTAATATGAAGGCAGGGTTAGCATGGGACTACCACCTTTAGTCTAGAAATAAATAATTTACAGTAAGATATCTAGAAATATGTCACTTGTAGAATCTAAGAAAACTTTGGAAAGAAGATAAGATAGTGTTAGTGTGTCTGCCAGATAATGCAAATTTTGAATGATTCTCTTCTATTATTGCTGTAGTGCCAAAGGTTCTTTCCCCATAGTTGGAGTTACATAATACACTATGACAGTGTTAAAGTAAATTAAATATCTGGCTTGAGAGTGATTTTTTTAAGTGGTTTATATTGGGGTGGGGATAATTGACATTTATATAGAGAGATAGATTTCTTGGTTGTTGTTTTTTTTTCTAGTTTCTTGCATACTTAGTCCTCTTGCTCTTTTCCTCATTGTCCATCCTGTCTTCTGAAATTGCTAACATAAAGCTAAAAAAACTCAGATCAGTTCAGAGCATACACTAAAGAGATATGGCATATTTCAAAGTCTTCCATTCTTCTGAACCAGATTTTTTCCCTTCTAAATGTAGATTAATAAAGCACACACCACAAGAAGAACAAGGGAAATAATTTTAATTAAGGTTTCCTGTTCTTGAGAAAGTGAGGGAGGGCTTCAAGCCCATCTTGGACTTCATAACACTTCACAACTTTGTAGTAAAAGAAGCATTTTAAATAGAGCCTTTGGACTTACATATTTCATCCTTAATAGGAAAGTAGCATTATTTGATAATTTTTTTTTTTTTTGGCAAAAATTCTGTGTGCAATTGGGCTACTTTTTACACTGAGACATGTCTGGGTGTAAGTTTTTGTGGGTTTTTTTGTAGGTATTTAATATATACTCAGTATTTTAGGTAGTTGAACAATTTGTGTTTGTTTTTTCTTCAAAACGTCTTCTTTATCTCTTGTAACATCATGTTTGCATTCTCTAGTGTTTTGTATCTTTTGTAATCATTTTATTGGATTGTAGAGTAGAATGTCTTTCCCAGGACCAATATTATGTCTTCAACTGTTTTGAAAGTAGAAAGTGGCTTTGTTTTGTTGTTTTTCTGTTTTTGCCTCGTATATGATGGCTCACTAGCATGAAGACATGTAGCACCAATAAAAAGTTGTTTTCTCTTCATTTCACCTAATAATCTTACACAAGATATATTTCAGTCGTTGACAAAGTGAATATTTGGTAGTTCTGTCTTTACCAACAAAACAGCCTTATTTTACTACATTAACTTTGAAGGTCTTTTTATTTGTGAAAATCAGCCTGTTTATGTACTGTGTGTTCCTCCAAAGTTACAGAGTTTTATCATTGAAGAAATGAAATTTTCTTTCAGTAAATGAAAATTACATTTTGATTGAACATCATTCCTTATGCAGTCACCCATAAATATAATGTGTTTTACTATCTTTTCAGAAAATGGCTACAGATGTGATTTCTGAATTGACTAGAAAATAAAACGTCTTTAATGTTTTAAGTAAAACAGATGGTATTTTTGTTTTAGGCAAATCTATCTGAGAGTGAAATCAACTTAATTAGTGGCAAGACTCTTGGGGTCAGCCAAATTATGTACAATTTGTGTGTTTATTTCTTTTTTTGCTCTAGTATCAAAAGTTTTAGAGTAGCTGGAAAGCAATATTTATCCTTTTTATTGACTTGATATTTTTTGTTATGTACTGGAAATACTTGAGTTTTTAATCCTATTTTGTTTATAAATGTGATAAAATTACATGTTGATTCTACTTTAGTTATGCTTGTGCCTTAGAAATGCTTTTCCCATTTGGAGAAAGTCCTGAAATATGTAGTTATACTTTTGAGGGTTAACACTTTATAGTATTGAATTACATTTGTAGCTATAAATTCTAATAACATTGATGATACTCTTGTTTCTACATCATTGAGCGCTGGGCAGATATCAGGTGCCTGGAGAGGCACATACTGTGAAGCAAGCCCTGGACTGAGAGTCAGGGGGGCATTCTAGTCCCACTTCATCACTAACCAGCCTCATGTTTTTGAAACTTGATTTCATTTGCTATATATCTTGGGAAAGAGGAGGTTAAAGTAGCTAGTTCCCAGGGTCATGTCCAAGTGAAATTTTATTTTCTTATTCATTAAAACATAAATCATTTATAATGCATTAATCTGGATAAACACCAGGAAAGGAACTTTGGGGTAGAAAACTCAACTCTAGAAAACAACAAATTTGTCTAATAACTGGGACATAGGAAACAATTTTCCAAAATATCAGCACTATTGCAAGAGGAAGACTTGTATAGCAATTCCCCTTCTATCACCTCTTATAAAAAGTCTCTTTTGCCATGTAAGGTTACATATTTATAGGTTCTGGGGATTAGTATGTGGACATCTTGGGTGGATAATTATTCTACCTATCATATCAAACCTAAAGTTTATATTTCCAATGGGTAAGTGGATAATTAATTGAGAAACATCAGGATAAATCTATGTAGATATTCCTTAAGCACCTCAGATTTAAGAAGTCTCAACATGGATTTATCACCTTCATCTTGAAACCTCCTCTCACTGCCTTTCAATCTTGGTAAGGGCACCACCATCATTAACCCACTCTAACTGGAAACCAGGACTTACAGAAGACTTTTCTTTTCTAGTTTACCCCATCCAGTCTTATCCAAGAAATAAAAAATTCTATTGATAAGATACTCTACCTATTTCTCAAATTTATTCTTTTTGTATTTCTTCCACTCTCTAATTTAGATCTTAACTTTACTTACCTGAGCTGTTGTAGCTATCTACTTGATTTTTCTACTTTGAGTCTTGACTTCTTAAATTCATCCTCCACCTGGCAACTAGATATACATATTAAAAATGAAAATATGTTCATATTAACCCCATTCCCCATAACCTATATAAATAATAAGGTCTAAGCTCCTTGCAATGACCTAAACTATCTTATAATACGAAATTTATTTTCCTTTCTGGTTCTACATATTGGCATTTTAGAGGTGTACTTCACTATGTAGATTCTAGTGGTTTTGGATAGTTTGTATGTTCTATAAATAACATCATTTTTCTAAAATCTGCATTTGTTCTTGTAAGCGCTGTACCTAAAGTATTTTTCTACCTTGCATGTCATTGCATGTCATAGCTCCTGGCCAGTTGGCTGGTTGGCCGGTCACTTGGGCTTTTTTATATACAGATTTTTTACCTCATTAATGATCCCTTTATTTTCTCATCTTTCTCCCAACAAAAGGATTTCAGTGGGAATTTTTTAAAAATCTTTACCCAAGGATATGGTTGTTTGATTTTTAGAGAGAGAGAGAGAGAGAGACAGAGAGAGATGAGAAACATCAATTGGTTGCCCCCATTGGTACATGGGACAGTGCTCCAACTAACTTGACTAAGGGGTTCAGTTTTGTTAATATCTTTTATTTAGGTTTATATATCTCTTATTTTAAAAAAAGCACCTAAGGCAATTCAGTGATCTAGGTTAATTTAAACATTCACTCCACTATTCAGTATGATTCATGTACCATGGTCCCTGGTGAGGGTGCCAGGAGTTGTTTTTTTGTTTTTTTGTTTTTTTTAAAGGACAGGAGAGAAATTAATTTCTATTGAGATTCTACTTAGTGCCCAGGCTGGGCTATGTGATTTTTCTAAACATTTTATTATTTAACCCTAATAACTATTTTGTCTCCTGATAGTGGGGATATTAGGTTTGGAGAAATAAAATAACTTATCCAAAGCCTCTCAATTTCTAAGTGCCATGCTGGGGTTTTGAGCTTGAATATGTCTGACTTCAGAGTCTAAGAGTCACAGAACTGAGTGTGATTGTTGAAGATCTAATATATCTCAAAGAGGCCCCTTTGTTCTCATATTTTGACCCCCCCAATGGCTAATATGGTAAGGATTATGTTTTAAACCTAGAAAATAGGTGGGTTGTATTAAAAGGACTTCAAATTTTTATAAACATATAACTCCAAATATATATATCCATATTCAGAATACTACACAAAGATTATTCTTAATTATTTTTTATTTTTCAATACATTTTATTAGTTTTTAGAGAGAGAAAAAAAGAGAGGGAGAGAGAGAAACATCCATCTGCTGCCTCCTGTATGCCCCCACTGGGGCATGTGCCCTTACCAGGAATTGAACCTGTGACCCCTTGGTACATGGGACTATGCCTCAACCAACTGAAACACGCCAGCCAGAGCTACAGTTGTCTTTCTTAATATGACATGATTTATTTCTATGAATGAGGGAATTGTGAATATGAGCATCTTGATAGAATCTTCAAGGATAGAACCATATGAACAGTGGAATTCTTTATCCTTCTTTCATAAAATGATTCCCAGCTTGACATGACTACAGATGGCCTTTTGTTTTCTCCATTCCTTTTTTCCTAATCAAAAGTAGATCATTTTATGCCCTCTTAATTTGATGGACAGGTAACATACAAGTGCTTTGTCTTCATGTGGTGAGAGTTGTTCTTTGATATAGAGAATTGAGACAATTGCTGGTAACCCCAAGTGGTTGGGGCTTAGTGTCATAATGAAAACTAGGAGTTTGGATGTGACTTGATGACAGATGAGAAGTAGGAAGCTAATGCAAATGTGGGAGGATTTGGGGGAAGAGTTCTGAACTTTCTATACAGTTGCTTCCAAGGTAAAGTAGAAATTATTCTCATTACTTTGAGGCATGGATGCATAGAACAGAATAACAGATCTCAGTATATGGGAGAACTTAACCTAAGATTATATATGCATAAAACATGGACACAGAAAATAGGGTGGGGAAGGCCTGGGGTGATGCAGAGTGTTGGGAGTAAGGAGGGAAAAATGGGGGACAACAATAAAAATATTCTCATTTTTAGGGTATGACTTTTATTAGTGTGGATCAAACATTAATTTTCAGTAAATGAGCATGATATTATAAGATATTAAAACCATTGGTTTTATTCACAACTAAAGAGCTTAAAAAGGCTCATGTTTGGACATACTGGTGATATAACAAATATTTGGTTACCAAACATAATAATGACAGTGAAATTTAATTGTTTTATGATGGTGTACTTATTTCCAAAGGAAATATAATTCATATATAATCATGCTTCTTCTATACTTAAAATATACACAGATAGAAGTTTGTGTAAAAGATAAATTTGTGCCGTGATACACTTGAAAAGCACGCTGTGAATCTCCAATTATGTTAAAAAATTATTTTCTTAGTGCAGCATTATGCTCATTATATACTCTACACATTTAGCTTTTGAATAGATTCCTGGCATGATAATTACATAATCATTCAGTACAGTAGAAACATCATTATGGTCAAATACTAATTAGCTACTAAAATGAAACAAAACAGAACCTAGTTCACAGCTTATTATAAAAAATGATTTAATATTGTGCAAAACCAAATGTATGGTTAAAGTTATTATTTGCTTTAAATCTGAGTCATTTCTGTTTTTCCCACGGGAAAGAATCAGTGTTCTGGATGCTTGTTACCTAATTTATTGCTTGGGCACATGTTACATTTTATTTTCAGAATCTTTATGACCAATTCTGTGTATTAGAATATCCAAAGAACTTGCCAGGGAATTCTAGGCTTAGTACCAGGGTGTGCCTCAGGACTACTGCACAATTAGAAGACTGGCTGGAGTCTGGGAACATGGGGTTCAGTAGTAAATTACTCCTTTCAAGGATGCTGATTTGAACATCTTTGTTGCTGAGGATGAGTGATCCTCAGCTATTTTTTCTTCCCCAGTGCACCTTAGGAACAGAGTATCATCGTCTTAGTAACAGTTAATCTTGCCCATTGTGATTCTCCAGTGTGTTCCTGATAGGAGAATAACCAGGTGCAATGTAAGCTCTGTTATAGAGCAATGGAAGGGTGCAAAGAGGTTGATAGATCCCTTAGGTAAGTCAGTTAAACATACCCTTCAAGGGGGATATTACCCTCACTCTTTGTGGATAAAACAGGATTTATCTAGTATTAGGAGGCTCCAATGGTCTTTGTAAATATGTTTCAACTCAATGGCTTCTACTGCTCTTCTATGTATGTAAGGATTCTCGATTATTTCAGAATATTATTTTAATCATATATGACAAACACTTTATAAGTTAAACACTTTACAGATTTTCTTTATCTTCATGTTTTCCTGTTGCTTTTGCTTTACTTTTGGCCACTATAGGTATTAATTTAATTTCTTAATGAATGGTTTGTAATGCAGTTGAAACATACAGAATACATATGTAGGATAAAGGAATACTGCTAGGCTTTCTGTGCACTGCCTAAATTATGCTAGCTTGGTTCTACCACCTTCATTGTAGCTGCCAATTCTCCGAGAGAAAAGCAGTGCTATCTAATATTATTTTTGCATTCTTGCAATTAAAAAATTATATAGGAAAATATTTCAGATCATGAAAATAATCACTAATGAATCAGTGAGTTATAGTATTGGTCAGACATGGTCTTTGCAATATCCTTTTATTTAATTGAAGATAAATATACAAATTGGTTAAAGTTGAAATCATAAATCTTGCGAACGCTTCAGAACTCATGAAATCTGTGATATGATGGTCTAGAACATTTCTACTCAGAGGAAAAGCCATAGAACAGTGAATATCTGGCCAAGTCATGCTAATGAGAAAACTTAAGATGTTAGGTTCTTCAACTGAGAATCACTGGAATATCGAAGAATGGAGAGAAGACTTTAGGAAAAATGATGAAGTCCTTGCCGTTTTAAAAAACAAATATAACTATGTTTTAAGATCATCCTGTAAGAATAAATGTTACCGGAAGGATGCCATAATGTGCTAGTATAAAAACGGTTGGAAAAAGTCTGACCAAAACCCCACTCAGTTCATTTTTTTTCCATTCTAAAAATAACACTAGTGGCAAATATTGCCTAAAATTATTCAATAGTTTTTATTTTCCTTTCTCTAGATAAGTCCCAATCAAATACTTTGCCACTATTTATTATAAAATTTTATCCCCTATTTTAAGTGAATTAACTTCAAATGCCTTTATTTCAGAACTAAGTCTCTTGGATTTAAAATATATGTATGAATTATGTGATTCCGCATGTATAATCATACATTTTTGCTGTTTTAGTGGTCTAAAATGAATGTCAGAATTTTAGTTGAAACTGATTATGGTTAAATTGCAAATAATTTATATATTTCTTTAACTGCTAGATTAGGCAGGGATCAAGATATTAGATGTATAGAGCTAATTCTTTGAGACAGATCATATGTATATCAGTCATTTTCTGGGACATGAAAATAACTTTAATACAATCCTATTAATGGCTTCTATTTGTATATCATTTTATTCTGAGAAAGTGAACCATTGTTTCATTACCCTTTGTATTGTGCACTATTTGTTGTGATGAAATTGCATGTTCTCCAAAAGTTTCACCAAAATATTCTATGTAATTTCTCCGCATGTTGACTCTATGCGTATCTGTGAGATGAGATCTTACAAATAGCATTAAAGAACTGCAAGTATTTTGAGTCCACAATAGTGAAGCAACTGTTTTTGCAGGTATCTTGTGATCTATAATCCTTCAGAGCAAGAACGAACCTCACTGGTCTCAGTCTGTGTGAGTTCCCCCACAGTAAAAGTGTCCTCTGCTTCGGGGAAGCCTGTGAAAATTCAAATGAGTGCAGTTTGGAATACAGCCAGTACTATTTCACAAACAGCCTATGAGGTATGTTTCTGCCACAGAACTTAAAAGCATCATTAAAAAGGTATGGCCAGTTTATATATATATGTATGTATGTGTATATACATATGTATATATATACACACATACATACACATGACACCTAGAGCTGTCCAGTCATTGTGTGTGAAGTGGTTAAAGTTGTACTTACCAGGAGGTTTAACCGGCCATAAAATTACACAAGGAAAATAAATTCTGTGTTTCCCAAAATATTAATACATTTGTTATTATGTATATTCTGTGTTACTGTTAGTACATATTAACATGTATATTGTATATCTTTGTAAGTATGTATATTGTAACTTTTTCCTGAAGTAATCATTACCTACAGAATATGGATTTTTTTTGTCTAACTCAGTTTAATGACAATTACACATATTGAAATTGAGATAAATACCACCCTTCTACATAACTTTGGGTACTTTCAATTTTTTATTGCAAAGAGAGACATATATCATGAAATAATTATTTCCTAAAATAAGTAAGATGCTTCTTCTTCAAAACATAATTAGGGAAAATCTGGACCAGCTAACAGACATGGAGGGGGATTTCTTAAAATAAGCCATATGAAACTGAACTCCAATGTCATTAGTAAGGTTGAAATTTTGGAGTCTGGAGTATAGTTTTAACTGTTACTTCTGAAAACACAGCCATAAATAAGGAACTCAAAGAGATTTACTTCCATTTGTCAAAAGCCATTGTTGGTTGCTCTAATAAACTAAGAATCCTTTAAGTAGAAATGAAAAGTTTGATACAAGTTTTGGTAAGATGTTACAGGAAACACAGGAAACACCCCATCTAGAAAATAGAACAGTAGTTCCTAGAAGGTTTTTTGCACCTTCTAAAACCTTGTTCCGTGTCTGCTAGATCCCAGGCATTGGGTGGCTGATGTTAGCTGAACTAATACGCTCAATATTTAGATTATTACATTGCCCATTTTTCTGTTTAATTTACTAAAATATAGTATTGTAAAAAGATTCCTGGTAATTAGGAAAAAATCATTATTTGTAGTAAGCCTTTATTTTTATGGGGAATTTTTCCCTCCGAACCTTTATGAACACTATAAGACAGTTTTGAATAGTCACATGATTTCAATTATTCGATGAAAACAGTATCTTTGATAGTTCTACTAATTTAAAGTTATTAGAATACCTGGATAAACTGAGATATTGATACTCTACCCTTGAGCTATCAGAACATATTTATAGAATTAGTTTTTTTACAAGTATAAATGTGTTTTCTTTCAATAGAGTACATTTTTCTTTAATAAATTATGTCTTCTGTCTTTTAAAGGTCTCTTTTCTAGCACAGATGCCACCATTGGGACTGCAAGTGTATACACTTTTGGAATCATCAAATTCATATCCACATGTAGCTGAGTATGTCCTGTATAATGGTAACATAGAAAATAAAAGCATTTTCAATGTGAAGAATATGAAAAACGCTGAAGAAATAACTCTGGAGAACTCTTTTATTAAGCTTCAGTTTGGTCAGTCTGGGCTTATGGAGGTATGTTCTGAATAGTTTTGAAATTCATAGAAGGCTTATTTTATTCAAAAGAGAAACAATCTTTGCAAGTACTCTGAGAGAAAAGGTGAATGAGCTCTATGAACCTTCTTCTTGTGGTCTTAGTGACCACTTGCTCTCTCACAAGTATAGTTTGTGGCTGGTGCTCCTTTGCGAACTGTTTGTAACTGGTCCACAAAAGTGTAGAAGTGACTGTTTAGAAACGTTTATGGAAAATTTGAAAAGAATTTGACAGTCAATTTATGCCTACTGAGTCTATAAAAGATTTGAGTATGTGTTTGGTATATTACTTTAAATTTAATTTCCTAGTAATTCACTTTTATTGTACTTTACAAAAATATTGGTTCATGCATATTGGAAATAAAAAATACGCCTGCTCCTTCACTATAAAGGATTGGAGAAGCACTGGTCTCAGTGTTTTAATTTGTTTATCTCTTTCTTTGCAAAAGTGTGTTCTGACTTTTTGTTCCTATTGTGAAGGTTTTTAATCCTAAGGTTAAGTATAACATTTTGAATGTTCATCCAAGAATTGTATTAGAGACTATTAGCATTTTTTAATCTACCTTAGATAACTTATTAAATTGATATGTATGTAGAACCAAATACAACATCATTAATATTTTATACTGAGTTGCCTTTAAATTTTTTCTCCTTAGGAAATGATAAATAAAGAAGATGGTGAAACTCATAAGGTAAAAGTACAATTTTCATGGTATGGAACCACAAGTAAAAAGGACAAAAGTGGTGCTTACCTCTTCTTGCCCGATGGAGAAGCCAAAGTAAGTACTGGTGAGCTGAGTTATTCTAGAAAAATAGCTTGGCCACTGGGTCATATGTCTTCATAACTTTTAATACTTTAAAAAAAAAATAACACCCTTTTCTCCACCCTTCACTGAAAAGGTAATATATGCAAATTTTGACACACATTTAAAATACAGAAAACTCCCTTTTCATATATATTACACAATTTTCTCAATGTGCTATTTAATTGGTTAATTTTTATTTTATTTTTTTTATTAAGGTACTTTTTAATTTTTGTGTAGTCACTTCTGTTTTTTTGTTTGTTTGTTTGTTTTTTGTGTTTTGTTTTTTTTAGATTTCCTTCCTTTGCTTTTACACTTACACAGGCTTTCTCCACTTCAAGATAAGTTAAATATTCTCCATATTTTGTTGCCTAGGAACCTATCTCCTGAAAATGTCACTTTTGTTCTATAATTTAGAAAAGCCTGCTAACTGAAATCAAATATAAATTTTAAAGGATTGTGTAGGTCATACTAAATATTCTAGTTTTCTTTTTGTTTTTTTTTTTTAGTTTTTTAAATTAGGAATTAAAGGTAAGGTACAGCTTACAGTAGGCATTCCAAATTTTGCAGTGGGCTTATGTTTTCTCATCAGCTTTTGTCATTGAATAGGCATTTTGCTTTGACTGTCTTATACTTAAAAAATAAGTATATAAATATGTATACACACATTTTTTGATAGCTCAATTGATGCTTCTTTCTTTTCAGATATAACCCACTGAATTAATAATTATTCAAAGTGTGTATTCATTGTATATTCATATGTCTGTGCTATGAAATATGCATGGAACATAGTAACTAATTTATTTAAAATAATTTTATTTTTAAATAACTCGAATATTAGATAGAAAGATAAAGAAAACTATCTTATGGTTAAAAGATAAAATAAAAGCATATGGGGGGAAAGAGGCAGCTGGGTATATCAGAAAAAAAAGCAGTGGCCCAGAAATCATTGTCCCAGATTTCAGCCCTTCCATTAATTTCTAGCTTTGTGTTCATTAGGTAAAACATTATATTAATTTCAGAACATTTTTCTGTAGCCAAAGAGGTAAATTTGGAAGAAAATTACATAGTTCTGAAAATCGTATGCTACTTAAGTAGTTCACATTGCAAGCCTTGCTTCTTATACTATTGTTAAACTTTCTAAGATGTTTAATACTTAAGAAAATATAACTCTTTATGAATGCTTTAAATTTGTTCACATAAGTTACGTGTATTAGTCCCATATTTTCTTGAATGTAGATTCTAAGTAATGAAAACTAAATCAGTGGGGCTTCTTCAAGTTTGTAAGTTTGCTTTATATTCAGCTAGCTCTTTCAAGAAAAAGGGCAGTGTATTTTTAGAGTAGGAAACCTAACTGTGATTAAACTGTGTTTCTGAATCTTGCTTCCTGTTTGTTTAGATGACTCCCTGTGGTCATCCTTGCCACCTGCCTGACCCTAGAACATTAGGGGGGCATGGTCATAATAAATGTTTGCCTGGGAAAATGTCACTGCTGCAGAATGAGCACTTTATCTAATAAATAACATATGGACAAGAGAGAAGGACTTTAATCAGAAATTTTTATGGCTGGGAGGAATGTTTATAAATCTAGACCAATCAAGTTGTAACATTTTTATTTCTATTTTCAGTAATTATTGTATAACGAAAATTAATTTTATAGCAAATGCATATTACACTTTGTAAGGTTTTCACTTAAAATTGCAAATATCAGGTGATATGAATTTGCCATTTTGGAAGCTATAATAAATATTTCTTGGAAAAGTTAAAAGCCAAAATATTTTTCTAAAAATGTCATTTTCTTTTCAGCCTTATGTTTACACAACCCAACCCCTTGTCAGAGTACAACGTGGAAGGTTTTATTCAGATGTAACTTGCTTTTTTGAACATGTTACCCATAGTGTCCGACTGTACAACATACAGGGTAAGAAAACAGAGAAATGCATTGAATCCTTGCTTTCCTTGTGTTGTATTTAATAAATTAGAAGTTGGGTTTTAAAAATGGACTAAATGACATCATCTTGACATCATACTTACTGTATGATTTAAAATATAATATTTAGATAATTAGATAATAAAAAATGGTAAAACATTTAACTCTACCCTACATATACATGTTCTTTTTTTCTGTATATCTTATCTTTCCTACCATCACATTTGTCTTAGTTATAAGCTCAGTTTTATTTCTAAGATCTAAAAAGAGTGTAGCTTATTTTATTTTTATTTTATAGAAGGGAAATTATGTCAGCTATGGCTTTCAATTAATGGGTCCCTGATACACACACACACACACACACACACACACACACACACACAGCCTTAAATGTAGAATGTATTGCAATAGCATGCATCACTGGAATTTAACTTTAAATAATATTCTAAACTAATTCTCTTTCTTCACTACTCTTCAGCTATTAGAGTATAAGATCAGGCAATTGTTTATTACTTTTAGGATAGTGTTAAGAAGCATATTTATTAACTAAGTGATAGAAATAGCTTTTGATCCCTTTAGGAACTTAACTGTGGACATTAGCATTAATCTTTCCATAGGACCTAGATGGAGTTGTAGTTCCCAAACATTCTCAGAATTATATTATGTGATATCATGTTGATTGATTTTTAATTCAGTGTTTTTAGGGTAGAGTACTTTTCCAACCACAGATTTCATCCTAGTAGTCATGCCATTTACTACTTATCAACTCTCTTAAAAAAAGACCTCATGAAAATACCACTTTAAATTTTTCTTTGCTGTTAAGCTAAGCTTCAAAAAGCTAGAAAGGAAAAATACTTTCTCTTGAGACTTCATACAGGTAGACAATAAAGCATTATATAAAATAGCGATAAAATGTATAGGCAGGCATTGTTTACTTTTTAAGTATCATGGGGAAGCAGAAAGGCATGCAATGTTCAGGGACTCTCTTAGTTGAAGTTTAATTTTCTAATTTCAGTGTCTAAATTTAATTTTGCTTTTTAAACAGATTTTTAATATCTATTTTATTTTTTCCATCACCATTTATCCCCTCTATGCCTTCTCCCACTCTCCTCCCTCCTGCAATCACCACACTCATGTCCATGTCCATCAGTTCTCTCTTTTTTTTTCTTTTTTGCTCAATCCTCCCACCTCCCGAACACCTCCAACCCCCACCATCAGAGGGCTTGCCTTTTATTAGAATTTCAGGTATTAACAAAGTTTCCCATGTGATATAATGAGATATGTTTTCAGAATAACTCATGCTTCATAGGTTACATCAAGAACTAACAGGTCTTCTAGAAGGTGGGAAAATTTATACTAGACACTAACTTTGTGTCCTAAATGTTTTCTACAGTTATCTGCAATTACTTTGCTGCCTACAAGAAAGTCTGTAGTTCTGAAATAATCTTTTCCCAAAACCTCTAGTAAGTCAGAAATAATATTTATAACCATCCCTTTGTACTTTTATATAAGCTATTATTTAACATCTTCTAGAGCTCTAAAACTACATTTTCAGCTACCGCCAAAAGTTTCACATCCTGGGTACAAAATAGCATTATCATACAGGAGATATACATACCTGCTTTTAAATTTCCTTAAAACTTTTTTTTTTTTAATGGAAAAGTCCTTTCTTGAATATAACCTGGTGCACACTGATGCAGGCTTGTATCATCCAGCTTGGTTTACCTCTGTTTTGCATCAGTTCTATTTAGGGATAGGCTGTATCTCAGAGTGAATGCTGAAGCAGCACATCAGAAAATTCCAACTTCTCAATCAAGTGTATTTGCTTACTTGCTTTGCTTTTGTTTCTGTGACCTTCACTACAACATCTTAGTTTTTTGAGTTGTTCAGGGGATCTGGATCTCAAATAGAGGGTTGTTTCTGTATGTTAGAGGGCCTGCTTTTGCTGCTATGGTCACTTGCTATCTTGCTTCAGTGATCACTTGAGAAGTTAATAGGCTCTGATTTGTCTGTGTACTTATTCCAAGGACCAGTCCTTAGAACTGAGTGTTTGTATTTTCTCATCTCCCCATCTCTTCCTGTTCCCCAGCTGGGCAGCTGGAAATGCCCAGCAGCTGAGGAAGGAAGCTGAGTAGGAGGGAAGGGATTTTAACTGGCTCCTGGCCCTCCATGGTGTCAGTGTTGGCTCTCTGAATAAGGCACTTAAAGTATTAACATAACAATAATAATAATAATAAATAAATATGCAGACCTCAGATTGCCTCTGGGTGTCTCAATGGTTGGAATAAATTTGAACTGAAACATTTTCCCTCCCCCGATACTTTATTTTTGTGGCTTGAAAGCAGAAAGCCTCCAAAGTTTGCAGGAAATGACAAATAAGTAAGTTAGTATAATATGAAGTTAACATAACTATGCCTCTCAAGATCAGTTTCACTATACTTGCCTGGATTGAAATCTGAAAAACCCTGAGCATTTTTTCCCCAACATGACGGTCGTTGGTGGGAGATGGAGCTACCAGATCACTAAAATACTTTCTTGCAAACTGTATACTCCTCCATGTTTGTATTTGAACCTGTCTCTACAAGTCTCCCTCCTGGAAAAAATAAGCCCAATTGTGGAAACATAATACCTTTCTCAGCTTTTGTGATCCATTTCCCTGTCCTTTTCTTCCATATGTCTTTGCAGGAGGGCTCAGGTGATCTGATCCTGACACATTGGGTTTCAATCAGATCACTAATTAAGACCTACAACAGAGATGTGAAGTCTTCAGGGTGGGCAACTCTCTAGGTGTTCAAACTACCTGAAAGGGATTTGATTATGCTGCTCCAAAGCAAATGTATAAACAAATACTTGAAAGCTCTTCTGTGTTTTAAACTTTGGCCTCATGTAAACCAGGCAGCTGTGCCATTGATCAAAATACATAGACAGAATAAGGCTTTTCATTTTGGGTACAAAGAAAACTTCAGCCAACTTCCATGCTTTCATAGATGGGTTTTTGCCTAATAGTTTTTCAGTTAACAAAAGTATATATCCTCAAATTTAACTTATTTAACTATTTCTGAATATATGTTAATTTTGCCTCCTTTAAACTCAACAGATGCAGTTATTTGGATAAGTATTAATGAGTATATCCTGTTTGTTGTTAGTACCAAATCTATGATCCAGAAAGAAATGGGGGTTGGATAGAGAGAATCTATTACTGTTTTATGATTACATACCATAATTGTATTAGTTTACTAAACCAGTTAATTACACAAAAGTCATTATCTCATCAATAAGGATAAAGAAATTGCCACAGAAAATGAGTTAAAATTATGGGTTTTCTATCTTTATTAAGTGTCAAATTCAGCTTACTTGAAGTGTTCTTTTAAAAGACTAAAGTAATGAGAACCTGACTAAATGTCTTTACACTTCTTAATCTCTTTCTTACTTATTCTTTGGCTCCTCTTCCCAAAGTAACTTTTGTCCAAAGTAAGCTTCAGGAGAAAACAAAATCAAACAACCCTTTCCAAATTATATAAACTAGTAGAGGCCCGGTGCATGAAATCAGCCCAGCCTGCACCCTCTCCACTCTGGGACCCCTCAAGGGATGTCCAACTGCCCATTTAGTCCCAATCCCTCTCACAATCCAGGACTGCTGACTCCCAACTGTTGCCTGCTTGCCTGCCTGATTGCCCCTAACTGCTTCTGCCTGCCAGCCTGATCACCTCTTAACCACTCCCCTGCCAGCTTGATCGATGCCTAACTACTCCCTTCCTGGCCCGATTGTCCCTAACTGCCCTCCCCTGCTGGCCTGGTCAACCCTAACTGCCCTTCCTTGCCAGCCTGGTTGCCCCTAACTGCCCTGTACTACAGGCCTGGGTCCCCTCCAACCTCCCTCCCCTGCTGGCCTGGTCCCTTCCAACTGCCCTCCCCTGCTGGCCTTATCGCCCACAGCTGCCCTCCCCTGCCAGCCATCTTGTGGTGGCCATCTTGTGATGGCCATCTTGTGTCCACATGGGACAGTCATCTTTGACTACATGGGGGTGGCCAACTTGTGTGTTGGAGTGATGGTCAATTTGCATATTACTCTTATTGATAGAATAGAAGCCTAGTACATGAAATTCGTGCATGGGTATGGTCCCTAGGCCTGGCCAGTGATCAGGGCCCATCTGTGGGGCAACCATCGGAGCAATAGGGGGCCCTGCTGGCACCCATCTTGGCTGGTCTGGAGCCTGCAGGCTGGGGGCAGCTCCTGCATTGAGCATCTACCACTGGTGGTCACTGTGCATCATAGTGACCAGTTGTTCCACCAGTTGTTCCGCTCTTCAGTCGATTTGCATATTACTCTTTTATTATATAGGATATAAGACTCACTTTCTATAACTATAGGAAGATGAGGATGTCAGTTAGATATAAGATTTATTACTGATTTGGAAACAAACTGAAGTGAGAGGGGGTTTGGTTTCAACCCGCCTGCTGATTTTGTTTTTAGTTTATTATTTAACTTTAATTTTTCTATTTATGTTCTCTGGATGATGGAAATAATAAGAGGCATGGTTTAAAGTCTTTTTCTTAACATCACCAAAGTTATTAAAAAACGCTGTGTTTTTCTTTTCATTATCATTTAGACATTACATTCAAAAGGTTTTTAGAAGTAGTAAATTAGAGGAAACCCACTAGCATTTAAAGCTCCAAAAGATCAGAGTGGTTTTAGAGATTCCTAATGAAACATAATGCTTTGCCTTATGTCAGGTTAAATAAGAAATCTACCTCACAGAGACTACAATTTTAATGAATACCTTTTTGGAACTATTTCATTATTTCTAAAAGATTATTTAGTTTATAGCAAATAACATTTTTCCAGAGGAAAATATGGGAGAGGTGGGGTTCATTTTTCTTGTAGTGTAATTATATTCCATTAAATTGAAGCTTTAAATGTTACTAAATAGGATACTTTAGCTTTTGTTGTTAATCATAGATTGGAAGGTAGAAAATGACAGAAGCAGAAGCCCCTGTGTCCCCTTGTTTTATATTTGATATTGTACCATCACAAAAAGTACATTCCTTGTGGTGACACAGTGATCAGTAAGTGACATTTGCTAGCTATGGCTTCATTTGTCTTCAGAACTGTAATTATTAGACTTTGGTGCCCTAGTTTTCTGACATCAACAGCCACTTTGAAGAATTATGTTGCTATGGGTTACCAATGTGTCATGTACATTTTCAGTGGCACAACGTTTAGGTTCTAGATTTTTTATAATATGTACCTTCAGGATTTATTTTCTCCCCCCAGGACTGTGTTCTCCTATGTAGGTGTGTGTTTGTGAGGGAGTGAGTCAGTCAGTATGTTTCACCCTTTATGAGAAGTATCTTAAATAACAATACTTTTGCCTACTTTCCTCCAACATATTATAAGGGTATTATATGTAATGGATCTTGCAAAATGAAAGCAACTAGCCTGAAGGTAAAATGTAATGAACTGCCATCAAAAGGTATGGAAGAAAAATCTTTCCTTAGGTGAAATGACTTGTATTTTCCTTGCGTGGGCATATTTAGCAAAGAGAGGTTGCTTAGTTTTTTTCTATTTTGAATATATAACCAAAATGAATTCTAATATGACCCTTGACTTTTAGAGAATCAAAATGAACTTTATCTATTAAGAAGATAAGAGAATCACATTGGAATTAGAGATCTGAATCCTTAGTTTTATCGCCACGCAACATACAGACCTCATTACTTAAACTGTAGAAAGATTAGATGACCAATTAAGGAGAACCATCTAAGAGTCTTCACAAAACTTAGTGTCACATAAAGGCTCTCTGTTGCTTGACCTCTGCTTCTAAATTCATCTTCTGAGGTAATTTGAATCTGGGGTCCCATCCCTTGGGTCTTCCAACTTGTAAACAGGTTTCAAAGCTTCACTGAAGTTCTTATTTCCATAAAAAAATTGATGAGGATATTAAAATGGTTTGCAATCAATTTCTCATTTTTTCCCCCTGGACTACATTCCATATTTAGTTTGATTTAAGAGTAAAAAGCATTCAGTAAGTTATGGCTAGGCAGGCTTAGGTAATTAAGACATTTTTGGAATATCATGCAATTGACTGCTAAGGATTTTTTTTCTGTTAATTGGAAGTTTTAAAAATTGAAATAAGTTGCTATGTGTTGAATGTGATTATTCCCTACAGGCATGAAAGAGAAGGTTATTTTTAAGGAACTAGAAGCACTTTCTAGTTACACAAATTCAGAACTCAGAGGTTATCTTGGGGACTGTTTAACAGCAGCTGCTGCATTGAAGGCACATCCTCTTAGCAAGGAAATAGCATCCCCCACCAATGTGTACTAACTCAGAAGGGCCCAGGAAAGGGACACCCTGGGGAAGTACAGGGTTAGTATTTCAGGTTCTGAAGTCAGCCCTCCTGCAATTTAATTCCAGTTCTCATCCCATGGGGATGCTTATCAGCTGTATTATGGTCTTGTACAGATTATTAACTAGCCTTGATTTCATTATTCTGACAATAACAAAGTTACCTCATAGGAGTGTTGGAGAAATAACTGAGTTAACATAAAATTTGCTACTCACTAAGTGTTCTATCTCTTTAAGAGAATGTGTGACCAGATGAGTTAGACAACAAGTGTTACAAGAGAGTCATTGTTGAGGGTTAGGAAAGTTGAGGAAGATTTTTGATAAGGAATTGAATTGTAAAGATGCTAGGTCTTAGAGAAATGTCAGTTGAATGGGCAAAAAGGAGGAAGACTATCATGAAGCATGAAGTGGGATTGGTTAGATGAAATTCCCATGTCCTTATAAGAATTTGAAGAACTCTGTTATGTATTTTTTAAGTTGACACCTAGTTTTTCTTTATACTTCAATATTTTTCAAAATGTCTTTTTCAGTCTTCACTGGAGTTAATTAAGGTGGATGAGAGGTATGCTATTGCTGCCTTTTGTTTTGTTTTGTTTCTGTGAGTGAAAATGTGGTAACAAGAAAAGGAAGAACCCATGCCTCCCTGGCAGGCCCATTTCAGACAGATCATCTTGTGGGAATTTATGGAAGCTATCCTTCTTGACAAAGTACCTTGGGAAGGACCTTGTTTGGGAGAACAGGAAGTAGGCGAGTTCAGAATGATTGTCAGAGTGTTTGAGGACATACTATCCTGATTATTCCAGCATTCTTCTCACCCTTGTCCTAGGCCAACCCAAGTCTGGATTGTGGGGAAGGTATAGAAATCTCTGGGGTTGTGAGCTGTTTTATTTACCTCCCAAGAAAAGGCTTCAGTTAGACCTGTCTCTTGAATTTAAAGAAATGTAACCAAATGCAGATATTTCCTCTAAACCAGAGTTTCCAAAAACCCCATTGTTTCTTAAAATCAGTGATTACTAGAAAAAACAAAGGTGGCTTCCCACCTTTTTTGTAGTGTATTTCTTAATTATTAGGCCTTCAAATATGTCATACTTAATTGTTATAACTTTTCACTAAAATTTGCAAAATATGAAAATTCTATACCTTTCCTATTATGTACTTACTTTTATATGATTGTTGGAATTATTGAAATGAAAAGCTTAAAATATGTTGACTAGTGTCTAGCTATTGCAAGTAGGTCAGTAGTAGTGATGGTTATTTATCCAGGGCTTTATAAATAAAACAAACTGATCCATCATAATTTTCTTAAACTTGAGACTTAGAATGAAATTTGCTAAAATTTGTATTCATGAAAGCAGATGTTGAAATTTTCACTTGTGGAGAAATAATCAATGTGAATATTTACAGACTTGGAAATCAGTAGGTATCTCAGAGGATAAATTAGATCTTATAATGGATAATAAGTTGACTAAGTCAACATGGAGAAAAAGGTCATCTAATTGTGGGAATTATTACCATTTTTATTCTTGGTACTTTCAGATAAGAGTACAATATTTTAAAATATGTTCATGATATTTGATTTTTAGAAACATTTTTATGTTGACCTACTTAATTTATCATTTTTCTGAAATTATTTTTCAAGTATATGTGCTGAAACTAAGCATTAATAACACAAGTGTCAACTCCCAGGTAAGTTAGATAAGTTCACAAAACTGTCACAAAAGTAAATACATAGTTGGGAAAAATGTTTTTATATTTTTGATGATTTAAATACAAAGCAATATTCTCTCAAAGTTGAAGGGAGGATATTTAAAATTAGAGCACCTATTTTTTTTGCTACCAATTGTCCTATTTCTGCTATAAAGTGATGATGGCTCAGTCACCTCTGTTCAGACTAAGGTTTGAAGAAAAGGGATTATGAAAACAATTAGATAGATAGCAAGGTTCCATTTTTTCTAAGAGCCCACATTTCTTTTTTATCCTCACCCAAGGGCATGCTTAGAAAGAGGAAAGGAAGGAGAGGAAAAGAGAGAAAGAATGAGAGAGAGACATTAGAAGAAAACATGGATCAGCTGCCTCCTGCACATGCCCCATCTGGAGATCAAACCCAAATCCATGCATGTGTGCTGACCAGGAATTAAACCAGCAACCCTTCAGTGCACAGGGTGATGCTCAACTAACTGAGCCACTCCAGCCAGACCCAAGAGCCCACATTTTAAGAACACTTACTAAAGACCTTATTTTCAATCTTAGTTGTTTTTTCTAAGGACTTATTTTACATCTTAATGTCTAATTCCTGTTGAACTTTATTTGAAGATTGTAACACCTCTCTTAACAGTTGTTTCTCATCATTACTTTTCATTTTCTTATATGAGTGTGGGCCACTTGCTGTTATAATTTCATCTTGATCTAATGACTTGTCCCAATTACACTTTTAGTGCCTCTAAAATAGTATTTGATTCTTGCTTGGGTGTGAGTAAGGCTCTCTTTTGCTCTGTGTTTTTCCCAAACTGCTGCCTCTCACTGTTATAACGGTGAAGATGGAGTCTGATTTATCAGGTATATTCCTTGGTAAGTGTACTTTGTATTTCAAATTGCTAGAGTAAGGTGATCTGGAGAGGTTGAGAGGATTAGATCAACTGAGATTCTACAATTGTACGTTGAATTAGGCTCTTCAGATAGATTTTATAATAACGTGACAGTAAACAGTAGATTGTGCAGAGGAAATGACACCTAGGATCCTCCGAAGGCCATCAGTTGCAGTGCAGAGCCCTCACCTCAGACTTTCCATCTGCATTTCCTTTCCTAGTCATTTTCACCCTCACTGATGTTTCCTCCGCCTCTTCTTTCAAATATAGGGTGTATATTCGAGTTGTCCTCCAGTTTTTCTCTTCCCTAGCAAAATACCCTTTTTGGTTTCCTTAAGACTGCTGCTAAGCAACCAAGTCAGGAAAGTGATGGTCTTTCTTTTCTGTCTGCCCCTTCCTGAGCCACCCAGTAGAGATGTCTCTAAAGGGACCAAGATCATTTTGAGAGTAACTCAAAGATCCTGAGGCTGTTGCCCCCTAACGCATGTTTCCTATGATAGGGCCTAGCCTGACCCTGACTCAACCCCTTGTCTACTTAGTTTCATTTTTATTCCCTCCTTCTTAGAAATATTCTTTTAAAAATGCTTCAAAATTATTTTTTGTATATAAATACAAATAATATATATGTACTAGAGGCCCATGCACTGGGGGGAAGAGGGTGTATCCCTCAGTCCAGCCTATACCCTCCCCAATCTGGGGCCCCTTGGGGGATGTCCTATTGCTGGTTTAGGCCAATCCCATAGGCAGTCGGACATCCCTCTCACAATCCAGGACTGCTGGCTCCCCACAGCTTGCCTGCCTGCCAGCCTGATCACCGCCTAACCACTCCCCTGCCTGCCTGATCGATGCCTAACTGCTCCTCTGCTGGTCCCGTCGCCCCAACTGCCCTCCACTGCTGGCCTGGTTACCCCCAACTGCCCTCCCCTGCAGGCCCTGTCGTCCCCAACTGCCCTCCCCTGTCAGCCATCTTTTGGTGGTTATCTTGTGTTCATATGGGAACGGCCATCTTTGACCACATGAGGGTGACCATCCTGTACAAGCGCTTGATGGTCAATTTGTATATTGTCTCTTTATTATATAGGATACTCTAGACAAAAATTTCACACATTACAGATCTAAGGCCACATTCTGTGCCTGGAATCTGTCCCTGGCCTCTGTCCACTGCTTAGGAGAGATAATACCTGTCCTTTCCTGTGTTCTCTCTCTCTCTCTCTCTCTCTCTCTCTCTCTCTCTCTCTCAACACACACATACCTATAAAAAAATATATAGTAAATTTTGCAGACCTTGACTTAATGGACTTCGGATTTAATGAACAAAATTTTGAATCTATATATATGTGAAAATTAACACTGTTAATTTTAAAGTGCTTTTAATCAAGACTTGCTTATAATTAACAGGTTATTTTTTGTTATTAATTCACTGTTATTTTTAGCAAATTTTAGTGAGTAGGCCATATGTTGGAAAAAAAACGTGGAAATTTTGCTGACATAAATATTACATAAATATTTATGCAAATAAAAACCTACTTTATTAACACATAATCATACTGCATCTCCAAAGGTAATTAATTAGTTTCTGTTGTTGTGTGGCATGACTTACTGCAGCATTTTAAACATGTGCCCATCAATGTACCCACATGCTCTAAGCCTAGTCCCAGCCGTGTGTATTTGTTTACTCATGGTGATTGGTGAATGCATGCATTTACTAGACCTATTCAGTATAAATTTAAAATCACAATAATACAGGTAAAAAAACTTTTCTGTGAAGTTAAACTTTTCAAACATACTTAATTTTTATTACACAAACATGTCTACATACATAAAAACATGTAAACTAACTAATTTGTCAATTTTTTAACATAGGTATTCAGAAAATCTTTATTATATAATGGACTTCAGCCTTAACAGACACACCCTTGCCTGAAATAGTCTGTTATATCGAGGTTTTACTATATTGTGTTTCTGTCTGTTTTCAGCGTAAAGTTTATCATACTCTACAAGTACTGCATTAGTCTTTTTCATCAGATCTTTCTTGGTCAGGACAGAGCTACCTCATTCTTTTCATTTCCCATGTCAGCTAATTTCTGCATGACAAGTGAGTCAGCACCTACCACATGCCCAAAACCTTATTAAAAACTGGAATGCAAAGACGGTGTGTAGAACAGTCTGTGTTTGTGAGAAGCCAGCAGGCTCTAGCGGGGGAGGAGAAAGTTGAGGGAAGACTCGTCTGCATCTGTTATAGCTGTTCACCGATGGACTGACTCTGTTCTTACTTGACATTGCTTATGTTAATAAGGATAAATAACCTTCATTCTCTCTTTTCTAAGGCATAATGTGAAGCATTAACAGGAACAGGGAACTTTTTTTTTTTAACCTGGAAATGGCATCTTCCTGTCACCTCCATGGACTACTCTTATAAAGTAGTTACCGTTTCCTTTCCCAGGATTGAAGCCCTAGCCATTCATGCTCAGGTAGAACTACTTTGCTTAAAATACCTTTTGCTGCCACATTCTGCAAAGACCCAGAAGGCCACTGGAACCACTGGGTCTGTACCCCTGCTTCCCAGGAAGTTCTCACCTAGGTCCTCTGAGCTGCTTTTGGAATGGCCTGGTATGTACTCTTTAGGGAATTCTTGACACAATAAGAAAAGTTGGCAACCCTCTCCCTCACACATATTTTTAAAAAAAATAATAATAAATTATCTTTGAAAACTCAGGCGTACATCTTTGCTTTTATTACTATGACAGGTTTTATTTGGTTTATTCATGTACATATAATAAATTTGATCTTATTTTAAAAGTCTGTTTGGGTATAGAATTCATATTAATGTCTTGCTGAATTTTGAATGGATATAGATGCTCCTTTTAAAGGAGCTTTAAGGACTTGTTGCCACAACAGAATCTGAGCATAATACTGAGCTTGAGAAATATGATTTTCTCAACAGAAATAATTTATTATTGCTAGAGGTGATGTGGAATTAATTTTTTTCTGAAGCGTGTTTTCTGTAAATTTTTTCTAGAGATACATGACTTGAAATTAATGACACTCGCCTTTGTTAAGACCTTATTTCATTTTTTTTTTTGTATTCTGTTGATCCCTGAGAGAATATCCAATCTAGAGAGGAGAACACATAAAGCAGTGCTAAAAACCCTACAAATGTGCCCAGTAGATAGAGTTTACTTGCCACCTTCTGTTTCCCCAGTGCTACATGAGTACTGTCCTCCCTGGTGCTGCTTTTAATGTTGGGAGCATTTTTGGTTCATTGTAGAAGCTTGCCTATTAAAATTCAATATATAATTCATTTGGTTTTTTGAACAATATTATGGCTAATCTAAGCATACTGAAATGAAATTTGTATTTACAGTAATACATTTCTGAGTTCAAAGAAGATACTGATATTCTATCATCACTGTATGTGGTTTTATTTAACTTCCCAATAGTAGTGGAGATATGTCTTGGCAGGTTCTTCTAGTAATTCTCAGAAGGAAATACGTATGTATATTTCACTGGCAGAGGTTAATGGTTCAGACTGTGTCCATAAAGCAGGGGGAAAAGGCACCCCTTTTCCCCACTCATGTAGACCATATGCATAATAGCTTTATAATCATGGTAAGGAACTGAAGTTAACTCTCACCGAGATTATTGAGTTGGAAGAGCAGCATCTACCCAAAAAGAACTTTGAACTTCTGAAAATCATTAGTCCGTTTAGGATTTTCACCGCATTATTTAGGCTTTATAATTTCTAGTTTATTTTCACATAAATCTATAATTCCTGGACCAGTTGCATTTCACTATTTTCCACAAATCTGAAAGATTCAAATTTCTTTATTTTTTATTTTTTAATGTTTATTGTTCAGTTTATTAATTACATTGTTCTCCCTTTTCTCCCCCTGTAGCTCCTCTCCACCTGGTACCAATCCTACCCTCCCCCCTCACCTCCCCCCCACTGTCCTCTCCCATAGGTGCATGATTTTTGTACAGTCTCTTGCTGCACTTCCCACACCCCTTTTTTCCCCAAGAATTGTCAGTCCATTCCCTCTCTATGTCCATGATTCTGTTATATTCACCACTTTATCATGTTCATCAGATTATCAATTCACTTGATTTTTATGTTAATTTGTTGATAGATGTGTATTTGTTGTTCATAATGTATATTTTTACCTTTTTCTTCTTCCTCTTCTTAAAGAATATCTTTCAGCATTTCATATAATATTGGTTTGGCGGTGATGAACTCCTTTAGCTTTTTCTTATCTGCGAAGCACTTTATCTGACCTTCAATTCTGAATGATAGCTTTGCTGGATAGAGTAATCTTGGTTGTAGGTTCTTGCTATTCATCACTTTGAATATTTCTTGCCACTCCTGTCTGGCCTGCATCGTTTCTATTGAGAAATCCGCTGACAATTGTATGAGTGCTCCCTTGCAGGTAACTAACTGTTTTTCTCTTGCTGCTTTTAATATTTTCTCTTTGTCTTTTACTCTTGGCATTTTAATTATGATGTGTCGTGGTGTGGTCCTCTTTAGATTCCTATATTTTGGGGTTCTGTGCACTTCTTGGGCTTTTAAGTCAATTTCTTTCACCAGGTAGGGGAAGTTTTCAGTCACTATTTCTTCAAATAGGTTTTCATTGTCTTGCTCTCTCTCTTTTTCTGGCACCCCTGTAATTCGGACGTTGGTATGCTTGAGGTTGTCCCAGAGGCCCCTTACACTATCTTCAATTTTTTGGATTCTTTTTGCTTCTTGCTTTCCTGGCTGAGTGGATTTTGCTTCTTTGTATTTCAAATCTTTGACTTGGTTCTTGCCGTCCTCTGGATTGCTGTTAGGTCTTTGTATAATATTTTTTTATTTCAGTCAGTGCATGCTTAATTTCTAGTTGGTCATTTTTCATATCCTCGTAGGTCTCGTTCATTCCCTCATAGGTCTTGTTCATTTCCTTGTTGGTCTCATTAAGTTCATCGGCCTTTTCTAGGAGCCTCTTGAAAAACCTTATTACTGTGCTTTTGAACTCTATGTCTAGTCATTTTTTTTCCTTCATTTCTTTCACACCTGATTTCTTTCCCTTTCTCTGCATCGTGGCTGCTTTCCTGAGTTGGTCCATTAGCTTTGTGTGGTAGATGTCTTCTAAGGGACAGTGGCTCAGCCTCCCCAGTTACCTGAGGTGGATACTCTTACTGCAACACTTTATGGGTTGTACAGTATTGTTGAAGTTAAGCCCAGATTATTGTTGTTAGCCCTAGGAGGATTTGACTTCCAGGCCAATTGACTGTGAGCATAAGCTGTGTTCAGGTTGGATGGGTGGAGTCTCCGGTCTGAACAGGCAGCGTCAGCTCCACCCTATGCAACACCAGGGTCTCTGTGCCGGGTAGTAATGGCTGCAAGCACCTCTGAGAAAACCCACTGCCAATCTCCACCCGCTGCCAGACAACTCAGCCTCTCCTGAATGAGTCTGCATACCCAAAGTCTCGCCCAGGGTTGTAATACAAAGCAGTCTGGTGGTCTCCCGAACGAGGGAGGAAGTCACAAGTCCTTTCTGCATGGTCACACACTTCTGTTCCCAAGTTTATGTGCAAACTGCTGTTCCCAAGTTTACGCGCACTCTCGATAAGCTCGCCCTCTCCACAAGCTCGCCCTCTTCACGAGGCGAGAGTGTTTCAGTGTGCCCTCCCACTGTCCAGTTTCACCCCGTATGAGTGTGGGCTCCCCGTTCCTCGCCTGGAACTGGGGAATCAGTGCAGTGGGATGCCTTTGTCTCCCCCGTTCGAGAAAACCAGCCAGGTTTGCAACCGCCCGCCTTCTCCGCTGGTGCGGGCGCACGGCTCCTAACCTCTGACTCCATGCGTATCTTCAACGCTGCCCTTCCGCCGCTCCTCTGAGTCACAGTGTCCTATCTTTACTTTTATTCGTGGAGTTTTCACTCAGCCAGCTTTCCGGTGATTCTGGAAGATGTTTGTTCTGTCGTTAAGTTGTAGTTTTGGAATTGTTGTGTGGGGCAGCAAGATAGGTGTTGTATCTATGCCGCCATCTTGGTTCCTCCCTCAGGTCATATCCAGATTCAAATTTCTTTTTGTTCACTATTCCCTGTCACCTTCTGTAAGCTCTGGAGATTCTTCTTGGCTCCTAGAAAAAGTCTTCATTACTCCCTTCTTTTCCTCCCCATTTTTCTTACACAGCCCTCTTTGTGTAATGAGTGCTGTCTGTTAGCAGAGTGGCAGATTGTGTGAGGAGTAGGGAGAAACAGGTAATGAATAACAACTGCAGGCAAGTAAGTGTCTTGGAATCTCAAAAAACAGCTGTATGAAATAAGATAGGGTCAGTCTTTCTTCTTTTGATCACTTTCCTTCTTTCAAGATCCTGTAATATCTCACACACAGTTTTGTATTAAGAGTGTTGTGTTTCTTCATAACTCCTCCCTGCATCTCTGTAATAGAACCAAGGCTTCACTGAGGACCTGACAAGCAGTTAGGGCAGCATGATAGAAATTAGTAAACACTTTAGGCTTAATAAAAAGGCTGATACATCTAGGACTTCCTCAAGCTGTCCTCTGTTTTGTATAACAAAGGGCACACTGAATCACTCAAAAACAAGGGATCCTAAGACACCAAACTCAATTAAAATTGCTTTAAATTCTGGGGAGTTCTCTAGATTATACTCTAAAGTAGTAATATGGAAATATCAGTTCTAGCTCTAAATCATGTCTCTTTTCCTTGATATGATCACGGACACCAATACACTGTCTCTTGAACCAACAGAGTATAAATTTCACCGCTCATAATTTCCAGTATGTGAGGAGAGAAAGGTGAAGAAGTAGGCTCAAATGACTCTATTGGGGAACAGTGGTACAGACAGAGGTGGACTGGCCTGGAATGGAGCTGACCTTTTCTCATTTAATGTCCTCTTTTCCCCTCTAGAACTCATTGGAGAATAATTTGCAGGTTATATTTCATCTACATTTATCTCCACCAACCTCTTCACCTTTCTGTTAAGTTGTATGTGTCCCTGAATGAATGTTATCTACCATGCAATAATTAAAAAAAGAAAAAGGTGAATTGTGACACTATTTAGCATATGAGAGTTGGTAAAGATAGCTTAAAAAAAAAAAACAGGAAAATATATGAACTTTGAAGGAGTTCTGGAGAGTATATTTAAAAAGAGTGGGCAATAATTTTTTTTCTATTGTGTATATTGTTTTAAATTTAGGGATAGAAGGACAGTCTGTGGAAGTTTCCAATATTGTGGACATCCGAAAAGAATATAACCGTGAGATTGCAATGAGAATTTCTTCTAACATAAACAGCCAAAATAGATTTTATACAGACCTAAATGGATACCAGGTAATTTCTCTTTAAAGTGTCTAAATAACGGTTATGTGCGTGCATAATTTGTATGTATGGTAATGGCCAGTTAATTTTGCATCCTTTCAAAAATAGGCTTAAGGTCACAAATTATTTTTGAAATAAAATATTTTTAACAGATACTTGTATGTTCTTTATTAATGAGATTTTCAAAATTTCGACAACTAACTAACTGATAGAGTATTTTATAAATCATCTATTTCTAAGAATTTATTTTTTTCAAAGGAAGATTGGGTAACAATTATGCATGTTAAATAACATGGTGCCAAAGTATATATGATTTTAATACAAAGGAAACATCGTTAAGGATTGATGGATTACGTTTTTTTTTTCTCATAAGAAATTGGCCTATGCATATTTAGGTTATTATATATATATATTTTTAAAATGTATAACCTAATAAAAAATTAAGTTTTCTTTTAGGACGACTTGTCCCTTCTCTTTTAAGAAGACTTGTCCCTATCTCTTTATTTCTTAATACATATACATATGTGCACATAGACATATGAATACAAATGTATCTACTTAGAAATGTGAGTAGATATGTATTTAATCAAAAATTTTTTGAAACAGTAATGAGAAAATTGATTCATAACATTTTTCAGATTGTCAGTTCTCTAATTTAATAAAACTCTTTTATTACCTAAATCTCTGTACTCAGAGTCAATGGGTGTGACATATATCTTTGAAATAAAACTATTAAAAACATTAACGTGTTTTTGAGACATTAACATTTTAGAAAGTTCTGGCTATAAATAGAAATAATTCCACAACAAATGCTTTTACTTTGTCTGATTTTCAATTCAAATGAGTGGACAGAATTGTGATAATTTTCTCTTTTACAATTTCCTGCAAAAGTTAAATTTAAACCTTTTCCAAAGCATAAAAATTGCAACATACATTTTGAATTAACATGTTAATTTTACTACAGCTGTTGGTTTTCAATGAAGCCCCTACTTTATGATGATTCATTTTCTTTGTATACAAAAGAAAGGCTTTTCTTAAAATCTTCAGAAGTAATTATTTGTATATGTTGGGTGTATAAATGAATGAAAAAAATTTACTAAAAATGAATAAATTTTCTTTTTAAAGATTGAGCATTTGAATAAATAGGACAATATCATTTTTAAGTCTATAATCTAAATATTTCTGCTTTTAAAATAAGCTCTTTTTTAACCTTTGGAAAAACAGATACTTAGGCAAGACTAGAAATCCAGATCTACAGCTGGGGAGTGAGGGTAACAGCCACACAGTTGTGAGTTTTAAATGCCCTTTTTATTAAAAGTATGTGAATTAGCCTGGCCAGTGTGGCTCAGTGATTGAGGATCTATCTATGAACCAGGAAGTCACGGTTCAATTCCCAGTTGGGACACATGCCTGCCTAGTTGTGGGCTCGGTCCCCAGTTGGGGAGTGGAGGAGGCAGCAGATCATTGATTCTCTCTTGTCATTGATGTTTCTCTCTTTCTTTCCCTCTCCATTCCTCTCTGAAATCAATAAAAGTATATATATACACATATATATTTTTTTAAAGTATATGACTTATTTGGAATGGGAAGATCACGATTAAAAAGGAAAAATGGAGAATTCTTTTGAGCTAGCTTTTTATTTTACCTTTTTATAGTTGTTTCTCTACTAGTTTGTGAATTCCATGAAACTGTGATAAAAATTACCCCAAGCTGGATGGCTTAAAACAACAGGAATTATTCCCTCACAGTTTGGAACACTGGTGCTAAATCAAGGTGTCAGCAGGGCCACCTTCCTCCAGATGCTTTGGGGAAATAGCCTTTCTTGTCTCTTCTAGCTTCTGGTAAATTCAGGCCACCCTTGATACACTTTGCCTTGTAAACACACCACTTCAATCTGTGTCTTTACTGTCACATGCTGTCTCCTTGTGTTTCTATATGTGTCCTTCTGTGTCCTGATTTTCCTCTTCTTATAAGAATACCAATCAATGGATTAGAACCTACCCTAATCCGGTGCAACTTGATTATATCAGCAGGGAACCTATTTCAAAATAAAATCACATTTATAGGTTCTGGGTGAACATGAATTTGTGAAGGCACTATTAAATACAACCAGTAAACTGAAAGATACATTGCAGAGTTGTGGAGATTAAAGGTTTTATCTGTGAAATTCCCAGCACTGTGCCTGGCATTAATGGGTTCTCAATACATGTTCACTATTATGTTAACTTCTTTGCTTTAGTTTCATGTCAAATTTTTATGAGTTTAAAAGAAGAGATGACATTTTATGTGGTGTGAATAAGTTTCCCTATAACAGAATCTCTGTGTTTGATGTCTTCTCCTATTGTTTGAGTGAGTCTCCTTGCCCCAGACTGGCTTAGTGCACTGTCAGTCTCTCTCAGAAACTAAAGTTGGGGTTGTATTTCACTCATTCAGATACTAGACAAAGAAAAATTAGAATTTGGGACTATCTACATTGAAACCAAACAGAAAGTATGCATTGAATAGTTTATAACCATAAATGTGCATTTGATTATTATAATGTAATATGTTAGAGGATTTGATGAGGAGGTCTGGGATACTTATTAAAATGGATTTTAGAAGAATCACAAGATATTTCTTGAAAGGGGATAAAAAGCTATTATGTTTAGCATTCATTACAAAAGCAGTATGTTAGATTTAGATAAAAAATGAATACTTAATACCCTTATAATTTGTATGCAAATATTGGAGAGCTAGAAGACTTTTGTTAAGGATATTTATTCTGAATTTAAATAGGAATGCCAATTTTAAAAATCTGGACAAGTTCTAAGTCTCTTAAAAATTGTTTTCTGAAATCCTTGTGATTTTTTTATATTGTTTTGAAGAATGTTTCAAGTTTTAAATTAGCTCTAACCTTGAACAAGAAAGGAAGCTGTTCCTTTTTCTCTTTGGAAGAAAAGGCATCTGTAGTCTATACTAATTTGTAAAAGTTCCTATGTAAATATCACTCAATTAAAAAAAAAAGATAATTGTATGGTCTTATAGATTCAACCTAGAATGACAATGAGCAAGTTGCCTCTTCAAGCAAATGTGTATCCGATGACCACAATGGCTTATATCCAGGATACTCAGCACCGCTTGACCCTGCTCTCTGCTCAGTCTTTAGGTGTATCGAGTTTGGAAAGTGGTATGTATTGTTTAGATTCTTTTTTGCTCTTCTAAGTTTCAGTTCCAAGTGTATGACTTTTTTGCCAGTCACATGTATTAATTATCAACTCCACTTACCATGTTTCTTTGGAGAACTAGACTATTCATTTTGGGTTTTGAGAGAATAACATAAAATGATGGATTTCTTAGGTTAAGAACAAAGACCTAAACTTCTATGAAACTGATTGTTTTTCAAGATAATTTACCTCACCTGATAGCCCATTGTTTGCAGAATGGGCTGTTGTGATTAAATTGATGCAAAAACTCCAACTATAGATAACTTACTCAGTTCTAAAGCTGGGAGGTTACAGTCCAAATTTAGGTCCTCCTCTGAATTACATTCTTTTGCATCACCCCCCACAAAAAAGAAGGGAGTAGAAATGATACAGATAGGGATATATAAAGGTAACAGACATGACTTTAATGATTCCAAAGGAGAGAATGAGATAGAGAAAGAAAAC
The DNA here is from genome assembly GCA_027563665.1 of Antrozous pallidus. Taxonomy (NCBI): domain Eukaryota; kingdom Metazoa; phylum Chordata; class Mammalia; order Chiroptera; family Vespertilionidae; genus Antrozous; species Antrozous pallidus. The sequence goes on from CM050512.1 coordinate 67,778,178, forward strand.
AGTAGTAGATACTGATTAATTTTTGAAAAGTTTCAATTGAGACACTTTTGTCTTTTATGGTACATATTTTTAATTATCATTTATCGGTTATCAGTTGAAAAGAGTTGCTAAGTGTCTTAAGGAGCTAGGCAAATAAATGAGTTTAGATGCCTGGTGTATTCTTTGACACTTTTTATATTAGGCATATACATACATTCTATACTTCCACAGACAAAAAGTACTACTTCTCATTTTTCTTGTGGCCTGTACTATACAAAATCATGCAGTCATCCCAAAAAGATGACATGAAGTTATAAAAATAATAATGGTCTCACGTCAGGGATTCGGTCTGGATGCTGAGACATGAGCAACCTGTAGCAACCCCATGTGCAGTGGGGCAGCCACTGCATAGTGCTAGTACATTATGTCCATGGGGTGAGGGGCCCAGTATTGCCAAATGCTTCAGTTTATAAAGAGCCCAGAAATCTGGACTTTAATGTGAAGACTAGAGGCCCAGTGCATGAAATTTGTGCACGGGTAGGGTCCCTAGGCCTGGCCATTGATCAGAGCTGATCAGGTTTCCCTCCTCCTCCTTCCCTAGGCACTTTTCTCCCCACTTCCCCGCCTCCTCCTTCCCTTGCTCCCTCGGTGCCCTACTGCCACTGCTGGTCGCCCGCCAAGTTTCATGCCACTCCCTGGTGGTCACTGCATGTCATAGTGAGCAATCAAACTCCCAGGAGACACTTTGCACATTAGCCTTTTATATATGTAGATGCCCAATCTAAATGTTGACTTAATTTTTTCCAATATCAGAACATAAAACATCTTTGTGCCAGATGTGACTCTTGACCCACCCATTTTTAAATCTGCCTTAAATTCTCAAAGGTGGGCTCTAAACAAGGTCGATTCATTAGGACTCAAGCAATAATGAGCCACGAGTCTTCTCTCACTTCCCTCTTCTGCCCCTGCCATAGACACCCAGATACCTTGCTGCTTGAATAGCTACAGACATAAAAACTATTTAAACTAATGTGTCACTTATTATATGGACTAACATTTCCTGGCAGGGAGAAGAATTAGTAATTGCCAAGAGATGGATGTACTAATTTGGGTGTGAAGTGATCAAACTCTAATTGTCCTCATAGGCCTGGAGCCAATTAGTCCCAGTGCCTGAAGAGAGGTTCTAGACTAGATAGTTGTCTTCTAAAATATGGAGGAGTGACAACCAAACATTTGGTCAGTTTATCTACTGGATACCCAAACTAAGAAAGAAAGAGTTGGTTTGACTATGTAAGAGTAATAGTTATTAAAATATTTTATGTATATTCAGCTCTTTTATGCTAAATGATCATTTAATAAGTAACAAATGTGAATGAATGGATGAATAAACTTTAGGGTTCCTTTTTTTTTTTTAGTATAATCTTAAATATATAATATGACTGGATTTTTTTTTTTAATTTTGATACTCATAACCTAACCATTAGCTTACAGTTTAAATTAGAGGAGGTGTGAAATTATTGCACAGCAAATGAAGAAACCACTGTGACCCCTCTTGGAGCTAGAGGAGATAGGAGAATGGTAAAGATGCTAACATAATCTTGGAGGGAAGGGGGTTCATGGTAGGAGTTACCAAATCCCAGGGCTTCTTCAGGGATTAACACATATTAAGTAACCTAAATATTTCAAGTCCTAGTTATATCCTACCCATCTGTATTTGTTTTATTACTCCCTGTGTACTGTGCATTTTGAAATGAGCCCCATAAACATTTTTAAATTCCAGATGGTGACACTAAAAATTTTGAAGGCTTAATTTACTCTTTAGTTTTTGAATTTTAGATTAATACTTCTTTAAAGTTTTAATTTTTATCTGTTTTAAAATTTCTTATCAGATATTACTAGACATCAAAGAAATATAATCATGTTTTTAAATTGGCTACCTGAAGCCATTATTTGGAGAAAGTTGTATAGATTTGTCTCCTTGACTAAAGGAGAAACTTAAATCAAGACTGTGCCTGGGAGTCAGAGATTTGGAGCTGCGCGCGAGCAGAAAGGGCAGGCGGCTGCAAACTTGGCTGGTTTTCTCAAACTGGGAGGGAGACAAAGGCATCCCACTGCACTGATTCCCCAATTCTGGGTGAGGTCCAGGGAACTCACACTCATTCGGGATAAAATTGGACAGTAAAGAGGAAGCATGCTGAAACTCAGGCGCTGCAGAGGTCCCTGAGCTTGTGGAGAGGGCATGTAAACTTGGGAACTACAGAAGTGTGCGAGCACACAGAGAGGACTTGTGACTTGCTCTCTCGTTCGGGAGAAGGAAAAAAAAGAAAGAAGGGAAACTAGCGGTCTGCATTGTTTTACAACCTTGGGTGAGACTATGGGTGTGCAGACTCATTTGAGGAGAGGCTGAATTGTCCAGCAGCAGGTAGAGCTCAGTGGCAGCTTTCTCTCAGATGTGCTTGCAGCCATTACAGCCAGGCACAGAGCCCCAGGTGCCGCATAGGGTGGAGCTGACAGGAAATCAAGGCTGCCTGTTCAGCCTGGAGATTCTGCCCATCCAGCCTGAGCACAACAGCTCTCACAATGTAAACACAGCTGATCTTCACAGCCAGTTGGCTGGGAGGTCAAACCCTCCTAGTGCTACCAACAATAATCTATACTTAACTACAACAAGACTGTGCAACCCATAAAGGGCTGCACAAAGAGTATCTATCCACCTCAGGTAACTGGGGAGGCTGAGCCACTCTTCCCTAGAGGACATCTACCACATAAAGCTAATGGGCCAGTTCAGGAAAGCAGCCATAATGCAGAGAAAGGGAAAGAAATCAGGTGTGAAAGAAATGGAGGGAAAAAAAAAACAAAAAACGACTGGACATAGAGTTCAAAACCATGGTTATAAGGTTTTTCAAGAGGCTCCTAGAAAAGGCCGATGAACTTAATGAGACCTTCAAGGATATGAACGAGACCTTCGAGGATATGATGAGACCCTTGAGGATATGAACGAGACCCTCAAGGATATGTAAAAGGACCAACTAGAAATTTAAGCATACACTGACTGAAATTAAAAAATATTATACAAAGACCTAATAGCAGTCTAGAGGACCACAATAATCAAGTCAAAGATTTGAAATACAAAGAAGCAAAATTCACTCAGCTGGAAAAGCAAGAAGCCAAAAGAATCCAAAAAATTGAAGATAGTGTAAGGAGCCTCTGGGACAACCTTAAGCATACCAACATCCAAATTATGGGGGTGCCAGAAAAAAAGAGAGCAAGATAATGAAAGCCTATTTGAAGAAATAGTGACCGAAAACTTCCCCTACCTGGTGAAAGAAATTGACTTAAAAGTCCAGGAAGCACACAGAACCCCAAACTATAGGAATCTAAAGAGGACCACACCAAGACACATCATGAGTGAAATGCCAAGAACAAAAGACAAAGAATATTAAAAGCAGCAAGAGAAAAACAGTTAGTTACCTGCAAGGGAGCACCCATACAATTGTCAGCTGATTTCTCAACAGAAATGATGCAGGCCAGACGGGAGTGGCAAGAAATATTCAAAGTGATGAATAGCAAGAACCTACAACCAAGATTACTCTACCCAGCAAAGCTGTCATTCAGAATTGAAGGTCAGATAAAGAGTTTCCCAGATAAGAAAAAGCTAAAGGAGTTCATCACCACCAAACCATTATTATATGAAATGCTGAAAGATATTCTAAGAAGAGGAAGAAGAAATAGGTAAAAATGAAAATTATGAACAACCAATACACATCTATCAACAAATGAATCTAAAAATCGAGTGAATTAAAAATCTGATGAACAGGATAAACTGATGAATATAACAGAATCATGGGCATAAAGAGGGAATGGACTGACAGTTCTTGGGGAGAAAAGGGATATGGGAGGAGCAGCAAAGAAACTGGACAAAATCATACAGCTATGGGAGAGGACAGTAGGGGGTAGGTAAGGGTAGAGGGTGGGATGGGTACCAGGTGGAGGGAAGCTATAGGGGGAGAAAAGGGGGAACATTGTAATTAATAAACTGAACAATAAAGATTAAAATTTAAAAAAAAATTTAAAAGACTATGACTGACCTGAACTTACATGTTCCTCATTGGATGTTTGTATTAAATAATCCTGGCCAATTTTTTTGTTTGTTTTTTCCCTAGGTCAGATTGAAGTTATCATGGATCGGAGACTCATGCAAGATGATAATCGTGGGCTTGAGCAAGGTGTCCATGACAACAAGATTACAGCTAATTTATTTCGAATACTACTAGAAAAAAGAACTGTTGTGAATATGGTAGGAAAAAAAATAATGTGTGATCCACAATTTGAAATTGTGACTCTCCACTTTTTTATTTTTTACAATTTTCAATATAGTGATATGTTTAAAATAGATTTAGACTATAATCACAAGAAAGAGAATGTCAGTTTTATACACATACACACATATAATGTAAGATTTACATTTACGACGTTTTATTTTTTTCTTATGTAGATATAAATTAAGGTTAAGAAATTTGGGTAAAATTTCCTGAAATTATTTTGAAAGTGTGCGCTAAAGAATAGAGCTTAGTAACATATTTAGGAGATTAAATTTGATTAGTAAAATGGATTTGAAACCTAGTGTATTTATTTTAGTCTTAAACTCATCAATTGAAAATGGATTTACTTGTCTGTCTTCTTGTTCAGTTTTCATTCTTTGAAGTCAAAGTCCAACATTCCATGTCTGGCCAAAGAGCAGTTGGACATAAACCAAACTGACAATTTGCTTCTTCAAGTGCCAATAAAGTATTGCAGAATCCTTCATAAATGACAAATTACCAGCTCAAGTGGCCCTTGAGATGGTCTTTTTACTCCTCTTTCTCTCTTTCTACACTCACAATTTCAAATCCTTTCTACTATTTCAGCCATGTATACTTTGCTCCCACCCTTTCTTCCTTTCCTCATGTTACAGTAGAGACATTTACTTTCTTCTTAGACCAGTGCCTCTGTTTGTCCTTGGAACTTGGTTTAATCTCCCTCCTCAAGATCCTGTTACTATGTATTCTCCCTCCTTACTCTCCCCTGCCCCTCACTGGAAATCCTTTCTGCTCACTTTTAAACACTCTTTATTTTCTCCCATTAAAACTTAAAACAGAAAACAGCCCTCACTCAGATTCTTATTTCCAAATCTCATTTCCTATCTCTCCTACCATCTTGATTCAGAGTTTATAAGATAGGATTATTTTATCACTTTCTCTTCACAATTTATTTGAATCTGGAATTAGCCTCCATCATACACTCTTACCAGTGTCACTAGATGTAGCAGAGTGTATCTAGATGATGCACTAGATCAGTGGTCGGCAAACCACAGCTCGTGAGCTACATGCAGCTCTTCCACAAAATACCACGTGCGAGCGTGCACATACAGTGCGATTGAAACTTCATGGCCCATGCATGGAAGTTGGTTTTCGGCCTGGGTGAGTCTATTTTGAAGAAATGGCATTAAAACACTCAAGGGGCCAAAGAGCTGCGTGTGACTCACGAGCCGAAGTTTGCCGACCACTGCACTAGATGATGTAGTTCGCTTTCTTCACCTTTCAGCAGCATTGGACACTGACCGTTGTTACTTCTTAAAACACTGTCCAGCCAGGGCTTCCATGGCACCATGCTTAGTAGGTTTGTTTCCTTCCTCTGGGGCAGTTCTTTCTCTATAGCTCTTACAGTTCTTTAGTTCTCAAGAGCTAGACAGAGGTCTCAAGGATTGGCTCCAGGCCTCCCTTTCCTTTTTTTTTTTTTTTTAATATATTTTATTGATTTTTTACAGAGAAAAAGGGAGAGGGATGGAGAGTTAGAAACATCAGTGAGAGAGAAACATTGATCAGCTGCTTCCTGCACATCCCCTACTGGGAATGTGTCCATAACCAAGGTACATGCCCTTGACTGGAATCGAACCTGGGACCCTTCAGTCTGCTGGCCGATACTCTATCCACTGAGCCAAACCAGTTAGGGCCTCCCTTTCCTTTTTATGTTCTCCCTCTGCAACCTCTTCTACTCCCCTGGCTTTGATGACCACCCCTGGCAGATGGAATCCACAAATACATACATACTCCATCTGTCTAGTTGTTTTATATTATTTCTTTCAGCATTTCTAACAGCACCTGAAACTCAACATACTGAAAATCACTCTCATGATCTCCCTTCTCAAACCTGACCCTTCTCAGTGTTCCCTCTCGTGGTGATGAACACCGCCTTCCATCTAGTGCCAGCCACTTAGGAGTCGGCTCTCAGGCGTTTTTTCCTCACCAACCCTTTTTCACAACAGTGATCACCAGTGCTTGGCTGTCTCATTGCCTAAATATTTCAAATCTATAAACTTGTTTACTTCAACTGCCCTAATCTCAACTAACATCATGCATTTCCTGGATCTAGCCTGTGCATCCACGCTGCTTTCCTTTCTGCTGTGTTTTCTTAATCCAGGAAGCATAGTGTTTTTGTCTTTGTTTTTAGATTTTTTCCCTAAACCAAAGCTAAAACTCATGAGCACAAACATAAGTATGGTGGCTGCTAGAGGGAAGGAGATTTGGGGAGAAGGGTCCTGATATATGGTGATGGGAGAAGATTTGACTAAGGATGGTGGGCACATGGTGCAATATATAGATCTTATGACATAGAAACTCACACCTGGAACCTATATGATCATGTTGACCAATGTCTCTCCAATAAATTTAATTTAAAAACAAAACAAAAACAAAAGCTAACCTCATTGCCCCACTGCTGAAGCTCTCTGATGTCTTTTCGTTGCTCTCAGTATAAAAGCCAAAACCTTACCACGGCCTTCAGAGCCCCTCATGTATGGGCCCTGCTAACCCCCTCCTCATTTAGCATGACTCTCGCTACTTCTGCTCTGGGGCCACTGGTTTCCTTTCAGTCCTAAGTACTTTCCATGCACCCTACCCCCACAGCACCTTGTACATATTTTTCATCTTCTTTGCCCAGGGGACTCTTAGTTCTATTTCAGATCAGAGCTCATTTTGTCAACTGCTTCTGCTTGAGCAGGTTCAATTCCCTTCTATGTTCCCTCAGATCTGGGCATGTCTCCTTGATGTGTGTATGTTATTGTTGGATTGTTCTTTCTTTTCCTTTGGACAGTACACTCTCTGAAAGTAGAGGCTATGTCTCTCTCTGCTTCTAGGCTGTTCCTAGCAGAGGAAGAACCCAGTATATGTTGTATGAATGAGTGAGCTGTGACAGCACACTGTGCCACTGTGTTTATCGCAGTTACTGCTTACTTCCTATCACTGTATGCATGTCCTACTCTCCCTACTAGATTCCAGGAGTTTGTCTACTTCATTTTCATGTGCCCCACAGGGCTTCTGCTTTAGGTAAGCATTCTATCAGTAAAATCCTAGTCAACTGAATGAAATATCAATATCTAATTAAAGCAAAGAAGTATTTCAATATCTAAAATCTTTTAGGAAAAAGATTTTAATATCCATTTTAGATGTCAAGATTTATACCAGTTCTTGGAACTCAAAGTTTAAATCAATTACTGACAATAGCTTAGTTTTAAGACTAAAACTGCATAGAAATATGTTGGAGTACTGGCAGCTATTGTCTTTTTCTCCTAAAAATGTTTCTGGCTTGTATGATTTTTCTTTCTATATAGACACTAATTTACAAAACTGTGAACTATGGCAATAAGAATTTTCATGTCAGACCTATAAAGCTTTTACTTAGAAGTTAAATAATTTGTTTATTCCCATTCAAAACTTCTTAAAACTAATTGATTTAAATTTGATCCAATGTTTTTGTAATCCTATGTTGGTTAAATTATTCTTTTACTCAGCTATAAGTTCTTAGGCTTAAATCAATAGATTCTTTTAAATAAAAAATGAACTAGAGAAGAGAAAATACATTTTAATTTCTAGTGAGATTGATTAAAAAGATATTTGATAAAGGTTATAGATACATAAATTTTCTAAAAAGTGTTTCTACTTTCTCAGGTCTTAAATTCTTAAAAAAAAAAAAAATGATGGTAGAAACTGAGGTGGGGAGACAGTCTGGACAGGAAGGCATTTTAATAGGAAGTCTGACCCTGTCGGAGCCTCATTGGAATAATTCCACAAAGAGGTAGTGAGAATAAGGACTGAACAGCCCTCTCTGTGGAACCCTGGTGAACAGGACTCACTTCTATTCAATTATCCAGGGTTACTCCAATGTTAATGATAATGGTTAGCAGAAGTGAAACATGGGAATTGTCTCTCTGGCACTGACCATGTCTGATTTGTTTATTTGACTCTTACTCCCATCATGGTCTTGCTGCCAACTGGTATAGTAAAGGGGGCATTGAACTGGACTTAGAAGTACTGAAGGTGTTCAAAGGTTACAGTTGTATCATTTTGCATATACGAAAAGGGAGTTAGAAGAGACCAGATAAAAAACTCAAATACTTACAGGGCTCAGGAGAGTGATGGCATGAGAGAGGCTGCTCAGATTTAGGTAGCCAGCGGATCTGTGGGGAACATGACTCATAACCCACCTGGAAGCCACAACTCAGCTCCAATTGGTTGTTTTCATGTAGGAACCTGAAGCCCAGTATGACTTGAAGTTCCTATGTTTGGGGTTTAAAAAAACAGTTAATAGTTTCGGGGGAGTTCTTGTTACTATCATTTTTTACTATTTTAATGTGAAATATCCTGGATTTTTTTCCTATTATTGAGAGTTGCTTGAAAAATAAACAACTTTTTAATACCATGCTGACCTCCCAAAACATTTCTATAGGCAAATTAGACCCACAAATTACCAAGCTTCAGCTCTGCTATATAATACTTATCTCTAAATATTTAGATTCCATATATTTTCATTCTTCTCTTTTCCTCTTTTTACTTCCTTCTCCCTCATATTTTTCTCTGATTTATTTATATTGCATTTGCTTACTAAATTAATAAATGAAGTTCAACAAACATTATGAAGTTCTCACTGTCAGGTCATGCTGAATAATCAAAGGTGACTAAAAATCTCTTACTATCATATATAATTTAGTAAGTTTGAATGTAAGTGGAATGGAGACCTTTGGTGTTTAGGGATCAGGTAACATGAGTGGGCTTAATGAAAGGCACTGAGGAGCATGACAAGAAGTTTGGCTTAGGAAATAAGAGCTAGAACCCAGTGGACATGATCTCAACTTGGTGTGGTTTGGATCAGAATGTGCTAAAAACTATTTTAATTTCACACATGTTGCAAGGAGAAAACTGGACTTGTGTAGTCTGAAGCCTTCCAACCAACAAGAAAACAAATATATATATATATATAATCCTAATATGCAAATAGACCGAACAGCCGAACAACTAGTCGCAATGTGACATGTGCTGACCACCAGAGGGTGTGCACAGAACATAGTTTGTGTCAGCCACAGTGGGATGGTGGAACAGGTGAGCATGGGGTGCCAGACCAAGGTAGGGTGCCAGTTGCTGTCATCGGGGCAAGGCTTTAGTGGTTACTGAAAACTCTTTGCTCCCACATGCTGCAGTCCCACCTGGTGATTGCACCCACTGCCAGCGCCCAGCACTGGTCCCCAATCACTTGGCACCATCATCAGGTGCAAGTGGCAGCTGCCAGGCCCAATCACTCTTGAGGCTTCTCCACCTTCCCCTGCTCCTGAGAGGCAACTGGGGCAGCAGCCACCACCCACACCCTCTGATGGCATCGGCCCCAATCCACGTGTGGGAGCAGTGGCAGCAAGGGCAGGGCTGCTGGCAGACTGGACCAGGGACCATGGTTGGGGTGCAAAGGATGGGCTGAGGCACACCCCTGTGCCTACTGCAGCCTCACAGCCCACAGGTCCTTTCAAGGTGCACAGATTTGTGCACTGGGCCCATAGTAATGTTTATAATAGTGTATTAGTTACTACATACAAGGCTGAGGAATTCATTTATAGCACAAACACTTGAACATGTTTTATAAACTTTGGGTTTATTATAAACATTACTGTGAAAAGATTACCTGTCTAGGAAATGAATCCAAATAGTGGTAGTTCAATAGTTAAATATCTTTGTGAGCCCCCTGTCGCTGTGAATATGTTACGAGAATGTGTGGATGGTGGAGCCTTCTGTGAGAAGGCCTCACCCAACTGGCTTCCAGCCATGTCATTGTCCATGGTGCTCTTATGGCACTGAACTCCCTCATATCTCTAAATTCTCCTACCTTATCTTGCTTAGGACTATAAATGGTACAGTTCTTGAATTTTCAGAGTACTTAAATTCATGACATTGTTTCTTTGACAAGATTTTTCATGAACATGTTTTTGAGTCTGAATCCTGTTTTGTTTGTTTCTTTGTTTGTTTGTTTGTTTGTTTTTTTATCCAAAACTAGTTTAAAAGGCGAAGCTTACACTTTTGGTTCCAAATGGCATTCTATTTCTTCTAGAAAGTTATAAGCTTGTCTGCCTGCGGTGGCAGTTCTCTGCACAGGTCCACAGAGCAGTGTGGAACTGACTAGATGAGATTCACCTGGAAAGGGGTGGCATTAAGCTTCACCTTTCCAGGCCCCAACCTTGTCTGGGGATCTTTGCTTTTTAAAAGCTTCCCAAGCCATTCCTGTATATGATCAGTTTGAGGGGGAAACACTGAAGGTTAGGTGAACTGATTTGGTGTTAATGTGTACACCAAAAGAAAGGTAAATATGCACATTACTGTGTGTACAGATAATCCATCAAGAAGTCCCGCATCTTCTTACCATGGTGTCCAGGGATTTTTCAAAGTGCAAAGAACAAAGTTATAGAGCTTTTTCTGAATCTTTCTGGACCTAAAATGAACTTAATTCCTCCTGAATCTGATAAGGCAGGTGTTTTCCTTTCTGTCAGAATCTTTTGTCTAGTACTCAAAGGTGATTTTTCTCAGCAATCCTGACCTACATTGTGGAGTTCTTTGATCTTGGACCACATTTAAAGTGTCTTATTGAAAATGTTCCTTCTCTGTTCATATTATTTTACAAGCGGCATTAAATTTCAATATTGTTGGAGAATAATATTTTATATGCTTTATTTAATCTTTCCTTTAAAAATGTGGAATGGATACATTTTTTACAACTCTTTCAGACCTCATATTTTTTGTCAGTATCTTAATATTGTGTGTCTCTCTGCTGCCTTTAAAAATCTTTTTTTCTCTCTCCCTGGTCTAAATTGTAATGACATCTACAGTTTGCTACAGACATGATGCTTGTCACTCTTCACTAACACCCTCTGTTCAATGCTAATCTGACATTCTGAATTTTAAGCTCTGTATCTTCTATAAATCCTATCTTTTTACACAGATAAGTAGCCAAGCCTTTCATTTGAAAAAGGGATGAAGCATCAGAATATATCAGTGAAAAGGCCATTTTAGAAATAAGATACAAATTTAAATTTACCTCCAATGTCACTGGTGAACAAAAGACCTTTCTGCATGAATTTTTCTCTTTTTAGTGTGTTTCTGTCTGCTTTTACACGTTATGCATCATTGGTGATGGTTCTGCTTAGTCATTGATTTAATTGTGTGTCATCTACCAGATGTATGTCCTCAGTCCTGGCAGACTTATGTAATGTTAGAACATGCTGAAATGCTTGTCAACAAGTCTATACCATAGCAAAGACCAAAGTATTTTTAAATTATACTGAATAATTGTGTGATGAGTGTTGCATAACATACGTAACTGTTCCAATTTTGGAAATAAAGTGAAGCAATCGACAATGATTTACTCAATTTAAAGAAAACATGATCTAGATAAGCCACTTGTGTTATTTAAAAACCTTATTTATTTGGAGACTTTTAAGTCCTATCACTGGGTAATATTTGTGAAACATAGCTTTGGATCAACACATGACTTTTGATCTAGTTAAGTGTACTAATGAAATCATGAGAATATGATGGGTAAACCTGAGGGGAAAGAGATAACATTTGATGACATGTAAGATGTATGACCATTCCAGTACATTTACTTTAAGAGTTTTGTGGTAGGTTGGGAAAGAGTTTCTGTAAAATGTTATACTTGTCCTAAAATGTTTGTGCCAAATGTTTTCAGGGTTTTTAGTATTAAAGCAACAGAAAAAATATATTTCTAACATATGAGTTAAGTGGACAGTTCATTTTCTTATATTGCTTAGAACTGAACTTGGTAATCTAGTTTGCATTTTCTATAGCTGTTATTAATAAAATCAAAGTATTTATGTATTTTTATATTTCTCTTCTATTTAAATCCTATTAGATAATTCAATTAACAACATGAAAACTGCAAATATGTAACTCTTAGGAATATTTTTGTTTTTTTCTTGATAGGAAGAAGAAAAGAAGGCAGTCAGTTATCCTTCCCTTCTTAGCCACATAACTTCTTCTTTCCTGAATCACCCTGTCTTTACAATGACAGAGAAGAGCCCCGTGCCCACCCTTCAGCTGCTGGGTGAATTCTCCCCACTACTGTCATCTCTGCCTTGTGACATTCATCTGGTTAATCTGAGGACAATACAATCAAAGGTATGTCCCAAAATCTTACATTACGTATGATATTTGTAATATACCTGATATAAGGGGATGGGAAGGAGAAAAAATACTCTTTAAGTTTTACTGTGCTTCAAGAAGTGATTAAGAGGGTTTTACCTTTAGGCAAAATTATTATACTTTTCATTTGGATATTGCTCTATAGCATCAATGTTCAACAAATGTTCCTCAAGAATTTTTAAAACATGCAATATCTAACTATTTAGTCAGGGACACTAACCTCTTTTCTCTTAGATTATCAAAAAATTGACAACAACCAACACAATAATCATACAGTGTGAAAAAATCAAAATTATGCCTACTTTTTGGTCATATCGGCAAAAATATATTTTTTGGTATGCTGCAGAATTTTAGTAATTAGTTTGTGTTCCATGAGATGAAAAAGGCTAACAATGGCTGCTCTATAGTTTGAAGCATACTGCAATACTAATTTATTTCATTTTTAGAAAAGTTCTTTGTGGTGAGTAGATCAAGGAATAATATCTTTTTCTTCTTTTTATGGATAGGAGGCTAAAGCTGTCTTAAGGTCACATAATTTGTAGGTGGAAGAACCAGGCATTAAGATCGGCTGTCCTGGCATTTTCCATTCATTTCTCATTGTTAGCCAGTGTTTTGGGGGAGTTAAAGAAGTAAAAAGCATAGTGTTGAATTAATTCTGTATCAGAGGCTTTTTATCTTTTGTATCTTTTTCCTGAAAATCATTGCAACCCAACCCTCTGCATTGAGAAACCAACTATTTAGGAGAAACGGAGAAATAAAATCAGAAATTGCATTTGAAAAGAATAAAAACTTAGGCATTTGACATCACTTTTATGTTTTGTGAAGCTTTGCTGATATTGTGAATTGACATATACTTAGCTGAAAATAGTAATGGCCTGAATATGAAAAGAAGAGAATGCTCATGTTTGAAGACAACATAAGAGGCGGAAAATATTTAGTTTCAGAACAAACCACTAAAACCAAATATAGTAAGGATAAATGCCTACAAATTTGGTCAGTTATGGCTTTTAAAATTGTATGCTCAAGATAAAGAACTTATGCCTGACTATATAGGAAAGTACATATAGTTTGTAATAATGAATACAAGTGGATGCACGCCTCTGCCTGCCACAGGCTGTTTGATCCCTGAGAGAACTTGTAGGCTTAACTTCATGCCTGCCAGGTTACTGTTAAGAAATAAGGGATATTGTCATGAACAAAAAAGACAAAATTCCCTTTCAACTGGAGTTTAGAAGAAGAAAAAATAAGAGAAACATAATATGTTAGATTATAATAAATGTTATGGAGGGGGAAAAAAAACAAGGAATGGCAAGTTAAGAAGGTGATGCAATTTTGAGTAGGGTGGTTGGAGAAAGTCTTGCAGAAACGGTGATAATGAGAAAAAATATGGAAATCAGGAATAAGAGACTCAGTGCAGATTTTGGGGGGAAAGTGGTACAGCCAGAGTTAAGAGCAAGAATGAAGGCCTGCAAGCCAAAGATGTGATCATAATGGAGGCTCCGTGAGAGCTGTGCTTTTCTTTGATCCCTTATTGTCTCCTCTTGCCTGGAACAATACCAGCACATAGTAGGGGCTCAGTAACAATTTTTTGAATGAGTGAATCTTGTTAGTATTCTTTCTAGGAGTCTGCTATAGTTTTTGAGGGTCTACTTTTCAACTCATAGAAAGAACACACCAGAGACAGCTCGCTTCCTTGAGGTAGCCTGTTATTATTTCACTATAGGCCCGTTGCAGGTAGATTCCTGCAAGAATAGGGCTTCCTGCAGCCCTCTCTGCTGCCCCGCCTGCTTCTCCCAGCTTTGCTCCCTTCTGCAGCACTTGGTTTTCTCTATGCTGTCTTGAGTCTTGCTTTGCACCTGAATATGCAAATTAACTATCATCTTGGTTGGGTTAATTTGAATACTGGCTCCTGATTGGTGAGCATGACTTGTGTGCAGAGCGGAGGTATAGTCAATTTGCATGTTTCTCTTTTATTAGATAGGATGAGCTAAAGGACCAAAATAATAGAAAGGAGAGCCCTTGTTGCCCGCTCTGAGCATAGGGGGTAGAGGACCATAGCAGTCTGAAGGATCTCTGGACTTCCAGGGCTCACAGTGGCTACTTTTTTTTATTACTAGATGACCCATTCCCAAAGTCTTTTGAAAGTGATTGTTGTTTGGAAGCAGCTCCAGCTGACTAGAGTGAATGGATTACCCTCTACAGTTCAGAGCTGGCCTATCACCTGCTCCTTTCATTCTTCCTACTGCTGGCTACCTTCTTGTCATACAAATCTAATCACTTCCCAAATGAAAATCTCATTACCCACAGAACTGGTTCAAACCTTAAGCCTCAGGCCTTCTACAGTCTGGCCTCCACTCATTAGCCACCTGGCTCCCCGTTGTTCTTCCTCCCTTTGGACAAGTGTGCTACCTTCACTATTTGCTGGCTGAGTGACTGCTGACTCAGCTACCACTTATGAAATGAGGCTGCTATTAGATATGCCTCTTTCAGGTCTGCTGTGAGAAACAAATGAAATAATGCTGTGAAAACCTTCGAAAACAGAAGTGCTTTGTGAACATATACGATGTTATCCTGATGATGCCACAGGATATGCCAACTCAGGTGTAAACTAGAGTTTTAGCGAAGGAATAGAAAGAAATTTAACAATGTTGATATTTAACCAGAAAAATAAACACCAAAATATTAATGCCTAATGACAACTACTATGCTGATACATGATCAGGGCTAATAAATACTTGAGGCTATTTTTCATTATCATATTGATTCTTGCCAGTTTTTATATTAACCTTTGACTCTTAGTGCAAATTTCTAATGTTTGGTTAACCTCTCTAGTAACCCGAAGGGATTGATTTGTCCATTCTCACTTCTTTAAAGACTTGTTCTCTGTCCCCTAAACTCTGATAATCCTATCTAATAGAAGAGTAATATGCAAATTTGACCATACCTTTGCCACACCCACAAGCCACGCCCACAGCCATGCCCACTGGCCAGTCAGGAGTAGATTATGCAAAGAAACCCCAACCAAGATGGCTCCCACCACTGAGAGCAGGAGGAAGGCTTGGGTTTCCCCGGCAACAGAGGAAGCCAAGCTTTCTGCCTGTGGTTGCCTGCCTAGGCCTCCACTCAATGTTACAAAGTTTCAGTTATAAAAGATACAGAAATGGCGGCAGCCACTGAGCTTGAGAGAACAGAGGCTTGGGTTTTTCTGGCAATGGAGGAAGTCAAGCTTTCAGCCTGCTGTTGCTGGCCTAGGCCTCCACTCTAGGCTATAAAGTTTCAAACTGAAATGGCTGCCGCCATGGAGTGAGCAGAAGGCTTGGCTCCACTCCAGGCTACATAGGTTAATCCCAGATACCAGAGCCTCCACTTGGGTCACTGGGGTGTGTGGCCAGCCTGAAAACCTCCAGAGGCCCCTTGCCCAGGCTGCCCCTCACCCCAAGGGAACCTCCACCCTGATCTGGGACACTCTTCAGGGCAAACCAGCTGGCCCCCACCATGCACCAGGCCTCTATCCTATCTAATAAAAGAGAAATACACAGATTGACCATCACTCTACCACACAGAAGGACTGCCCCCATGTGGTCAAAGATCCTGCCCCCATGAGGACACAAGATGGCCACCACAAGATGGCCAGCAGGGGAGGGCAGTTGGGAGGCACCAGGCCTGCAAGGAAGGGCAGTTGGGGATGATCAAGCCTGTAGGGAAGGGCAGTTAGGGGTGACCAGACCAGCAGAGGAGGGAAGTTGGGGGCAAACAGGCTGGCAGAGGAGCAGTTAGACATCAATTAGGCTGGCAGGGTAGTGGTTAGCGGATGATCAGGCTGGCAGACAGAAGCAATTAGGGGCAATCAGGGAGGCAGGCAGGTGAGCATTTTGGAGCCAGCAGTCCTGGATTGTGAGAAGGATGTCCAATTGCCTGTTTAGGCCCGATCCTAGTAGGTCACCCCTAACTGCCCTTCCCTATAGGCTTGATCATCCCCAACTGCCCTTCCTTGCAGGCCTGGTGCCTCCCAACTGCCCTAGTAGGATCGGGCCTAAACAGGCAATCAGACATTCCTCAAGGGGTCCCAGATTGGAGAGGGTTTAGGCTGGGCTAAGGGACATTCCCCGCCCCCCGTGCAGTTGTAAGTTTTTATTTTATCATTTTGCCTTTCTTATAAACATTGATTGGTACTTTATTGGTCTCCCTAGCTTCTGGAAAGGTGAAAATTGTGGGGGGAAATTCTCTTCGTTGTACATATCTAAGAACTACCATTTACCTTCCCCTTTCTGTCATGTTATCTTGTTCATCAAAACAGGATAACTGTTATTGGACATTTTAATAAGTACCCTGGAAAATGAATTTCTACTAGTTATTTTCTGTCTTAGGACATACAACACAGTGTGCAGTTTTCTAACCTTTCCAGCTGTCAGAATGCACTGAAATTTGAGTGTTGTTAGGCGTTTTCAAAGTATGTGAGCAGGTTGGAGAAACTTTTTCACCAGGTGTTTAGGTATCCCTTAATCTATGCACACCTTACACATCCTGTGAGGAGGGTGGGGTCACATTCTTCCTGGAGAATAGGTCAAATTTATATCTCCTTTCATCTTCAGGGAAAAAATGTACACATATATTTACTGTGGTTTCTAGGAATTTACTGATTTGTGAACCTCACATCTATATATATAAAAGCCTAAATGACCAAATGATTAGTCGACCAGTCTCTATGACACACACTGACCACCAGGGGACACATGCTCAACGTACAGGAATGGACTCCCTCCTGTCTGGATCTGACCTGTGGGAATCAGGCTGCAACCAGCTTGGACCCCTCAAGGGGTCCAAGATTGTGAGAGAGCACAGGACCCCTGGACCCCACCAGTGCACAAATGTGCGCACTGGGCCTCTAGTTACTAATAAGGAATTAAATTTCTTTTGGTGTGAGCCAGGAATAACATAACTCACATTTTGAGCTCTTACCACTTCAGTAGAGGAATATTTGCCTATATTCTTACGCAAGACTATAATATGCATGTGTAATTTTCAGAATGGCTTTAAATTCTGGTTAAAATAGGATGAATGGATGGATGGGTAGACTGAAGATGATTAGAAGTTATAATTTCTAAAGTTTACTTTCTGAATTGATATGTTTTGATACATCATGGTTTTTATCTCTGCTGGGTCTCTTAATTAAATCCTCTCTGTTAGCCTAAATCAGAAATCAGAGGGTGATTCTCTTTAGTTTAAAGCCTTTTGTTATGTTAAAGGTGGTTCTCCCTTTCCCCCTTTTTGCTGGCTTATGTGAGCACCAATTCACAGCTAGAGTAGGGGCAGGAGAATGAAGCTGTTAGAAGCACAGACTGGTTTGAGTGCATCTCCTCTACTTGCCATCTGGGTGACATAGAGCAAATCATTTCATTCTCTGAGTCTCAGTTTTCTCATTCATAGTGTGGCAGTATAGAACCCACCTTAGAGACATTCTGAGGATGAGGATTAAATGAGTTGATGTTTGTAGAGCATTTAGAACAGCAGCAGGCACAAGGAAGCACCGAATGTTTGACAAATGAAGGTTCTTAATTGTGATAGTTATGAGTAGTTGTGATTGTTACTAATAATGAAGTGAAAATGCTGGCATATTTTTTATAAATTAGAGAAAGTTGAAGTTTATTGCCAAAGTTAATCTTGATGCTATTTTACTTGTATTCCTTGTTCATTTTATTAATAATTCCTCAGATTCTTCAAAACAACATACCTAACATTGTCTCTATGCCAAGCATTATGCTGAGTATTTACTTGAATGTTATTTAGCTCTCACAGTGAAGGTAGCACTACTGTACCTCGTCTTATAGGAGAGGAAACTGACTGACCTGGAGATGGTAGGTAACTTTTTGAGGTTATACCGCCAGTAGTTGGTGGTGCTGTGAGGCACAGCTCTGCATCTCTGATTCCAGTTCCCTACCCAGAACCTTATCTTGCTTCTTGCATAGGGCCAGACGGAGTGATAATGTGGAGTATGTTGGGGAATATGCTGACTTATTTATCTTGTTTACTCAGTAATAATGGAACACCCACCAACTATATATGGAAAAAGTACATGAAGGTCTAATGTAGAAAGATTAGAGATAATTACTATTAAATATAGAGTTTGCTTTGTGATTAGGGATATTCCTGTACATTTAAATCTTAATGCAAACTTCTTTACCACCTCAACTACAAAGGTTGTAGGATGAAATAATCCATGAAAAGCTTTCTCCAGAGTCTGACACAGCAGCAGTTCCTGATATTGTCACTGTGGTTGGCCCTTTATTCGCAAAGGGACTCTTCACAAGTCTTACTTAACTAGTTCTTGGAATTTCAGAGGTTAAATGAGATATGCACAGTCATAACTGATTCATGGTGGAACCAACACTTGCCTCTGGTCCAGCTTTCTCTAAGCTTGATGGCTTCACTCTGCAAGCAGACCTTCTATCCTCAAACTCCACCCTGTTACTAGAGAAGTTCACAAACCCCACTTAGTCTAGGAGCCTCATGTTGGTTTATCCCCTGAATAAGTTCTGTAATGGATTTTCCCCTGAATAACTCAATTATGCAAGCCTTTTGGAATGGATTCAGCTGAAGTTGTAATCAAAACTATTTTATGAAGACATGTATGTAGCTCACCCAACACAATGCATCATGCTGTTTCAAAAATTTGAATTTTCTTTCCCTCACTCCTCTTCTTTTCTGAGGTCCAGATATTACTTACATGTTAATGAATGTAAAAACAGGTCTTTTAAAATCTGTTTTCTCTCCTGGTGCACACAGTGTGACTACATGTTATTTTTTAATGGGTTAACCCACACTGTGACTCTGTGAAGAAGGGAGACATGTGTGAGCTCCATTTTATTGGAGATGAGGAACTGATGTGACTACTCCAAGGTTTCATATTGGCACATAACAGAGTTCTCTTTGTTATTCTCTTGCAGCTCTTATGTTTATTATTAATGATGTGTTTTCATGCTATTTTGAGACTGAGTGAAATTTATAGAAATTTTATTAGAAATCTCTATCCTGTGATTTAAACTTTCTATATGTATTATGTGGTCCTGCAATGACTCAGAATTCCTTAGGTGACTTTTTTCTCTCCCTTCAAAACAAAATCTTAGCAGTACCACTGCAAAATACCAGTGTGAAATGTCATAAAACAGGTTATTCCAGCCAAGAATCTGAGGTGAGGACAGCTTTAAATTGTTCAGGCACATTAAAATCAAATCAGTGGTGGGAATGCTGGCAGCTAGTCAGAAAAGATGTCTCTACAGCACATTAAAAATCTTATCTCCTAGTGAGGATGATCAAGAGCTTGGGCATATGTGTATCTGTGGCCACAGAAGAAAAAAGGGATCATTTTCATCACAGTGCCAGAGATAGGCAGCCACAACTCTATTTGAATCATTGCACATTTCTTCATTTTTCAAAGGAGTTTTAATTCATTTTGTTTATTGTCATGAATACATTTCCACTTAAGAAAACATAAAATTTATTAAGCCAAGTGTAATTTAAAATATTCAAAGATCTGAGCCACTTATGGCATTATTATTTAAACTAGAGGCCTAGTGCATGAAATTCATGCACAAGGGATGTAGGGGGGGTGTCCCTCAACCCAGCCTGTATCCTCTCCAATCTGGGACCCCTCAAGGGATGCCCAACTGCCCCTGTAGGCCCAATCCTACTGAGATTGGGCCTAAACAGGCAGTCGGACATCTCTCTCACAATCCAGGACAGCTGGTTCCCAACAGCTCACCTGCCTGCCTTCCTGATTGCCCCTAACCACTTCTGCCTGCCAGCCTGATCACCCCCTAACCACTCCCCTGCCAGCCTGATTGATGCCTAACTGCTCCTCTGCCAGCATGTTTGCCCCTAACTGCCCTCCCCTGCAGGCCTGGTTCCCTTCCCCCAACATCCCTTCCCTGTAGGCCCAGTCACCCCCAACTTGCATCCTCTGTTGGCCTGACCACCCCTAACTGACCTCCCCTGCAGGCTTGATTGCCCCCATATCCCCTCCCTTACAGGCCTGGTCCCTCCCAACTGCCCTCCCCTGCTGGTCATCTGTGGTGGTCATCTTGTGTCCACATGGGGGCAGGATCTTTGACCACATGGGGGCAGCCGTCTTGTGTGTTGGAATGATGGTCAATCTGCATGTTACTCTTTTATTAGATAGGATACAGGCCTGGTGCATGGGTGGGGGCCAGCTGGTTTGCCCTGAAGAGTGTCCCGGATTAGAGTGGAGGTTCCCTTAGGGTATGGGACAGCCTGGGCGAGGGACTTGTAGTGGTTTGCAGGCCGGCCATGCCACCTCCCCGGGGAGGCCCTGGAATCTGGGATTTATGTATCTTCTGCAATTGGAACTTTGTAGCCTGGAGCTGAGGCCAAGGGAGGCCAGGGCTGCGGAAAGCTTTGCTTCCTCCATTGTCAGGGGCAACCCTAGCCTCCTGCTCTAATTGAAATTTTGTAGCACTGAGTGGAGGCCTGGGACAGCCAGGGTGTGTAGAAAGCTTGGCTTCTTCCATTGCCGGGGAAATCCAAGTCTTCCTCCTGCTCTCTCCGTGGCCGAAGCCATCTTGGTTGCATTAATTTGCATATCTGCTATTAATTGGCTGGTGGGCGTAGCAGTAGGTATGGTCAATTTGCATATTATTCTTTTTTATTAGATAGGACTAGAGGCCTAGTGCACAAAATTCGTGCACAGGGCAAGGGGTGTCCCTCAGCCCAGCCTGCACCCTCTCTAATCTGAGACCCCTCGAGGGAAGTCCAACTGCCCAGTGGGATCAGCCCTAACAGACAGTCGGACACGCCCCTCACAATCGAGGACTGCTGGCTCCCATCTGCTCACCTGCCTGCCTTCCTGATTACCCCTAGCTGCTTCTGCCTGCCAGCCTAATCACCCCCTAACTACTCACCTGTCAGCCTGATTGATGTCTAACTGCTCCCCTGCCAGCTTGTTTGCACCCAACTTCCCTCCTCTGCTGACTTGGTCACCCCTAACTGCCCTCCCCTACAGGCTTGCTTGCTCCCATATGCCCTTCCTTGCAGGCCTGGTCCCTCCCAACTGCCCTCCCCTGTAGGTCTGATCCCCTCCAACAAGCCTCCCCTACAGCCTAGTCACCCCTAACTTCTCTTCCTGCAGGCCTGGTTCCCCCCAACTGCCCTTCCCTGCAGGCCTGGTCACCCTCAACTTCCCTCCTCTGCTGGCCTGTTTATCCCTAACTGCCCTCCCCTGCAGGCTTGATCACCCCCAACTGTCCTCCTTTGCAGGCCTGGCCCCTCCCCATGGCCCTCTCCTGCTGACCATCTTGTGTCCACATGGGGGCAGGATCTTTAACCACATGGCGGTATCCGTTTGGTGTGTTGGAGTGATGGTCAATCTGGATATTATTATTTTATTATATAGGATAGAGGCTTGGTGCATGGGTGGGGGCCAGCTGGTTTGCCCTGAAGGGTGTCCCAGATCAGAGTGGGGATTCCCTTGGAGCATAGGGCAGCCTGGGTGAGGGGCTTGTGGTGGTTTGCAGGCCGGTCATGCCCCCCCGGCGACCCAAGTGGAGGCTCTGGTATCTGGGATTAATTTATCTTCTACACTTGAAACTTTGTAGCCTGGAGCATAACCAAGTCTTCTTCTCGCTCAGTGGCTGCCGCCATTTCTGTTGGGATTTATGTATCTTCTGTAATTGAAACTTTGTAGCATTGAGTGGAGGCTTAGACTGGTAAGGGCAAGTGGACAGCTTGGCCTCTTCCATTGCTGGGGAAAACCAAGCCTCCCTCCTGCTCTCAGTGGCCGTAGCCATTTTGGTTGGGGTTAATTTTCATGTTCCTGATTTGCTGATGGGCGTGGTTTGTGGGTTTATCAGAGGTATGGTGAATTTGCATATTACTTTCTTATTAGATAATATGGATGCAAGTCATTTTACTTTAAGGATATTGCAAGTCTGGTTGCAGGCCACCACAGTAAAGTGAATATTACAATAAAGAAAATCACATGAAATTTTTGGTTTCCCAATGCATACAAAAGTTATGCTTACACTATACTTTAGTCTATTAAATGTGCAATAGCTTGTGTCTAAAAAGTACAAAGCTGAATTAGAGAAATACTTTTCACTAAAAACTGCTAACTAATATCTGAGCCTTCCACGAGTCATACATAATCTTTCTATTGGTGGAAAGTCTCACCCTAGTGACATCAAAGATCATAGATCACCGCAAGAAAAAAGTTTGAAATATTGTGAGGATTACCAAATGTAACAAAGACACAAAGTAAGCAAAGGCTGTCGGGAAAATGACACCAATAGACTTGCTCAACACCGTGTAGCCACAAACCTTCAATTTGTTAAACACAGTATCTGCGAAGCACAGTAAAAGCAAAGTCCAATAAAATGAGGTGTGCCTGTAACTGAGCGCTGTAGCTGACTTGTCATTTTTCGTATTTCTCCTTTTGCCTGCATAGAAAGAATAGCTTCTGTAATGTGAATTTAAATAATACAGCAACCTAATAAATGTGGTTGGCCTAGCAAGTGATAAGCATAACTAATTCAAGTGTCTCTTATATAAAAATAATGAACCAATACATTAAAGATTTAAAATGTTTTAATGCAATTAGCAAAAATTAGTATTCAATAATGAAGCCTGTTTCAGTTTTAAGATGGAATTTATATCATCATTCAGTGACCAGATAAGGACTGAATTCAGGTACACATTAAAAATCTTATCAAGAACTTTATTCAGCTGATGTATATGTTAAAAATAAATAAAACTGAAGTGTTTTAAGAAAAACTGATAGAACCATATGTAATAAGTGCACAAAAGGAAACCAAAGTCCTCAGTGACTCTGAGGAAACCAAGGCATGAGGTGACTTAATAAGGAACCAAGAACATAACACCACTTGATTCCTTGGGGGAGGCGGACAGGCTCAGTGGAACCTAAGGGGAAATGCACTTGCCTGGCTTCACTGCTACATAAAATGAGGCTTTGTGGTTGGGGATGCTAACAAGAAGGCGGTGAAGTGTGCGCTAGTGACAGTGTTTGTTTTAATATCACGGTGGCATGTTGGCACTTTGTTCCTTTGCAGGTGGACGGCAAGCATTCCGATGAAGCGGCCTTGATCCTCCACAGGAAGGGCTTTGATTGCCGCTACTCCAGCAGAGACACGGGGCTGCTTTGTTCCACTACCCAGGGAAAGGTGAGCTGAAAGGTTTTTGTTTGTCAAGTTAGTGTGCTTTCAAATCCTTACTTTCTGCAGTAATCCTGACAATAAGATAATGTTTCATTGCTCCTTCATTGATTTGTTACCCTCAGCTACAAATTAGCCCAAGTCTCCACAATTTAAGAAAGCACTTTCTCAACTTTCAGTCTCCTCTCCTTGTCAACATCAAAATGCACAGCCAGAACATGTGTAATTTGAATGTTCTCATTAATTCTTAGGCTCTCCATTTTTTACCTACAAAACATCTTTAGATGACCTCACCACCATATTTTCTGCTTTCTTGGGTATGTTCATGCATGATCTAGTTCAGCAGTTGCCAACCAGTGATTCATGGACACTGGTGGTCCTTGAGTCTGAAAGGTTGGAAACCACTGATCTAGTTCAGGGATGGCAAACCCAATTCCTTTGGTGGCCGACACAAGTTTGATAATAACTTAAGTGAATTGGGGGAGCAATAGGAAAGCAACAAGGAGCAAAGAGAGTGTAGCCAGTGGGAGAATTCAGCCACTGCCCCCAAGGCAGCTACTCTGAGTTCATATCAGTTGTTTCCTCAGGGAAACATGCTGGTCTAGATCTTCTGATGAAGCCAGATTGGCATGCAAGTCTCAGGCTGACTACCGCTGGATTTTTTTATTACTCTTTAAATTGGTCTTGCTCACAGTTCCATCAAGCCTCTCCCTGGTGGAAGAAAGCAAAACTTCAGTCTTCTGCTTGTTTCACTGAGCAGGTTGTAACTCTGAGGGATTTACAGTTAGGATAGTTCTAGTACACAAACAGGTCTGCCCTACCCCACAGCTCAGCCAAACCAGCTCTTCTCCAAAATCTCACACATACCTTGTAGACCTGACTCAACAGATTTGGTTCCAAACCTTACAAATTAGCATGTCCATAGTGAGAAAAAGAGAGATGCGGTAGGGGACCTAGATCTATGCCGATAACCTTTTCTCCATTTTGTTTACCTCACCCATGGAGTTGGTACTAAGAAAGCACTGATACCTTTATTTCTCTTTATTATATTTGTATCTCTACCTACATTATTATTGATAGGAGTATACTTGGTTGTGAGCATTTGTATTCTAACATTAAGGATGTGAATCTTATGGGAGCTGTAGGACCCAGACATATTCATGCAACGTCTCCACCTTATAAATGGGACTCATTGACATGATGAGCCCACCTCGTGGCAGGTTCGTCTCCCGTCTCAGCTCTATTGGAACAGGAAAAATGGTTGAGAACCACTTGTGTTAAGGTGTTTTTAAAGCTTCTTGGCCCATAAATGTCCCTGATTTTTATTGAAAAGGGGCCCCTCACCTGGTAAGTTCTCAGGCTGTACAATAAAGGAGTACAGCCCATGTTGACCTCTCCTAGTTCCCACTTTACTTTGTTTCTCCCAGGGATGGTCTGTATTTTCAAGCCTGCAGAGGTATATTTAATCTCCCTCCCTTCCTCATTATTGTACTTAAAGGGAATTTCAAACATACTGTTTTAGCATGGCCTGGTGTGGCTCAGTGGTTGAGCATTGACCCATGAATCAAGAGGTCACTGTTTCGATTCCTGGTCAGGGCACATGCCTGGGTTTCAGTCTCAGTTCCTGGAGAGGGGTGTGCAGGAGGCAGCCGATAAATGATTCTTTCTCATCATTGATGTTTCTCTCTCTCTATCCCTTTTCTCCTTCGTCTTACTCTGAAATAAACTGTTTTACTCAGTCTCATACTATTTTTTACTGATTGTATAGCTGTGTTGCTATCTTTCTTCAAAGTTGATCTAAATATGCACATTTTATCATTTACTTTTTAGATATTGATACAAAAACTTTTTAATAAGTTTGCTGTTGCAAATCTCGTACCTTCATCATTATCCTTGATGCATTCGCCTCCAGACGTCCGAAATATAAGTGAGATCAACTTGAGGCCCATGGAAATCAGCACATTTCGAATCCAGTTGAGGTGAATCTGGCTTTCAAATTTGAACTGTGAAGCATTGGCTTATATACACTTCTTAATTTAACGTGCAATAAGAAGCACATTATTTAAGCTTCTGGCTACTGTGAGAACATGTGTTTTGTTTTTAACCATTACATAAGGAAAAAAAAAAAAAAAAGCCATGCTACAACCAGTTTGGTTTTTGTTTTGTTTTTTAAGTTTCTTTCATCAACAACTACCATCTGTTTGAATTGATGCAACAAACAAACAAATGTCTAAAGACAACCTCTCAACAGATTGTATCTCAGGTTAAATGCTAACTAATTATATCTGTGTTGGGGGTTGTGAAGAGATTGTTACCAGTCTTCATGTTGCCGGTCCTTTGATAATTTTTCAAAAATGCCCACTTTTATTATCAAAATGGAGTAAGAAGCTGGTGGGTAACAGCTAATGGCCAAAATGGTTGTAAACATTCATATGCATTAGAAAATGTTTTTGTGTTTAAATATGTGGAAAAGTGCAATCCATCAACCCTTATGGTATAAGTACTTGATTTTCACACCTTTTTCTAATATACCACTTAAACCTTCCCTGCCTATCCTTTGTAAAGTATTTCCAGAAATATCCGATTTTGAATCATTCAGTAGTAGAAAAAGAGACATATTTTCATTACTTGACAATGTGGGATAGGTGCAATTTATTACATTGTCACTAAAATAGAAGAAGCAATTCCATAGGTACCATAACCTGTTTTAGGTACCACAAGGTGTCTTTTTACACAGCTCATTTGAATACAGATGTTCTGAGAAGGGGTTTTCTATTTTAAAAATACCATATCAAAATAAATGTGCCTTATTTTTTTATAAGTCTTGTTAAATCTTTTAGTGTCCATATTACCGTTTAGGGAAGGGGAGGGGAGGTGGGGCAGGAGAGAGCGTGGGTACTTTCTATGACACATAAATTGTAAAATTTTTGCCTGACAATGCTGGCCACATTCTGATTTGTTTCATTAAATTTTTGGTGATATTGCTCTAAACATTTTGACTATATGAATGTATGAAATCTCAGAAAACAAAACAAAGGGAAAATACAGTTGATTAAAATATGCTGCTGCCAAGGAGACTGCAACTTGCTGTAATGTGCAAAGTCCACACCCTGTTTCCACTTCAGAAGAGTTAATCACATTGAAGAAAGAATGCTTTAAAATAGACCTCGTTTGGAAACCCAGTTATATGTAGTTCGCCATGACTTACCATATTCAAGAATATGTCTGTTCACTGAATTCTACACTTTGGTATGTGTGCGCTAACCTCCAAGTGAAGTTCTGAGCCCATAGGCCATTATAATACTTTTTATAAAATTTATTTGGGATCATTGTTAAGTTGACATTAAAATAAAGCAACATTTAGACTATTCAGTTTTAATATAAAAAAGATTGAGTATGTTCATTTATGAAAGTTCTCTTTGTGTTAATGAATAGATTATTGTCTGACCTTAAACTTCCATTTACCTCCTGTTATTCCAACATCTTTTTAGAGAAATTAAAACCTAATTTTTGTTTCACCAGGTAGTCTAATTATCATCTGGATTTTTCATCAAAATGCAGCTCCTAAGATTATTGTTATGTTAAATTCATAGGCATCTTTTGCCTTTAATAATTAAGGAAACAGTACTGGTGTTGATAAAGATATTAAAAGGGAGTAGTTTTCATGCAATAAACATGTACTGTAAGTTTTCTTCCTGGTTTGGGGGGATAGACAACTAAAAAAGAAACAAAAACTTCCCTTTTGTGGACATCTACAGTCCTTAGAATTGTCAGAAGCAAGTTCCAAGAATAAGATCAATATTTTCATTTTATCTTAAATTAAAATCTTCTTATGGGAGTTCACTGTGTTCTGTGGTTAACGGTCTGGGAATTCTGATCAGTTGAAATAACATATCTTGATGCAATAACAGTGGTTTTGCCACTTATGGTTGTTTAAGGATGGTTTGTCCCATGTCAGTTGGGTCTTATTCAGTGTATATTGCCACTAACTGCTCACAAATAAAGCAGAAATTTTCTTTAACAAGAAAGTTATCAGGGAAATGAAGAGGAGATGCTTTTGCTTTCGGTTGTGATCAAGAAAATTTCATCAGTGTCTCCAGCACATACTAAAAACTGTACACGTCAGTTTTAATTTTGGTGGCATATTTGTGTGCCTAGGTTTTATTATAGTTATAACAGATGTTCAGTTGACCAAGTAGTTCATTACTTTCTCCTATTTTTTTTTTTTAATTTTAAATTGGGACTTGAACTGCAGTGTTTGAAAACTCAGCATCCTTGTTTTCTACATATGCTGGCTAAAATAAAATGCTGTAAAGTGTGTTGTAAAACATTGTAATTACCTTCCCATATCTTTGTTGTACTTGTGCCGAAATGTTTTCACATCCTTTTGTCTGGAAGGAAATCTTTGCTTTCATTTTATGTTGCTTACCGTGGAATCAATAGGTTTTGATATTTTCTCTTGGAAGATTTTATATCTTTTTGGGAACATGTAATATAAGATCTCTAATAAAAGATAAATCTTATCACACATATGGCCCTCTAGTGTTCTTAAATCTTATTGTATACCCAAAATATATTAAGACATTTTGAGTGGTAGGGTGGAGTAGTGAGGGCTTTTGTGAATGAATTGCTCCTTCTTTAGCCCAGTTCTAGTTAGAAAAGTTAGTTTTCAAGGGCAAGTGTCAGATGGGATGGAGGTGGGTTTCACATCTGGGTGTGGGATCACCTCTGAGATTAGAATGTAGGAACCTTTTTTTTTAAAAATATATTTTATTGATTTTTTACAGAGCAGAAGGGAGAGGGATAGAAAGTCAGAAACATCGATGAGAGAGAGAGACATCGATCGGCTGCCTCTTGCACGCCCCCTCCTGGGGATGTGCCCGCAGCCAAGGTACATGCCCTTGCCAGAATCGAACCGGGGACCCTTCAGTCCGCAGTCCGTCGCTCTATCCACCAGAGCCAAACCGGTCTCGGCGAATCTAGGAACCTTTTGAACAACGTGATGCCCATGGGTCCTAAGTCAATGAGTAGAAGCAGATTGTGATAAGATTCCATATACTCCAGGACAAAGGTGAAGAGGAGAGTAACCCAAGACATGAAGCCGAGAGGATCCATGTGAGCTGATTCAGAAGGCAAGATTGGTTGGAAGACTGGCATCTGGTGGCGCTCTGCCAGTCCACTGGCCCTGACCAGCATGCAGCACACACCTAGTGGCTTTGGGGGAGCTCCTTCAGAGCCAGGAGATGGGGGAGAGTGCAGGATAAGTACCCAACAGGTAGTATGTATGGATTAGCCAGGCAAACAATACATGACATGTGGAGGGCTGCCCCCAGGCAAGGCACCCGAGCATTCTTTAAATCTACTTGGGCTGAATCCAAGGCAAGGCACCTGGCAAAGCATCTTGGAAAACCCATCCACCAACAAGGCTGAATGTGTTATCAGCTTGGCCTTAACTTTGCCTCAGGTGTCCGGGAGAGGGCCTTGAAATGTAAATGTAGCCCCGGAATGGGGGAATGAATAGGGCCTGGGCCCACCGAAACTCCTTTGATCCTAATATTGGAGAAACCCCTTTGTATTTTGGAATATAAGTAAACTACTACTGTTTGGGTTTGAGATCCTGTCTCTCCATCAGAGAGAACAGAGATTCCACCCAGCCCCAGCTATCATTTCTACTTCTGCATTTTTCTCTTCTATAATTTCTCAATCCCCAGCTCCTCTACTCAGAAACTGGATGCAATCTCGCTCTCTCTCCATGCCGGACGTGGAAAAGAGAAATCCCTATAATGACATACTAACTAGGAACTTTCAACTTGTTTTGAGTGACATAGTATAGATATTAATCAATTTGTATATGCCAAATTGTAAAAACCTTGGAAAATATTAATACAACTTGCATCAGCAGACAATGAAAATTACTTCCACCTCTATTTGATTATCAACATGTCAAAATAATTTGAATATTAAAACTAGTAAAGAAAAAATTTAATATAGGTGGGCATATGTTCACATGCCTAACCTGTGATAAGAAACCAGCTATGGGGTTTGTGAGACTTATTAAAGGGGTAGTTTGGAGGGGAGTAGAGAGAGATCGCTCATGTAAGGCCCTGCTGCTGCCATAATCAGCAGAGCACAGAAGCCTAAAGAGGTAACTGATGAGACGCCTTCAGCATACACTAGCTTACATAGGCACAAATAGGAAATTTATGATTCCCAGCAACAAATGTTCAAGGGTAGCTAGAGAGCACTTCTGATACAGCTGTAGCCAAGTATGAGATGATGTCATGCAGGCATGTCTTGCTCTCTTGGTTTTACTCTGAGCCACCAGTGACCCATATTTGCATCCAGCCAGCTTAGTGACCTCAGTGGGAAAAGCACCTTTATCTAATTTTTCAGCAAATGTCCTGGATTGATGTCTCTGGCTGTCATCTGGCTTATATACTAATTGACTGGCTAAGGGTAGAGTTGGGTTCAGCTAAACCACATGGACTGAATGAGTGAGAAATAGCCCTCCCCTCATACCACCTCCCCAACAGAAAAGGGGTTCTACAACAAGAGAAAAGGGAATTAAATACTAAGATACTTTGGATGCTAGGCAGGCAAAATACAGTAGAAATACATTGCAAAGAAAAACTAAATGCATAGATTTAAAGAAAGTAAGCATACCCAGTTTCAGTTTCAGGAAAGGTTCTACAGAAGAGAACTTAAAATAGCTCTTAGAAGCTGCATTTGATTTTTAGCAGATATCTGACAATATGTGTGTTCCCTGTAAAAAGGCCAGGAAACCTTACATCCTCGTAATGGCAAGGTGCTTCATACATGTGCTGTCCAAGATGGTAGCCACCAGCCACAGATGGCTCTTGAACTTTTGAAATGTGGTTTGTGCAACTAGGGGATTATCTTATTCTAGTTTAATTAACTTTAAATAGCAACATGTGGCTGCAGTATTAGTACTGGTCTGGAGCACATAGTATGTATAAGATACTAATTAGTAGGAAATACAACTAAAAATAAGTTAAAATCACATTGTGTTGGAATCTTGCAAGTTGGGGTGGTCCTCATGCCAGAAGCACGGGCATTACCTGGAAACTTATTAGGAAGGCAGAACCTCAGGCCCCACCCAGGCAGCTGTTTATAACCTACATTTTAGCAAGATCCTGAGGATTCACTGGCCTGGGACATGTTTCAAGAGTATTGCCTTATTAAACTTTCTAAGTAACTCTTGGTGATAAGTTTTATACCCGGAGCCCTCTGGTACCAGAAAGCGTTCCATAAACTCTGTCCACTTGTCCCACCACTCCCCAATTCCAAGCCTCCACCTTGTACATGGACTGCTGCCTTTGCCTCCTAACAGTTTCTCTGCCTGATTCCTACCCTTTGGGGTTTCTTTTTTCACATATAAGCCAAAAAGTGTAATTGAAAAAGCTTCTTTCCTGTTGAAAAATGTTTCTCATTACACGTGAAATAACATAAAAACGTTCACCATGGCCAAAGCCCTACATCACCTGGTCCCTATCCCTTCCACTGACCTCAGCTTTAGGAGATGTGTGTGGTGTGGTTTCAGAAATCCTTTCCTGACCTAAGTCCATTTCAGGTTATACCACTCACCCTTGTACTGTTTTCTAGAGTTTTTATGGGCTTCTAACACACCAAGAATTCCTTTTAAGGGCTTTGCACTTGTTTCCTCTGCTTCCAAGATCCTGCTTTCAGATCTTCCAAGACAGACTCCTTGTTCTTCAGGTTTAGTTCAGGTATCATCTCCAGAATCTCATTTGACCAGCTAGTTTAGCCAGCTCTGCCTCCCCTCCTTCACTGAGTATTGTATTTCCCTTCTTCTTTTCTTCTTAACAGAGCCAAACTTGAAATTATATAGGTTTGCCTTCCCCACTAGAATATAAGCTCCACAAGAACTCCAGCTATTTGGTCAGCATTGTATCCCCACCCTAGGAAAAACAGGATTTCGGTAAACATATGTTTAATAAATAAATGAAAGCATGTGTATCACCAGTAAATGTTGAGGAAAATTTACATTTTCAAAACTGAAGGCCAGAAAGTCTCTTATATCTTCATTGAATTTTTCTGTTCATATTTTTTTCCTGCTTAAAACCCTCAGGAAGGACTCATTACCAGAAATTAAAGTATAAATGTTTCAAGCTGCATTCCTAGTCTCCTAAAAGTTCTGACATTATGGAAGATACTGTAGTTGCTTATCAAGCAGCAACTGCCCCTATGCCTTCTTTGCTAAATAAACCCGCAATTTACTTATGCATCAGACAGTGAGGAACTTCTGGAGATGAATTGTGATTGGTCTAAGTTACTTCTGTAGGCTGGGTGATTGATTTAGGGATTGACATGTGTCACAATCTTGGCCAATGAACTACCATAGGAGATTGGTTGGGGGCTCCAGGGAGAGGTCTCCTCCCTCTTAAAAAAGGGAGAGCATGTCACTCTCACTTGACAGTGTCAAAGGCAGTGTTGTGTTGTGTGGAGGAGGGAGCTGAGGCTGGTGCAGCTACAGCCATTTTGCAACCCTGCAGAGAGACAAGCCTAGGACAAAAGTCAAGTGGATGACCAAGTGAAAGTAGAGCTTGGGTCTTGATCTACTGAATGACCAGCTTCAACTTGGTCATCTATAATAATAAAAGCATAATATGCTAATTAGACCAGATGGCCAAACAGCAGAACAACCATCCATATGACCTTCCCAGGCAACCTTCCAGATGAAGCTGGAGCTGCGAGGATCCAGGGGCAGCTGCAGTAGCTGTGAGGGCCACGCCCTTTGCATGAATTTCATGCATCAGGCCTCCAGTATGAAATAATCGATCACTTTACTGTTCAAACGACTGGGTTTAGGGTTATGTTGCAAACTGCTGAAAGCATTGAAACC
The DNA here is from genome assembly GCA_027563665.1 of Antrozous pallidus. Lineage (NCBI taxonomy): Eukaryota > Metazoa > Chordata > Mammalia > Chiroptera > Vespertilionidae > Antrozous > Antrozous pallidus. The sequence continues at coordinate 67,810,733 of CM050512.1, forward strand.
CATACTCCTCACCACTGCCTCAGCACTGGGCTCTCTTGTTTGGATACCTTGCTAAATGGGAGACTGTGTACAGCCTGACTAAAGCTTGGCTGACATTAGTTTCTCAGAATGCAGACTGTGTGTCCCTAATGCTCCTAACCACCTTGCATATTTTGCTCAAAATGATTAATAACACTACACTGAATTATAAAGAATTTTTCAAATGTAATTGAAGAAGGGTTTTTAAAAATACAAAGTGAATCCAGGATGTGGATACTAGCCTTAAGGTTGAAAAAGCCTTAGTTTACAACATTCCTTTAGCATACACGCTAGGAGAGTGTTTCAGTTCAAACATGGAATTGGGCCTACGTAGCAAGGTGACACTAGCCAGCATCAAGCAAAATATGGAGGCTGAGGGGAAGGGAATACAAGGATTAGGGTGGGAGCAATAAGTCGGGGTGGCAAGCTTCTTTGGAGTATGTCACCACACTCTTTAAATATTTTAAGATTTTTCCCAAATAGATTTATATGACTGACTATAAGTGAATTTTTAAATCTCCAAACAGATAAAGGAGGGAAATTGGAAGAGTGCTATTTTAAAGGCCATATTTTAAGGACCTTTTACATGGAGTCTAGTGTTCTTGGCTCCCATGTGCTACATAGCTTTCCAATTTTTTATTCACAAGCTTAGCCTTGGGGCTCATTTTCTGGTCCCAGATCTGAATGGTAATGCTAGCAAGCAAGATGTGTCTCTAGGGCCTGGAAGTGTGCAATTTTTTCACTAAAGCAAATGAAGCCCTCATTGGTTGGCTTTCAAAGAATGATCTGCAGTTGGGGGAAGATCGTTGTTTTGGCACAAAAATTTTCCCTGAAACAAAAAAATCAGAGCACTTGCCTGCGTTGGGATGAATTTCCTTGCCTCGTGCAGGACTGAAATAACTTCAGGCTTGCTGTATGGAATGTGAGTGTTCAAAAAAAAAAAATGATTTCGCTCATTTGGTCATTTTGTCTTTCTAAATGGATGTTTTAAGTGCAGTTAACAAGATTGCTTTGAAGTTAAAATTACCTATTTTCTTAGGTAAAATCTAGAAATTCATCCTCATTGAATCTATGAGGCTCCCTTTAATCGAGCCTGAAGGCAATTGGTTTTAAATTCTGCACTAAGCTTTCAATAAACATTAACTGAAGTTGTCATCTGAGCATAGGCTCCAGGAGGAGGATTTTAATTCCCTACCCTGTGTCTAGTAAAGGAGAGAAGTTCTGCAAAGAGTTAAGGAGCCATCGGATCAGGGGCAACGGGGCCATCTTAATAGGCAGCACAAATCATAGATACTGGAAGCACAAAGGAAGGAGACTTTACTTCCATCTGGAGTGATGAGGCGGAAGGCAAGCAGATGGGAGGATTTGAGCCAACTCTGAAAAGATAGGTCAGCAACCAGCTGTGGGAGGGGAGGGTGGCAGGACACCAACAGCTCAAAAACAAGAAAACTCATGTCTGGTGGAAGTGTGTAAAGGGAAATCATTGGAAGTTAGACTGCAAATGCTTCCCGTAATTGGTGTCTAGACTCTGGATTCTGCAAAATAAAATGGGGTGCATTCACATTAATATTGATTTGCAAACACATTATAAGAATGTGAAATGAAAGAAGTATGCATACAGTTTTCAGGAAACTTTAATATGTCTACACATAATTGCTCGTAATTGTGAAGAAAAGGACACATGTATTTCTGAATTTCTGATTTTTTTTCATTATACCCATGTGATGCTTCATTAAGTCAATTGAGAAATACAAGTTTCTTATATATGAGCCCGTTGGCTTTAGAACTCTGTAGTGATTTTTATCAGGGAAAGAGTAGCATATCATCTAAGCTTGGACAGAAAAATTTTGTAGAGTATTGAAGTAACTAGCTCCCTCCATTAGTCCACTAATGGAGTAACTAGCTCCCTCCATTAATCCAGTCCCCTGAGGGTTAATTTATCAACTATAAACTCAGGAATATTTGTCACCAAGATATATGGATAAAGAATTAATGAGAGCCCTAACCAGTTTGGCTCAGTGGATAGAGAACTGGCCTGCAGACTGAAAGGTCCCAGGTTTGATTCCAGTCAAAGGCATGTACTTTGGTTGCGGGCACATCCCCCGTAGGAGTTTTGCAGGAGGCAGCTGATCAGTGTTTCTTTCTCATTGATTCTTCTAACTCTATCCCTCTCCCTTCCCTCTCTGTAAATTATCAATAAAATATATTTTTAAAAAAGAATTCATGAGCTACATTATTTAAATACCTTTACCTTTAAAAGGTCTATTATTTTAAAATGTAGTGGAACTTTGTTATAATGCATCTCTTAGGGCTGTGTAATTGAAGTGTAGTAATGACAAGGTTTTTTCATTTAGTAAAAAGTACATATGGTGAAAGACTAGCCCACCTTATCCGGAATCTCATCCTGTTTGCATAATGAAAGATGAGTGAGTTTTCAATAAAGTTGTAGCCCCAATTCCCATAGCTTCAACATGTGCAGGGAAAGTGAAGATCTCTGAAATACAAAATTTCAAATGAGAAGGGAACACAAAGCACAGGGTGGCACCAGCAAAAATGACAGGTCTTTGAAACTATGCACCTGACTTCATTAAAATCTCTACAAATAAAGAATGAAATGAAAGCAGTTCAATATTTTCATATTTAAAAAGAAAACTACCTTTTGGAGCACCTGATGTCACAGAGCCAGGAGGCTGTATAAGTTAGGAACTTGCCAAGGTCAAATAGAAGGCACACTTGTCTTAGGGCAGGGGGAGTGCTGGGAGTTTGCTGTTGACATCTGTGTAATTGTGACAGACAGCTACCTGATAATGTTTATAAAGCAGGGGGTAGGGTTTGCTCATGGCAGTAGGCAGATTTTGACTTGACTGGGACCAATAGAAAAAGAAGGGATTACTAAATGTCAATTCCTTTGTTTCTCTTCCTTATTCAGAGGCATAGCCAGAAGTAAAATAATCCTATATAATAAAGAGGTAATATGAAAATTGATCCTCACACTGTAACACCATCACAAGATGGCTGCACCCACAGCAGAAGTGGGGTTCCTGTAATGAGCGATCTGCAGGACCTGAGGCTGTGTGGCACTAGGCTGTGTGGGAGACCTGAGGCTGTGCCCCCCAGCCCAGCAGGGCTTGATGGGGGACCTCAAGACGTGCCCCCAGCTCAGGCCAGGGACCTCAGGCTGTGCCCTTCCCCCTGGGCTGGGGGTCCCGAGGTCACACCCCCTGCCACAGAACCTGGCCAGGGGACCTGAGGCCGCACCCCTTGCCCGACGGGGCTTGATGGGAGACCTGAGGCTGCACCCCCGACCTGGTACAGGTCAGGAAACCTGAGGTTGGACCCCTCACCTGGCAGGGCTTGACGGGGGTGAGGCCAGCTGGGTCTGGGTCTTACATGATTTCAAGGCACGCAGGGGTGGGTGGCTTGCCCCAGACTCTGGCAGGAGGAAGATTTTCATATACATTTTACTAATTATTTTCTCATCTCTGACACTTTTATTATAGAGAAAGGGCAAATAGCAATATTAAAATATCTCCTCTAATTCCCTTTTAGTGTGCACAAATTTCTTGCACCAGGCCAATAGTCATGATAATAATAGTAGAGAAGATTTACTGTGTCAGGTACTATACTAGTAAACACCTGGCATACTTGCCATTTAATCCTCACAGATATCCTATAAAAGCTGAACTGTTATTATATCTGTTTTATAGAACAGGAAAGTGAAGTTAATGAAATTGAACTCCAACCTTGTTCTGTTTAGGGTTCTGAGAGCTACAGTCCACAACTTAAGCTAGCCTCCCATCTGTTTTATAAACAAAGTTTTATCAGAACACAGGGATATCATTTGTTTAAATATTTTCTGTGGCAGCTTAGGCTGCAAAGAGAACTGAATAGTTGTGATAGCTGAAAATATTTACTAATGGTCCAGAGAAAAAACAAACACAACTCTTGTCTATTGACTATAGAATCTACTGATGTGGGATTCTTAGAATTTTCACTTTGGGGGCTAAACTATCTAATAAAAGAATAATATGCAAATTGACCATACCCTTGCTACATCCACCAGCCACGCCCACCAGCCAATCATGGAAGATATACAAATTAACCCCCAACCAAGATGGCTGTGGCCACAGAGAGCAGGGGGGTGGCTTGGTTTTTCCCAACGATGGAAGAAGCCAAGCTTTCCCCACACCCTGGTGGGCTCAGGCCTCCACTCAATGCTACAAAGCAGGGGGTAGGGTTTGCTCATGGCAGTAGGAATTCAATTATAGAATTCCCCAAAAAATGGCGGCAGCTACAGAGCTGGAGATAAGAGGAGGCTAGGGTTGCCCCTGGCGACCGAGGAGGCCAAGCTTTCTGCAGCCCTGGACTGCCTTGGCCTTTGCTTAAGGCTACAAAGTTTCAGTTATAGAAGGTACATATCCCAAGAGAAATGTCTGTGGCCATGGAGCAAGCAGAAGGCTTGGCTCCACTCCAGGCCACAAAATTTTAATTGTAGAACATAAATTCTAGATACCAGTGCCTCCACTTGGGTCGCTGGGGGGTGTGGCCAGCCTGAAAACCACCATAGGCCCCTTGCCCAGGCTGCCCCATGCCCCACGGGAACCCCCACCCTGATCTGGGACACCCTTCAGGGCAAACCAGCTGGCTCCCACCCATACACCAGGCCTCTATCCTATCTAATAAAAGAGTAATGTGCAGATTGATCATCACTCCAACACACAAGAGGGCTTTCCTTATGTGGTCAAAGATCCTGCCCCCATGTGGACACAAGATGGCCACCACAAATGGCCAGCAGGGGAGGACAGCTGGGAGGGACCAGGCCTGCAAGAGAGGGCAGTTTGGGGGCAATCAAGTCTGCAGGGGAGGGCAGTTGGGGATGATCCAGGCCTGAAGGGGAGAGTAGTTGGGGGAGGGGGGAGACCCAGGCCTGTAGGGGAGAGTAGTTGGGGGTGACCACGCCTGCAGGGGTGGGCAGTTAGGGACAAACAGACTGGCAAGGGACTGTTAGACATCAATAAGGCTGTCAAGGGGAGTGGTTAGGAGGGTGATCAGGTGGCAGGCAGAAGCAGGTAGGGGAAATCAGAAAGGCAGGCAGGCGAGCAGTTGGGAGCCAGCAGTCCTGGATTGTGAGAGGGGTGTCCGACTGCCCGTTTAGGCCTGATCCCAGTAGGATTAAGTGTGGCCAGCCTGCAAATCTCCATAGGCCCCTCACTAGTAAGATCGGGCCTAAATAGACCAGTTGAACATCCCTGGAGGGGTCCCAGATTGCAGAGGGTGCAGGCTGGGCTGAGGAACACCCCTGCCCTCCATGTACAAATTTTGTGCACCGGGTCTCTAGTCTATATTATGAAGAGGTAATATCCAAATTAGGCCGGGACTTCATAACAGGTCAAGACCAAACATGAGGCCTGGCGCCAAGAGCCTCTTTGCATGCTGGAAGGTGGAGCACCTCCTCACTCGATTTCAATCACACGCTGGGCCTGTAGTTTTAATTATAGAAGAGAATGGAAAATGTGGCATCAGTAGTGGGAAGAGCACTCAACTTTGAGCCTGGCAATCAGGATTCTAGTCTCAAGTAGCCTTGGAAAAGTCACCCAGGAAACCTTTTTCCTGACCTGTTAAATAAAGCCACCCTACCTTCTAATTCCAAATTAGAAGGTTTGCTAAGTACCTTTTGTGATTTACAAAAGGCTATTTTAGCATATCAAATAAAAGGCATTTTCCTGGTTCTCCATGGCAACCCTCACAGTTCTTGCCAAACAACCTTTGAAGTACCTTTTCTCCATGCTTTGGTTATGGAAACTTTGGGTAGATAGATGATTGGGAAAATAGGAATAGAATTATCTGTTTAATGCAAAAACGTATTTCTGTTTTGTTTTGTTTGCTTATTTTTGTGAATGCCAGTGTCTCCTTCTTCTGAATCTGTAGTAGGCCTTTAAATAAACATGGGCAGAACAAAGCCTACAGGCCAGGTACAGAAGGTCTCCAGGGCAGAAAACCCAGGAAGCTTAGCAATGGGCAAAACTAGGAAAACAAGGACTTTGCCCCCAGGGTAACCTCTCCTTCCCTAGCATATTGCTGGTCATGCGGTTCTGACTCTCCCTTACCTTTCATATTGCTGGTCATTGACCCTCCCCTGACCTTTCTTCTGCTAATCATGCAGTTAGACTCCTGTAGAGGGGGAAACAAATGAGGGAACCAGAGAATAGCCCTTACACATTAACTCCCCAGGAAAATGAGGCTCTGACCCACATCCAATGCATCTAGGCCTCAGCTGTGTTTCAGCTCCAGGCCCAGAAAAGCAGCAAAATCAGACCAGTGATGCTACTGCTGACGCCTAGACCAGTTGCATTAACTAATGACCTGCCCAGGGCCGACCAATCAGTGGAGACCACAACCCTGAAAGGACACACCTGAGAAGCTGATGAATATTTTATTGAGTTTCTCCCCTGGGACTTCTCTTCCTAAAATCCCTGCCTTAAAAGTTCTTAGAATGGAAGTCCCATAGACCTCTCCCTCCTGGAGGGGGGGTGGGGGGGATGGAGGGGGCGCACCCCAGCCTTCCCCCTCCCTCTCATCAACCCCTACCACCACCACCAGCAGCAGGCTTATTACCTTTACTGTCCTCTCTAAGTCTTACGGACCCTTCTTTTGCCTAAGTAACTTGTTTCCTGAGTTCATTTCTTCTACAGCTCACTTCTACCTCTGTGACTTTCTAAATAAACTTTATCTTATAGTTTGAGTCTTGACTCTGAATTCTTTTCTAGCCAGAACTCAAGCACAGAGGTTGCTGAACCTAGGTCCCATCTGACCCTACTGGTCTTTCTGGTGCTGTTTTTGCTGCCAACAATAAACAAAGCCTGGCGTTTTCTCTAGGGAGACTGAAGCCTGAAATTGAAGATTAAGATTTAAAAAAATCCTAAAAGGAGTATGTGAAAACCTGTGAATCAACAGAAACAGTTCCTACACAGAGGCTTGTGGAACAGCAGGGTCTTCCATGGAAGGATGGAGACAAATCATGTTAAATCCCAGACTTTGGCCATGCGTGGTTAAAAATCAGTCTTGGTGTAGCTTTGCCCTGAAAGATTAAAGGAAAAAGACTGCTTAGGAAAAATGCAATGACTAAGGTTTGCCTTCTGCAAAGATGACTTACTTGATAAGAAGGCTGGTGATAGGACCTCTGTCTTGTTCCATGGTGCAACACAGTGTTTTGAAGCAAGAAACATGTTAGTTTGGTAATCCTACCTTAACTCTTTTCTATTTAGAATATGAAAATTTGGAGTGGGAGCAGGAACAAGATAATTAATTGTGTATCTTCTTTGAATTCAACCGCAGGCAAGTTTGAGTCTCAGAGAAGGTATATGTATATTTTAGGAACAGCAAAATCTCAGAACTTCATGCTCATCATTTGGGAATGAACTTCCTTCCCTTTGACTAATATCAGCCTGTTGGATCTCAAGTTGATAAAGCACTGCACGTACCAAGCCTGACCCCTTCTTATGAAACAAGGCATTTGGAGAGGGTTAAGTGGTGGGTTCCATGTCATAATCCCTGGAACCTGCTAATGTTACTTTACCCGGGAAAAGGACCCTTTGCAGATGTTATTAAATTAAGGACCTTAATATGAGATCATCATGGGCCGTCTGTGTGGGGTTCTAAATCCGTATGAGACAGAATAGAAAACACAGCAGGGAGGAGTCAATGCAACCAAGGAGGCAGAGATGAGTGAAGAGGCTGCAGGTCAGAGACAAGGGGAAAGGCTGCAACTGGAAGAGTCAGGAAGGATTCTCCTCTGGATTCTCCAGAAGGAGTTATTGTAGACATTCTGCCTTCTGAGCTGAGAGAGAATAAATTACTGTTGTTTTAAACCACCCAGTTTGTGATGGCTTAAAACAACAGTAGCCTCGGGATACTAATTAAAAAAACCAAAATATTTTCATCCAATCAACCCCACTGGAGAGGCACACTGGGCTTTCTCCAGACCCTCCTGGGATTCTGTCTGAGAGGAAGGGTTGGGGATCATGAGGAACTGAGAGTGGGCACCTCGCCAAAGAGAAGAGAGAAGCAGCACAGTAGGCAGGAGCCCCTTCAGCATTTGATTCATTTTGTGGGATTAGTTGTACATCTGCCGTTTAGAGTACAACTTGTTCTAAAAACAGGAAGATGTTTTCAGTGACTTGCCATCATTTACCACAGAATGTAACTCATCTAGATAAAGATTGCATTTCATGTCCTGGCTGGCTTGTCTCAGTGATTAGGACATCGGTCCTTGGGTTCCATTCTGCTCAAGGGCACTTACCTTAGTTGCAGGCTCTGATCCCTGAGGCAACCAATCGATGTCTCTCTTCCACATTGATGTTTCTCTCTCTCTCTTTCTCACTTCCCTTCAACTCCCTCTAAAAAAAGAAAGAGAAAAAGAAAAAATCAATGGGAAAAATATCCTGGAGTGAGGATTAACAAAACACGGCAAGATTGCATGTTGGAGGTAAATAGCATGCTCTTTATTTGAAAGAAAATAAAATTGTATATCTTCCTCAAACACTCACAAAAATAATTTGAAGATTAAAGATTTACTTGAAAACTAATTTGGAGATTAAATATTTAATTGAAAAAAATTATTTTGGGGTAAAAAAACACTGTATGAGATAATTCCTTTTTGTTGTTGTTGTTGTTCTAAAAATAAAAGAAGAAATACAGGAGAATATTTTAATCATTGGGAATGAAGAAAGCCTTCCTATGCATGGCATGAACTTGAGGCTTATAAAAATAAATAGGCAAATTTGCTTATAAAAATTAAAAATGGTGTGATCAAAGATGCCTTAAATAGAGCAAAAGGGAAATCAAAACAATATATAGTCATAAACACTTGCAATATGTATTTCTCATTAGTGTATTCAACAGTTTTGGAGTATCAGCTCTGGGCCCAACACTATAGTCTACACACTAAATAGACAAGTATAGGCCTGACCTTGTGGAACTTGTGATCTAGTCAGTGAGGAACCCACATTGAACAAGTGCTTTTGAGTATGATTAGAATTATAAAGGTCAAGTCTGGATGCCATGGGAATGTATGAGATGAATAATTATTGACAGGAGAGAGTTAATTAACATCTTTAGTGTATAAAGAACTCATGGAAATCAATGAGAAAAATATTAACATAGAAAAATTGACAAATTCCCAAATGGTAAAATACAGTTCACCAATAAACATATGAAGATGTTTATCACCAAGAATAATAAAATGCAAATTAAAATTAGATATAATATTTTACTATCAGATTACCAAACAATGAAATGAGTTACAACAAAGACTGCTAATGATGAGATATAGAGAGTTGGGTATACTCTGGTCGCAGCATGCATTGAAGAAAATCTGACAATATATAGTAACATTTGCAATTTTAAAGTGTGTGTCTCTGGTATGTTATTAACGAAATGCTTGTGTTACTCCACCCCCCCCCCAAAAAAAAAATTCCTATGATGAAGCCTTTACCCACAAAGTAATGGTGTTTGGAAGTAGGGCCTTTGGGAGGTAATTAGTGTTAGATGAGATCATGAGCCCTGGGTTGGGATTAGTGCACCTATAAAAAGAGACACCAGAGAGCTGGCGCTCTCTCCACAGGCACACACTGCAGAAAGGCTGTGTGAGGACATAGCATATTACAGAATATTATACAGCAATTGACAGGGTAGATTTTACATAGAGACATGGGAATATGTCTTAAGATATTTTGTTAAGTGAAAATTATAGCTCCATATGTATAGTACAATCCATTTATGTAAACAATATATAAAGAGAAAAACATTCATATGTATGCAACCAACTATAAAGTGCTACAGTGTGCTAAGTACAGAACTAACTACTTAAAATGATTTATCTCATTTGTGCCATTTAACATCCATATGTGGTAAGTAGTAGTATTATTATTCCCATTTTATAGATAAGAAATTGAGGGCCAACAGATTAATTTTCTTGTCATGCAGCTAATAAAGCACAAAGCTGGAATGTGAATCTATGCTCTTAACCATGACACTCTGCATAAATGTTCAAAAAGTACAAATACCAGCAGTTATTACTTTACAGTAGGGATGAGAATAGGAATATAACTATAGGGACCTTTAATTTTATGATAATTGTTTACTGTGTTTATTGATAATATATAATTGTTAAAAATTCAAAGGTATTTCTATATTGGAAGGAAAAAAACCTGTACGATATAATCCCATGACCTTTGCCTATCTATTAGACAATGTTTACAGTCTGTAAATTGTTGGTATTGTCACATTAATGAAAAATACATTTAAAGTTATTTATTATCATTAATTAATTAAACTGTTATCAGAAAAACAATTCAGTTTTAATGAGTTGTTTCAATAAATGTAACAATTCAGTTTCAATAAATGAAAGAAAAAAGGCTTTAAAATCAATTATTTTTCTAGAAAACTGTAACACAGGCAAAACCATAAAATGTCAAAGCTTGGATCACCGCTATGAGTTCCCTAAATTTGCATTATTCAAAGGGATGTGATTTTCCTGCCATGGGCTTTGACAGGCACGACTTGGTGAAATTAAGTACATGTTGAAAATAAATTAGATTGAAATAAATTAAAGATCTGGATTTAAATCTTGGCCCTGTCCTTTCACTAGCTAGGTCATTAAAGAGCAAAGTATTTACCCTCTTGAAACCTAACTTATTTCATATTTAAAATGTGGATGTCAGTCCCTAAGTTTTTGTGTTTTCATACTTTAAATCCTCTAATATACCCAGTGCATTGCCAACCACTTAGATGCTTAATAAACATTGGTTATATCTACAGAGATACCCTTTAGGCTCTCAAGTAGAAAGTTAAATCGGTCATCTCCGATTTTTCTGTCCTTGACTACACTAGTCCAGAAGGAAGGTGGTTTTCTCCCACTCACTAGCACAAGCTGGCAACAGCACCATCCAGACTGGATGTTCATCACTATGGTAACAACCGTGGTCTCCCTGCCTCCTGCTCAGTGTTTATTCTCCCATTTTCCCCCTCTTCTCAGAACCAGACTTCGCTTTATGACTCCCACTCTGAAGTCATTTGAAAAGAAAAGAATATACAAATTACAGTAGATGGACATTGAACATAATCTCTTTGTCTCCTCAAAGTAAGAGCACTACTGTTCTTTCTGTCCTCCCTCTCCCTACCTTCTTCTTCCCCCCCTCCCCTTCTCCTCCTCCTTTTCCTCCACTTTCTCCTCTTTCTCCTCCTCCTCCTTTGTCAAAGGAACCTAACTAAATATGGCACTTTCATTCTTGTAACATATCACCTTGCTTTGGAAACTTTAAGGAGGAGGCAAGATTTTGAGGTTCACTTAAACCTAATGGATTTGCTGATTACTCTTTAAAGGCTTAACTGCAAGGTCTTCAGATTGAGGAGACTGTAAGAGCAAAGACAGAAATAGGAATACAATCAGTGGATCTGAAGTTGCACTTGTTGGAAGAGACGGTTGACACAGGTGAAGAGTGGGAAATGCGGGTGGAGTGTTACCCGGAGGCCAGATTGTAAAAGCATGGATACCATTAATGTTGGTTTTCTAGGAAAAATAATTTTTCATTATGCAAGATTTACCTGTAATGACCTATGGAGTCCTGTACTCCCCATGTTTCTGCGATTCCAACATCTGCAAGAGACCCAAGAGCAGAGAAACTCAGCAATATTTGGTCTTAAGCAATTTACCACCTATGACCCTAGATGTAATGATTACACTGCATAAATTATTTTCTTAGCTTCCAGTTTCCAAAAGGCAGATCTATCTAGATTATGATTGTTACAGGAATATATTTTTGCAAACATTAAACTGATAGATTTTCCTTCCCAGAAATCATGTTGCTTTGTGGCTCTTCACTTATTAAATCAATGGACTTATTTCACAGAATGTTGAAACAGAGAAAGCATTTCTTGGTCATCAGTGAAAAACCATATTTTTTAAAAAAATTCACGGTGAGACCATGGTATTGAAATCCAGGCTTTGTTGAGAGGGGGCAAAAAGGCTGTTTAAATTTGCCAAAATTCTTTTTTACAAACCAAATGTTAAGCCTAGAGAAACTGAATCACTGGGTTTTATTATGACCAGAGAGGACTGATATATGCTGTAGAGACATTCTACCCGAGAGGAACAGACCCGTTATATTTCTGAGAGGAGGTGGCTGAAGAAGAAACAGAAGTCATCAGACATGAATATCCCAGCTGACTGACATCCTTGCAGTTGTACTTTGCTGGAGTATGTGGTAGAAATACGTTCCAGAACAGTGGGCTAACCCTAATATACATTTTAGAGCCATCCCACCATTGGCATGACCTTCACCTAACATCATGTCAGAGAGGACTGTAGAAATGACTGAGGGAGGTGTCCAGAGGGCTGAGCTCTAGATATCACCCTATTTCTTCAGATCCTACCATATGCTCTATCCCTGACAGGGACGGAAATGAAACAAGAGGTCTAAGATTAGAAAGATGATGTCACAGTGAGCACTTAAAGTAGAGCCATGACTTCAGCAGAGAGTGCCAGTATGGTGTTTCAAGAAATCAGGTGGGGAAAAGCAGGCATCAATGGTTGCCACCACGGTCACCTTCACCAGACCAAACAGGCTATAACATATCGGAGACCAACAAGGATCCAGAGGATAGTAAATGACTGTATGTGTTACCCACAAATGTACTTTATGTCCAGATGCTAACTTGAGCAAGATGAGGTGAAGAAATGAGGGTAGGACAATACTTAGAGAGAAATTTTGAAATATCCAGACCCAGGCATCTCTAGATAGCAATAGACAGAGAATAAAGAAAGATTATTTTTTTTGTCAGAGTGTACAACTTTTGAACCATCTATACCAGTATTCTTAATGATATGGATAATTTCTTGAGGTTGGGAAAGTTATGAAGTACCTTTTTTTTTTTTTTTTTGCAAACCAAAAGGAGAGTTAGCATGGCGACAAATCTTTCTAAATTTTTTTTCTCTAATTGCTATTTTCCAGATATTTAATTTCATCCATTTTATATTCTACTTTAGAGAAAGGAAAACTGGATTTGGACTATGTGCATTAGGAGTCTTGCAGATGTAGGTGTCTTATGAATGATTTTGGAATCTGGGAGCAGTTTCTCCCTGTTGTCTCAGAGCATCAGCCTCAAATGAGACCAAGTTCCAGTCCACTTTCCTGAGTCATTCAGTGGAGACAGATCTGTGCACTTGGGTGATAGAGGTGCAGAGCTAGGAAGATAGTAAAATCGAAATACTGCATTGTTTTAGTGCTTTAGTTGGCTACATGATATATGTTATGAATTTTTTCAACTTTCCTCTAGATCTGAAAAAGAATCTTTCTTGTTCACATTAGACTAATGTACTTTGGAAAATAATTTGAATTTAAGAAGCTAAATATTTAGAACAATTTTGATTAGACTGCATATTAAAGAGAGTTTATATATTCACCATTAGTGATTCCCAATCTATTATTGCCAATGAGGAAACTCTAAACAGCTGCCATCTAAAATTCTAAAATATCACTCGTTGATAAATGTGCAACATAAGCACCATAGCTCAACAAAATGAAGTGCAATTTTCTCTTCAGTCAGAGAAAAGAGCAAGTTCAAGATTACTTATGCATTAAACAGTCCATTTGGGGAAGCTAATTAGAGAAAGAGAAGACCTTGAAATAGAAGTCATCAGAAAAAGCCAGCAGATGAGTCTTTTTGGAGACTTAATTTGTCCTTTGTCACAAACAAGAACACCTGTGAAAAGAGCTACGTTGCCTTCATCCAAAGTTTGGTTGTGAAGGTTAGAAGGTTTCCTGATTCTGGAGAAAAACAAAACAATAATAGTTCATGTCTTTAGGGGCACTGGAGTCTTTTGACTGTTAGGTTTCCAAATCTGTATAACAGGTGTTCAAATTAACTGCCCAAAACAACAAACAAACAAACACTTGGGCACAAGAATTTCATTTTTTCTCTTTTCCCCAAGACTTTATAAGGACTGAGCATAAATAGATCATACAGTGTTAAGGCAGTGATATTTTTTAAATAGGAAATCTAGTATGTGAAAAAAAGTAATTTAAGTCTAGCCCATTAAATGTACTTAGATTAGTATAATTCTCACTCCAACCACAATGCCCCTGGAAATTGCCCCATTTTAATATTACATGTTATTTTTGTAGCACATTAATCAAGAATAAGAAAAAATAATTCTTATATAAATTGTATTCTCATTAGTACCATTAAAGTGCGTATTTCTAGAATATTTGGTGATCTTTTTCTTAACAAATTTGTGTTAGATGACCAGTACCTAGAGGTTTCTTAATATTATTTTATAAAAAGGCAAAAGAAAAGTTTTGGAGAAGGGTAAGAGTGGTGATTGTCCTTTATGAGGGGCAGCTATCAGAATTAGTGACATTTCTCAGGAAATATCTCTGAGCAGATTGTCCTAGGCCTGTTTTTTATAAGGAATGGACAAAATGCCCTCAAGAAAAGACCTGAATCATAAATTAAAGTTTTTTTTTTGTCTTAGAGCTTCTGCTGTTTGAAAAGTTGGCAGTCCAGCCCTAAAGCAAGATAGGCCAGAAGTTTGATTCTTAAACTTTTAGTGTCAAAAACTCTCAAATAACCTATTAAAATCTCAGGCCATGTACTTCCTTGTCAGAAAAACTATTTTTATTGTAAAAAAAAAATTAGCTAGTTCTGTTCTTCACATGCAAGTAATGAGGCTAAGGAAGGTCACTTCTGGCACTTGCATAATGAGGCGTAATGAGCTTGCCCACTCTTCTGCACTTGGCAGAGGCCATGCTTAAAGGTCAAGAGAGTTGCTTTGGGTCATACTATTCACTGCTCTTTTACCCTCTCCTACAGCTTTTCTTCCCTTTGGTGCCAGGCAGCAAAAACATCATATTGACCTGGGTAGGTTATTGCAAGCATATGCTTCTTGAAAAAAGCTCCCAATTTTTACAGTCCATAATCTCACCCATGTGATTCACCTCATTCATATTTAATTCCCACACAACCAGGCATGATATTCAAAACATTTAACAAGGAATAAGGCACCTTCATGGATGCTTTAAGTGGCGACCTGGAATAGTGCTGATGCAAGCCCCCCCTGAGGCCCTGCTGTGTCTTAGTTGGAGAATTAGGGAGAATCATGAGTAGGGGGGCCACAGGGAACACTGCAGGGTCTTGAGCAATGATTATTTACCACCTTACTAAGGAATTTCCATATTTTAACTGTCTGTACAGCTGTTGCAGTGTGTGCTGCCTGGATGGAAGCTCTGCTCACACTGGGGGGCAGAGATTATAATCTCTGTTACAACTGAGTAAACTGAAACTCAAGGAGGTGGAGTCATTTTGCTATGGCTACTGCACTAGGATATTGGGAGGAGAAGGAACCTGAAGGGCACCTAGGCTTGTAAGACGCCAAAGCACAGGCTCTGTGCTCTGTAGATGCTGTGCAGGCCCACATTTAGCTAGGGCCTCAGTGTCTAATCTGACCTTTAGATGTAACCTCGGGCCCTTGCTCATTCTATCAGGTTGACTTGGCTGGCAAAGGATGCAAGACCTGGGAATTGAGCTTCTGCAATGAAAAGGTTGTTGCTGCCCTACCCCCTACCTCAAGCTGCTTCAGGAGACAAGGCAGGCTGCATAAGAGCCAGTTCAATGGCTGAGTTCCTAAATAAAAGGCAGGAAATAAGAGGCTTAAATACACTCCTCTTAGATGTATATTTTCCTCTTCTTATTTCTCGTTGAAGATCAGAGAAGTATAAAATAAAATTAATTTTCTTTATTTTTATTTAAAATCCTTCTTCATTTATTTTGGTCTTACCTGTAAAGTTAACTTATACTCATTGTATATGACTGAGAAAAAAAAGTAACTTTACAAATTATTTACATTCCTACTACCTAATATTTTAGTATATATCTTTACATATGTAGCCTTGAAGTCATATTTTTCAGCATTTTAAATTAGTTTAAAAATTACTGTTTTTTAAAGTTGTTTTTGAAACAGTTTTATTAGTTTTTCCCATTTTATTACATTATCTCTGAAATTTGTTCCATTTTTCATTTATAATTACATATGAAGGGGTATTTCTAGTTTTTAACATTCATATGATGCTCCATATAAATCCTGATAACAAGAATCTTTAACTCAGCATGGCCTGTTTCCTTAGGTAAAATCCTAAAAATTGAGAAGATTAATATATTGTACTTAATGGTTCTTTGTGTCTTTTCTTTTTTTGAATTGTTTGTTACAGCTCCTGACCTACTTTTAGCTCTTTTGTTATTTTTTTCTTTACATGTTAAACATGTAACTAGCATATTTCATTCAAATAACTCCCAATATATGGCAATATATTGTTTGCCATTTAAGATTATGGGGTATTGTTTTTTCTCATATAGAAAATGTTTTCATTTTATAACCAATTCTACTGTCCTTTTCTGGTCTTTGTTATCATTATTTTTTTCAGAGAGAGGGAGGAACGAAGGGAAAGAGAGAGAGAGAGAGAGAAAGAGAGAGAGAGAGAGAGAGAGAGAGAGAGAGAGAGACAGGACGGAAGGAAGGAAGGAAGGACGGAAGGAAGGAAGAAAGAAAGAAAGAAAGAAAGAAAGAAAGAAAGAAAGAAAGAAAGAAAGAAAGAGAAACTGAGAGAGAATAGAGAGACACAGAGAGAGAGACATGGATGCTAGAATCAATGGCCAGGGCTGCCCTTTTCTATTTTGTTTCTTGCATTGGTTAATTCTTTAAAAGGCATTATAAATATCAACATTTGATAAATATTTTATTCTCATTTGTTTGAGGTTATTTTTTTAAAATATATTTTATTGATTTTTTTACAGAGAGGAAGGGAGAGGGATAGAGAGTTAGATACATCGATGATAGAGAAACATCGATTCAGCCGCCTCCTGCACCTTCCCTACTGGGGATGTGCCCGCAACCAAGATACATGCTCTTGACTGGAATCGAACCTGGGACCCTTCAATACGCAGGCTGACGCTCTATCCACTGAGCCAAACCGGTTAGGGCAAGGTTAATTTTTAACATTTCACTCTTTAAGCTATCAGAAATTTTATTGGTTTAAGACAAACTTTTTTTCAAAATAGTGATTTAATTATCCCAGCACTATTTATTGAATATTCATTCTTTCCCCATTAAGTTGTGATAGCATATTTATCTTACACTAAATTATATATACTAGAATTGGTTTCTTGATCATTTGTTTTGTATTATTGATCTACCTATAATTTCTTGAAGTAGTATATACTACTTTGATTATTTAAACAAGAATCATAGGGTTACTATAAAAAATTACTATCTATGCTTGAAGTATCCTTTTTAAAAATCTATTTTAAGTGGAAAGTTAATAATTTTCTGTACATTATTTCTGCATATTTCACTACCAAAGATTTTGGAATATTTTAGACAAAGGTGATACAACATTATCGAATGACAATGAGAAATTTTAAAACAATAAGATAAATTCAGGGCTCAAGTTAGATATGAAATGATTGTCATAATGAACTAGAATAGACCACATATTGGGTTCTAAGCATTCTATTGGCCAAAGCAAAGAAGAAAAATGACCAATTACAAGATTCCAAATTTAAGCGATATAAATTTTTTTAGGAGACGTACTGCTCCTCTAATACTGAGACCTGAAGTGATGGAAAACGTTTTTGATTACATCCCTACAATGGCAAATGAGTCACTCCCTCTCTGTGCTTCCAAGGCACCTTTGTGTCATTATTATAATGATCCTTGGGAACTAGTAAATGCTGGCCCTGTCAACTCTTTGAGGCAAAACACAAGCCAGTCCCTTGGACAGCACTCAGAAAAGTTGGCACACTGGATGTGTGTCCAACTCCTTTGCTCCTTAGGGAGTAACTTGGAGCTGGGGCTTCCCTCCTGATCATATGGCATTTACCAGGAGTGAGGTGGGGTTTTTTAAATATATTTTTATTGATTTCAGGGAGGAAGGGAGAGGCAGAACTTAAGAGGAGAGAGTTTTCAATAGGTCAGGCACCTAAAAAAAAACATTAGATTTAAAAATAGCACAATCATAAACACTGGACTCCTGGCCAAAAATGGGCACATTTCCTGGCCATTTCAGAGGTCTTGGAGAAAGGCCTAAACACCAATCTCCATTGATCCAAATCGGCTTCATTTAACACTGCCTGGGCCTGTGAGGTGGACGATGTGTGGGCTGAGTCCTGACAGGTAAGGAGAAAATATATCCTGCCTCCAGGTGCTCCTGGCCCAAATGAATGGCCCTGTCATGGAAACTTTCAATGAGGAGGCTCTGCTATGGTCATGAGCACTGAACAGTGTTTTCTTCTGGATCTTTCAGAAGTTTCCTTTGATTGAAGAGGAAACCTAGATATCTGTGCATGATGGGATTGCAGTGAAGATGGGGAAAAGGAAGGTGTCTGTCCTGGCCAGGACACTCAAATGTGAGAGACTGTTACCACTCTGAATTCATTTTATTTTTTTCTGTAAAAGTTGTAATACATACCTCACAGAGTGGTTTATTAAGATAATATATGTGTAAACTTTATGTACATGTAGATGTACATTAAGATGTACATGAAGTAGATGGTAAATATGTATTAAGTTTCTGCCACTCCTCAATGCCCATTCCCACTCCATTCCAGGTGAGAACTCTACTTATGACCTCCAAGGTGGACCACTTCAGAATACATAGGTAGAATTTGTAGAAAGGGAAAAAGTAGGTTGACATATGTGTGTGTATATGTGTATACATGGCTCATGGTTTACATGTGTTATATAAAGGGGAGCTTATAATTAGTATGCGTTTTGATATAGTAAGTGAACAACAAAATGATGGACAAATAGTATCTGTTACTTTTGCACCGAAAAGAAAATGTACTTGAAATCTTGAACTCAATGTGGAGAGAGATGACTTGATGGGCTAACATTAGCTTGTAGAAAGAAAGTTATAGTCTTAAAGTGGCAAACAAAAGGGAATTTTTTTTTTTTGCTCAAGCCAGGAATAAGAATGAATTAATCTGAGGCAGACTAATAAGTAGCCTAGAAAAACAAGAATTTCTTTTTTAAAGAGAGTTCAATAGCCAGAGTGAGGGATATTTACTTAGGATGTGGAAGCCTTTCAGGTCAGACTTCATTATTTATTAATGAGGATGGGAAATGCATAATTAAATGAGCATAAGTATTAGTTTTCTAGAGCCGTCCTAACCAAGTACCAATATAAACTTATTGTCTCACAGATCTGGAAGCTGGAGATCCCACAATCAACTGTTAATAGGCTAAATTCCTTCCGAGGGCTGCGAGGGAAGGAGCTGTTCCAACCTCTCTCCTTGACTTGGAGATGGCTGTCTTTTCCCTGTGTCTTTACATTGCCCTCCCTCTGTGTGTATTTGCTTCCAAGTTTCCCCTTTCTTTAAGGACACCAGTCATATTGGATTAGGGCCCACACTCATGACCACATTTAAGTTAATTATCTCTGTAAAGATCCTGTCTCCATATATGGTCACATTCTGAGACACTGGGGGTTAGGGTGGGAGTGGGAGATACAATTTAACTGAATTTCATAAGAGTTTTGATACTTGAAAATCTTTGCTGGGTGCTATACTCCTGGCTTAAAAAAGGGAGGGGCAGCAAATTATACAAAGAGAGTCATTTTTGTGTCTCTGACAATTGTTTCTGGATACAGGTATGGAAAAAACATGATTTGGGTCCAGAACACTTCTAGTAGGAGCTCACCAAAGATTCAGGAATTCCCTGAAACATTAAGATTGTTTCTACATGTAAATGTGATATGACAAGTTCACCTATGTACCAAATGAAGTAAATGCATGGAGAGCCAGCAGGAGAATTATTCTCCCAATAACCCAACTTGAGTTTTTAGGGAATATAACTTCAGGTGACATTTACAGAATACGGTGTGCCTCAAGTTTTCCTCATTTCTACCCACATCATTCCATTATAAATGGGCAGGAGATCTAAAATAAGTAAATAAATAAAACCAAATGTAAAGTAAACCAATAGACATAAGACCCTCAGAGCTTGTATGTACACAGAAATAATAGATCAAATTTGAGGCAGAGCTGTCAGAATATAGCTGTCTGTTAAAATAGCTATCTTTAACGTTTTGGCTTATTTTTTACTTTAAAATGGCATGTGAATTAGATAAGAATTGCTTCTTTTGGCCTTTTTATTATTGTAAGATGTGGAAAATAACACATATATTTACTAGTATGTTGTTGCTAATGACAGTTTATGTAAAGGACACAATATTGAAGAAGGAGACTCATAGGGAGAAATGGCTGTCAGCCCTGACATTTAGACAAAAGCAAACACAACAAAATGATAGGGAGCTAATGCAACAAATTCTGTAATGTTAATATTTCAGAAACTCTTCCTCAATTATTTGTTTTTTTGCTGCTCCATGTCACCAACTGTTGATTAAATGGCACAGTGATGGAGGGCCACTTACTAGACAAGAGCATTTATTAGATGAAACAATGAAGTTTCATCAGAATGACGACCCACTCGATCTTTGAGTGATGTTGAGGAAGAGCATGTTTTGCACAGGCAGTATTAAAGATGGTAGGGTTTTGATATGGCAGAATGTGGGGATGTCTTTGCTGAAGGGGTTTAGCCCTCTTTTGCAATGAGCACATCACCTCATATAGAGATAGGACTAAGTCTGACATTGTTCCTATAGCTTACCAAATAGATTTGAACATGCTTATGAAAATGGCTGTATAAATATTTTCCTTTGCTCATTTCAGAGCATGCTAATCAGGAAGGCTTTTTGAAAACAATATTTTTATCTGTTCCTCAAATTCATCCATACCTATTAGCTACTCAATTAAGCGAGATAAACTTTTAGTTGCATGCCAGGGGCTTAATTTAATTTGCCTGGGATAAGCAGTTGGTCATAACTGTGAAACCCTGTGTTTTTTTATAAATTAAACCAGACCAGTGAAGCAAAAAAACTCTTAAAGTACAGTGTGGAAGTTAAAGCAGACCATAGTTTATGTTTTGTGGAAATTCAAAGCAATTTAGTAAGCAGTATGTAGGTATGTTAGTCGCATCTTCCTGATCTTGTTCACTTTCCAGTTACTGATTTTTTTCCCCTTGCTTGAGTCCTGTGGATTCTAAACGGAGTAACTCAAGTGACATCAGTTCATGAAGACAAAAGAAGCTTTTTCTTTGATTGCATCTGGGTGGGTGTTTAGGTCAAACAAGAATTGAGCAAACTAAACATTGTCTTTATAAATCTTTAGCCTAATGGAATTTTCTTGGATTCAAGATGTAAATTTGATTAAATTGCTTTTCAGTCATCATAGAATGTACTTAAAGCATTTCTAGAGAGTGAAACACATTTAGCCCAAATGCAAAGGGCAAAAAATTTAACTTTGCAAGAAATTGTTCCTTTGTTTTTAATCATTTAAAAAAAACATCCAAGATACAAATTCTTACAAAAAGGAATGTGGGAAGGTTGGTTCTTTATGGCGTATAAAATAAGTGTATTTAGGTATGAAGCACCTCCCTAGGGAAAGGGAGGAGTCGACAGCAAAGCCTGCTCCTAGTGTGTGTCACTTGTACGCATACTATGTGGAAATGCAGAAAGAATCACATCTGGGGTGTGAGGCTCAGAGATAAGTCCCGCTCTGATACTGAGATCAGCTGCTTGACTCCAGACAAATCACTTGACCACGCTGTCTTAGTTCCCCAGCGCATGAAAAGGTGAAAGAAACACTGTCTCATGCAACCCATAGGATGGCTTTATGAAAGAAAAAAAATGAAAGTGATTATTACATTTCAGGTGGAGAAATATGCAGCAAGGGTCCAAGTGAGAATTGTGAGATAGAAAGAGGAGGAGAAGAAAGTTGAGAGAAAATTTGGAAGTAAAGAGTAAAGGGAGAAAATGTAGCCATGAGACTGAGGAGGGTGGGCTGGGAGAAAGCCTTCCTGAATCTCCGTAGGAAGGAACCGGCAGGAGAATGGATAAGATACTGCCTCAGTGGGAATGGGAGCCGCTTGAGGGAGGTGGGTGGAGTCTTCTTCATTGCTGTCTTTGCAGTGTCTACCTTCTGCTGACTGCCCCCACACCATTATCAGAGACAGTGAAATTTGTTCAGAATCCAGATGTGATCTGGGCCAAGGAGGGATCAGTGCTAATAAGGGTATTGTGTTGATGACTGAGTCCCCGGACTGAGTTCCCTGACAAGCCTGGTGGATGGAACAGTCCAGGCAATGGCTGAGAGTAATGAGGTGATAATTGAAGAGACAGAGGAAAAGGCACAGACAACCACTGTCTTCAGTGCCCAACACTTCTCAGCATGCTGATCTATCCAGCAGGAAAAAAGACTAGACGGTCTTTCATTTGTAAATATACTTGCTTAGTTGCCAATGAGAGAGAGAGGTTGCTCGCAGGTGAGTTGCCAATGTGAGTACATGTGAGTTATGTTAAGAAATTGACAAAAGATAAATTCAGGCAACTTTTTGGAACACACAGTTTGGTCGATAAGATCCACTGAACAGTGAAACAATCTTTCAGTGGAGGAGGGAGTGCCTCATTTGAGATATTTAAAACAAGTCCAGCTAAAGCATCTGCTAAAATCTTATCCAGAAGGGGAAATCCAGACCTGGCAAAAGCTGGTGTCTGGGAGCTCTCACACCTCTCATTCTTGATTGCCAAAAGTTGTGGTCAAATTCCTGAACATTTTCACAAGCACGTTTAAGACTGGGGGCCGTGTGACTAATTAGTCATTCTGCTAAGCTCTAAGATTCTAGCTGTGGAATTTTAAGCAGGTGTGACAAAATAGTAAAGAACACCTTTCAGATTCATATCTTCCTTGTCTCTCACTCTGTTTTTATCCATGGAAGAATCTGAACATATTTTTAAAGGGCAAGTCAGGTGGTGGTAGAAATGGGGGGTGGAGGGGAGAAAGAAAAAAATCTGTTTAAGAGAGAAAGCTTCCAACTTCCTAATTTACACTAAGGGGAAAAGAATTGCAAATGTCCAGATTTAAGTATTGTAGACTATCAGTATTCCTTGATCTGACTATGCGGGGGCTATGGCCAAACCAGAACAGTTGTCACAGTTAATTATGCATTTGAGCATTAGGACCAACAAATTGGTAATTCCAGACCATATTTCCTCTGGTGTCTAATATGTTTCTAGTCTGTCCCTTGGCTATTTTCTAGCAGAATGAACTATAACCTTGATAAGACTGCTATTTGAGAAGAAATGCATCTGGAAGGACTGGCAGAAAAGAAGGGATAAGAGTGCTCCCTTGGTTAGTCTTTGCGACCATCTGTTACTCTGAGTCTCTGGGTGAGGCTGATTGGGAAAAAGACAGGTGCAGATCAAAGTTGAGAATACTCATTTTAAATGAATTTGTCAGAAGTTTGCCTTACTTAATTTCCACAAGATACTAAACTAGTGGCTTTAAATTGGCCCCCTGGGAGTGGCATTTGCATTACATGTCATTGACACATGCACTGTGTAGAAAGGCAGAGAGAACCACAGTGGGGCCTCGGAATCTCAGAGCACATGTCCTGGCTCTGATACTGATATTAGCTGTTTGATTTCAGACATGTTGCTTAACCATAGTGTCTCAGTTTCCTGGTATGTAAAGGATAAAAAGATTAATACCTATCTTTCATACACAGCCCACAGGGTTGTCTCTATTTAAAAAGGAAAAAAAAAAAGGAAGCAATTAGCACATTTATTCTGGAGAAAAAGCACTTAGTTTTGACAAATTAGTCCTATCAAAGCCAACTCCTCTATGCATTTAGCAACTGGAGTTTATTCTCTTTTACATAAACTCTAGCAATTCTTCATTTTCCATCCAGTATTGTTATAGTCAGTCTGGGATTCTATAACAAAAATACCATAGGCTGAATGGCTTAAGGAACATACGTCTGTTGGTCATAGTCTGGAGGCTGGGATGTCCGAGATCAGAGAAGATTCCATTCCTGCTAAGAGCTTTTCTGGTTTGTAGATGGATGTCTCCCTGCTGTGTCTTCATATGGCTGAGAGAGAAACATTTCTCTCCTTTCTCTTCTTATAGAAGAGACACTAATCCCATTCAGAGGGGCTCTACCCTTATGATTTAATGACCTCCCAGAGGGTCCCCTCCAAATATTATCACATTGGGGAATTAGGGCTTCAACATATAACTTTTGGAGACACACATTCAGCCCATAGCACCTATCAATTTTCTCCTCTCTACTGGACCATGGCATGTATGCTCAATATTTCCCATCTTAAAACAAACTAGAATGACAAAAAACTTATTTTTATCTTTAGTCTCATTTCTTCCTCCACTGTCCTTTCATCTTAATGACAAAATACTCCAACAGAGTTCTGCAACATGCTCATCTTTGAATTTTTTTCTAACTCATTTCCTTGGGTTTTATTATCACCACTCCTTTGAAACCATTCTGGTAAAGTCATCAATTACTTCCCTATTTCCAAATCTAGTGATCAACTTACAGACCTCATCTTTCATGAACTCTCAGCAACATTCACCATAAATTTTCACTTCTTGTTTTTAAAATTCTCTTGGCTTGACTTCCAGGCCATCACAATGTTCTGATATTCATTCTACATCCTCACCTCCTTCTCAGGCTTCTCTCCTGGTTTCACCTCTTCTTCTTTTTAAAAAAAATTATTTTATTTATTTTTTACAGAGAGGAAGGGAGAGGGATAGAAAGTCAGAAACATCAATGAGAGAGAAATATAGATCAGCTGCCTCTTGCATATGCCCTACTGGGGATGTGCCTGCAACCAAGGTACATACCCTTGACCGGAATCGAACCTGGGACCTTTCAGACGAGGGCCAATGCGCTATTCACTGAACCAAACCGGTTTTGGCTCACCTCTTCTTAATGACCACTATTTTAGGGTGCTATGGGATTCATGTCTCAGATCTTTGTCCATTTTATAGCCTCAAGCTATACCATCTAGTTTTATGTCTTTCAATATTATGTATATCCTATGTCTTCAGGCTCAATACCTCCTCTGGACTCAAAACTCATATCCATGTGTCTTGTTGGCATCTCCAAAGTCGAATAAACTTCTCAAACTTAGTATATTAAATAAATCTACTCAGTTATTTAGATTATAATTACAGAAGTCACCTTTTTATTTTCTTATTTCATTCATATCATAGATCTTATCATCAGCAAATCTTATTCATTCTTCAAATTACACCTCAAATTTGATTGCTCCTCAATTTTAAGACTACTATCTATTGTATCACCATCATTTCTCATTAGGATAGTGCAGAAGCCTCTTCATGGTTTTTCTTGCTTCTGCTTGAAACTGCCCTAAATCCAATCTCCACTCAGCAGCCTCACTATTTTTAAAACCTAAATCAGATTCTGTTCCTTCTCATTCAAAATATCCAATATGTTGCTATCATGCCTGTAGTAAAATCCAACTCCTTTATTATAACCAATAAGTTCCAAATAATTTGGTGTCTACCTATCTTTCTAAACTTATGTCCTACTTTGTCCTCTTTACATATTCTGTGCTGATCATATAAGCTTTCTTAGGTTCTGTGAACAGGCAGGCCTATTTACTCCTCAGGATTCTTGCAATTACTTTTTCCTGAGCCTGAAATGTTTCTTGCAGATCTTTTTTGAAAATACATTTTGTATTTATTTCAGAGAGGAAAGGAAAGGGAGAGAGAGATAGAAACATTAATGATGAGAGAGAATCACTGATCGCTACTCCTGCACACCCACACTGGCAATCCAGGTAGGCAGGTGGTCCTAACCTGTGACCATCTGGTGCATAGGTTGATGCTCTCCCACTGAGCCATGCAGCCTGGGCTCTTGCAGGTCTATGAAAGACTTTGCATGAAGAGACTTTCCCCAACCATTCTATCTAAAATAGTCCTTGCTCCCCACTGTCTCACCACAATCCTTTAATCTGATTACATTTTCTTCAGAGCATTTATTAGTATCTAAAGTTACATCTTTTGGTACTTTTATTGTTTTTACTTGCTTTTCTCTGTCTTCCTAAATAAATGCAAAGTCCTGAAACACAAGGACTTTCTAAGTTTACTCTTGGATCTAGCATGCAATAGATACTCTATAATGATCAGACTGTGTCTCCACCCCATCCCTAAATTCATATGCTGATATCCTAACCCTAAAAAATGATAGGATTAGCAGGTGAGGCTTTTGTAAGGTGTTTAGATGAGGAGGGTGGAGACTTTATGAATAGGATAATGGGAATACCCTCAAAAGTCCTCTTCATAGTTCCCACAGAGCTCCCTCATCCCTTCCACCATATGAGGACATAAAAAGAAGGTGCTGGCTATGAACCAGGAAGAGGGCTTTCACCAGAACGTGACCATGACAGTGATTTCCAGCCTCCAGATCTGTGAGAAAAAAATTTCTTCTGTTTACAAGCCACCCAGTCTGTTGCATTTTGTTATGGCAGCTTGAAAGTATTAAAACATGCTCCATAGTGCCTTTATTTATTTATTTATTTTGCATCTTATTAATCCACCACACCTTTTAAATTTATTTAGTATTTTTAATCTCTGATGCATAAGGATACCAGGTATTCTTTATAGAGTGACCAAATGTCTACCATATTGGCTAACTCCAATGTGCTATTTTTTATTCTCATAGTGCTGTAGAGTAGTAGTGTTTGTTTAGTGAATGTTATTATATTCTTTATAATTCCTGTGTTTGTGTGTGTGTGTGTGTGTGTGTGTGTGTGTGTGTGTGTGTGTGTGTTTCTCCCTAAGAATGTCAGTGATTCATAGATATTAAGGGAACTACTTGGCTGGACTTTGGAATTGGGTTTTGGTAAAACCATAAAAGAATATGGTTTATTTTTTGTTTACCTTTCTGAAACACAGATGTATTTGGGGACTGTGAGTTGATGTAATTGGGCTTGAGAATGGAGGAGACTGAGCTGGCAAAAGAGTATTCCAGATCAGGGGGTGGTCCTAGCACACCAAAGAAAGCATAGCTGAGAGCCCAGTGTACAGAGTGACAAGATACATCAAGGCAGAGCAAAGAGGCCCACTGGCTGGAAGGTGGGAGACTATTGATGGCCAATGGCAAGATGAAGGAGATGGCCACAAGGCTGAGCCACAGCAGTGAATAGCCGTTAGCAGAAGAAAGGAGACAGTGATAAAAGAAAGACAAACTTTCACTCAGAGAGACCCTCAGATAAGTCTTTGTGTAGCACTAACCACATTCTTTATTGGACTTAATTTTTAGAAATTATTAAGTATCCACATCTGCTAATCTTTCTGTTAAGAAGCTAAAAGCCCAATCCCATGTCCTCCAAGTTCTCAAAATCTGATGTATTATCTGTACTCAATAAAACAATGTGCATAAGAAATATTTTTGAAATAAACTTGGTTTAATTTTAGGAAAGATAAAGATGATGGAAAGTAGTAGATGTTAGGGGACAAATGGAAGCTAGGTTGAACAAAAAAGACTTAAGGATGTAGACTGACTCCTTGAAAATAAAGAATTCTTATTTTTTTCATTATTATTTTATCCTCAAAGCCTTTAGCAATTGATGCTTCCTTTTTAATAGGGGGATTTTTTTCCTTTTTCTCTTTGACTTACATCAGCATGGAAGCATGGATGACAAAATAGGAAATCTGAAGTTAATTGAATAGACACATTATTTCCAAGAGTGTCTGAAAACTTGAATACAGAGGATTTGAATGTAGGTAAACATTTATAAATGCTCCTCTTATCTTCTATGTTCTTTTTTTCCCCTACAACTCCTTGGAGAAGTTTGCGTGACATTCTGTTTGACGTAAAATCAGCATGTGTCCCAAGTAAATCAACAGCAGCTGTTTTAAATAGCAGATTGTGTTCCAAAATATCATGAACCGGGGGAAGAATTGCTTGGGAGCTTGTGATTTCAGATTACACTGATGGAACAACTTAGCATCTGGACGCTGAGGCCACCAGTAGACGGAGATCAAGTTGGCTGAGAGATAATGGCCTGTTTAGCAGAGCAGTGACCTTTGGGGGAAACTTTAGTGTGGCCTTAGGGTTAGAGATGCCAACAAAAAAAACCATGGCTACATTCAAAGGAGTCATGCATAAATTGGTTGGAGCTTTTACTCAGAATCCTGGGGATTTTCTGGTCCAGAAAAGCAATTTAACACTAGTTTCATTCACTTTAGAAATACAGCAGTGTTCTCATAAATGTACAGTACCTTCCTCCTTTTAAGTTTGTAGTATAATATGATGAGCTCATTGTATTATCCTATACAATAAAGACATAATATGCAAATTGACCATCAATCCAACACACAAGATGGCCACCCTCATGTGGTCAAAGATGGCCACCACAAGATGGCCAGCAGGCGAAGGGAGTTGTGGGCAATCAGACCAGCCAGGGAGAGCAGTTGGGAGTGATCAGGCCTGCAGGGGAGGAAAGTTGGGAGGGACAAGGCCTATATGGGAGGGCAGTTGAGGGGGTCCAGGCCTGCTGGGGAGGGCAGTTGGGGGGTACCAGACCTGCAGGGAAGGGCAATTGGGGCAGACAGGGTAGCGGGGGAGAGCAGTTAAGGGTGACCAGGTTTATAGGGGAGGGCAGTTAAGAGCAATCAGGCTGGCAGGAGAATAGTTATGCATCAATAAGACTGGCAGGTGAGTTGTTAGGGGGGGATCAGGCTGACAGGCAGAAGTGGTTAGGGACAATCAGGCAGGCAGGCAGGTATGCGAGTGGTTGGGAGTTAGAATTAGTAGCACATAGACAACTATAGCTGTTTGTGTTCTCTTATTTTTGTTTCTTGAACTTTAATCCTTGGATACTTAAAATTGGTTTAAAAATAAAGTTGTGTGACCAAAAATGATATCCCCAAGGATCTCTATGTGATTCATAAATATTAAAGGCCTTTGAACTGAAGTCTTCTGCTTATATCTTCCCATAACACTGAAAAAGTTGCACCTTTTTCCAAAACATACACTCTAATTCTCTATAAATTAAAGGTTGGTGTCAGAAAGTATGACACAGTTGATGTAATTTTATTCACATGAGCAAGAGAAATGATATATTGAAGTTTGTCACATACATTTATTGTTCATCTGCTGAGGGCTAAGAGTAGCCAGGGTAGGCCATGGACAGAATTGATTGCTTATCAATCTTGATACTGTTTTCCATAGTATATTTTTAAATATTATAGGTAAGTCATTTCTTTAAGGAACATATATTTCAATGATAAATTCATGTAAAAATTTGTAGATGTAATAGTTGTTACAGATATTTACCATTTTTAATGGCTCTCCACTGGTGAGTTAACTCATTGTATCCATGTTATAATAAAACTGGCATTAGAAGAATACCAATTCTAAAAAAAAAAAAGAAAGAAAGAAAAAGCAGTCTTGGATTGTGAGAGGGATGCCTTAGATTGGAGAGGGTGCAGGTTAGGCTGAAGAACACCCCCAACTTGTCCACAAATTTCATGCACTGGGCCTCTCGTCCAGTATAACTAAGAAAGTTTTGGTTCTATCACCTACAGATTATTTAGGATCAAAATAGAACCAGCTCACCTTTAGTCATTGGTTGAGAATTCTTTGGCAATGGCTATGGTACTGCCCTCTACTTGGATAGCAAGCCTCTGAGGAGGGGTTAGGGATTTCCCCTTAAAAACTGTTTTTTTGAGCAATATTTTCCTCTTCCACAATACTGCCAAATGCAGGCCTTACCTGTTGAAATTATTTCATTGAATTGTAGGACAATAGCTTCAGACTTTGGGTGGCACATAAATATTTTAGGAGTTTCAAAGTGGACCCAGTTTGCCTGACCCTTCC
Source organism: Antrozous pallidus (assembly GCA_027563665.1). Taxonomy (NCBI): domain Eukaryota; kingdom Metazoa; phylum Chordata; class Mammalia; order Chiroptera; family Vespertilionidae; genus Antrozous; species Antrozous pallidus. Next base: position 67,840,566 of record CM050512.1, read on the forward strand.
TTGGAAGGCTTATTTTTCAGGCTTGCTGGGGAGCATTGCTATTTTAGGTGACTGCAACAATACCAGCTCTCACATGTCATAGCTCCCTCCTTGCCCAGGCAGGCTTGTCCATTGGGCACAATATAAGTCCCTATGCCACCTTATATCCATTAGAATGGCTACTTAAAAACAACAACAAAAACAGAAAATAAGAGTTGGCAAGATGGAGAGAAATTAGAACATTTGTGCACTGCCGGTCACAATGTCAAATGGTGGAATTACTATAGAAAAAAGTGTGGTCATTCCTCAGAAAGTTAAACATAGAATTACTATATGTCTAGTAATTCTACTTCTGGATTTATACTCAAAAGAATTGAAATTAGGGTCTTGAACCCACTTCAAACATTACCTTGATTGGGAAACATTCTCCAACTCCATCAGGCATCCTCTTATTTTCCTCTCTATTATTTCATAATATCTTATATGGTGTGTCAAATGCATAGCTTGTGCATCTGTTTTCCCCATTACGCCATGAGCTGAAATATAAGGACCACGTTAAAATTAGTTAAAACATTTTAGGTTGCAAAACAAACAAACAAAAATCAGTCTTGAAGTGTTGCACGTACATTCATGTTCACAGCAGCATTATGCGCAATACCCCAAAGTTGGAAGCAACTCATGTGTCCATTGACAAATGAATAAATAAAATGTGGTATATGTATATAAGCAGTGTTACTCAGCCTTAAGAAGTAAGGAAATTCTGACATATGCTATAGCCTGGATGAAACTTGAGGACATTATGTTAAGTAAAATTAGCCAGTCACAAGAAGGACAAATACTGTATGACTCCACTCACATGAGGTATTTAGAGTAATCAAATTTATCAAGTCAGAAAATAGGATGGTGATTTCCAGGGCCTACCGGTAGGAGGACATGGGAGTTGCTGTTTAATGGGTATATAGTTTGTTTTGCAAGGTGAGTAGAGTTCCGGAGGACAGCAATGTGAATGTGGGTCACACTATTGAACTTTACACTTAAAAATAATTAAGATGGGGAATTTCATATTTGTATATTTAACCACAATTAGAAAATTTTAAAAACATTAAAAAATAAAAGGTCTCTGTGACCCATCTCAGTATTTCAAGGAACTGCCAGTACCCCAGACTCCCTTACACATCATACCTATCTTTGGACTGACCACTCTGGAGAGCTGGACTGTTGACAGTAACTAGTTCACCTTTCCTACATATACTTCCAGCCTGAGGGCAGTCCCTCCCCAAGCCCTGACCCCACCCCTAAAGAGGGTTTTAGACTTCCTGCTACTCTAGAGAAGGGGTTTGATCTTATCTCCACTGAGCACATATCCCCCAAAGGAGCTACTGTAACCATCAGTTTCTATCACGTATAAAAGTTCTGCCGGTTGTAGGTAAAAATGTGAATACAAATGTTCATTGCTCCAGCTTGTGCTTTCCTACTGTTTTGGTGCCCATTTCTTGGAAGCACTTTGTGTAGTACTTAAAAACACTTGCTGGTCCCAGACCTCTCTTGTCATAGAAAAAATAATTATCTGAAAAACAAAATTACTTATTTATTTTAGAATATTTACTGTTAAAAACATAGGGGAAAAACTTGCAAATTTCAGTGCCTTCAAGACATCTTCCAGGTAGGTCCAAATCTTACCAACCTTTAAGGCATGGCTCAAATGCCAACTGATCCTAGAGTTAGAAGTGATCAATAACTTCCTCTTTTGAATTCCCACAGCATTTTATCTGAAACTCTCTGAAGACATTTAAAGTTTTTATCCTAGATTATCTATCCTAGATACATACCAACATATATTTATCTTTCATGTAGACTCTACACAGTATAAGGTACAGTATTGCTGTGTCTCCAGCTCATGCCTGTGTATGAAGGATGCTTAATATATGTTTGCTGAAGACAAAACACAGAATTTGGAAGTGTTAAGCCAGTGGTCGGCAAACTGCGGCTCCTGAGCCACATGCGGCTCTTTGGCCTCTTGCGTGTGGCTCTTCCACAAAAATACCACATGCAGGCATGCACATACAGTGCAATTGAAACTTCGTGGCCCATGCACAGAAGTCAGTTTTCGGCTCTCAAAAGAAATTTCAATCGTTGTACTGTTGATATTTGGCTCTGTTGACTAATGAGTTTGCCGATCACTAAGTTATGCTAACGGCAAAAATCAAATTGAAAATGGCACAATTTCTGGCTCTGTAGGTTCTGGGTAGTGCCAATAATCTTTGGACAAGAGTAGTGGATCCTTTCTGATTGTTCTAGATTACTCTCTGCCAGCAGCTGTGACTCACAGGAGGCCTGCCATAAAGTGGAAGTTATTAATGAGACAAATGCAAAGTGATTTTGACCACTCACCCAAGCCACCGTGAAATCTAATTAACAAGCTTGGTCTTGACCAACAAGTGAGAATAAGAGTTCACATGCATGCTAACATTGCCAGGGAGACCTTTCAGAGGAAAAAGAAGTGTCATTGAGGGGCAAAAATAGTCATTTCACCCACAGAGGCAGCTTGGCTGTTTTATGGAGCACAGGCAGGGTGATCTGTTCAGCCTGGGAGATCCAGACTTAACTATTTAACTCTTTCAAGTGAACAACAAAAGACTCTGCAGCTTTCAAAACGTACTTCTTCTGTCTGCTGCTCTCTCCTTCTAACTCACCAAAGGTCAGAGAAAGGACAAAACATAAATGAAGTTACAGGGAAAAAGGTGTTGCCAATGCTGCTACTTTCCCCTTGAAGTTAATTTCTGTTCAGAATCCTTTTCACCTAGAGAGAGGCAAAATAAAATCAGTAGAAACAGCATTCAAATTGCTCTTTCTCTGGGAAAGTGATCTTGACACACCCTGCACCCCACTAAGCAAAGCACCCCTGCTCTTCACCCGCATAATGAAGAGGGTTATGTCCCTCTGAATGCTTAGAGTCAGCCACCTTACTCCACCCATTCACCTAGATCTTACAGTTACTTTTCAGTGCCTACCAAAAGCAATGAATATGGAAGATACATTGTTCATGCTTTCTGGTTTACTGTATGATCTTGCACAACCAGGGAGTATGTGGACGAATCCCGAAAACTGGCACCTCATAAGGCCCGTTCTGTGTGGCATTACGTCTCTCCCTTTTTTAGTCAACCCTATGGTGCTTATATAGACAAGGTTTTTATCACTAATCAGTGTTGAGCGCCAACAATAAGCAAAGTGCAGAACATATATTTAGATAATATTTCTGCCCAGAGGGAATAAGGAAGTGCAGTGATTAGGGGATGAGGGCAAATACCTGGGCCTGTGTTATTTCCCTTTCCCAGCAGTGGTTGCCGCAAACTCATTAGTCAACAGAGCCAAATATCAACAGTACAACGATTGAAATTCCTTTTGAGAGCCAACTTTTTTAAACTTTAACTTCTTCTAATGCCACTTCTTCAAAATAGACTCGTCCAGGCCGTGGTATTTTGTGAAAGAGCCACACTCAAGGGGCCAAAGAGCCGCGTGTGGCTCAAGAGCCACAGTTTGCTCACCGAGGAGGAACCTGGCAGAACGCTTTTTCTTTTCTCTTGATCTCCTCCATCTCCCACCCCACCATCCCAGCCCTGTTTTTGCTCTCACATCAGATGTGCTTGCAGATGCTGGGACTATCTCTGGCTCTTCTGAATTTCTGAACCATATGTCTAAACCCTTTGTTTTGAAAAGTGTCTGGATTGTTCTACTAGAGAAATTGACTCACACCCAAACCAGACAGTATGTGCTCCCTGCTTTGGGGGTAGAAAGGATGGTGTTCTGAGAGAGCCAATGCCACCTGAGTGTATATATGATGATAGTCACAAAATTGGAGAAGTATGTTCAAGTATGTCCCATGATCTAACATGTGTGAGTTGATTAAAAGGGCCCTGGGGCTTTCTCAATGGAAAGTACAAAGGTTTTAGAGCAGATTTATAAGGGAATTTCTATTTTCTCCTTTCAAGTCTCTTTCCCCTCAAAATTTAATCTGATTCCTGAAAGTAAGACAGTAATTCTGGGATGCTCCATTCATTAATGTCATTCAAGTAACATTCATTAGGCATCTACTGCTTGCAAGTATGGTTCTCCAGCGAGATTAATAGGAGATATTGAGGTCTTACCCCATATCTACATGCCCTTTGAGGGCAAAACGCACATATTTTTATTTCTTTATTCCCTTTATCTCCCCCACCACCCCAAAGGCTCTGTAGGTGCTCAACAAATATTTGGTGATTGAATAAAGAAACAATTAAATGTAGAAAAATATTATTTTCAGAGCAGAGGTACTATACATGGTAGCTGTCATTTACTGAAGGCTTATTCTGAACTAGGCTTTTTATGTTCCTTGTCTCACTGTGCTTTCTCATGTTATAGATGAGGAAGCTGAGCTTGGACAGATTATCACCTTGTCTGATCTGACATGGCTCCAAGTGATGGAGTAAGATTTGGTAAGATAATGGGACTCCAAATGACTCTGGGGTATTTGTAGATGGATAAGGCCTCCAACACATGAGTCACTAGGCCTGTCTGCTTGCCCAACACTGCCACATGGTGCTGTTCTCATCAAGCCTGAGCTGACCTCGGAAAGTAAGCCTGTAATTTAGAATGTTACGGATCTTTTTAAAAGCTGCAATCAAACCCATGTGTGTTATTGTGAATGTATTGCCAGTTATTTCCAAGTCTGACCCATCACCCGAGATGATGGTTTTAGGAGGAAACAAAACCCTGGAGCTGCACAAGCACATTGGAGGCAGCCTCCTCTCAGAAGTTAGGTCCCTGTGTAGTGCACAGTGTTTAATTGATGCCTGATCAAATTCAAATCTCATTTGAATGAGGAAATTAAAGTTCTCTACAGTGAACTCAGAGGGATTTTGTCAACATGAGATAACTCTCTTCCAAGATAATGACTAAATTTAATCTCACATAAACCTGATAACAGGCAATTCTCCTGACAACCTGGAGCTCCAGGCTGGTGTGGGAGTAGTGAGGAGCTGAGCATCCACAGAAGCACTGGAGCGCGGTATGTATGGGAAGAGATGAGCAGAGATCAGGACATACCCGAGTCAAAGAGGCCTGGCCAGGCCTCTGAGAGCAAATGCAGCTCAGTCAGAGAACCCCAGAGATGTAATCTGAAGTCTTAGGGGCACTTTTGAATATATTCATTTCTATTTAAAAAAATGATTATGCTCTTCTTCCTCAACAATATTGGCCCTAGAAATTGGCTTCTCTACCTCAGGGCAAAATAAAAGTACCGTATTTCTCTCACCTCATATGCTTATCTAGAGATAGTTGAGCTAAATATTTATTGGCCATGATGGAATGGGTGCACAGGAGTGAGCTAATGAGCCAGTTCCTAGATCTTCCTAAGTGGACTTTTTAAAAAACATAAATCCTCTTATTTGGACTCTTCTAGAACCTGACCTTGAATGGATATTTGAGAGTGACAGGGTCTCCGAGGCCCACATGGGTAGGACTGTCAGTAAGACCCTAGCCAGGGGCCTGTCTGTGTGGGTCTTAGAAATGTGGTGGGGATGGGGATTGCTGTCTATTGTTTGGGACTTTTTACCCATGAGCCTCTACAGAGCTTTTCATTGCAAAGCTTCAATTCCAATTTTCCCCAACCCCTCTCTCAATCAGACCTGGTTCTCCAAGAACACTCCCGGTGAAAAAAGCAGGTAGAGTACTTAGACCAGTTTTGGTGGTTACTGGCCACCTGTGGTTTGTCCCTGTTGCTGTTGGAGGCTCATAGTCCTGTCACCACTTCTCCTAGTTAGTGAGGGCTGGATAAAGTCTTTGGCTGCCAAGACTGGGACCCAGAACTGCTCCACACTTGGGACTAAAGAAAAGATGCTGCAATTATGGACTGGAAGCCACCACCATCTGCACGACTGGCTCTGTCACTGAGGAGTGGATTACACAGAAACAGACAGCAGGGATGTCCAGATGGACATGGCTCTCCAGCTCTTTATTGGCTGACCACAATCACCTTTTTCTGACCTTTAATTACAGTGCTGTGTTCTCTTGACTCCTAGCCTGAATGCTAAGGCAGAGTGGCTGGGAAACCGTGCCCAGCATGTGCATTGTCACTGTTTTGTTATTTTCCCCCTTCTAATCAATCATGCCATCCAAGAATGTGCTAAAATTACTTGGGCTCTAGGAACTTACAATATTGAGGGACACAATATTAGCACAGACATAGTAATTAAGAACAATAGAAAGGGGTCTAAATGACTGCAGAGTTGTGTGCAACCATTTGAAAGGATTGTAGGAGGAGCCTTGAGAGCTATGGTAGGAAGCCAAGAAAGGCTTTGAGAGAAAGTAACTAAAGCTGGGTGTTAAAGAATGTGCCAGATTTGAGTAGGGAAAAGCACTGGGGAGGGAGGGAGGAAGACATTCTAGGAGCCATGAACAAAGGGGAGGCCAGGAAAGAACAGGCTGTCAGGGTTTTTAACTGTGCACTAAGTTCCTGAGGGCACTTGTTCAGAGCAAATCACTGTGACTCACTCACATGTCCAGGATTCACTAGGTGACCTCTCAAGGTCACTGAGCAGCCCTGGAGCCAGAACGCTGTGGTGTATGCAGGCTCAAAGCACTTCTCTCTTAACCACGTTGCATTTGCTCCCACTCATAAGCCCTTTGTAACTTGCCAAAACACAGGTGCACTTTTGTTTTGATTACAAATTTAGAGAGCGGCTGGTGGGTCTTTCTGAATGGTGAAGTTGCTGTCGCTTCTGCATCTGCTCATATTCTTCAAATTGCTATGGCTTGAGAGGAAGTGGGAGGCAAACCCGCCTCCCCCTCCCCCTCCCCCAATCCACTGACACACACACCCTTTGGAAGCAGAGGGTGCTGGCCTCCTCCTTCTTGTCACTGATGCCCCACAGTGCCAAATGCTGACAGGAGGTCCTGGCTGCTTTCAGCTGAGCATTAGTCTTAATGGGTTTGGCAGGACTTTAAAATAATCACAACAAAGCATCTCTCTCTCTCTCTCTCTCTCTCTCTCTCTCTCTCTCTCTGTGTGTGTGTGTGTGTGTATGTGTGTGTGTGTGTGGTGGGGGAGGGATGTGATGACTGCCTGAGCTCAGATCACACAGATCATAGGAGATGCTGCACAGCCCTGCCGGAACAGCTCCAAGACCTGATGCCAAGGGTCTGTCTGAGCTGAATGGAAATCTGGAGTGACTTTATCAGAGAAATTGGTACATGATTAAAGCTGTAAAGAGTCATGAATCTTAACTTGTGTTTAGCACTCCAAGGATAAGGTATCCCTGGTGTTACTCAGTTATTCTCTCGGGCTCAGCCAATCTACAGAACGAATGGGGAGGCTTAGCAAGGAAGAATGGTGGAAGGAAGATGGGGCAGGTGGGAAATGGAAGGAGCTGTTGGCTGGAGTGATTGGCTTTGTCTGTGGGAGGTGAAATTCTTTGGGCACTGATTTCAGTCCATTAATTAGATACCTAAGACATGTGTTAGAGTTAAGAAAAGACAGAACTTTGATCAGGTCGGATATTGAGATTTTAGTTAAATTGCCATAATGTACACAATGTCTCTGAGAGAAAGGGCAGGCTTTCAGAGGGGTGGAGAGGAAGGGTTGTCCCACCTAATCTTTCCTTCAGGCTTTGTGGCAGGAGAATTGTGCTCCTGCCAAAGCCACGCAAGCCTGTGACTTTCGGGTGTGGCCAACTGCCCATTGTAGTGAGCATGCTCCTTTGTCCCCAGTCCTAGGGCAGACCTTAGGGACACTTCAGTGGAACTCCTATAGGCAACAATTTGAGAACAGCCAGGCAGTGTTAGTTATCCAAAGCTATCCTGGGTTTTATTCTCATTTCTGCCAGGGTTCCCTCTCTTTCCTGGCACCTTTGTCTTCTAGCTCCCCATGCCTGTGGTTAGGATGGAGCTGTCGAAAGGCATTTTTTTTTCCCAGAGCTATCGTGAGGACCTGTTCTGGAGGGGGCCAGACATGGTCAGGCCAGGCAGCAGGCATGCTCCGGCCCAGCACGGCTTTGCAGAAGGCTGGCCTCCAGCCTGGGCTGGGCCTGTCCTCAGTGGACAGGCGTCTTCCTCAGAGTTCTTTTTGATTGCACACAAACCAAGCAGAATGGAGAACTGATGCTAAGAAAATGGGGCTATTGACTGAAACATGAGAAAAGAATGTGTGACTGAGTCCAGGGCTGGAAACCATTCTCTCCTTGTGTCTTGCTCTGAGACTTGCCAGGCTGACTCTCCACATGTGGCTGTGTATCTGCTTTATTTTTCTCTCACTGCACCAATCTTGGCTATTTCTTGAAGCACATGGCAGAAGATGGTCACCTCTTAGTTCCCAATTTTACAAAGCCCTCAGTTCAGGCAAACAGTCCAGCTGGTGCTCTCAGGGACAATTCCAAAGTCAGAGAAGGGAATCTGATTAGTTAAGAGTAAGTGAAAGCAGATTAAAGGGTTTGGAGGAAGAAGTGTTCTGAGTTCTGATCATAGGATAAGCCTGGGAACCTGGGTCCAGAGCAGCAACAAAGCTATGGTCCTAGGGTGGCAGGGGAGGGAAGAAGAATGGGTAGTAGAGAGAAGGTCATAGAATATGAATTTAGCTATCTGCACTGGGGGGGGCAGAAGCGTAAGGGGATGTTTATGGTGGGGTAGAAATCTCCAAAGGCATTTACTTCATATAGATAACCAGAGAGAGGAAAGTTGGACATACCCTTTAAATAGAAAAAAATTTTTGAAGGCACCACCCTCCTTTTGTGTACTTCAGCAAAACTGCTCATTAGCATGGCCCTCATGAATCTGGAGATTTGGTCCCAGATTACCTAATCATCCCCTGGCTTCCCTGGATGGAGACGCTGATGCTAGGGAGCCGTTTGAGAATTTACATTTTCTTTAATATGCATTGGGCACAGATGGTTACCAGGTTGTCTCTGATCCATAAGTTTCATCACAGGCTGATCAAAATTTAGTGCGAGCAGGTTTAAAAGGACAAGCTTTTAGGCTTGAAATGTGCATATAAATAAAAATGTTGCTGTAGCAGCTCCATTGTTAATGAAAGAAAAATGATCCATGTCCTCTTCCGGGATAACGGAGTCTCTGAATATATTTATTTCAAGATTTAGGTGCTGGGGGAGTAGGCCACAAATCACAGAGCAATCATTAATGAGCCTCTGTCCCTACCTGTTAAGCTTATTAACTGCCTGTTACCTACAGCTCTATATCCCACCTGGGGACACAAAATGGATTCTTCGGCAATGCAAAGGCTGAAAAGTACGGAAGTTAATCAAAAGTATGTGGGGGGGATGAGGATGCAATCAGAAGACATGCGCTGGCTGGGATTGTTGGCAGACTGGAAGGTTGCTGGAGGAATGATCTGATGCTGTCTGATCTGAGGTTTGGCTAATTAAATCCACCACTCCTTTAGTCAGTGCTTTCTCACTCTGCAAGCTGAGGACATGAAAGGTGCAGTCCCTGTCTTCAAGGAACCTGCATACTAATTGAGTGGGCAACTCAACATATCTGGATCAGATGGATTCTGATGGAAAGCAGATTCAGGACAGTAAGGCAGAGGCTGTGTGAATAAGTGCTAACATACTAAATAAAAATAGGAGAGTGTGACAGAGTGGAAAGAGCCCTTAGCTGGGAGAGAGGAGTCCTAGGGTTTTGTTCCAGTTCCCCCATATGACAATGGCTCTACAATTCATTCTCTCTGTGCTGAGTTTTCTCATCGATAAACGAGTTTAAACTTGGTCATTGCTAAAGAGTATTCATGAAATACACTTTTATGTATTCATGGAACAGAACTAGGGACAGAAAATTGCTTAGAGGAGGGGAGCCTTGATTTTAGTACAGGCAAAGTGTAGGATTTAATTCATAGAGCAGAAGGAGGCAGCACTCTTGGCAGGGAAACTTGCAATGCCTTGGGCCTAGGTGGGTGTGTGTTCTAGTATGCAGAGGAGATGGCCTGCCTCCTGGGAATGGGAGCCAAGGCAAGAGGGGAGTGCACACAGATTATAGGCAAAAAGATGGACAGAATTAGGTTGGGGACAGGCATTGCAGAGTGCAATACTTGGACCTAAAGCTATGTTCTTTAATGCAAATATTTCAGGAATCTTCCTAGTCACTTCCCCACTTTAAGGCAAGGTTCTTCCTACTAAAAGTAGTAGCAGTCTTTTTAAAGTAATTAGAAGGCAGAGATAAATACCGAAAACTAAAAAGCCTTGGCTCTATGATTAATTAAAGGAATCATCTCGAATTTAGAAAATTGCTTAAATAAAAGGAGATACAAAATTACATTAGTGTACCTCCATATGTTAATTACAGTGATTTTTCCTTGTTTTTCTGCTGCTACTACAGCTATGTCCCATCTATCACTTGGTTTGAGGCGTCATGATCAATTGACTGTACCATAAACAACATGTTGTACATGTGGCAAATGATAACATCATTTAACTCAGCACAGGGCCAAAAAAAAATTATCTTTTTTTTTTTTTTTTATCTTTTCAGTCTCTCAGAAGAGAAAAAGGACAGACTTGAATTAATTTTTTACTGAGGTAAGCAGACAGTCTTTGTGGACCCTATGGAAGCAGAGAAACAGGTTTGAGCCCAGAACTAGACCCACTCTGATGCAGGCTCCATAGTCGCATCTGTGCCCTAGTTCCCAGAACAGTGCCTGGCACATAGTAGGTGCTCAACTTCTGTATGTTAACTGAATCACCACTCCTAGTTTTAGTTTTTTTGATAGCTGGTCAATTACACAGAAAATTGGTGTTCATCACCAGAAGGGATGTTTTTACCCTTGAAAGAGAGTAAATCTTTTTTGCTGGCTGAAAATAGGTAAATACAGAGGATCTCATAATGAACTCTACTTAACAGTGACCTAATTAATTCCACATGGAATTCACTGGTGCTCTTCTGTTTCTTCTCTAGCATATGGTGACTGAGGCTCACGGCACACGGGATGCGTATAGCTAGTCGGCCACTCAACATGATGCCTATGTTTTGCTCCCTTGGTTACCTGTAGGCCTGTCATTAAGATTGTTAATACAGAATTAAATGAAATATCATACAAACTGATAATACATGTAAGAAACACATTTTTTTTCTATGAAAAATAAGATTATTGCTTTGATGGACCTGAATAAAATCAGGTACTTAAAAGTGTATGTTAAATTAGTGAGTGAGACACCCATAAATGATTAAAAACAAGTAAACACCTAAAAGCAATGCACTTTCAACCTTAAGGAAACTAAATCTGGAAATAATTGGTGATGTATGGGTTATATGAGTGTGCTTAATGCAAGAAAGACAATATGCAACTTCAATTGGCAAACGCCCACTCAAAGAAAGTACACTTAAAGTTTCAAGGGGAAAGAAATGTTTGAACTATATATGTTATAATTCTTGAAAATGGCTTGCTGCTTTGATAAACTTTTTACAGTGAACTATTTTTACTGATTGGTAGGGAGCATCAGTGGAGTTCCACTATAAACAAATTTAAGAAATTCAAAAAGAATTAGGCCACACAAAATCAGCAGTGTATTTTTGCAGTGAAAGCACATGATTGGTGGTCACAACCCTGGAAACTGCAACAATCTGAGAGTTTAGCCAAGCACCTCTTGCAATCAGCTGTTTGTGTGTTGTTGTTTTTTTTTAAAGATACCCTCTTGAGGAGCCAGTGCCTTTTATTTATTTTTTAAAAAATATTTTTATTAATTTCAGAGAGGAATGGAGAGGGAGAGATAGAAACAACAATGATGAGAGAAAATCAATGATTGGCTGCCTCCTTTCAGTCCTCAGGTCAATGCTCTATCCACTGAGCCAAACAGGCAAGGATAACTGTTTTAATTACACATAGCTCTTGCTATCTTTTTCTCTGGGTAATATTTTTACAAAAAGGTTTGTCTTGAAAAAATTTCAAACCTAAAGCAAGTTGTAAGTATAATATAATGAACTCCCATATACTCTTTACCTAGATTCACCAATGTTAATTTTGCAATTGTTGCTTTGTTTCTTTCTCTTTTTATACTACACACAGAACTCTCTCTCTCTTTCTTCTCCTTATTTCTCTACTCCTCCTACTCCTTTTTCTCCTGTCTCTCCTCTTCCTTTCCCTCTTCCTTCTTATTATTAAACTTCCTAAATGATTTGAGAGTGTTGCAGATGTCATGAATTTTGCCTCTAACTGCTTCTGTGTGCATCTCTTAAAAACAAAAAATATTATTTTACATAACCAGGAAACTCCACAGTGATATTATAATATTCTCTGATATACAGTTCATATTTAGATATCATTTCATTAATATCATTTATATCACTTTTCTCTTGATCTAGAATCACTCATTTACTCTTGGCAAGGTTATTACATAAGTAATACTAACTAATTACATAGTAATACTAATTACATAAGTAATATTGTGTCCATCTCAATGTATCACTCAAGTTAACACCTGGTAACAGTTTGTCCCATTATTGGTGATGTTACCTTAGACTGTATGGTTATCCACTGTAATGTTGCTATTTTCTTTTTAGTAATTAACATTTGGACACTTATATAGTATCCTATTTCCCATGGAACCTCCACTCAAGAAATTTTTAAAATTTAAATTATTTATTGTTTAAAGTATTACATAAGTTTCCTTTTCTCCCCATTGACTTCTCCCCGGCTACCCCCACCCCTAGCACATGCCCTCACCCCTCACCGCCCGCCCCCTACTGTCTGTATCCATTGGTTATGCTCATATGTATGCATACAAGTCCTTTGGTTGATCTCTTACCCCCTCAACTCCCACCTTCCTTCATAAGTTGGACAGTCTGTTCGATGCTTCTATAAGATGCTGGTTCTATTTTTGTTCATCAGTTTATGTCATCCTTTGGTAATCTTTTTAAATTAGTTATTACTGTTATGATTGTCAAATGCTGTACCTATTTCTCTGTACCTCCCTACTTTCAAATGTAAAAATCCAAGCATTTGCTAGAAATTAGAGGTGGGGATGTGGAAAAAGAAACTGAATTTCTTTTTGTCCCCATACTTGGTCATTAAATAGAAATAGATTACTTAATCTACTTATTTGGCCCATAAGTTATATTCTAAATTCTTGGGGCTCTCATATTCATGAATGTTTTTCTCTCCTTCTTCTTTATGCCAATTCCTAGAGTGTCTTACTGAGGTAAGCTTTTAACCCTTTTGCTCTCTATCTCTCATATTTTTTTCTATTTTCTTTGTTCAGCCTTAAAACCGGAGATCAGTCATTTTCTGCTCTACTCATTTGTGTATGTGTGTGTGTGTGTGTCTTCCAATGCTCTGTGTGTGATAAGAGGGTATCTATGAACCTACCTGTACACAGCGCCTGAGAAGGCACATGAGCATTCCTTAATTATTGTCAACTGAACCCAGTGGCATTGGCAAAGCCATGCCCTGGGAACATGCCTTGCCAAAAGGGCAAGGGTGTTGTCAGCTTGACTTTCATTTCAGCCCGGGTGTGGGGACGTGGTTTTGATATCTAAATCCAGCCTACCACCAGGAATGCTCAGGGCCTAGTCAAGAATGCAAATAATCGCCTTTTGTCTTGAACTTTTGGTGAAACTTCCTAACTTCCTGGTATTTGGGATATAAAATAAACTTGCTGGAATGGCTCTGGGTCCCTGTCTCTCCATCAGAAGAGGATGGTGGTCCCACCCGGTCCCAGCTTTTTCCTTCTATCTCTGTGTCTTCTTTCTTTTATTTCTCAATACCCAGCTGCCCCTACTCAGGAACTGGACCCGCTCTCTAGCCGCACTGGATGTAGAAGGAGATAAATACCTACACTATCAAATCATGAATACAGAGGGATAGAAGAAGAAGCCTCTCAGAGACCTGTCCTCACAGGGGAATAGCTAAAAAACACATCAGGTGTCTTGCATTACAAAGACTAATCTGATGGCATGGCCTCTCCTCTCATTACCTTATTAGGCTAAGTGAGTGTCCTTTTACCTCCTAGCCTTAAGATACTTCTTTTAATGCCTACAGACACTAGCACTTTATTTGGTTATCTCATTTACATCTTATAATAACCATATGTCATAGGCATAATTATTAGGGGCTCCAATTCACATATGAGGAAACCGAGGCTTACAGAGGTTAGCCTGAGCTTATATAGCTGATAAGCAGGGCAGTCTGTTTCTGAGGTCACTATACTCCTTTGCCACCATATTTCTGGGAAGTGAGAAAAATAGGTAGCATAAAGCTCATGCACATAGAATGGGATTACCTTCTGGCCTTCCAGTTAGAATTTGCTGATTAAATTCTGAATCAAATTATGCTTTCCAATATAACAATCTTAGTGATATGGTTTCTTTTGATAAGTGGCAACTCTTCTTCAATCATAGTTGATTCTTGTGGTAAATAAAATGGCCACATCAATAGATGGCAGCGGGACAGGCAGAAAGAAATCAACGGAGGGTCCCAAATGGCCCACTATCCTGGCACACTTAGCCCCGAGATAACCATTGGCTCACACACTGATAAAACTGAAAAAAGAAGAAAATCATGCATTGTGTTCCATTGACCTAATTTTTCAAATATTTTACTTTTCGGGGTAATAAGAATGGGATGGGGTGGATGGAGGAAACAGGATTCAGTGATCTCTAACAGGACCCCTCTAGATTCATGAATCTAAATGTGAGTTGTTATTGTAATCATTTCGTTCCAGAACACCAGTAATATCTTTATTTATGTGACACATAAACATGACCTACACTGAAGTTAATCCTGATGTTGAAACCACTGTAAAATTCTTTAGGACAGTGCTCTCCTAATTGGTTTTTGAAGCAGACACTTTTGGTGAATAAATTCTCCCAAGACAAGGAAGAACTAACTCTGAGATCATTATCATATTCAGAAGACAAATGCATCACCTCATGAAAATGTTAATGGGCGGCATTAATTGGAAACAGAGGTCTGACTAGGAGTTCCCTGTAGATCCAAGGAGCCCCAGAGAACTCGCGTCCATAGAGCACATGTTTCTAGAACTGGGCAGTAAGTCTCTTAAGCCCCTTAAAGCATCCTGATCCTCTTTCTTCCCTTTTGCTCTGTGTCTGCTTTTGTTCTTAGTTTTCACTTCTACTCTCTTTCCCCCTCTTCTTGTTAGCAGCGTGCTCCTCATTTCTGCTACACATTGCTGGCATGAGCCTCAAGGATCAAGATGCAAAGGAAAGAGAACAAAATCAGGAAAGATACTAACTTCAAAGGAAACAATGAGACATCAACCTGAAAATTATTTGAAAATGGGCTGGAACATCTATAAAGCATATCAGACATGAGGATTCACCTTCCCCATGTCTTCTTCTAGCTATTGTTTCTCCTTTGAAACGGTCAATTCACAACAAGGAAATATATACAAACAGCCCTAACTGGTTTGGTTCAGTGGATAGAGTGTCAGCATGTGAACTGAAAGGTCCCAGGTTCAGTCTGGTCAAGGACATGTAACCTGTTGCAGCCACATCCCCAGTAGGGGGTGTGCATGAGGCAGCTGATCAATGTTTGTCTCTCATCAATGTTCCTAACTCTTTATCCCTCTCTTTTCCTCTGTAAAAAAATCAATACACACATACACTAGGGGCCCGGTGCACAAAATTTGTGCACTAGGGGTAAGTGATCCCTCAGCCCAACCTGCCCCCTCACACATACTGGGAGCCCTCAGGAGATGTCCTACTGATCATTTACCCCCAGCTCTGCCCAAGGCCTAAAGCCAATAGTATAATTTTCTTTCAAGCATGATGGCTTTAGGCCTTGGGCACCCAGCCATTGCCCTGCAGTAGGGCTTATGGCTGGCTCCACCCCAGCCCTGCCTCCCCCCCGCCCCCAGCCCAAATCTTCTCCCTAGCCAGCACTCAGCCCTGGCCACCTTGGCCCTGCCCCACCCCCTGCCCCTGGCTGCCTTGGCTCCACCCCCTGGCCCTGGCCTTGGCCCCACCCCCGGCCCTGGTCACCTTGGCCCTGCCCTCCAGCACTGGTCACCTCTTCCCCTCCCATGACCCTGGCTGCCTTGGCCCTTCCCCCCATAGCCCTGTCCCCCCATGGCCCTGGCCGCCTTGGCCACAGCCCCCTCACCCCCCCGGCCCTGGCCTTTGCCCCGGCCAGCATGTGCTGGCCTCCTCAGCCCCCCCCCCCCCCAGCCCAGGCCAGGAGCTTGCTGGCTGGCTCCACCCCAGCTCCTGATTGCCTTGTGGGTGTGGCTTATGGGTGTGGCTTGATTGGAGGTATGGTCAATTTGCATGTTACTCTTTTAGTAGATAGAATATATATATAACAAACAGCCTAGCTCAATTTTAGCTCCACAGTTGCTTTTATTTCTTTTGATTTCACTTGAAAATTATGCCACCCTACTGTATTTTATTTGTTTTTGTTAGTACTGTATTTTACTTACTTTGTTACTGCCTCACATTCTTTCTAGGACAAGAATGATTCAAACAAAAAGAAGCATGAACAATTTGTCCAATTGTCAAAAGCAATCAATGTGTTTCTTTTATTAATAATGATAATCTATACTCATACTGTATGTACCATTTGCCAGGCAACTGTTCTATCATATCACATATATTGACTCACTTAATTCTCTAACACCCCCATGGGTTAAGCATCATTATTACATCCTCCTTCCCTTTTATAGGAAAGAAAATGGAAGCTTAGAGCAATTAAGTAACCCCTGCAAATTCACAATTTAAGGAGTGGTGGAACTGGGACTTGTAATCATGAACTCTGAGTTCAGACTCCAGGCCTTTCAGGTGTGATGTTGCCTCCTTCTGATGCGCTATTATGGGTGTGAAGAGTGAAAGTGTATGAATAAGCCCATCAGTGCTCCGTGAACTGGCACCAGCTGTTCCGGAGATGAGATAGTGACTGCACACAGCTACTCTTCAGGAGCTAGAATACATATAGATTTAAATACAACCCAATCAATTTGCTAAGTCCCAGCAGATCCTACTAGAGATTTCCACTTTAACATGGATTATTGGTTTTGATTTTGCAAAAAGACTTTTGCAAAAGGCTGGTAATTTTTAACTCTGACAAGAAATATGCTTCCCTGAAACTCTCACCTTCTCTTGGGCATTTTGGATATCTTGCCTTTTCTTTATCTTCTATAGCTGTCCCTTGTCACAGCTTCAGTCCTTTTTCTACCTGATAATCAGTGGTTATTTGTCTCTGAGTGTCATCTGGGACTGTTTCTACCTGTAACCTCATTGGGCTCTTTTGCTAGAGAGCAAAACCCACTTGGTGCAGAGGCTGTGGTTGGGGGCAGTTGATGAATCCTGAATTCCTTTGAGAACTGGGCATTGGAGGGTTTCCTTGAGATATCCAGGTACTTCAAAGCTCACCCGTGCTGCTTCTGTGTTAGCCCAGACTTGCACGTACTCAGCCTTGGTTAGGGCAATATGGAGAGACATTTTGAGTTTTATGTTTGTGGATACTTTCCGGGCTTAATTAAAAGTCTGAGCTGATTCCAGTTCCTTTGATGTGCTGATGAGGATGTCCAGCTAGAAGGAAAGAGGCAAATTTTCCTTTGAAATGGATCCATTGGCTTGGGCCTCTCCTGAGCTCCTGCCAGTAGAGGCAGAAATGATTGTGAATTTTTTTCACTTAATTTCACAATGCTTTTAGATGGGAATGATGGAGAAGAGAAAGAAGCAAATAGATGTGTTGCATTGGTTACATGCCATTTGTACAAAAGAATTAGTTTGTTAGCACTTACATCTTAAATAAGAAATTGCTTTATAAGACAGGTGCTATGCTTGGTGGAAGCCTGCTCCTATGTTCAGAAATCATTAAAAGTCAATTTCAAGATTTTCTGTTTTTAATGATATCCCAATAGTATAATTTTCTTTCAAGCATGATTATTTTGAATGACCACATTGGTTGAATTGTCTCTGCCCATGTTCTCTAGGAAAGATTTCTCAGGACACAAAAATGGTTCAGTGACTTCCATTTAGCTGATGACTTTTTATTTGTTTTTGACACATTCCTCATACATATGATTATATGTGTGATGGACTGTAGGAGGCCCTTCACTGCATCTTGTACCTTTCCCACTTTAGTTAGGATGCCTATTCCATTTTTTCCCTGGCTGGTCCAATGTATGCTCTTGTCCCAGTATAATTATAGATAACGCTTCTTTCCCTCTAAAAATTGTCATAGTTTTGATGGTGAATTATCTGGTCATACTATTTCCAGGGTACCCATAACATATGCCATTGAGTGAGCATCATGGTGCTGTAGTAGTTCCAGTTTAGAACTAGAAAGTTTCTCCTAAATCCTGGAATGTCCATGGGTGCTGGGACAAGTAAATTTAAAATCTCCTGAAACTGCAGTTTTCTCATCGAGAGAACAGAAATAACAATACCTTATCGAGTTTTTGTGAGAATTAACTGGGCCAATATATTGTGAAAACACCCAGAAGTATCCATAAAACCAACAGGGAGTAACAAAAATTGCTTAAGGACAAAGTCTTCACCTGAGGTGAGAGTAGGGATGGGTTATAACTAGCTGCAGTTTAAATAAATTTTTTGTGATGGAAATGGGGCAGAGAACTGAGTGAAAGAAGAGAGTGGGTAAAGGAGGAAATGCTTTAGAACTGTAGTATGAGACACAGGAGTACATTTCAAACATCGCATGGAAGTCATTTCTACTCAGGGCTGTGTAATAACTGCACATGGATCCCCCAGGGCATAAGAGACTCAAGATCCAGATCTTGAGTCTCTTGACACTTTTCTATGTTCTAGCCCCTCTCTCGTGTTCTTTTGAAGCAGGTTCAGCTTCCTGTGAAAACAAGTCATTTCTGTGGGAAGGCTTGTGAGTGTCCTGGGACTTAAGTCTCCAATAACTGAAAGGAACGAATACAGACAACAAACAAACAAGCCAAATTGCCAGGCTGGCAAGACCAAGAGAAAAATTAATCCAGATGCAAACATTTTCAGGCAGCTGGCTTCAGCTGGTTAGACATGAATTACAATACAGTGACGGATGTTTTGTATCTGCAAGATGTAAAGATCCAGAAACAGCCAGATCCTCTTCTTAACTCTATGACCCATTCACTACTTCAACTGGAATAAAAATAGTGACATGAGAAGTTTTTAACCTGGTTTTACACAAAGTTTTCATCATCAATTAGTGCATATTTATTATGGGAAATATTACCCACATGGCTACCATTCAAATGCAACACTATTTTGACTTGTTTTATTTGATCATATTTTTACAATTTTGTATTTCCCTTTCCCCTCTCATATTATGTTATTATTTTACCATGTTGAAAGTCCATTAAATGAATTTCCCAAAACTTACCTATTTTCCAAATGTTAGATCTCATTTGCTTCAAATTTATGAAATACCAATCTTTCTGTATAAATCCTTGTCTGCATTTGGGATTACAATTAACCTTTAAACAATAAGGGGGTTAAGGGCTTTGAAGGTCATGCAGTTGAAAATGTATAATTTTTGACTCTACAGGTAGTCATGGGTATTACCTGTCTTAAGCAACCACAGATGTAAAACAGTATAATAAAACCTCAATATGGTAAACTAATTCAGATGAGAGGATATCCGTTAAAGCCAAAAGTCCATTATATATTAAAGTACGTTTTCCAAATTAGCATGCTAAAAAATTGATAGATTAGTTTACCTGCTTTTCCTTATGTAGACACATTTGTGTAATTAAATTAAATATGTATGAAAATTTTAATATTACAGAAGTTTTCTATATGTATTTCTGTAATTTTAAAAAATATATATTCTTATTGATTTCAGAGAGGAAGGAAGAGAGAAATAGGAACATCAACGATAAGAGAGAATTATTGATTGGCTGCCTCCTGCACACTTCACACTGGGAATTGAGCCCATAACCTGGGCATGTGACCTTAACCAGAATTGAACCTGGAATCCTTCAGTTCATAGGCCGATGCTCTATCCACTGAGCCAAATCAGCTAGGGCTGTATTACTGTAATTATAAATTTATATTAACTAGGTCTAGTAAATATGTGCATTCACCAATCACTGCAAGTAAACAAATGCACATCCCTGGGACATGGCTTAGCCCAGGTGAGAACATTGGCCCCAGGTAAAATTGTGGCAGAAAGACTTGCCTTTCAGCACAGAACTAATGACCACGCAAAATTCGGTGTGATCAAGTGCTAATTCTTTGCTAAACATTGTTTATGAGTGGTGACTCTCGGATTTAAATATGTAGACTATAGTTGTAGATATATAATATCTGTTTATATTGGCGAAATGACTAGTGTTTTTTCCAACATATGGATGTTTGCCAAAAATTTTAAGACTAACAGTAAATTAATAACAAAAATAATATTAATTTAATTATAAGCAAATCTTGGTTAAAAGCATTTTCAAATTAACAGGGTTTTAATTTTCACAAATGACATACAGAGTGGAAATTAAAGTTGAAGTTTGTTAAATCAAGGTCCGAAAAATTGAGGGCTTACTGTATGTCCAGCTTGTGGCTGGGAATCTGCGGTTACAAATTCGAAAACACTGTTTTTGATCGTTGGTTAAATCTGCTGATGCGAAACCGGTGTACACAAACTCAGACTGTATTTAGGGAAGGCATCCGTGTTTGCTTGGGCCTGTGCAGTTCAAACCTATGTTGTTCAGGAGTCAATCGTATTTCTTCAGTATGAAAATTAAGGGAGAGAAATCAGCAGCACAGGTATGAGCCTTTCAAAGTTCTTTATGCATACTGAAAAGCTGAGGAACTATTTTAAAATACTGCTATAAGTTCACAACTAACTTAACGTTTTTTCTTTTCATAATAATTTTAATGAGATGTAGTTGGTACTGTCTAATAATCATTGCAATTAATCCTTTCATCACTCTGTAACATATTCTGATCAAGCTAGCATACAGGTTAGTCTGAAATTTTCAATATGAAAATTCTGGATTTTTCTATACTCAATACTGATGGCATAAGTTATCTCTATTATTTTTGTGGTTTCACATGGTTCATTGTTTTCCTGGGAGTCTTAATGGTCCTTTTTCTTGTTCATTATTTTACTCAGATTATTTAAAAAGCTAGGCCAGTAGCATAAAGGGAGAAAGGGAAGGATGTTCTTCCTTTAGAAAATGCTTAAGTATTTCCAGAAGGGCATACTTTTGCTATTTGCAGCATATTTTGACACGAATTGTGGAAAAGATGTTGATTTAAAAAGAGTGATTTTTATTTTCTATCAGCTTCTTTGGATGAGTATTGGGCAGAAATCTTAGAATGGATTTCCATATGTGGCGGCTCGAGATTTGTGGTCGCTTTGTGTCTCTTTGAGGTACAATTTCAGGTCGAAAACAACAGCTACCACCTTTCTGCGGCTCTCTCTGACCCTGTCATTGGCAGAGAGAAACCTCTGTGCAGAGGAGAACAGAACCTCTGAATTGTCTTACTCCTTTTCTGGTTGGAGAAATAATAAAAGAGCACCTGGCCAAAAGAGAAGGTTCCCTGAGAACCAAGATTAGGCCTCTACTTGTGGTCATGATGCCACACCTGAGAGCCAGGAGCTCCCATACCCAAGCCCTGTGCTAGAATGAGCAGTGCAATGCTGATGAGGTGACAGTCAACTAGTTTTCTTTGGAAAATATAACATTCAAATTTCTCCTCTCTTGAATAATGACAGAACAGTGTTAATTCTGAGCTCAGATAATTTTTGATCAAGATGGATATATTTATGATTTTAGTGTTTTCTGCAACTTTAATACCATTTTCAATAATATTGTAAACTTATTTCTCTTTTTTTGGCTTAAGCATCCTCAATTTCTTCAACAGTTATTCTGATAGAATGGTTTCTAGAACATTCCCTCTGGCCAGCCCTCTTCCACATCTCCACGAAACTTGCTGATGTCATCTGGAATGTATATAGTAGGCCAACATTTTTTCTTGAAATATTGTGTATTCAGCAGCAGCATACCTTATGTGTCTCCTAGTATGGCTAGTCCAAATTTTAATAGTATAATATATACATGTATGTGATCAGGATAATACCACTGAGACAGTCCAAAGTTAATTTGTCTTCCCCCTACCTTACACATAATAATATTTGCTTATAATAAATCTGTTGTGTGCTTTGACCTTCAGAATTACTGCCAAGAAAATCTCAAGTTTCTGGATTCTAAACTTGTAAAATTGCTTTTTATTTTGTATTTATTTGGACATAGGACTTTACATCTATTTCATTAAAATGCATCTAGTTTAAATCCAAGGTTTTAGTATCATACTATGTACCTAGAAGGCTCTGAATAAATGCTTGTTAACAAAATGCTTAATATATATATTTTAAATAATTAGATGACCATGAAATCTTTCTGCTGTCATTAGTAGCTTTAATTTATCTCATCATTTCCTTTTCTCTTTCACTGTATTTTAAATTCTTCCTGAAGTTGTCAGTGTAGAAATCTTTCTCTTTGATCTCAATACTTGCAGTAATGGGATGCTAGAATTTGATACTAACGGTCTTAGTACCACATTTTAAAAGAAAAAGAAAAAGGAAAAAGAGGGAGTTAAGCAAGCATTGCCCTCCTTAATAATACATGTTTTCTGTTCTTTGCATAGTTTATTATTTGGAAACTGTGGGCTCCACTATCTTTCCTATAGCAAACAGAAACAGCATAGGGTAAATCGGAATGATTAGTATGCAAGGGACTGATTCTGGGATTTTCACTATAACTTGTCCTTTCAATGTGTCTTCTTTTGACATCTTCACCCTGGGTATCCTGGCAACAGAGTACTTCATGAAAACAAAAGTCCCATAGACACTGTTTGCTGAATTCCATCAGAATAATAAAAAGACTATTTTATTCAAGCATTTGCTGAAGACAGTAATTTAGGAAAATAGCAAGAAGGCAGCTAAATGTACTTGTTTCAAAAGTGACTGACACTGAAGGAAACCCCACACCAAGAATGGTGTCTTTGGGTCAGATAATTTCTCAACCGTTTATAAGAGGATAGGAGAGTGAAAAAGAGATGATTTATGAGCTGAAATGGGAAGGGGACCAACATGCACATACTACAGTCAGAAATCCCTAAGAGGGCCTGTTTATACCCTAGAGGCACTTGTCTCCATACAAGCTAGAGACCTGTCTCTGCTGTCTGTGCCAACAACCTTGGAAGCGACCTCTTCTGGCTACAACGTGAAGCCTCTTCCCCAGTGCTCCATTTGCTCTTGAGGAGAGTAGCAAGCTGGGAGCGTAGAGCAGCACTCAGTCTCTTTCTAGGCCTTTGGGGATCGAATAACCTTAGACATTTAGGACTTCTGATCCACTTAGTGCAGTTCCAGCGCTGTCAATGGCCCCTCAGGGCTTTAACAGGTTAATTAAAACACCTTCCTCAGATTCCAGCTATCTCCTTGCTTAGACACTAAGGAGAGGAGGGCGCAGTGGATAAGACACTGGTTAACATGATCTGTTTCCTATTTTTTCAGACTTGTCTTATGGTTTCACATCTCTTATGTAACCAGAGACTACATTGGGGCAGGGACTATCTGCTCTCCCTGAGGCCAAAAGTTCGGATATGTTATCCTACTGCAAGGATTTATTGAACAGAACTCAAGACTCACAGGGGAGGACTTTAGGGACTAGAAGTTTAAGCTCTTCGAAGAACTGGAATTCAGGCAGGCTATGTAGTAAAGTAGATGCATTTAGATAGTGTGTCTAGCCCCAAACCGCCTCCCATTGACTACCTTCTTCCCACCCCCTTTCCGCAGTTCCCAGAAGTTGCTGCTGATAGCTCTTTTTGTACTGTATCCTGACTCCTACCACAACCCTTTCCAAAGTCATAGCTGTTTGGAGCAGGATCAGGCTCCTGACCCCATCTGACTACTTATAGACTCAAATCTGGAAATTGAATTCAGCAATACTTGCCAGTTCAGATGCTTTTTTGAACTGAGGAGATTTACAGTTGGGGGACAATTTCTGCAGGCATGGAAAAGCTGAGGCAGAAATGACATAGCCACACAGCAGAACTAGATGAGAGAACATGGAGAGGGAGAGAGAGAGAGATTGTCCTGATTTTGGGGACTTTTTAGTTCCAGTTTCTTTTGGGGTTCAACTCTGATTGTTTCCCTTTGGTTCTATGCAAAACCTACACCAGAGACCCTATTTGGTCTAAGCTAATGCAAATGGGTTTTGCTTAATTATAATTTAAAACAAAACATAAAAAGGAAACCTTGACCAAGAAAAACAGATCAAAGAAAGCTTCAGGACTGGAATCCAGGTCTCAGACTTCCAAGCTTCCTATCCCGCAAACAGTGTGTTGTCCATACTACCAGACCTTCTGCCTGGTGGCTCACTCCAGACTCAGGGGAAGAATCTCTTTCCCGTGGCAGCGCTACTGTGTCCTGATGGGGCCAAAGCAACGCAGGTCAGAATTTATTCCCTGATTGGTCATATTCTCCAGCTCTTTGCCCTGAATTGTTCTCAAAATGGATAATTAATTACTGATGCCCAATGCTAATCCTCACTTAGGCTAGAACAGAAACTGGTGCTGTGTCTCCCTCCACATGCCCATCTGAACAGCATGTCTGAATGACACTTGGACCCTTGCCTTCCTGATTCCCACATGATCTCTAACTGACACAGGGCCAGTTTCTGTGTGTCTCTACCTGCAAAGCATCAGGTGATGAAAGTGATGCCTCTGCCCCTTTGGAAGGGTCACTTGAAAAGTCACTGAGGGAGAAAACCTTAGACAGGTTCTCACTTCTACTCTCAGATGCCAGCTCTTGTTTTGTGATTGTTTGCCAATAGGTAAGGGCAAGCTGACATTCCAAGTGAGGTTGTGTTTTTTTTTTGGAAGCAGGAGGGAAAAGGGGGCAAAAGTGGGTTCTGCTCCTGTCAACAGTGTTTCTGTGGCTCCTCTCTCCAGGAAAAGACAGAGTGCAAGCTTTGGGCATGAATAAAAACCATGTAGTGACCCAGGTTTGATTTCTGCGCAGAACTTCCTATATAATTTATGGCTTTAGGATGAGCTGTCATAGATTTCTGGCAGAGAAGGAAGCTAACATATTCTTATGAAGCAAAGATAGTAGGATAAATACAGGGGTGGGAAAAAGTAGATCTACAGTTGTAGAACTTAAAAAGCTCCTGAGCAGTCCAATACTGATTAGAACAAAAAGTCTACACGTTGATGGTTATACTTTAAACTATTTCTTTGGGGCCTACTTTGGCCTGTCTAAAGTCAGGGGCTGGTGCAATCTCTCAGAGGACATGAAACTTGGTGAAGAGGGACAGCTCTAGTCCTTTTGTGACTCTTGTCACAGCAGCACTTCTTTCTGAAAAATGAGGCAAGACCTGTTTGCAGGAAACAGTGTGTTGTTGGGGAGAGCCAGGACACATCAACCACAAAATGGGCTGGAGTCCTTGAAACTACTGTGTTCCGTTCCCTTATCAGTGCATCACCTTCCTGGCCTCCTCTGCAAACCACATGCAGGCACATGTAAAGAGACACTTATGTTCACACACACAGACACATTACATACTCATGTCAATCCCTCTCATAAATTAAATTCTCAAAAGAATATAATATCAGGATGAGAAGGGGCTCTAAAGGCTGTGCTAATCACCTATTGCTGTGTTGCAAATTACTCCAAAACGTAGCACTAAAAACAAGCATTCATTATCTCATAGTCTGAGGATCAGGGAGCTGACGTGTCGTGCCATGGGAGCTTCTGGCTCAGAATGCCTCACAAGTTTTCAATCAAGGTGTCATCTGTGGCTTCATGATCTCCTAGCTTCACTCGGGGAGGATCCACTCCTACTCTTACTTGTAAGGCTGTTGGCAGGTCCCAGGTGCCCGTGGGTTTATGCCAGTGTTAGCTCCTTCCACAAGTGTTCCCTAGGTCAAGTGAGGGAGAGGGGGCATATAAGATGGAAGCCAGCTAATCTTAAAAAGTGACTTTTCATCATCTCTCTGCATCCTATTGTCTAGAAGTGAGTCACTGAATCCAGCCTATGGTCGAGGAAAGGGGAATGCACAAGGGCATGAACACGAAATAGGTGGAGGGAGTCACTGGAGATTCCTCCAGAGCTGATGACTGTAGAGCCATCCAGTTCAACCCTCTAGGCAACTACACCTCTGCTCTATTTGAATACCTCTTGTACAGGAAGCTTAGGTACCTTTGAAGCAGCTCTTTCCATTTTTAGACTTTCTTGAGATCAAACCATAGAACCTGTGTTTTTATAGTAGCCATGTTTTTTTCTGTGACTGCCCAGCCTCTCTTTCCTTTCTGGTACAGTATTCCTCTTTTCCATTGAGGTTCATTCCTCCCCTAGCCTTAGCCTGGTTTGGGGAGGAGGGTGGAGGCCCAGTCCTGGACAATATTCCAGAATTTGTATCTTCTTGGTCACAGTGATTGGCTAAGGAATGGGTATATGCCTCAAGCTGATGGAGTTTATTACCCCGAGATCTCTTTTTACTATTTCTGTGAGCCTCCTCCCCTCTCTGCCCCTGCACCTGTAATGCAGTTTCAAGGGCCAGCTATACGATAATTCTTCTTCTGAGGACCACTGCTGGGCTATCCCAGCCACTTTGCCCCAACCACAGAGAACTGGAGGTACCCAGGCATTTATATTACCCTCTTATGTTTTAAAAAAAATAATTTTGGCCAGTTTTTTTCTAAAGACTTTTATTAAACTACTAGGGGCCTGGTGCATGAAATTCATGCACTGGGGGTGTGGGTGATCCCTCAGCCCACCCTGCCCCCTCACACACACTGGGAGCCAGGATTTAGGCCTTGGGCACCCAGCCATTGCCCTGCAATGGGGCCGATGGCTGGCTCCGTCCCAGCCATAGCCTCCCCCCCACCTCCACCCCTGGCCCGGGTCTTTGCCCCAGCCAGCTTGAGCCCAGCTAGCACAGGCCTTGGTCCCACCCCCCAACGGCCCTGGCCACCTCAGCCCCGCCCCCCGTGGGCCGGGCCGCGCGCTTGCTGGCTGGTTCCGCCCCAGCTCCTGATTGGCTGGTGGGCGTGGCTGGTGGGTGTGGCTTGTGCTTGTAGTGAAGGTATGGTTAATTTGCATATTACTCTTTTATTAGATAGGATAATTCACATACACATCACCTATTTAAATATGCAATTCAATGATTCTTAGAATATTCACAGATATGTGCAGCTATCATTACAATCAAGTTTAGAACATTTTTATCACCTGGAAAAGAAACCCTATACCCTTTAGCTATTACCCCTTTGTCCTCCCATTCTTCATCCTTGGCAATTGCTAATCCACTTTCTGTCTCTATATGGAAATGTACCTACCTCTTAGACATTTCCTATAAATTGGATCATATATGGTATCTTGTGACTAGATTCTTTCAGCTGGCATAATGTTTTCAAGGTTCATTCATATGTGGCATGTACCACTCTTCTATTACTTTTTGTTGCTAAATGATATCCCACTGTAGAGATATACTACATTGTGTTTATTCATCAGTTGATGGGCATTTGGGTTGTTTCTACCTTTTGGCTACTATGAATATTGCTGTTATAAACACCCATGTGTGTGTTTTGGGGTGGACACATGTTTTCATATCGCTTGGGTCTATTCCTAGGGGTAGATTGGCTGGGTTATAAGGAAACTATTTTCATGGTTTAAGAAACTGCCAGATCATTTTCCAAAGTGGGTGAATCATTTATTCTTACAAGAATTGTATGAGGGAACTGATTTTTTCACATCTTTATCAGCACTTGTTTTATTATTATTATTTTTAATTCCAACCATCCTAGTGGGTACATCATGATATCTCACTGGGGTTTTAATCTACATTTTCTCAATGACTAACAATTCATTTTCATGTGCTTGTTGCATATCTTTCTTGGAAAAAGGTCTATTTTGGTATTTTGCCTATTTTTAAATTGGGTCTGCTCACCTTGTTGACCAATAACCTTTTGGTGTGAAGACATGAAAGTCCAGCTGATTTCCCTTAAGTTGGGACAACCCTGAGGCATGACTTTGTCTCCAGAACTCCTCTCACGAATCAGTTGAAGCCATCTTGGTGAGACTCTTGCCTTCTTCCTTTTCTTATTGGATTCCTCTGGGATTATATGGTAGCTTGTTTTGAAAACTGGCTGCCTTCAGTTTCTTCCCTGCCTGTTTACATATTTCCTCTCCTGCCCCACTGACAGGCAGAATCTCTGCCTCCATCTATTTGAATCTGGGCTGACTTGTGACTGCTTTGTCCAACACAATCCAGCAGGAATGATGTTGCCATTTCTGGACTTCACCCAGATCTTAGGCAGTTTCCACGGTCTCTCTTGAGCAGACCAGGTAAGAAGACCAGAGAATCTAATCCAGCCTCTTGGTTTTCAAAGTTTCTTAGATCAGTTCAGCATTATTTTAGTATAAACATTTGTTTCTCATTGAAAATTACAGTTTAGCATTGTAAAAAATCTGAAAAGTACAAAAAAAAATGTGGGTGGGATAAATAGGTGGAAAACGGAGGATTTTTAGAACAGTGAAAATACTCTGTATATCAATTAAGGAAGAATGTCACTATATGTTTGTTTAAACCCATATAATTACAACACTAAGAGTAAACCCTATGGTAAACTACGGACTTTGAATGATAATGCTTCAGTGTTCATCAATTTTAACAAATGTATCACTGAAGGGGGATGTTGAGAATGAGGAAAGCTATGCATGTGTGGGGACAGATGTTTGGGGTATCTCTGTACCTTTTAGTTTTGCTGTGAAATTAAAACTGCTGTAAAAATAAAGTCTTTAAAAAATAAATCTCTCTATATAAAAGGCTAATATGCAAAGTGTCCCCACAGTAATTTGACTGAGAGACCAGGAGTTCTATCTCTTGCTATGATGTATGTTGACTACCAGGGGGTGGTGCAGAACAAAGAAAGGCCCCAGCCAATAGCTGGGGAAGGGAATCCCTGGCCAGCAGCCAGAAGGCCCCAATTGGCCCTGATCACTGGCCAGGCCTAGGGGCCTTACCTGTGCATGAATTTCATGCACCAGGCCTCTAGTAAGATAATAAAAATCACTGGTAATATACTTCTCAGTGGTACATACTGCTAACATTTTGGTATATATCCCTGCAGTTTTGCCTGTGATAATAAATCCATATCTAGCCATCATTTGTCTACCAACCAATTTATCTTTATGTGTTTTATTTAAAAAATGTTTGGCTTGATTTATATGTACTTTTTCAAACTCTGTCAAATTTCTGACCAGGGTCATTATTCTCCTGGTCTTAGAAGCCTAGGTAAGACACTCTGAAAAAGTGTTAGAAGGTATTTTATTTCAAGATTTATAAATTAAGAAAACATGGGAGAGGGAACAGTGAGAGAGGAAAAGGAGAGAGCCATGATTTCCCTCTTAACTAATACTAAATTCTCTGATCCTTAGCATACCGGTATCACTATCTTTTTATTGTCAAACTGTTTTCTTTTTCATCTTCAAACGATCTGTTTTTGTTAAGGGAATGGAATGCATAAGCTGCAGACCTCCATGTGAAAGCACTTACTCAGCAGATGCCCCGTTGCCTAAAACCCTTAGTCTAAATACACAGACAGACAACCAACATAAATCTGCAAGTTGTAGAAGAGGAAACTTGAAGATAATGAGTTCTGCTTCAGGTAGCACAGGGTGAAATAAAATCACAGAAGCCTCTTCTCAAACACTGACTGTAAGGCTTTGGGGTTAATTGCATGAATGGGAATGGAGGTGCTGGGGTACAGTAGGTTAGAATGCACTGGCTGATATTGCTGGATGCCTGTCTGTGGGCCCCATGCAGGAGGGCTGCTAGTTCATCAGCAGCATGTCCTAAATGAAGCCTGCAAATTTGTAGCTCCAGAGTGATACAAAACAGAATTATTGATGAAACATCTGTTAGGACGGCGAGGTTGTGAGAGCAGACCAGGGGAAGAGAATATAATGACAAGTGCAAACTATTATAGCTATGAAGAATCAACAGAAAGTTGATTCAAATTTATGTGTAGTGGGAATCTTGAATGTAAAATTCAAGAAAGTCTGTTTTGCCACCTTCTTGTAACAGCATAAACAGAGCAAATGAGTTAAAGGTAAAGTCTCATTGGGGGAATGCAGTGGTTAAGTTCTTCACCTTGTGGATATTGAAAATGTCATTTGTGTCATCTAAGCTTGGAAAGTGGAGGCATGGGGCTCTCAGTGAAATAAGTATCTGCTTTCCTTCCTTACTCTCTTCTGGCATGGGAAGGCTGGTCTCTTTTTCCTTGTTAGAGGATGCTGGCTTTGGGACTTGCCAACATTCCTTACACTCCCATGCTGCTCGTTGACAGTGCCATATTTTATAGATTCTCACAACTTATGTCCAACTTTCCTGTCATTAATCACCAAAGCCTATCATCTTCACATTTCTGAAATATAATGCAATGAATTTACATCCACTGAAACAAACTCCTTCTCCTGGCTGCTGAAATGCTGTGAAAGAAATACGTGTTTCTGGCGCGTTGTCTAATTATATGAAATTCCACCAAGAGAGAATAGCCATCTCAGTTCTAGCATCCACTTTTGTTTTTGAGAGAGCATTTTTGCAAATCTGGGATTGTTGTGATATTAAGTAGAAAGACCTTTGACGTTACCAGATAACAACTATTGACCTTGGCTAGCTTCCCAAGCTTAATGGAGGTGAGGGACTGGTTGAACAGGCTGTGTATTATGATAAATTCCCTGACCTTGCTGGTTCACCTCAGCTACTATTAGCATTTGGACAAAACAATGTCCAGATCTTATTATATGCAAAGATAACAAATGCAGGTTAGAAACTAGTAAAATGGAGATGCATTTCAAATATAGGGCTTTTTCTAGAGAATACATGACAGTCATAAATATTTAGGACTTACTGATTCTATGTTTGGGTAATAAAATGCATGCTACATGGTTCTTTACCTCATTGTTATTACATATTTGTTTAAATGCTCCCTAAATGTCTGACATAGTATCTTAATTAAGATTGTTTTATCAAGGATTAGCAGACTCCTGAATAGGACTGTGGTTGTGGAGACAGCAGGGAGGAAAGATCTGAAGGATTTTTATAATATAGAATTCCCAGGAAAGTAATTCCACATGGAGGAGAAAGAAGGATTTGGATAACTATGAGCCTTTCCCCTTGGGAGACATGATTAACTGCGTTCTGGGAAGATTTGATTCGAGGTGTCTGTGACATGAGGAAAATGAAAAATTAATTATTTAACACTGTAACCCTTAGTGAATTAAGTTGTCTGTCTGAAGACTTTCCCTCTCCCCAATAGGTGAGCAGGAGTGAGCCCTGCAGCTGCGGCTGGGTGTGGAATCGCAGGGCCAATCGCTGGCAGTGCTCGGATCTGATATGTGTCTCAGGTGGACTTAAGAGGCAGCACCTGGAAGAAATAATATTGAAAAGGTAGGAGGATGGTCTAAAGCTATGTCTGACTTCCATTCCAATAAACTCCACTGTAGAAGAAATATCACGTTTTCTGAAGATCAACTTGATGTAGGACTCCAAGTGCCCACTCCTGTTCACTTGGTGTCACATTCCATCTCTGTCAGTAGAGCTCCTTTTCCCTCATGGGACTGCACTGAAGCCTGCGGTGGGATGAGGGCTTGTATAGTAGCTGCAAAAGAGAAGATTCTTTGATTTTAAGGCTACCGTGCTCATTGCTAGCATCCTCACTCTCCAAACACTCAGAGTTTCTTGACAGCTGACGGGTCTCTGTTTCCACATCACATGGTGCATCGGCAGGTTTGAGGAAACCAGGACCCTCTGTGCTGAGGGTTCTATCCCCTTGGGTACCCATGGAACTATCTCTTTGTGTCTCAATGCACCACTGCTGAGCAAAACCAGGGAGTTGTCCTACTGCTATGAGGAGCCCTGTCTGTCTGTCTCTTCTTCCCCAGGCCAGGGAAATCCCCACCTGCGAGAGCCACTTCTCCAAGTCCCTCTGTTTCTTCTGTCAAACCCCTTCCTCCTCAGTGGATTTAAAGTTAAGGAAACACAAACCAGCAAATCTAGCAGGCTTCCTGTTTTGCATGCTGCTGCAAGGTAGCTGCCTTCAGGCAATGAATCAAAGAGCTGGCTACCTGCTTTGATGAAAGAAGAAAAAGGGAAAGCACAGAGAGGAAATCTACTTAAATTAATACCTCAAAATATTAAGTGGCTGCTTCAGTGATGAAACTGAAGGGGGTGGGCAGAGAGAAATCCTCGGTTTTGAAATCAATGCAATGAAACGTGTGGGGAGCCCACAGATTACAGCCTTAGAAAAGTAAGTGGGAGATGGAGCCTAAAATAATTCCTTCAGCTGGGGTGGAAAGTGTCTAGCTATCACATCTCCTTGCAGGATATTCTGGGTTTCATGGAAATGGGGGGGAGAGGAAGCAGCATGATTTTTTTACCCAGGATTTCCTTTTGAAAGAGGCTTACTCTCCTTTCGGCAGATAGAATGATCTGCTCTTGCTTTTCTGCTTCCTGATATGCCTGGTCCCTCCCAGGCTTTGGAACCCAATGTGCTTATAACTTAGGGCAAGACAGAGGTGGGGGGGAGGGGCTGGGTAAGCAGAAGGGGAATATTGTTTGATCCACTGCTGGGTTGGACTGAGTTATTGATTAACTTATGGAGCAGAGAAGACACAGTTGATAGTGCTTTTCAAAATAAATCAGTATTCTAGGCATTGAAAGGAAAACCAGGCTTGAGGGAATTGCAAAGACAGGCTGAGAAAAGATCAAACCACAGAAGGTCAGGTACCACCAAGAGGTTTCTGGCAGGATGAGGTAGCCTTTCTTTTTTATGGATGTAGGCAGCTGGGAAAAGACATCAAAGGAGAGTGTCTATTCACAAGTCCCTCATGCTGATGTGGCCTGCATCAAGTTCACCCAGAAAAAAAATCAAAAGGAAAGAGTGCTGGGAGTGGGGAGGAAGGAGTGGCTCAGCAGGCACTGTTGTGACAGAGCAGTAGCCCTCTGATATGGACACCGTGCTGGGGTGGAGTGTGAGGTGGCAGAGGTACCAGGGGGTGCCAAGTGCAGAGCTGGGCACAAGTATAGCTTCATTCAGTTGTCTGCTGGGAGCAGGGATACGAAGCCAAGCACAGGCTGGGCTATGATTAAGACCACAGGAGGGGAAACAGCCAATCTTGGCCAGATGGCTTTTTTCCTTTTCCTTACTAGGCCTTTGTTTTCCCACCAGTGTAAGAATATACTTATGGAGTTGTGAGTATTAAATGAGACCAAGCATTTTTTATTCATTTACTCATTCAACTGTTTTTTTCTGGGTGGTGAGGATATCAGTGCAAAACTAAAGTCTCTGCCTCAGTGGAGGACACAGATAATAAGTCAACATAGAAACACAGTGTCAGGTCTTGAGCTGTGATAGCAGCCAGATGAACCACGTTGAGTGGATGAGTGATGGAAGATGCACCTACAGAAAGGGCACTGGGAAAGCTGCTCTGACAAGGGGGTGTTGGAGGAGACACAAATGAGCAACAGGAACAAATCACAGAATGACCAAGTAAACCCTGAACAGGCTTGGTGTTTTGAGGGAATGTCTGGGAGGCTAATGATAAAGAGAAGAGTCATGGGAAACCGGGTTAGAAATATAGTCAGATCACTAGGGCTTTTTAAGTAAGGAGGAGGACTTAGGATTTAAGTGTGTTGGAAAACTCTAATATATACAAAGAGTTTAATTAAAGCATGTATGGAGCACTCACTGGGTCTTAGCACTTTACTAATTCAGTTCTCACACAACCCTACGATGGGTCTGGAAGGTTAAGTGACTCACTCAAGGTCACATGTCTGGCAAGTACCAGAGCCAGGATTTGAACCCAGGCAGTCTGCCTTAGATCTTGACTTCCTTCCTTTGCACATGTCTAGTACATAGGAAGTGCTCAATATATTGGTCATACTGTTGATGTTTAAACTCTTTAATGGCATCTAATTTTCCTAGAAAAATACATAGACCCTTCAATAAGCCCTGCCAGCTCTGCCTGCTCTGGCTGTGCTCACCGCTATAATTTCTTGCCATGCCACTCCCTTCCTCAGTCACATCTTCCAGTTATACATGATCTTGTAGTTTCTTGAGCATTCCTATGCTTTACCTACCTTGGGGCATTTGCAGAGGACACTTCCCCTGTCTGGAATATTCTTCTTCCTCAGGGTCTGTGGCCAGTGCTACACATCCTCCTCCCAGATGGGGTGTCTGGGATCACACCCCTAATAGTAAGCTCGCCCATCCTGGGATTTTCTCTGTTGGTTTCCTCTTTCTTCATGCCCTTGCTACACTCTGATGATTTTATTGGTTTATTTGCTTGTTATTTTTGTTTTTGTATTTCCTGTCCATTTTTTATAAGGAATTTCAAATGTGTTTTTTTTTTCTTTTTCAACAATACATTCACTTGGAGATTGCATGATTGATGAGATTACTCATAGTTTTTCTTTTCTATAGATAAAAAAGCTTCGCATTTTGTACATTTATAGAACAAACATAACTTTGGCTTACCTTTCATAATTGATATCACTAATTTCATGTATTATTATTGACAGTCTTTTTATGTGGTTACCCAATGTAATTTGTTTTTTCTCGTGGGAAGTATTCTAACAGCCAAAAGACATCAAAATAATGTTGTTTTTAGCCCACATTGGTAATATTCACATACAAATACTTTAAATATAAAATTATATGAATATTCATAGTTTATTGATTACTAATTAATTAAGGTATTAATTCATTCAAACATGAGTGCATCTATAAAATGGGCATTGTGCTATATTCTGTATCAAAAAGATATATATGTCAAAGTCTTTCTTGATGAGTTTAGAATTTAATGGAAAAGACAACTAAAAATAACTACAACCCAGTTTGACAAATTTTATGCTACAAAGAAACCCAAGATATTGTAGGAGTACAGGAGAAGAGGATCCTAATGCTGGGCAGGGGGAATGTCTCAAGAAAGGCTTCATGAGTGTGCTGCTGAGATGAAAGCTGAGGAGAAAGAAAGCATGGTCAGAAATAGCATTTATGGCTGTGGGAATACTGTGTTCAAATGTGCAGGGTTGTGACAGAGTCTGGAACATTTCAGGTGCTGCAGACAATGTATTTAGAACCAATCCTACATGGGTATCCTTAACATGCTCCACACTAGAGACTATTAAATGCATAAACTCTGTTGCCTGGCTCTCAAATTTCTCTACATGTTAACCCTGTCCTTCCTTTAATAGCTCTTCTCCCTAGTATTCAGGGTTATGCACTCTACACTTATCCCAACCTATAAACCTTTGTTCATAATGTTTCTAGTCCATAATACCTTTCTAATCTCTTACAGTATTTGACCTTTTCCCAACCTACCTCTTTCAGGAAGGCCTCTTTGATCATGATCTCTCCCAGCAGTGAATCAATTTTGTCCTTCAAGACAATACTCTTAAGAATCTACTTCATTATCTTCTAATTGTTTTGAATGTTAAATTTGCATTCCCAACTCATTTGTGAATTTAGTAATAGTAGCTACTCTTTCATGGCTTTAATTTATCTAGCTCAGTGTAAGGCATGATGAACACTCTTAGTTATTATTACAATTTGATAAATATTAATTTGATCATATTTTTCAAGGGCACTGCAGTATGCTGATTATGCTTTGGAGCCTCTAGCCTCTTGTACAATTGAATGGTGAAATGGGCAGGTTTTATTTCTTCTGTACTGATTTATTTTGCGACGTTGGGAAATTAAGAAGAATCAGCTAGATCTGTATATATCAACATTATACATCACCAAACATAATGTTGAATGGAAATAGCAACTTGCAGAATGAGACAACACAATACTATTTATGCAAGTTTAAAAAAGATACATACTAGTACTATACTATATTTTTAAAGGACATGTATATGC
The DNA here is from genome assembly GCA_027563665.1 of Antrozous pallidus. Lineage (NCBI taxonomy): Eukaryota > Metazoa > Chordata > Mammalia > Chiroptera > Vespertilionidae > Antrozous > Antrozous pallidus. The sequence goes on from CM050512.1 coordinate 67,876,417, forward strand.
AAGTTAAACTATAAAAATGAACTAGAAGTATACACATGCCAATGGATTTCTCTGGGTTGTGAGAGGAGAGTCAGAGAAAATTCCATCAAAATGTATTTTGATTTCACAAAAACTCAAAGCCAAGAAGACACATATTTTCAATAGTCAATACTATTTTTCTAGCAGTTAATACGTTGTGGGATTATTATAGTATTTTTCTCTTTAAGGATTTTTCTCAAATACATGAACATACATACACAAAAAATTAAATGTGTGTTCAAGAGCTGGAACATTTTGGGGAAAGAGAGACAGAAGGTAGACAGAGAGCTTAAACATGTCAATTATTGTGAGTAGAACATTTAGCTTGTAAAATATTCAAGACCTTGCTATTTCCCTATTATAGTTCTTCGAGGCTCAGGAGACAATTCTAATAAAAATAAATTCTGTGGCCTTTGCATGGTCTTTGATTTTACTGTAGGCTTCCTGGGATAATGTGGGTGCTGCCCTGGAGACCTCAGCTAACTCTATCTCTAGGAACTGAAACTTCCATTCTGCTTTTTCTAAACTGTATGATTTCAGGTGAGGTTAATGGGCATTAGTTATACCAGTAGCTGGGGCCTGAATTTTAATGCCTGAGCTCCTGCCATTCTGAGATCGATACTGACTCAGGAGAATTGCAAGTAGACAGACACCATCAAGGGGCTGATTATTAACATTCCCATAAAAGCTGGAAAGGTGGGGTAGGTCGAGGAGTTCAGCAGTGATGTAGGGCCTGGAAGACCTGAGGACATCACCAGCTTACAAGGTCTGAATTGCTCTCTCTTAAACTCACATCAGTGGAAAAGATGAGAAGACTTTGAATGAGCAAATTGAGCTGATTCAACAAGATTGTGTGACCTTACAACCAAGAGCAGCCTGAGGAGATAATAGACAATTGAATCCAAAAACGAGGGCCCAGTTGTTTTAATATTAACTCACAGAGAGGGAAATTTCCCTGAAATGCAAGCTGATCTAGATTCCAAAGAATAGGTAATGAGACAGAGATTTACAAATGTTTTTAAATTAGGTGCATTGGATGTATGTATGTGTATATATGTGTGTGTATACATGCTCACATAAACATATAAACACAAACATGTAAATGGTATATACTGTATTCACATATCATGATAATATATATATATATATATATATATTACTATACACAGGGTCTCCCCAAAATGTATACTTTAATAGCTGATAGCTCAATTGATGTTTCTTTTCACATTTAATCCATTGGAATTAATAATTATTTAAAGTGTATATGCATTTTTGGGGACATTTTGTGTATAAAATGATAGCTTATCTGTATATAAATCCCATCAAATGAGTACTTCTGATCAATAAATGTATGGTGAATAAGTGACTATCAAAAATAGAAAAAAAAACTTAGTAAGAGTAGTATTTTCCCTCTTATATTTCTTATTCTTCATGAAGATTTGTTAACCTTCCTGAACTGGATTGAAGTTTTAGGACAAATGGTAGCAACTGGGAGAGGCAAGCAGTTGGTGGGGAGAGGTGAAAGTAGGGAATGACAAACCTCCCACATCTCAGAAAGGACCATGTCACCAGCATGTTTACTCCTTTCCTACTGGCTGGGGGTGTGGTTACTGTTTTAGGTTTATGGACAATCACGTTGTGCTGGGCACTGTGGTAGGCACTTAGCATAGATCTCATGTAATCCTCACCATGATGCCTATCAGGTACCAGTATCCTCATTTTCAAAACTGAAAGCTTAGACTAAGTAGCTTTGATCAGAGAGCTAACGAGTTTTGATCAGAGACAGTAACTGATAGGTGGCAGAGCTGGGATTTAATCTTAGGTCTGGCTTATCACAACACCTGCTTTAGTAATTGTCAGCTTCTAATCACACTCAATAGTGGACCAAAGGAGCTTTCTCTCTAGTGCAAGACTTCAGTTAGACTAGACCTTTCTCCTCTGATTTGGACTTAAGTTAGATGTATGCATAATAAAGACACATACCCCAATAGTTGTGAGAATCAGAGACTACTCTTCAACGAAGCAAAGACGCTCTCAAACTACGCACCTGAGGTCAATGGTGACACCTTTCGAGTATCAGCTCTGCACCAGGAAGAAGGCAGCATAATTTAAAGACAGATGATGGGCCTTGGAGACAGTGGAACTTGTGATCAGATTCCAGACTGTCATTTAATAGTTTGCAGCATTGGGAAAATTACTTAACCTCATTGAGAGTTTTCAAAGCTCTGAAATGATGATCGTCATACCTACCTTGCAGGGTTACTGTTAGTATTGGAGAAAAGAAACAAGAACTACATGGAAGGTACTAAATTGCAGGTAACTATTCTTATTAATAACACTAATTATAAAAATTTGTTGGCTATTGAACCTAAACAGAAAAAAAGGAATACAGGGTCTATGTTGAGGAACACAATAGATTTGGTAAATACATGACTCACAGGCTAGCAACACAGAGCTCCCAGTGGAAATGTCCTCCCCTTTGCTGTTGAACAAGGCAGTAAGGCTCCAGGGGAGAAAAGACAGTCTCCTCCACCCACATTTAAAAAAATATTTTTATTGGAGGGAACCAAGATGGCGGCATAGGTAAACACCTATCTTGCTGCCATACACAGCAATTTCAAAACTACAACTTAATGAAAGAGCAAACATCATCCAGAATCACTGGAAAGCTGACTGAGTGAAAATTCCACAAATAAAAGTGAAGATAGGACACTGTGACTCAGAGGAGCGACGGAGGACAGAATTGAAGATACCTGCGGAGAGAGGTTTGGAGGTGTGCCAGTGGATAGGGCAGGGTGCTGAAAACTGGCCAGTTTTCTTGAACGGGAGAGAGAAAGACATCTCACTGCACTGATTCCCCAGCTCCGAGCGAAGACCGGGTAATCCACAATCATATGGGGTAAAAACTGAACAGTGGGGAGGCAGGCCGAAACTCGGGTGCTGCAAGGGTCTGCAAGCTTGTGGAGAGGGTGAGCTTGTGCAGAGTGCACGTGAACTTGGGAACAGCACAGCTGCGTAACTGTGCAGAGAGAACTCGTGACTTACTCTCTCATTTGGGAAACCATCAGACTGCATTGTTTTATGACCCTGGGTGAGATGTTGGGTGTGCAGACTCATTTGGGGAGAGTCTGAATTCTCCGGCAGCAGGGAGCTCGGCAGCAGCTCTCTCTCAGAGGTGCTGGCAGCCATTGCCACCCGGCACAGAGTCCTAGGGTCTGCATATGGCAAAGCTGACACTGCCTGCTTGGCTCAGAGACTCTGCCCATCCAACCTGAGCATGGCTGAACCTCACAACCAATTGGGCTGGAGGTCAAACTCTCCTAGTGCTAACAACAATAATCTCAGCTTAACTTCAACAAGATTGTGCAACCCATATCCACCTCAGGAAACTGGGGAGGCTGAGCCACTGTCCCTTAGAGGACATCTACCACACAAAGCTAATCGACGAACTCAGGAAAGCAGCCACCATGCAGAGATGTGAAAAGAAATCAGATGTGAAAGAAATGGAGGGAAAAAAAAAACGACTGGACATAGAATTCAAAACCACGGTTAGAATGCTTTTCAAGAGACTCCTAGAAAAAGCCGAGACCTACAAGGAGATGAACAAGACCTACGAGGAAATGAATGAGACCTACAAGGAAATGAACAAGACCTACAAGGATATGAATGAGACCCTCAAGGATATGAAAAAAGACCAACTAAAAATTAAGCATACACTGACTGAAATAAAAAATATTATACAAAGACCTAAAAGTACTCTAGAGGACTGCAAGAACCAAGTTAAAGATTTGAAATACAAAGAGGTAAAATCCACTCAGCTGGAAAAGCAAGAAACCAAAAGAATCCAAACAATGGAAGATAGTTTAAGGGTCCTCTGGGACAACTTCAAGCATACCAACATCCGAATTATGGGGGTGCCAGAAAAAGAGAGAGACCAAGACAATGAAAACGTATTTGAAGAAATAGTGACCAAAAACTTCCCACAACTGGTGAAAGAAATTGACTTAGGAGTCCAAGAAGTGCACCGAACCCCAATATATAGGAACCCTAAGAGGACCACACCAAGGCACATCATAATTAAAATTCCAAGAGCAAAAGACAAAGAGAGAATATTAAAAGCAGCAAGAGAAAAACAGTTAGTTACCTATAAGGGAGCACCCATACGATTGTCAGCAGATTTCTCAACAGAAACGATGCAGGCCAGGCGGCAGTGGCAAGAAATATTCAAAGTGATGAATAGCAAGAATCTACAACCAAGATTACTCTATCCAGCAAAGCTATCATTCAGAATTGAAGGTCAGATAAAGTGCTTTGCAGCTAAGAAAAAGTTAAAGGAATTCATCACCACCAAACCAATATTATATGAAATGCTGAAAGATATTCTTTAAGAAGAAAAAGAAGAAAAAGGTAAATATATAAATTATGAACAACAAATAGACATCTGTCAACAAATGAATATAAAAATCAAGTGAATTAGAAATCTGATGAATAGGATAAACTGATGAATATAACAGAATCATGGGCATAGAGAGGGAATGGACTGACAATTCTTGGGGAGGAAAGGGGTATGGGAGGTGCAGCAAGAGACTGGACAAAAATCATGCACTTATGGGAGAGGACAGTGGTGGGGTGAGGGCAGAGGGTGGGATGGGTACAGGGTGTTGGGGAACTATAGGGGGGGAAAAGGGGGAACAATGTAATTAATAAACTGAACAATTAAGATTAAAATATATAAAATATATTTTTATTGATTTCAGAGAGGAAATGAGAGGGGTGAGAAACATTGATGAGAGAAAATCATTGATCGGTTGCTTCCTGCATGTCCCCTTTTGGGGATTGAGCCCACAACCTGGGCATGTGCCCTTGACCAGAATTGAACTTGGGGACTAATCCATGAGCCAAACCAGCTAGGGGCCCCACCCACAAAAAACTTTGGCAGGGCAGCTTGCGGGACCCTGCTCTGGTTCTGGGGTGTAGTTTGTCTTTGGACTTTTCTCCATTTTGCTCCATTTTCTGGTGTTTCCTGAAGGTATCCATTCCCCTAAGTGTTAGCATTTTTTTTTAAGGGAGAGTTTCTATTTGAACAAGGATTTTCATTCCTGAGGGGAGCCCCTGTACACATTTGTTAACATGCATAGACTTTCACAAGAAAGAGAGCAGAAATGATAAACTTTCATAGCTAATATTTATTTAGCACATACTCTGTGCTAGGCTCTGTTCTAAGTGCATCATATGTATTAGTCTTTTAATCACTTAATCCTGATAATAGCACTATTAGGTAGATACCATTGTTATTTCATTTTATGGTTGACAAAGAAGGCATCAAGTGTTAGGTATGTTGCCCAAAATCACAGTCCTTAAGTGCAAGCTGGGGTGTAAACCCTGACAGTCCCTCACCCAAAGGCCTTGATCAATTGGAGGCAATAATTGATAGTTACAGATCCATTGTGATGCCAGAGTAGCGTACAGAGCAAAATGGCAGCTAGCAGAAAGAGTCCTCTACCTCAGCATCCCAAAGTTAAAGGCGTGCTGCTTCTCAGGATTGTGTCGCCGGCATCTAATTTTAGAGCAGTTAGACAGCAGCAGGGATTCTAACCCATATTTACTGAAATCAAATTAAATGTCTGCTCATTTTGTTACCTTGGAAATATACCTTGCTTTAATGATATGCTAAGTGGATACAATGTCACAGCAAGATCATGCAGTCTACCTTTGTGGTGACCTATATGTAGGCTGGCATTTGTGATGATATTTTTATGGGAACTCATGGTTTTGGTTGTCTGATTGGTGCATATTCCAATTACTTTGCTGCCCTACATTTTGCTTGTTTTCCATTCACAAATGTGCCTTGCTCATAATCTAGAGTGTATTTTGGTTTCAAATGAATACGGACACCTAAGACATTCCAAGCTCTAGGAGTTCTGAAATATTCTAAAGCTTTCAGTTAGAGAGAAAGAAACAAACAGCAGGGTCATAAAAAACACTTGGGAGAACACACAACTACCAAACTTCATCCTGCTTGCTCTCATTTATAGTACAGACATAGAACTCTGAAATGTTGAACTCCTCTCTGTGTCACAGAGAAGGACTGGATCCTGGGTTTTTAGCCTTGGTTGCAAAGACCATTGACCTAGTCTTTCTACCAAGGAATTACATGAGTGTGGAGAACACTATCTTTTATTGGAGAAATCTGAATCCATGGAGCTTTGTTCACTGGATTCCACAATTTTGCACTTAAGATCAAGACTGGCTTTGCACACTGGGGAGAAGGCCTTGATATCAAAGAGTCCAGGCCTAGGCAAAATGGTGATGTGGTGACTTTTCAGTGTTGAACCTTCCCAACCAGTATCTCCTTTTGCTGTCAGGATGAAGCCACAAACTCTCCCATACTTATGCCTCCATCTTTCTCCTCTTTTCACATTTAGGGCTTATGGAGTAATTTGATAAAATCACTTGCAGTAATAGGTAATTGACTAAGAAGGTTTAATTTTCCATGCCCCTCCCAGCCCCCTATATTCTGGGACATTTATATTTTACTAGACCTTTAGTCTTCATCCAAAAGAATAAATGCATCCTAGAAGTGAGGAACTAGTAAAGCAAGTATATTTTTGAAATTGAACATTTCTTTCTGGTGCATATGAAATACATAAATTGCCACTTTTACTGCATAGTAGAAGGGTTGACCTTGCATGTTAAATATTCACTTGTTGAGAAAAATAAACTGTGTACCCAGGCTCTTTGTTAACTTTGTTAAAGGCAAATAAAGAGAATAATTACAAGTGATTCTTAACCACAGAGTGTTAATACGGTTTGATAATTCATGTACTCACAAAAATTAGTAAGAGTTATTCTACATGTAAACTCAGTATTAAAATAAACATTTCCATAATTTGAATTTTGCACTATTCTTGAGTACAATAACAAAGCTACAAAGAGGTTGTATAGAGCAGTGTTTCCAAAGTGTGGACTCGGTACCAACAGCATCAGCATCACCTGAGAACTAGTTAGATAATCACATTCCTGGGCTTCATGTGAAAACTGCCACAATAGAAATTCTGGGGTTGAGCCCAGCAGTCTGTGTTTTAACAAGCTCTCTGGGTAACTTCAATGCATCCTAAAATTTAAGAACCAGATTTGTAGATGATTATGCTCAAACTTATCCTAATTCATGGATGAGTAAATTGAGGCTCAGAAGGATAAATAGACCGAGCAGAGTTGCAGATTCTTAGTAGTGTTCTTTTTAGCATCCTAAACTAAGTCCCTCTGGCTAATCCGTCTGAATGAAGAAGGTTTGCTGCAGCTTCCTTGATTGACAGGATAGTCAAATCACTCCCTGATTGTGGGCTTTACCCTTATAAGGCCTTGGGCTTGAACAACTTCAATCTCTTGGAGCCTCTCAGGGATCAGGCTGCTTCATATTCACTCTCTTAAAAAGATCAGCGTTCATTTTCCCTTAAAGTTGAGGTTAGTCTGCCTGAGTTGCATACAAATAAGATGAATGAATTCATTACCAAAAGCTAGATTAAGTTTTGCAGCTGTTCTGCCCGGGGATCTAGTACAGAGAGGGCCAGCACAACTGAAAATCCTTTACTGATCAAGGCAGTCTGAAAATGCAGTCTTATATGGTAAGTAGCATTCAGAAATGCTGAAATGAAGTAAGAAATTAAAATGACTTTTGCCTAGACATGTGGGGATTACAGAAATCCTGGGGTGCTACCAAACATATATCAGAGCTGTGGAATGCAGATGCCGTCTTTTTAGCTGGCTCACTTCAAGGGGAATGCAACTCATGGATATAGGATTGAGAATTCACATTCCAGATTTAAAAGAGGCTGGATAAATTGTAAGACAAATACTGATGTTTGCCATTTTAGCAACTTCTTTTATCCATTTGTCTCTAAATCACAACTTCTAAACTGTGCAGTATCTAGGAACTGATTTCTTCTTAGCTGGTATCTGCAGTATAGGAATGCCAATGAGTATATTTATCCCTCCCCCCCTTCCCATCATGAATGCAGCCATTTATCCAGCGATTATTTTAAAACTATCTTATAAACCAAGACTATCTGGGATTGTTTTTTTCTCTTACTTCTTGCTTGTTATTATCAATTGAATGAATGATTTGTATCTTCTGTTTTTTCCCCTTGCCATTTAGAAAGTACATGTGCTGTTTCTTTTAGTGGACCAGTCAGTGGTCAGCAAACTCATTAGTTAACAGAGCCAAATATCAACAGTACGATTGAAATTTCTTTTGAGAGCCAAATTTTTTAAACTTAAACTTCTTCTAATGCCACTTCTTCAAAATAGACTTGTCCAGGCTGTGGTATTTTGTGGAAGAGCCACATTCAAGGGACCGAAGAACCGCATGTGGTTCGGGAGCCACAGTTTGCCAACCACGGCACTAGGTTTCTTGAATCTCTGGATTGCTATCTCTAATTAGTTCTCAAAATTTTTTCAAATATCGTCTTTTCAAATATTGCCCTGACTTATTTTTTCTCTTCACTAATTTTAGTTTTCCAGTATTATATCTTGTTGTGTTTTTCCCACCCCTTTCCTCTCTTTTGTGTTTTCTGCCTTTTTTTTCCCTCTTCATATTTCATGCAGGACTATTTATCCTATCTTATTTTCTTAGAATATAGTAGGTATTGTTGAATGAAATGTGAAATATTGGATTTAAAATATTTTCTTATTATATGAAACTAGTTTTCTGTCAGACATATAGGTTTTTAAAAAATATTTTATTATTTTTTTTACAGAGAGGTAAGGAGAGGGATAGAGAGTTAGAAACATCAGTGTGAGAGAAACATGGATCAGCTGCCTCCTGCACACTCCCCACTGGGGAAGTGCCTGCAGCCAAGGTACATGCCTTTGACTGGAATTGAACCCAGGACCCCTTAGTCTGCAGGCCTATCCACTGTGCCAAATCTACAACGCTCTATCCACTGTGCCAAATCTGCCAGGGCAACTTTAAAAATGTGATGTTATCCTTTTAATTTCCTGTTGCAAAAACTGAAGCCTGTAGGTTTAATGACTTGGTTAAGGTTATAGATCTAGATAGTGGCATATCTCGCCCTACTTGGGTAAGAGGTCTATATTATTTTCTCTCAGAAGAGGTAATCTAATTTATCAATGACCAGTAAGAACTACGGAAGTTGGAAATGAGTATAAGAGGACACTGGGTGGTTTAAGAACTAATTAAGGAAGTCTTTGATAGCTTCCTTCAGGTAGAGAAGCCTCTTTTCATTCTTTGGTTGAGCAAAATTCACCCATAAATGTACCGGGTAAAAGTATTTGGTATACAACAGTCTTGTCTGTAGTAAAATGATGAAGAATACTTATACAACGGTGGCTTACACTAATGCCTGAATAATTAGCCCTAACATATGGCAATCTTCCTCCTCCCCACAATTCCATGAACATTTTTCTGCTGAAAATAGATTATTTTATGCAAATGAAAACAAAACTGAAATTAATTAATTAAGATCTATGAATGCAGCCTGTGGGGAAATATAAGTGAGGGGATGTAGAGGGCTGGCCCCCAGGGGAAGGCACCTGAGCATTCTTTAAATTAGTGTCAGCTGAATCCGAGGTGCTAGGCAGAGCCATGTCTTGGAAACACATCCACAAGAAGGCTGGATGAGTTATCAGTACTGACTTTTAACTTGCTTCAGGTGGGGGGGGGTGGGCAGAAGTGGGAGGACCCTTGAGATGTAGATTCAGCTGAGCCCCAGGAATGAGGGAATGAGTGGGGCCTGGGCCCACTTAAGCTTGTTTGATTTTAAGTCTTTTCATGTGAAACCCCTTTCTATTTTAGAATAAATAAACATGCTGCCTTTGAGTTGGAACTCTGTCTCTCCATTACAGAGCAGAGATTCCACCCAGCCCCAGCTTTATTTTCTACTTCTGTGTTGTCTATTCTTTTCTATTATTTCTCAATCCCCAGGCCCCCCTACTCAGTAATTGGACCCTACTCTTCTCTCCACGATGGTCATGGAAAAGAGAAGAAAACCTTAACAAGGGGGAAAAGTAGAAATGCAGAGAAAATACAAGATAAACCAAAACACCTGCAACAGAAAGTATGCCTGTGTGCAGGAGGTGGGAGATAAAAGAAAAAACTAATTCTTATCAGTTTTTAAAAACTATGCAACAGTATTATTTATATATGGATTAATCAATGTAATAGTCTAAAAACATTTTATGAAAATTCGGGTTAAATTAATCAAATGTCCTAGAGTATTGAGAATGCCATATTTTGTATCTTTTTGCTTTGGGCTATTTGAATACATTTTGGAAAATAACATTTACTCATATACCTGCTGAATTCTTCTCCATTATATTAATTCCCAGTACAAAAATTATGCAATGATACAAAGAAAAGAAATGTTAACTCCATGCCCTCACTTTCATGCATTCTTCTCATCCCTGGCTTTGTAGCAATAACCACTTCCATATACCTGTTTAGTTCCTCCCTATTGCTCTGTATAATACATTGCTTCACGGACACAATACACAGTATATGATGATAAAAAGGGGGGGAAATACTTTCAAGTTCATCTCTTCTCCTAGCTTTGAAACAGTAATTACTTCCACAATTTTTATCCTTTCTTCCTGTCAAGACAATCTTACTATTCCAAGCTTCAGTTGTAACATGATTCTAGGAGCAGCTCTCCAGAGAGGAGGGACAACCCCCACTTGTAGAGCAAAGGAGATTGACTAATAACAGGTAAGAAGGGGACAGCATCCAAGCCTAAATCACAAACCACAGATTTGCTGGCCATGTGTGTTCTGCTTTTATCCTCAAAGGGGGAAAGCAATGGATTCAGGCCAATATAGTCCCTTCTTCCTTTCACCCCAATAAAGAATGTCATCCTGTCTCAAAATGATAAGATCTGACATGTTCTCTGAAGAACAATTTTTTTTTTCAGGCAGCCATCTGCATTAAAGCCATCTGTTAGCTTCTCTTGCTTATTAGTCATGTTCCTGAGAAAACGGTTGTAGTATCTGCTAATCCTTACAGGCCATGAAATATTATTGATCAGGAACAGTTGCAGATAGTCACCATGCTTACAGTGTAGCATAAAGCATTGAAAATTTAATTTCTATTAGCATGGAAAGGCAAACAAGAACACTCATCCTCAATGTGTATGTGTGTGTGTGTGTGTGTGTGTGTGTGTGTGTGTGTGTGTGTGTGTTTCTGTCTCCTCACTTTTGTTTTGATTAATAACCTTAAACGGTTGAAATTTAATCTTTCCTGTGCTTTGAAATGAATCAGGGTATCATTTTTTTCTTTTTGCTTGCTTGTCAGAATTGATGGGTATAAATAGGTGATTATTAATTCACTCAATTTAATCCTAATCCTTTTACAAAGGGGGAGTCTTGCAATTATCAGCATAGAAAGAGCACTGGCTCATTTGTCAGATATCCTAACATCTAGCCCTGTTCTTATAGTTACTGACCCTGAAATTCAGGGAGTTTATTTAACATAATTTACTTTATATATACATATATATATATATATATATATATATGTATATATATAATGTAAAACTAATAATATCTTTCTAAATCAACCAATAACGTTGCTTTGAAAAGATAAAATGCGTTAATATGTTTATTAACAAGTCATTCTCTTATTCACCCACCCATTTCTCTATCTAACCAACAATCCATCTTTCAAAAGGTATTTATTATTAACACATGTCAGGGATAAAACAGCAACTAAAACAGACAAGTCTGTCCTCATGAAGCTTAAATTCTAATAGGGGAAAATGTTATAAATAATTAAGCTGTATAATAATGTCATGACCATAAGTCATGGAAAAAGATTAAGTAGGAAAGGGCCTGGGGAGTTATGATTTTAAATGAAGCAGACAGTTAAGGCTTCACTGAGAAGGTGGTATTTGAGCAGACTTAAAGGAGGTGAGGGAGTGGGCCCTTCAAATATCTGTGAGTCAATGTATTTTACCGAAGAAATAGGAGATACAAATTCCTGAGACAGCAATCTGCCTGCCATATTCAAGGAAAAGCTAAGAAACAGAGTGGACTGCAGTGTCTTGAGGAAGGGCAGAGTAATAGGAGATAAAGTCAGAGAGAGAGTGGAGGACAGATGATGAACATGGGGTCTTGCGGACCACTGGGAGGACTGGCTTTTATTCTGAATAAACTGAGGAAGAGGAGTAACATGACTTGACTTAGGTTTTGGATTCTGTGTCCCAGAAGAAGCTGCATTGGGATAGGAAGGGCATATAGGTAAAGGCAGAATCAGAGAGACTCGTTAGGAGCCTATCATCATCCTGGATCTGGTGGTTAGAAGTGATAAATTCTTATTAAAAGTGTTTTATTACATTATTCAGAGAGGAATAGAGAGATAGAATCATCAATGATAAGAGAAAATTATTGATTGGCTGCCTCCTGCACGTCCCTTACTAGGGATTGAGCCCACAACCCAGTTATGTGCCCTGACTAAGAATTGATTGTGACCTCCTGTTCATGGGTTGACATTCAACCATTTAGCCACACCAGCCAGGCAAATTCTGATATTTTGAGGGTAAATTTTCTATTTAGAAAGGAAAGAAAAAGAGAGATTAAGAATGATTATTGCATTTGGCCTGAGGAATGTAAACAGTGGAGCTATCCTATACTGAGATAGCGGGATGGGGCCAGCTGAGGGAGGAGCTGGTATGATTGGGAAAATGAGGTGGGTGTTGAACTGCGGAATTTGATATGCATAGAAATCTTTCTCATTCATTGAACACATAACTAGAAACCACAGCACACTGAATTCTTGGAGTTGGGAAGGAAGTGATGGCCAGAGTTGACTGAATGGCTAGCCCAGCTTTCAAGGTTCTTTCTCCCGTAAGATAGTGAACCATAGCATGAAGCCAGCTAACAGGAGGCATAGTAGCCTAGGGACACAGTGTCATTTCTAATCAGAACTTTCCCTTGGGATAGAAATACTTACCTCTAAATGGTTCAAACTTTTAACCGTTTATTTAGCCTTCAGACTAGGCACAATCAATATCACACCTCATCTGATTACAATCTCTTTCTTGACACTATTAGAGATGAAAATGAAGAGACCTCTCTGACCCTGCATGCACTTGCAAGCCACACTTTAATGGGTATGTAATTATGTACCTATTTGAAAAAAGTCTCAAGTGAAATCAAATCCTCCTGCTACTACCTGACCTTCACCTTCTTGTTCTATGTATTTTTTATCTTTGTTGTTCAGTTTATCAATTACATTATTCCCCCTTTTTTTATTCCCCTATAACTTCCCTCCACCCTGTACCCATCCCACCCTCCGCCCTCACCTTCCCCTCCCCACTGTCCTTTCCCATTGTTGCAAGATTTTTGTCCAGTCTCTTGCTGCACTTCCCACACCCCTTTTCTCCCCAAGAATTGTCAGTCCATTCCCTCTCTGTGTCCATGATTCTGTTATATTCACCAGTTTATCCTGTTCATCAGATTATTAATTCACTTGATTTTTAGATTCATTTGTTGATAGATGTGTATTTGTTGTTCATAATTTATATTTTTACCTTTTTCTTCTTCCTCTGCTTAAAGAATACCTTTCAGCATTTCATATAATATTGGTTTGGTGGTGATGAACTCCTTTAGCTTTTTCTTATCTGCAAAGCACTTTATCTGATCTTCAATTCTGAATGATAGCTTTGCTGGATTGAGTATTCTTGGTTGTAGATTCTTGCTATTCATCACTTTGAAGATTTCTTGCCACTCGCATCTGGCCTGCATCGTTTCTGTTGAGAAATCCGCTGACAATCGTATGGGTGCTCCCTTATAGGTAACTAACTGTTTTTCTCTTGCTGCTTTTAATATTCTATCTTTGTCTTTTGCTCTTGGAACTTTAATTATGATGTGTCTTGGTGTGGTCCTCTTTAGATTCCTATATTTTGGGGTTCTGTATACTTCTTGGGCTTTTAAGTCAGTTTCTTTCACCAGGTGGGGAAAGTTTTCAGTCACTATTTCTTTAAGTAGGTTTTCATTGTCTTGGTCTCTCTCTTTTTCTGGCACCCCCATAATTCGGATGTTGGCATGTTTGAGGTTGTCCCAGAGGCCCCTTATACTATCTTCAATTGTTTGGATTCTTTTTGTTTCTTGCCTTTGCAGCCACGTGGATTTTGCTTCTTTGTATTTCAAATCTTTGTCTTGGTTCTTGCGGCCCTTTGGGCTGCTTTTAGGACTTTGTGTAATGTTTTTTTATTTCAGTCAGTGTATGCTTGATTTCTAGTTGGTCCTTTTTTATATCCTTGAGGGTCTCATTCATATCCTTGTGGGTGTTGTTCATTTCCTCATTGGTCTTGTTCATTTCCTCATAGTTCTCATTAAGTTCATCTGCCTTTTCTAGGAGCTTCTTGAAAAGCCTTATAACCGTGGTTTTGAACTCTATGTCTAGTTGTCTTTTTTCCTCCATTTCTTTCACACCTGATTTCTTTCCATGTCTCTGCATGGTGGCTTCTTTCCTGAGTTGGTCGATTAGCTTTATGTGGTAGATATCCTCTATGGGACAGTGGCACAGCCTCCCCCGTTATTTGAGATGGGTACTCTTACTGCAATCCTTTATGGGTTGTACAGTATTTTTGAATTTAAGCCCAGCTTGTTGTTGTTAGCCCTAGAAGGGCTTGACCTCCAGGCCAATTGGCTGTGAAGGGAGACTGTTCAGGTTGGATGGGCGGAGTCTCTGAGCTGAGCACGCAGCGTCAGCATCAGCTATGCCCTATGTGGCGTGCGGGTAATGGCTGCCAATTGAAAGCCGCTGCTGGTCTCCCCGCCGTTGCCACACAACTCTGCCTCTCCCCAAATGAGTCTGCACACCCAAATTCTTGCCCAGGGTTGTAAAACAAAGCAGTCCGGTGGTCTCGGTAATGAGGGAGCAAGTTGCGCTTCTGTGCTGTAGTGCACTCTATGCGCAAACAGCTGTTCCAATGCGTACTCTCTTCAGACTCAAAGAGCTCTGCCATGCCCGGCTTTCAGCGTGTATACCCTGGATGGATCTCGGACCTCACCTGGCACTGGGGAATCTGTGCAGTGAGGCATCTCTGCCCTCCCCGTTGGAGAAATCCAGCCGGGATTGTTGCTGCCTGACCTATAGCACGTGCGTGCCCACGGCTCCGAACCTCTGGCTCCGAGTGCATCTTCAAGGCTACACTCCACCGCTCTTCTGAGTCTCAGTGTCCCACCTTTACTCTTATTTGTGGAATTTTCACTCAGCCAGCTTTCCGGTGATTCTGGATGATGTTGTTTTGTTGTTATGTTGTAGTTTTGGAATTGTTGCGCGGGGCAGCACAATAGATGTTTACCTATGCTGCCATCTTGGTTCCTCTTTCTATGTATTTTTTTGGTCCAATCTTTTTGCCTGAAGCTGGGAATTTTGCAGATTAAGGTATGTCTTTGCCAGAGTGCTAACATAGATAAGAAGTCATTTTGCACTATGCATAATTATCAGTGATTTGATAAACATCCTAAGGGTTTTCAGATCAATGTCTTTCTAAGATCAGTTTTGAATGAAATTAAGGGCTATCAAGAATAATTATTGGAGTAATTTAAAATCAATGTCTAAGAATACATGAACACCTATAAGAATTAAAGTGATTGTCCTAACCTATTTGGCTCAGTGGATAGAGCGTTGGCCTGTGTACTGAAAGGTCCCAGGTTCGATTCCAGTCAAGGGCATGTACCTTGGTTGTGGGCATATCCCTAGTGGGTGTGCAAGAGGCAGCTGATGGATGTTTCTCTCTCATTGATGTTTCTAACTCTCTATCCCTCTCCCTTCCTCTCTGTAAAAAAAAAATCAATATAATATGTATTTTTAAAAAGAATTAAAGTAATTGTGTTGGGGTAGTAGATTATAGTTATTTTCATTTTTCAATGTTTTATTATTTAAAAATATATAGGAAAGAATCATTGTTATAGTTCTATATCTGTCCTATGGATTTGGGGGTTTGGGATTTTAGGGAGTCTTTCTCTGTCTTTGCATAATGCTTAGAAGACGACTTTGACTTTGTAAAGTAAGCCCAGGGTGAGACCCACTGAAGATAGAGAGATCATGATGCTGGCTACCAAAGACTGGCACCAGGCTCGAAGAGAAGTAGTTGGAGTATAATTGTTGTTCACTTCCATACAGTGTCTCTTCTTTCTTTCTCATTAACAGCACCCACTTACTCCGAGGAACCAGTCCTCTTCCACTCACATTGATTTTTTACGAATTGGACAGACTGCTACCTTTCTGTTCTAATGGGTGGGCCTATGAACCAAGCTTGTAATCAGGGCTCTTTTCTGAAGTTAGGAGAGAGAGTTCTCTAGTTCCCCTTGGACTGTGAGATGTAAAAATATGACTTCAAAACTGGCAGATTACTTCAAAATTTGTAGTATAGCTGAGAGCATTAAGTCAACAAAGACAGAAGCCAAGATGAGAAATGAGTAAAAGTAGAGTGGATAAGATGGGGAGAGAATCTAAGCTAGAGACTGAATATGATTTACCTTGTTTAAATCCTATGTTTCTGGGGGAAACTCAATACTCATTAAACCTGTGGACACTGTTCATCCTTTTCCATGCTTTGATTCTGTGATTTAGTCAATCACCTTAAAAAACCACCACCACAATTCTTTGAAATTTACCTTATTTTCAGCCAAATACAGATTAATATAGGGCAATGCATTCTTTCTTTTAAAAGTTCTAGTCAATGTTTCCAACCGAGGCAAGTGGGCAGGTGAGAGATTGTGCAACAGCTAGAGACTCTCTCCCTTTCCTTTCCTTTCCTTTCCTTTCCTTTCCTTTCCTTTCCTTTCCTTTCCTTTCCTTTCCTTTCCTTTCCTTTCCTTTCCTTTCCTTTCCTTTCCTTTCCTTCCCTTCCCTTCCCTTCCCTTTCCTTTCCTTTCCTTTCCTTTCCTTTCCTTTCCTTTCCTTTCCTTTCCTTTCCTTTCCTTTCCTTTCCTTTCCCTCTTTCTTTCCCTCCTTTTCTTTCCCTCCTTTTCTCTCTCTCCTTTTCTCTCTCTCCTTTTCTCTCTCTCCTTTTCTCTCTCTCCTTTTCTCTCTCTCCTTCTCTCTCTCTCTCTCTCTCTCTCTCTCTCTCTCTCTCTCTCTCTCTCTCTCTCCCTCCCTCCCTCCCTCCCTCCCTCCCTCCTTCCCTTCCTTCCTTCCTTCCTTCCTTCCTTCCTTCCTTCCTTCCTTCCTTCCTTCCTTCCTTCCTACCTTCAATTGAACATAACAGGGCAAAGGTGGATAAAGAGCCCCCACACCAGTAGAGGAGAAATAGCAATTAACTGAGTGTATCATATTTACTGGAATTCATAATACATATTTAAAATATAATGTTCAGTTTCAGTGAATATTTCATAAAATAAAAACAACTGGAAAAGGAAGAGAGCTAATGTTAAATTGTGCTTATTATACCTTCAATACATACTAGATGCTTTATATTCATTATTTAGTATTATGACCTAGCTTGAGGAAAGCAAAACAAAAACAAAAAATTACTGGCTCCCATAATTGACTAGGTCCAAGATTAGAACTATTTTTTTGGATGGACTTGATTCAGTGCTTCAGGATCATTTCTGAACCAAGATTATTGTGTTGCATAACTCCTGGAAAACTAGGCAAGTGGCATTCCTTGGAGTTGTACATCTGCTCGTGCTCGTTTTTCTTATACTTCCCTTACGCTTACTTGGGGACACTCTGGAATTTGAGGCTCATATTATACCAGCACCCATGAAAATGTCTTTTTCCATGAGAATTCAAACAAAATTCTTAGTATTGAGTCCTATCAGTTCTATGCAATTGTGAAAATATTTAAAGATCATGGTTCCTTGGAATCAGACCATGCTGACATTAAATCCTGGCTGTGTAACTTAGGCATGTCCTTGACTTTTCTGAACCCCAGAGATGGCCAGTACTTTCCTTTTTAAATTTAGTGTCAGAAATTTGCTTTCAGAAAATGAAAGTTACATAACTGTTTTAATTACTATATTTTTTAGGGATTCTAGATACAACATTTTGGTTCAGGAAGTGCAATATACTTAACTCAAAACTCTTAGTGCCTTAACTCTTCTGCTTAACTCAGATGGATTCAGCTTTTTCACCCTTATGTTGTCTGAGATTTATTTTTAGCAGTAGTTGGAAGATAATCTTATTGAAAGGGAAAGGTTATGGTCATCCAGTTTTTGCCCAAGAGACTTCCTTTTGATGTTTTCAAGTAGAAAGAAGCTTTTACTAATTAATTCTATACTTTTTTCCTTTCATTAAAATCCTGAAATATTTGTACAATTAGAAATCTCATGAGTTGTTCTACCATTGATTTCTATTGAACACAAGTTTTATTTTAAAGGATCACTGCCTTTTTTCCCCATTAATTTTTAACTTTCTAAAGCAATGATTTTTAACAGGTGTGGCGCAAGAGTTTTTGAAACATAGAATACTATTTAGTCAGGGGCACTGACCTCTTTTCCCTTGGCCTGTCAAATAAAAAATGACAACAGCCAACACAACTAACTATAGCCATCTGGTGTAAATAAATACAGGTTATACCTATTTTTTGGACAGATCAAAAATATACTTTTTGGTATGCCACAAAATTTTAGTAATTAGTTTATGTGTGCCATGAGATGAAAAAGGTTGAAAATCACTGTCTTGAGGGTATTTGAATAGTTACTATGTATTAAATATTACTTATATTTGTTATTTGTGAAATTATATTCATGAAAGCTTAATAAGTATCTCTTTGCTCCTTTAACATCTTCAGTCTTCTCCTCCTGCCCATAGATATATTTGCCTGTCCTAAACTGATCTATGTGTCTGATGCTCACAGTCTGTCTGAGGAGTACATTAATGTGTGGTGATACTCCTTTTGATACTATCACAAATAGATATTTAGCACCAACACATATGGTCTTGAAATTCACTTTTGGAAAATTAGAGATAACTGAGACTTTGTCATCTTAGATTACTTTTGAACTGAGTTTGAGTTATGTGAACACATACTTGTCAACAAGGCTGACATATCTGAAACACAGTGTGAAACTGAAAACTTGCAGAACATTTATGCAGTTCAGAGGTTAAAACATAGTTTCTGCCCACTGAGGCTTTGTAGTGTGTATCCCCATTCAGGAAACCAGTCCTATGAGCCTGGAAGATTATCTTTCATCTTCAGAAATTTCAGGTTCTTCAGATCTGCTAATATAAAAGGAGGAGCTCTTCAGACATCATCCCTCCCCTTTGATAGGGTTCTCCATCACTTGCCATGTTTCACAACTTTAAAACCCTGAGCATCCCTCTGTGGGAAACACAGCAGTTTCTTGCAAGAAACATAAGGCGCTTAAGGCTCAGAAGAGACAAGAAAACTGTCTCCTATTATTTGACAAGTTGTCAGATGAAGTGGGCCCCCAAGGATTGAACTGAAAGATGGACCAGTGGATGGCAGATTTTACAGGGCGCCATATTTGGACTTAATTTAATGGGAAGCTTTCTAAAAAATCGTAGCTATTCAAGAGCAGTTTTCTCTAAGGTGTTTAAACAAAGACCGTATGATATTTTTTTTAGGTAACAGAGTAGGAGCAAGAGGTTTAACCTCATGTCCCAATTCTTAAGGAGATCTCAGAATGTCCTGAAAAAAAGGAGCCAAAATAATTTCTTGGTCCTATTCGACACACTGACATTCTGAATTATGAAGGAACTTTTTTTATCCTGCCCCAGTCTCAGAACTACCTATACAGTCTTTTTCAGAATGGAGTATAAATACTCTAAAGGGCATGATTGTTATGCAGGAAGGAGATATAAATGAATTAAGTGGGGTACATGGGCACTGAGGTGAAATAGAGCAAACTCTGTTTAAAAATGCATGCACCTGCAGCTTCCCTTTGCCATGTGGAATCAAGATCTAATGTTGCCAAACCTGCTGAATTTTCAAGGAAAGCAGGAAATTGATTTCTTATATGTGAAAGATCTTGATTTTTAAAAAATGTTCACAACTAAAAATATTTAAGAAACTGTATTACAGGATTGAGGTTGAGGGTGGTTTCAAAACAAACATGTCTGCA
The DNA here is from genome assembly GCA_027563665.1 of Antrozous pallidus. Classification (NCBI taxonomy): domain Eukaryota; kingdom Metazoa; phylum Chordata; class Mammalia; order Chiroptera; family Vespertilionidae; genus Antrozous; species Antrozous pallidus. Next base: position 67,896,487 of record CM050512.1, read on the forward strand.
AATAAAATTTGGTCTTTGGGTCACTGTGACATTTGGGACAAGCAAAGAGATAATAAAGTGGGTGAATAAATAACTTTCCTGGTTTCCCAGGAAAGCACAGATTTCTGAGTCTTATATGACTAACTTTCCTTTCTTATCATTTGTGCCACGTACAGTCTTGATCAGGGGGCTTGGGTCTAAGAATCATATTTGTTGTCCTCACAGTAGTACAGGTATCTTGAGAGGCAATATAGCAGTGTAAAAATGTGTTAGATGCTCATAGCTAGTCAGGATTCTTTTGTATACCATCATCAAGAATAAATCAATGGAGGTATGATGAAGCAGTGGAGAGTCACTGAGGCCTGAGGCAATATTCCTAATGTTCCTATTCACCATCTGGTGACCTTGGGAAGATCATGCAGCCTACCTGAGTTCTAATTTTGAAATATAGAAAAACTAATACTTACCTCAAAAGATGGGTGTGGCTTTCAATGAGGAGATATAGAAAACACCTAGCAGAGGCTCAGGCACAAAGCTAAAACCAAAGAAAATTACTTCCCTAGATTTTTCTCCACATCTTCCTCTCACTCATTTGAGAAGATTTTCTATTTAAAAAATGTAAGTAATTGTCTGGTTTTATTCAGGACAAACAAATAACTGAATAAAAAAATCAAACAGCCATCAACCAACATAACTGATGTGATGGTTATCTTTGTGTCAACTTGGCTGGCCATACTGCCTATATTTGGTCAAACATTATTGTGATGTTTCTGTGAATTTGTGTTTTTTTTTTTATAGATAAAATTAACATTTAAATCACTAGGCTTTGAGTAATGCAGATTACTTCTGTCTCTCTTTTTCCTTCTCCTCCACATATGCACTCACATATACATTCTGCTGGCTGTTTCTCTGGGGAACCTAATACAACCAACAACATTTGATGTCTATGGTCCTAGAGGCAGGGTCAGGCTTGTCCAGTGTCGAGTGCTTTGTTAGCCTGACTCCACTGAAAATCCCAGAGTGTGCTCACCCAACAGGAAGCACACAGGACAGGGTTGCTGCCCATTGGATGACTCATCTTTCAAATTCTCCTTCCAAGTTCTGGGGAAGAAGCAAAGATCGTGCTACCCTCTGCTCTTGCTACTTCATATCCTTCATTTCATGAAATGCTATTAATGCTGCAGGGAAAGGCTGCGAGGAGTTTATCTGATTTGGATTACACTGGCTCACAGAGAGCTCCGTGTGAAACGGTGGGAGGGAGAAACTTGATTACTGCAGCGATTTCATTTGGGGCCTTTGGGGCCCACACTGTCATGCTTTGTATTTAACAGCCCTGTGCTGTTATTGAACATCTTTTGTTGACCTTCTCCACTCTCTCTAGAGAATGTTCAGACCCGCATGCCTCCTCCTTTGCCCCAGGATGTGTGAAGCAGCTGTCAGTTGAACTTCCATCCTGAGCGCTCAGAGTGCAGGGTACTCACAGGGCAGACTCTGAGAGCAAACCCATAGCTTCGTGGGCACTTTGGGGAATTGATATTCCATTCAATCGATTCCCTCTCCACACGGTCTGTGGAGATCCTTGAGAATTATTTAAGATACACTTTTTCTTTTTCTCATTGCACTGCTCACTTTTTAAATAAGATCCTAAAATTCACCTAATGCATTGAGCACATGATCTCAGGAAATGACAGTGATGCTCATGGAATCTGTCTTATTCTGATTGTAGTAAAAGGGGGCACAAGCATATATTTATTTGGAAGTCACCCCATTTATAAGCTGCTGTGACATCAGTTGAGAAAGACAGCAGTCTTATGCTTATCACAAAATCATATTTGTCTGATGTCCACACATAGAAGTCATGGCTGGGTGCCATTTCACAACATATAACTTAAAACATGTATAAATAGTGCAACAGAGCATTTCTATCACAATAAAGAGGACTTCAGCAATCAATATTTATTCTGCAATATATGGAGAATTGAATGTATATTGTTTGAGAGCTGGGCAGAGATGAAGTTAGAATTGAGGAGACAATTTAATTACTTTTCTTTCATAAAACTAGAGCAGCCTTTATAGAGAAAGTAGGTGTGTACAAGTTCTTCAAAATAAAATAAGAAACAAAATACTTGACTAAGATTTTTTAAAATTAGAAAAAAAGTGAAAAGAAAATGCTGATGTGGTCACCACATAGTACATTTTATTGGCTCTATTAGTTAGGAGAGATTATGAGTCTGTTAATACCTGGTAGTAAGCAGAATTTCAGAAATAGCATCCAGGCTTCAATTTTGAAAGTTGCTTAAAATCTTGTGGGATCATGACTCCCTTAATATGACAATGCAATGCCTTGGGCTTCCAATGTGACACCTTCTGGGTTCTCTGAGCAGGGGACACCCTAATTGGGATTCAGACCTCTATTAAGGGGAAAGAGCTGGAAAAGTGCTCCTGCTGAGCATTTGACAGCACTCATTAACTTAAAGCAATGCTTAATCACTATTTTTAGGTAAAAGTGTTATTAATTAGATTCCTTACTCTTCCTTCTGATGTTTCTTTCACACAAACTTCATCTTTTCTTCAAACTTCATCATATCTTCCCATTATATCAAGATTTTTCAAATGTTTGTCTTGGTTTTTGAAAAGCATTCTTCTATTTATTCCATATTATCATAATACTTCTTTTACTTTGAATATTGCTTACTATTTCAAAATATGTATATCATGTATATCAGAACCTTACATCCATGGGGAACAATGATCTAATTCAAATGTCTTTTCATATTTTTAATTTTTTTAAGACTGCAAAAAAAGTAAGAAAATAATAAAGTCTAATATTTGAGAGGTGTGCCACAATGCAGATACCCTTTTTCATATGGACAAGCCTGCTTCCTCCTTGGTTTCTCCCAGGCTCGGTCAATATCAAACGCCATTCACCAAGTCACCCAGATGGAATCACCTGAGTCGAATCACGCCTCTCCCTAGTCCTATGTATTTCCAAATAGTTCACTTTATACACTCAACATCTTTCATACCCAGCTCACCCTTGCTGCCACTGTGCCAGTTTACAGACCCTAATAATCTTCCTTCTGGACTATTTCATTTACCTCTTGCTTCTGATCTCAGCTCTTTAATTCAATAAATGTTTTGAGATCCTACCTTAAACTGTGTTGGGTGCTCATCACATTGAGCAAGATTGATATGATCAGTACTATAATACAGTTTAGAAGGGGAGAGAAATGTGAATCAAATGATCACAAAAATATATAAGCACAGAATCTCAGCTGCCACAGTAATTTTCCCAAATGCAGATTTCCCCCCACAGTGCTTAAAACCCTTCAGTAACTTCTGTTGCCTTTCAATTAAAAATCCTAAACTAGTGAGGCATGCCAGGTCCTCGGATCTCCGGTCCCTAAAGAGTCCATCCCAGTCCTTTCCTTGACACTACAATCTCTGCTCTCTCCTCCAAGCCCATGACAATTCCCCGAGTCAGATCAGACCACAGCTGCCTGCCTTTGCTTTTATGCTTTCTTCTGCTTGAATATTCATCTCCTTTCACTCCTCCTCTCTAGGAACCTCATCCTTTCTGCTAGGCTAAAACTGGTTAATTTTCCCAGACTCAACTCAAATATCAACTCTATTTATAAAAAATGTTCTGGCCCTTCTTGTACTTTATTGTTTCTCCACATATAACATGATCTTCATGTCACTCTGTACCTTATAGATTTGAGTCTTAACCTTGCTCACTTCATTACCCTTACACATTATTATGAGCATCTATCTTATTCACTAGATTAGAAATGCCTGAAGGTCACAGACCCTGTTTCATTCCTCATCTCTGAATCCTCAGGGCCAGCTCTCATTGCTGGCACATGGTAAAATAGTTCATTGCAAATGAATATATGATGAATAAATATAGATTTATTTAGATATATTGAGTGCTTGTTTATATTGACTGTTCTAAATGTTTTACATGTTTTTAATCATTTCAGCAATCTGAAACAAAGGCACTATTGTTGTTTTCATTTACAGATGGGGTAATCAAGTTAAAAAACTTGGCTAATAAGTTTACTCAAGTTATCAAACATGGTTGAGAGAATGAACGATGGAATGGGTGAATTCACAAAATTTTAAAAAGCTATATGAAATTCAGTTGTCCTTATTTTGTCACCATGGAGGAAATGATTTGTAGTTGTGACTGTTGGACTCTAACTGACTAGAAATCTGAGTAAGGACTTTGGTCTTAATTCATGAGAGGACTGTGATAACCTCTCAAAGGTTTGTGGTAAGGATTGAATGAGATAACTCTCTTCCGGGGGGAAGGACTATATTGTTATTTGAGCTTATTCTTCCTCCTCAATGCTTTTAATGCTTTTATTGCATTTGTAATTTATTTATAAATAATGTATACAATTGCTTTGTATGCTGTTAAAATTTGCATAAATTATTATATTCTATATAATTTTTTGCAGCTTGCTTTTTCATTTAGTATTATATTACTGAAATTTACCTATTTGGAGATATATATATATATATATATATATATATATATATATATATATATATAAATTGGTTCACTCATTCCATTGTGTGGATATACTAATTTATTCATCATATAGTTTCTCTGTATATAAAACCCTAAGTGACCAGTTGACTGGTCAACCTTTTGACTGATCACTGTGACACAGACTGATTACCAGGGGGCAGACGCTCAACATAGGAGCTGCCCCCTGGTGGTCAATGCACTCCCATAGCAGGAGCTCCACTCAGCCTCCATGGCAACAATGTGAGTGCCAGTGGCAGGCACAGCGGGCCAGGATGATCAGGAGCAGTACAGTGCCTGCCCGGGCTCAGACTCCCCCCCCAGGCCACCTGATAATTTGCATACTAATACATCCCCCAAGGGGTCCCAGATTATAAGAGAGCATAGGCCAGAGGGACCCCACCCATGCATGAATCTGTGCACCCGGCCTCTAGTATATCCATAAATACATATCTCTCTTAAAAATGTTTTTGGCTGTTAAAAACAAAGCTTGTTGCCCTGGCCAGTGTGGCTCACCTTGGTTGGGTATTGTCCTACGCACTAAAGGGTTACTGGTTCAATTCCTAGTCAGAGAACATGCCTGGGTTTGAGGCTTGGTCTCTGGTGTGCAGGAGGCAGTAGGTCAATGTTTCACTCTCATGTTGATAATTCTCACTCCTTCTCCCTTGCTCTCTCTAAAAATAAAAACTTCAAGTTTGGAGTAAAAGCTCTTCTAAATAGAAACACCAATCAGACAGGATATATGCACCCCTATGTTTATAGCAGCACAATTTACAATAGCTAAGATTTGGAAACAGCCTACAATTAAGAAACTGAAAAAATATATGGAAGCAATGATACTCAGGTATTAAAAAATAGGTAGCTTCAGAATGTGATTCTCAAAAGAAATGAAACAATTGAAGCAAGCCTTTCAATATCAAAAAAGACAACTGCACAGGTACCTGGAGAGCATTCTGTACATAACTTTTTCTTCTACGCCTGAGATACTGCTGCATCATATTTCACCAACTCTTCTCTGTTTCACCAGTGAGACTACCATGCTTGCTTGGGTTTCCTGTTTCTGCACCACAGTTTTAAAAGTGCCTTTAAGTGGAAAACCAAGATATTGCAAGGCTTGCTTCATTTGCTTCCTTTCTTTCAAGAATCACAGCCTTAAGCTACCTATTTTTCAATATCTGAGTATCATTGCTTCCATATATTTTGTTCAGTTTCTTAATTGTTTACAAAGAGAGGCAAGTCTGATGTCAGTTTCTCTGATATAAATGGAAGCAGAAGCATTAGCCAGTATAATTAAAAGTTAACTAAAAATTAATTTTTCCTTGAATTGGGGTGGGGAATTTTGTTATATTCTCCAAGAATACTGGAATGCTAAAATGTATTCTAAATATAATACAAATATGTATGAACTTTAATATAAAATACTAGAGGCCTGGTGCATGAAATTTGTGCATGGGTATGGTCCCTAGGCCTAGCCTGTGATCAGGGCCATCTTCCTCAGCTGCTGGAGCTGGCCTGATCCCCTGCTGCCACCCACCTGGGTTCCCAGTTTGCCATCCGTGATCAGAGTCTGATAGCCAGGCCGGAGGGACTAAGAGGGGCCATGTCTGCTCATGGCCCCGCCTCCACCCTGGAGGGTCTTGGCCTGGTGCCACCTGGATCACCCACCACACACCCCCGGGTCCCTGTTTGCCATTGGGCGATCACAGCCTCTGCGCTGTGGGGAGGGACTAAGAGGTTGGTCATTCTGCCTGCTCGCCAGTCTCGCCTCCCTGCTGCCACCCACCCTGGTTCCCCATTTGCCATTAGGCAATCAGAGCCTGTTGGCTGGTGGGGAGGGATTGAGAGGTCAGCTGTTCCCACCCAATCGCTTGCTCTACCACGTGCAGCCACCTAGCCTGCTTCCCCATTCCCCATCAGGCATAGGAGCCTGATGGCTGGGGTGGAGGAACCAAGAGGTTGGCCACTCCCACCTATTTGCTGGCCCCACCCCCACCACAGGTCATCCTCTGTGTGTGGGGTGACCAGTGGGGAGGGGGCCTTGGCCTGGTGCTGCCCTCATTACCCACCACCCACTCCTGGGTCCTGTTCGCCTAATTGGAGCCTACCAGCTGGGGAAAGAGACCAAGATGTGGTCAGTACACCTCATAGTTCTGCCGTTATGGTCTCTGGGCTTTTATTATATAGGATATGTCTAACTTCTTAATAATTATTCTTTGCCTCAAAATCTGAAAGGATGCATATAAAGGATTCTTTCTCCATGGATAACAGTAAAAACTTTTAAAATAGAAGGCCAGTTGTTGACAATAGAATGGATATTGATTGAACTCACTAAGTATTTCCCTGAGAAAACTCTCAAAGAATTGATAAAACCATAACCATGTTAAAAATATACACATATAGCCCTGAGAACAGATGGAATAAATAGGAATTTAGAGATAATTTTTTAAATCCTCCATAAATGTTTTTCTCATGCTTCAGCATTGCCAATCATGCTTTCTAAATCACAGTAATATTGAACTAAAAATAAAATCTGGTTTGCATATTTTTTCTTTTTGATGTGACATACTGCACTTAACATGCCATTTATAAAAACAAACATACTATTAAATAAATTGAATTAGTCATCCATGTAGCATTTACCTATTTCCTGAAACATTCAAGAAGAGATAGAGGAGATAATGGTTTACTGTGGTAGCCTGTTTTTTCTGGATCAATATAGACCTATTACAACCCTACTATACTTGTAACTCCTCAACTGTATCAATTAGAAGAATACCACTGTTAACTCACAGGACTCTGTCAGCAGCTGAATTAGAGCTACTGAGTGTTTTTCATTTTTCAATATTTTCCCTAGCAGCCCTGCCAAGTGTTTCCTATCACATTGAGGCTCAGGATTGAAGATTGCTATTAAATTGACAAAATGTTGATAATTGTTGAAGCTAGATGATGGGTTCATGGGAGTAGTTTCCTTCTTCCTTGGTATCAGTCGTTTGGTCTTTCTCCCTTTTGTCCTCTGGCATTGGCTTTAAGTGTTCCTCTTTCTCTACTGAGGCCTTTTTATCACTTTGACTTCATACTCCTTTCACCTACATAACTCCAATTATCTTGATCCCCATTTATCCCTGATGACAATTTCTATTATTTCACCTCTTCCTCTTTCACTTAGTCTTTCTGAGCCTAGAATTTGTTTCACGATGAATTCTAAATATTGCTGAGGAAAATCTCTACTGCAGACCTGTGTTCTCTCTTTGTAACTGGGCTCTTAAAGCTGTTTGGGAGCCTATTTATTCATCTACTGACTGGCTATGTCATTCAGTTACCGATCCTACTGCTGATACCTATTTGACTTATCTCACACTTTAAAGATATCAAGATAAATGTAAATCCCTCTATTTCCTATTTTCCTTATAATGTTTCTGTGTATTGTTTTCCATTTTTTCTTCTATGCATGTCTGAGAATTATGGCCCTTCTCATTTCTTTTTTAAAAGTACATTTTATTGATTTCAGAGAGGAAGAGAAGGGGGGGGGAGGTTGGCTATTCTGCTTGCTCGCCAGTCTCGCCCCCTGCTGCCACCCACCCTGGTTTCCTATTTGCCATTAAGAGAGAGAGAGAGAGAGAGAGAGAGAGAGAGAGAGAGAGAGAGAGAACATTAATGATGAGAGAGGATCGTTGATTTACTTCCTCCTTCACACCCGACACTGGGGATCGAGCCCACAACCCCAGCATGTGCCCTGACAGGGAATCAAATTATAACCTCCTGATTCATAGGTTGATGCTCAACCACTGAGCAACACTAGCTGGGCATGACCCTTCTCATTTCTAAGGATGAACCCTTTACATAATTTTCAAGTCTTTGTAATCTTCAACCCCCCCCCCCCCCTTTTTTAATTCAGCTGCCACCTCAGAGCACTTTCTGTATCTTTGCTTCTTGAAAGTCTAGTGTATAATTACTATGTCTATTTCCTCACTGCCTAGTCATTGCTTCCCATTCTGATCACCTGGTAGGATCTCAGTCATTAAATCCATTTGTTCTTCTCATTTTGCTGCTATTCATTTTCCCTTTGGATTTTCCCCCTTCTAATTAAATATATATACATATACATATATATATATACACACATATATATATATGTGTGTGTGTGTGTGTGTATATATATATATATATATATATATATATATATATATATCACATTGATTTTTAGAGAGAGTAGAAGGGATCGGGAAATACAGAGAGAGAAACATTGATGTGAGAGAGACACATTGATGAGGTGCCCGTGTGCCCGGATCAGGGCCAGGTGTCTTGTCTGCAACCAAAGCATGCCCTTGACCAGAATCAAAGCCAGGACTCTTCAGTCCACAGGCTGACACACTATCCGCTGAACCAAACTGGTCAGGGCCCCTCTACTTTTTTTAACTGCTTGATTCTTCCTTGCCCTGATGAAGGAGTCAGTTATGGCTAAAATAAATATTGACAATATATCTAAGACAAGACCAAGACAAAAGAGGCTGATTGTACTCATGACTGTGGTAGAGACTAGGAGTTGAGTTGCAGGCTCTTTTTTTTTCTTAATTTTATTGGGGTTACATTAGTCAACATAAATATATAGGTTACATACATGTGTGGGTTACTAATTTACAAAATCTATATAAAGGACCATGTGCCCACCACCCAAAGTAAAATCTCCTGTCACCTCATATTAGTACTCCTTTTTTTCTCCACCTTCCTCCTTCTGGCAACCACCACACTTCTGTTTGTGTATAAGTTTCAGTTTTATATTCCAGATATGAGTGAAATCACCTTTATGGTTTGCTATTTCACTTCGCATAATGTTCTCAAGGTCCATCCATGTTGTTGTAAATGATGCTATTTCATCCTTTCTTATGGCTGTATAGTATTCCATTGTGTATATATACCACATCTTTATCCAGTCCTCTAGTGTAGAGCAATTTGGTTATTTCCAACTCTTGGCTACCATTAATAATGCTGCAAAAAACATATGGGTGCATTTATCTTTGTGTATAAATGATTTCGAGTTTTTTGGGTATATACCCAAGAGTGGAGTTGGTAGGTCATATGGTAGTTCTATTTTTAAGTTTTTAAGGAGTCAGACTATTTTCCATAGTGGTTACACTAGTTTACATTCCCACCAAGCAGTAAATGAGGGTTTCCTTTTTTCCACAATCTCTCCAACACTTGTTGCTTGTCTTATTGATAATGGCCACTCTAACTGGTATAAGGTGATATATCTCATTGTAGTTTTAATTTGCATTTCCCTAATTGCCAGCGAGGTTAGATTTAGGCTCTTATGTAGTTTGGAAGATGACCCATTCAGATAAGTGTCAAAAATGGAGGACATAAAGGAAGTGAAATGAAATTTTTGGACTGGAACACAAGGTGTTCCCCTGGGCAGAATGGTTCCGGGGTTCTCTGTTCATGAGAGTCAAAGAATGAATCCACAGATAGAAGATGGCATACCAAAGGTGGATATTTATTGAAGAATGAGTACAGACTCCCATGAGAAGAAGGGGAAAACTCTCATAGCACTGACTCCCACGTGGGTTTGGGGAAAGAGTCCCACTGAGGCCCTTTTTCCTACTTTTTATAAAGGTTGCAGATCTTTGTGCCTTGAAAATCCTTCTAATGGTCACTATTCCCTTAGACTTGTTACTATAGTAACTCCTGGGCTCAACGGTTGAACCTCACATGGGACATGTGAGGTTTTCCTCCCCTCCTTATTTATTGTTTTCCTATTTCTTTTGGGCTTTCTTCTTATTCTTCTGATGAAGGGCTTCATTCCCTTTATTTTGTAAATACAGACCTTTTGCTGTTTCCATCTCGCTCATTCTATGGAAATATACCTGTTGCAGCTTTTCAGCTCCCCTGTTCAATGAAAATATACCTTCTGCTGCTCTGAAGCCCTGGGCTTCTTCCATGGTCCCCTTAATTTCTAAAATTTTCTAAGTATCTATTTTTAATCCCTAAAAATTCCTGTTTCAGAAGGACCATAATAGGAATTACAGAGCCTATAGTTTAGAGCTGGGAAGACTTGACCGTAGCAAAAGTGACTGGAACTGAGCAGGGAGTGTAGGGTGGTGAGAGAGAGTCCTGAGTGAGAGTTTGTATATTAACTCATGTTTAAGGATTGCCTTGTGAGCTGGCAATGATGTCTTGATGCCTGAGAACACTAGTCTGGATTGAAGGCCATAGATAAATCAACCTCACTCTATCTCAGGAAGGACTGGGATGTTTTCCCAGTGGAATTTCTTGATGTAATCTAGTGCAATCCTATATAATAAAGATGTAATACACAACTGGTCATTATACCATGAAGCTTAACGATTGACTGCTGATCACGGATCAGCAGGCGGGTGGGGCAGTGAGCTACAGGTGGATGGTGGAGAGCTACAGGAAGGCGGCAGTGTGCTACTGGCCAGGTACTGGTGCACGGATTTGTGTATAGTGCTGATAGTCTTAAAATAAGTCTCTGGTTCCCAGGTAAGTCCTTTAGCTCCTACCATTTTGATTGCTCCATGCATTGTTGCTATGAGGCGTCAAACATTTTTATCACTGCCTCATCTGGCTCTGTGCTCTGGTTGAATGTGGATCTATCAGTTTTTTAAAAGACAACCAGGAGAGGCTGTGGATTAGGTTAAGGGTGAATTGCAGATAATTTGTGATAGCTATGACTAGTTAAGAGGGTTCTTTCCATTAGCAACTCATTTGAAGACACTGTGTGAATAAGGGGACACACCAGGGAAAGTTATTATTCTTTACTGATCTGGGCAGTGGCAGCAGAACTGAAGGAATTGAATTAGGTGGCTAATGGGCTCAGTTCGAGGTTTTATTCTGCAACATTTCCTTATATTCTTGGTTTCTCAAGGCATGTAACTAGAGTTGGGGGCCTGATCCACTCATTCCATAAATATTTAAAATCTGGCCTCACACTAATTGGAACTATACAATGGTACCTGATTATTTCACCCTTTACCCATAGGTTATCATCTTAAAACTTTTTTCAATTATAATTTATTTTCAATATTACTTTTTACTGATTTGCAGCATAGTAGTTAAATAATCATATACTTTACAAAGTCTTCCCCCTCGTATTTACAGTACCGATCTGCAACATACATTACTGCAATATTATTGACTATATTTCCTATGCTGAACTTTACATACCTGACTATTTTTTAACTGCCAATTTGTACTTCTTAATCCCTTCATTTCTTTCATCCAACCTCCTCCCCTCTGACAACCACCGATTTGCTCCCTGTATCTATGAGTCTTTTTCAGTTTTTTGTTCATTTACTTTGTTTTTTAGATTCTACATATAAATGAAATCAGATGTTATTTGTCTTTCTGTGACTGACTTATTTCACTGAGCAGAATACCCTCTATGTCCAACAGTGCATGGACAGCCTTTAAATGTGAGTGGTGTGTGCCTCGTGATTTTTTCAACTTATTGCAGAAATTTTTCTATATAATTATTGTGCTCTTGGATAGCAATAACTTTTACTTCCTTATTCAGGTGAAGATTTACAGTAGTTTTGACAACAGTGACATTGGTGTTCCGGTAGTTGGTCATTCTGGACATGTGGTTTGTGTGTGTGAATGCGCTGTGATTTGATCAGAGGCTAAGAAAAGAACATTACTCCAAGTCAGGCACACAGACAAACCTCCATTTTTGAGTTTATAGTCTCTGTACTAGTTTCTTAAGTTAGGAAATACTATTGTCCCACATTATATTACTCTATTACCCAACCACACTAAATGACTCAATGACTGTTTTATTTTCCAAGGCTGTCCAATGGTCCCATTGGATTATTTTATGTACTTGTATAAACTGTCATCGTTGCTGGTAATGCTATAGGTTCTCCTATTCCCTTTCCATTGCCTTGTGTTAATTTGATTACTAAAGCTGGCTTTGTTGAGAGTACTATATACAATAAGTGTATTATTAGGAATATTTTTTAAAGTCATTTGCAAGCAAATTGCAATGTCAATGCACTATAATAATGTTCCCTACTTCTATTCTTTGCAAAGTCCTTTTTCCCCCCTCAGAAATAAGTCATACTTTTAAGAACTTCACTCCAACTAAAATATGAGCCAGTATGCATCATAATGGAACACCCTCTAGGGTAATAACATTATTCCTAAAAAAGGAGACTGTACATTTAACAGTCATAAGAAAAGAACTCATACCTCATCGCAGAATTATGCTGCAGTCCTTTTATTTTAAGCTTATTCCACTGTTTAGAAGAACTGAAGCTTGTTTTTGAACTTGGAAAGATATTTTCAAGGACATTTCTTCCTCCCCTAATCCCTGCTTGAGCTGCATATGTCAGCAGTGCTATTCTGACTCTTAGTTTACAGCTTTCATTTGTCTGCTTTTGCTCTTAGTTCCTTTAACACTTCTAAATCCTTTAAATCACACAGTTCTGCTCTAAGCCTCCCACTCTCTAGCCCACATGATAGTGGAAATATTTTCCTTTCTAGGACAGTCTTTGGGTATCTGCACAGAAAGGGTTTCAGTTATGAAAATGTGTAAAGTTGGGATGAGTTGGATTAAATTACCCTTACCACTGCTGTTTGGGCTGGCTCTTCAAAAATCAATCAGCAGGGGGTTGGGTTGGAGGGGGAAAAAGCAACTTTCTTTTGTAGATCAGGAGCCCAAATCTGTGAAATATGTTTCTTTAGCTTTTGAGAGTAGAGATCAAGATAATATTAAGTTGCCTCAAGAAGACTACCAGGGGGTCATATTTGCTAAGAGGGAAATTGCATTGTTGACACTTTTGTAATGATCAGATCTTGCCCTGAGCTGGTTTTAATAATAGCTCCCATATTTTGAACTACTCTGATGAGGTCTATCTAAAAGTGCTTTATATGTGTAGCAGTTGTGAATTCGAGACTATATTTCAAATATGCAAATCTGTCTCTTTTTTTATTGAGATGTAAATTACATACCACAAAATTTACCCTTTCAAAGTGTACACTTTGGTGGCTTCTACTATAGTCACTAAGTCGTACAATCAACACTATTCTCTAATTCCAGATAATTTTTATAACTCCCAAAAGAAATCCCAGGTCCATTAGTGTTTATCCTACTCTCCCTTCTCCTTAGTCCCTGGCATCCACTACTTTACTTTCTGTTTCTGTGGATTTGCCCATTGTAGGCATTTTGTATAATTTGATTATATAATAGATGAATGCTTATTTTCTGGGTTCCTTCACTTATCATAATGTTCATCCATGTTTTAGCATGAATCAGTACTTCATTCCTTTTTATGGCCAAATAATATTCCATTGAGTGGATAAACCACACATTCACATTCAACAGTTGATGGACATTTGTATTGTTTCTACATTTTGGCTAGTAGGAACAATGCTGCTATGAACATTTGTGTACAAATTTCTAAACATTCATGTACATATGTTTTTATTTCTATTGGGTGAAAAGGAATTTCTGGGCCATATGGTAACTCTGTTTAACTATTCAGGGAACTGCCAAACTGTTTCCCAAAGCAGCTGCACCATTCTCATTCCCATCAGCAATATATGAGGGTTCCAATTTCTCCACATCCTCGCCAACACATTATTATCTGTCTTTTTTTATTATAACCATCCTAGTGGGTGTGAAATGGTATTTCACTGTGGTTATATTATCTCTCATTGTCTACAAATCAACTAATTTTCTATTATAAGCTTCTATCCTACCAGGCTTACACTAATTGTTCTTTTTGGTATTTGCTTCTGGAGGTCACATCAAGATCCTGGGAGACTTACACGTACCCGGATATTAGCAGGTCAGGAACCAAGCTGTATGATCACTGAATTATCCACACAGATAATTCCTAAACAATCCATCAGCTTGGTCAACATGTGCACACAGTTATCTCTACCCCTCCTAGGACACACAGAACTCTTGTGAGGTGTCTTACGGTTCCATCTGCACAGGGGCATCATGCAACCATGTGTTTCTTTGTTCTGCTGTGACCTTAGTGCGTAATTGGGTGGCCCTGAGTTCACATCTCCCACTACTTTAAGATTTCTATTTCTCTATTAATCACAAGGGAATCTAGCTTGATGGAAATTGTTTTTCCTTCATGTTTCACTCACCAAAAAGAATCTTTCTCCCACTTTCAACTCTGGAATTTAAGACTGTAGAAACAAAAGCCATGGAAGCAAATCCTATCTAATAAAGAGGGAATATGCTAATTGACCCTCACACCACCACAAAGATGGAGGCACCCACAGTCAATAAGAAGGGAATATGCTAATTGGCTTCCATACCCTCAAAAATGGTGGTGCCCACCACCAATAAGGAGGGAATATGCTAAATGACTTCCATGCCCCCAAATATGGCAGCACCCACAGCCAATAAGGAGAGAAAATGCTAATTGACTGACACATTCTCAAATATGGTGGCACCCACAGCCACAAGATGGAGGCCCAGTCCCGTCAGCCCCATCGGGGTATCAGGCATGCTCCACACACCTGCCTCCAGAGTCCCTCATTCTCTGAGGCTCTGAGAAATTAATAGACATAATTTACCTAGGATTATGCAGTTAAGTGAGAAAACTGGGAATTGTACTATAAAACTCAAGCTCTCCAAAATGCCCCACTATTTGAAATTTAAACTTACTTGAGATCTTGGCTCCAAATGACTGCTTACAGTCCAATAATGAGTTTTATCACTGAATTCCCCAGAGAGTATTATTATTTCTTCCTTTTTGTACTGAAATAAAAGTGATCATTTGTGCTATTAAACATGAACCTTTTGTGTACTGCTTCAAGGCTAGGAAAAGTGCATCTGTACATGTGCAAAAGCCATGAAGTCTGGACTTGTTTATATGTGTAAGGGCAAACATTGTCATGGTGGCTTGATTTGCAGAAGGCTGAGTTGGACCCAATGTTCCAATATTAGGAGGAAGGATTGAGTGTGGCAGGGACACCACTGTCCATTTGAGGGAAATGGCTGTTCTGGTTACTCGATTTTGGGATGTGAGATTTTTCTGAGACATTTACCTGTTTTTGTCCTCCCAATAGCTGTGGCCAGGTAGACTGTGTCGCATCACACTTGGCTGAGAAACCGTACCCTCTCCTCATTGTTTTCTTTACCCATAAGGAGGTCAGCTAATATTGGCAAGCAGGTAAAGTTACCTTTTGCATCTGATGCCTTTTCTTCCAATAGTTTTATTTCATGTAGTTCTATAGGCCCCACTAAGCTTGTGTTTCCTCCCTCATCAAGATGTACTCCTCAAAATACTACTATAAGCCATTCACTCCTTCCCATCAATTCACCTGAATTTCTCAGGATTTTATTTATATTTTAAGATGCTTTACCTTGAATTATGAGAAAAAAAAGACTTTTTATTCATTAACAAAATTTTAACTTCTGTGGAGCAGATAAGCTATGGGTTGATTTTCTAAAAGTGGGGTTTATGCTAGGGATAGATAATAAATGCTAACATTTACAAAAACTTAACTCCATGCCAGGAAAAAAAAACCTAATGCTTTATATATATTATCTCGTTTAATAATCATAATGTGAGCCCTTAGCTATAGGAATTATGTACTGTTTTACAGGTGGGGACATTGAGGCTTAGCAATGCTACAGGACTTTCCTCCAGTTGTTTGGTTAATAAGTGGTGAGGCTAGAAATTTGACATAGGAGTTTTTGGCTTTGAAAGCCCTCTTAGTTGCTTATTGACTCCTTTCATGCTTATCTTTGAAACCTCAAAGACAGGTCAGAGTACTATGTCTGAGTGTTAGTGAATTCCTAGTAAAGACAGAGTGAAGAGGTGTAGAGTAATATAAAGGAGGTTATATAAGTGCCTATTATGGACTAAATGTTTTTGTCTTTCCAAATTTCATAGTTGAAGTCCTAATCCCCATTGTAATACCAGGAGGTGGGGCCTTTGGGAGGTGATTAGGTTTATATCACTTCCTGAGGGTAAGGCCCCTGTGATGGGATTAGTGCCCTAAAGGAAGAGGAAGAGACAGCAGAGCTTTTTGTCTTCTCTTTGTGAGGATATAGGAAAAAGACATCTATCTGCAAAACAGGAAGTGAGCCCTCTCCAAGAATCCAATCTGCCAGCCCCTCATCTTTAACTTCCCAGCCTCCAGAACTGTTAGAAATAACTGTCAGTTGTTTAAGTCACCCAGTTTAAGACATTTTGTTATAGTGGCCTACACTGACTAAGACAATGTCCTGTCTTAAAATATCATCAGTCCCTAACTCTTACCTTCCTCCCAAATCATTTAAGATGATACTCTTTGAGTCTAGAAGTTGGATTCTAAGAGTTTGGATTCCTATGTTCCTGCGTGTTTATGTGTATTTATATTAGAAACTACATGCCTTTAGTCATTGCCAGCAGCTTGTTGCCATGATAGCAGGGACTACTTTTTGAGCCAGTGCTGAATAAATGGAATGCAGGTAGACTCACCTTCTGGGGAAAGAGGAGGTGGAGGGTGAAGGGAGCAGAAGGATCAGGGTGAAGTGCACTCTGCAGAGGCTGCCCTCTCCCCTGTTAACTTGTTTATTGATGGAGACAGTTGCAAGGGGAGTCTGAGGGCTGACAGAAATAGGAGAATTCTGTAGATGTGTCAGAGAAGAGTTGCTTGCTTTGCAATGATGAAAGTGGAATCTGTCATTAGTGCTGTGGTTTATGCCTAAGTAGAGAGATAATTTTAGGAAAGGCAATCTAATTATATATTATTGTATTGTCAACCTTTCCTAGTTTTGACTTATTCTTTTGATCCTGCAGACAGACTCAGTTCATCTCCATTGTACAGAAAATTCCTTCATAAGCTATAAATTTACCCCCCTTTTCTATAATTTTATACTCTCTAGAGTTCACATCCTCCTCCTACTGTCTTACTCCTCTTTGAACTTCTCGTGCCCTTATAATCATGTTTCTGCTTTCACCAATCCATTAGACTGATTTCACTGAAAACATTTAGAAACAAAGCACAAGACTCCCAATTGTCGTATCCCAAGGACATTTTTGTGCCTCATACCACCACACTATCTGCAGCATCTGGCTGTGACAGTCATATCCTCCTTATGAAATTCTCTTTCATAGACTGTTGTATTACTCTCTTTGTTCTCTTTTGTTCAACACATTTATATATTTACTAGAGGCCCAGTGCATGAAATTCGTGCACGGGGGGCGGAGGATGTCCCTTAGCCCAGCCTGCACCCTCTCTAATCTGGGACCCCTTGAGGTATGTTCGACTGCCCGTCTAAGCCTGATCCTGGTAGGATCAGGCCTAAACGGGCAATCGGACATCCTTCTCACAATCCAGGACTGCTGTCTCCAAACTGCTCACCTGCCTGCCTCCCTGATTGCCCCTAACCGCTTCTGCCTGCCAGCCTGATCACGCACTAACCACTACTCTGCCAGCCTAATTGATTTTTAACTGCTCCCCTGCCAGCCTATTTGCCCCCAACTTCCCTCCTCTGCCAGCCTGGTCACCCCTAACTGCCCTCCCCTACAGACTTGATCGCCCACAACTGCCCTCCCTTACAGGGCCTGGAACCTCCAATGGCCCTCCCCTGCTGGCCATCTTGTGGTGGCCATCTTGTGTCCACATGGAGGCAGGATCTTTGGCCACATGGAGGCAGCCCTCTTGTGTGTTGGAGTGATGGTCAATCTGCAAATTACTCTTTTATTAGATAGGATAGAGGCCTGGTGCATGGGTGGGGGCCAGCTGGTTTGCCCTGAAGAGTATCCTAGATCAGGATAGGGATTCGCTTGGGTGAGGGGCAGCCTGGATGAGGGGCCTGTGGAAGTTTGCAGGCCAGCCACGCCCCTGACCCATGTGGAGGCCCTGGGATCTGGGACTAATCTATGTCTACAATTGAAACTTTGTAGCCTGGAGCAGAGCCAAACCTTCTGCTTGCTCCTGGGTGGCAGCCATTTCTGTTTGAAACATTGTAGCCTAGAGTGGAGGCCTATGCCAGCAATGGCAGACTGAAAGCTTGGCTTCCTCCGTTTCCAGGGAAACCCAAGTCTCTGTTCTCTCCAACTCAGTAGCTGCCGCCATTTCTGTATCTTTTTATAACTGAAACTTTGTAACATTGAGTGGAGGCCTAGGGAGGCAGAAAGCTTGGCTTCCTCTGTTGCCGGGGAAACCCAAGCCTTCCTCCTGCTCTCAGTGGTGGGAGCCATCTTGGTTGGGTTTTATTTGCATAATTTGATCCTGATTGGCTGGTGGGCCTGGCTGTGGCTTGCGGGTGTGGTGAAGGTATGGTCAAATTTGCATATTACTCTTTTATTAGATAGGATTCATTCTATGTATTAGTTTCCTAGGCTGCCACTACAAATTACTGCAAACTGGGTGGTTTAGAGAACAGAGATTTATTGTCTTACAGTTCTGAAGGCCAGAAGTCTTTTTTTTAATTTAATTTTTTAATTTAATCATTTTCAATTATAGTTGCAATATAATATTATATTAGTTTCGGGTGTATGCCCAGTGATTAGTAGACATTATATAGCTTACTAAGGGGTTATCCTGATAAATCTAGTTAGTCCCATCTGACAGCATACATAGTTATTACAATACTAGAGGCCTGATGCACGAATTTGTGCACCAGTGGGGGTCCCTTGGCCTGGCATTCAGGATCAGGCCAAAACAGGCTCTCTGACATCTCCCAAGGGGTCCCAGATTGCAAGAGGGCACAGGCCAGACTGAAGGACCCCACTGGTGCATGGTTGGGGCTGGGGAGAGTTGTGGCAGGTTGGCCAGCTGGGAAGGGACTGTAGGAGGGCTCCAGGGTGTGTCTGGCCTATCTTGCTCAGTCCCGATCAGCTGGACCAATCAGTGGACTCCAGCAGCAAGCTAACCTACAGGTCGAAGTGCCTAGCCTTTGGTGGTCAGTGCACATCATAGTGACTGATCAACCTACAGACTGTCTGCCCCCTGGTGATTGGTGCACATCATAGTAAGTGGTTGAGTGGCCTTAGCATGTCATTAGCATATTATGCTTTGATTGGTTGAATGGGAATGACACTTAGCATATTAGGCTTTTATTATATAGGATTATTGACTATGTTCCTTATGCTGAATTTTAGACCTCCATGACTATTCTGTAACAACCATTTTGTATTTCTTAATCCCTTTACCTTTTTCACCCATCTCCCACAAAGCCCCTCCCATCTGGTAAGCTTCAAAATGTTCTCTCAAAATGAGTCTGTTTCTGTTCTGCTTCTTTGTTTTTGAAGATTCATTTGTTGCTATGTATTTATTGCCGTTTTATTGTTCATATTTTTTATCTTTTTTTTCTTTTTCTTAAAGAAGACCCTTTACCATTTTATATAATACTGGTTTGGTGGTGATGAACTCCTTTGGCTTCACATTGTCCTTCCTCTACAGCATAGAGGTTAGGCCTACAGCATATTTTTGGTGGGAAATAAAACAATTCAACCCATAATATTCAACAAACTTGTTTTGGTTGTCAGTGATTTGCCTGATATTGAGCAAGGAGTTGGGAGTTTGGTATAGAATGATCCAGTGTCTATCTTTAGGGGGACTCAGAGCCTAATTTGAAGACAAACCCAGTTCTTGAACATGGGCCACACAATATGGTGTCTTAATACAACATACTTGATGGTTTCACAAACCAACCCTGGAGATTCCCCAGAAGTAAAAGAACATGTTGGGAGTCTAAATAATGAAAGAAAAGAGTGTGAGAAACACTGAAAGAGGGAGTATGATAGTGACATAAAGTATAGGAAATGACCAGGAAAGGTGAAGACAGGCCAGGTGCCATAGTCAGGGAGAGCCCCAGTTGTTCACTTTTTTCTCTATTACACTTCCTAATATGGCTAGTGGATACTTTTTGTTCACCATAGTAGGATAGGAAAACAATTCAATACCAGCCCATTTTTTCACAGTGAAGGGGATTATGGGATAACACCCAGGGAGAAGGATAGGGTTGGAAGCAGAGAAACATGTAGGCAGGCTGATTGGTCCACTTTCAGACATTTTCTTATTTTACTTCCCACACCTTCAGTTCTAGCTGAATGATAAAAGCTTTTAGAGAAGAGTAGTGCTTGGGCCCGAGGAATGGAGTACTTTCCTCAGGTGCAGGATTACCTGATAAGCAGAAAGCAGTTGGGGTGATCAAATCCAGACTGTGAACTTATCACCAATCAAGATGGCTGATATCTCTAAGGGAGGAAAGTCACAGGTGAAGCAATCAAGTGATTAATAGTACAACTAAGAAAAAAGGTAATAGTGAGTATCCTATAAGGAACCAGAATGAATAGATCAAAAATTTAAAATATATGCCATAATTATCTTCAAGAAGATAATAAGTGGTACTGTAATATGAAGCAGGGATAAGCATGTCTGCTTATGGAAGGATCCTGGCGAGGCTGGCCGGACCCACCCATGCACAAGTTCATGCACTGGGTCTCTACTATATATATCACATAATAATATGGTCACTCAGTGTATGTGTGTAAACATTTGAAGTTGGAATAAATATTAGCTGTCATAGAATGTTGTGGTTATCAAACTCTTCCTATCCTAGCTTTTCTAGTGAAGCCTGCCCATCTCACCTCAACTAAAGAAGCTGTGGGTAAGAATGGAGTGGTGAGAGCACAGACCAAGGAGCTGGATTCTGTACCAGACCCACTGTGTATATGTATGTGACCCTGGGGAGATTTCTGTACTTTTCCCCCCCTCTTGAAATAGAATTTATAAGCAGACTTACCACATAGGATTTTGTGAAGATTATAATGAAGCATTTAGAACATGAAGAATTTAGAACCAAGTCTCCTACAGAATCCATGCTCAGTGAGCACTCTTATTGTTCCTATTATGATTTATTTCAGATAATGAGACTGGGGTAAGATTTTATTTGAGAAAGTTTTTAAAAAATGTTTAGAATTTCCACTTTTTAGTTCTTTCCATAATTTCATGGATGGGAGGCTGTGACTCATCTATAATCATGCAGTTAGTAGAGTGATAATAAGGTCTTGGGATCCCTGAGTCTCAACACATTGCTCTGCTCCCCACCCGCCTCCCAAATCAGGTACTTTGGACAGCTTAGCTTTCTTCCTGTATTAATCATCATTCCTTGGGTTACAAGTGTGGATAAATAATTCAAATTGGCTAAAACAGAATAATGAATTATCTGGCCTTGGTCACCTCTGACCCCCTTTCCAGAGAAAGCTTTTCTTGCCTAATTAGAGTAGCAATTCAATGACTCACTCTTATGCTCTTCTTGGTCTAGTATGGCTGTGTGTGCACATTTCTGAACTTATTCTGTGGCCAAAGGGACCAAATGCTCTGACTGGCCAAAAATGGGTGAAGCGCTCAGGCTTGGAGCTGGAGATGAATGGATTAGTCCTTGACACGTACTACAGTGGTATTGAATGCAAAAGAGGATGCTCCTTAAAGAAAAACTAAGAAAAGAATACTGATTCTTGGGAAGGCAAAAACAATAAATGTTATTTCTAAAAATTGACTTAATCCCCAAAGAACTGAATACCTCAAAGTAATCAGTCCTATAACTTAAAAGAGCTAGGTCATTTCAGTTTATATTTTTGAACAGTTCACTGCTAGTTAAATCCAAGTTAACCCCTCTTTTGCTCCCCTCAATGGCTGCTATATCTTTCTTGCCAACATGGCCACTGATCTCTTGTCTCTTTTCTTTTAACCTAAAATGGAGGTTATCTGGAGGACACTTTTCTAAAAAATCACCTAAGCTGCAAAATGGACTGGGAAGGTGTGCTTGATAACATTTTAGGTGATTTTATATTGTCAGCAATTTTCCCTAAATCTGTCAGTATTTAGCTGTAATTTGAGTCTGAGTATTTTACCTTTGAGGTCTTCTGGGAATAATGCATGTCCCCCTGTGACTGCTAAGTAGAGTGAGTGAGCAATGGGGATTTGAGGCCCCAGTGTGCTCAGGCTGCCCTTTTCATTCCTAGTGCAATTCTAACCAAGACACTGATCTCCAAGTCCCTAAATAACTCAACCTCAGTCTTGGAATTTGTACTTCTCCCCAGGAGCCACCATCACAATTAGCATGACTTGAAGCACTCTAGCTACAGTTTGGAAATTCAGCCTTCAGGGAAAGAGAAGCAGAAATTTCCTCATGAAAGGTCCTCATTTGTAGAATTTTCTCTGCCTGCCCTGATTGCAAAACCCCAGTGAGAAAAACCTTCTTTTTATTATGGTGAGTTGCTGATGCTAATATATGGCAGCCAATGCTGTTTGCAATCTATTTAAATTAAACATTATTTTGCCCTGGCTCCCTGCAGAGTCTGTCTCACATAAAAAAAGCAGTTTCATAAATCTAATAAACAACTAAACAAACACATGCCTTTGCACATTGATGCCACTTGGAATCTCTGTATTTTCCTGTTTGTCCTATATGATTTTGAAGACAGCTATTTGTTCTTATTTGTGCATGAGTAATTCTTCCAGTTTCCTTGGAAGAGAAGCCAACAGCAGACATTGGCTGTTTCTGTACACATCTCTATCTGTACACAGGGATCTATAAATATGAATGCTCCTACTTTTAGAGTCTGAAAATAAAACAATCAAATATTTTCTGAATGAAATTGGTCTTGCTTTTAATCCATACCAGCTTTCTGAGGAAGAACATTCTAATAAAACTACTGTAACAATCAGGTGTTTTTTTGAACATCAGTATAATTAGCCCTTTCAAGAAGAGAACAAAACCATATTGGAAACCTCAGTTTAAAATAGAGTGAAGCCAAATACCTAATTATAGTGATGTCTTTTTTCCCCCTCTTGCTTTTATTTCCTAGCAAGACGTTATTTTATGCCTTTGTTCTCCCTTCAATGACCATAATAGTTTTGGCATAAATTTGTAAAAAAAAAAAAAAAAACACAAAAAACTATTATGGTAAAAGCTTCCTCTCTTGTATTTCTTGTTCTTTTGGAGGATAGTCTTAGAAATAACCAAACTGGTAGGGTCTGCAAAAAGGGCTACATCTAGGGAGGGTAGGAATTCTACCCTCCCAAGCTTCACACAGACATTTCTGTCTTCTTCTGCCACTGCATCCTCAAGACCCTTTTTGCTCAAAGGAAGGATTATATTAGGGTGGATTTAGAGGCACCTGGGAATGCCTATAAAAAAAAACCCCTTGGGAGGTCTGAGTTGGGACCTCCTGGAGTTGTCTTTTAAGCTTTGTCTATGAAGTAAAGCATGTTTGTCCCCAGGGAAAGGGGTCCCTCTGTGAGCAGGATGGGGAGCTATTTGTGTATTGGGATTCTTTTCCCATGGGAGGGGAACTGGAAGAACAAATAACAAAAGCATAATAAATGCAGCTGGTGAAAGCTGGGATTTCCAAGTAAAGGCACCAGTGCTTTCTAACCATAACTCTGGGGGTTAGGACTTAAAACACCTCACTTTGCACCTGACTTAATGAGAACCCTGAGGGAGGAGTTGTTCTCTCTCCACTTCCTGATTTGCCTCTGAAGCATGAAGGAAACTGAGCAATAAAGATCCTTGATACTCCAGTCCTATTTCACCATCACAATAGCTGAAATACACCTGATTCTATTAGCATGCCAGTTTTCACTCATTACCATAGTTTCCTAATGAAGGCGAATGTTACAGATCATGGGCTTTAAAGAGGAAAAACAACCAGTGGGAACACTTGCACTAGAATGTGATTTCTAGAAGACCAAGTTCCTTTGTTATTATTTTTCTCAAATATGTGACTCTATTGTAAAATTTTAAATCAAATTATATCTAAAATGTGTTGAAATGCAGAGTAACATCAGTAGTAATTACCTTTCCTCTGGAAATGATAATAGGAGTCAATAAGCTTTCTTTCCAAATTGGCATCTTTTGAGGCACTTATGATAAATCTGAAATAGTTTAGCATGGCTTACCAGCTTCTGTATTGGTACTGCCTTACCCTTAACCCCTGCTTTGTTCTCACATTCTAGTTACTGTGGACTTCTTTCAGCACCTGAGTCCACCCTACTTTTATTCTTGCTTTGGGGATCTGTGTGTACTGTTTCCTTAGCTTAGAACACTCTCCCACAGTTCATTGATAACACTCTGCTCACTTTTCAGTTTAAACATTAAGTCCTCCCCTGGACCTCAGAAAGGGTTGGTTCCCTTGTTATTTATGCCTTTAATATTCTGTCCAACTTTTGACCCACTTTCCATATTTATAATTATTTTTAATATCTTTCTTTGTCATTAGAATATTAGATTCTCAATGTTATGGGCATTAGGGTTCTTGGGTTCCCCAAGATAGAAATTGAGAGGAAACCCCAGAGAAATTTCCAGATAGCATTTATTAAGCATATGCTCAAGGGAAAGGGATGCAGCACAGAGGAAAATAAGGTGCTGTGAACTGACTTGGGGGCTGGCTGTGCTTGCCTGCTTTTATAAGACAGGGAAAAAGTGGGCTTGTGCAGTTAGAAAGGAGATAAAATCAACTACCTCTGTTTTCCTGAATAGGAAGAGGATGGATGGTAACATTTTTTTTTTGTCAGAAACACTGATTTTACCCTCTTCTCTCCCCCAACCTTCAGGATATTCAGTTAGGTCTGAATAGAATGGCCCAGAATTTTTTTTGTGTGTTTTTAAATATACATATATATTTTATTGATTTCTAGAGAGAAAGGAAGAGAGCTAGAACCATCAATGATGAGAGAGAATCTTTGATCAGCTCCCTCCTGCACGTCCTTCACTGGGGATGGAGCCCAAAAACCCTGGCAGGTGTCTGGCCAGGAATCAAATCAGAGACCTCTTGGTTCCTGGGTGGACCCTCAACTGCTGAGCCACACTGTCTGGGCGGCCCAGAAGTTTTGATTGACCTGAAAGTGAAACTTAGACTGAGCAAAGAATTCTTAGTCCCCTTGATTTGATTATAATGACACTGCAAATCTCCATGAGGTCCAGAATATAGGCTAGGCTAGTCCAATTTTAGTAAGCCCTATGCATCAAACTCTGAGGACACAGGAAGGCTAGCTTGCATTTAGTATTTAAAGCCTAATATTAGGCCCACCAGACCTGGCTCTTTATTCTGGTCTTTTCCATAATAGCGCTCTCGCTCTCTCTCTCTCTCTCTCTTTTTCTCTCTCTCTCCAGTCCTATGGAATCAGGTCATGAGCCTTTGCTGGATGATGAGCCATCTCAGTTGTGAAAGGATTCACTTTGCTCTTTATTTAACCTTTTGCTTAGTTAAGTCTTTGCTGCATACTCTTAGCTCCATTAGAACGTTTCAATATTAATGCAGTTTTATTTGGGATCATTAAGTTGTTCAAATTCTAATCAGCATTTAAAAATTATATTATCAACTTTTTAGCTTCTAAAATGTTTTTGAAGCCTCTTGAGTCCTGAGTAATCTATACATAACCTTAAATCTCTACAGGTGGGGGTCACATTGAATCAAATAACATTTTTAAACAAAAAGTTGTATCTTTGGGAATTTATGTAGGAAGTAATTCTTTGATCAAATAAAGGATAAGCATTTTTTATAATTTACATGGATAATACAAAGTCTTATTGAAGTGGGAAACCTTTCTTTTCATCTCTGCCCATTTCCCCTTCTTACCCATTTGAGCTTATCCTGGTACTAATAACTTCTACAGAAAAAGTTAGATCTGGAATCAATTTATTATAACTTCATCATCTTTGTAATATTTATTGAAGTTGCTCAGAGAAGTCAGAATCTTTTAATGAAAGTCTAAGTAAATATAATCTTGGACAATTATTACTTCGTCGGCAAAGCATTTCCTAGGAATTAAACCCATCTATGAACCATAAAACATTACACAAAAATTTTTTATGCCCTAATATTTTCCTGACTTGCTTGTAGTTATTGAAGGTCAAAACAGCAGTTGCAAAGATACCAAGAAAAACAGGTTCTCTTAATAAATTTAGGCGACTTCTGATAGAATGAGCTGTCATCTGGAGCCCAGAGAGTCTTCTTAGTCCTCAGCATTTATTAAGCATAGATTGTGTGCCTGCTGCTATCCTAGGTTTGGAAGGCTAAAAATGTAGAGGCCCAGTTCTCGTCCCTGGAGTTGCAAGTAGTCTACCAAAGGCATTTAGGGTAATTCTCATGTGAGCCCAGATCATGGGAATGTCAAATGAGGCCATATATGGCAAGAGTCTGAGAGTTCCTAACACAAACTCCCTGGGTTCCTATGAAGGACATTTGCCATTTTAGAGATGAAGAAAATATTGGTTTATGATTAGAAACACAAGATGTATCTGTGTTTCTGAGAAATATCTCAAAGTGAAAGCATGGAGTTGGCAGCAACTTCTTTGTTTATTTCTTTAAGTCTTCTGTTGCTTCAGTTTCAGTGTAGATTCTCCCTGAATTAACTGTAGTTACCATAGTGTTATCCAGGTTATTGTTTCCCCCACCCCCTTATTTTCTCATTTTAATCATGACAGAGAAAGGAATAAGTGCAGTCAGAGTACAGGGACCATTCCTTGGCATAAAAAGGCTGATTAAAATAGAAAATTAAAATATTAAAGAAAGGAAGTCCTTTTTTTGACTTATGAAAAATTCAAGTTGTGCAAGGTCTTTTGGAATTAAATATTTGTGAAAGTTTAGCAGTGTCTGAATTGATTTATTTATACTCTTTTTTTCTAGAAGTGATTTCAAACACGCTAAAATGGAACATGAAATGCCCTTGGGTTAAAGTTGTAGAAAAGAAGCAATAAGAACAGGGGAAAACAAAACATGATTTTGGAAAAAGCCTAGACACACCCACTATGGAAACTACCACACACCTATGACAGGTAGCCCACACTTCCCGATACCTAGTTAGCACAGGCTACATGGTAATTGCGTTAAGGAAAAAAACTCACACACTTCTCTGTAATTAAATTGACAGATTATCTTCTGTTTCCTATCCAACTGTTTAAGTGATTGCAAGTTTCTTAGGCAGCAGCTTGTTTTTCATTATAACTGTAGCATCAGATAAAGTGCCTAGCACATAGTGGGTGCTGAATATACACTGGTTGACTGACTGAGTAAATGAGGGAATTAAGTAGTGTGAATCAAGGGATCTGCCAAATCTAGACAGGGGTTAAAATTCCCCGAATCCTGGGAGGCTGCTTGAAGTGTCAGAAGTCTTTGAATAACTGCTGTAAGATAATTAACAAGAAAGAAAGTTAATGATGGGTATATATGTATACATATCCTATATAATCCTATATAATAAAGAGGTAATATGCAAATTGACCCTCACACCCTTGTGTCACAATGGCCACCCCTATGTTGTCATAAGATGGCTGTTCCTACGTCATTACAAGATGGCCACCCCCACATCATCACAATATGGCCACCACAAGATGGGCACCTCATATCATCACAAGATGGCCACCCCCACGTTGTCACAAAATGGCCAACAGGGGAGGGCAGTTGGGGGCAATCGGGCCAGCAGGGTAGCAGTTAGGTGTCAATCAGGCTGGCAGGGGAGCAGTTAGGGGGTGATTAGGTGCCAGGCAGAAGTGGTTAGGGGCAATCAGGCAGGCAGGCAAGTTGTTAGGAGCCTGCAGTCCCAGATTGTGAGAGGGATGTCTGACTGCCAGTTTAGGGATTGGGCCTAAACTGGCAGTTGGACATCCACTGAAGGGTCCCAGATTGGAGAGGGTGCAGGCTAGGCTGAGGGACACTGCCCTCCTCCAGTGCACAAATTTTGTGCACCAGGCCTCTAATATATATACACACTACAATATATACGTTGTAGTTCATGCAGTAAAATTAAAGTCCTTAGTAAACAAGGAGTCTCTTTAGCTACCCTAGGGGCAAGGAAAGCCTGAGAATTCACTTACCAGTTACAGTAGTATTTTCAGATCAGCCCTATGAGGGAAGACAAGGTATATACTTGGGTGTTATCTCACTTTTCGTCTCTTGGACTGATATGAGAGGTTCAAAAGTTATTATTCAGCATTTAGACAAATGACTAGGAAAGAGGGAATCACCTATGTGCTTCAACTGACTGTTAGGTCTGTGCTGATAGGAGCCAAGCCAAGAGACACGTTGAGACCAGTATATCAGAGGCAGCACCAAGGGAGTGTTTATATTCTCTTATATAGGGACTGGGTCAGGGTTGCATCAGCCACGTGGGGTAGCTGCCTGAAAAACAGGGCATCCTTGGAAGATAGCAGGAATCTGGTGGGTGTATAACTTGGTCAGGCAGAGGGAAGTACCCTAGTCAGTTGGGGAGTGTATCTTATCTTGCTTATGCAGGTACCGTCTGTATGCTTCAAAGTATGGGGAAAAAAAACTTATATTTCAGAAAATGTGTCCAAGCAGGAGAAGCCAGAGGTAGTATATCCTAACTCTGTCCACTTTATTTCCTTGTACCACAGTAGGGCAGAGGTTGTACACAAGGGGCCTCTGAAAGGTATTTCATCTGGGGCTCCAGCTTTTTCTGACCCCCCCTTGTTCTCTCACTTTCTAGATCTTTCTCCCCATTGGAAGACTTATCCCCTCCAGAGTCCTGGTCTATCCCTCTGATCCTTAGAATAAACATTCTTTTTTTTTTTTTCCTATAGAAATGTTACAAGATTAGTTTCTAGCATTCTCTCTTTTTTTCTTCTTTCAAGGTATATATGACAACACTTGAAAAAACATGACAAAATACAACCAATGTTATTGAACTTTTTCCCCGCTTTTAAATTCTGCTGCGCAGCAGTGGGTAATATCTGTCCTGGTAACTATGTAAGCTAACCTCCTGGGGAGGAAAGAAGAGGAGCCCTGGTGTCAAGAATCATGATGGTGGTACTGGTGGTGGCGATGGTGTGTTTGTGTGTGAATGAAAGTGATCTGGACTTTCACTCTGGATTGCATCTAAATTTTACCCCCATTGTATCAAGAAAAAAGCACTTGTTTAGTTCTTGTCTCCACAACTGAATTTCTTTCACAAACTTCTAATTAGTCTACTAAGCAATTCCTATCTCTTCTGGTGACATAAATGTAACCTTTGCAACCTAATTGTGTTGACCTATGCTAAGAAAAATTCACTTCCTCTCTTCTTTGAGTTCAGTTCAAATATTCTTCCATTAACTGACAAATCGTTCTTCTTGCTAATAAGCAGATTGCCCCCTGACTCCAGGGATGGTGTAGGATTTCATTTTGCCCTACTATATTCATCAAAATAAAAAATCTACAAATTGTTCTGACAACTATATAATTCTTTTAGCTTTTGGGAACATTAATAATCATATCCTTTACACTCATTGTGGAGCCGAAGAGAGATGAGTTGGTCTTTGCAGAACTGCCCTTCCTTTCATCAAGGTTTTTCATACAGTGTATTCTGATCGGCAGCCCTCTCCTTTAAAACATATATATATGTATATTTTATATATATATATAATTGATTTTACACAGAGGAAGGAAAAGGGATAGAAACATTGATCAGCTGCTCTTGTTCGCCCCCTACTGGGGATTGAGCAGGGAACCAAGGTTCATGCCCTTGGGTGAAATCAAATCAGGGATCCTTCAGTCCTTGCGCTGATCCTCTATCCACTGAGTTAAACCTGTTAGGGCTACAGCCCTCTCCTTTGTACACACAGCCAGCATAGTTTGATGATGGTGTATGTGAGGATGCTTCAGACTGCCCTTCACTGAGAAAACATGCTTTATAGATAAAGCAAATAGGGCCATATGTTAACAATTAATGACTTAGCTGGAGGATGCATTAATATTCATTATACCATTCTCTTAAATTTTTTGTATATTTGTAAATTTTCATAATAAACAGTTGGAAAAAAGCTATATAGTCAGGAGAAATCAAATATTAGTGAGCAGAACACATTGGGATGGGGCGAGTGGAAACTTTATTTAGGTATCAATCTGTGTCCAAATATCCTGCTATTAGACATTGTAAAAGCTTTGAGCAATTAAACATTGGCTTTGAAGCTATATTAGGGAGGTTTAGTGAAACGCTGTAAACCCTTTGGGAGATTGGGGTGAGCTTGTCTTATCAAAATTTTCCCTAAATTCAAGGGCTACATATACCTGGGGTCCCATATAACCTGGGGTCCTGGGTAGCATGGAGCATGGTATCTGTTTTATTTTGTTTTTCAGGTAAAGAATTTTGTCATTGAATTTTTTTCTACACTCCTTTCAGAGTGACCAGAGGCAGGCCACATGCCTCTGCTGTTACTTCTGTACAGAATCCAGACAAAACATGACAGAACTCTCCAAAGGAAAAATAATGGACAAATCATGAAAGATGTCAGCTTCTTTCCTTATAGCGGATCTTGTAAAGCACATACCAAAAAAGAATGTAGGTTTATAAGATCCCCTTTGAGAAACGGAGAAAAGGTGTCTTTGAGAGGGAAGCACTGTAGAAATGACATTCTGGGACCAGGCGACATTTATTTCATAATTTTTAAGTTTTAAGATAAAAGAAAGTTAATCTTTATTATATGTTTAATATACACTGAGTATGGCCAGATTACTATGACCACCCCATCAGTACTTTGTTGGGCCACATTTTGCCTTCAATACTGCAGCGATTCTTCTTGGCATTGACTGCACAAGATGTTGAAAGGTGATGTGAGGAATCTGACGCCATGCCTGATGAATAGCACTGTCCAGTTCTGTGAGATTCGATGGCTGAGGAACCAGCTGCCTCATGGCTCTTTTAACTTCGTTTCACAAATGCTCAATTGCGTTGAGATCTGGTGATTGTAGGGGCCACCTGATGTTCTCCCTCATGATCTTGAAACCACTTCTGTACAATATGAGCACTGTGGCATGGCACATTGTCTTGCTGGAGGAAGCCATCTCCATTGGGATTCGCCATCAATATGATAGGATGAACTTTATCAGCAATGATACTTAGGTATGTTGTGCTATTCAGATGTTGTTCCACACAAATTAAAGGGCCCAAATCATGCCATGAAAACACCAGCTTGAAAGGTTATACTCATGCATGTGGGGTGCATGCTTTCATGCTGTTTCCTCCACATTCTCACTCTGCCATCTGCATGATGCAACCAGAAATGTGATTCATCGGACCACATGACCTTTTTTCCAATGCTCGACGGTCTAATCCTTGTGTTCCTGTGTGAATTGGAGACATTTTATTTTGATAACTGCAGACAGCAAAGGTGTTTGAACAGGCCTTCAGCTTCCATATACCATATGATGCAGTGTACAGCTGATCTGCCTACAAACGTCAGGAGGTCATGGTGATTTGGCCACTCAGTGTATGTTATAAACAATGGCTAGCAAACTATGGCCTGGGGGCCAAATCCAACCTGTTGTTTATTTTTGTGTGAGTCAGAAATTAAGAATTATTTTGAAA
Source organism: Antrozous pallidus (assembly GCA_027563665.1). Lineage (NCBI taxonomy): Eukaryota > Metazoa > Chordata > Mammalia > Chiroptera > Vespertilionidae > Antrozous > Antrozous pallidus. Next base: position 67,928,291 of record CM050512.1, read on the forward strand.
TTTTTAAATGTTAAAAAGATCATAAGCCTTTTCATGAGAACAGTTATTCAAGAGTTGAGGAGATTTTAAAGAATTGGCTCATGTGCCCTAGCTGATTTGGCTCAGTGGATAGAATGTCAGCCTGCTGACTGAAAGGTCCCAGGTTCAATTCTGGTCAAGAGCAAATGCCCAGGTTGTCAGCTTGATTCTCAGTGTGGGACATACAGGAAGCAGCTAATCAATGATTCTCTCTTATCTTTGATGTTTCTATCTCTCTCTCCCTCTCCCTTCCTCTATGAAATCAATAAAAATATATTTTAAAAAAAAGAATTGGCTCATGTGATTATGGAGACTGGCAATACTAAAATCTTCAGAGGGTGGGCCAAAGTCTGGAGAACCAGAAAGGAGCCAAAACTGCAGTTTAACTCAGAAGGCTGTCTGCTGGCAGAATTTATTCTCTTCAGTGGAGGTCAGTCTTTTGTTCCATTCAGGCTTTCAGTTCATTGGATGAGGCCCATCCACATTATGGGGCAAAATCTGCTTTACTCAAAGTCCGCTGATTATATAGTAATCTCATAAATAAACCACCAACAACAACAAAAAAAAAAACCCTCACAGAAACATCCTAATATATAAAAACCCTGGGTCATAATGACCAGTAATGACCGAAGGCTCACCAACTGGAAGTTGTTAGGTCAATGCAGGCAGGGAAGTCCAGAGCCCAGCTGATTCATCTGCATACCTGATAGATACTCCCTCCCCCCAGCTGGTGGGCGGAGTTATGATGTAACCAGCATCTGCCACAGAGACTCTCAGAGACACTGAACTACCAATCAGTGCCCTGGGTCCCACCTCTTCCCATTCCACCCTGAGCCCAACCCCTTCCTGTTCCTCTCCCTAAAAGGTGTCTTCACTGCTGCACTGTGTTATTGCCACTCCCAAAATGCTCTCCTTGTCTGGGAGCTGGTCCAGCTGGGTTCTTTCCTCTTCTCCTTCCCCTCTAATCCTGGTTTCTCTATCTCCTGCATAATAAAAACCCCCTTTTTAAAATGTCTCCGGTTTTCATCTCCCGTGCCTCAAACCTTACAAAAGTTAGTGCTGGCCCTGCCCCCAAGCAAGCAATTAGGGGCAATCAGGCAGGCAGGCAAGTGGTTAGGGAAGATCAAGTAGGAAGGCCAGTGGTTAGGGGTGATCAGGTAGGTAGAGGGCACCTTGCAGGGCTAGCCCTGCCCTCAGCAAAGAAAGAGGAAGGCCCAGGTCAGCTAAACCATTGCACCCCAGCCTGTCACCTGCAGAGGGAGGCCACTGGTGGCAGGGGAGGGGAGGGCGGTGCTGCACAGATGACAAGCAGTGACAGCTACAGGGGTGGGGCCAGCTGCCTGCAGCCTGGGGAAGGAAAACCCCCTGTAGGCCTTGATCTCAGGCCAGGCCTAGGGACCCTGCCTGAGGGGTCCCGGATTGTGAGAGGGTGCAGGCTGGGCTGAGGGACCCCACTCCCCTGAGTGCACAAATTTTCATGCACTGGGCCTCCAGTTTCATAATAAAAGTTTAATGCATAGAAATATAGCATTTTAATATTTCTTAAGAAGGCCATATGAAGCTAATTTACAAAAACTAAATTATTTTAAAAGCCTATTTCACATTTTCTAGAATGCAGAGCCCTAAGGAACCATTCATAATACCTCATTTACTCTGCTTTCTCACCATTGTTATGCAGATGAGGAGATAAACTACTAAAGTCAGGACAAGGTTCTGAATATCTGCTGATTGGCAGCCCCAGGGCACTCTCTTTGATCAAACCACATTCCTCAACCCCATTCTTTTATACCCCTGTGTTCAAGTCATATGGTCATCTCAGAAAATGGAACTGAATAAAACATCAGGAATTATATGAGGTGATAGTGAAAATGTAAGGGTCTGTGTAATTGTGTTTAGAAAATTTTAACAGTGGTAATATATCAAGATTTTAATTTGCTTGGTGATGTATCTGTTCACCCATAAGGTATTTTCTGGTTTGAGTTTGGTATGATTTACATTACTGGTGTTTACTGTGATTTCATACCTAATGTATTTACAGAAATTCAGGAGCAGGTGTTTGTGATTCAGCAATGTCTCAGCATCTAATTCAGTATGCAAGTTAGTAGGTCATGTATCATATTTATAGGAACTCTGTTACATTCATAATAGGGTGAATTTTTTCCCTGGGCAAAATCTTAAAGTTTATCGGAGAAATTATGTATTCATGGCCAAGTACATAAAAGTTTATAATTCTGAATTTAAATTTCTTTATTTCTCTCCTTTTAAAAAAATCATCTCACTATTTGAAAAGTAAAACATTAAATAGCTTTTCTTTTTAAATTTCCACTTTTGTTTTCCAGCATCAGGTGGTGGGAGGTAATGATTAAATATTTGGAAGGGATCTTAAGTGAAAAATCTTCTTGGCACCTTAGGACACTGAATGAGGTCTAAGAAATGCTGGTGGATGTGAAATAAAGTCCTGGCTCTGTAGACCTTGTTCTTGCTTCAGGGCTGCCAACAAGATGCTAAAATATAGGTATTATTATCCCTTGCCTCCGGGAGATGCATCAAGGCTTAAACTTGATTTAAGTACATAACACCTGGAAGTATTTTTATCCTTTTTACTCCAGGTTGGATTTGAACTGCTAACTTGGAGTTATCCAGCCCAGATCCAAACCTTGGAGTCCATCATGCTCCTTCCATATATAGTTTCCACTGTGCTGGTGTCTGAGATAGATGTTAAATGTTCCTGAAGAAAAACACGATGTTGTTGTTTCTGTAGGCATTGAAGGACATATTGACAACATTGTAGATTGACTAGATCTCTTTTATTTTATTAAAATAGAATGAAAATTAGGTTTAATACCATAAACCAAAAATCTCTTACAAAGAGGGGACCGTTTGATTAGACATTTCTGCACAAAAGAAAGAAACATTTTTTAAAGAGGCTTGCCAGCACCACTATTCATAAATGTGTGTTCAACAGATAGTCTAATTGCCTCATTTATAGTAGTAGGACATGTGGTTTCCTTTCACATTATTTACCCACCTGCTGAGTTTTGGAGGAGACAGTGAGATTGCTTTTCAATCCTGAAGGCTGCTTCTCTTAAACATTGCTTCTGTCTCTATGACAAGTCTTTTATTGTCACCTCTGATTGGATTCATATTTTGTTCAGTCAGTTATCTGTCTTCCATGATTTTCAGTAAAGGTTCTGAAAACATTTTTTAAGCCCTTCAATTATTATTACTCTTCAAAAATCAAGTGGCATGTTCTATATGCCTTTATGAGTGAATAAGACAAACTGGAAAAACAATTCTGTGGCTTTTCCTATGCATTGAACTACAATCATTTACAACTGTATTGGGCTTACTTTTCATGCTTAGCAATTCATAAGATGGTATAGTACTTGGTTAGATAGTTAAGGCAGACTTCATTTATTCACTCACTCACTCATTCATATATTTATTAAGCACTGATGTGTCAGGCATTAGGCTAGGTTCCAAATGATTAGGTCATGAGAGTGGAGCCTTATTATTAAGACTAGAGGCCCAGTACACAAAATTCATGCACGGGGGATTGGGGGTGTCCCTCATCCCAGCCTGCACCCTCTCCAACCTGGGATCCCTTGAAGGATGTCCGACTGCCCGTTTAGGCCCGATCCCGGTAGGATCGGGCCTAAACGGGCAGTCGGACATCCTTCTTACAATCCAGAACTGCTGGCTCCAAACTGCTCACCTGCCTGCCTCCCTGATTGCCCCTATCCAGTTCTGCCTGCCAGCCTGATCACCCTCTAAGCACTACCCTGCCAGCATAATTGATGTCTAACAGCTCCCCTGCCAACCTCTTTGCCCCTAACTTCCCTTCTCTGCCAGCCTGTCACCCCTAACTTCCTTCCCCTGTAGGCTTGATTGCCCCTAACTGCCCTCCCTTGCAAGCCTGGTCCCTCCCCACTGCCCTCCCCTGCTGGCCATCTTGTAATGGCCATCTTGTGTCCACATGTGGGCAAGATCTTTGATCACATGGGGGCAGCCATCTTGTGTGTTGGAGTGATGGTCAATCTGCATATTAGCTAGGATAGAAACCTGGTGCATGGGTGGGGGCCAGCTGGTTTGCCCTGAAAGGTGTCTTGGATCAGGGTGAGGGTTCCCTTGGAGCATGGGGCGGCCTGGGTGAGGAGCCTATGGTAGTTTGCAGGCTGGCCACGCCCCCCAGCAACCCAAGCAGAAGCCTTGGGATCTGGGATTAATTTATGTTCTACAATTGAAACTTCATAACCTGGAGTGGAGTCAAGCCTTCTGTTCGCTCTGTGGTAACAGCCATTTCTGTTTGGGTTTATTTAAATTCTATAATTGGAACTTTGTAGCCTAGAGTGGAGGCCTGGGCGATAGGGCTGAAGAAGCTTGGCTACCTCCATCGCTCAGGCAACCCTAGCCTCTGCTCTCTCCAGCTCTGTGGCTGCTGCCATTTCTGTTGGGGTTATGTATCTTCTATAATTGAAACTTCGTAGCATTGAGTGGAGGCTTAGGCCGGCAAGGGCAAGCAGAAAGCTTGGCTTCCTCCATTGCTGGGGAAACCCAAGCCTCCCTTCTGCTCTCTGTGGCTGTGGCCATCTTGGTTGGGGTTTATTTGCCCCTGATTGACTGGTGGGCATGGCTTGTGGGTATATCAGAAGTACAGTCAATTTGCACATTACTCTTTTATTATATAGGATTAGTGCTTTCACAAAGCAGATTTCTTGCCCTTTCTCCTGTGTGAGGACACAATAATAAAATGACTGTGTGTGAACCAGGAAGAGGGTTCTCACCAGACACCAACCTGCTGGCACCTTGATCTTGGACTTCTCAGTCTCCATAACCATGAGAAATAAATTTCTGTTGTTTATAAGCTACTCAGTTGTTGGCTTTCTCTTATAGCAGCCTGAATGGACTAAGACACTTTCCAATACATTTGTTTTATTTTTATTTTCTACTGCATTGCTTAGCATCTCCAGTAAATGACAGTGATAACTCACATCCCTGTATTTTTCATTAAATATGTTTTTATTGATTTTTTTATTTTAGAGAAAGAGGAAGCAAGAGGGAGAGATAGAAACATGGATGAGAAACATGGATTGGCTGCCTCCTGCATGCCTCCTCTATGAAATCAATAAAAATATATTAAAAAAAAAGAATTGGCTCATGTGATTATGGAGACTGGCAATACTAAAATCTTCAGAGGGTGGGCCAAAGTCTGGAGAACCAGAAAGGAGCCAAAACTGCAGTTTAACTCAGAAGGCTGTCTGCTGGCAGTAACTTGGGCATGTATCCTCAAGGGGAATCGAACTGGTGGCCTTTTGGTGCATGGAAAGATGCTCCACCACCGGGGCCACACTGGCTAGGCACTAACATTCTTATTTTTTTCCTGATCTTAGGTAGGAAGAAAGTTTTTAATATGTCACTAATTAAATATGACATCTTTATAGGAGTTTTTCATAACCTATATACTCAGGTTAAAGATGGGTCCTTCTAGTACTTTTTATTACGAAGAACAGGTGAAAGTTGGCATGAAGTTCTGGAAATGCTATTCCAGTATGGCTCCCTGTGGCACATGGGGGAAAGAGGGAAATTTCCCATAGTGAAGAAGAAGAAAAAGAGGAGAGAGGGCTAATCACGGATAGACAAAATAATTTATTCCCTTTCTTTTCTCTCTGAGTCACATTTCTTCTACCATCAGCCTCTCAAGTGGTCCGACTCCTCTCAACATTCTTATATATTTTTTCTCCTTAATTTCTACTGTAGATTACAGTTTGCCTGTGCTCTTGAAATAAACAGAGAGGCATTCTTCCAGCCACATCACTGTCCCTGTTAAACAACTGGGTACCAACTTTTAATTTGCAGTGTGGGTGACCAGCTTAGCCAGTGCTGTCCCATAGGCCATTTGCATCTAACGCCTGTTGACCTCACATCCAGTAAGATAAGCTCTGGTGCTTCACAGCTCCCTCTGGAACTTTGTGCCCCAACCCCTCACATTTCCTAGTAACAGCTGTGCTGCTGGAATCTCAGTGATTAACAAAGTATCAAATTATTCCCCTGGAATCCTTTAGAATTGCCTCTCCTGGGGTACCTGATGGATCTCTGCTTCGGAGATGGTTTATCAGTACATCAGGTAATAACTTGCTCTTCTGTCTCCGTCCTCCTGAGTACATTTTAGAGAGAAAAAAATCTCCAGGTCATATGATAGGTGTTTTATCCTTGTTAACATAAGCACCTGGTAATGAATCTTTAAATTATTAGCTGCATGCTGAACCAGCTCTGTTCCTGGTTTTGCTTTGAGAGCCTATAATTCTACATTTGCTTTAGCTTTCTTATGAAAGCTTGAGATTATTTATTTTCTCTGTGTATATTCTTGGCATATTTCTGCCTAGAAGAAGAGCAAAATCAATAAGTCCTACATATTTATTAAGTTTCTTAAAGAGCAGGCTACCTGATCTGTTGGCTAGAGTTGGTTAATCACCATCCTGTACAAATTAATCTTTGGATGGTGGTTTTTCTACATTTTTTCCTAGTTGTTATTAATAATAGTGTTATGTGACTTGATAACCTTACTCAAAGGATATTTTTTGCTCTCAATGCCTTTTGATGTGGCCCAAAGCAGCCCAAAAGGTAAATAATATTTTCCTACACACACATTCTGTTGCTTTTTAGCCTGCCTATACTACAGTTCAATCTCTCTTCTATTTCTTCCTTTGGGGCCAGTTTTGGCAACTTTAGCTGCCACTGAGCCTACATCAATTTGCAATAAAATTCAAGCGAGATCACATGACATGTATCTAATTTCATTTGAATATGGCCAGTCATGTACACGAGGCTTGGGATAAACAGCAGCTGGCGGTCCCAAAGTACTGGGCTCTGCTGGAAAAGAGCATCCAGCAGCTTGGACAAACCCTTCAATCTTAGCCAGACTCTGAGTGCTGCCTGGAGTCATTCTCCATGAAGCTGGTCAGATACTTCTCCCTGTTGTCTCAGCAGCTATCCCAAACTTGCAGTATTCTGCAGATTCCAACCTCTGCCCCATCTTCGCCTGCTTTCAGCATATGGCCTAGCCTTTTTATTCTTTTGGAAAAACAAGAAATAACTCCCACACTTTCATAGCCCCAAACCAAAAATGTATTTCCAATAGGACACATGATTTCACAATGTTTCCTGTTTTCTACAAAAGACTGTCCCCCTGCTGCAAAGGTCTAATTCATCTACCCAACCCACCACCTGCATTGACCTTTGTCTCTGACTTGACAGAGATCAAGGGCCATTAGCCATCCACTTTATATTCTGTTTACTCCATTCAAAGTAGAAACATGCCTTTATAAATATATCTGCTGACCTTCCATCACCTTTTAACTTCTGTTGTATCTCTTTTCCTTTGTAGGCAGACTTCTTGAAGAGCTATATGTATTTCTCATCCTCTACTGACAGTGATTTATCTTCTGTCCCCAGAACAGCAATGAAATTATTTCCACCAATTAACTCCATTATTAAATCCAGTGGAGATATTTCTTTTCCTTTATTGGACAATGTTAACAATTTCCTCTTTCTTAAACCTCTTTTTAAAATTTTCATAAAATTTTTCTCCACTGGTTTTCCTGTTGTGTTTCCCACACTCTCAGTCTCCCTCATTGACTCTTTTTCTTGTGATCCCTCAAAAAATGACAGTGTTGTCAAAGGTTTCTTTCCAGGTGTACGTACATTTCCCATACTGACTTCAGCAGCCATGTACATATGGCTGACTCATAACTCTAAATATACAGCTCATTCCTCTCTCCAGGATTTCATACTCATATTCACTTGAGTATTCCTTAGTCACCAGAACTGAATATCTCCCAAACTAGTCACATTGTCCTTCTTCCTAAACAGGCTGTTTCTATATTTATCTTAAGGAATAGCACCTAGAGGCCCAGAAGGACACCTGAGTCATTCATTAATTTCCCTTCTCAGTCACTACATCCTTCTATGCTTTATTTCCTAAACATAGCACATATCTCTTCACTCTCATTGTCATTACTTTATTTCACCCAATTGTCTACATAGCTCTTTAACTGGCCAATCCCCCCCCTTCAGTCTGATCCCTAATAATAATAATAACAAACTTGATAATATACTTACTACTACTATTAGAACAATGCTTCTATATTAATTTTGCCAAAACTTTATAGATTTGTTGCAAGTCCAAAAAAATTACGACTTTAAAGCAGGGGCATGGAACCTTTTTTCTGCCAAGGGCCATTTGGATATTTATCAGATCATTCGTGGGCCATACAAAATTATCAACTTAAAAATTAGCCTGCTTTATTTGGTCAAACACTTAATTAACTCCCCCCTAATGCATTGGCAGGGCCAGACCAAATGATTTCTCGGGCCACAAGGGCCAAAAATTCTCTACCCTTTCTCTAAAGTATATACAAAGTATGGCAAAAGTGGGTTTACAATTGTAAGGATCCAAAACACAGAGTTCATTCTAGTGTTATTTATAATTATTGTATTACTTCCCATATGAACAACTGTACACCTATTTTTGCCCTACCCTGTATATAATATAAAAAATCAAGAACAAACAAGACATCTGTGAAGAAGATTAAGGGGAAAAGACTTGCTGTATTGATAGCAAGATTTTTCTGATGCTATTATTAAAGCAGTGTGTGATTGCCTCATGGACAGACAAAGCAACCAGTGATACATAATGCTAAGCCCAGAAATAGACCCACTCATAAAATGAACTGTAACATTTGACAGAGGTCTATCTCTTTGGTTGAAATAGGGAAAATAAATCTACTCGGATTTTAAATAGGAGGGATTTGTGGTAAAAAGGGACAAGAGAGATATAAGAACCATTGAAGGGCTGGAAGGGCATGGGTTTGGGACACAGGCATGTCTTTGGCTTTATAATGAATGCACTGCTAGCACCACCCAGAAGTCAGCAAAATTTAGGACAGTCCTCCTGAGGTCACAGCCTTCTCCTATCGCAGTCCCAAGACTGGTGACTAGCACAGGAATTCTGAGTCCATCTGGTTCCTGAGAAACCTACCTTCCAAAGTATGTAGCTCCTCTGCTATTGTTGCTGGGAATATATGGTCTCTACCTTTCTTCCCTTAATTTGTGTAGGTGCATTTCTCTAACAGCATCTTAACCTTAATCTTTCAGGCAAAGAAGTTTGGACAACTAAATTTTTAGGTTGTTAGTCTTTGTAATGCAGGGGAAAGCAAGAAGGGAAATCAGTGGGTGCCAAGGGCCACGGAAAGCATCTAGCACAGGGAACACTGAAGATCAATAGAGAAAGGAAGAACTATTCAATAAAAAGTGCTGGGATAACTGGATATCAATTGAAAACAGAAATTGGATTTTTGCCTCAGGCTATACTCAAGAGTCAACTTACATAGATAAGGACTTTTTAAAAATATTTTTATTGATTTTAGAGAGGAAAGGGGAGAGAGAGGGAGGAGGGAAAAGAGAGAGAGAGAGAGAGAGAGAGAGAGATCAATGATGAGAGAGAATCATTGATTGGCTGCCTGCCTCCTGCACGCCCCTCACTGAGGATCGAGCCTGCAACCCACACAAGTGTCCTTGACTAGAATCGAACCTGGGACCCTTCAGTCTGTAGGCTGACACTATCCAGTGAGCCAAATCAGCTCGGGCCGGACTTTTGAGAAAAGAAAAAGTTTGAGAAGAAAATACAGGAGAACTTATTTTTATTTTTTGGAGTAGGAAAGATTTTGTTTAAGTATAAAAGGATCCTAACCATAAAAGAAATGATATTTCATTTCATTAAATGTATTCAATTCAACTTTGTTAAAATTAGTAACTAATTAGTAAAAAATCATAAAGTGAAAAAACTACAAAATTCTAGAATATATTTGTTATATATATATATAAAACCAATAAAAGTTTAATAATCAGCATATATATATAATCAGCATATATATATAAAAATATATATATTTACCAAAAACTACAATTCAATAGGAAACACACATACAAACAAAATAGAAAAATGGACAAAGATATGTAAGTTTATTGCCAGTAAACATAAAAAGTGTTTAAATGTTTCAGCAGTTATAGAAATAAAAATCATGATTAAATTGAAATATTCTTACCATATTGGTAAATATTAATAAGTTAATATTAAGAGTCATACTGCTGTCTCCTTACCCAGCACATCTTTGTATACTTATCTTCTAAATACAGCCTAAATTTGTTTCTTTTTCTTTTCATTTCCATTGTCATTGCTTTAATTCACAAAATATTGAAGAAAATAGGGATCAATAGGAATTCTTTTTTTTTAAGTAGGAGTTATTTTTTATTGTTTAAATTATTACAAATAGTAGTACATATGTTTCCTTCCCCTGCCGTGACCTTCCTCCATTTTACCCTACCCCCCAGCACATGCCCTCACCTGCATCCTCCCTCCCCCAGTGTCTTGTATCTTTGATTATGCTTTTATGCATGCATACAAGTCCTTCGGTTGATCTCTTGCAGCACCCCTCCAACCTTTCCTGCCTTCCCGTGGTAGTTTGACAGTCTGTTCCATGCTTCTTTGCCTCTGTATCTATTTTTATTTCCCATTTCTTTTCTTTAAAAAATCTTGCCTCTACAGACTAGAAATAAACATATAAGAACAAGGAATGTTTGAGTTCCAATTTCAATGTCCAACAATTCTGGATCCCAGTTTCAATGTCAAACTGTTCCTTATGTGTACATGTCCACAATGATATCTGGATGGTGGACAAATAATATATAATAGTAATCAAAATTTTAGGAATTCTTGTACAATGGTCTTGGAAAAGCAAATTAGAAAATCACTTTGGAAAATAATTGGTATTATCTTGGAAAGATGAACATGGAAATGTTGTATAAGTAAGCAATTCATACCTAATATCTACTCCAGAGAAATTCTTTTACATATACCCAAGCAGTAGAAAAGAGTTTGTAAGAGCGAACAATTACAATTCTTTATAATCCATTATCAAGAAAACGCATGTATAAATTGATTTACATTTCTAGCACAGAATATTACACAGCTCTGAAAATGAATGAGTCATAGCTATACTCAGTAACAAATGAATATTAGGAATATAATGTGGAGTAAAAAAAAGTCCTGAAAAACCATAAACAGTATGGCACAATTAAAATAATGTTCAAACACAAAAATTAATATGTATAGGTGTACATATGCAGTTTTATAAGTATTTTTAAAAGTCCCAGTAAAGATAAACAAAATTCTGTATTTTGCTTTACTCTGGTTTTGTGGGGAAGAGATGAAATGCGATAGAGCTGAAATACATAGGTAGATGGAACTTATTCATAATGTATTCATTGGATAGTATGTTCATGAGAGTTGAACATATTATACTTAACAACATAAATATAATATAATGAAATCTTTTGCAGGTATCAGACATACATTAAAATATTAATAAACATGATCTATATTCTAAGATGTTCACGTTGTTTTAAGAGTAAAGCTATCATTTTTATTATCTAGTTCATTTTTAATGTTTAATAAATAATCATGGTATTTAAAAAAACTTCTCCCTATCGGTCATTTATCTGTATCACATGTATTGCCACAAAATCTCTAAAAATATTAATTTAGTTTAATTCTGGAATGGCTTATTGCCAACCCAAACACAAAGCATTGTAGTGACAGGGAATAAACTTTCTAAGGAAATAAACCTGTGGAAATGATAAGTAGAGTCATCACTATAGGTTTTTTATTGTTTTGTTTTCTTTTGAAATCTTAGTACATCTCACTGTTGGAGATAGTGGGAGGGGGAAATCAAAGTGAAATAAAAATGCAAATCATTCACTGTCTCTCTTTTTAATGTTCTATCATCTCCCTCTCCTTTTTGGACCAGGTTCTGATGCCTTAGCTTTAGCCACAAGGCTTCTTTCTCTTAATGTGTTCAGAGTTTCTGCCTGTTCCACTTCATCTCCTGTCACATTTCTGGCCTCCATCTGCTCAAACCATTCTCAGAAGCCAAACTCTACTTCTGGTGGATCTCTGAGCAGGTCCTGCTGTTTTTTTGCCTTTGTGCCTTTTCCCAGGCTATTTGCTCTTCCTGGAAATCCCATCCTTCCTTCTTTCCCTCACTGACCTCCCACTAGGAAGTCTTGCCTGCCCCTTTCATCTGGGACTCCCTTAATCCCCTATGCATAATTTGCTCATGGGTGTAGAGGCCAGGTCTGCTTTTGTTCCCTATGGCACTTCTCGTGTATGGTATAGAGTAGACTTCCAATAAGTATTTGCTGACTGATGGCTGAATGAATGAACTGTGAGCATTGCTGGTTTTCAGGACATAAGAAGCATGTCTGATGGACTGGTTGGAGATACACAGCCCACTCTTACCTGAGAGCATGTGCCAGGAGGACACGGCTTGTTCAAGGAAGGTTGCTGTGGGCACCTGCAGGATAGATGAGGATGGGGACTACAGCATCATGCTGTTTCAGGTACTCCTCTCCTTTCTTGGCCTATGGCTGACTTCTGAGACTAAAAGAGACAAGGTTTACAGGCAGAGGGTAAAGAAGTCCTTCCCGCAAGGGAAACTTAGATGTATGAGATCTACTATACTTTGTGGACCAGTTGACAAAGCCCTCCAGTTAAGATTGGGGAGGAAACCTTCCTGCCCCTGCACAGTCCAGGATGGCGCTTTGAGTGCAGAATGACTCGATGGCACAGGGTGGAACCCAAGGAACCCTTGGCGTGAACGTGAATATTTTCTCTTTGACATCAGGCCCAGTGTCAACAGCCAAGCGCACTATCAAGTGGCTTTCTGAGGAGGAACCATTCACAATAAAGAGGAGCTAGAGGGAAGAAAAACCATTATGTCCTCTTAGGATATAGCCTGAGGCAGAAAAAACTAAGATCCAAAGCCCTGTGAACACTGTTTTGTGCATGTAGAGTATAGAACAGTGGGATTACAGGGTTTGAAATTTATACATGCATGTTTAAAATATATATTTATAGGTTGCTGAGGCCTGAGAAAGTCAGGGTATGTCATTATAGTTCTCTGTGGTTCGAGGTAAGAACTTGCTTCTAAATTATTTGAAGTTTTACACTGGATATAGTCTCTAGTCTCAATCTTTTGTGATGTGTTTTACTGATCAATTTACATAGTTTATAGTTTGACTTGTAAAAAGAGCCCTTTAGTTTGACCATCTGGAATTGTTGATGTTAATTGCTTCTCTTCCATATTCTGTTTTTGTTTTTGGCTTTTGGTGCAACATGTGACCTTCATTAATATTTAAGGTTACATGCCATTGCCTCTAGGTCTTCATTAAGTGAGCTTATATTGCCAAACGAATATATTACATGTTGGAGAGCAAAGACATTTGTTACCTCAACCTTTTTGCCTAAACTGAGTTATATTTTCTGTATTTTCTTTGTATTGAACCAACTTTTATTCTTAAGCCTTTAATTACTCTGGGAGCAGTCTTTATTATCTGTAAGAGACCTGACATTTCCAGACTTTCCTTGCCATGAGAACTCCACTTCAGCTTCCAATGACAATGCCTCCATTCTTCAAACAAAGGCACTTCATTAGACACCAGGAAGAGGCGAACTGAAAAGGAGGGAGGTCACCACACTGCACATCAGGGGAGCTTGGGTCTGGTTATGGCTCTTCCACTGAATCCTCAGGCTTCAGATAATTCCTCCATACAAATGAAGGTGATGAGCATAAACTAATATGGCAAAGAGAACAGAAGTCCTCCCTCCCCCAAACACACACACAGAAAGGGAGGGTAGGGCCCAATATGCATCAGGAGGCTATGACCCAGAATTTCTGCAGGGCTGAGTAGTCTAAGCAAGGCTTATCCTGATGTCTTCTCTATCGTTTACCTGCAGACAAATCTCATTCAGCCTCATTCTTCATACCTCATTGCTTTCTCCCTCACTGACCTGCTTTCCCTCTTTGGCATCCTTTTAGGACATTTTCTGCTCCTTGGCTTTTCAGCTATAACTTAAACATCTCTCTTCCCTCATATTTAAACTATGCAGCCTCAGGTAGTTTGCAAAGATGAGATGACAAAATGCCAACTGATAGATAATATGAGAGTAAAGTGGAAAAGTACATGTAATACTTTTCCTTTTAATTTTCCTTTTTCTGTCTTTTTATGCTCAGCTTTAGACTGAGTTGCCCTTCCCCACTATTATCATTTTCCTTACCCCTAAAGTTACTATAGAGGTCTTAGTAGGTGATTAATTATCTAAGAAGGATTTTGAAAAATCAGCCTCAGCCACTCACTGCATTTTGTCTCCTCTGCTCCCCACCTCTCCTCTGATTCTGACACAACCAATTGACCTGCTGTTGCAAACATGCGTTCTGGTATCCAATACACACTCAGCTTTTCTGTATCTGTTTTCCCTTTGTTGTTGGGCATGTCTGCGAGGGACTTCTAAGGCAGAAAGAAGCTCAGCAATACACTATTCCCAGGCTGTATGCAGCATACTAATGCATTCTCCCCGGGCTCTTGCAATTGCAGATATGGACTGTGTGTGTCAGGGATGAAAGTGGAGGAACAGCTGCAGCTCCCTGGCGAAAGATAATGCAGGAATGAGATTGTCAAAGTAGCTTTGCAGGCCTTCAATTAGCTGCTTGTTTCTCTTTCTCTCCTTTTCCACTCAATCTTTCTATCCCAGGGTTCCCAGCATCTTTCTCAAGACTTTCATCTGCTTTGCTACATTACCCGAGCCAGTTATTCTGGAAGGAATAGTGGCCCTCACAGGAGAGGAGAGAAGAGGGATTGGGGGTGGGGGCTGGAGGGAGTGATAGGGGTAAGAAGGGAAAGCTGCTGGGTCCTGAGGGGAAGAGAGGGATCATGTATCATAACACCTCACCATAAGCACCAATTAGAGTGTTTCTGAGGTTATAATTCAGTTCAGGATTCCAATTCTTAGCCAGCCTTTTAAAGTTTGCAAGGCTAAGAATGTTATATTCACCTCACATTTTAATACTGGATAGTCCTACCTGCCTCTGGGGATGAAAATGAATGATACGTTCCACATACGGTGAATTTCTTCATCTTCCTTCTTTGCACGGTGGGAGCACAGCTCATTTGTGCACCCCTGGCTTGCCTGCCAGTCTTTTATTCCTGCTCTGCCATTCCTCTTCCTCCCTTATCTTATAATAGTACAAGTGGCTATTTGTTCCTCTCTATGCCTTGCAGCCCAGCACTGATATAATTCACCCTTCTTCCTCGTATTTACAAACACAGACATCACTCTAGGAGTGAGGACAGATATCAGCAAGCTGCCCTCTGTCCAAGACTGATCTGACTCTGGGTGGGGGGCCAGGTGGAGGCGGTTTTGATAAGCTCTGTGGGCACTGCATCGGTTTGCCATCCATCGGTGCTTCCTGTGTGCGCGCTCCCCTATAGCCTGGCCTTTTGACAAAACCATTTGTTGTCATTGATTTCTCGATGTTCAGAAGGCTGGTGGATTCCCAGGCAGTTCCTTAAATCTTAGAGGAGAAAAGTCTGCATACTAACCCTGCTGGGACCTGTCAGTCCCTCTTCTGGCTGGAAAGAGGCTCATTGAGGGACAGAAAAGTTCTCAGTAGTCAACTCCATTTAGTTCAGCAGATATTTATTGAGATGTTGCTTGGAGTCAGATGTGATGTTAGGCAGGACAAGGCATAAAAGATGTATGGGACTCTGATTCTTGCCTTTTGGGAAGTCAAAGCCTGGTGAGGGTTACAGTGAGATGCATTCAGGAATAGCCTGCAGATCTAAAAGAGGCAATGGTTCTCTAATACCTTGAGCTTTGGGACTCTGACTGGGACAGGATCTGACAAGTTTTAGAAGGAAGTGAAATGAAAAATGTGTATGATTTAAATGGGATTGTGTATATGAGCATGGAGTAGGGAATATTACAAGTGGGAAATGAAGAAAAAAGACTGTTGCAGTTTGTCTAGGATTGAATTCCACATATGTGTATGTCTTAGTCAGCTTTGACTGTTGTAACAAAATTCAACGCATGGGGGGATTAAACAACAAAAATGTATTATCTTTCAATTCTGGAGGCTGCGAGTTCAAGATCAGGGTGCCTAAAGAAAGACAAACAATCCAATTAAAAAATGGGCACTTCTCCAAAGAGGACATACAGAAGGCCAAGAGACATATGAAAAAATGTTCAAAGTCATTAGTCATCTGAGAGATGCAAATCAAAGCAACAATGAGGTACCACTTTACACCTGTCAGAATAGCGACCAACAACAAATCAACAAATGACAAGTGTTAGAGAGGATGTGAAGAAAAGGGATCCCTAGTACACTGCTGGTGGGAATGCAGACTGGTACCACCATTATGGAAAACAGCATGGAGTTTCCTCAAAAAATTAAAAATGGAACTACCATTTGACCCAGTGATCCCACCTCAAGGAATATATCCTAAGAAACTGGAAGCACCAATCAGAAAGAATGTATGCACCCGTATGTTCATAGCAGCACAATTTATATTAGCTAAGATCTGGAAATAGCTCAAGTGCTCATCAGTAGATGAGTGAATAAAAAAGCTGTGGTACATTTATACCATGGGATACTATGTAGCTATAAAAAATAAGAATCTCTTATTTTTTGAGACTGTATGGAGGGACCTGGAGAGTATCATGCTAAGTGAAATAAGTCAGTCAGAGAAAGACAAGTATCACATGATCACATTTATATGTGTAATCTAAGTAAAAAAAAAATAAACTGATGAATGGAGTGAATCCATAGACATGGAAGCATGGAAAAAGTGAGAAATGTCAGAGAAAAGGCGGGGAGGGTGAGTGGGCAAGAGGAAATCAATGCATGTATGCATTACCCATAGATATAGACAATAAGGTGCAAAGGTCCTGGGGTGAGGTGGGGGAAGTGCAGCAAGGGGGCCTAGAGGAGGTCAATGGAGGAAAAAAGTGGACATATGTAATACTTTCAACAATAAGGAATTATTAAGAATAAATAAATCAGGGTGCCAGCTCAGTGGTGTCTGGTGGAACTTTCTTCCTGGCTTGTAGATGGCCACTTCTCTCTGCTGTATCCCCACATGGCAGAGAAATGAGAGAAAGAGAGATATATCAGCTGTCTTCTCTTATAAGGGCACTAATCTCATCATACCAGGACCCGTCTCTCTTGACTCTAATTACCTTTTTCTTCCCTGCTTCCTTTCCTCCCTCCTTTTCTTCCTTCCTTTCTTCATTCTTTCTTTCCTTCTATCAAAAAATATCTGTTGAATATTCACAAAAAATGTACTGGATATTATGTGCTAGGTATTGTGATAGCACTACCATGTGAAACTTGTTGTCTATAACCTGATGACACAAAACAGCACAGGTGAGCATGTAGAGGGGGCACATAAGTTGTGCCACACCTTGTCTGATCACCTTTAGTCCTTGTGCCAAAGTCACCAGGCCCATTTCCTTCATGTCTTTTATCTCAGATTTTCTTTTGCTGGGCCTCTAACTGGACAGAATTCTAGTCTAGCCCATACAGAAGAGGATAGGAAAGTCTTTCTGTATAAACTAAGTTTGTAAATTGAAGCCATAGGGTCTCTATGATTGCCTGCATGTTCACTGAGTAAGAATATTCAGTTTCCCCACCTGCAAACTATGAGAAAGTGGCTGCCACTTAATTATTATCTGATAACAAGTTTATGCTGAGAAATATAAACTATTGAGAAAATGGAGCCCTTATGGGTCAAATGGTGCAAAAGGGGCATAAATATTAAAGGTGCACTATATATGCCTGCTAGTGATGTCGGCTAGAGTTAAATCCAGCAGTGACTAATGTCATAGTTTCTTCTCTCCTCCCACAATACTCACCTCCCAGACACATGTGGGAAATATTTAATTTCTAGTATATGAGCATTCTAGGAATTCCTGTTTCTAAGAACTTGAGTTTCTGGAATCTTAGAGATTTTTTTAACTTCTAAGAAGAGGTGACTATGCTGATTATTACTACTTTTCCACAAACGGATAGTACTAAATAAATTCTTTTTTTAAACCTAATTTAGATAGCTCGCCAGAGAACCAAGATGGCAGCATAGGTAAAACACCTATCTTGCCGTCATACACAACAATTTTAAAACTACAAGTTAACGAAAGAACAAACACCTTCCAGAATCACCAGAAAGCTGGCTGAATGAAAATTCCACAAATAAAAGTGAAGATAAGACACTGTGACTCAGAGGAGCAGCTGAGGACAGCATTGAAGATACGCACGGAGAGAGGTTTGGAGAGTGCACACCAGCAGATAGGGCGGGAGGCTGAAAACTGGCCAGTTTTCTCAAACAGGGAGACAAAGACATCCCACGGGACTGATTCTCCAGCTTTGGGCAAAGTCCAGGGAACACACTATCATACAGGGTAAAAACTGGACAGTGGGAGGGCACGCCGAAGCTCGGGTGCTGCAGGGGTCTCCCGGCTTGTGGAGAAGGCGAGCTTGTGCGGATTTCGCGTGAACTTGGGAACAGCGCAGCTGCGTGACTGCATAGAGAGCGCTCACAACTGGCTCTCTCATTTGGAAAACCATCAGACTGCTTTGTTCTATGACCCTGGGTGAGACCTTGGGTGTGCAGACTCATTTGGGGAGAGTCTGAATTCCCCGGCAGCCAGTGGAGCTTGGCAGCGGCTCTCTCTCAGAGGTGCTGGCAACCATTGCTCCCAGCACAGAGTCCCTGGGGCCACATAGGGCAGAGCTGACGCTGTCTGCTTGGCCCGGAAACTCCGCCCATCCAACCTGAATACAGCTGAACTTCACAGACAATTGGCCTGGAGGTCAAACCCTCCAAGTGCTAACAATGATTAACCTGAGCTTAACCTCAGCAAGACTGTGCAACCCATATCCACCTCAGGTAACTGGGGAGGCTGACCCACTGTCCCTTGTAGGATGTCTACCACACAAAGCTAATTGACAAACTCAGGGAAGCAGCCACCATGCAGAGACATGGAAAGAAATCAGATGTGAAAGAAATGGAGGAAAAAAAAATGACTGGACATGGAATTCAAAAGCACGGTTTAGGGCTTCTCAAGAGGCTCCTAGAAAAGGTCGAGACCTATAAGGAAATAAGCAAGACTGCAAAGAAAATGAATGAGACCCTCAAGGATATGAATGAGACCTGCAAGGAAACAATCAAGACCAACGTGGAAATGATCAATACCAACGTGGAAATGAATGAGTCCTACAAGGAAATGAATGAGACCTTCAAGAATATGAAGGAGACTCTCAAGGATATGAAAAAGGACCAACCAGAAATTAAGCATACACTGACTGAAATAAAAAATATTATACAAAGACCTAAAAGTACTCTGGAGCACCCCAAGAACCAAGTTAAAGATTTGAAATATAAAGAGGTAAAATCCACTTAGCTGGAAAAGCAAGAAACCAAAAGAATCCAAAAAATTGAAGATAGTGTAAGGGGCCTCTGGGACAACCTCAAGCATACCAACATCCAAATTATGGGGGTGCCAGAAAAAAAGAGAGACCAAGACAATGAAAACCTATTTGAAGAAATAGTGACTGAAAACTTCCCACACCTGGGAAAGAAATAGACTGAGGAGTCCAAGAAGCGCACCAAACCCCAATATATAGGAACCCTAAGAGGACCACACCAAGGCACATCATAATTAAAATGCCAAGAGCAAAAGACAAAGAGAGAATATTAAAAGCAGCAATAGAAAAACAGTTAGTTACCTATAAGGGAGCACCCATACGATTGTCAGCAGATTTCTCAACAGAAATGATGCAGGCCAGACGGGAGTGGCAAGAAATATTCAAAGTGATGAACAGCAAGAATCTACAACCAAGATTACTCTATCCAGCAAAGCTATCATGCAGAATTGAAGGTCAGATAAAGTGCTTCACAGATAAGAAAAAGCTAAAGGAGTTCATCACCACCAAACCAATATTATATGAAATGCTGAAAGATATTCTTTAAGAAGAGGAAGAAGAAAAAGATAAAAGTGTAAATTATGAACAACAAATACACATCTATCAACATATGAATCTAAAAATCAAGTGAGTTAATAAGTTGATGAACAGGATAAACTGGTGAATGTAATAGAATCATGGACATAGAGAGGGAATGGACTGACAAGTCTTGGGGAGAAAGGGTGTGTGGGAAGTGCAGCAAGAGACTGGACAAAAATCATGCAACTATGGGAGAGGACAGTGGAGGGGGGTGAGGGTGAAGGGTGGAATGGGTACCAGGTGGAGGGAACTATAGGGGGGAAAAAAGGGAACAATGTAATTAATAAACTTAACAATAAAAAATAAAAATTAAAAAAATAAAGTTGGAGTCTCAAAAAAATAAATAAATAAATAAACCTAATTTAGATAAACAGACCTTAATTATCAGGAAGGCTTTGAAAATTCCAAGGATTCTTCTTAGGAGTTTCGGCAAACAAAATGAAAGAACAAATCCACAGGACAAGTCCAGGACTGCACATCTGTCATGCTTTTTGTTCCTGGCACTGCCCATCAGCTTGGAACAGCTCCCTCAGGTGTAGATGACCCGCAGTGCCTCTCTGTCCAGATCCTTCTTCCTGGGGAAGGCTGACCCAAACAAAGTTGAGTTTTATGCCACCATTTGCTGAAAACTGGTGATTAGCTGGAGACTGTCAATCATCCACCCCCATGTCTACTTCAGAGCCACCACAGTGTTCTTGTTCTGGATCACTTATCCATGCCCGAGGTTATCATGCCCTGGCTACTCATTACCCAGAGTAAAGCTCTTTCCAGCCTACTTTACTTTATATCCACTCTTTTATGGCTGTTTTAAACACACAATTACTAGGGAAAAATAGATGGCTTTGAGTTATAAAATATCAACTTGTGGCTCTCACAGGAATGTGACAGTCTCTACCTTGCAGAATTATGGGTTCTGTTTTGTATATAGTTTCATCTGTTTATTTAGGTCAACATTTGAAAAATTTTACACACACACACACACACACACACACACACACACACACACACACACACAGTATTTCCTTCCCTCCACCGAGGACACAACAACAATGATAATTTTTTGTTTAACAAAATAGAAGCTGCAACACACCTCATTTATTGAGCATTCAGTATATATTAGACACATTTCTAAGAAGTTTAAATCTATTAACACATTGAAAGACCGTCTAAATCAAGCTGATCAGATATCTAATGTGGGAAGGCACTGTATGTCCATTGAATTCAGACCATCATCAATGCTATACTTTTTGGGAAGTTTTTTTCTCCTAGGTTGTTTAAATATTTTTCTCTGCATTCACAGGACATAGGGATAGATCAGGCCTCCTCTTTCCTCTTTGCCAGAAGCCAACTGCCATTTGTTCTTTTCATTACAGTTGCAAACTGACATGTGTGTCTCCTCTCCTTAGTACCATTCCATGCTCATGAAATTCAGCACACTGCAAAGTTTGGTGCAGATTTGGAAACTCCCCCTCCTTTCTCCAGTTGGTCTCCTTGCTACTATTCTTGAGGCATTTAATTTGGGAAGATGATGTAAAAGGCTTAAACTTCTGAGTCAGCCTACACAGGAATTAATGTGTGGACAGTCCTTCCTGATGAGTCCCTTATTCTCAACCTGTGCTTTGCTCCCCTTCTTTCACTCACTGGGATGCTTGAGGCTCCTCCAGGTGAAATTAGGGAAAGGGTGGGAGGTAAGAGGTATGGCTATATGTTCTTTCGGAGCAATGTTATCATGTCATCACTGGCACAGGGCTGGCACATCTGTAGAGATTTTGGAGCCCTCTCCCGACCTATCACTGAGATATGCTCTCCTGAAATCCACCTTGATAATGGTAAACAGATTCTTTGGAAAAGTTACTTCCCATTCCTCCCTTTTCCACTAGGCATGTAGAAAAGCACTTTCAGCTTTTCTCTCCTAGGATCGCTTTACCCCTCCAAGTGGCCTTTGGAATAGGAATTAAGATAGCTTCAAGCTAGCTCTTCCTTTTTCATGACCACTTCTGGTCCAGGGAAATTACATATATTCTCTGTTCCATGAAACTTCGGAGAGACCTTTTTTTCCTGCCTGCAGAGAGAGTGGCTACCTTTTTCTCAGGAGGGATGGAGACACATTTTGTTTTAGGGTAGGGCAGGGCATCTCTAAAGCCATTTCTCTGGTTTTCAGCAAGAAACATTTCTAACTGTTCCACTCTTTCTCAGCCTTTCCAAATTATTTTATGGATTTAGATGTGGGTATTTAGTTAAGTATCCCAAAACTGGTTCTCAGCCACTTACTTTGAAAGTCCTGCCTTTGTTTTCTTACAACTCATTTTATAAGATAGTTGGAGTTGATCCCATGTCATATGGTCCCAGTCAAACTGTGTTGCCATAGTTCCATTTGAATATTTTGTTTTACCTACAACCAAATGGAATATTGGCAGAGTTATGACATCAATTCACAGATTCATTCATATAAATAGCCAATACACTTCTTAAAATATGTTCAATATAATTATGAAACCTTGGAAATACAATTAGAGCAAATGGAAATCATGTTTGTTTATCATATTGGTGAAAAGGGTTGATAACAGTTAGTAATAGTGGCATGTAGAGAAATGATGCATTGTTGGTGGGGTATGCACTGGTATAGTCTTTTTTGGAGAGCAATCTGTCAGTCTCCATTAAGATAAGAAATGTGCCCATTCTTTGAACCATCATTTATATACCTCATTTTCTTCCCTGGAGATACACCTGTCCATGTGCTTACAAAGGCAGGTACAAAGATATTCACTGCAGTGTTATTTGTGAGAATGACAAAAGACAGGTCATCCATCAATGGCAGAATAGTTACATTAGCAATGTTTAAATCTCCCTTAATGTTATTAGGTAATATTAGTGGAGATAATGTGGGTCATCTGGGCTATTTCTTTTAAAAAGTAAACGAAACTTCTCCTTGCTCTTCCACTAACTGGATGTAGATAATTGCAATGCCCAGAAGATGGCCAACAATCAGATGAGAGGAACTTGGGTTCCTAAATGAAAGAAAGCTACCTGTTGACTTGCATCACTCTCATTGGACTGATAGGTGAGTAAGATATAAACTTCAACTGTCTTAAGCCAATGACATTTGGGACTTATTCATTACAGTAGCTAGTGTTACCTTAATTCAAATGATATATAGCAGTTAAAGGGGAGGAAGTGGATTAGTATGCTTTGACTTATGCCTCAAACATATATTAAGAGAAGAAAGTATATGATATCAGGTACATTAACTAACACTCAGATTACCTATATATGTGTACAAACACATGGAAAAAGTTCTGGAGGGTAAAATCAAACTCATAAGAGTAGATACTTCCAAAGAGGGGAGTAGGATTGTGTATTGGAGTAACTGTGGACTTTTGCTTTGTATTATTGAAATTTTTATGAGGAAAATATTTCTTGAATTACTTGTATAATTAAAAATTATAAAAGAAATTGGATTGGCTCCCTAGGCAATTGCTTGACTTGAACATCTCTTTTTTGTTTCTGTCCTCATTTATGTGAGAAAATAGTTAAAACTTTTCATCCTGCCCTGTTGACCAATATCCCAGTACAGATTATTGGGAATAATTCCAAAATTATATTTCTGGGATACAGTTATGAGAAAAATGTTAACAAATCAATTATCGTGACATTTAGAAATATTTTGCTGGGACCGTTAATGTAGTACTATTGAATTCATAAATATGTCTTGCAAAGAACACTAATTCACTCAACTGTTCCTTTTAGTAATTAAAAATATGATCATAAATATTACCACCTTACATAAAGCTATGATGACCTAATTTCTCGTTTTGAATTCAATATAACAGCATGGGAATATGGGAGCACATTTCCTTTCTGCCCTGCTGTCAGCATTCAGGGTTTCATCTAAAAGAGTAAGTATATCCAAAGTGTCCAGCCATGAGTGACCCAGAAAACGGCAGTAGCATGATGTCTTCTCTCCCACTCTGCCCCTCTGCTTTTTATGCATCACTTCCTTTAGGTCTCTTCACACAACTGTTATTGGTACCTCCTTGGCTACCTCTTTGTTACTAAGACAACTGCCTGTCCTTATGCCCTTTAAGAAAAAAGAGAAAAACACCATTAGAGATGCTCTTAGAGGCTCTATGACTTGGACTAACTTGATCATTCTTTCTCAGGCATCTTTATGAGGCTTCATTTTCAACTTATGCTTCAGGCACCACACACACCATTTCCCAAGAGGGCGGGAAGCTGTATAGGTTTTAAGACTCACTCCTCTCTTTTCCCTCTTTTTATTTTACTCTCCTAAAACTGGATCAGATTTGACCTTATAATTTCCATTTCTTTCACTACTCAATTTTTTTCTCATGAGTTTCTCATGAGATTCCTCTTACAGCATTTAGTAATATCCAGATAAAATAGAAATAACAAAGCCTAGTTGCCTGAGGTTTTGTGAGAAGTAGAATGTGAATCAATGTGCTTAGCAGGAACACCATAATGCTACTTTCCTTCCTTTGGTTTCTCATTTCTCATATTCTGCAGGTGTTTGTCAGTGTTGCAAAATACCAACCAGGTGGGCTGTTAAACTGGCAGTTTTAGAATGGCATGCCAAGGGTTGTGCTTCCTGGGAGATGGAAATGGTTCAATTTGAGAATGATGAGGTCAGCAAGGGTGGGGCAGCTCCAGGGTGAGTTAGGAGCTGGGGAAGCAAGAGCAGACAACTGCTGCCTGCAGAATTACACTATGGCAAGGACCTTTTCCTATCAAGAATTATAACCTGGCAGGAAGCTTAACTTCCATTTGAATCTAATACATTAAAGCTAAAATCAGAGTAAAAAAAAAAGCAACAGAAAAAGTCTAAATCCTATCCCACTGTGCATATGATTGCTTTCCAGAGTGAAACTTTGCATTATGAGAAATTATAAAGTAAGCAACAAGTCTGATGTGTGATTGAGCTTTAATGAGAAAACAGGCTTATATTCCTCTAAGCCAAACTCTTCCCATTGGTTAGGTGTCTTTGTTATCCTTTTCCAGGTCTCTAATGATATCTTTCCCAGTCTGCCAACAATTTGCTCACTCCCATTATTGCCAGTCTCAGGATTGCAAGGATCCTTTATGTGGCCAGCACGCAGGCTCCTCCCCTTACTCTCTCCTGGAACCCTTCTTATGCCATGGCCTGTGGGACCTTCATCATAATGTGAAGAGACAGCGCTTTATCTGCTATCCCTCTCCTCCCTTCCCTCTCTTAATGAAAACTCTGCCTCTCTTCCCCAGGTATGGGTCTACTTTCTTTTCAGAGCCACTTCTGAAACATTGGCTCATTCTGATTCTTATCATTTGAATACTTCAAATGATTACACTATTGTCTCCCACTGCCTCTGTATGTTTCCTTTTCTTGTAATTATTACTCTTCTGCCATCTTGGGATTCAAGTTAATGACCTTTTCATCTCATCCTCCTTGACTACATTGAATACTAATTTTGTCCTTACCTCCATCTGTCCACATTTTACCCATCCCAGGCTCAGCTCAATAGCTATTCCCTCTTCACAGCTTTTCTTGATTCTTCAGCTGCAAATACAAATTACCTGTGGGTTTTTTTCTGGATTACCAGAAATTCCTTTATTTATACCCTTTTATTCATTTAAAAATTTGATCTTGAATAATTCTTAAATGTTTCCCCTTGTTAAAATTATGGTATTTAAAGACCAAAAAAATGTGTTTTAGTCATATTTTTGCCAACTCTATTTCAGCACCTTATTTTGTGTTTGGCATACAGGATGCACTCAATAAATGTTAATCTGAAAACAGAATGATGGAACCCACTTCCTTAATCATTTCCCATTATAGTGCTACTTGTCATTGTGCCATAAACTACAACTCCAAAATCTCAAGAATCCAGGAACTCCCTGGATCACTTCCACAATATTATTTTTAATAATATTTAATATTATTGTTAGCATATCTTGTATATTGAGCCCTGTTATAACTGGTGGGTAAGGAGTATTCTAAGTGGCCCAGATGAAGCCCCTTGTTCACCCATGTGGCAAGGGGGAGACCCCACAGCCTGCCTGAATCATATGGCCTGACTAGGATTATAAAATAGGATAAGAGTAGTCCCTAAAGCAAAAAACGTGTTAACTGATTTCTTGCCCCCAAATCTGTCCCTCTTAATCCCTTCTGCAGCTCTTTTCTAGAGAAGGCTAAGTTGCAATTCTGAAGAAGTCCTATTTGGTTTGAAATCCTTTAATAGCTTTCAGCATGAAGTTCAAGTGCCCACTTTAGTATACAACACTTTCCTGAGCTTCCTGTTTCTGAAGTATCATCTTCTTGCACTAAGCCACATGCATGCCCACTCTTTAATCATGCCAACCTTCTTTTAGTTCTCAAACCAGGCATGCTGTCTTAAGCATCTGTGATTTCTTCACTTCCTTTTTTTTCTTTCTAAAATGGTTTCTTTGTTATAAACTAGTATCTTAGCTTGGGCTCCTATAACAAAATACCATCGACTGGGAGGCTTAAGCAACAGCTATTTATTCCTCACCATTCTAGAATCCGAGATAAAGGTGCCAACAAATTTAGTTCTTGGTGAGAACTCTCTTCTGAGCTTGCAGTAGTTGCCACCTAACTGTACATTCACTTGACCTATTCTTAGAGAGAGAGAGAGAGAGGGAGAGAGAGAGAGAGATCTGGCCTTTGTTCATCTCCTTATAGTGACTCTAATCCCCAGTTATAAGGCCTCAACCTCATGACCTCATCTAAACCTAATTACCTCCTAAAGTCATCACACTGGGGCTTAGGACTTCAACATATCAATTTCAAGGGGACACACGCATTCAGTCCATAACAACTAGCAAATTCCTTTTTACCTTTTAAGCTCAGTTTAAGGATCATGAATCCTGAGAATCTCTTTTGACTTTCTTATTTTGTTTAAATATCTCCTCTCTGTTCTAGCATTATGTGAGTGCTCTGTCATAGCACTTATCAAACTCTCCATCCATAGTGGTGAGTTGACATGTCTGCTTCCATTTACTGGGTACTCTTTTGTTTTATTCAATTATTGAAGCCACACCACAACCTAGGGTCTGGTTTACAGTAGGAACTTGATAGCTTTAAAGAATTATATCCCAATACTTTTCATATCCCTCCATGAAATTCAAAATAAATAATTGCTTTACTTATTTACCGTCTTCACTTTCAGAAGAGTTTATATTGAACAAAATTTGATTTGATTCTAGAATTCTGTTAAACTTCTTATTTAGATAAATATTTTATTTCTAGTTGGATTATTATTAATGTTGATGCTATCAAAGCACTTATAAAATTGAATTACATCAATTATTTATTTGCTTTTTTATCTACTTTATTCTATTGTGAAGCCCTTGAGGTAGGCTCCACATCTTATTATTTATTACCAGAGGCCCAGTGCACAAAATTCATACATGGGTAGGGTCCTTAGGCCTGGCTGACAATCAGGGCCAATCAGGGTCTTCCAGCTGCCAGCTGGGACCTTTCTTCATTCCATGCCACCCCTGGTGGTTAGTGAACATCATGGTGAGCAATTGAACTCTCCATCTCCCAGTTCAATTCTCGAGGGGGCACTTTGCATATTAGCCTTTTATATATATAGATTGTACCTTCAATGCTTGGCACATAAATAGTGCTCAGTGAATGTTAATTGAATGAATACAAATACATACCTGCTTTTCCAACTAACCTCTCATTTCCTGATAATAAATTGGCTCTCCTTTTTTCCACATTGTTGGATCCTACCTTTGTGTATCTTTTAAAAAATTTGTCTTTATTGTTGAAAGTATTGCAAATGTCCCCCCTTTTACCTGATTAACTCCCTCTTTCCCACTCCCACCTCCTCCATGGATGAACCTGAGAATATTATGCTAAATGAAATAAGAGAGACAAATATTCTTTAATCTCATTTATATGTGGAATCTAATGAATAAAATAAACTGACAAAATAGATCCAGAGACATGGAAGCATGCAACAGACTGAGGATTCTTACAGGGAAGAGGGGTGGGAAGAGATTAACCACCTTTGTTTATCTTTTAAGATCCCTGCTTTTACAATTCTCCCCTCTTCTTTCACTAGGAAAAATAGACACCAGGATAAGCATATGCTATTTGCTTATAATGCATCTACCACCTATGGATTCTAACTGGAGGGCAAGGGCAGCTGAATGAGAGTAGGTATTGGGAATTTCAGGTGGTAATTTCATGTCTTCTTAATATCGGTCAAGATACAAGGGAGGAATAGGAGGGTTTAAGGACACAACATAAGAACCTCGGAATGCCAGAATAGGGTTAAGTTCTTAGCTTGACACTGTGGGCAGTAGGGTAATTTTTGGAAAAGCCTTTGTGGCTAGCTAGTACGTCTTCCATTGTTAGGGGTCAGCAAATAGAGGAGAGATGAATAAGAATCAGAAGGTCTTAGGATAATTTTTTTCTGCTTACTTGTCAGATGTTTATCAAGTCATAAGTTCTATGAGCCTTGGTTTCTGTTTTTCTGATATGGGATAATCATATTTATCCTCTTTATCTCACAGAATTGTTTCTAGCCTCAAATGAGATAAAATCAACTACGAAGTGTTAATTAAGTTTACAAATGTGAGAGGTTATTATTTTTTATGAAGATGATGATAGTCTTACCTAGTTTCTGGATTTACAGATGTAACATGTAGACGGCCTACTTTTTAAAAACTTAAACTTTAATTTTTACATAATTGTATCCTATTATGAGAGACTGGTACCACCAGTTAACTTTCCTCTTTGGAAAACAGTATTTTAAAAAATTATTTTTATTGTTGAAAATATTACAGATATCTCTTCCACCTCCCCTGTTGGGAACACTAGAGACTTTGTTGGAAAATTGTAAGGACATTCTGATAAAAGGAAAGTGTGTGGAAGGCCGCCTGCCTTGTTTATCTGAATTCTGACTTAGCGGAGTACTGAAGGTGGCACCCCTAATTATTCCTTAAAAATATGCCTGTGCGTGTCCAGATTCCCAGGTGTTTACTGGAATCCTTATGCTTAATCCTTGGATGCCTTTGCCTAGAGGACAATGAGGGCACATGTGTCCTCCTAAGATTACACACTCTATTGATTGTATCCAATTGTATTGATTGTATCCACTTGTATTGTATTGATTCCAATAAGGCTAATGAGGCAGGCAGTCAAGGCTGGCACTTCCCTTTCCCCCTCACCGCCCCCACCCCCGCCACCTCCCACCCATTGACTACTTCTAGCTTGTACCTGCCTCCTGCTCCAGGCTTTTCCCACACTATAGTCTGTGTTCATGGATTACGCATAGATACATATAAATTATTTGTTTAATCTTTTCCCACCACCTCAACCACCCATAGAATAATTATTTGTGCTGCATCTAGTGTGAGTAACTCCTGTTGTGAGGTTTTGTTCCTTGTGGAGAAGTCAGGGAAGAGAAGGGAAGGGATATGAGAGGAATGCAGAAGCCAGCAGCCTTCTCATATTGTGCTTTCACTTGGTTTTATTTTGTGGACAAGCCCAATCCTGTTGTAAAGTCACAGTTTTCCTCAGTCTCCCATCATCTCAAGCTTATCCTCTCAGAAAAGTTTTGATGGTCTGTACATTAACAAATATGTATTGAGTACCGTCAATATGCAAAACAGAAGAAAAATACAATGGTGAATACAGCCAAGGTTTTTGGGTTTTTAGAATTTATATTTTAGTGGAGATAATGAACAGCAAACCATTATAGATTTTGGGGAAATATAATTAGAAACAAAATCTCCCAACCTAGAAAATCTCTCCATAAAGGTAGGAAAGATAGAAATCAGTTTTATTATCAAATACCAGGTAAACATTAAACCAGAATGGGATACTTATCAGAGGCAACCTCCTAAGAAATTGCAAAGACAGAAATAAATCTCACCCTTTTATATAGCAAAGTAGATATAACCGTGATGAGAAATTACTCTACAGATTCCCCCAGATTATTAGATTCATGAATATTAATGGCTCAGCATTTTTCTCTCTTCTCTGTCAAACCTTGTGGGAATATCACAAAAGCACTCTTAACACAATGAACATTAAACTTAAGCTAGCTAAATTTCCTGCATTCTGCCAAGTTCTAGAACTTCTGCTAGTTACTTCTAGTCTGCAATGACTGAATAAGAAAGGGTGCTTTCTCTTCTACATTCCCAACCAAAGGCATGCCTTTCTCATACCTGGGCTGGGTTATTCAAAGTTCTCCAGTCTGTACCTTTTGCTGACAGTAGATGGGTAGACACCACTACACATAGGGTCATAAGTGGTGGGTAGCTTACTGAGTGTACCAGTTAAAAAAATCTATTAGATTTTTTTCGAATAGAGTTGCACATATGTTGATATAATGCGATTTGATATGTATGTTATTTTGTTATATAGACAGCAAGCTTCAAAACTTCCTATGTCAAATTTACTGAAGGTGTTAACATCATAGAAATTTTTATGCTTAAAATGTTGAATTTTGTGCCAAAAAAAGAGCATTTATGGGAAGTTTTAATTCATTATTTTGAAGAAAAAGTTATTGTATACTTTGAGAAGCTTATGGTGAACATGCTCCATCTCAAGATACTTGTGAATGCTGGCTTAAATGCTTTAAAAGTGATGATTTTGATGTGAAAGACAAAGAATCGAAAAAGTTTGAAGACCAACAATTACATGCATTATTGGATGAAGATGCATGTCAAGCTCAAAAACAACTAGAAGGAAGATTAAACGTTGCTCAGCAAACAGTTTCTGATCATTTATAAGCAATGGGACAGATTTTAAAGGAAGGAAAATGGGTGCCACATCAACTGAATGAAGACAAATGGAAAACCAAAAAGTCATCAATAAAATGTTGCTTCAACACATGAAAAAAAGTCTTTTTGGCATTAAATTGTGACTGGTAATGAAAAGTGGATTTATTTTGAGAATCCCAAATGCACAAAATCATGGGTTGATCCATATCAACCATCACCATTGACTGCAAGGCCAAATCGCTTCAGAAAGAAGATAATGCTCTGTGTTTGGTGAGATCAGAAAGGTGTGGTATATTATGAACTTCTAAAACCAGGTGAAACCATTAATACTGATCACTACCGACAACAATCAATTTGAACCACACTTTGACTGTGAAATGACCATAATGTTCCAGAAGACACTGCAAAGTAATTTTGCTTCATTATAATGCACCATCACACACTTCAAAAACAGTTAAAGATATATTAAAAGATCTTGCCTGGGAAGTATTAACCCACCTGCTGTATTCACCAGCTCCTCCACTTCTTCTGATTAATGACACACACACTTTCTGAACAGCACTTCAAAACACATGAAGAAGTGTAAAATTGGGTCTCTGAATGGTTTGCTTCAAAATAAGAGAAGTTCTTATTACCTGAAAGATGCGGGAAATGTGTAGCTAGTGATAGACATTACTTTGAATAAAGAACTTTTGATTTTTCTCTTGAAATTATTCTGTCTTCTTTGATTACAAAATTCGCCATTATTAACCAGTACACTTCCTACTTCTTTTTGCTTGTAATCACCATCATCTTTCTAATTTTCCCAAGATGCTTTTCCTTTGATAATTAGGGTCCATTCTACTTGCTTTGTGACCTCAACCCCTCTCTCATGAAGCCTCTGAGTGTTTCTTTCTCTCAGCAGTTCTCTGATCACCAACTTTCGCTTCAAGATACATCCCTGTTACAGCATACATACAGAAATGTTTTTACTATGTATATGTAGTTAGAATAATAGAGTCACCTAGAGGTAATCACTGATATAGAATATAACACTCTAAATCAGCAGTTTCCCCCTTCCTCAGGAAAACCTCAAATATATAATTACATTTTTCTAGATTCAACCAGTAAGATATTTGTAATTAATTTTATCATATTAGAATTCATGAAAAAGTGATTTTTCACTCTTTGGAGATGCAAACTCTTTTGAACTATTGAGAAAAAAGAATGTCCAAAAGGATAAGAAGGGCACCATTTAATATAAGAAAACTATACTTTACTTAAAACTACTCTAGTAGTTTAGAAACACATACACAACTGCCGAGATTTAAAAATTTAATCAGCTGATTATTTGGCATTATGCCACTTAAACATACAGATGATTGATTTCACTTTTAAATTGCTTGACTACATCATCCTGATGTTTTGGCATTTTGCTGGCTGCCACCCTCTGCATGCAACACTTATTAAGAGAGCTCTTTACTGCCGCCTCATGGTGAATTGATGAATGGCGATGGATTAGGAGATGATGGCAGGTAAATTTGGGTAAATTGAAGGATTTTGAGTAATTACTTTGTGTGGACCTCAGTTTCTTCTTTTGTAAAATTCATGTTGAACTGGTAATGAAAGTGTGTAAATATGAAGCTGTCTAATTGGCAAGGAAAATCCTCAGGAATCTATGAACAACTTGACGTAAAGCATGCATTTGGGCTTCTGTGCTGTTTTCGTTTTCCCTTCTAATGACTCCCTGACTCACAGATTCAAGTGATTTGCCTGGAGTTCCATGTCATTGCTGTCCCTATGTATTAATACACCCTCACACTGTTCTACTTCTGGGCTTAGGAACGTCTTCTGTTTTGGAATCCATTCAGGCTTCTTCATGAGGATAATTAAAAGTCTTTGCCCTCATCCAACAAAACAGGCTGTGATTGAAAAAAAAAAGTGGAATTTGGAGATTCCTCCTCAGTAGTTAAATAAATCTGATACAAACCAGGATGCAGATATGGGAGATCAAAGTGGAAATTACCTCTGCTGGTCCCTTGAAGAGCAAATTGTTTTATTGACTTTTCTTCAACATAGTTCTTGTTCTGCCTTGTAGGGGTTTTTCTTCTTTGCATTTAAATAAAATGGAATTTGATGATCTCTAAAGAAGGAACAAAGGCCTTTGACTAACAACAGCCTCTGTCTGGCTAGAGGCAGAGCTAACTTTGATAGTGTACTTTTTAATTACAGTGGAGACTTCCATGGCCTCCTGAGTAAAAGCCAGCTGCTGTCTGTCTTGCCAGAAAGCAGGCAAGGGTGTAGACAGGAAGCAAGGACAGCTCTGACAATAGGAGCCTGGGATGCTTACATGGAGGAATTGGTTGGGCAAAGTCAGTCCCTACCCAGACATTAGCCTTTGGGGGATGGGCAGAGATTTGAGAATTTCTGAGAGAAACACAGAGCCTGGACAAGCCTGGCTTCACAACTTAATCAATCCGAGGGATATGAGCAACAATGCTTTGCCTGGTACCTATGTAAAATGAAAGGAGTTTCAAATTCGAGTGAAACTGTATTATTCAGCTGCTTTGATTCACTTTAAAGACATTCTACTTTATAGGTTATGCATGAATTTCTCTCATTTGCAGGAGTAAAAAGCAGTAGCCAAAAGCCATCAATGTTTTATAAACTGTGACTAATCACCAACATAGTCTCTCTCTCTCTTTTTCTCACATACTCTCTCTCCCCTCTCTCCTCCATTCTTTTTCCTACTGTTCAGAATATTTTATATTTGTTGATATTTAGCTGCTACTTTCTATACAATTATTATTGTTTAAATCACTTGAGATCATGGAATACTGTGGGGTTTAGGATTGATAGGGTTATTAGGGAAGCCTGCTCTTTCCAGCCTTAGGATTGCTTTGAAATATTTTGCTTGAAAATAGCAACAAATAAATCTGAAGCTCTGCCTTCCAGAAGCAGTAGCACAGTGCATTTCCAGGGTCCCCTTGGCTGTTGCCACCCCAAACTAGTGGTGGTCTCATCAACATTCAGCAAATGCTGGTAATGAAAGTGGTCAGGGCAGACATAGCCAGGGTGTGTGTGTGTGTGTGTGTGTGTGTGTTAATCATGCATCATTTAAAGCAAAGATGATTCTAGGATGCTGTGACAAATTAATTTGTATTGCACTTCAGAGAAGGGAGAGAGCAGCTGAGCTCTAGCCCATGGAGTTGCACTAGCTGTATCTGCTAATAAAGTTGCTGCTGCTGCTGCTGCTGCTGCTTCCTATGAAAACATACATGGAACAATAAGGCACAAAGAATTCTTTGCTTTTTTTTCCCCTCTGGGGTTTTAGTGGAAACCATGTCAGTCTTTCTCTAGTGTTTCCAAGAGCTCTTGCTTTACTGTGTCCATCACTTCAATGCAACCATTGCCAAAAAAAAATTATCCCCTACAATTTAATCACTCATATGTGGAATCTGATGAACACAATAAACTGATGAACAAATTAGATCCAGAGACACAGAACCATGGAACAGACCAATGAATTTTAGAGGGATGAGGGGAGAGATTAGCCTGGAACTGACATAGCCCATGGACACAGACAGTAGTGTGATGAAGGCTTGGGAGGGGTGGGTGTGGAGAGGAGGGTGGCAATGGGAAAAAACAACAACAACAAACAAAGGGAACATCTGTAATACTTTCAACAATAAAGATAACTTAAAAAAATAGGCACAATGACATCTTCTTTGACATTTGATGGAATATGAACTCCCGAACAATTCAAATGTAACTTCTCCCCATCTTTCTTTTATGTTTGCTGTTTTGGGTAACTGTATATAAAAGGTCATAGGTGGGCTAGGTTTTTGCTAGGTTTTGATTTAAAGACAAATGGTCTGAAAGAAAAGTGCACTTGAAAGAAGTTCAAAATTTAGTTACCCTTCTAAGAAAACACCATAAGTGAAGTGGAAGGAGATGGAGATGTTATTGTACATATAAAGGTACCAAAAATCCTTTCCAGTCTTTGTCATTCTAATAACCTTTACACTAATGGCTATTGTCCCCCAATCCTCTGCATCATTAAGTCTTATCTCCCATCACAACCAACAGACACGAGCCACCAAATTTTCTTTTTTCTCCTTTTTGCTCTATCATTCTTAAAAAAAAAAGAAAAAAAGAAAATTAGGAATGTATCTTTTTTTTATGCAAACCCCCTTTCTCTTGATTTTCTCCAGTTCTGCCTCCTAACTATTGCCAGAGCTCTGCACACTAAATCCCAGGAGCCATTCTTGCACCTCCACTTAGAAGGCAGAGATGTGGGAGGAGCCATATGGGCAAAGCCAGAATTTTCTTTAGCAGAAGAGAAGGAAGGCTGAGAATATTCATATTCTAATGATTTATAAAGGCTACAGTTTTGGCCCTGGGTACACATGACCTTGTTTTAAAAATATATAAGAAAAGCATACTGTTTTCTTCCTTTCAGAGGAGCTGAGGGACAGGAGGGGTGGATGAGTCCTGGGGTTAGTTTCATGTATTTTGTAATGATGAAATGTATCTACTAAGACCCTTAAGACTTGGAGTTAGTAAGAGACTTGGGAAGAATAAAGCCTCTTGATATCATTTAATACTGTCATTTATACTGAAATATAATTTTTATGTTTTGATTGATGAACAGCTTGATGACTATCTTTATCTGTAAGAGTTTAACATTCGAACTAGTTTATACTTTAAGCCTGGGTGTTTGGTTATTTGGTAACTAAATGGTTTCAGGGACTAAAGAGTCCTTGCAAAAACTGACAAGCATATGATGTGTGGTTTGACCCCTCCCAATAGCTTTTGTGGTGATAATGAAGATGATAATGATGATGAACATCATATAAATATCTAATATTTATGGAGAGCTTAATTTGTGCAAAGTGTGTCCAAGAACATTACATATATTAATTCATTTAATCTTCATAACAACCTCATTTGGTAGAAACTTCTATTATTCCCACTTTTCATGTAAGGATATAGAGGCACAGAGAAGTAATATAACTGGTGAAGTGGGCTTGGTGCCAATTTGCTTGTATTGGCCAAGTACAACCTGTGTCTCACTCTGTGGCCTTTAATAAATAGCCAAACATATCTTGCCCTAGAGCTGCCTTTGGTGGGCTGTCAGCCAGATTGCCACCTCTGCTCGACATTTATCTCAATTAGAAACACATATTGGAAAGTTGCCACTGGCTTCCAATGTCAGATAATGTGCCATCCAACTAAACATTAATAAATAAGGACAGAAAATAGAATCACAGCTTTTGGCCTACCTGTGGTAGACAGACTATGGCTCTCAGGAAACCTGTTTCTGAACAAATTAAATGAATTTCTATAGAATTATGTTAGAAGTTTTCAAATCTGATAGTCTGTTCTTTCGTGATAGGTAGATATAATAAAAACCATACAAGAAACAGAATAATAGTCATTAGGTTTAGTGCCACCTGTATTTTTGTAGAGAAACATGACAACACACTGTAAATAAGTAATGAATAGCACATGGGCACATTTGAATAACCATCAAGGAGTGCAGTTCAAATCATGAGCATCAGAGGAACTTTGTGTTGCATAATGAATACCTTACCTAACACAGGTGATACATGTGGCTGCTTTAACAAGGCCATCATCCCCAAGCCTTGGGAAATATAAAATATAATCCATTTTTTACCATCTTCTAAGCTCTGAAACACTGCACATTTATTAGCATTGAGTCAACTAGTGTGCAGTAATATTTTTCCACACTGACTTGGGATACATACATATGTAGGTAAGTGTTAGAATCAGCACTGCATGGTAAAATGTGACCTCTAGAAGTGTCTTTGCAACTTGCTGGAAGGCTTCAGTCATGGTTCTTCAGTGGTCCTGGAATGTCTGAGAAAACAGCATAGCCCAAAGGATAAGCCGTTCATTCATTCAGTATCTAATTAGAAGTTACTATGTGCCTAGTTCTCTGCTAGTTTTCTGAGATATTTCTAATTCTAGGAAGATGAAGCATAAAATTTAGTGTCAGGAGACTTGGGTTATATTCTTGCTCTCTCCTTAATTTATGGTCAGGCAGGATAGTAGCCAATTTATCTAACATGGCTTTAACTCCACATCTGTGACTGAGAAATTGGATACATCTGTTTATAAATTGCACTCCATGGAGTTCTGTGGTTTATTTTTCAGGGTTATCTGGGGATATTCTAGAACAGTGGTTCTCAACCAGTGCCAGTTTTTTACCTTCTCACTATGAGAATGTGTTTACTACTGATTTTTAGGATAGAGGCCACACATGTTGTCTACAATCAACAAGACAGCCCCTACAACAAAGAATCATGTGACCCACATGCCAATAGCATCCAGGTTGAGAAATCCCACTGTGGAAATGTGTGTGAACCCAAGCTGGTAGGACTCCAGGGCACTAAGCCACTAACACCAAAATACATCCACTTTTATTTGCTGGGTGTAGCAGGCATGAATTTGACAGGCAATAAACAAATATGTAAACTTTAAGTTGATTTTCTTTAATTGAGCTTAAATGATATTTAATTCCTAACTCTGGTTCTTAATTGATTTACAGTTTACACTAAGGTATTTCAAGATTCTGCTCTTTTATTCTCTTCAGCTCTGAATCTACATCTGGGGCTTACAAACCATCTTGCTGTTGGGGGAAGTGGCAGTCTAGTCTTCGGTCATCATGGTGTTTTGTTTTGTTTTTTGTTATAAGATTTAATTTGTTTAGAATAGTGTCATGTTCACAGCAACATTGGAGGGAAGATACAGAGATATCCCTTTTGCCCTATGCTCCCACACATGTATTGCCTCCCCCATTACCAACATCCCCCTCCAGGGTGGTAATTTATTACAATTGATGAACCTATATTGACACATCATAGCATTACCTTAAGGCTTACTCTAGTGGTTGCATATTCTATGGGTTTGGACACATAGATAAGGACATATTTATCATTATGGTATCATAAGAGTGTTTTCACTATCCTAAAATAATCTTCCTCTGCCTATTCATTCTTTCTAACAATGCCTCCACCTTCACCCCAATCTCTGGCAACCACTGCCTTTTTTTTTTTTTTACTCTCTCCACAGTTTTGTCTTTTAAAGACTGTCATATAGTTGGAATTGATGTTCTTGCAGTTAGCTAGATATTGATATGGGAAGTCAGACATTATAGGCATGTCCTTTGGGCAGCTTTGCCAGGAAGCTTCAGTTTCACACTCTCAGGGGCCCCACTAAGGGGAGATAGATGCATGTCGGGGACTAGGGAGGGTGCATGCTGTCAGTCATACTTGGGCACAGATCATTGGTCAGAATGTTTGCGACCAGTGCAAGCACACAAACATTTGGGAATGCATAATCCCCTAAACAAAGGAATTCACTTTCAGTTCCTTGTGGACTCTTGTTATTTGTGTGAGTCTTAGCTTTTGGCTCTCTTGCGTTCACTGGGATGACCCATGGCCATGTGGACCCACATGCAATGGACTAATGGATTGCAGCTAGCCTAATGCTAAACTGGTCCCACCTTCAACATGGAAAGGAAACTCTGGACATTGGCTCTGATTTTAGCTCTCCTAGAATCAGAGCTACACTTCTTTTATGAGTGGACTAAGGGGAAATGGGACTCTGGAAACCCAGCGGTATAATTCCAAGGAAATAAAACTTTCTACATATTGCATCCTCCTGTGTGAGTTTCAGAAAATCCCTTTTCTCAGAATATGGCAAGAACTTCACCTCCAGCAGCAACCTGGGGAGACGAGCGAGGTATGTTCTTTTCCGGTAATAGAATCCTATTTCCACATTGGCTTTTTCCATTTAGGAATATGCACTTAAGTTTCTTCCTTGTCTTTTTAGAGGTTGATAATTCATTTTTTTTTGAGCACTGAACAATTTCATTGTATGGATGTACCCAATTTATCCTTCATCTACTTAAGGACATGATGGTTTCTTCCAAGTTCTAGAATAAAACTGCTATAAACACTTATGTGCAGGTGTCTGTGTGGATACGAGTTTTCAACTCTAGGCATCAGTTTTTGTCTTTGCTGCTGCTGTCCCTGACGTGCCATAACCACCAGCTCCTGGCCTCGCAGCATCTGTAGTAGCATGCTCTAATCATACCTGTAATGACACTTCTGGTTCACTCCCTCAGCCACTTGTGTTCCCATTTGGGGGTCACTACAATTTTTAGAATTTGCTCTTAGGTTGAGAATCGTCAAGATAGAGCTCCCTCAGATGCCCCTCTCTCTGCACCTGACCTTCTCCCATCTCTGTTCGCAGCTGTGGTTTTATGCTGCAGATGGGGACTTTTCTGTGAGGCTCCCTGACATTCTGAAGAGGCTCAGAGAAGTGGGGCATATTTCTCTCAGCTCTCAGGTTTCCAGTCTTTATCTAGTTTCCTTTGCAGAGACTCTCACCAGCAGCTTATTCTAGTATTATTCCCTTCACAATCCTTTCCTCCTCCAAATTGGCTGAAATTTATTTCTTTAAGAGTGGGAGATGATTCTCTATAGTCTGGCATTTTTTCTAACCTTATTGTATGTAGAATAAAATTAATGCTCTTATTTTTTATCAAAACTGCCATTTCAAGAAATGCTTTCTTCTTTCAAAATCCTTGCACTTAAAATAGAAAAACTTAGTGTTTTTTAAAGCTAATAACTAAGCCATTAATTTCAAAACCCTAAATATAAGAATTGACTTCTTTGTAATCCAGCAGTGTCTGGCCTCCCTAATGACAGAATGCCAGTGATTCAGTGACTAATGGGTTTTAGGATTAATAGTTACAATTTCAGTATGCTTTCAAAATGTGATCTGCTGCTTAAAAAAATAAAATTAGGAAGGAAAGGAGGAAAAAAAAAAGATGAAAAGAAGGCAGGAAAGGTCAAAAAGCCCTGGGCTCGATGGCCTCTATTCTAATTCTTTCATTACAGAGTGATGTAAACATGTGGAAAGTTGGGGTGCATTGTCTATGTCCATTACTCTCCTTCCTTCTTCTCTAAAGGGACCATGATAGGCTAGATCTTTGTAGTTTCTACAAGGAAGCAAGGAGATCCACACAGGATTTTTTTTCTTTGAAAATCACTGTCAATGGGAAAGCAGGACTGGATAATGGGAAACATTTGACCCAGACATTCAGCCAGTTACCACTCATATTGATTCCTATGAGACATTTGCTTCTAAACACTTAGAAATATTCAGAGATAGAAAAAATATTCCCTAATGGGGAAAATAACGTAATTACCAAATTTAGGGATTGAAGAATCTCTTTTGCTGTCTCCTCCTCACCTCCCTTTTTATCATTCATCTATCTCTGTGTCTAGCTACATATACTTATCTATCTAATCTTTAGCATTGTTGATAATTTCTTCCTGTTTTTTTTAGGGGATTAAGATTTAAATCTTTAATGGCAGGACAAGGGTTTATTTGAAACACATTTGGGTCATTCATTCATTATAATACTATTTAAACCCCTTGAGCTAGTCTAGTACCTAGAAGGCTAGGTTCTAATGCTGCCTAGGTTATTAATAGTGGTATGACTAAAGGACCCACTACATCTTTATATGGCTCAACTTATTGATATTTAACATTGAGGGCTATTTCTCACATTAGAAATATGTACCTTTTTCTCCCACTAGCTACTTCTGGTACAGCTTTCTTAGAATATAATGTGCAAATGAATTTAATTCCTACATTTAATGATTTAAACTTCCAATGATTAAATAGTCAATTCTATTTTATCTGCATTATCTTATTTAGCAATCATTACCTGGTAAAGTGCACAGTAAAGAATAATTACCAATTTAATGAATGTAAGCCAATGACAACTCAAGAACTAAAATCCATTTTTTACTATAAATAAACTTTCTGTATTTTAGGTAAACTCTGAACTATAAAACATAAGTTCTTAGTGAAAACAATCTAACAAGTAAGACATTTCAGCTGAGAACAAAGTAAAACCAATCTTTTTCTCCCTTTTCTTTCCATTTAATCTCCTGAGTTTGGGTAAATTTCATCAATGAAGGGTCATATTGAAGCTCACAGTTATCTGGAGAGTTAGGTTTCTGATTAAAGAAGGAACATTGAATTGATCTTTTAGTCAGGACAACATTCTGGGAAAATCAGCTATTCAGTCATGCTGCACCTGCTATTGGAATAATTTATTATGAAATTCGTTCACTTAAAAGAAGGTGTAAGTAATTAAATTTTCAGCTCAAGATTTGCTATGTGGTAGGAGCTAACATTTTAAATTAAGGGGGCTTTTGCAAGGGCAAATGTATATGGGGGTTACTGTGTCCCTGGGAAAAATGACCAATTTATCATTGCTAACTCTCATGGCACGCTACCAAAATGCATCCCTGGAAGTTATTCATCTTTGCTAGTGCATATATTTCTATCTCTTCTTGAAAATGGACTATTCTGTTATCAATGTTAAATGCCAATTCTCTGCATTCCCATGTTCACATTTACCTTTGAATTGGAATCACCCATATCTCTGCTATAAGCTGACTGTATACTCATTTTCCCTGAAGTTCTGGTTTAAAGATAAGACTTTACTTACATTCCAGTCTCCAGATGGAATATGTGCTTAAAAGCACTGACATGCACCCTTGAATGTGACGGGCAGAAATAGTGCAGAAGGAGTGCAATGTGGATCTTGGTAGGGATCCCATCCACATCCTTCCTGTAGTCTGCTAGATTGATTGTAATTCTGATCTCAGTGTCGGCACTGCACTGGATAATTACAGAATTCTGGGTAAAACATTCACTTACCCTTTCTTTCCTTGCCAAAGGATTTGGTGAAGACATTGATGGGCTCCATGGTAGTTTCTGTTGCTATTAATCATCATATACAGAAACTTTAACCTAGTACATTTTCTGCAAACATGAAAAAGCCAGGAATTTTGTCCTTTATAAATTCACATGATTCAAGATGAATAAATAAATAAAAATAATCCTGTCTTGTACCACTATATCTGAAATTCATTCAGAGCTGATAGTGTTATGGTGTTTCTGTTATTACAGATTCAGTATTGGCTAGAGTTGCATCAAGATCTCTATCACCTTGCTTTTATGTAGGTGAGTAATATAAGACTTGGCTAGGATCACTTATATGCTGCTGCTTTACATATTTTTCCTTAAGGAGATCTCTGAATGCCCCAGTATTTAAAGTGAATACAATCAAGAACCATCTTTTGAAGTAATAAAATGTAATCTATAGAAAAATCTGACTTTAATTTTCTTCTTCCTAAATGTTCATTTACTCAGAAAAAGCCCAGTAGAGAGTTTATGGCTCATTTCAAGCATATCAGGATCTGTTTAATGAAGAGAGGCAGTTGGAGCTGCATATTTTCAGTTGTGAAAAAGGAAATTAATAAGAGATGAAGATAACCATGGCTTCTATGAAAGTCAGCTTGCAATACAGGTATGACTGCCTCCCACAGAGGTTTACACAGTTAGATACACTCAGCTGCTGATTGTCTTGTGCTTTTTTGCAGAGGCCTGTCACAATATAATGTGACAAGGAAGTATTAAAGCAACATCCACCCCACAGGTCAAAATATTCTGATACCGTGTATTTATGTAGCACCTGGCTCCAGGGACCTTACAGTGCTGACACACAACATTACTCTCTGATTAAATTTCACAAGCCCCTGCAGTGACTGGTGGACTGCTGTGCAAATCCAGCTATAAGTGCATACTCCGAGTGAGGAAACAGAATGGGACTTGGGAATCCACCCCAAGTTTGAACTTTAAGTGCAGTGCTGCATGGTGAATTAAAGGTGAGGAGGCTTAGACTAGACATCAGGAAGGGCTTCATCTCCAAAGCAACATTAAGTGTAAAATTAGGTTCAAGGATAGAGTGGTCATGACTAGTAATACAGAAAAAAATGACTGGGAATTATGGGTGATGATTAAGAAATAAAGTAAGAGACTACAGAAATAAAGTTATTTAGAGAAAGATGGACTGATTCATTGGTCCAGTTGACTACTATTTATTTCCGGAGTATCAGTGGCCCATCAATACACAGTAAAAGAACTATGCTTATTTAAAACTATATCAAGCTACAGCTCTACTTGTGGGTAAGATGTGTGACAGAGGCAGGAGGAATTTTTGGCCAACAGAGAGTCAGACACATTCAAGCTATCTGGGAACTGGCAAACCGCCCAGCTTAGCAATTTAACACATTTATTGGGTAATGGAATATACCTTTATATCAAAGGGCTGTGGATTCAGTCTTTCTCACCACATTTTCTGGATGTGAATATCAATGGGGCCTCAGAGTTCAGAAAAACACGTGGCCTTGATTTCCACTTAACAGGAATGTCTCTTAGTATACATTCTTATTTATGCCAAACAAATGGTGTTGAGGATGCCTCCCTCCCTTCTGGATTATTTTTAGTATATGGGCTAAGGGCAGTAATTCTTCTCTTCTATCATTAGCTTAGCCTGATATTTATAGGATGAGTGATAATTGTATTATTTTCATATGTGAGAAAACCCAATAAACCCCTAAAAAACCGACTGCAA
This sequence comes from Antrozous pallidus, assembly GCA_027563665.1. Taxonomy (NCBI): domain Eukaryota; kingdom Metazoa; phylum Chordata; class Mammalia; order Chiroptera; family Vespertilionidae; genus Antrozous; species Antrozous pallidus. The sequence continues at coordinate 67,971,530 of CM050512.1, forward strand.
TTAGGACACTGATTACCATATTGAATAACTTGCTAATATGTTGTCATCACTGTCAGAATGAAGGGAAAGAAAGAAATTAATAATTATGAGTACCAAGTACAAGGACATTTTAGTTCCTTTTCCTTCCAATGCAGAATTTATGAAAGTACAGTAAACACAAGACCTTTGTTGTCCTAGACAAAGGTCTGACTCTTGCTCTAGGCCCAGGACTTCAGTGCAAACCCCTTTAGTCTTCTGATTGCTCAACTCCCAGAGGAGTGTCCTGAGGACCAAGAGACCCTGCCCACTTAAACCCATTCTCCTCTTGTAGACCATCTTCTAGATAGATAACTACAACCTGGAAATTTCCTATCTATTGGCCCCAAATACACTTCCTGTGATTTTGTGTGCCTATCTCCCAGACTTCGCTAAGTCTGAGGACAAGGGTCAGTTTTTCTAGGGTATAGGAAGCTTTCATTTCTAGGTTGCATGTCCCAGGTATGCTTGGGAGGTCCCTCCCCATGTGATCATGGGTAGGAGTATGCTGGGGGAGTGTGCTACTTGTGAGCTGGGGTCCTCTATTTGTATTCTTGCCTGAACCCTGTAAATATTAGTTGTGGGTCTGTATAGACACAAGCCAAACAATCTCAGTCACGACCCCCAATATTTACCAATATAACCCCATAAGTCACTGCCTGCAGAAATAGCCCCCCGCCTTTTCTTAAATTTTACAAAGCACTGGCCTTCTTCCTTTCTTTTAAAACCCAACAGCCAACCACAAGCTTACATTTTACTTTTTCAATCTTCTAAAATCTTTGTAGGAACAAAGAATGCCAAAGGCAGCATGCATACACTCAATCAAGAAAGTAATTTTGGAAACTATGGTCTACAAATGGATAAGGCAATTAGGTAAGGTCAGTAGGCATGGCTTTAAGGCTCAGGGTGAAATTATGTGAAGGAGATTTTTGGTAACTTCCCTCTGGCATACTTTATTCCCTGCTTTTTGGAAATGATTTTCATATCCCTTATTTTTCATCAATGGTGTCTTTTCATTCTATGTGGCAAGTGTGAGCCTAGCCATGTCAAGTATCAGCAGGGCTTTGAGATGAGTAAACAGAGTAGCTGTTGTAGGATTGGAATGCTGAGTGTAACTTCAGAGAAGCTAGCAACATCTGTTTTCTTTCCAGATTAACATCTCTCCTAGTCTATAGTATATGCCTTTAGGAAGGGGAGAGGATGGGGGTGGTGGTGCAGAAAAGGAATAAGAAATGAAGAGAAGGGAATGGAAATCAGTGAAGTGGTAAAAGGCCCAGAAGAAAGATTACAACCAAATCTGGCCTTTTATAAAATTTTAATTTAGGAGAATCTTGAAAAAATGAACACCTATTTACAAACTTTATCATTGGCATTTAGAATCATTTTTTTTAGAGTTGTCTCTGCAAAGTGAACTTGGATGGGTCAGAGAATATCAGTATTTTAACACTCGATCTCTATGTCAAATTATAATCATTACTCCAACAGACGTGTTTAAAGATTCTTGTTTTATTGCATTCTTACCAATACTAGCAAGTACTTCTGTCTTAATATTTAAAAAATCTTTGTGTAATAGCCAAGGTGTTACTTTACTGTTTTAATTTTATTTTCAATTATATAGACAAATACAAGACAGTGTTCTCTTGACTTGTATGTTCTTGTTTTTTTAAATTAGTTATTTAGGTCTTTTGCCCTTGTATTTATGTTAGAATCTTAGAAATTTAGTTCAGTAGCCTTCCTTTTAGATATTAAATGGCACATCTGGAGTATGCATATAAAAAGCAACCAGTGCAATGTGTTTTCAACTCAATTGGTTTTTCTTATTTATATACCCAGGCATGATCTTTCCATTTTTTAATTTTAATTTTTAAAAATTTCCTTCCAGATCTTATAGCAGTTGAGTGATATAGGATGTGGTTTGAGCTGTTTTTGTTCCTTCATAAGACTATATTTTAAAGTCTGAAAATTTAAAATCCAAACAGAAGATACTGTGGGTCATGAATTAAAACATAACTGTAGCTAATTCTAATTTGTTTTCAAGTTGGCTAACTGTTTTTTACATAAGCATTTATATATGAGTCACATCTTATCTAATAAAAGAGTAATATGCAAATAACTGTCACTCTGTGACAAAAATGGCAGCCCCCATAGCCACAAGATGGCAGTGCCCAGTCCTCTAAGCCCCACCAGAGTCCTGGCAGAGTAAGCTGCCTGGCATAATGCTGCCCAAAGGCCCTCCTGACCCTTTATAAAAACCAAAAACAAATTCACTCCCCACAGAGGGATCCTGTCCCAGCCCCAGCCTGGGATCTCAGCCACTGAGTCATACCAGCCAAGCAGATATGGAGGAATCTTAAATGTTTCTTTTTAAAATATTTTATTGATTTTTGTACAGAGAGAAAGGGAAAAGAATAGAGAGCTAGAAACATCTATGAGAGAGAAATATTGATCAGCTGCCTTCTGCACACTCCCCACTGGGTATGTGCCCCCAAACCAAGATACATGGCCTTGACTGGAATCAAACCTGGGACCCTTGAGTCTGTAGGCCATTGCTCCATCCACTGAGCCAATCCAGTTAGGGCTGTCCAATATGTTAAAGGAAAAACCCTATCTAATAAAGAGGGAATATGCAGGGGAGGGCATTTGGGGGTGACCAGGCTATCAGGGGAGGGCAGTTGGAGATGATCAGGCCAGGGTGGGGGGAGCAGTTAGGCGTCAATCAGGCTGGCAGAGGAGTGGTTAGGGGGTAATCATGCTGGCAGGCAGAAGCGGTTAGGGGAAATCAGGTAGGCAGGCTAGCAGTTCGGAGCCAGCATTCCCAGATTGTGAAAGGGATGTCTGATTGCCTGTTTAGTCCCGGCAGTCAGACATTCCTCGAGGGGTCCAAGGTTGGAGAGGGTGCAGGTTGAGCTGAGGGACACACACCCCTGTGCATGAATTTCATGCACTGGGCCTCTAGTATAAGATGATTTTCTCAGCAGAGGAGAAAAAATTCAAAATGGTTTTTGCTCCTTTGAGCAAAAAGAGATCTAGTAAGAGGAAGGAAAACTTGTGCCAAGAATTTTTCCCTGGTCCCTAGAGACAATCAGGTGAAATGGCCACTTCAGGCAGAGTCTCCATCTGCTACAGGAGCCCAGACTAAAGCCTTTCACACTTGATATTCTGGACTTTATTATTTCTAAAGCATGTTCTCATATTAAAGGAATAGCATATATACCATGAGTGAAGAATAGGAAGACAGTAAAATGTCCCTGCCTCTCAAATTAAATCAAACTTAATCTTTTTTGGATGGTCCAAGAGGTTGCCTTTTTGCTCATTTATTCATTTGTTCAATTAGTATTTATTCAGCTCTGTGCTTAAAGCATTAAGCTAGGTGCAAAAAGGATATAAAAACAAATTATTCTGCATCCTGCCTCATAAGAATGTGCCGTTGAGTAGGAATGATGTGACACATTTTTAAAATGAAATAATCCAATGTAGAAGTGATAAATGATACACAGGATGTTAAGCTGAAGTGCCATAGATATTTTGTGTGAGGAGAACATCCAAGCAGTCCCATCTTGAGAGGCTTCGGAATGGCTGCTCCAAAGTCCACTTGCTTGTGTAGTTGGAGCAACCGCACTGCACATAACAGAACTTCCTGGAAGTGCAGCTCAGGACTGGAGTCCACTAGTGTGTCCCTCCATGGTTCAAGTAGGTGTGTTAAAAGAAAGCCTACCTTAAGGTATGACCTACAGGGACTCATGGACAGTAGCTAAAGGGTTGGCTGACTGGTCAGGGTCTTGAAAATAGCGAAGTTGAAAAATTATGATAAGGATGTCTGAGAAAGAAGTGTATAAATGGATTTTTGAGAATGGGTAGAGCATATGAAGATACTCATGTTCCACAAAATGCCCATCAGAGGACATCCACTGCAGAGATAAATAAGATGTTATTTTCCCTGGATACCAGTCTCTTTTCCATAGCCACCTACTTCTATTCAATTGAGTTGAAATACAAAATACCTAAGGTGGCAGGAATAAAAGTTATGTATGGGTTCAAACTGGTCGTCATCTTCAACTGCCATTCAGAGTGCCCTCCAACAACTTAGACCAACACTGAACTCATAGTAGGACATTATTTGCCAGGGAGGTCCATACCTGGTAGCATGGTAGTTCTTAACCACTCTTTATATAAGGAGGACATAGCTTTGTCCTTACAGAGAAAGATTCATATTTCAGAAATGCTCAACTCCCCATTCATGTATCTGAGGAATTTTTTCTTCATCTTCAAGGTATATCATCTCTGGCCAGTGGACACATTTTTCATCAGAATAAATATGGAAACAGGCATACACCCATGATCTCAGTATATGTGTTATCTCTGGGAAGCACTTGGTTTAATAAAATGGCAGGATGGCTGGTTGAGAGTTATGTTTCTATCTAGGGAACACCTTGTAAAATTGAGCTACTGTATGATAAGATGTGGTATATACCACAAACCACCATCTCTCCTAGCTAGTTTCTCATACATTAGTTTCCTATGTTAGCCAGAACACATGGCTTCTGTAATAAAACAGTGAGGATGAGAATAGGTGGACCATGTTAGATATCTTTTGATTGCATTCCAGAGGGTTCCATCATTCTCTGCCTCAGAAGGCTATTGATTCCAGTGTGATTTGGCCATTGGGATTCTCATATAATTGCTTCAGAATGTGCAAGTCCCTTGACTGAGAGTGGGCTCTTTTATACAGTTCTATGTGGGTCTGGTAACCCTTTTCTCTTCTTGTTACTGCACAGTCCCTTGTGGCTCTCCTACACTGACTCGCAGCTTTGTAAATAGTATTTTGATTTTTATTGGCATATTCTAATGTGAAGTGTTATCTGCTTCGTGTTGGGACCCTGACTGATACAGCTGCTTAACATCACAATACAGTGACAGGTAAAATGAACCAAAATTCTGTGTGCATTTTAGACCTATTCATCTGTAAATTGACATTACAATGCTCGCTAACCTTCCAAATCATCAAAATGATTAAATTATATATGGTAAAAGTTTAAGATGTAAAACATTTTATGATATCTCACATTTAATATAGATGTTATTTTAGTACTATCATAAACTGTAGAAATATTTTATAACAATTTAAGGAATGAAGAAACAGAGCCAGAAATATTAAAAGTCTTGGCCAAAATGTTAAAGTAGTACCAGAAATATGATTAGTACTTTCTTGGAATATCCTCTATTTTTTTCAACTTGTGTGATATTAGAAGACTGGTGTATTCATTTATCCTCATGAGCAAGGTTTTTCCATTAATCATTGGCTCAGTATGTCCTGTCTGTATGGATATAATACAATTTGTATAGTCAGAATTAGAGATGACTTTATAGAATCTTCCACAAAATTGGTAAATATTAGGTTGTAATTTTGTATATATTGGTTTGTTTTTAAATTCTACACATAATTTCTCGAGATCTGGACTTCATTATTTTTACATGCTCAATGCATTGTACAGTGTTTGTCACTTTAGTGTCCTCTCAGTATAGCATTTTAAAATTAAATAGATGTCCAACACTCGTTACTGGGTGGGAAGTTAAAGAATTCTTTTCTGAGTGGTTTTCTTTCCCTGAATATCTTGGAATGGTCTATTATATTTTAGTTGTTTTTCTGAATACGAAGCCTGTGCTTTTATAAAATACCTTTTTTTTTTTTAATCTTCAAAGTTTAGTTCATGTAGCTGCAGTCAGCATTGTTTTATAACCAGGAGCATTTTTTCTTATTTAAATTTCTCTTGCGTTCCAGGAACCTTCTCTGACTTCACCATCAGCTCTATAATTATAGAATCAGAAAGCTCATCTTTGAAATTTAGAATTTGCTCTCAGGTGATCTGTTGGGGCATTCTCAGGTGTTATGTGTGAAGAAATTTGCTGATGGAATTCCTTCTAACTTCATAGACTGAGAACCTGGCCAGTTGTCTAGTCAGTATTCTCTGACAAGGATGCTAGTGAGTAAAAGCTGTGAGGGATCCACCTGAGGAAATATGTTCTGGAGACTGACTCAAGCCAAAGTTATTGGCAACCTGTTCCTGCTGGTTGGTGGTGAGACCCAAACCCAAAGGAGCTTTAAAACTGTCCTTGTTGCAATAGTGATGTGATTTCTAATATAGTTCAGATTACTTAATTTCTAAACTTACAGCAAGATTTTCCTTCTGTTTTCAAATGAAAGGGAATAAAATTAACCCTTTAGACCCTATGAATTGGGCCTATCAGAAGCAATTCCACTTGTGACATAATGTGTTGAATTGACAGAAAAGTGCATATGATCATATTAAAATTATAACAACCCAAGGGTTTGAAGGAACACACAGGTTTTGTTATTTCCCCCACAGTCTTTGTACTTCCTCTTCAAATAAATAAGCTTGCTGTGTCTCCTCAAGGAGAATATTGTTATATTCTATAGAGTTCTGAGTGAAGGAATTGCTATTCTTCTCAGTATTCACTTTCAGCTGTTAAATTGAATCTTCAATGAAAGGGAAATGACAATTGCTAAGAAATGGCATAATCCTTTGACTCCTTTATTTTCTTAGCCTGGTGCTATTTTAAAATTAGGCAACTGAAAATGATGGTAGAAATTGGAGGGAATAGAGAGAGGAAAAGACAAACATTTCTAGTCCTATTGGATTTTTAAAAATACATTTTTATTGATTTCAGAGAGGAAGCGAGAGAGAGAGAGAGAGAGAGAGAGAAACAACAATGATGACAGAGAATCATTGATTAGCTGCCTCCTACAAGCCCACTACTGGGGATCAAGCCTGCAGCCTGGCATGTGCCCTTAACGGGACTTGAACCCATGACCTTTCAGTCTGGAGGACAATGCTCTACCAAACCACTGAGCCAAACAAGCTAGAGCCAGTCCTATTGGATTTTTTTTTAATTTTATTTTATGGTTTAAAGTATTATAAATAATAGTACATATGTCTCCTTTTCCCCCCAGTGACCTTCTCCAGGCCTCCCCTCAGGCACATGCCCTCTCCCCCCACTGCCCCACAGTGTCTTGCATCCATTGGTTATGCTTATATGCATGCATATAAGTCCTTCGATTGATCCCACTGCCCCAACCCTCCCCAGCCTTCCTGCTGCAGTCTTGACAGTCAGTCCTATTGGATTTTAAACACCATCAGCTGGGCAGGTATTAATGCCTGGAGAAAGTGAAATAACTCAATATCTGCAAAGTGGGTGGAAGGGTATGAAGAATCAACAAGAGGGAGAAGTTGTTTCTGCTTTTTTAAATGTTTGGTCACAAAAATTGTCAGGTTGCGATTTATAGCTACTGGACTTTTGGACACTATGCTCATAGCATTATGAGGGTTTGAAAGGAATATTGCTACTCTTGATACATACAACTCAATAATCAGAACAAATTGCCTTTTTATTTATGTCTACTGGTGTTTGCTTGGTTTGTCATAGTAATTGCTAGTAGCTAAGGGAATCGTAAGTTAGAAATACATGTGCCTTTGTGTTGGAAATAAAGGGACTGGTAAAGAATGGAGCGGAATTGTGGCCAGTCTCTGTGGAAACTTTTTTCTCTCTTCTACTTTACAGAGATGTCTTTGTATCATATTTGCTTCTCATGTTCACAGCTGTGCACAGTAGAAATTTGGAAACAAGAGTCTATCTATGTCTTCTCTGGGGATTTGGGCTTTCCTTGGAATACTAATGGTGTCGGGGAACAGGTAGTATTGACACAGATTCTTGGACTGGTTGCTATTAAGAGACAAACAATTATGTAGGTACTAAAAGCCTGGTGCATGAATTCGTGCATGGGTGGGGTCCTTCTGGATGGCCTGCAGGTATTAGGCCAAAACCTGAAGTCCAAAGCTGCCTGCAGCTCCTTTCTGCCACTCCTGCTCATCCTGGCCCCACTGTGCCTGGTGTGGGCTCATGCCCAATTGATCCAGATCAGGAGAGGCTGGTGCTGTCATAGCAGTGCTCACCAGCCATGAGCCCTGAATCTGGTGCCCTCCCAAGGGGAGTGGCCTGTTGTATCGGGCTGAAACCAGGTCTCCAACATTCCTCAAGGGGTCCTGGATTGCGAGAGGGTGCTGGCCAGGCTGAGGGTCCCCACCAGTGCATGATTGAGCTGGGGAGGGGCCATGGGAGGGTCCAGGGTGTGTCTAGTCCATCTCACTCAGCTCAGTACCAATTGGCCAGACTGCAGCTGCAAGCTAACCTACCAGTCAGAATATCTGCTTCCTGGTGGTCAGTGTGTGTCATAGTGACTGGTCAGCCAGTTGATTGTCTGCGCCCTGGTGGTCAGTGCACATCATAGTGAGTGGTTGAGCATCCTTAGCATATCATTAGCATATTATGTTTTGATTGGATGTTCGGTTGTTCTGCTGTTTGGTCTATTTGAATATTACCCTTTTATTATATAGTATGACAACCTAAATAGTTAAAATATCCTCTTAGAAAATGTTCTTTCCCAAAGGAGAGGATGGTGCATTTAATGAGTTACTTCCCCTGCACATATAGCAAGGGTGGTCAAATAATCCTAGTGGGCAGAGAGCATTCAGTCCTTTGTGGTTTGCAGAAAATGGCTGTGATGTCATTGCCCTGCAAACAAGAATGTTATTGAATTGCAATGAGTCAAGAATCAATGCATTACTCAACTCAACCAAGTAACACCTGTGATTTCGAGCAAAGTACATCCCAGGCACAATTTATTTCTTTGCTGTAAATTAGTCACTACGTGGGATAGTGTTAATTCTTCTGGGGCCCCAGAGTAAGGGGGCAGTGCTAAAGGAGTATCAGCAGAGCTTCACAGAATGCCTTTTGCACAGGGAGAATTTGGTTATTCCTTCCTTCATAAAACATAATCTGGGCTCCTCTGTTGTCTTCAACCTATTAATTTTTTTATAATTTACTTTTTTTTTTACTTATTCTTGTATTGATCCAACATCTAATGAAAGCCTACCTTGTCAGGCCATTGTGCACTAGTTCCAGTATATATAAAGATGAACATGATATAGATAGAACTCACCATTTAGTCTTCAAGAACCTCAATCACACACCTGCTTCTTCAGTATCAAGAGTGCTTAACCTCAACTACCTAAATGACTAATTTCTGAGGAGTTTTGCAAAATTGTGCGTGTGTGTGTGTGTGTGTGTGTGTGTGTGTGTGTGTGTGTTCATGCACATGCAGAGAAGACCCACAACTTTTAGCATATTTGCAAATGGGCCTAGGGCATATGTTTTTTTAAAATATGTTTTTATTGATTTTAGAGAGAAAGGAAAAGGAATAGAGAGATAGAAACATCAGTGTGAGAGAAGCAATGATTGGCTACCTTCTGCTCCCAATGCAGATCTAGCCTGCAACTCAGGCATATATTCTGACTTGAAATTGAATAGATGACCTCTTGGTTCTTGGGTCAAAACTCACCCACTGAGCCACACTGCTAGGTGGGAATAAGATTTTTATAAATAAAATTATTGCTCCTGGTAATTTGAGTAGATATTAGAATGTGTTTGATTAAGTTGGCAGATTTTAGACATCAGGTTACATATGCAAGCAAAAGTTGACAAACTTCAGGACCAAGGGAACAAACCAAATAGTTGCACAAGAGTCACTACCTTCTGCAAAGCAGAGAAAATCTTGTTTACACATTTCACTGGGCATCTAGGACTTCGTTTAAGAAGTGATTACTCAACACATCACACATAAATACTGCAAAACAAAAGAATTTGATTCACTATCAGCCACTGATATATCTTTTACAAATCTAGCTATTTTTGTTCATTGCATAACTTTACTTTGTCTGTTTAGAAACTAGAATGTTCTCTGGAGTATGGAAGACCATTTTGCCATTTTAGCAGTATTTATTGTTGTGATCTAACTACTTAAAACTTTAAAACTTTTCAGTGTAAGTGAACAATGTAATTTGGAAGGACAATTAGTCAATTTTTGAATTCAGTACTTCAGTAGTATAAAGAAAAACCATAGTAAAAGAGCTCACAATTTATAAAATGCCTTACATTTTATTAATATTATCTTATTTAAGTTTCATGATAATCCTATTAGATAAGTACTACTATACTTATATTGTAGATCTCAAAATTAATGCTTAATTACAATCTACCTTTTTAAAATTATTAGCTATGTTTGAATATCAGATAAGCAAAACAGAATGTCCTCTTATTAGTGAAATTTAAATGTAACTTTTGCTGAATTTTTACCTGCCATATTAAATATTGATAGCTCTATGCAACAAATATGAGTTTTCAATAGCTGAATGAACACAATCTCTGTGAAATACCTCTGTAGTCAATGTTCCTTATTGAAAACATGTACCTTTTCATACATTTGTTCTGTGAGATCAGAATGTTTCTAGGTTCAGCAGTTATCTAGTGCAGGTCATAGAGTACATGGAAATGCTAATAGCATTTTATAGGAAATAAACTGTTTACAACTGGCTACCATTTGCCATAGATGTTTTATATACATGAACACGAACTTTAAGAACAAGCTTTTGGGGCAGAAAATATTTCAGATGACGAAATTGTTCAGAAAGTTGTATAACTTTTCTCATGTTAGTCAGTCCATGACATGTCCACTCTGTATTCCAATGTAAGTATTTTTTATTTGAAAACTCATCCTATTACCCAAGATATTTTACTAGGAGCAAATTTGAAGGAAATACTGAAAATGGTAGTTGACAGCTATGACTCTCAAATTAGTTATGTGCCCGCTGGGTCACATGTTCTCTCAGAGACCAATAATGGAAAGGCCCTGTCAGTGGAAACTGATAGAAACTGACAAAATAAACTCCTGTTGCTGATTTGTTTTCCCATTTGTTCTCAGAGAGTCGATTTAATGGCTGCACAAGCAATATCCAAATGCGAAGAAGGGTTTAGGGTCACCTAAAATGAATAGCGCTATTAGCTTTGACCAGAGAGAAGCAGACTAAAGTTGGCAGGCATCTCTGCTGTATTTTCCTGTCAAAGGCACCAACCCAAAGTCATTGAAGCCTCAGAGAATTTCACCACCACCTTCTGAGAGGATTGCTGTTTGCAGAAGGTTGTGACATGGCAGCATTTCCAGAATGACCTTGAGTAATTTTCCAAGGTTAGGCAGAGTCCGTACTTTCACATTTGAATCTCTGAGTATGTCCTTTAGGTGATTTAATGTGTGCGTGTCTAGTATTAACAAATGTAGATATCTATCCTATAACAAGAGCCAACATTCACTAAATTCTGAATGTCTCTGGATGTTACATTAACAATCACTAATCTTAATTTTACATCTGTAAGACATTATATAAATGGACATACCAAGTCTCATGAAAAGTAAACATCTCTTAGACCTAGGACAGAATTGTAGTTACTGTGCTGCCTCACATACTTAAGTGCATTGTGTGATACAGACACATGTAAACACACCTATGGTAATGCCAGGGGCAGAACATCTGAATTTATGTTCCAGCCTTTCATTAGAATTACTTGTAGAATAAGTAGCAATACTGTATAATAAAAGTAATTTTTATTTATTCAATTAATTTTGATTTAGCTAGTTTGTCCATATCCATAGTACAATGACCAAAAATGTCATTGTTAAATTAATGATTCATTTGACACAGAAAAGTTGAGAAAGAGAAATTATTTTAATAAAAATATAACCTCTCCACAAACAAGTCATTTTTTTTAAAGGGCAAGAAGAATGAGGAACATTTTTGCCCTATCATCTCTGTGGCCACCACTGAAATTTAAAGGTGCTTATTTGACTGTTATAATGAGCTAATGTTGTCCTGCAGATGCTGTGACAGACCTGCAATTACATCTTCCCTTTGATTTCTTTAGAAAGAGAAATTTAGATAAGTTTGTGTGTGAAATCAAGTAAAGAGTGAAACTTTGTCCTAGAGATCTAAGCTGAGAGAGGAAGCATTTAATATTGAGTGTTGGAAAGGTTTTTAATTTTCACTTAATACGTGGGGCAAGACTGAGGGAAAGAAATCTTGAGCAAGGTAGTAGAGGAGAAGGTACCATTTAGTCTATAGCAAAAGAGGGGAGGATTTTGTCAATTAATTCATTAATATTACCAGAGGGACAAACAGCGTGATTATATGAGCATATATGATTTATTTTCTTTACTCATTTGGTAAGTGGTGGAGAGTGCAAATCATGGCTTCCCTAGGGTCATATGGACAGCAGCCAGAGTGACAATCCCAAGAGCATAAAGGGGTGATATAAAAAGTAGTGTAATAATTCAAAGGGAAGCCAGGAATAAATTGAGTTGCTAAGTAGGCCTTGTCCATGTCACTTTTCTGACTCCCATGTTTTTTTTTTTCCTAATAGAGAAGACCAGTACCCAACCCAAGAGTGATATAGTGATTAGCTAGTGGACCTATTGGTGAACCAACCTTTAGTGGGTGACTAGTGTCTATAAAATAATTCACTTGACTATTATTTCTTGTTGTGAATTTTAAAACAAAACAACCCACCAACAAAAGCATTTTGCCCAGTGGCCCTTAGTCTGTTCATGTATCTCTGTTTTTTCAAATTAATCATTGTTTGATTTCTATAGATTAGCACTGGACATATAAAAAAATGAGGAAAATATAGACTTGGTTTTGGGAATCAATTGTAATTATTACTATCACATACAGACACAGTATCCCATATAATAAAAGAGAAATACGCAAATTGGCCATACCTCCATTATACCCACAAGCCACGCCCACCAACCAATCAGGAGCAAGTATGCAAATTAACCCAACGAATATGGTGGTGGCCACAGAGCTGAAGAAAGCAGGAAGCTTGGGTTGCCCGCAGTGATGGAGGAAACCAAGTTTCTCACTTGCCCTGGCCTGCCCTGGCTTCTGCTCAAGGCTACAAAGTTTCAATTATAGAAGATAAATAATCCCAACAAAAATGGCAGCAGCCATGGAGCTGGAGAGAGCAAGAGGCTTGGGTTGCCCTGGCAATGGAAGAAGCCAAGCTTCCTGCCTGCCCAGGTATCTGCTTAAGGCTATAAAGTTTCAATTATAGAAGATAAATCCCAGATATCAGGGCCTTCACTTGGGTCACTGGGGGGCAAGGCTGGCCTGCAAACCAGCATAGGCCCCTCACTCAGGCCACCTGATGCCCCAAGTGAACTCCCACCCTGATCCAGGACACCCTTCAGTGTAAACTAGCCAGCCCCCATCCATGCACCAGGCCTCTATCCTATCGAATAAAAGAGTAATATGCAGATTGACCATCACTCCAACACACAAGATAGCTGCCCCGATATGGTCAAAGATGGCTGCTCCCATGTGGACACAAGATGGCCACCACAAGATGGCAACAGGGGAGGGCAGTTATGGATGATCAGGCCAGCAGGGGTGGGCAGTTGGGAGGGACCAGGCCTGCAAGGGAGGGCACTTGGGGGCGGGAATCAAGCCTGCAGGGGAGGGCAATTAGGGGTGACCAGGCTTGCAGAGGAGGGAGGTTGGGGGTGACTGGACCTGCAGGGAAGGACAGTTTGGGGGGACCCAGACCTGCAGGGGAGGGCAATTAGGGGCAACCAGGCTGGCAGGGGAGCAGTTAAGCATCAATCAGGCTGTCAGGGAAGTGGTTAGGGGGTGATGAGGCTGGCAGGCAGAAGTGGTGAGGGGCAATCAGGAAGGCAGACAAGTGAGAAGGAGCCAGCAGTACTGGGTTGTGAGAGGGATGTCTGACTGCCCATTTAGGCCTGATCCTACCAGGCAGTTGGACATCCCTCAAGGGGTCCCAGATTGGAGAGGGTACAGGCTGGGCTGAGGGACAAATACCCCGGTGCACAAATTTTGTGCACTGGGCCTCTAGTCTATAATATTTTACTCAATCTTCAGAACATTCTTGAGACAGGTATTATCATATAATGGCACCTGGTGGTTAAGTATGGGCTATGGAGTCCACTGTGTAGTGTCCTCTGGGTGTGATGTCACTTTTCTAGACTTCAGTTTCCTCAACTGTAAAACAGGGTAATAGTAGCTAACTTCTAGAGATAGCCCGTAAAATGTTTAGTACAATACCTGGCACACTGGAAACTGTGGATTGTCAACTTTTATTAGAAGTTCAGAAAGGTTGGAGAAAGAAACCAAGATGTCAGTATAGGTAAACACCTAAACTGCTGCCTCGCACAACAATTTCAAAACTACAACTAAAAGACAAAATGACATCATCCAGAACCACAGGAAGGCTTGCTGAGTGGAAATTCTACAACTAGAGGAAAGAGAAAAGCACACTGAGACTCAGAGGAGTTGCAGAGGTACAGAGGCACATGTGAAGAGGACTGGCAACTGAGTATGCAGCTGGCGTTCTCAATTGGGAGGGAGACAAAAGCTCCTGACTGCTCTGAACTCCAGTTCCGGGCAAGACTCTGGGGAGAAACTGGACTTTCAGGAAAGAGAAAAGCACATTGAGACTCAGAGGAACTGCAGAAGGAAGAGGTATAGAGATGTGCGCACAGAAAGGGCTGGTAACTGAGTAGGTGGTTGGCTTTCTCAACCAGGAAGGAGACAAAAGCTCCCAACTGCTCTGAAATCCAGTTCCAGGCAAGACTCTGGGTACCCAGTCTCATTCGGGAAGAAACTGGTCTGTCTGGCAGTGGGCGGAACTCAACGGCGGCTTTCTCTCAGAGCTAGCTTGCAATGATTACTGCAGGACACTGAGACCCATGGGGTCTCTTAGGGCAGGGCTGACAGGAAACCATTGCTGTCTGCTCAGCCCTGAGACCCCACCCCATCTAAGCTGAGCATAGAGTCTTTTGCAAGTCTTGTCTCATAAGGGTATCTCCAGCACAGAAGTTCTCCCAGTGTAGACACAGCTGATCCTCACAACCAAGTGGCCTGGAGGTCAATTCCTCCCAGTGATACCAACAACAATCAAGGCTTAATTACAATAAGACTGTGAAAACAGCCCACAAAGTGGTGCACCAAGAGTGTCCACCTCAGGTAACTGGAGAGGTTGAACCACTGGACCCCCTAAAACACCTAGCATACAAAGCCACTCTATCAACTCAAGGAAGCAGCCAAAATACAGAGACAAAGAAACATATCACAAATGAAAGAAATGGAGGAAAGCAAGTGATTGGATATAGAGTTCAAAACCACAGTTATAAGGTTTTTCAAGAATTTTCTAGAAAAGGCTGATAAATTTAGTGAGACCCTCGAATATATGAAAAAGGACCAGCTAGAAATTAAGCACACACTGACTGAAATAAAAAATAATATACAGCAATCCAACAGCAGACTAGAGGATCGCAAGAATCAAGTCAAAGATTTGAAATACAAAGAGGCAAAAAACATCCAACTGGAAAAGCAAAAGCAAAAAGAACACAAAAATATGAAGATAATGTAAGGAGCCTCTGGGACAACTTCAAGCATACCAAGATCCAAAGTATGGGGGTTCTAGAAGAAGAGAGAGAGCAAGAGACTGAAAACCTATTTGAAGAAATAATGACGAAAAACTTCCCCCACCTGGTGAAAGAAATAGACTTACAAATCCAGGGATCGCAGAGAACCCCAAACAAAAGGGATCCAAAGAGGACCACACCAAGACACATCATAATTAAAATGCCAAGAGCAAAAGACAAAGAGAGAATATTAAAAGCAGCAAGAGAAAAAAAGTTAGTTACCTACAGGGGGCACCCAAACGATTGTCAACTGATTTCTCAACAGAAATGATGCAGGCCAGATGGGAGTGGCAAGAAATATTCAAAGTGATGAACAGCAAGAATCTACAACCAAGATTACTCTACCCAGCAAAGCTATAATTCAGAATTGAAGGTCAGATAAAAAGCTTCATAGATAAGAAAAAGCTAAAGGAGTTCATCATCGCCAAACCAGTATTATATGAAATGCTGGAAGGTGTTCTTTAAGAAGAGGAGGAAGAAGAAAAAGCTAAAGATAAAAATTATGAACAACAAATAGATACCTATCAACAAGTGAATAAAAAATCTGATGAACAGAATAAACAGGTGAATATAATAGAATCAGGAACATAGAAAGGGAGCGGATTGACAATTCTTGGTGGGAAAGTGGTGTGGGTGGGGGGTAAGGGCAGAGAGTGGGGAGCTCCGGGGAAGAGGGGAAGAGGAACAATTGTAATAATCTGAACAATAAAGATTTATTTTTAAAAAATAAGTTCAGAAAGGTTAAGCAATTTAGTAAAGGTCGCAAAGTTAGTGTGTGGCTGAGGAGAAATTCACATCCAATTCACTCCTTTTTCTGCCACACTAAAAATCACATTCATTTCTTTGTCTTAAAGAAAAAAAGACCGTTTCTTCTAAAAATCAAATCCTACATGTATAGTCATGTTGGAGAAAGAAATGTTCCAAAAATGTAGAGCTCTATTAAATATCTGATGCCATACATGGCCCAAATATGAATCAGGAAAAACAGGAGGGAAGGAAAGAGGGAGGGAGGGAAGAAGAGAGGGAGGGAGGAAAGAAGCCCCAGCTTTATAGTTCAAATCTGACAAATAAATCCTATTCAAGAACACAAGGACTCATTAGAAATGGCTTAAAAAGAGCAACCCAGAGCAAAGTTCTCTTAACTAGGCAGAATCCTTAGTTAGGAGTATTAGTCTTAGTTTCAAGTGACAGAAATCCACTTCTAACTTCCTTGTGCAAAACAAGGGAGTTTGCTAGAAGATTCTTGGGGGTAAATAATGTGCTCATGTGTAGAGTGGAAAGGCAACAGTGAAGCTTCTGTGCTCCAGAAACAACAGGAACCAGATAATCAAAAGACACCAGAACTTCATTGTACATCTCATTGTCAATCTGTATTTAGGTTTTGTTATTATTTTAAAATACAGACTTGCAGAGAACATGACAGTTGACAGTTTCCAGTTTTCATGCCTTGCAGCATTCATCCCCAAAGTCTAAATTACTCCCTCATTTACCATTTCAAATTCCCGGGAAAAGCTCTGGTTGACCCCTGAGGTCCACAGGGCAAGGTCTGTGGAAATATTGCCAGACCCTTAATTAGGGGAGGAGTGACTCTATAAAGGGAGGGTTTATGGAGATCACTGTCCAGCTACATCAGGAAGATTGAAAACAGAGGGCCATTTGTTTCCAAACAGGTTTGCTGGAGTGTAAACTTATGATTCATGAGGCTTAAATATGGGCATACATGTTTAAAATATGTGTGTAGGAAACTCTTTTCTAGGAAAACTTAAAAAGGCCATACTATTCAGACTATCCCAGCTCATTTCATTTTGCCATCGCTTATTGTTCTAAATGAATAGTGTAATTGTACAGGGTATTTAGGAAGGGGGGCTTTAACTTTTAAGATTAATGATAAAAAGCATAGTTAGGTTTAAAAATAAAACAAAAAACAAAACCATGCTAATGAGATTTTAAATCCCAAATCAGATTGATTCAGTAACATAGCTCTTAAAGTTTTCCTATTTATTTGAAAGCACATGCAAATAATCTTGGTCTTTCTCTTG
Source organism: Antrozous pallidus (assembly GCA_027563665.1). Taxonomy (NCBI): domain Eukaryota; kingdom Metazoa; phylum Chordata; class Mammalia; order Chiroptera; family Vespertilionidae; genus Antrozous; species Antrozous pallidus. The sequence goes on from CM050512.1 coordinate 67,988,990, forward strand.
TCTTTCTCTGATTTTGTTTAATTCCCGTCAGTAGTACCATTATGGAGGTACAAACTGCTGTCTTCCAGAGCCTCAATTTAACCCAACTCTGTTATGTTTTTTAAAATAAGCTTTCTCCTAGTGAAAAAAATTCTCAGCAATCTCTGACACTTGCCCAGTCCTTCCTTGTCTTTTATGACCTTGACACTTTTGAAAAATATATGCTAATAATTTTGTAGAATGTCCCTCTATCTGGCTTGTCTGATGTCCTCCCCCCACGATTAGATTGAAGGTATGCATTATGTTTTTGGCATGCACTTTTCAGTTACCTTTTAAATGTTTTATTTTCTTCTAGTTTCCTTCCAGTTTCTCTATACTAAGTTCTTTTAGAAGAAAGAGTTATCCACATCCACACTCCGGCGTGCATGCGCGCGCGCGCACACACACACACACACACACACACACACATTAGGGAAACCCTATTGCCTAATTCCAAGTCCATCCTCAAAGCCATGTGCAGTCTCGTAACCACATTTCCATACTACTCTGGACTCATACTAAACTGGTGAACATGAAGTTAGACTTTTTATTTTTCTTTATTGTTAAAAGTATTACAGATGTCTGCTTTGTTTTATTTTTTTCTCCATTGAACCCCTCTCTCCTACACCTACCCTCCCAAGCCTTTGCCATATTATTGTCTATGTCCATGGGCTGTGCATATATGCATATAAGTTCCCCAGTTAATCTCCCCCACACACCTTCCATCTAAAATTCATGTTTGTTCACAGTTCTGTGTCTCTGAATTTATTTTGTTCATCAGTTTGTTTGTTTGTTTTTCATTAGATTCCACATATGAGTGAGATCATGTGATACTTATCTTTCTCTAACTGGTTTATTTCGCTTAGCATAATACTCTCCAGATCCATTCATGCTGTTGCAAATGGTAAGAGGTTCTTCTTTTTTTACCATTGTAGTATTCCATTGTGTAAATGGACCACAATTTTTTTATCCACTCATCTGCTGGGGGCATCAAATCTTAGCTATTGTAAATAATGCTGCTCTGAACATTGGGAGTGTGCATATTCTTTCTGACTGGTATTTCTGGTTTCTTAGGATATAATCCTAGAAGTAGAAACACTGGGTCAAGTGGAAGTTCCATTTTTAATTTTTTGAGGAAACTGTACTGTTTTCCACAGTGGCTGCACAGTCTGCATTCCCACCAGCAGTGTACTAGAGTTCCCTTTTGTCCATATCCTCGCCAACACTTGTTTGTTGACTTGTTGATAATAGCCATTGACAGGTGTGAGGTGATTCCTCATTGTCGTTTTAATTTATATCTCTCAGATGATTAGTGACTTTGAGCATTTTTTTCATGTCTCTTGGCCTTCTGTATGTCCATTTTAGAGAAGTGTCTATTTAGGTCCTTTGTCCCTTTTTAAATTCGATTGTTTATCTTCCTTTGTTAAGTTGTATGAGTTTCTTATATATTTTAGATACTAACCTTTTATCATATGTATCATTGGCAAATATAGTCTCTCATTCAGTGGGCTCTCTTTTTACTTTGTTGATGGTTTCTTTTGCTGTACAGAAGCTTTTTATTTTGATGTAGTCCCATTTATTTATTTTCTCCTTAGTTTCCTCTGCCCTAGGAGATGTATCTGTAAACCTATTGCTACAAGAGATGTCTAAGATTTTGCTGCTTGTGGTTTCTTCTAAGATTTTTATGATTTCATAACATGGAATGTTGGTTCTGAGTCCCCTCTTCCTCCTAACTACCCTATATTATACATATTATTATTATTCTCATTTTACAGACATGGAAATCAGAGCTCAGAGAGATCTAATAAACTTGTCCATATTTAATAAGAAGACTTTATGTTTAAAATCAGATTGTTTTCCTCCCAAAAGTTATATATATATATCATAGAAGCCAAATATTATATGTATATATATATATATATACACACACACACACATATATATATATCATAGAAGCCAGATATATATATATATATATATATATATATATATATATATATATCTTCTTTAGTAAAAAGTTTAGTTCTTATTCATCTTGAATTTTCTCACAGAATTTGGCACAGTGTCTTATACATAGTATGGCTCCAATATATATTAGCTGAATGGCTGATTGAATAAATATCAAATACCATATGTAATTGTGATTTTGAAGGTTAGAGAGAGAATCAGAAGTTGCTTATATCAGTTTTATTCTCTGGTGAGCGTTTATTATAATATGCATTAGAAAACAATCGTGTTTATTACTAGGGTGCATTCCAAAGATGAGTCCATATTTGGTTCCTTCTCTCAGCAGTTTTGGAATTTAAATTATTTATGAAAGGCTTTGCGTTTTCTTAATGTATCTTTGCACTGAGTCATACTCACACCCAACACAGTCTTAGGGGTGTGACTAGCTACCTGGTAACTAACACAACTGCCAGGTTCAACAAAGCTGTCAGGTTAGGAAGCATGAGAGGGAAGGGAGAGCAGAATTGAGCTTTCTCAGAGCTCTAATGCAAAGATCCCTAATCCTTTCTGCTCAGTCAGGGAGCCAGGGAGCTGCTAAATCAGGAGGGCTTGAATGAAGGGGATTTTGATACCCCTACAGGGAGATAACCCTCTGTCCTTTCCCTTGTATGCTGGCTAGTGTTGAAATGTAGATTCTGAGTTACTGGCCTTAGTCCTGGAGGGACTGTGAGCACAGAATGTCTGTGCAACTCCTCAGCTGCTAGAGGGAACTAATGTTTCCCCCAGCAATTTTGATTTGTGTTTTAATTTACCTTCAGAGAGCACATATTATATTTTCAGAGCTGGTTAATTCTCAAAACCTCTGGGCATTATTGCATAAGTGGCATTTAAATGCTCTGCCTCTGCTTTAAAAGTGCAATACATTCTCATTTTCAAACTTCTTTAGGTATCAAAGATCTAGTGAGGGTATTATAAACACTGCTCTCACCATTCGTCCTTTGAAGACTAATCTAACCCCCAAATCAACAGTTTGTTTATCTTGGGTGAAAGAAAGGAATATAAAATTCATTTTACATCTATTCAGTAAATTGCTTATTTGTTTTATTTTTTCCCCCAAAGAGAAACTCATTTATGCATCTTTTGTCAGTAACATTTTTAATCTACCAAAATCAAATTTTTGTAAGTTAAACTCCTTTTCAGTGGTATAAAAGGTCATAAGTCCCTACTTATGTGAGATTTGGTTTTATGCTTGAGGGATAATAATACTTTTCTTCTTTACTTCATCATCTTGAATTTTAGAAGCCTGAAATATTTTATTGATAAAACTAGAGGCCCAATGCACGAAGACTGATGCAAGAATGGGCCTTCTTTCCCCTGGCTGCCGGCACCACCTTCGCTCAGGCTTTGAGCCGTCTTTCTACTTTCCCACACTGCCCAGAGGCCCAGAGTGGCTGGGGCTATCCAGAACACCTGCGTCATCATCATGGTGACAATGCAAGCATCCTGCCCCACCCCCAGCTTCTCGATGCCTGAGTATTCAAATTAACTCACCATATTTGTTGGGTTAATTTGTATATTCACTCCTGATTGGCTGTGGGCGTTGTGAATGTATGGTCAATTTGCATCTTACTTTTTTATTACTGTAGATGGGCAAGGTATATTCATATTCAGTCTAAACACCATCAAATCATTTTCTTAGAAAGGTGCACTCCAATTGACTCATTTGTTAGGGTATCTTATGAGAATTAAAAAACAGACATGAATATGCTTCAAATTATGTCCCATGGCAATTTTGCCTTAAACTAGGTCAAATACCATTTAATAATCCTTTACTCATTCTTTCTCATTAATATCTGTTCACATCAGCCTCTTTGTCCCATGGTTGCTTTGGTGACCCATGTTGTTATCCCATCTTCATTATACTGTGTCATAGCTTCCCAACTGGTCTGCTTCTACGCTTGCTTGTTCTCAAATTCTTTCCCATACCCCAGGCTCTAGTCACTCTAACAAATGCAAATCTTATTCATGTCACACCATTGATTAAAACTCTCCAAGAGGTTCCATTGTTTTAAGGATAAAGACCAAAATTCTTTTATTTTTCTTCAGCTTTATTGAGGTCTGGATGACAAACATTATATATATTTAAGGTGTACAATGTGAGGTTTTGATATATGTACTCATTGTGACATGATTCCTCCAATCCAGCTAATAAACTTATCCATCATCTATTTATCTTTTTTGTGTCTAGTGGGAACATATAAGATTCACCCTCTTATTAAATTCCAAGTATACATTTTAACTATGGTCTTCACACTGCACATTAGATGTCCAGAACTTATTTATCTAATTACTGAATGTTTGTACCCTATGATCATCATCCTTCATTCCTAATCCTAGATATCCATTGTTCTATGCTATTTCTATGAGTTTGGCTTTTTCATGGAGTGTTTTTCTTTCTCTATTTGGCTTATTTCACTTATCATAATGCCCTCTAGGTTTATCCATGTTGTTGGAAATGGCAGAATTTTCTTCTTTTTATGGCTGAATGATATTCTATTGTATATGTATATCACATTTTCTTTATGCATTTATCTGTCAATGAACACAGGTGGTTTCCATATCTTGGCTATTGTGAATAATACTGCATGATTATCGGAAAGCAGATATCTCTCTGATATCCTGCTTTCATTTTTTGTTGTTATATACCCAGAATTGGTATTGTTGGATTATATGGTAGTTCTATTTTTAAATTTTTGAGGACCCTCCATACTCTTTTTCATAGTGGCCTTACTAACTTATAATACTACCAACAGTGTTCTAATTTCTTCACATCCTTACAAGTACTTGTTAATTTCTGAATTTTTGAAAATAGCTATCCTAACAGGTAAAAGGAGATAGCTCATTGTGCTTTTAATTTTCAGTTCCCTGATGTTTATTGAAGTTGAGCACATTTTCACGTACTTGCTGGCTTATGTGTATGTTTTCATTAGAAATCTGTTTATTCAAATACTATGCCTATTTTAAAATCATGTTATTAAAGTATATTTTATTTGCTTTTGAGTTTCTCATGTATTTTTTATATTAACCTTCTAATTGGAAATATGATTTGCAAATATTTTCTATTATTCCATAAATTGTCTTTTCATTTTGTTGATGGTTTCATTCACTGTGCAAAACCTTTTTAGTTTGATATATAGTGCTACTTGCTTATTTTTGCTTTTGGTGTCATAGCCAAATATATATATATAAAAGTCTAAGTGACCATTACAACTGAATAACCATCTGGTAGCTATGATATGCACTGACCCAGACCTGTGCTAGGGCCTTGACAGCCCCGAATCTAGTTCACCCGCACCCCAGACCCAGATAGAAGGTAGGAGGGAGCCTGATTCCATGCAGAATTGGCCGTTGGTTAGCTTGCTGCTGGGGCCACACTCCCACAATCCTTCCCCTGGCCAGCTGCCTATCCCCCACCCCCCAAAGTTGGCCGTGATTGCAGCCAGTCTGAGGAACCCAACCTGTGCATGAATTTGTGAACTCAGCTTCTAGTATAATAATAATAAATGACAACACCAATGTTGAGAATTTTTTTCCTGTTTTCTTCTAGGAGTTTTATAGTTTTAGGTCTTATGTTTGTCTTTAATTAAATTTGAAATGATTTTTGTGTATAGTGTAAGATAAGGGTAAATTTTATTTTATTTTTTTCATGTGGTTATCCAGTTTTTCCAACACCATTTATTGAAGAAACTGTCCTTTCCTCATTTATACAACTAAATGGAAAGATACCCCATGTTGGACAGACAATAGAGTGATGAAGGACCGGAGAGGGGGTCGGTGCCAGTCAATGGGGGAAAAAAGGGGGACATATATAATACTTTAAACAATAACAATAAATTTAAAAAATAAAATAAATAAGAAAATATTAAATTTACCCTATGCTTATCTACCTATCCTACTTACAAAAAGAAGAAAAAGAAAATGAAGAAAGATACCACATGCTTGTGGATTGGGAGAATTAATAATATTAAAATATTTGTAATATCCAAAGACATTTATAGATCCCATGCAATGCCTGTCAAAATTTCAGTGACATTTTTTAAATAAATAGAAAAACAATTCTAAAATTTGAATAGGGAAGGTATACTCTAAATAGTGGGGGAAATATGAACAAATAGTGGAGTACAAAATTCATATAGTCAATTTGATTTAATTATAGAGCAGTAGTTCTCAAACTCAGTTGCATTTGGAATAGAAAAATGTTAGAATTGTAAGTTGGGATAATATACTGGAGGAAATTACATAGGATACTCTGAATATTAGGCTTTGTTTTATAGACAGAATTCATTAAATACTTTATTATCAAGTTGCCAGTAGAACATCATAGTTCTAAGTGCTAGCTATGGAGTCAGACTGCTTGGATTTCAATTCTGGCTCTGCTATTAGCTAATCATTTGCCTTTGGGCTTGTGATTCTGCCTTGATTTTTTATATGTGAAATAGTACTACTAATATTTCCTACTGAAGAGGGTGGTTTTGATGTTTACTTTAGGTAATCCATTTTAAGGTTCTTCATTTAATACTTGTTCTAAACAAAGCACTTCAAGTAGACTTTATTTTTTAAGGACTGAACTTTAGGGATATTGGCCTGATTTTGATGTGTAAGATGGTATGTGTTTCCATTTGTTTAGTTCTTCATTCAGCACATGTTTAATGCATCCCTACCATATGCCAGGTGCTATCAGTGGTGTCAGAAACAATAGCAAAAATAAAAATAATGTGCAGACAATACTTGAACATTTTTTAAATTGCTTTCACATAAATGAACTTTGATTCTTACCACAACCCAGTGAAGGGGAAGAGGGGCTTGGCACTACCCTGAGTTTAGTATTAAAATGTTAACTTTAGGGATTAAGTAGAGAAATATACAATTTAACTCCAGAACCAGACTGGTGACCTGGTCACTTAGAGATGCATGGCAAAGACAACAAGCAAAGAGGTGAAAGAGGCACAGAAGTGGAAGGTAAAGTTCTGGGAGGAGAATTTTCCATTTCAGTTTTCCCGGAAGACCACAGAGTCTAGAGGCTGTTGATTTTAAATGCTCAGGCTGCCTCAGAAGCATTTTCATGGCGATGAAAAGGTTATTTGTAGTCTTCTGGAAGCTTAAGAGTCACTGGGATTCTGGTGTCCTGGGGAGATGTGTGGCCTGCTCCATGGTCCACTTCTTAGCCTGGCCTATTTATAAACATCAGGAGATTAGACACAGTATTAGTATGGTAATGGGGTTTTATTGGTGCTTCTCAAAAACCTGGAAATTAAAGGTTTAAAATGGAAAGATGTAACTAATCTATCAACTCACTTTTCATTTTAAGTTTCACATAACCTCCTTTTCTCAACTGATAAAAACTTATTTTATTTTAAATCTCTCCAGAGAGGCTCTTGTGAGTTTGGGGGCAAAGTGACTTTCTTGAACTAGGTAAATTTGTTCCCAAGATTCTGTGTATAGGAAGAGCAAATAATATTCTGATGTCAACATTTAGGTAAATGACAAGACATTGTATCCAATAATACGTTGTCAATATACTTCCATTACTGAGTGGAACTCCCAGGTTGATACTGATCTACTGACAACAATCTTGAGTTGCCTTCAGGTTATCTGTTTGCTCAACCCATGGTTGCATAATTCAAGCCACATTTCCCCAGTTTAATGTTGCGTATGCCACAGAGGATGGCATCAAAGTCTTAGTAAAGTCAAAATATATGATCTTTATTGGTTTTCAGGATGTGTCAATCTGTCAAAGAAAATTAAGTTATTCACACCAGACATATTCCAAATATTGCCCTGTATCTTGTTTTCCATAGGTTGTCCAAGCATGGGTTTTAGATATAATTATCTTTCCCAGTATCTTTACATCTGGGATCATCAAATGAATACTAAAAGTTAATTTTGTCTTTTAAACACCTGGTCTTTCATGTAACCCAGGGACCCATGAGTGAATTGACTAATGTAGAAAATATGGGATTTAGCAAAACCTTTTGTGGCATTTTCCCCCACTGGCATTTAGCCAACTTAATGGGGAAGATTTCCTCAATGTCTAAATCAAAACATTAAAAGTAAATGTTGCCATTCGTGTATAAAGATGACCCTTCTGATCCTTTATCCCTGGGGCCTGAACTCTGAGCTTATTTTCTCAGGTCTGTGGTTTATAAACTTGCTCTGGTCTACCCTACATTGGTTGTCCATCATTCTTGTAATTATGATGAGACAATTAACTGTGCTTTGAGGTGTGGTAGGTAACTATTATGGTGCAGAGGAGAGCCTGTGACTTAGCTTGTGCAGGGACAGCTAAATGGATAAATGGATGTATTGCCACCTAAGCTAATAACACCTTGCTGTGTTACCCTGAGTTAAGGAAGGACAGTGATAATGTTTGCCCAATAAATCATGAACATATCCATCACTCAATATATATGAAGAATGAAGGTTATTATAGTACTTTAGAAATAAGTGTTTAAAATTCTTAGAACCAAGTAGAAGAAACCAGAATAGTATATGTGAAATGAAGGAGAACTTGTAATACATATACTCGGATGGCATGGAGAGATTCTAATACTGGCCACAGTTGGCTCTGTTGACTAATGAGTTTGCCGACCACTGACCTAGCTAATTTCTCTGGTGTAATGAAGGAACTTCACAAAGAAGTACAACCCAAATGTCAGGACAGAACTTATTCCAATGTAAGGGAGTAAGAAGAGTCAACATGTTTTACAGTGAAAACAGCTGTTTTTGTTTTTCTGATTATTTGCTTCCTTGGGAGGCTCCAGCCCTTTCTAGGGGAGTCCACTTCACTTCACACACCCTACCCACAGGGACAGAATACAAATATTTTCCCTCACCTCAGGGGAGTGTTTGAGAATACTCGCTTGGAAAGGAAACTAATTTATTTGGTTGCTAATTATTTTGGCTCTGGTTTTAATGAGCCATTCACTGTAAAAGATAAAGAGGATAATAATGCCTTTTCTTTCTTCAGATTTTGGTAAAGTGATTAAAAGGGTATGGTCAAGTATCTTGTAGTAATTAAGATCATGGGCTCTGGTGGTAGACTATGTGTTACTATCCCTGATTATTAGATGTGTGACCTTAGGCAAATTGCTTTTCCTCTCTATGCCTGAGAGTCCTCATCCATAAAATAAGAATAATCATAGTACCTATCTCAAAGGGTTGTAATGAAGATTTAAACAGTGGTTATTATTATTGTTACTATTATTATTTATTGTTACATTATAATGTCCTGGAAACCTGGAAATATATGGGGGGTATGGGTAGGTGACATGGACAGATGGGAACACAAAAACTTGCAAATGACTTCAGAGAAATTAGCTAGGCCAGTGGTCGGCAATCACACTATATGTGCACGCCTGCACGTGGTATTTTGTGGAAGAGCCAAAATCAAGGGGTCAAAGAGCCGCATGTGGCTCGCAAGCCTCGGTTTGCTGACCACTGGGCTAGGCAATGTGTGTGTGCATACATGGGGAGGAGAGGCTGGGGATGAGGCAGAGTGGTGTTTGTACAGTGCTTATTGAATACGCTAGAGAGGACTCCATGAAGAAAATTGTTTTTGATACCCAAACAATCATATTTCCCCTCTATAGCCAGCTGCTGTCCCTAGTGAAGAATTTACTTTGCCTGAACCCAGGACCCAGCCAGTTGATCCTGCAACATCTAGAGGAAAGAATATTATCAAGTCTGCTGTCTCTATGAGTGTTTTCTCAATTGATGGTCCAACAGAAGCAAGGGCCATTAATGCTACAGGGATTTGGTTTGGCGTCATCAAATTAACCTAGTGTGGACAAATATGAACCCTGCAGAACAAATAAGTGAACAAACAATAAAACCTGTAATCCCTGACTCAGAAGAGGGTCTGTGGGCACAAAAGTGTTGGTGTTAGAGGACTTCCTCTAAACCTGTATACCTTGGCTGCCTGAATTGGACTTAGCTGAATAGTGTTTAGTGATACCTCCTGTTACAAATAGCAGAATCTTGAAGGCTCCCTTTTAAAGAACTACTTGTTTAATAAAGGAGCTCCTCGGAGTGGAGCTACTCCAGGTGGAGCCACACAGTGTAGTCCACGGACCTGCAGCTTCATATCACCTGGGAGCTTGTGAGACACACAGCATCTCAGATTCCATTCCAGACTTACTAAATCAGACACTCCCTTTACAGGGTCCCAGGAGACTTGTGTGCACATTAAAGTATGCAAGCTCTACTCTGTACACTCAATGGGTCACCCACTTCTTGGGGTGCCTAACTCATTACCCCAGCATCAGCATTGCGAGAGACTCTGGTTGATCACTTCCCCAAATTCCAGAAAAAGTGTCCCCAGAAGACAGAGATAATTATAATAAGCATAAAAGTTACAAATAAAATCCCTTCTTTGAATTGACAATTAAAGAATGATCTGAAGAAATGTAATTCTTCATTTTGAGATCTTTGAGGCCTCAGAGGTCCTCAAGTAAAAGACACCACTGAAATGCAGCATAACACAGATATCTTAGAAATTTAGATCAAAGGTGAGCATCATCAAAGTGTTTGTGGGCTCAAAGGCAAATAGACATCAGTTATGAAATACAGGAGTTGTGTTGAGAAGGTTTTGCCCATCTGTGTGCCTATAAAAGGAAGAGTGCTGCTTGAGCCTTTGAACCTTAGAGACCTGCCCATTTGAGTGAAAGATGTGACATTTTACTTTGAGCTACAGGTTGCATTCTGTGCAGATCCTCAAGCATCAAGGTCAGGCTCTGTTCAGAATAACTGAATGCTAATTGACTTGCTGGGTATTAATGTGCATTATCTTGTTTACACCAATGCTGGCAGTTTGTAAACCACTCTCTCTCAGGCTTTGACATGGATTTGAAGTTTGTTTCAGTTTTATAGGAATTTGTTAATCTCTATGCTAGAGGTTGAGGGAAATTAGAGTGAGAGAGGGGAGTCCTCTCCTCTGCACACTTCTATATCACGAATGATCAACACAACTGACAGTTGATTGTGGAGCCTGCATTTACCTCCAGGTAAGAAACAGACTGGCTATATAATTATGCTAACACTTTCCAGGGAGATGTTTTTTTTTTTTTAATTGTTGTTCTTTAGCTTTGCCAAATGTATACAGATTCCTACAGGCTAGCACACTCATAAAGACCAGGCAAGGTGACCTCAGTGATTTGTGTGGCTACCCTTTGCCATGTTCCATTTCTCAATGCAGTGGGCAGCCTTCCAAATATACAGCAGCTCTCTGTGCAGTAATCACTCCGACTTCCACTGAAACTCCACGCAGGAGCTGTTCAGTTTCCCTGCACCTTGCTCTCTGCCTTTGTTAGCTAGAATCCCAATGTTGTTTATTTTGCTTGCCATTAACTGGCTATGTGACCTTGGGCAAGACACTGTGCTTCAAATTCCTTATCTATAAAATTAAGAGTTTGTGTTTTCTAGCTATAGACTTTCCTTTGCTTTTTCCTTTGGTTTTTGGAATCAACATGGTTGCCAGCACCAAGACTGCTGGTCTTGGATCTGAAGTCTGGAGGAAGCTGCAATGCTGTATGAGAACTGGCTTGGCCTTAGAGACTTTGTGTGGAGTCCCAGTCTGCCTCTGACTTGGTGTGCGTCTCACCTTTGGCATTTCTCTTGAATCTTCAGTGTCTTCATCTGTAAAATGGAGATAAATATCCTGTCTTGCCTACCCTGCAGGGCTCTGAGGAAGGTATGCAGTGCATTTGGGAAAGTGCTGTCCAGTGCAGAAATTACTAGGTTTGTCTGATCAGTCCTTTTAACCAGGGAGATGACATCAAGCAGGCCCCAAACCCTGAGTAGCCTCAGTTGGCCACAGCTGTAGTGCTCAGCTCAGGCTACACAGCAGGACCCTGGCCAACCACAACGCCATCTTTTCAGAAATTCTGGGGGATAGTGTCAGGCTCATGAGATAGATGTGCAGCCAGACTTGAGAACCACCGATCTGAGGACAAGGGAAAACTACCACTCTCTTGATCTCAAACCTTGGCATTCATTGTACATGACAGGATGACTCTTCTCACATCTAAGGTGTAGTGTGGACAAGATAGAGTCTGTAGGGAACTGTCCTCCTATAACTTTCTTATTAAGCTTGACAAATATACCTTTTAGTTTTGATCCATGGTTTCCTTCACCATATATTAAATGGAAGAAATCTCTGACACTACTATTGGAAATGAACTTCTTGAGAACTATATATCTTTTGGAAACTAGGCAAGGTTCAACTTGAGCTACATTCAGCTTTCTCTAAGCTCTTTTAAGTGTTAAACTGGGTACAATTGAACTTGATCTTTTGCCCTTTGGAACACAGCAGTTATAGAGGGTGAGATAAAAAAGGGAAGAGGAAGTAGAGTGGAGCATCACCAATAAGTTTCTGCTCAGATGATTTTGTTATCAGTTACAGTGTATTTGGAACTGATACTAGTTGAGTTCTGTGCTTAAGGAACAAGCTGTGGGGTGAGTACCTAGGTTTGTGCAAGTTGTTTCACAAGCCACTACGATTTAGGCTTAGTCTTTCCCTTCACTGCTTTTCTGAACAATTCCCCCTTGTCAGGGACTAAACTCAAGCTAGATATGTCACAGTCCAAGGCAGGTGCCATTAAGAACCTCAGAAAAGGGGGCCAGGGTAGAGGGATGGGGAAAAAAATAACTCTGCACAAAATGTACGATTCAAAATTAAAGGAGTAAAGCAAATTCCCAGGAGGTAGACTTTTTATTTATTTCATTTTAGTTTGTCAGTGGAAAGAGATAAGAACATCTGTCTCCTGCTAAATAGGAGCCACGTTCTTTCAGGTAAGAATGATAATGCTAGGGTAACGCATTTCTGCAAACTTGCCTTAATCTATTTCTGGTGTAATGGACTTTCACAGTGGCCTCAAGTGCTGCTGTAATAGCTTCTTGCTTCTCCCAGCAGAAATGCACTCGAGCTGTTTTCAGATGTATGTTCACTTTGAGAAAAAGAACAACAGACCCTTCTCTGAAAGAAAGGGGGGGAAAAAGATTAAACCCTTTCCTTAATCTAGCAGAAATGACAAAATTACCTCAGTGCACGCTTCTAATGGTATAAACAATAGTATGAGGAGAAAAGCTACTTTCTCCATGACTGAAAATATGTAGCGCAGGGAATGTGGTCTCCAACTCCTCTACGTTTCCCTGCTTACTTTCATTCTGTGAGCTTTGGACTCCAGGGAGAAAGTCTAAAAATACTGGAGCCTATTTGTTCCAAAGCAGGTAACAAAGATGGAAGGGGCCTGCTTTTGCCTCAAAGGGAACAAAAGAAATATAAAATCTTAATGTTTTCATTTTTAAGCTCTAAATCAAAGTCAAAACTTGGACTATTGTTCTTTATTTTTATTTTTAATAGGCAATGTGGAGAGATTGTAACACAAATTCAAATGGCACAGAAGAAAAATACATCAAAAAGTTAGTCTCCCTTTCAGCACTACCCACCAGCATGCCAGTCCTCCTTCCCCACCTCTGATGCCAGTTCCTTGTGGTTCCTTTCAAATATATTCTCTGCATATTATGTGTGTGTGTGTGTGTGTGTGTGTGTGTGTGTGTGTGTGCACGCACGCGCACCTGCCCACGCACATTCAGAAGGCTATCTCTCCCTTCATGCAAAAGAAATAGCTCATTCTACACACAGTCTCATATCCCTTGCTTTTTTTCACTTAAAAAGATGTCCTAAAGGTAATTTTATATCAGGACATAGAGACGATTGTTCATATTTATAGCTGTACAGAAGTCCACTAAGGCATGTGTCATCATTTACTTAACCAGCTGCCAATTGATGGGAATTTGGTCTCTTTTAATTCATTTACCACTACAATGTTAGAATGAATCATCTCGTCTTCTACATACATCTACAAGTGTAAAATATTTTGGGATCAAGCTGCTATAATATAACTTGATTCTCACATCTCTTTTGTGGTTGCAAATTTCTCCGAGGCCCAGCAAAAAACTTCAGCAGACTTAATTGTATTTTGTTTTTGCAATATTACCTGTAGGTCAGAGTTCAGTGCTGATTTCTGGGTTTGGGATTTCCCTCTGGTTTAGTTTAGCTATTAACAATCTCACCAGGGAAGACAAGATTGGAGCTGTGTTTCCACTCACACACTGGATCAGTTACTGAGCAGATATGAGCCTTTCTGCTACCCTTGTAAGGTCACAAAGGTCACCTTGACAGCCCGAGGAAATCAATTTCAATAATGGTCAAGCTACCACCTCTAACTCAGGGCTTTCTGAATGTATAGACTTTCTGCCTCTGCATTGATAAGGCTATACTCATGTATGCACCCCAAACTCAGGGCTCCCTAGGGCTCTGATTTTCAAAACTCCGAACAAATACAAACTGGGATATATTTAGGATGAGACTGAAGTCTCTGGAAATAGTAGACCTTTATACTTTTATTTTTTAAATAAAAAGCATATTTGAGGGATAAATAAATAAGGATCTAGTCATGTAGGGATGGGGAGATAATCTTTCCATTTATCACATGGTGGTCCATTCAAGGATAACAAGGTTGTTTTTAAAAGCTGAAAGCCTCCTGTTAGAATTGATAGAGGAAGTTTGTCATTTTATAAAGGGGAAAAAAACAATACTGGGGAGGGTGGCATACAGGACCAAGGTAGTGAAAAACAAAAACCAAACACAGGTTGAAAGTTAGAAGATCCATACTTTCATTCAAGAACTGCATGAACTTAGTTACAACCACGTCAGAAAGTCCGTCAAAGCTAAATAAAAAAAGAAAACGTATTTGCAATGTGGGTTTGTCTTGATTTAGATATTTAATAAGCATCACTGTACTGAGCCCCTTTTAAATTTTGAAGCTTTTGTCTCCTTTGGGTTGGCTCAAATGATGACACAGTGGCTGCCAGCAGCTTCTGACCTGAATCTTCCTGGGCTCAAGACTGGCAGAAAGAAAAGCTCTTTTTCCTCTAAGAGTTCAAACAAAACTCCTGCATGGGCAAGGGTATAAAGTCAGAGTGCTCTTAAAATGAATGGGAGGAATGGCTACCTGGTTCCCCCGATTCATAAATGTCCCAAATAGCCTCTCACTAGTTATATGGCTTAGATTCACTTAATTTCTTGTTGTCTTACTAGAGACTCGGTGCATGAAATTCATGTGCTGGGCTAAGGAGGGGATGTCCCTTAGCCCAGCTTGCACCCTCTCCAATCTGGGACCCCTTGAGGGATGTTCGACTGCCCGTTTAGGCCCAATCCTCTCAAAATCCAGGACTAATGACTCCCAACTGCTCACCTGCCTGCCTTCCTGATTGCCCCTAACTGCTTCTGCCTGCCAGCCTGATCACCCCCTAACCACTCCTCCGCCAGCCTAATTAGTGCCTAACTGCTCCCCTGCCAGCCTTATTGCCCCTAACTGCCCTCCCCTGGTCCCTCCCAACTGTCCTCCTCTGCTGACCATCTTGTAGCAGCCATCTTGTGTCCACATGTGGGCAGCCATCTTGTGTGTTGGAGTGATGGTCAATTTGCATATTACTCTTTTATTAGATAGGATAGAGGCCTGGTGCACAGGTGGGGGCCAGCTGGTTTTCCCTGTAGGGTGTCTTGGATCAGGGTGGGGGTTTCCTTGAGGTATAATGTGCCCTGGGCGAGGGGCCTTTGGTGGTTTGCAGGCTGGCCACACCCCCTGGCATCCCAAGTAGAGGCCCTGGTATTTGGGATTTATTTATCTTCTATAATTGAAACTTTGTAGCCTTCAATGGAGGCCAGGCCAGGCCAGGAACTTGGCTTCCTCAATTGCTAGGGAAACCCAAGCCTCCTGCTTACTCCATGGCTGCAGCCATTTTTGTTGAGATTTATTTATCTTCTATAATTGAAACTTTGTAGCCTTGAATGGAGGCCTGGACTGGCCAGGATGTGCAGGAATCTTGGCTTCCTCCATTGCCAGTAAAACCCAAGCCTCCTGTTCGCTCTGTGGGTGCAGCCATCTTAGTTGGGTTAATTTGCGTGCTCGCTCCTGATTGGCTGGTGGGCGTGGCTTGTAGGTGTAATGGAGATACAGTCAATTGTCACATTACTCTTTTATTAGATCTGATTTTCTTTGTCAAGTGTGGTTAATCTTGATAATCTTTGTGGCTTTCTATGGTTCTAACCTAATTTCCTTTCTTCCTCTCATCCTTTACTTTTCTCATTTATTGAACATTTGCCCTAGACATGCATTTTATTTGTATTTCTGTTTATATTTTAATAGGTATAGAAACAGATATGTATTTTAAAGTAAAAATAATCAAATAGAGATGAGTATGAAGAGCAATAAGAACACAGAAGAGGGAACAAACAATTTACTACTGTGATCATAACTTTGAATACAGTTTGAAATTTGACCAGACTGACAAATCTATGATTGAATATATGGAATGGAAATTTGAAGCTGGAATTCCTGATAAGGAGAAAAGTGCATTGGCAAATTCACCTACATTTACATATGAATGTATAGAATCATCTACTATTCTGATAGTGCCCAAAGAGAGTTAAAGACAATATGGAGACAGATAAGGCATTAGCCAAATATTTAAAGAGCAGACAAGCATGATTGTTGAGCAAGTATCAAGGAACTTAGTTAGAAAATAACCATTGAAAGATAATTAGATAATTATTATAATAAGATATTGTCAAGAAACCAAAAAAAGTCTAATTTAAAACAAACTGAACCACACCACCACCATCACCACCAGAAAGCACACGGTGATTTATAGTACACAACTCAATGAAGTTAGAAATCAGTCGACCAAGAGATTGGATTTTTTTCTAAAATCTTGAAACATAGGAGAGTCACCCTTGTGATGGGTTGTGTGTTTATACCTGAAGCCAGAGAAATGAACTAGAAGATCTCTTAAGGCCCTCGGTCCTCACATTTGTATATTTTGTATGAAAAATTGCTACTGTGTAATAGTTGGTGCTGATTAGGAGTCAAATATGCTGGTCCAGGGAACTGTTTTAAAGCATACAAAGAGAATTCCCTTCTCTCTAAATTCCAGAGTAAAATAACACCAGAATTATTATAAAAAATAATTTATATTCTCCTGATCATATTCTCCTTGAGAATGCCAAAAGGCACCACAGCCATGATCCTTGCAAGGATAGTAACAGCTGGAACAGGAAAGAGTTAACCAGCGAAAGAAGAAAGGGCTTCCCTACCCTACCTTCCCTTTTTATCCAGTTCTTTTCTAAATTAAATTTTAAGAGTATGGCTCTAACCGGGTTGGCTCAGTGGATAGAGCATCAGCCTGTAGACTGCAGGGTCCCAGGTTAGATTTCGGTCAAGGATATGTACCTTGGTTGCAGGCACATCCCAAGTAAGGGGTGTGCAGGGGGCAACTGATCGATGTTTCTCTCTCATCGATATTTCTAACTCTCTATTCTTCTCCCTTCCTCTCTGTAAAAAAATCAATAAAATATATATTTAAAAAAATAGTATGTACATATATTCACATTTTTAAGAAGAGTTAATTCCAGTCTTATTTAAAAATAAGAGAGTGGCTCACTTCACCCTTTAAAGTTCCTTCTAGGACTACTGTGATTCTATAACAATACCTTAGGCATTAAATAGTGTCAGAAAACTAAATATATGTTTTTGGTTCTAACTCAAAAAGAGAAAACAAGGCTTCAAAGAGAAGAAAAAGAGAGAGGGGTGAGAGAGAAATGAAGTCTTTCTTATTCAGTGTTTACTGTTCACAGGAATACAAATATTTAGTATTGTTTTGACTTTTACACTGACGATTAATGTCATTTTACTGCAAAGATGTGAATTAATTCTTGAACTAAACTCTAAAACACAAATTTTCAACACATATTAGGAAGACAAGCTGTGCTAGGTAGTGTGGGGAATATGAAGATATAGTCACCACCTCAGGGGGCTTCCACACTAATGGGAGATAAGATTTAGATGGATGCAGGCATAACCCACTAAGAGACTTCCAAGGGAAGAAAAATCTGCCAGGGAATACTCTAAGGATGAGGTAAAATTTGAAATGGACCCTGAATCGAGGGTAGATTTTCTGGCAAGAAATGAGGTGAGTGGAGAGAAATAGCATGAGCAAAGAGACAAGGTAGGTTGGTGAGCACAAAGGGAAACAGGTATATCAGTTTGACTGGAAGAGTCAGTTATATATGAGGGGGGTGACTTATCAGGGACTTTAGTGTGACTGTCCCTCCTTCTCCCCACCACACATATCCCGCATGAGGTTCAGGGTTCGGGCTCTGGAAGAGGCCACACACAAATGAACGAGACTAAATTAGAAAATATTAATTTGGGAATTGGGGGCCAGGCAGAAGCCCAAGAGGTCAGGACTATCCTTTGCTCTGGCTTTGCATATCCTTTTATCCAGGGTTTGGGATACACCTATAGCTCTTAGGCAGGCAATTCAAGTAATAGCTCAATGATAGCCCATCAGCAAGGATTTACATGAGACTAAAAGGTGGAAGTTGATTCAGATCACTTTGTCTCAACTAGACAGGGGGCGAGTGGCTCTGACCCTTGCCAGAGCTGAAGGTTGACCAGCCTTTCCTGTTCCTTGTCCACACCTCTCTGCTAGTGAAGCTTCCAACATCTAGTAGTAGGAGTGGTATAGCAACGTACAAATTCTGGCTTATCTTTGGGGAAGAGGGGACTGACCTGTCTGGAAGTATGGACGGACCTTTGTGCTGAGCCCTTCCTGCTAGACCATCATTCTGTATTGTAGTAGGAAGGAAATGGGGCTGGAAGGACTGTGAGGAGCTAAGTGGGGAAGAAAGAAGGAAATCTTCTAGTTCCATCTGGGTTCTTATGTTTGAGGCCTATTCTAGTAATTGTCTGAGTTTGGTCTTTTAAATTGTTTTCTGCCTCCAGAGCAAACTCCTAGTCATGGTCCCAGATTTAATTCTCATTCCTCTCCTATGTGGTAGGAACACTGACCTTCTAGAACATAATCCTTGGCAGGTACTTTGACTGGAGGTCCTGATTCTGAACTCAACCCTGAAAAGTGAATATTATTATCTCCATTTTATAACCAAGCCAAATGGAGCTCATGAAATTAAGCACCAGTCCCCAAATAATATGGGCACTAAGGGTTAGAGCCAGGTTGTTGCATCCTAATCCAACATTGTGGTGTGTGGGTTTTTTTTTTTTTAATTTACAGGGTCTTAATTTAAAAATTTGCTTGTAATCTTCATAAGACTGAACTTGACATGCAGTGATTTTATAAAAGGGAAGTTGTTTTAGGTGAACTTCATTTAATAAATATCAAATTTAAACATTTTTATTTACATCAGAAATAGCAAGGTAGGCTGATCAGTCATTATAAAACTTACCATGTGGCCCTAACCAGTTTGGCTCAATGGACAGAGCATCGGCCTGTGGACTAAACAGTCCCAGGTTCGATTCCAGTCAAGGGCATGTATCTTGGTTGGCGGCACATTCCCAGTAGGGGGTGTGCAGGAGGCAGCTGATCGATGTTCTCTCTCATCAGTGTTTCTAACTTTCTATCCCTCTCCCTTCCTCTCTATAGAAAAACTAATACAAAATATTAAAAAAAATAAAACTTATCATGTGATTCTATTTAGTAGCCAATCAATAGAATATATATTAACGTATATAGATATCCAGATAACTTCTGGATGATTAAGACATGCTCATATTATTAAAAAAAATAATTGCTGAGAAAGATAAATAGTACATATTCATAATAAAAGTTAAATTTTATTTTTTTTAAAGAAAAGGTGAGTGAGCCATCTTTGAAATGGATACTGCAGACCTACAAGCTGAAATATGACTGAAACCACATGAGAAATCCCAAATAAGAAGCCTAGTCCTTACTTAATTTCTGACAAAAAAGAAACAGATAATAAAATTACTTTATTATTTAAAGCTACATGCTCTGTCCTGAGGATACCAACCACCCTGTCCTGGCTAAATTGGCTCACAAAGTGCCCATCTTGTTAATGTTAGAGGTTATTTTTAGACTCAGCAACAAAGGTTTCCACTCACCAAGGCAGATCTACCTACAGCCACTGCTGAGTGTCCAACTGGCCAGCAGCAGGCCAACACTGAGCCCCTGATGCAGCATTGTTCCCCAGGGGAAACACTCAGCTGATTACATAGGTCCATTCCCATCAGGGGAGAGACAGCACATTATTCTCATTGGAATAGACATTAGTCTGGGTACTGATTTGCTTTCCCTGCCAGAACCACCATTCATAGCCTTAAGGCATGTCTTATTCACTGTCATGGTGTATTAGTTTTGAATGTTGCATAACAAATTACCACAAACTTATTGACTTAAAACAACACACATTTATTATCTCAGTTTCCATGGGTCAAGATTATGAGCATTGCTTATCTTGGTTCTCTGCTGTCTCACCAAGGCTGCAAAGAGCTGGCAGGCTGTGTTCTCATTTGGAAGCTTCCAAACTCATTTGGATTATTATTGGTTGTCATCTGGAGAATGATCTCAAGTCCTAGACATCCCATTTAGTGCCTTACCATGTGATCCACTCCATAGGCAGCTCAAAAATGGCTATTTACTTTTCAAGGCCAGCAGGAGAATCTTCCTTTCTGATTTGTTAAGATGAAATCTTATATAATGGAATATAATTCTGAGAGTAACATCCCATGGCCATTGTCATATCTGGCAAAGTACTTTTTGCCCTGTAAGGTAACATAGTTATAGGTTTACAATGGGGATTAGGATGTGGACATATTTGGACAGCTATTATTCTACATACCACAGGAAATTCTAGGAGGCAAGAGCCCTGGATGAGCTAAACATCTTACCCTGAAGAGAACAGATTTGATAATAAAGAATTATCTGGCACAAATGTCAGTAATGTTGAGGTTAAGAAACCCTGGTTTAGGGTGATTTGTTGTATAGCATTATTGAGGCATTAGTTGAATAATACTGATACCCTAAAATTCTCAAAGTCTTTTTAAAAAATATTTTAATTGATGTTTTAGAGAGAGAGGACAGAAGAGGGAGAAAGAAACATTGATGTGAGAGTGAAACATTGATAGGCCACCTCCTGCAAGTCCCCAACCTTCAAAGTCTTAATGAAATTGAAGGAAAAGCAAAGAGCTAAAAGCCATTACATTTGGTTTTAAATGTAAGATTTGTTATATATTAAATATTTGGAGTGTGAAAAATCTGCCCCTAAATCTCAGTTTGGTCATTTATAAAATGGAAACAATTATATACTAGCTTATGGAGTTGCTCCAAGGCTTAAGATAACTTGTATACATAAGAGAGCTTTGTAAAGAGGTATACAAAACTAAGACATTTTAAAAATTATTAGTATAATGGAAATTCTATTTTTATAAAAATTACATTAGAATAATATATTGAAGGATATATAAAAACAGGTATAAGTATTGCCACCAGATTCTATGGCTTTCTTTAACTGGCCTATTACAGTTTGACACAGAAATGAATATAATATTGCAAAAAAAATTAGTCAATGATTTTTTAAATTAGAATAAAAATGCTCAATATATATACATATATAACAGTAAAATATAGGCAATGTTTATCTACATATTATTTTGCATTTTTCTTTAATACTATCTAATAAAAGAGTAATATGCAAATTGACCATCACTCCAACACATAAGATGGCCGCCCTCAGGTGGTCACAAGATGGCTGGCACAAGATGGCCAACAGTGGAGGGCAGTAGTGGGTGATCAGGCCAGCAGGGAAAGGCAGTTAAGAAGGACCAAGTCTGCAAGGGAAGGCAGTTGGGGGCAATCAGGCCTGCAGGGGAGGATAGTTAGGGGTGACCAGGCCATCAGGGGAGGGCAGTTGGAGTGACCAGGCTGGCAGGGGAGGGCAGTTATGGTTAACTGGGCCAGCAGAGGAGAACAGTTCAATTGGGGGGGGGCCTGGACCTACAGGGGAGAACAGTTGGGGAGGACCCAGGCCTGCAGATAAGGGCAGTTGGTAAACCAGGCCAGCAGGGGAGAGAAGTTGTGGGACACCAGGCCAGCAGGGGAGGGCAGTTGTGGGAGACCAGGCTAGCAGGGGAGGGCAGTTGGGGAGGACCCAGCTCTGCAGGGGAAAAGAGTTGGGGAGGACCCAGACCTTTAGGGGAGGGCAGTTCGGGTAACTAGGCCAGCAGGGGTGAGCAGTTAGGGGTGACCAGGCTGGCAAGGGAGGACAGTTGGGGGTGACCATGCCAACAGGTGAGCAGTTAGGCATCTATGAGGCTGGCAGGGGATTGGTTAGGGGGTGGTCAGGCTGACAGGCAGAAGTGGCTAAGGACAATCAGTCAGGCAGGCAGGCGAGTGGTTGGGAGCCAGCAATCCTGGATTATGAGAGAGATGTCCGACTATCTGTTTAGGCCCAACAGGGATTGGGCCTAAATGGGCAGTTGGATATTCCTCAAGGTGCCCCAGATTGGAGAGGGTACAGGCTGGGCTGAGGAACACCCCCCGTCCCCCTTGCACTAATTTCATGCACTGGGCCTCTAGTTATATATAATTAAAAATCAGTCACATTTTTACTAAGAAGGATGGGTTTCTCTCAAATTTTTAATCTTTATTTTCTTTCACTTGGTAATATTAGTTTTGATAACAATGAAAAGGTAATATAATGGAAAAGAAAAATCTGATTATGAGAAATTGAACAGAATACACTGGTGAATTCATAGGTTCCAAGACAGATTGTAAAAGAGCAGAGCAGTTAAGGAAAGCGGGACTGCAGACTGTAGAATGCATGCTTTTGTGATGGGAGGTGGTGTTAAGTCAAAAGCACACAGGAGTCACTGAAATTTAGCAGTCCAGGTTTCACTCCTGGCTGCTTTCATTACAGGTTCCTTTTCTGTGTTACCAGCACTGGAATGACCACAAGAGTCACATAGACAAAGTAACTATTAATCAAGAGCAAATCCATTTGTACTATAGAAGCTTAAACTTGGAGAATGTGGTTTGAAGGGAAGTTTAGGAAAGATTATAAAGCTTAAAAGGGTATTATTTTATAGGGTTAGGCCATTTGGGTCTTTATGTTAAATTAGTGGCCTGGTGCACGAAATTCATGCATATTAAAAGGGTATTAATTAGAGGAAATATTTTAATAGTGCTATTTGCCCTTTCTCTATAATAAAAGTGTGACAGATAAAAGGTAATGAGTACAATGTATATGAAAATAATAAATAATTTCATTAATAAATAATAACAAAATGATATAACAACAATAACAAATTCATGATATAAAAACAACATTGATGCAAATAATGACTGATAAAGTGATTAAACTTATTCTAATATTTCCCTGTATACCACATTAACAGTGAAAACACTTTCAGAGTGCTTGACTAATTTCTCTTGGGATAAAGTATTTACAACTAACTTCAACATCACATGCTCTTCGAACTCAAAAAAAAGCAACATAATAACTGACCATGTGTGAAAACGGGTTCAGGTAGGAATATTCCTACTCTGTCTAGAGTTTGTCCTTGTGATTTATTAATAGTCATTGCAAATGCTGGCATCACGGGAAACTGTCATCGAATTAATTTAAATGGGAGGCCAGTGTCAGATGGGGATAAATCAATTCTTGGAATCAGAACAACCTCTCCCTCTGCAGATCCTCTTAATACTTCAGCTTCGATAATGTTAGGTAGTAATCTTTTGAGAATAAATCTGGTATCATTACAAAGACCCCATTTACTATTAAGATTTCTCAATAGCATGATGCTTGCACCCACTTTCAATTTTAATTTATGACACGGCATTCCTGAAGGAGTAATACTATTAAGGAATTCAATGGGAAAAAAAAACTTTTTTTCAGCATCATCTGTTGAGTCAATGGAATCATCACTCAAATAGGTGTTAAAATCTCCATCAAGTATATCCAAAATTTCTTCATTTAATTTTTGAACATGCTCATTTTTTGGACAAAGAATTGCACATTTAGATATATTTTTAATATTATCTATAGAGGATATACTATTTCTAAAGGTGACTTCAATAATAGATGCATTACAAGTCATTTCATGGAGAATTTCAGAATTACCCATTCCTAAATGAATACCGCTAGTCAAGTTTGCCATCTCCAAGTTTTGTGTTTTTTGTTATATTTTCTTCTTCTTCTTCTTTTTTTTTTTTAATTTTTCTTTGCTTTTAAAAAAAGCAAACCCTTGTGTCGGGCTGACTTTCAGTAGATCGCAGCGAGGGACTTGCTCTGCTACATAGGAAACACCGATCCAGAAGCAGAATGGTTCAGCCCCAGGTTCCCCACGAACGTGCATTGCATGAAGGGCATGGGGCAGCCGCCTTTCTGGTCATGCCCCTGTTTCCCAGGATGAAGGGCTCTCCGCACTGGACCCCGGTCCCAATGCGCACACCGAAGCCGTGATGGCGAAGCGGTTGGGCATGGCGGGGCAGCCCCAGCCCAGCGGGGATGGCGGGGGACCAGCTATCCGAGGCCAACCGAGGCTTCCGCAGTGGACTGACGGTCCTTCTGCCTGGGTGGGATTCTGAGCGCTCATTACCCAAGGTGCCCCTGGCACTCATTTGCATGTCCCATGCGACATGTAAACCCCACACCTCAGTCACAGCCTAATCATCAGAGCAACCTACATGCAAGCCTCATGAGGGGATCTCATGGCATCAAATTCCCCTAACCATCCCTAGGTCACTGCAAAAGGTCGCGACTTAGTCAACAGTAACTGTAAGGAGGGAGGGATCTCGCCGGCCCTTAAGTACCATGTGGGCAGAGCTTATAGCGTGGTGCTTGCTTACATGGCCCTGTGGCCACATCCCTGTCTGCTGGCCATGCCTGCTGGCCATGCCCCCTGTCTGCTGGCCATGCTTTCTGGCCATGCCCCCTGGTCATGCCCCCTACTCCTGATTGGCTGATAGTGTAGCAGAGGTATGGTCAATTTGCATGTTATCCTTTTATTAGATAGGATAGGGCTGTTTTCAGCCTACACACTTAGGAACTTCTTGTGTACCTATAAACCTCATTGTGTCTCCCATGGACTCGATTGTCTCTTTAGTGAAACAACCTACTCTAATTAAGCACCATGTTTCTAGAACCTGGATGTTTTATGGACAACAGTACCTGTGAGCTGGCATTTCCATTCTATGCTACAGCATGTACAGACCTTGGCCTACCATTCTAAATTTCTAAAATTTGAAATAGCAAGTGTATTATCAAAGTGACTCATTTGGAAATGAGGCAATATACATAGATAGATGCCTTCCTCTCCCCCAGATAATGGAAAATACACAGTCTTTTTAAAAATTAATATTTATTGTTGAGATTGTTAAAGAGGTCCCTCTTTCTCCCCACCCCCATAATTACCCTCCATGTGATCCCCCCCCAGGCCCTTGCCATCCTATTGTTTGTGTTCATAGGTAATGCATATACATATATAAGATCTTTGTCTAATCTGTCTGCATTCCCCCAATATCCCCCTCCCTCTGAGAATCTTTAGTCTGTTCCATTTATATGTACCTGATTCTATTTACATTCACTAGTTTATTCTGTTCATTGGATTTTTTATTCATTAGATTTTTAGATTCAGTTGTTGGTAGATATGCATTTATTGCCACTTTGTTCATATTTTTTTATCTTTACTCTTTTACTTTTCCTCTCCTAAAAGAATACGCCTCAGCATTTCATATAATACTGGTTTGGTGGTGATGAACTCCTTTAGTTTTTTCAGGTAAAGAGCAGAGCAGTCTCGCCTTCCTTAACTGCTCTGCTATTTATCTGACCTTCAATTCTAAATGATAGCTTTGCTGGGTAGAGTATCTTGGTTGTAGGTCTTTGCTATTCATAACTAACTATTGCTTGCTACTCCCTTCTGGCCTGGATAGTTTCTGTTGACAAATCAGCTGACATTTGTATGGGCATTCCCTTGTGGTAACTAACTGCTTTTCTCGTGCTGCTTTTAAGATTATTTCTTTGTCTTTTGCCCTTGCCATTTTAATTATGATGTGTTTTGGTGTGGGCCTCTCTGGGGTTTCACAGTTGACCACCATCATTCTCTAACAACCCTTCTTCATTTCTTGCATCTCTTTATGGTCTGGCAAACTATATGCTGTTTTGAGTACATCCTCTTTCCTGGAATATACATGGCAATGTGCACTTGTACTCTGGCATTGAGAATGTGGCTGACTGAGACTGAACAGAATGAAAACTAGAAGGAGGGTCTTTGGACTTTGGGCTTTTAGCTTTTAAGAACAAAGAAATTTGATTTTGAAGTGCAATCACTTTGGACTTGAGTGTTTTTGGACTTAAATTTGCAAGGAGATTTAATCTCTGAATTTTTCTCTCTGGAAATTTGATAATAGGAAGGGATTTATATTCAATTTTAGTACATCTCTATTTTATTACTGGGGTATCTTCATGTTGTCATTTAATTTCATAGCAGGGCTTATGATTTGCTATTTTGGGTTATGTTGCTGGATATTCTTGAGAACCAATGTAAAGAGACTGTGTTTTATTTTCAGCCTTGAGTACAGAGTGGATTGATTTAATTAGTGCTCTTCTCTGATCAATTTCAGAATATAGTGGGTTCAAATATAAACTGTCTACAAGTTGTCCCAGGATAATACACCATGGTCTTAGAAGAGTGGTTTTGCGAAAAGGGGGAGCAGGGCTCAGCCCTGATGGCTTGCTCTTCTCCACTGAAAAGAAAAGTCTCAGCTTTGGTGACTCATGGCTTAATGATTAATCTCAATGGTTAAGACCCAAAAACAAACAAACTGGTGAGTGTTGGTAGTAAACACTTCTTCTCAACTCCTTTGTTTCCTTTCATGAGCAGGGACCCCAATTAGTGCTATTCTTGAGTTTAGAACTATTTGATCTTATTGTCTCTCATCTTTTACTGTGTAGTATTACAGTATCTTTACTCTGTAGATAGGAAGGGTTCCTTGTTATTTTGTTTTTTATTCCCTAGGTCAGGAGACTGTAGAGAATAGAGATACTTAATTATCCCACCAAATAGGACCAAATAGGTCTTTTTATGACAGAAATTTTGAAATTGAATTCTTTGTCCATTGAAATATTATAACTACAGTCGTGTGAGTCCCTTTACAGCTGTCAATTAACACTTCCTTACATCTCCCAGATATTTCTGAAAGTATCCAGGTTACTTTGTTCATGAGGGGAGCTCTCAACTTATTCCAGTCCAGAATTCATGCTGCCTCTTCTATTGCATCCATCCTTGTAAAATTATGGCTCCATCGGGCAAAGCTGCCCTCTACACATGTTTTTGCTCCTGTAATTTTGGCCTCAGTAGAGGGAGCCCTGCTTCCCTCTGTAGCTTTAAGGATGGACGTGGCATATTAATTTTCCAGACTGTAGCAAAGACTAGCCTGTAAATGTTAAGGAAACTCAAACAGAGTAATACTTAAACTATTGCACAGACCTAGGCCTAACCTGTCCTAGGGACCTCAGAAAGCTAATTTCCTATTTTATTTCTGCATAGCTCCATGTGACTGGGGCAGCTTGCTAACCATTACCTGGTACTTCCACACCCAGAAGTCCAAACTAAATTAATCCCACGCTCTGAGAAAGAAGCAGGTTCCTCTTTACCTCTGTCCTAGACTTTGTTCCTCATATTCTTCCCAGAATATTGGCTGTGAGAGTATCCATTTCCTTTCAGGCAAAACATCCACTTAGAAGTAGCCTATAAGCCTATAGCCTGACAAAGTAAATACATAGTCTTCGTAATTACATTTCTCAAAATCTGGGTTACTTAACACCATCCTTGTGGTACTATGAAAAAATTTTAGTGAGTTTAATTTTGATATCAATAGACAATAAGGGAATTAGACAGTCTTTTGTATATATACTTTTATCTTGCATATATCCCTACTAAGTTTTGTTGACTTGAAGAGAGAGTAAACTGAGTCTGAGACATTTAGGTGACGAGTGGTCTACATCTTCAAATTAAGGAAAGATGCATATGTGTAGAGTAGCAGGATTAGCAATCTATATAGTATTCATTCAGACTCTCCTCTCTCTACTCTGTCCTTGACAGAGGAGGACAAGTCAGTGTCCTTCTTTGCACCACCCATGTGGTTCTTTGCCCCCACCAGGATGCATATTATATAAGGAAAACTTCCAACATTACAGGAAAGTTGGGGTGAAAATGCCATTTCTTTTAGCCCGAGTATGCCTGTACCGGGAATGTGACATTTAAGGAATGAAGAAGGAGGTGGTAGTTGGGAGACTCAGGTTTCTTATTTCAGCAGCATAACTACTCTTTAAGATATGGGCTTTGACATTAAGAAACTCTTGGTTTTAATTGTTCATTCTGTTTTTACCAATTACTAGTTGAATAAGTTGAGGATCTTGTTTAACTAGTTGAGGAACTGGTTGAATACTCTTGTAAGGAAAGTTACTTCTCCTCTGAGTTTCCTCCTCTAAGCTGAGAGAATTTTGCATGATGATATGAATCAGCTAGATACCAAGTGATATATCATGTTTTTGGTGGTAAAGTGGCCTGCTGTAGATGTACTTGCAGAGGGTACATTGTCTGAAGAGAATTAAAAATAATATTACCTACTAAAAGTTGGGTTATAATTTATTTTTATTGTGTGACATCAATTTAAACAATTTCAGTAATCAAATACTCCACCCTGCCAGATAACCCACTCCCCTAATTTCTACCTTGGTATACCACGGAGTAGCTGGAAAATATGAGTCTCTTTTATAAGAGATATTAATAATATGTGCAGATGTTTTTGACGGCCAACTAAAATTGGATGCTAAAACAATCCCAGCCCTAGCCTCTTAGCTGTTAGTAGGGGTATGTACAAATAAGGTTACAGAAAACCTCTTTTCTTTCTATGTGAAGACACACACAACAGCTGTACGTTAATTCCTAAACCTTTTGTTCCTTCAGAAACTCCACAGAATAATTCAATAATCAAAATCATTGTAATTTAAAATTACCTTTTGACAAAAGCCATCTGCTGTCAATAATTACAATAACCCAGATCTTTCTTCCAAAGGGGGAAAAAAATGTTCATCTTCCACATTCTACTGAAGACAGAGGGGTTTGTGTACCTCCCAGAAAAATAACCCAATTAGCTCAAAAAGAAGTGTTCACTATTAAGCAATTAAAATAAGTATTTGCTGAAGGTTACTTTGTATCTTCCTTTCTGAATGAGATTCAAAGGCATAATTAGCCCTGAGAGGAAGCAATGTGGTTATCACTCAGAAGCACTCTCACATTAATCTTTTATTACATGAAATAGTCTCTCTATTCTGGCTTTTCATTCTGCAGGTAGAATGGATTCAAACAGATCTTTCTTAACTTTTCCTTCCTTTCATTTTCATGAATCTGGATTGGGATTGAATAAAGGCTGATATTATGGTTTGTCTTCTCTTGAGGAAAATGTTTATTTATTTTTTCTCCTTAACTTATCAGAATATCTACTGTCCTGACATGAATTCTGAAGCACAGCTTAAAAAAAAACCTATTTACTTGTTGTTTTTCTTCCCGTTGGTTGCATGTGCAATCAATTGGGTAAAGTAAAAATCCCAATACCAAATAGAAAATCAAAGGTGATTTACATTATTTTTTGCTGTAGTACTCTTTTCCTTACAGGTACTGAAGCACTGGTATTGCTTACACACAATGCTGATGTAACAGGTTTTCTAAACCCAAGTAGCTGTCTGGTGGTTCATTGAAGACATTTTTTTTTTTTCAAAATGAAAATTATTTAAAATCTCCAGGGACACTTGATTGCAAGAAGTGAAAACTTGCAAGTATATTCTAGGCATAGCTTTTTTGATAATCCCTATTCATGTTATAAGAAATTATTTTTACTTTCCAACACTCTGCCATTAAGCCAAAATTTATCTATTCCTCTAGCCTAATCCCCTGGAAGAAAATCTCCTAATTTGATACTAACTTCAAGTCTTCAATGATATTAGTGCAAGTGATATTATTCCCATGGATGCAAGAATTAGGCACTGCAGACCCTATTTTTCTGACCTAGTCGCTAGCTAAATGCCTTTTATATTTTGTGTTTAATCATACTAAATGAGGAGTGAGAATCAGAATGACCTTTCCTGGTGTCAGCTAGTCTCATATATTTTGTTGCAGAGTGAAAACTTGTCACTATTTCTCCATTTAATTCAATTTTTTAGTTTTACTCTGTTTCTAAACAGAAATTTATTTTCATTTTTTGGTAATATTATAGCATGGAAGGAAATAACATTTTGATTCAACAGTGTTTCTTAGAGCTCTCAAATGTTATTTAATAGAATGAACTAGTAGCCAGTGCACAACCAGACAAAGCCTTATCAATATATTTGAAACAGATCTATGGTTTTCATGATTTGTCTCCTCTAAAGTTTGATTATTAATCTATAAAAGATATAAGCAACAAGAACAAGTAACTTTGCCTTTCTATTTTTCTTTATATTATTTTCAAGAAAGAATGGAGGAGGTGAAGTCAGTCATCCAATAAATGACGATTTTCAGAGGGAGAGCCTGAGTGTTTGTGTTCCTAAATGTCTGGATGAAGGGAAAATACAGTGCTCTTCCTGATCTGATGGTGCCACATGGCATTCAGGATGACTAGCCAGAATAGTAAGAACCAGATAACTTACTCTTATTCTTTCCCTATAAAATCTGAAAGTAAAATTGGGAAACATAGTTTGTAGATATCAGATTATATTTTAGGGCACCAGGCATCCAAGAAAGCAGCACACTTCTTTACTTTTTTATTATCTTGTTTGGAAAAGAAGAGTTTAAAAATTCATGGTATTTTTTTCTTCTACCCAGATCAGGAAGTTATTAGTTATTAGTTTCTGTGTAACAAATTAGCACACACTCAGCAGTTTTAAATACCATATGTCTTCTCATACAGGTTGTGTGTGTTAGGAACCTAGGCAAAGCTTCACTGGGCTCTCTACTCAGCATCTCACAAGACTATGTTCAAGATGTTACCCAGGGCTGAGGTCTAATCTGAAGGCTTGAGTAGGGAAGGATCTACTTCCAAACTCTTGTATCAGAATTCAGTTTCTCATGGGTTATTGGACTGAAGACCACAGTTGCCGGCTAGCTGTTGGCTAGTGGTTGCCTACAGTTACTTGGCATATGACAGCTTACTTCATCAAAGTATACAAGCCAAGAAAGTCAACAGAAAGAATTTGTTAGCAAGAGGGAAATCACAGTCTTATGTAACCAAATACAGAAGTGATATCCCTTCAATGTTGTTGCATCTACTGATTAGAAGCAAAGTGCTCAAGGGGAAGGGACTATACAAGATTATGAATAACAGGCAGGAATCACTTGGGGTCTTCTTAGAGGTAGCCTTTTGCAAGGGAATTTCCTGTTATTCCTCTATCTCTCTGTTCATATTTGTTACATTTATCCCTCCATCCATCTATTTGTATTTATTATATAAATTAATATTTATAAATTCCAGGTACTACTGTAGTTAACCAGGATTCAGCAGTAAAAGGAAAAAAAAGACTTGATATTATCATAGGAGGTATAGATAGTGAGATAATAAGCAAAAAAATAATTTACATAATTACAGGTAGTTATAAAAGCTATGACAAGTTACAAAAGCTATGACAAGTTATAAAAGCTAAGACAAGACAGGAAAACGGATAGGTATGGACATGCTATGTTTAATGGGATGTGAGGCGACATTCTAATAAATTGAAAATTCAACAGGTATGGATATCTGAGAGTAGGACATTCCAGGCAGTGTGAAAAGCAAACATGAAATTCCCAGGACAGAAATTAGTTTGGTGTGTTTTAGAAATAGCAAGAGGCTGATGTGAATAGAGGGAAGTGAATGAGGAGGCGATGAGTTCACAGAATTGTGCAAGGCCCAAGTCCTTGGAACCTCAAAAGGCCTGCAAAAAAGTTTAAATGTATTCTGACTGTAATGGGAAGCTACTGGCGAAGTTTGTATTAGAGAATGTAATAATTAGAGTAATTCTAGCTACTGTCACAAACAAATAAAAATATACAAAGGCACAAAATGATATAAGATTATTTCCTATCTGTATAAATTAGAGAACGTGTATTCCTGACCAGTGGGTAACTACTTCAGAGGGTCGATTCAGAGACTCAGTGTAATTCCATCTGGAGACAAGTTGCACACTGCTTCATCAAGCTAGCAGAAGGGGAAAGAGTAGGGAATTATGCATGGAGGTTAGACTTGGCAGTAGCACATATCACTTCCCCATATTTCATAAGTTAAAATGAGTTGTATGACAAAATATAACTGCAAGGGAAACTGTAAAATGTACTCTAGTTTTGAAAGCTCGAAGAAAAAAAAGCTAGATTTGTTAGCACCTATTTATTCTTTGCTTTGGGGCATAAGAAAATTTTGAAAAGTTCATTTAGCCTTCATGTGGGCAATAAACTGTGGAAGGGAAGAGTAAAAGCTGGAAGTTAGAGGAGTGTTCAAGTAGTGCAGCCAGAAAACGATGATTCCTGGACTAGAGAGATAAAAGTGGAGGTGGTGAGAAATTGTTGGACTCAGGATATATATTGAAGATATAGTCGAGGAGAATGGCAGATGGATGAGATTTTATATGATAAGAAAAGAGAAAAATCAAAGATTACTCTTAAGTTTTAGCATTAGCAACTGGGTAAAAGATGGTGCTGGAATGAGGAAGATATAGGGAAGGGCAGATTTGTGGTTCAGGTGTGAGAAATCAATTTTCTTATTGAGTTGCATGAGATCATTTAGATAGGGAATAAACATTTTGAGATTAAGGTTTGGGGTACTCTAACATGAAGAGTGGGGAATAATAGTCAGTGAATAGGAAAACTTCCGAATGAGGTGGATATTTTTGAAGCCAAGTAAAGGAAGTTTTTCAGGAAGTGGATGTGTTTATATTGGGAGGGCCAGAAAAATAAAAGTGATTATTGGATTTGTAAAGATGTAGTCATTGTGAATATGACAAAAGGAATTTCAATGTGGTGGTGGAATTAAAATATGAAAGATAAATTGGAGGTAAAGAAGTGAGGAAAATATCTCTCATCTTTCATGAATTCTTGCTATAGAAGGGAGTAGATAATAAAAAGTATGATGGCATCAGGAGAGCTTTTTAAAATAGAAAATATTATAGTATGTTTTATGTTCTTAGAAATGATCTTGTAAAGAGGGTACGATAATGAGGGAGGGAGAGGAGATACCTTCCTTGAGTAGGTAAGAGAGTAGGTCCCAGTGTATATTTTGAAGAAGTGGCTATAGAAAAGAAGCATGAAAATAGGCCAAAAAGTTGAATTAGTAGGTAAACAGAGTCCATAGGTACAGATCCCTATTGGTCCAAGGAAATAATTCTGGAAACAAAAGTCTTTCTTCTGATTATGCCATTTCCCCCCCCAGTTAAATAAGAAGGGAACTCAACAGCAGAGTAAAGAGGAACTGTTATATATTTGATAGGTAAGAGACTTGTGGACTATGCAAAAAACTATTCAAGACTAAGTTCTTTTTTTTCCCCTTAAATTGATTTCAGAGAGAGGAAGAGAGAGGCAGAGAGGGATAGGAACATCCATGATGCAAGAGAATAATTGAGCAGTTGTCGCCTGTGCACTCCCAACTGGGGATCGAACTCGAAACCCAGGCATGTAACCTGACCAGGAATCTAACCATGACCTCCTGGTTCATGGTATATGCTCAACTACTGAGCCACACAGGGCAGGGTAAGTACTGAGTTCTTTATGGCATCAATATTATTGCTAAAAATTTGCACACTCCCTCTTAGAATCATACATACATTTATTACTGGAGGTTTTGGGCAGAGAAATCAACTATGAGGACTTTTGAAGGCCCTTTCAGATTTAATATTTTATTATTCAGTTTTTCATTTTTACACTAACTCGTGGATTTTGCAACAATTTAACAAAGGTTTATTAATTTCAAATTGTCCAAACACATTAGTTGCTGCCCTCAAGGAATTTACAATCCTGATTCATTCCATTCATGGAGGTAAGATGATGTCAGAATTTTAAAAAATACTGAAAACTAATAGGTACCTGCTATGATCTGAATGTGTCCCTCCAAAGTTAATTTTAAAATCCTAATGCGCAATGTGATGGTAACTAGGATCTGTGGCCTTCAGG
This sequence comes from Antrozous pallidus, assembly GCA_027563665.1. Classification (NCBI taxonomy): domain Eukaryota; kingdom Metazoa; phylum Chordata; class Mammalia; order Chiroptera; family Vespertilionidae; genus Antrozous; species Antrozous pallidus. The sequence continues at coordinate 68,023,066 of CM050512.1, forward strand.
GAGTGGGGCCCTCTTAAATGAGATTAGTATCCTTATAAAGGAGACTCTAGAAAGATCTTCTACATGAAGAAACAGTCAGAAGGTGACATCTATGAGCTAGAAAGCAGGCCCTCACACCAAAGCTGCTGGCACATTAATCTTGGACTTTCAGTATCCAGCAATATGAGAAATAAATTTCTCTTATTTATAAACCAAACAATCTGCGGCATTTTTTCATAGCAGCCCAAATGGACTAAGACAGTGTAAGTTTGAAGAAATGAAAATTTAAAATATTTATCTTGTTTTCAAACTTGCCAGTCATCATCTACTCATAGAAAATGGTCTTTATGGAGTAATCAGTTGCTGGAGAAAGATTTCTATAAGAAGGGTGAATATTTCCAAATAAAATATTAAGCTTAAATCAGTGGACTAATCTACCTAATGCTTTCCTCTCTGTATCTCTTTCCCCCTTTCTCTCCTCACAAATAAGACTTCCAGAATTTTTGAAAGAGTCGTTTATACCCACTGTCTTCATTTCCATACTTCCAACTCACTCTGTAAATACACTTTAACCCGGAAGCACATTTTGCTTCTCCAGTAGCTGACAGCCCTCAGGGTCCCCTGGCTCTCCCTTTGTAAGCCTTATAGTGGATTGTCTTCATGGAGACATCTCCTTGTAAACAGCTTTCTCTAGAGGATAAGTTTTTAGGAAAGTTGAAGATGGTGACTTTTCAGCAGCTTCCACCAGTGGGGGACCACAGCAACTTGGCCATCCATCCAGTGAGCCATGGTTATAATCTCTCTAATGCGGTCTGGATCTCAGCCCTGTGGTGGCTGCTTCTTTGTGTGCTCAATTCTAGCCCAAAGGCTGTTGCTTATATCTGCTGTCCTTGTGTTCTTTAGAGTCCTTCTTATTAGTCAGTTTTTCTTTACTCCAATCCCCCACTATAGTCAATTCTTTAAAAAATTCCCCTGTCTAATTATAATGTAATTCCTCTCCCCTAATTGAACACTAACTGATAGGATTATCTTCATTTTAAAAATATGAAACTTATGCTAAGAACTAGTTTAAATATGTGCAAGTTCACATAACTGGCAAGCAAAAAGCAGTTTGAGTTCAGTGCCTTTGCACCTACCCACTGTGCTAAACTGCCTTTACATGCAAATATAATAAATATTAATATGTTGTTTCATAAAGTCACCAATTATGTGATATGAAATACCTTTATTATTTGTTTTAAACTTGGGGGTGATATATACACCCCTAAGAGAGGACTGGAAAAATTACCATGATTAAGAAAACATTTTAAATGATTGAAATGTACCATTCCATTAAAAAGAAAAAGAATCAACTGAAGTGAGTGAGCAGTACAGAATATAGCTTGATTTCCTCCTCAACCTGTCTAGATTTGTTTACTTAAAAAAGTAAGAACTCTACAAGGATTTGTGCATTCTCTAGTTCCTAATTTACGCTGCATCTTTATGTGGGTTTCTCCAAATCATTTTTGAAAAATTAAGCAAATAAGTCAATTACCTCTCCCACTCTCAAAAAAAAATAAAATAAAATATCAACTTTCAGTCCTGTAATTTGGGGCATTGCATACAACCTCAGGAAATTTAAAATCATAATAATTTACTGGTTTTAAGAGAAGTAATTGAGTTATAAACTTTACCATGGAAGAGTATAAATGAGTAGGCAGTGTTCCCACCTGATAGCCAAGCAAATAGCATCTTCTAAGATGTAATTTGGCCAACCAATTTATTATTGTTACCATCACTATATCTCCAATGGGACAGCTTTAGTTTTCTGAAAATGATTTAATTGGTTAAAAAAAGTCCTCTGTCCATTTCCAAGGAGCAAGTTGCCTGTCTTGTTCTTTTTCTCAGAGGGGAAGGATAAAAGTCAAAGGGCAGTGGCTCTGGAGATATTTTGAGAGCCCTGTAGAGTGGAGGTGCCCCTTTGACCTATTCATCAGTCTTTTCATTCCTCACAGAGAGATTCCAGCAAGACAGCCTGGAAAGATGCCTGATGCAAAACTGAATTCCCGCTGTTAGCAATCTGCGATATCCAAGCAGAATTCATGGTAAGTAGATTGCCTTTCGTTTATGATATTTTTGAATATAATTTTAAAGATCTCTTGGTGGTTGCAGTCACTTTTTTATTGTGTGAATTCCAAACATATGTTTATAAAGTGTGTGTGTTATGCGCTAGTTTATGCTTCTGTAAACTTAAAATGACTGTCGGAGGTGCTGCTTCCATCGTGGGTCCCTATATACTGGTTATTGTGATTTTTTTTTCTTTACTATGCCCAAAGGATATTTCTTTTGTCAATTTTGCCATGAATAATCCCATGTTAGTGATGTGAGGGATTTTTTTTCCATTTTGTCTTCTTTCAATTAATTTTGACTTCATTATTAAGATGAATTGTAATGATGTTTAAAACCCCAGAGGCCAACTAGCTTCATTTGATTTTTTCTGGTAGATGAAAAAGAAACTGTTAACAATTTCTGTCTTCTATGAAATGTGCCCTATGCTTTGTGCTTACATTTTTAATGTGCCTTTCAAAACAGAATTGATTTGGTTCTTTTTCAAAAATATATAAAACAGTAAATATTTTATAAGAGAAAGGATAGCCTTTTTCCCCTCCTTTTTTTGGGGGGTGGGGAGGAGAGAGACATGAGCAATTGAAACAGAAAAATTAATCTCACCATATTAACCAGTTGAAAACAAAACAATGCTTTTAAATATTTTGAACTTCCAAAATTATTTCACTCAAAGTGCAACATGTTTGGCATGTGCTGTCTAGGAAAAGAACTTGACCTCAGCACTCTATGCAGTCTGTCCCCCACTCAGTCCTTCTGGTCTCCCAAACAAAGAGAATGGAATCCATTAACAAATACTATCCAGAATTCACTCCAAGGAAAATGTGTTATAGATATATCAAGTGTTAATTTCAGATGGAATTTCAGACATCTTTATAACAAATGACACATTTTTTTCATAAATTCTGTAGCTCTTTATAATATAAGCTTTATTTCATGAAAGAAGGAGGCCATTTTTTTTTTTTTGCCATACTCCCTGTTCAGGCCTTGGGAGCAGAGTCATCTGCCTATTAGTCTCTGGGTTACATAGAACCTGCTCTCTTCCATTTCTTTGTGACAAACATTTATTAAGTTCCTTCTCTGTGTCTTGTGTTTGCTGAAGGGGATAAAAGCCTGCATTAAACATAGACTTTGCCCTCAAGAAACTTCAAGTCTAATGGGAGAGATGCATATTTATACTCATGGAAGACTCAAAAGAAGAAGGGGGCCGAGGAGGAAGAGAAGAAAAAATGTCATGTGAAAGGATTATATGAGTCATTTGGGATCTCTTGGGAGAGGAACTTGACCTAAAGACTGTTTCTTCTTCGCATTGAGTACAGAATGACGTGTATTTGTCTGGAGGCTAATTTACTGTGACAAAGTTTAATCTCACCCGGATTTTAGGGAGCAGAGGCATTTCCATTGCTACTTCTTCATCTTTTCTCTCTCATTAGGGCAGTGGCTTCTGTGAATTAAAGCAGCCCCTCACCCACCCTTTGGTAACAGTCCTAGCCTGCGTTGCCAACCTAATTATTAGCAAATTGCTCTTGCTAGATCAATGGGCATGCTTTCAAGTGTAATAAGAATGAAAAAAAAAAAAGTGTTCAAAGCTGAGATATTTTTAGTCCTACAGAGAGATTGATTTTCTATGAGGTTCTGAATTACTTTAAAAAACTGTTTTTAAATCTGCTAACATTTCAGGTTTGAGACTCACAATGATGAAGGTATGTTTTCCTGTATGTCTTTTCTTCTTAAGTTAATATCTCATCCTTTCTTTGAGCTGGGAACTCATTCATGCTTTCTCAGTAAATGTAACATCTTGATGATATGAGCTCTTGCTGTAGTAAAAGAAAAGTGCAACTCAGATGACTAAAACAATAAATAAGTATAACTTAACATTATTTTGTAGGCTGGCTAGATGTTCTGGGCGGTGCTAGATCAGCTGAGAAGAGGATGACCTTACATTTTTGGGAACTCAGCTGGGGAAGCTGTGAGGGCTGGGTATCTCTCCATGGGGCCACTTTCCTGGAAGCCAAACAGACTTCTGATTGAGATCATTAGAGTAGAGACAACATCTCCAATGGTTCTACCAAAAACTAGAAGGAAGTCACCAGTTCTATAGTGCTTCCTACATGTCACTGTCTATAAAACTAAACCATTGTAGTGTCCTATTTCTGGGTCATTTTCAGAAATAAAATATAGAGGTATAAAAGGAGAGAAAAGGGATTTTGTTTTCTTCCCTGTTCCAACTATCAAATTAAGCTTCAAATTCATCATTCCTGAAACATACAAATGCCATTTTTACTTCTACAGTTCACTGTCCATTCTTTTTAACACTCACAGGAACTAGAAAAACAGTTAATCCCATAATACACTCCAAAACAGTCATGGCATGAAACAGAATTTCTTAGAGGGCGGGGGTCATTTCTATCAGCATTTCTGGTGAAGTGGCTAATCATTTTTTAGGAATGATTTTAACAATAGCCCTTGTAGAAACATTGGAATTAGATGGAATATCAATTTCTACTAGAAGAAAATAGTAATCCTGGAACATACTCTTGAGAATATTAAAAATATCTTCAATTCAAGCAAGTTCACAAAACTGGTATTCTCCTACCAATGGACATGCAACTATCAGAGCATTAATATTTGCACTAGAGCTTCTGTCCAAGCTTATCAAAGCTCTACCTCTACACACTGCCAGGTATGCAGAGCTGCCTCAGGCACCTTGGATAGAATACCTTTCCCCCTTTTTCCTTCTCATCTCAACAGTTTAAGATGCTACTGTTAGAGTCCAGATAGGTTTATCTCATTCAGCACAGAGGCTACAGTAACAAAATTGTGATTATAAATACTGCAGAAGAATAAAAATGCCCTAAACACTCATGTTTAGACCTTTTGGAACTCAACTTCTGTATCTTGCAAGTTGCTTAATCCTTTATAATGGGCTTTTATGAGAGTTCATTGAGCAAAGGGAAATGAGGCAGGTACTGCTAAGTTATTATTTCTGTAAAATACCTGTTCATGGTCAGGTTGCCATGTCTCAGCTCCTATGATAGGCAGGGCTGTAGTATCTTAGTTAACTCTCAGGGGATTTGCTTCATACCTGATTACTTCAGAATAGTGAGTTACAGGAAGTTGTTGCTGTGTCTGGTATGAATTAATTTCCATTTGGGGGTGTGTGGAATTGTTTTCCAGGTATGGAATTGTTTTCCAGGTATGGGATTGTTTTCCAGAAAATCTCAAGTAGACAGGTAGGTGAATTGAGCATCATGCGTTATTTTTATTAAGTTAAGAGAACTTACTCAAATCCCCAACTAAATTATTGATTGGGTAACAGTAGGAAAAAGAGTTTCACTGGAGAACCAAATATTTAACCTGCCAATGCATATGTTTTAGATTAGCTGCTAACACTGACTTCCTTTATACACACTCTTTCTGAGTAAACAGAATGACAGTATAATTGATGGACTCAAAATTGTGATCAGTGAACTGCCTGATTTACTGACACCATGTGTCACTCTCTTTAAGTGCAGTGGTCTGCAAACTGCGGCTCTGGAGCCACATGCGGCTCTTTGGCCCTTTGAAAGTGGCTCTTCCACAAAATACCATGACCTAGGTGAGTCTATTTGGAAGAAGTGATGTTAGAAGAAGTTTAAGTTTAAAAAATTTGGTTCTCAATAGAAATTTCAATCATACTGTTGATATTTAGCTCTGTTGACTAATGAGTTTGCTGACCACTGCTCTAAGGTACAGGGGCTGGGGGTGGGAAACTTGTATTTTTACAAACTAAAATTATTAGTTGCCATTACAAAGAAATGACCAGCATAACCTGTCTTGCATTGCCCTGTATTGCATTTAGTTTAATATACAGGTTAGGGCAAAAATAGATGTACAGTTGTGAGTACAAAAAACATAGAGTTTATTCTTATATTATTATATATTAAATAGAGGCCTGGTGCATGAAATTCATGCAGGGGGCGCGGGGGTGTCCCTCAGCCCAGCCTGCACTCTCTCCAATCTGGGACCCCTCGAGAAATGTCCGACTGCCTGTTTAGGCCCGATCCTACCAGGATCGGGCCTAAACAGGCAGTCGGACATCCTTCTCACACTCCAGGACTGCTAGCTCCAAACTGCTCATCTGCTTGCCTCCCTGATTATCCCTAACTGCTTCTGCCTGCCAACCTGATCACCCCTAACCACTACCCTGCCAACCTAATTGATGTCTAACTGCAACCCTGTCAGCCTGTTTATGCACAACTTCCCTCCTCTGCTGGCCTGGTCACCCCTAACTGCCCTCCCCTGCAGGCTTGATTGCCCCCAACTGCCCTCCCTTGCAGGCCTGGTCCCATCCAACTGCCCTCCCCTGCTGGCCATCTTGTGGTGGCCGTCTTGTGTCCACATGGGGCAGCTCTCTGTGTATTGGAGTGATGGTCAATCTGCATTTACTCTTTTATTAGATAGGATAGAGGCCTGGCGCATGGGTGGGGGCCAGCTGGTTTGCCCTGAAGGGTGTCCTGGATCAGGGTGGGGGTTCCGTTGGGGTGTGGTTGGCCTGGGCGAGGGGCCTATGGTGGTTTGCAGGCTGGCCATGCCCCCTAGTGACCCAAGTGGAGGCCCTGGGATCTGGGATTCATTTATGTTCTACAATTGAAACTTTGTAGCCTGGAGCAGAGCCAAGCCTTCTGCTTGCTCCATGGAGACAGCCATTTCTATTTGGATCTATTTAAATTCTGTAATTGAAACTTTGTAACCTGGAGTGGAGGCCTAGGCTGGGGAGGCAGAAGTTTGGCTTCCTCCATTGCCCAGGCAACCATAGCCTCTGCTCTCTCTAGCTCCATCATTGCCGCCATTTCTGTTAGAATTATGTATCTTCTATAATTGAAACTTTGTAGCATTGAATGGAGGCCTTGGCCGGCAAGGGCAGTCGGAAGGCTTGGCTTTCTCCATTGCTGGGGAAACCCAAGCCTCCCTCCTGCTCTCAGTGGCTGCAGCCATCTTGGGGTTTATTTGCTCCTGATTGGCTGGTGGATATGGCTTGTGGGCATGGCTTGATCAGAGGTATGGTCAATTTACATATTACTCTTTTATTAGATAGGATTATTGTCTAATTTTTTATATGAGCAACTGTAAACTTTCTTTTACCTCATCCTGTATGTGTCTTCTGTATTAATAGAGAAAGTTATTTAATTTCAAGCAAATAAGGAAGCCTCTCTTCTATAGGAGGGATTAGAGAAAAAAAAATCTAAAGAATGAGATGTAAGGTATCTGATCAAAAGCAAAAGAAAGTTTAAAAAAGAGAAAAGGTTCTGTTAGGTTTCCCAAGAATTACAAGAGAATCCATTTCTGCAGCAATGGCTGAGATTGTACCTGACATTTCTTTGTTGTGATTTAGGCAGTAAGAAATATAGAAATGAAGAGGGACAGGACTTAGTTCTAGCTGCTTTCTCCCACACATGCATATACCCACCAAAATGCAACTACAATGCTTCTTGGCATGGACAACATATCTCTTATCTAAACTAATTTTAACCAGAGAAAGGATATTATCTTGTAAGATTAATATTGTAAGATAGGTTATATGACTGGATTTCACATGGATGAGATAATATGACTAAAATATCAAAGAAAGACTTCTGCTATGTAAAGCATTCTTTGGGGGTTGAGGACTTTTAATTCCCTTTGATTACTTCAAAGGCTTTGTATATAACTTTGTATAACCTTGTGTCTCCCTACCAGGAGGCTTATCTATACTAACATCTACCTGACAAATTTTCATCCAACTCTTAAAAAGAAGGTGCCTTTTTGATCTCTTCCCCTAAATCCATCTCCTGTCTCATTTGTGCAGAATGGTTCCATTTACTAACATTTCTCTCTCCTATAACATCTATTCATCTTATATACTGACTCATTTCCCTCCCTTTTTAAGAAACTCAGGTATCTCCCATTTCAAACTACCCTACAATGATATCATCTGATTGCCAATTCCAGTGAACCTTTCCCAATTTGCAGCTTGAAGCTTCTCTTGTGCTTGTTTGCCTATGCAGCTTTTCTCAGCTGCCCTCTTTAGTCTGTGCCCATTTATGCTCCTCCTCATTCCTAAAATGTTGATGAACCCCAGGCTTCTGTCTTTTGCCCAACGTTCTTCTTGTTTACATATTCTGTTTCAGTGCTACCCTCTAGCTTGAGCCCTTTCTTCCATGACTCTCAGTGCATATTCTTACTTAGTCTATATTTTGCTTCCAGTTTCTTTAAGTGACCTTGCTGGACATTTGGGGCATTTAAATGTCTCAAACATATTCTTAAACTCAATAGGTCCCAAATTAAACTTATCAGTTTTCCCCACTGGAATTTAGACTCGTCTACCATTTTGTTTGTATTTTGGAAATTCAAAAGAAAAAAAGAATCCAAATTTATAAAGAATAATTTAGCAATTGCTATATATCTGAGTGGCAGAAAAATACTGTTTAGGTTTTGATTCAGGGACAAGACAGGGTTATCCCTGTTCCCAGCTTAATATAAGAAGAACAGATCTGGTTTCCTTCCTTACCCAGAAAGGCCCTATGACCCCTGACCCCAGTTTTTAATTAAGGAATATTTTATCCAGTCCCTTCTGTGTCCTAATCTTTTCTTATTTCCTCCCTCAAAACTCCCCCCACCAAAACTTCATGAACAACATTCTAGCTCCTAGGTCTTTTAAAAGTTAAAATGTAATTACCCAGAATTTCTATTTATTTGAAGTGTATGTGTGTGAAGAACTGCTGGAGAATGGAGAGTGGTATTGTCTGCAATCGCCAGTTAACCTGGAAATACCTATAGGTACCCAGTGAACCACTGAGTTCCTCACAAAACTTTTTTCTGCCCCTGTTATGTAGTCGTCATTTTACATTCTTATAGTAATTAGTTACTTTTCAATTAGCAGTCAAAGTAGTTCTGGCATGAGTGGTATATAGGCATGAAAAACCAAAAATGAGTAGCAGTAGCCATGACTTTGAAACATTGATTAATACATTGATTTTACTATTAAAACCAGCTTTACTGGAGAATAGTTTATACTCAACAAAATGAATCCATTTCAAGTGTTGACTTCAGTGAGTTTTTAATTAATTGGGTCACATACTAATCAAAATAAGAAATACTTTATCACACCCCAAATTTCCCTCATGCTCCATATTGGTTTGCTAGAATACCATAACAAACCACTGTAAACTGGATGACTTAATAGAAATTGTCTCAGTGCTGGAGGCTAGAAGTCTGAGATAAGACATTGAGAGGTTGGTTTCTTCTGAAGGTTGCAAGGAAGAATCAGTTCCATGTCTCTCCTAGTTTCTGTGGGCTTGCTGAACATCTTTGGTATTCCTTGATTTGTAGATGCATCACCTGATCTCTGCCTTCATTTCCATATGGCATTCTCTCTGTGTCCTATTTTCCTGTTTTTTAAAGACATGGAGTACAACGTACCCCAATGGTCTCAACTTGAATGCATTTGCAAAGTTAGGTTATAAGGCACTGAGGATTAAGAACTAACATATTTTCCACTACCACTCTCCTTTTCCTGAGCTCATTCCCCAAAATACCACGTGAAAAGAATTCCTGTTCAATCTCTTTTTCTAGCAACTTGTCTATTGGATATCATGGCCCAACAAATTCAGTAGTTCTAGAAGTAATATTAGGGGATATGAATGCTATGCAAAATCCCTGGAATGGCCCCATAGGAGAGTCACAGTGCAGACCTCTAGGATTCTGAGAAAAGTAATGTGTTCTGGAAGCTGTTTGAAAACCACTTCATGGTGTGCCTTGGTAGAAATGGAAGGACTTTATATGAATATGCCACCAGAGGTGTCTATCATGTTCAGAGTGGTAACGGATCTCTGAGGTCACAATGTCAGGCAGGTGCAACAGGAATCCATTTATGATAGAAATGTTCGAGCAGATTCAGGAGGCACAAGTGTTTCAAATTCCCATGTCATCTGTCTCAGAAAACATAATTTCTTTGTAGTTTCCTTCAACAACCAGTAGAACTCTCAGTATGTCACTGCTAGGCAAGAGTGAATAATCTCTGCATTAGGACCTTCCAAGGAGTGATCATGAAGAAAGGTTATGAAGAGAAATCCTCCCAGCGGTCAGGGCTGTAAGCCATGCACTTGTATATTCAGGCTGTATGAATAAAAATGGAACTAAAGTGTGAATATACATAGACTTATAAGCCATAGTTTATAGTTTGGTTATTCAGGAATATCAAAAGAGCAAGATTAGATGAGCAGAAACAAAGACATCTGAGGAAGAGACACATAGATAGACTTATAGGAATTGGCACTAAGATTGAGCATCTCTGTGTTTATGTCTCACCAGCGTCCACCTGAGAGGAACCACTCGGTATCAGCTGCATAGAGACTCATCTTGTGCTTCTTCGCTAATCATTCTCCTCGGTCATCATAATAGGTACACAATGGGCCTGTGAGCAGAGTAGTGATCATGCCAGGTGTAGAGGCTGCTTCTCTTGATTTGATATCACCCCTTGGAGAGAGGTCAGGAAGCCTCTTAAGGGCAGGTTGATTATATCAGAATCATTCAACCCTGAAATTGTGAAACCATATTCCATATTTGCTCTCTTTATCTGAGGTATCTCTACCAACATTATCCTTGGAGGGCTTTGAATGCCCAATTTATCAAGATGGGATCTGCATGACATTGCCTCAGACTACAGGACCCTTTTTCTTATAAAGAAGGTATGACTATGGGTATATGACCATCCATGTGTATTCACTGTTACTGACTTTTCCACATGATGTGGGAAAATCCTTGTCTAATAGGATAATAGAGTGGCTTATTAAAACCTTGAGTATCATACTCCACAGGGTACAGAATCTGTTCTCAAAGATGCAGCTTATACATTGCATGGATGACCAGTATTTTGGGCTCTGTATTCAATAGCTAAACTATATGGATTTGGGAACTAAGTGTGGAAGTAGGATGGCTCTATCACCATTTTTCCAGGAACCACTTACGGAATTTGTGTTTCTCAGACACTATGCAATCTTAGTGTCTGCTCAATTAAAACTCCTTATTATCATTGCTGGTGAAATAATGCTTGGACCAGAGGATATAGTAACAAATCCACTGGTCCTGAAACTATGACATTTTGAATTCCTCATGCTATTGAAGCATAAAAAGAAATGAATTACTGTACTGGTGGGAGATCTTAATTTCAATGAGCTTTATCATCGTATCCCAGTAAGGATCCTGGTTATTGCTGTACAAGTGAAGACAGAAAAAAAAATGTCTAGAATTATGGAACTCACCTTGTGAAACTTTTAAACTCAGTGACAATCCTATATTAAAAAATAGAAGCAACAATAGCCCAATAAGGGTGAAGCAGTGGAAGAGTCTGATCCTTAGGATTGAAGGTCAATTAGACCATGTAGGTTCTAATTAAAACTGTCTAGAATGCATAGTAAAATAATTAAATAAAATAATTGTGCATATGCTTTCTTATGCTCTGATTTTTGGGTGAAGATAAGCTCATATTCTTAGAAATTTATAAAATCTATAGAGGGTTAGGCTAATAGAACTCACTTTCTCTTCATGCTTATCCATTTTTACCCCCATCATTCTTGTGTTGTTTCTTTTGGTGAATTGTAGATTCTATGCTATTGTGCATCCATTTTCAGCTTCTGTCATATTATTTAGAAAGCACTCCAAATCTTTATAAATGTTTAATGTGTGAAATATGTAAATCATATGGAAATTATAGATGATAATATTGAAAACATATACCGAAAAGCTATTGTACTATATCCTTTCTTTCCTCTTAAATAGATATTTAATATATTAAGTGTATAATATCTGTGTTAAAGCAGGCTTTTGGAAGTCTAATAAAGTCCTTATAAACACAATGACTCCAAAAATTTAGATCCATGTCAATTTTTTTAAATCTTTATTGTTCAGTTTATTAATTACATTTTCCCCCAATAGCTCCCCTCCAACCAGTACCCATCCCACTCTCCGCCCTTACCTCCCCCCCCCCGTCCTCTCCCATAGTTGCATGATTTTTTATCAGTCTCCTCACCCTTTTTCTCACCAAGAATTATCAGTCCATTCCCTTTCTATGTCCATGATTCTGTTCTATTCCTCATTTTATCCTGATCATCAGGTCGTTAATTCACTTGACTTTTAGATTCACTTGTTGATAGATGTGTATTTGTTGTTCATAATGTATATTTTTACCTTTTTCTTCTTCCTCTTCTTAAATAATACCTTTCAGCATTTCATATAGTATTGGTTTGGCGGTGATGAACTCCTTTAGCTTTTTCTTATCTGCGAAGGACTTTATCTGACCTTCAATTCTGAATGACAGCTTTGCTGAATAGAGCAATCTTGGTTGTAGATTCTTGCTATTCATCACTTTGAATATTTCTTGCCACTCCCGTCTGGCCTGCATCGTTTCTGTTGAGAAATCCGCTGACAATTGTATGGGTGCTCCCTTATAGGTAACTAACTGTTTTTCTCTTGCTGCTTTTAATATTCTCTCTTTATCTTTTGCTCTTGGCATTTTAATTATGATGTGCCTTGGTGTGGTCCTCTTTAGATTCCTATATTTTGGGGTTCTGTGCACTTCTTGGGTTTTCAAGTCAATTTCTTTCGCCAGGTGGGGGAAGTTTTCAGTCACTATTTCTTCTAGTAGGTTTTCCTTATCTTGCTCTCTCTCTTTTTCTGGCAACCCAATAATTCGGATGTTGGTATGCTTGAGATTGTCCCAGAGGCCCCTTATACTATCTTCAATTTTTTGGACTCTTTTGGCTTCTTGCTTTTCTAGCTGAGTAGATTTTGCTTTTTTGTATTTCAAATCTTTGACTTGTTTTTTGTGGTCGTCTGGACTGCTTTTAGGTCTTTGTATAATATTTTTTGTTTCAGTCAGTGTATGCTTAATTTCTAGTTGGTCTTTTTTTCATATCCTTGTAGGCGTTGTTCATTTCTTTATAGGTGTTATTTATTTCGTCGTAGTTCTCATTAAGTTTCTCGGCCTTTTCTAGTAGCCTCTTTATAAACCTAATTACTGTGGTTTTGAACTCTATGTCTAGTTGTCTTTTTTCCTCCATTTCTTTCACAGCTGAGTTCTTTCCTTTTCTCTGCATTGTGGTTGCTTTCCTGAGTTGGTCCCTTAGCAGTGTGTGGTAGGTTTCCTTTAAGGAACAGTGGCTCAACTTCCTTATGCAGCGCACGGCGTCAGCCTTAGGTCCGCCCTACGTGACACACAGCTTCAGCGTCAATGGGGCTCGTGGCGTCAACTTATCTGTGCGGCTCATAGGTCTCAGTGTTGGGTGGCAATGTAAATCCACCACTGGTCTCCCCGTTGCCAGACAACTCTGCCTCTCCCCAAATGAGTCTGCACACCCAAAGTCACTCAGGGTTGTAAAACAAAGCAGTACGGTGGTCTCTGAGCAAGTGAGCGAGTCGCGCGTTCTCTGCCTGGTTGCTGACTCCAGGAACTGCTGTTCCAATTTACTCATGCACTCTCCCCAAACTCCCAGACCTCAGCCGTGCCTGGGATCCTCCTTTCCCTGACCTGGGAGCTCGCCTGGAACTGGGGGTTCGGTGCTGTGGGAGGCCTCTGCCCTCCCCACTGGAGAAAACCAGCCGGGCTTGCTGTCTGCTGCCCATCCCTCACCACTCGCTCGCGCTCCGAACTTCAAAGCTGCGCACCGCTGCTCCTGAGTCACCGCTGCGTCCCACCTTTACTTTTATGTGCGGAATTTTCACTCAGCCAGCTCTCCGGTGATTCTGGACGATGTTTGTTCCGTTGTTAAGTTGTAGTTTCAGAATTGTTGCGTGGACAGCAAGATAGGTGCTCACCTATGCCGCCATCTTAGTTCTCTCCTGATCCATGTCAATTTTTGAAGTGTTTACTTTTCCTCCCGAGCTTAGAGCATTCTCCATACTGGGTTTCCAGGAGTCTCCCAGGGAAGTATTTGTTTTGAAGGCCTCAGCGCAAGTGGTAGCCGGTAATCTGTTACTTCCCCAGTTTATAGCCATTGCCCTTCTAATAGCAATGGCCAAGCATTACTAAATACACTTAGTTCTCTCAATCACATAACGGTGAACAATATAGCCAGGAGGAATTTGGATATAAACAAAAATAGTATGAAAGCAACTAATAAAGTTTTATGGAGCTCTATTTGCTTATTGCATTTTACTACTATTGCATAAATGATGATGAGAAAAACATTCTTTGAATGAATTGGACTCTGGGTTTTGGAGCAATTGTCAATACAAAGGCTGTATTTACTTTGTACTTTGGGTGCATAGGAATCAGATATCCCAAACTTTTTTAGTTAATAGATCTCCAGATTAAGAGTAGCTACCTCCAAATACCTCATTTGGACTTGATGTAAGTCAAGAGATATTTTCCATATTGGCTTTCACTTAGTAAGATGAAATGTAAGCTTCTTCCATGTCTTTTCAAGGCTGGATAGCTCATTTCTTTGTAGTGTTGAACAATATCCCTGAATAAAACATAGGTTGTTTTTTATTTTTTATCCCTCCACCTACTGAAGGACACCTTGGTTGTTTCCAAGTCTTGGAAATTAATGAATAAAGCTGCTATGAATATCTGTGATTGTATCAGGTGTTTGTATAGACACACATTTTCATTCCTTTGGAAATATCAAAGAATGCAATTGCTGGATCTTAGAGTAAAAGTGTGTTTAATTTTGTTAGAATCTGCCAAAGTGTCTCTCAAATGGCTGTACCATTTTGCATTCCCAATAGAAATGAATGAGAGTTCTGATTGCTACTATCCTCATCAGCATTGTTGTCAGTGTTTTGGGTTTTGGCTATTCTAATAGTGGGATCTTCTTCTTATAATTTGAAATTTCCTGATGATACATGGTGTGGAGCATCTTTTATATGCTTATTACCATCTTTTTCTCTTTTCCAACTATATTTTTATTTTGAAAGGAATTCTCATATTTAAAAATTATTGACATAGGCAATACTTCTAAGATATTACAGTTAGATAGTACCCATGTTTCAGTTACTTAATTCATGAGTCAGAAAGGTCCTAGTGTTAGAGGGATAAGATCAACAATGTGTGTGTGTGGGGGGGGGGGGTGAGAGGGATGGGTTACCATGTATCTGGGACAAATTATCATGTACCTGGGACATGCCAAGTACATTCATACAACAATGGTAGAATGCAGGCTATCATTCCCTCATCTCTCCTGGGAGAGGTCTCTTGGTCATATGGAGGAAAAGGATGCCATAGTGTATATGACTAGGATAATAGTATATGAGCATTCTGAAGATAATCACTATTAACATGACAAATGCTTGTTTGCTACCATAGCAAATTTCACTGGGTAGTTGCTAAAGACTCCATCAGTGTTATCAAAGATCTAAAGGACCTGCGCTGCTCCTCAGAATTGAATGTCAAACCCTGGCAGTGATGCTAGAGGGAGAAAGACTAGGAAGAAGTGAAGATTCATAAACTCCCAGTTGAGATTGAATTTAATGACTAAGAGGTTATTTGACTGGGCAAGTAAAGAAATTATTACACCAACCCTGAATTCTTAAATTGTATCATCATCTAGTAGCATTGGGATAAAGTAATGTTTTTGAAATGTTAACTTATGTTCCTCCTCCTTTTTACACAAATAAGAACTTATACACATTGGCACAGGGAAGAAAGGTAGAACAGAAAGTTCATAAATTCTTTGGCTTTAAGGTAACATGAACAAAAATATTCTCAATCAGTATCGTGCACTAGAGAGCCAAAAGTTGAAAGAATAAGGAGATTTAAAAGTAATTTCCCAGTTAAAAGGAAGAACCATATACAGAAGAACTGTTGAGATAAGGAACCTGGTGGGTCACAAAGATGTGTGCTGATTCATCTAACACAGTGGTCAGCAAACTGCGGCTCGCAAGCCACGTGTGGCTCTTTGGCCCCTTGAATACGGCTCTTCCACAAAGTACTACAGCCTGGGCAAGTCTATTTGGAAGAAGTGGCATTAGAAGAAGTTTAAGTTTAAAAAATTTGGCTCTCAAAAGAAATTTCAATTGTTGTACTGTTGATAATTGGCTCTGTTGACTAATGAGTTTGCCCACCACTGATCTAACTATATCTGGTTAACCCCTTCCCCCATTGCTACCATAGCAAACAGTAGAATTGTGTTTCTCAGTTTCCTTCAGATTGGATGTGGCCATATGACTTACACTGACTAATGTAAGATCGATGGTGTGGTGCACCCTCTTCCTTTTCCACTGGAGTGGTTCTGGTAGAAGCACCTGTTGAAGTGAAACCTCTATCAGCCTGGGACCCTGAGTGAGTACAAGGAGCAGAGTTTCTCTATTAACCTGCATTGAACACAGTGTGATTAAGAAGCCGACTTCTGTCATATGTGTGTTTGAAGACTCTGTGTGAATGTGTGTGTGTGTGTGTGTGTGTGTGTGTGTGTTATGCATTTCGTCTCAGAAGACCTTAGAAACAGAACCTTGCTATCAAAAGTCTATCTCAGATTCTGGTTTGCAATCCTGGCCAGATTTCCTGGTTTGCAATCCTGTCTCTGCCAATGACTGGCTAGGTTGTCTTGGGCAAGTAATTTGCCTTTCTGTAACTCAGTTTCCTCATATGTAAAATGAAAATAACAGTAATACTCAGCACAGTGTTGTTGGGGATTAAATAAATTAATCTTTATAAAGGGTAAAGAATAGTTTGGGGCACATATAAGTGTTAGGTTTTTTTCTCTCTCCTTTAACTCACTCCCTCTCATGTGAAGCCTTTCCTAAGAGATAACCCATGATAAAGAAATGAGCAAAAAGGACTTAATAATAGTGTAATTTATTTGAAGTTTTAAAAATGTATCAAATAAGATTCTTAATGAGAGTAATAGAATGTTTCCTTTCATCATAACTGCTTACCTGCATTTGTTGCAGTTATGTGTGTGCTCCTGTGAAATAACTAGGCATTTATTGTTACCAAATAACTAGTTTTATATGAGCATCTTCCTTACCCCTCCACCCCCTCCCTGCCCCATCATGCTTTTCCATTTCCCCTCCTTCCCAGGGAAGGGGGCCACCAAGCATCCAAGAAGAGAGCTAACTAATTAACTTTTAAACTCGGTTTCATTTTCTTATCCCCAGCGAACCTAGAAACCTCCCTAAGCTATCTGGGTAAGTGCTGCAGGTTTGAAAGCAATCTTTTAATATATTCACTTGATTTTAAAGACAGAAACCTCCCTGGAACATTTAGCCTCAGGCACCACATTTGCTCTTCTGGGTAGCTGCTCCCTGGACTTTTCTGAAGCTGCTGTTAGAGGTGGTTGAAATATATTTCCAAAGATTCAAGTTCTATACTGGACCATTAAGCCTTTGAGGTCCAAGAAAAACCACAAAGGATTGCTGGTGTCAGGACTGAGGGGGAAACAAGCCTTGAAATATAGGAGAGGATAAAAGCAAAGCCTCTGCAGGTATGTCATTCCCAATCAGATAAAAATACAAACCGAGTGAGTGAGTGGACGATAAAGGCGGGCTTTGCAAAGCCGCTGCCATGGGGTGGGAAAGTTGGGGAGGGGAGGGTCAGAGAAAGAGGATAAAAACCACTCCTGGCACATTTTAACCTGCTGTTTAATGATAGTATTACCACCCAAATTCTTTCTCGCCTGTGGAGATGACCAAAAAAGAACAGAGTAAAAGAGCACACGGGCAGGCATTTTGTAGGATCCTGGACATCCAAGCCATGTGCGAGTGCCCCACGTTGGGCTCCAGTTGTTCAGGTTCTGGAAAAGGCCGCACACAAATGAAAGAGTCTAGAATTGTGTGTCTCAGTTTCCTTCAGATTGGATGCTATAAAGTTTCAATAATAGAAGTTAAATAAATCCTCAAAACAAACAAACAAAAAAACCGTGGCAGCCACAGAGCTGCCTAGTCCTTCCTACTCCCCCCACCCCCACCCCAAGCCCCGCCCCCTCCCGTTCAGGGTTCAGGCTCTGGAAAAGGCAGCACACAAATGAAAGAGACTAGAAAATATTAATTTGGAAATATTGGGGGCCAGGCAGGAGCCCAACTCAAGGGGAAGGACTCCACCCCGCTCGGGCCTTGCTATCCCTTTTATTAAGATTATGGGATATACCCATAACCTTTAGGCAGGCAATTCCATTAATAGCCAATCAGCAATAAAAGGTGGAAGTTGCTTCAGCTACCATTGTCTCAACTAAACAGTGGGTGGTTGGCTCTAACCTTTCAGAGCTTCAAGGTTGACCAGCCTTCCGGGTTCCTTGTCCACACCTCTCTGCTAGTGAAGACAATGGGCAGCTTCCAACAGCCCTGTTTCCAGTTTAGAAGTTTTAAGTCACAGGCCTCATCTGCATGGCTCCTCAAAAAATCACAACTTCCATTTTTCCTCCAGGATGCTGATGAGAACATTCAAGCAGAAATAAGGTCACTGTAAAGCAATTCAGGGTTTATTGGATTCTTAAGGTTGTTTTCCAGAGATATTTATAAGAGAAATGTAATTTTGGAAGGAAAATGTGGTGGCAATTCTTCCTGGCCCCAGATCTTTATTAAGGGAAAAGCACTGCAGCTCCGCAGAAGAATCTGCATCTCAGCTTTAACTTTTCTTCACAAAAAAATATACCAGCCAGAGAATTCTGTTGAAGGACCTGGGTTTTTTAATGCCTTTAGTTTTGTGGTTCCTGATTTACATGGGGACATTGTGCATAAATATGCAGCATCCCACTTCCTTAATGAAAATATTCTTTTTTTCTTTTATGAACTTGCAGACATTGCGCGGAATTTCTCTAGAAGGGACAAAATTTATGTTGCAAGCTGATTCAAGGAAAATGGACTTGAAAGGATTTTCCAAAGAGTAGCACAAGTGCCTGATTTAATATAGTTCCTGGTAGTTGAGCTGGGTAGATATTTTACGATAATTATTAGTGACTAGAGGCCCAGTGCACGAAATTCATGCATCGGGGGAAATGGGGTGGTGGTGTCCCTCAGCCTGGCCTGCACCCTCTCTAATTTGGGACCATTGAGGGATGTCCAACTGCCAATCCAGAACTGCTGGCTCCCAACTGCTCGCCTGCCTGCCTTCCTGATTGCACCTAATCACTTCTGCCTGCCAGCCTGATCACTCCCTAACTACTCCCCTCCCAGCCTGATTGATGCCTAACTGCTCCCCTGCCATCTTGTTTGCCCCTTACTACCCTCCCCTGCAGGCCTGGTCACCTCTAACTGCCCTCCCCTGCAGGTCTGGTCAAGCCAAACTGCCCTCCCCTGCAGGCCTGGCCCTTTCCCCAATTACTCTTCTCTGCAGGTATGGTCACCTCCAACTTCCCTTCACTGCTGACCTGGTCACCCCTAACTGTCCTCCCTTGCAGGCCTGATCACCCACAACTGCCCTGTCTTGAAGGCCTGGTCACCCCCAACTGTCCTCTCCTGTTGGCCATCTTGTGATGGCCATCTTGTATCTGCATGAGGGCAAAATCTTTGACCACATGGGGGCAGCCATCTTGTGTGTTGGAGTGATGGTCAACTTCCATATTACTCTTTTATTAAATAGGATAGAGGCCAGGTGCATGAGTGGGGGCCAGCTGGTTTTCCCTGAAGGCTATCCCAGATCAGGATAGGGATTCCCTTGGTCCATGGGGTGGCCTGGGTGAGGATCCTGTGGTGGGTTGCAGGCTGGCCACACCCCCAGTGACCCAAGCGGAGGCCCTGGTACCTGGGACTTATTTATCTTCTACAATTGAAACTTGGTAGCCTTGAGCAGAGCCAAGCCTTCTGCTTGCTCAGTGGCGGCAGCCATTTCTGTTGGGTTTTATTTATCTTCTGTATTGAAACTTTGTAGCATTGAGTGGAGGCCTAGGCCAGCAAGAGCAGCAGGGAAGCTTGACTTCCTCCACCACCAAGGCAATCCCACCCTCCTGCTCTCTCTACAGCTCTGTGGCTGCCATCATTTTTTGTTTGTTTGTTTGTTTGTTTTTTGAGGATTTATTTAACTTCTATCATTGAAACTTTATAGCATTGAGTGGAGGCCTGGGCCGGCAAGGGCAGGCAGAAAGCTTGGCTTCCTCCATTGCTGGGTAAACTCAAGCCTCCCTCCTGTTCTTCATAACTGCAGCCATCTTGGGTGGATTTATTTGCATATTTGCTTCTGATTGGCTTGTGGGTGTGGCTTGTGGGCATGGCTTGTGGGTGTACCAGAGGTACAGTCAATTTGCATATTACTCTTTTATTAAAGAGGATAATAATGTGGACATTTTAATAAAAATCAATTGATTTAGGAAATTATAGGTCACAGAGACCATTATCAATTTATCATGACTTTTTGTATAGAATTTTCTATTTACCTCCACTCAAGAGATTTGTCATAATGTGTAATGCCTTCAAAATCATACTTTAGGAGAGGCTACCTACACGTTTTTATAATCTCAGCTTGTTTTCTCAGTATGGATATGTTAAACACGGATCTTTTTTTAATGCAGTCTAGTTGGGACCATATAGGATTCCATTTCGCCCTAATGCATGGTTCATCTCAGCTCTTATTGTAATTCTTGTGTTTAAGATATTGCTTAAGCCCTTGCTAAAAGTTTCACATCACACTTCTTTCCCTTTTATCATGCTTTCTTCTTTCCTTGCCCTTTTCCAGCTCCTTTTTCCCATCCATGTCCTTCTCCTTTAATGTTCATATCGAATAGCTTATAACAACAAAATTCTAGGCTTCCATCATTTCAAGTCTCATGCAGACCTGTGATAGAGCAGCAGTGATGTTGAGGTTCTTAGAATAGATTTATTCATCTAACAAGAGCTATAGGCAAGTGTCTGAGGTCAGTAGCACAGGGAAGCATAAAGCACACCATCTGCATCCAAAGGATTTACAGGCTAGTGAGTTGTTAGGACAGGAAGGAGAGTGGGAGAGGAGAGTAAATTGTTGAAAATCCTTTCTGACTTTCTCCCTTATAGTTTCCTTGCTCCACCCACACTCACAAGTGAGGAGAGATTAATGGTCTCAATTTCTTTCTTCTTCTTCTTCTTTTTTTTGCCATTTGAAATGTCTTTGTTTCTAGAAGAAATTATACTTCAGCAAGTGGGAATTATATAAAAATCATTATATTCATAATGTGTTAGAGATATAAAATATAATTTCCCTAAACCACTTTGGGAGAAATGTTGAAATTAGATATGTGGAGTTATGCAAATAGAATTTGAGGGAAAATATCATTGTGAAGGACTAGTTGTGTATGAATGTGACATTTCTCATTTGACCGACCTTGAACATAAATGCTGTAAATTGGGTCTACGTGGTGTAACTTGAATAATAGTTTAAAAACCAGTTGGATTTCATATTTCTTTTATTGTACTGATTGTTTGAGCATATTGACTTATTAAAAGGGTGAAGATGTCTATGTGCTTCATACCAGCTCCAGACTCTTAGTGAGATGTGGGCACGTGACCCTCAACTCTGATCCCAACCAATTTTGAATTCACTTCTGATTTCCCTTTGGTTCATGAAGGTTACTGGTGTTTTCCATGGTACAGTACTCTGTTCTGGTGAAGCAGCTCAGAGTACACTTGCCACAGCTCAGAGTACACTTGCCACTGAAATAACTCACTTAAGTATTTTTTTCATCTGCTTAAGGAACCCTCTTCTGTTTTTTAAGGCTAACCTGTTCACCCTCACGTTTGAAGCTTTATTTTCAGTAGCTGTGGTAAATATCTGGGGAGGGAGGGAGGTACCCAGCATGCATTTTCTGTTCTTCTCTTCTTTATCCTACATGGCAGAGGCTCCACACCTGGGAACTACATTTTCTGGACAACATTGTCTCTAATGTTTTGGATAGCTTGGCCTTGAGCCTAGTAGATGTGTAAGATTTGGAAAGAAGAAAAGAGGCAAAAACTATTGCATTCTTTTTCTGACAATAGACTGTAGGTTTCACAGAGCTGAGTTTGATAATGACCTCTGTTTTCATTTGCTATTCACCTGCCACAGATGTGGAGGAACTATCAAGTGTTACTGGTTTTCTTAGGTTCTTAACCTCAGGACAGGAGTTTCTGACTCTGACCACACTTCTCTATATATGCTCCCAATTTTCTATATTATATCCTTTTCTGTTTAAGTAAATAAATAAATAGAATGGTCTTTGTTTTTCTAACTGGACACTGACTATGTAATATAAATCCTCCTCTATCCTAAAACAAATGGCAAAATACAGATTGTCTCCATGTGTTAGTGGGTTCCTTTGTCTCTCCCTTTGTTCCACCTTTTTAAATCAGTCTATGTCTGCCTCCGTGTATTATTTCCAGCTCCCAAGTCCTCACTAAATTTACATTTCTTAACTGTTTCAATGGTAGTAGCCTATACTAAATAAATTATCAGTTTCAATTTTCATTTTCTTTTGTATTGCTATTTTTAAATCTTATTTATTTCTTTAGTATCCATTATATTATTGTGAGCTCTCTGAGAGCCATGCTATTATTTTAATTCTCTTCTGATTCTTTTATAGTGCAATACTGTATGACAAACTTAACGGGCTTACCAAAAAAAAAAAAATAGCCCAAATACCTCTGTGGTTTTGTTTTATGATTATAAAAGTTATGTGTGTTAATATTCAGACATATAAAAAAGTCACAAAATATTCTTCATTTTCTAACTCAGAAATGATCACTATTAACACATCAATACATTTAATCATGAATATTTAAATATAACTTAAATTTTAATAGAAATAGTAATACCGTTTTTTATATAATTTTTCTACTACGAATATAAAACAAATATTTTGCCATCCTTAAAATTCCCCAAGAGCACTGAGATGGTTTTATAGTATCTGATTGTATACAAGTGCCATCATTTACTTAATTATTTTGCTGAATAATTAAATTGTTTTGCATTTTTTACTATAAATAATGCTGTAGTAAAAATAATTGCACATACATTTTATCATCATAAAACAGTAGTGAACATTTTATTTTCTTAAGATTAGAGATATTTTGGGTTTTCCTATTCAAAATAAATAGTATTATAAATAACTTGCAAAGAGCTACGGAAATACAGAGGAGAAAGCAAAGAATTAATTGATGGAATGGCTTTCCTCAGATATTGATTTAGCAAATAAGTAAATGAGAAAATCATTAAGTGAATGAGCAAAATAGTGCTGTTGCAAATCCATCTCACCTGTGTCACGTAAGTAAAATAATTGGACTCTATTTAGAAATATACTTTATATCAACATGGGTCATTTATATATACACAAGTAGATTTATTGGTTGCATTTCTCAGAATGGGCATTTTTTTTATAATCTATTCTGCATCTATGGCTCTTGATGTATTTTTGCATAAAAAGTTCTCTAAAGCCTAGTCCATAGTAACACTATCAAGTAAAGAATCCAGTCAAAGAAATTATTTTACTTCTCATTTTAAATTAAGAACAAATTACTTAAATTCAGTGAAATCCAAATGAGGGGGCACACTGAGGGTCATTGGAAGATAAGCACGTGGCTCTTGGTGTTGTGGTCTGCTCAGTAGAGCAGATGGTCCAGAAGAAGAGCAGAAAGGGGAGTGTCATAGAGTGCTTACCTGGGCCAATGCAAATGTTCTGAGCCAAAGTAGAATTATTTTGAGTTTTAATAATTTTAGGAAACGCTCTCAGGACTATGACCTAGATGAGCAATATGATGAGATCACTTCTCAGTTGCAGGAATTGCTGTGGGTAAACAAAGACAGCTATTTCCAAGTTAGCCTCTAGGCAGTCAATTCCCTGAATTAGCATTTAGCATTTCAGACACTGATAGCTTCTTTTTATGTGTTGGTGTTTTGAAAATGGAAAACCACATCAAATACCAATATAATTTAGAAAAATAAAGGTCAAGTTTCATATAATAAAGGAAATCAATTTGCTCTGCTGACAACCCCTAGAACTTCAGCGCTGGGGGATGTTCAGAGCTAGTTGCATACAAAGAACATCAGAGGAGAAAACTTTCAAAAAGCTGCAACAAATTTGATGAGTAAGATTTCTTTCAAAAAAAGTGTCCCAAAAGGAAATTCTGAAGGAAGCAACACACAGCATTAAAATAATATTGATTTAGGTCAGAGATTTTCAACAGGTGTGCCGTGGCAGGCACACTGGTGTGCCACAAGATTTTAAAAACAGGCAATACCTGACTATAGTTAGGGGCCCCAATCTCTTTTCCCTTAGGTTGTGAAATTAAAAAAAAAATGACAACAGCCAACACAATAGCCATCCAGTGTAAATGAATCAAGATTATACCTATTTTTTGTCAGATTGGCAAAAAATATGTTTTTTGGTCTGCAACAAAATTTTAGTGATTAGTTTTTGTGTGCCATGAAATGAAAATGGTTGAAAATTGCTGGATTTGATAATGAAGTAAGAGTTCACGTTGCAGAAACTTGTAGACAGCCTTCTCTTTTGTTTGGCATGGGTGATTAATAGCTGATGCTGCCCATAATTTGTCATCACACACACTGGGCTCTCAGCACCCTGTTGTATGTGCAGCCAACACAGCTCTTAGTTGGCACTGGATACTGACTGGAACAGTACTTGAGACAGATCACAGATGCTATTGTGCACTGGGCTGAGTGACTCGAGTGGGGAAATGGTGGATCTTCCAAATGCATCTTAACAGTGGGTTACAAATGAGTCCACTCTTGGAGATAATAAAAGATACATATTTTAAAAACTATCTGCTATGAGTCTGGTGCTTTTTAAATACTATTAGAATCCTCTATGAATGAGGAAATGAAGAACACTCATAAAAACTGTACTCACAATATTTCCCAGGTCACAGAGCTGAATTTTCTGGGGTTCAGCACACTCTTTTCCTGAAGATCTCTCTGATGACTTTCAATGCACAAGCCAACTAAATGTTTACTATCTGGCCCCAACCATCTTTGTCTTATCTCGTTACTATGCAAAATGCTCTCGGTATTCTAGGCACCCAGGTTATTTGCCCTTTACAAAATGTGCTTTGTCTTACCCTATCCATATCTGTCTGATGTGCACTTCACTTCTTGGCAAATTTTATCTTCAAAGTTCAACTGAAATAATCTCCTATTTCTAAAATCATCATGCATGTTTCCTTTGCAGGGCAATATAATTATCCTCTCCTCTGTTCTCCAGTTGCCATTGTTTCTTGCCCTGATTAGCACTTATCATGTTGTATTACTTGTTTTCTGACATTCCATATCTTTCAAATGGCATTCATTTAAAACAGGAACAGGATCAATGCACTATACATTTTTTTTCTTTAAAGATCCTGCATCTGTAGCAGAATGCATGGTATCATTTATGGACTTGATAGGCTTATGTTGAATTAATGTTTGCAAATAAATGGTTAGCAACATAAATTAGTTACATAATTCTAACCACTCAATGCTTTCCAAATACCAGCAGACAAATTTTAAAAATTGATACCATATATAAGAAGCCATTTTCTGTGGGAATTTTGTAGAATTTATTAGTAGAATCCCATATGGTCACTAGTGTGGACTGTGGAGAGAGAGGGGGGGTTGATAAAGCTGAAGACTGTCTCACATAGGAAACAGGCACTCAGGTTGGGACATATTAGTGGTGGTAGGGAGCTAGGTAGAGTTCCAAAGGCTCTATGCATATGGGCTTACTACAGAATAAATGTGACTACCAGAGAAAAATAGGTGTTGATAAATGGTTTAGAAAAGGGGTCAACAACCTCCTCTGTAAAGAGCTATATAGCAAATATTGTAGGGATCTCAATTCTCACATGGCACAACTACTCAACTCTGCCACTGTAGCACACATGCAGTTGAAGAAAATACCTGAATGAATAAGTATGGCTGTATGCCAAGAAAACTTTATTAAAATAGTGAGCTGGATCTGGTGTGTGGGGCATAGGCTGTGGAATGCTGGTTTAGAACCACAGGTGAACAAAATAGCTGTCACTGAGGAGTATAACCTGCCTCTACACCACTTTCTATACTTCTCTCAAACAATGAAGAATGAAAAGACATTGGTCAACATTCAAAGAACTCTGGCTAGAAATCCGAGAAGTTCTATTTTGAATAAAGTATCAGAATGGATGCTGGAAATAAATATAAAGATGAAATAATGGTCTAAACTCCAAGAAAAGATGTTGGGAAGCAGAGAAGGCAGTAGCTTTCTCACTGAAGACTCAGGGCCAGGCCCCTGACCATCAGTAGTAGGAGACAGAAAATGTATGGGAGTGGCCCCAGAAACAAAGGCTTGAAGACTGGACTCCACAGTGCTTATAAGGAGGAAAGTGGAGGCTGCTACGGAAGCCTCCAGTGCCAGCTGCAGTGCTACTCCATCTGTCCCAGATGAAAAGGGAGATGGGACAAGGCCAGGAAATCCCTAAGGCTTGGGTATCTGATCAAATAAATGTGAGGCTAGCATAACTTAATTATCTCGCAATACATGTTATGTAAATTCATTGATATCTTAATTTAAAAAAAAACCTCTATTTTTTAGATATTTCCTCAGTTTTTTATAAGCCAGTTATTTTGGAAAAGTGGAAAGTTTCATCTTCCCTGCACATAACTTGGCCTACTCTCTAGTCTGTCAGCTTCCATTGTCTGCATTCAGACCCTCGGGTTTCCAGCCTAGATTATTGGAACAGCTTCCTAACTGGTCTGTTGCCCAGTCATAGCCTTGATGTCTTCCTCCATTCATTAATCGCCCTAATATGTGAAACCTGACCATGTCAGTTGTTGGTTCAAGACCCATCATTGGCTTCCCGCTATGTACAGAAAAAAAAGCCTAACGTCCTTAAAACGGAAGAAAGGCATTCGCTGTTTTGCCCTTGTCCATTTCTCCAGCATTCCTTTGCCACTTACTGTTTTGAACTTTATGTTTGAGCAACATCAAATGGTTTTTAGTTTCCTGCCAGGCTGAGCTATTTCTTGCCTCTGTAACTTTGGTCATGCCCAAATCCTCTCTTTGTCCAGTCTGCATGGCTCCCCTCAATCATTTAAGACTCAGATTCCATACTTTTCTCACAATCTCTGTGTGTTTCTTTTATTGTGTTAATATATTCCCTTTTCTTACTTTCTCCTCCACTGGCATGTGAACAGGAGCTGTAGTCTTATCTGTAGCACAGAACCTAACACATATATTTTTTCAAATCAACCACAAATAAATAAATATCTATTATAGGTGAACAGCATGTTCTCAGTGATGAAGTTCAAAACAGGGGAAGAAGAGAAAAGTTAAAAAGCTGGGATGGAAAAAAAGGGGTAGAACTTGCATACTAATTGCTTTCAATCTAGGATGAGTTACGCATTAAAAACTTATACAGGTTAAATAAATAGATAAAATACAAATAATTCCACATAGCTTCTTTCTAATTATTTTTGGTAAAAAAAATACATTTAAAAGTTTGAATGCTTCAGTCTAAGGAGAATTTGGCATCTAAGTCCTGAGCAACATGGCTACTCATAGAAATGAATGTACACCTAATTTCCCCCCTGTCATAATTAATGGTGTTAACTTGTAATGATGGTCTGTGCACTTTGGTCTGCAGACATTCGAAACAATTTGGTTGGAAAATATATATACAAAGACTTTAAAACAGCCTAACTATTGGTTGGCAAACTGTGGCCCGCGAGCCACATGTGGCTCTTTGGCCCCTTGAATGTGGCTCTTTTACAAAATACCATGGCCTGGGCAAGTCTATTTTGAAGAAGTGGTATTAGAAGAAGTTTAAGTTTAAAGCATTTGGCTCTCAAAAGAAATTTCAACTGTTGTATTGTTGATATTTGGTTCTGTTGACTAATTAGTTTTCTGACCACTGGCCTAATTCTTAAACATTTTTTGCACTTACTTGTGGCCATTGCCACACTAGCTCATTACCATGGTGATAAATAGTTGGTGGTGCTGTTGCTAATGTTCCCTGCACAATTAAAAAATTATCAATAATAACTATTTATTATTGGTTATATCTGGCATCATGCTATCTATTTCATATGTGTTATACAATTAATTGCAGTAGCTCAATGATACAGATTAGGAATCTGAGCCCTGACAGTGTGATTCAGTAGGCTGGAACATCATCCTGGACACCAAAAAGCTGCAGGTTTGATTTCCAATCAGGGCACATACTTAGATTGCGGGTTTGATCTTTGTTGGGGCACGTATGAGGAGCCACCAATTAATATTTCTCATATTGATGTTTCTCTCTCTTTCTGTCTGTCTGTCTAAAAATCAAAAACATCCTCAGCTGAGGATTAAAAAAGAAAATTAGGGATCTGCAGCCCAAAGCCACCCAGCAGCAGTGCTAGGATTCTGACTCCAGTGACTATGCTCTGTATCATCACATTATGCATTTGCTCTAATTTATTAGTTCCTTTAGGTCTTTCTATTTAGTCAACACAGCCACCATGGATCTGCACACATACTGAAAATGCATGGTCTGCTAATTCCAACCCTCTACTGACTGTTAGTCAGTTCCTCGTTTCAAGCTCAGGCGCAAATTATAGACTTTTTTATGAGATTTCTGGCAGCAAGCAGGTAAAAGAAAAAAATCAAAGCCATTTCTTTTGTTGGGACACATCAAGTAGCTGGGAGGAAATGGGGCTGCCTTTCTGACATTGCTACATTCAACCCACAGTCTAGTGTCTTGGAGAGCAACTCTGCAGTCTCCCCATAATTGCCTGTCTGGAAGGTGGAAAATGGGATATGCGATGTCACAGCAAATGAGGGCATGCTGAACCATTATTGCAAATCAGTGAAGTGGCTCAGCGATTTGGTAGGCACTCTCACCCATTTCCTCGTTTAGTTTTTTTGTCAAAAGAATACTGCATAAATTATACAACAATAACTCATGGCTGATTTTAAAGTGTTTTCTTCTGACAGCACATATTTGCAAAGAATTAGAATTAAATCCTGAGAAACTAACCCTTTTCTAGTTGCTGAACTGCAGTGTATCCTACCACAGGACCAACCACGCAATAGGTATTTAAGCATCTATTAGCAGGCAGACATTAATTTTCATGCTTTGGATACTAAAAGAGTATCAAGAACAAAGTTTCTGTTTACCCTGAGCAATACACAAGACAAAATAATACATTTCAGTGCTTAAATAAATGGCTGCTAGAAACTATGACAACTGAGAAGATAAAGAGATGGATGATGACTATACTGGTCAGGCATAGTTGGCATTTGCTCTTACTGTCCTATTGTGATCTATTCAGTTTTCCTCTAGTAATATGATGCAGATTTTGCTCTGAGAAATCAGACATCTCCCACTCTCAGCCCATTTAATTTGGGTGATGACTAAGTCAGGAAAGAGCTCATAACTGACTACTGCCAATGATATTTTTAAAATTCCTAGATTGCCTATATCTGAAGCCAGCCTTACACATGAACTTTTCAATTAAGTGAAACAATAAATTCCTTTTTCTTAAGCCAGCTTGCATTGGGTTGCATGCTACTTATAACCAAAAGTTTCTTAACTTGCTTCTGATTAGGGTACAGTGGAGGCTGGCAAAACAATGCTCACACTGCAACAGCTAGACATGGAAAGATAAATTACAAATTTCTTGTTTCTGAATGCATGAGAGGCAGGTGGAAGTAACGGAAATGAGATAAGCCATACTCCTGAGAGGAGAGAAGTAAGTTGACTGCCTTCAGCTATTTTACAACCTGCATCATATGCCAGTTTTGACCCTAACCAATAAGAACCAATCTTATTCAAGCAGCGGGTCTGCTGTGGTAAGAGTAAACACCAACATTTTTGGTAGTTAAAAGGGCTGGTATGGGAATTTAGAAACTTGGCGGAGAGGGGACTCAAACAATTCTTTCCCTCAAAAACATTTTGGAGTTGCATGGGCTAAACTAAAAGCTTATAACATGCAAAGGAATACATCCAGTTCCTTGGTGTTTAGGAATTAAAATCTACCAGTGAGAGAATTCACATCAAGGACATTACCTGTTAGCAATTCAAGACATTTATTTGGGGGTTGGGCATATTGATTGAAACTTATAAAGAGCAGAGATGGTACAGTTACTGTTCTGGGACTCAGTAGATAAAGTTACACCAGTTCTAATAAAAAATATGGAGACATGTTCTCGGAGCAGTGGAAGTCAGAAAAGGACTGAATATTACAAATATTGCAATAATTTTGCCCCAAATGAATTTCTAATTGAATCGAAGGGATCATGCCCTTACTATATTTGCTTAAACATCTAGGAAGCACTCTATGGTAAAAAATAAAATAGTTTGATTCTCCTCTTTATTATATCTGGCATAAAATTAAAAATTAATAGACCTCTGAAGAGGTAAGGTAATATAGCCAATAAATATGAGAAGAGGCAGAAAATAGATGATCTCATTAACATAATTAGCAGCAATGTATTTTAATTAACTATAAATAACATATTAGAGAAGAGGATCCAATAAGTAAAAGGTATCAATTTAAAAAACAAATGATCATTAGAGAACTAAAACAAAAATAATAATACCTGAAACTGTGTGAATACAATATAACATAATTAGTTCATTCAAATCAGGTCAATAGGAAGAATCCAAACTGATGCATGGGGGGGGGGGGGGGGAGGTGCGGGGAGGGAAGGAAATGGGTAGAGCAGAACAGAAGAAAAATATGAATATATTAAAAAATATATAGTATGTAACATATGTATAAGAGGAGTCCTAAAAGGAGAAGACAATAAGACAACAGTAGTATTTGATAAGATAATAATTAAACATTTTCAAAATTAACAAAATTTATCAACTCCAAAACTGAAGAATTTAGAAAACTTAAAGTAGGAAAGATATAATTATGGACACATCACAATAAATTTGGTAAACAAAAAACAAACACATAAAATTGAAAAGAAAATAATTTTACAAGTATGCAGAGAAATCAGTCACATTACCTTTAAAGAAAATAAAATTAGAATGTTAGCTGACTCCTTTATAAACACAATAGAAACCAGATGCTAGTGTAATAGTATTATTAAAGTGCTGAATGAAAATAACTGCCAATCTAGAATTATGCATTCTGCAAGAATATCCTTCAGAATTGCATTAATTTTTAAGACAAAGACTGAGAAAACTTTTATTCAATAGGCCTGTAATAAAAGAAAATCCAAATACAATTTATTAGGCAGAAAGATTATCACAATGAGGAAAAGCAGGAGAGAATGAAAAATACCAGAAAGGATAAAATAGAAATATAGGATAAATACATGATATATTCATATATATGAATATTGAATATCTGAGGAGTTTTATTTATATGTAGAACTAAAAAGTAAAGACAGGAGTTTAAAAATAGTATAGTCTTCATGTATGTATGTAAATATATATATAACTGTTACCAAGAGTGGGGTGCAACTGGTGGCCCTAGCCACTGGTGAAATATCCTTGGCCAATGGTGGAGCACAGCCAACAGCCTGCCTAACAGTGAATCCCAGGCTGTGGCCTCACCCAACTTTAGGGAACACCTGTAGTCACACCTGAATGTAGAGCATAGCTGGAAGCACCATCTAGTCAGGGAGCACAATTTGAGGGCCTACCAGTCTGTAGCCCTGGTCCAATTGTGGAATCACCAGTGGTACCACCTTGTAAGAACACAGCCTGCAACCACATCCAACTGCAGGTGATTGCAGAGCCCAAATCCTGGCCTCACCTGACCATGGAACATAGTCAGAAACACTCTCTGATCCTGGAGCCCATCTGGTATCCCCACTTGAACATAGAGCACAGCCATCTGTGGAATCAAATAAATGTCCAACATGATAACGATAGTTAATACTGCATTGCATACAGTAGTCCATCCTTATCTGTGGTTTTGCTTTCCACAGTTTCAGTTAGCTGCAATAAACTGTGGTCTGAAAATATTAAATGGCAAATTCTAGAAGTAAACAATTAATAAGTTTTCCATTGCATGCCATCTGAGTATCTCAATTTATCTTATCATGTAGGCATTGTATAATCTCACATCATCACAAGAAGGAGGGTAAGTATAGTATGATAAGATATTTTGAGAGGGATATAGAGATCACATTTGCATAACTTTTATACAGTATGCTGTTATAATTACTCAATTCTAATATTAATTGTTGTTCATCTAATGATCGAAAAGTATATATTTATCAAATTATATTGTACACCTAAATTTATACAATATGTCAATTATATCTCAACTAGAAGCCTAGTACATGAATTTGTGCACAGGTGGGGTCTGACCAGCCTGCCTCAATAGGGGCCCATTGAGCCAGGCTAGTGGGGTGGAGGGACCTGGGGCAGTTGGCCCAGATTGGGGTGGGGGGACTAATCAGGGGCAGGGCTGGCTGGGGGAGGGGTAGTGGGAAGTTAGAAGCCGGCCCCAACCTCCTGATCAGGGCTGATTGGGGCCCGGATCAGGCTGATTGGCTGCTGCAGTGTGCATCATAGCCACTAGTCCTTCCAGTCGTTCTGCCATATATATATTGCTTAAGATGATTAATGTGTGTGTGTGTATATATAAATATATATTTTATACACACACACACACACACACACGTAGCTTTAAAGCTTTAAAGAAAAACATTAAGTGACTATCTCTATGTAAAACTATATTCTGATTAAAAATATAAAAAGGAGTTCTAACATTTCCATATATATATATATATATATATATATGTATTGCTTAAGATGATTAATGTGTGTGTGTGCATATATATATATATTGCTTAAGATGATTAATGTGTGTGTGTGTGTGTAAGAAAAACATTAAGTGACTATCTCTATGTAAAACTATATTCTGATTAAAAATATAAAAAGGAGTTCTAACATTTCTATCAGGGTAACCTTTGTGCAGGTATTACCTCTTGATTTAGATCTTGAAGCATTAATAGGCAGAGGAGTGCCTCTTGCCTGAGCTACTAGGCTTTTCCACTAGAATATTGCAGATGGAATCCATGCATTGGATCCAGGGTCCTACAAAATGATTAATGTGGTTTCTAACTCCTTAAAACAATGAATCACATTTTTCATCAATAGCTAATCAAATTGTACTTTATTTAACTCCCTCACATGCCTCAACTTTTAAAAAATTTCTAGTTCAAAGTTGTATATATATATATATATATATATATATATATATATATAGTAGTCATTAATTTATTTAATGATAGTTACCCCAAATATATGTAGTAAGAGACATCTTAAAAAATGATCCATATATGCTCTTAACATATGGACTATAATGTCCCTAACTGTTGATTTATCAAAGTCATGAAACAACATAACAGATGATATAGCACAATCCTTAAAAATATAAATTTTGGCATCAACATACCAGTGTTTTAAGTCTTTGCTGTACTTTCATTAGTTGTTATTAAGCTATTGAATTCTTTAAAAAATATTTTTTGGCCTCAGTTACTTTATAAGGGATAATTGAGCCCTGGTGAACTCTATTAACTTTTTCTTACAAATCAATAGAAATACCCACTCCAAAAAAACAAAACAAAAAATCACCAATTATTTTCTCATCTGTAAAAGGAGAATACAAAAAGTAACTTATCCATTGCATATTTATGAAAATTAAAAGAGATCATTCATATAAACTTTTAACACAGTGCCTGTCACATATTATGTACTCAATAAATATTATCTATTATATAATGGTCATTATTTGTATTTCCTTTCTTGTAAACAGCAAAAGAAGCATAATTTTTATCACAGAAGTATTGAGGACATTCATACTTGGCTATGGTAACCACTATTGACTTTCTCAACAAATATTTTCCTTTGTACACTTAGATAAGCTTATAAAGTAAATGTCGTTTTATTTTGCTGGCCTCCTTACCTACTTCAATTGCCAAGCTGTTCTAAAGCACAGTGAGATTGACCACAATAGCAAGGCTCCCTTCCACTTGGATCTAATTAGATTTTAAACAAATGAGGACAGAATAGGAAAGGTGTTAATTACTTCTTATTGCTTTTCCTTGGTGGCTGCAGAGATAAAAGCATACTTTTATTTGGAAAAAAAGGCATGCTTCACATGGGGCCCAGAACTGGGTGGTTTGCAAATCAATGTGATAACATTTAATGGAGGCCAGTTTCTCCATGGGCCAAGCCAACTCCGGCCTAATGCAGAGGCAAATAGACAAGTGTTTCCGCAGAGAGGAATCTGACTTCTTTAATGGATCCCTTTGTGTGTGCTTGTTCCCTGTAATCAGTCCTGCTTTATGCATCAACACTAATTGTGATTTATGTGTCCAGCAATGATTAGGGTGAATAGAGTTGTTTGATTAGAGAGGGGAGAGGACATCTTGCGGTTGACCCATGGATAAGCCTCCCATTTCTAGAGGCAGCTTCATCAAGCTCTAGTTAGGCTCTAACACAGCTCAAGTGGTGTGGCTGAGGATATTATCAAAATCCAGGTTGGACTACGGGACAGATGCTCCTTCTGCCCTCCTGGGCACTGACCTTAACTGGTGGTGATAGAAGTCTCACTAGAGGTGCCCTAGGTTGAATGTTTGTGTCTCTCTCAAAATATGTATGTTGAAACCTAATCTTCACGGTGATGATATTAGGGGATGGGAACTTTGGAAGATGATTCGCCATGAGGGTAGAACTGCCATGAATAGACCCCAGAGCGCTCTCTTGTCCTTTTTACCATGTAAATACACAATAAGAACATGGCTGTCTATGAATCAGAAGCAGTCTGTCACCAGACACCAAATCTGTTGGCACTAAAATCTTGGACTTCCAGCCTACAGACTGTGGAAGATAAACATTTGTTGTTTAAACCACCCAGTCTGCAGTATTTTTGTTATAGCAACCTGAATAGACTAAGACTGCAGGATATAGTGAATTCCATTGGTAGCAGAATAATCTCAATCAGATGATACATACATCTACAGCCTAGCCTAGCTGTGGGCTCTGCCAGATACTTTATGATATATGGGGACAACAGGAAGAAGCCATCTCTCAGTTGCTGTGAGAATGTCCTTTACCCAACAGCACACTCTCCCATTCTGAAATAGGCAACATATTTAAAACAGCAAATGCTCCTAAGATAGGTAACATGTTAAATTTAATCTAAGATGTAAATGTCCAACAGTACATTTCCAGGATCACTTTTTATCTATGGATGATCTATGAGACTCAGCAGTAAGTAGAGTATCCTCAAGGGAAGAAAACAAATGGTATAGCCTTTGAAGAAAACCTTTATCATTTAATTTCATCCAGTGTCAGCCTCTGTATTAGCTAGAGCAGTAATGTTCAACTTTTTAGGGACTTTAAAAATTCACATTTCTGAGTCCCCTCGCACATATACTGAATCAGATCTCTGGTGGTGGGAGAGAGAGGGGTGGGCAGTGCTCAGAATCTGCATTTGAGTAAGTTCCCATATGGTCTTTTGCACACTCAAATTTGAGAATCTGTCTTTGGGGAATCAGCATTATGCAAGTGTGCACACTGATTTGCACAGCCTTTGGTAAAGGGGGTGGTGTGCAAGACTGCTGGGAGCAGGCACAAATCTACTCTGCCTTCCTGCTTGGGAAGGATGCCATTTAGGAGGCTGTACTTGAGCAACCACTCTTAACTCATTGCCTCTACTCTCTGTGTTTACAGCTCTCTGTGTGGCTCAGTGCAGCCACCAGCTCCTTCATCATTTTAATATGTGTTTCAGACTCTCTGCCCACTGATAGTATTTTTCTGTTTAAAACTATTTGATTTATTGATGCTGCCCTGAAGAATGTGCAGCAACAATTGTTTGCTGCATCTAGGAAAACACACATACACACCTCACACTCTCACACACTCCAACACCAACACTGTACACCACAATATTAGAGATCTTTGCTATTTCCATCCTATCAGAAAGCCTAGTGTTCATGTGTAGTAATAAACAGAAGATGCTGCCACCATCTCCACCCTTTCCATTGTGCATGCAGGTGTGGCTGACATTTGCCTATGAGTCTCTTCAGTAACAGCCATGGATGCTTCTCATCTTTGCTTTTGTACCAGCTGCTCTGCACACATTCAGCCCTCATTTTTTCCCAAAGCACAGCTCTCTGATTCTTCAATATTAGTCCTAAAGCTTTATTTGAAGGCCCTAGGAGAGCAATCCTTAGCTGCAGCCCCAGTTTGCTCCCACCTGTTTTCTTTTAGGCACCTCACTTTTCACCTCAGCCAACTCTTTCTCTTTCTGTCTCTTTCTCAGCAGTTCTCCATCCACAGGATGTCAACCCATAGCAAATTCAAGCAATCTCTGGGGGAGGTCAGTTTGTCTGGGGTGAGTCTGGCCTTAGGAATAAACACAGATTTTATATACTGGTTTAGGGGGGGATAATAAGCCTTTGGCATGGTCACTTCATGTCACTGACTGACTGGTATGTCACTGTTGTAGCTAGAGGAGCTTGGCAGGCTCATGAGACAGTCTCAGACCTGCTGGAATCTGTAACGCCCCTCCTCCGTGCCTCAGATGTGGAGAAGAACATCCCACACGGGGAACCTTCATTCTCTTGCCTCATTAGGCCATAGAATAGCTAACAGATTGCACACACCAGCTGCCTTCCTACCCCCTGCCCCTGCCCCAAGTCCGGGTAGTATAAGGGCAAAGTGGGCTCATGCAGGCTTCGCAAGGCTTGAAGAAAGAGCAGTATTATATACCAGAAGGATGCAAGCAGGTTTCGCTTTGTGCACAGACAGCATTTTAAAATGAATAAATCTTCCTTCTTTATGTAGCATTTCAAAAGGAGAATAAAAGACACATGCATAGTAGCGGGTCTTTTGAGTATGTGTGAGTGTGAAAGAGACAAAGAAGTATAAAAATTGCATTTCTTTCTTTGGCCAGACCAAGGATATTAATCTTTCCCTAAAGCCATGTGGTCTGGGCAGCAATGTCCTGTGAAGGCCCCCCACTTCCTCTTGGCCTTCCTGGGCAAAATGGGGCTTCCCATCAATTAAGTGGCATTGACAAATTTTGGAGATAATTAATATTCTAAATAATGTTTGGGTCTGGTCAATAACAAAGCTTTCACAATTCTAACCAATGGCATTATAGAGGAATCTGAAAAGCTTTTAACTTTTCAAATATTCTCAGAACATTTAGTAGCATCTTTACTACTGATATCACAGGTTCCTTGTGATCTGTTCCTTAACATGAAATGTTCTTTCATATATATATATATTTCTAAGAGATCACATGGTACAGATGAAGTTTTTTTCCAAGCATAGAACAAATATGCTTGTATACTTATGTTAACTAATTTCTGATAGTAATTTATAGTATTTTCAGAGTAATGATTGTTGTTGCTCATTTGTTTTATAATTCTCAGCATGCACATGCACAGACAGGATTGATATGCTGCTTGTTTCCATTATAGCCCGAAACACAAATGTAATGGAAAACCTTTGTTCTCTGTGTATAATTGTCCCTGCCCCTCAGCCTATTCTGGACCCTGAAGGACAGAGATATCATTGAGCGTGTTTCCAGGGAGAGCAGATTTAGGATGGTCAGTAGGAAAGATGAAGTGAAAACATGAAATAAAACAACAAAGAGTTTATTTGTCAAGTGAGAGATAGGGAAGCAAGGAGAGGCCTGCTCTCAGGAGAACCACAGAGAAAAATACAAAGGTTAAACACGGGAAATGATCAGAGGTAGGAACTAGAATAAATCCACTAGACCAGTGGTTGGCAAACTCTTAGTTAACAGAGCCAAATATCAACAGTATGATGATTGAAATTTCTTTTGAGAGCCAAAGTTTTTAAAGTTAAACTTCTAATGCCACTTCTTCAGAAGAGACTCAGCCAGGCTGTGTTATTTTGTGAAAGAGCCACACTCAAGGAGCCAAAGAGCCGAATGTGGCTCGTGAGCCGCAGTTTGCCGACCACTGCACTAGACTATTGATCTGATGTGGGTCTACTTTACAGAAGCATATAAGTTTATGGGTCACTGAAAGGCAGAGATAAAAAGATATGAGCAACTATCTAAGTGCATTTGCTGGCCATAACTGGAAAAAGATGTATGTACACCTAAAAAAATTAATAAGACAAATATATTTCATGTTTGACTAAATCTACACCCCATAGACTCAGAGCAAATAGCTGGGGATTGTCAAGAGTTGGCAAATTATCACCATTTGGAAACAGGTACCTCTCACAGGGAAACACATTGACAAAGTGACAACTTTTTTTATTTAATGCTCTGCAGACATCTATCACCTTCAAGTGTGACAACTCCTGCTCTATCCATAAGACTCTTTTAAGAGCATCAGCAACCTTCCCTAAAGCCCCAGACACTCTCACCTATGTTGCCAAGTGCTATGGATTGAATGTTTGTGTCCCCTCCCCAATTCATATGTTGAAATCTGAACCCCTAATGGGATAGTATTAGGAGTTGGGACCTTTGGGAGGTAATTAGGTCAGAGCAATGGAGTCTCCATGAATGGGCTT
The DNA here is from genome assembly GCA_027563665.1 of Antrozous pallidus. Classification (NCBI taxonomy): domain Eukaryota; kingdom Metazoa; phylum Chordata; class Mammalia; order Chiroptera; family Vespertilionidae; genus Antrozous; species Antrozous pallidus. The sequence continues at coordinate 68,061,529 of CM050512.1, forward strand.
GTGCTTTTATAAGAAGAGACACAGCTGGCTTTTGTCCTGCTTTCTGCCATGTAAGGATATAATAAGACAGCTATCTGCAAACTAGGAAATGTTCCTCGCCAGTGTCATATCTGGACCTCCCAGCTTTTAGAACTGTGAGAAATAAATGTTTGTTGTTTAAGCCACCCATTCTATGGTAATTTGTTATAGCAGCCCAAACTGATCATGTCACCAAACTAAACAAATGATCTGTAGTTATATCTAGAATTATGGAAGAATCCTCTCAAATAGGAACAGGATAAATGGCATTGGATTCACAAGCAGGCTGACAGCAATGCCCTTCTGTACTAATCAAAGGCCTGGAAATCCCTGGGTTAGAGCTCCCCATGTGAATGCTACATATCAGGGATGGTACTGACCAAAATGTTATAGAGGAACAATAATCTGTGGATTCGGACACTGTGTTACATTAGCAATCTGTACAGAAGCTGCTATAAATACATTGAATCCAATGTTAAAACTTCAGGTTCTCAATCTATTTTCCCTTATTATCCTATATAATAAAAGCCTAATATGCTAAGTATCAAGTCATCTGTTCATCCAATCAAAGTGTAATATGCTAATGATATGCTAAGGACACTCAACTGCTTTCTATGACATATACTGACCACCAGGGGCAGATAGTCAACCAGTTGCTATGATGTACACTGATCACCAGTGGGGAGACAGTCAACCAGTCACTGCACCACCAAGGGTCAAATGCTCTGACCACTAGGTTAGCTTGCTGCTGGGGTCTGGTGAGTCAGGACTGATCAAGATGGGCCAGACACACCCTGGAGCCCTTTCACAGTCCCTCCCTGGCTGGCCAACCTCCTGCGTCCCTCTCCAGCCCCAGTCATGCACCAGTGGGGTCCCTTTGCCTCTCACAATCTGGGACCCTTCAGGGGATGTTGGAGAGCCAGTTTTGGCCGGATCCTGCAGGCCAGGTCAAGGGATCTCACTAGTGCACGAATTTGTGCACCAGGCCTCTAGTTGGAAAATAATAAGGTATTTGTTTTTCCAAGTAGGACACAAGCTTTCTTCTTTTAATACTTAACTGATTCAACTTATTATAGCTGTTTTATTATATCCTTATTGGCTCAACTCAAACTACCTTTGAGCTGAGCCATCTAAGATGCTATCATCTGTCTACCACTTCCTTTAACCCTTGAAGTCTGATTTTCATCCTCATGACTACATTGAGACTTCTCTCTTGAACATCACCAGTATCCTTCTCTGCCTTATAACTCATAGTTCTTCTGAAGTTAACTGCACCATTTGACTCTTAAGAATCTCTTTTTTAAACTTCTCGTTATCTTGGTTTTTATGACATTATATTTCCTGAACTCTTCTTTTTCTCTTATTGCTCTTTTCTGTACTTTATTCTCTCTCATTGTTTTGCTTTTTCACTTTTCCTTCCCTTATCCTCAGTGATGGTGGTTCTTCAAGATTCTTTATCTTGCCCTTTGTTTTTCTCTCTAGAATCTCATCTTTCAATGAAGTTATTTATATGTGTAGTATCACTGTGAAGATGAGCACTTCCAAATTATAAATCAACAGCACCAATATATATTACATGTATATAATAGTCCCAATATTAAAAACATGTTAGTTTACATTGAGGTAAAAATATGTCATATTTAATTCACATCTTTTTCATCAAAATTCATTCCTCCCAACTAATTCAATTCCCATCTTTCTAGGATTAGCATCATGTTAGGCAGATTCCTGCTTTATGTCCCTCTGGCCCAGTGGTTGGCAAACTGCAGCTCTCGAGCCATATGTAGCTCTTTGGCCCCTTGAGTGTGGCTCTTCCACAAAATACCACAACCAAGGCTTCATCTTTATTGCCTAGGTTATCTAGATACCAACCCATACTTAAATATGGTTGGAGATTGTATGCATGTGTGAAATGAGGTGGGGGAATGATGACTGACTCCTTTCACCTTTTGACTCTATTTTACACACCCTTTTATTTTTCCTATTTTCTTCAAACTGCCTTTGAGCTGAGCCATCTAAGGTGCTATCATGAAGACATCCTTTGAATGTAAAGCAACTGAATTGATTCCAACCCACAGTAAGAAATAATTTGCATATACGAGCAATTGGGAGCTATTGGAGAGATATGAACTTGGGGGTGCTGTTGACTTATGAGGTTTTGTGTGTTATGGCAAGTGTCAATCTTCCTGTGCCTCATTTTCCTAATCTGAAAAATCTGAAAAATGGTCATATTAATAGATGACTCCAAGTATTAATCATAAGAATTGGCCAAGATAACCTTGGTTTGACTAAAGTTTAGATAGGCTTCTGTCTGTCTCTAGGTCCTGACCTTCCTCTTACCTAGGCCCTTACAGAATCCAGATGACCTATAATCCCCATAACCCATCTCAAAAACTCCTCTACACTTTGATTCAATGAGTTCTGAAAAAAAAAGTGAAAATCCTCCCATGCCATCCAAATCCCTAATATGACTATTATAATCCTTTCACCAATATATCAGTAGACTGACTAGAAAGTGTTCAAAGAACTCAGGACTTTTGTTTTAACAATAGGAAAATTAGGGGGCGAGGGAAGGGATGAGGCTGATCCAAAACTCTGAATATTCAAAACACTCACAATGTTTTACATGCTGTGAGGTAGACAGCACACTAAAAGTACCATGATGCCATGCATCCTGAGCTAAAGCACCTGCTGGCAGGCAGAGGCCTCAGAAAGCTGCCAAAGCTGCCAAAGCCCAGCAGGCTGGGCTTTTTTTTCTAAATGCTGAGAGTAAATCAATTTTATAGAATTCCTTTAGGTCCACACCCTGTTATGCCTTAGATAATTCCCTGTTTTTAGAGTATAAAGGGAGAAATTAGAGTTAAAACTTATAGTCATAGTTAATGACTCCTTCCCCTCCTCTCTTTCATCATATTGAATAAAATAAAACAAGAAAGTAAACAAAAACAAAAACCTCAATCATTTCCATTCTCATCTATCTTTAATTTGGGGCCTGGAGCGAGGCCTGCAGGGGTTCATTGAATGACTTTCCTCACAATAGCACTGCTGTTCTCTGCCTCAGAGCTTTCCAGGACCAAGCACTTCAGGCTGGTGCTATCTTCCTCAATTGTCTTGGACTCCCACCTCTCTTTGCCAGGAACAAAGAAGGACCTTGGTTATGCCTATGCCTTTTCCCCAGCAACAGCTACCAAAGGAATGGATATTCACTGGAGAAAGGAAGCCTTGTTACTAGGCAGATAAGTCTTCCTTCAAAATATTGAGCAATTAATCTTCAGAAACATGCTTGTTCTGAAATAAAGAGTGTGTGTGTGGAAAGGTAGTGGTTGTATTTGTAGTGATGGCTAGTCCTCAAAGTGATTAACAGTATTTGTTAAAAAATATTATTTAAAAAAATAACTGCATCATAATACTCAGAGCTATAGAATGTTGGGAGAGAATTGACCCTAGAATAAGGGGCCTAAGTCATAATTAGACTCCAAATATAGTCAGGAAAGAAAGACAGTAATGGCTACCATTTCAGTGTTGTACCACAATAAGCATCCTTCACATTAAAAAAAATGTTTTTATTGATTTTTAAGGAGAGGAAGGGAGAGGGAGAGGGGAAACATTGATGCATCAATGGGCAGCCGCTTGCACAGATAAAGCCCACAGCCCTGGCATGTATTCGGACTGAGAATCAAACTCATGACCTTTTGATGCATGAGATGTTGCTCAACCAACTGAGCCACACCAGCCAGGACATGTCCTTCATGTTCTCATTCTTTCTCTCATGTTCAGGTTCTAAGACTCAGCACACAGGGACAACAAGCTAACAGTTGAATCTTTACTTGACCTAAACTTTTTTTCTAAATCTCTTTTTGCTTTTCTTCTGTGATAAACTGGACTGGACAACATAAAGAGTGATCATTTTTAAAAATATATATTTTATTGATTATTTTACAGAGAGGAAGAGAGAGGGAGAGTTAGAAACATTGATGAGAGGGAAACATCAATCAGCAGCCTCCTGCACACCCCATACTGGGAATGGGCATGCAACCAAGATACATGCCCTTGACCAGAATCAAACCTGGGACCCTTAACTCTGGTAGGCCGATGCTCTATCCACTGAGCTAAATCAGATAGGGCTAAACAGTGATCATTTTAAGACCATCTATTTGCCTTTAAAGTATTCTACTTCATTTTGTTCATAAGTATATTTATTTTTGTCAGATCAAACCCCAGATGAGATGGATGCTACTTTAATCACTTTAGCTGAAGTTTCCTAAAAGCCAATCCTATCCTCTGCCTACTTTCCTCCCCATGCAGGACATCTTGTCCCCAACTGTTATGAAATCTACAACTGGGCAACAGCTTTCTTTGCATTTAACAGAGGTTAGGTGATTATGTTCTTGCTAATGAAAGTAAGAAAATGTGTTGTGTAGAAATTCTGGAAAATCCCTTTTGGTGCTTCCTCTCTTCTTATACAGAAAGTTAGAGTGTGGCCATAATGGCTGGAACTCCAGCAGCCGTTTTGGACGAATGATGGTGAGGGTCACACCCTATCAATCAGAGAAAGAGCCTGAGTCTCTGGGGACCATGGAACTATCATTTCAGTCCAAGCCTGGCCACTTCCATACTTTTTTTTTTAATTATGGGTCTGAGAAATAATGTTTTATTAGCCCTTTCACTTTCAGTTGGTATACTATTTTTAACCTTATTTTAACAACAGCATCAACATTTGCTAACGTACTGGGTTTACTTTTCTCCCATTGTTATCCTGTGTTATATTTCTAGGATAGCTTCCATCATCTTTACATATATTCTCTAACCTTTTCCACAAACTTCAGTGGAAACCAGTATTCTAGGAACTATGCCAGGCTATTGGAATACAAAGGTTAACAATATAATATTCCATGACTATGAGATATTCACCAGACCCTTATTCTAAAGAAGTACAGGTGAATGACATCAGATTAATATCACTACCGTACACATGAGTTTTGTTGTTGGAATATTAAAAAAAAACAGCCCTGGTCTCTGGCATTGAAGAAAATTTAGCCTAATAAAAAAGGAGAACAGAAGGGCATACAATAATGAATGTTTACAGGCATTCAGGGAGAGAGCTAAATTAGTGCTTCTTTTCCTTGCAGGCTCACTGTTGAAATTACTAATCATCTGGAGTCCTACTATTAAAATAGAATCAGTAGTGACCTCATAGGGAGCCCTAAACTCTCAAATTATACTCCCTCTTTCCTTCACTGGTTGGGAGCAATCAAAAAGTGTGATAACTGTGAATGGCCAGACATCTGCAAAACAGCTTTACTTTTCTCTAATTTTTGCAATTGTTTTAATATTTATTTGAAACAAATGTACTTTTAGTTCTTAAGCCCTATTACATACAGTGTTCTAAAAACATGGTTGAAAGTATGAAAAGGAAAAATTACACCCCCCCAACTTCCTGTAATCTAGGGCTTTTGAATTTGGTTATAGGACCACAATGTCCTGTAAAGCCAAGCTTTCTTTATGTTTATGAACAGATGCTAAGGGTCGGGCCTATGAGGATTGCTACGGCACTGACTTGTTTCTCCTCCTCTTCTTATTACTGTGCCTACCAACTTTGATCCAGGGTGCACTGTTTGATATGCATTCTGGCTTTATAGGAATGATCTCTTTTGATCCTCATAGCCTCTCTTTGAGATAATATAATTACCGTTTTATAGATGAGGAAACTGAATAAAGGATAGACGATACAACCTATTCCAAGTCATGCAGTCAGCAAACGGTATTGCCAGATTTGGATCCAGGCAACCTAGCTCCAGAATTCCTTGTTTTAAACCCTTAGGCTATAGTGTCTCTAGTGCTAACAGAACCTAACACCTGAAGAAACATGGTATTTCAGATTCCCAATTGGTTAATTCTATAAACAAACCATCCATTATTCATAAACTGTGAAGAGCTTACAAGTATAAGATAAGATCAGAAACTTGTCAAGAAAGAGAGCTAATGCCCCATGAGAAAGTTGCCTCTGCCTTCTTCCTTCTGTCCTGCAGTAATGGGAAGTTATGATGTAGAGGTGGAAAACTGGAAGAGAAGTTCATTTTAACTGGGAGCATGAGAGCCCATCTCTGAGTCACTCTTGTCCAGGATCTGTTGTGAGTCCTGTGTTGGGCTGTGCTTTATGACCAATATTATTCTGCCACAAGCTAGCATCTAGCCTCCTTCTCACCCCCCAATGCTCAAAGGTAATTTTCATTACCCCAGGACCACTGTGACCATTAGTGCAAGAAGGGTTAAAAGATGTGCCCTGGCCAGTTGTGACTCTACCTCTTCTTTTTAAAAAATCTATTTTATTGAGTTTTTACAGAGAGGAAGGGAGAGGGATAGTGTCCCAATTTCTCCTTTAGGGACATAAGCACAGGTGACCAAGGATGCCTCATCCAGTCTCTAAACAGACACTGATACATATGGGCCAAGGTACTTACTACTTAATATTGACCTAGCATAAATTACACAGGAGACCGACATGCAATGCACAAGTCACACATGGTTTATTTACCAGAGTCCTGGTGGTTTCCAGACCTCAGCAATCTACTGGGAATCCGTACTCACACACACACACACACACACACACACACACACACACACACACACACACACGACGTTGGACATTGTAGCTGCAGATCGGCATCTTGTTTGAGGCCTCGGTTTCACAGCTCATGGTTTGGACTCATGATCCACGGCAGAGCTTGGGCAGATGCATGCAGGAGAGTGGAGAGTGACCATCTGTGGAGGAGCAGGCGAGTCTCTCTGATCTTCTCTGGTTCCTTGATCTTTTTATGTGCTCAGATGGGCGTCTTCAGTGTGTCTTATCATCAGGTCCCAGGAGCCTTGCTATCTGGTCTTACATATGGGGTACAGATCACTTTACCTATTTTCTACATACAGGCCACTCAAGGGTGCTTATCAATTTGGTTACATTACATTCCATACTTTCAGATATCACACTTTAATTCCACACTTTAATACTTACTCTATATTGTATTTTATTCTTTTATTACTATTACTATAACAGAGAGTTAGAAACATCGTGAGAGAGAAACATTGATCAACTGCCTCCTGCACATCCCCTACTGGGGATATGCCCACAGCCAAAGTACATGCCCTTGACCGGAATCAAACCTGGGACCCTTCAGTCTGCAGGCTGACGCTCTATCCACTGAGCCAAACCAGTCAGGGCAGACTCTACCTCTTCTGATGTTTTCTCATTTCTTTAGAAGCTGAGAAATAGCCTCTGCTGGGTCTTGGTCTTCATCCCTTGTGCATTTGACCCAGATGAAAGGATAACCTCTTAGAGTGGAGGCCACACCAAGCAAGACATAGTTTATTGCAGTAAAAGGCTGTCTGATCAGGGATTAGGCGTGAGCATGCACATCCTAATATATAAAAAGCCAGGAGCCGTCACAACAGAAACAACTGGATGGACAACCGAACACCAGGCTGTGTGGGGCGATAAGGCCAGCAGGGGGGCTTAGTGAGGGACAACCAAACAACTGAACAGCAGCTGTGTGGGGCAACCAGGCCAGTGGGGGGGGGGCAGTTGGGGGCAGCCAGGCCAGCAGGAGTGTAGTGGGGGGGGGTGACCAAGCTGGCAGAGGGGGCAGTTTAGGGTGACAGGCAGGCAATAGGTGCAGTAAAGGACAACCAGGCCAATGTTGGGGGGGGGACAGTTAGGGGCAACCAGGCCAGCAGAGGGGAGCAATAAGGGGTTACCATACTGGGGTGGGAGGAGTTAGTGGCAATCAGGCCAGCAGACATAGGTGTTTAGGGGTGATCAGGGTGGCTGGGGGAGGGGGCAGTTAGGAGTGATCAGGCAGGCAGATGAGCAGTTAGGAGCCAACAGTCCTGGAAAATGAGAGGGTTGTCCAACTGCTGATTTAGGCCTGGTCAGCCTAAACCAGCAGTTGGACATCCCCCAAGGGGTCCTGGATTAGAGAGGGTGCAGGCTGGGCTGAGGGGACCCCCCTCACCATGCACAAATTTTGTGCACTGGGATTATAGTAAGTAAATAAAGAGAATCAATGGCTTTTGTGTTTTCTCTTTGGCAGGAATGCTTTCCTTTTTTGTAATTCAACTCTCAGTACAGATATTACCTCATCCAGACTTTCTCTGGACAGCCATTCTGAAACATTCTCCCCCAGTATAATCTACCTTGTTTAATTTTTTTTTTAGAGAAAGCATTTTAACTCTCTGAAAGTAATAGTTATGATCACTAGATATAATAATATGTAACTAATTATAATGATATATACTAGATATATGACTAGTCTGAATGATATAACTAATGCTATAAAATGATATAACTGTTAGCTAGTTATCCTATATAATAAAAGACTAATATGCAAATTGTTCCCTTGACCTGGAGTTCAACCCAGGGGCAGGGCCGGCTGGCCAACCTCCCATGTCTTCTCCCCTGGCCATCCCTGCTCAATCTGCCCCAATTGGAGGGCTGGCCAGACCCCAGCCATGCATGAATTCATGCACCAAGCCTCTGGTATTGTCATAACTAGCTACAATCTCCTTGAGGACAAATGCATTTTTTTCTATTGCCTCAGCTTCTAGAATTAGTGCATGACATATATAAGGTGGTTATTAAATACTATTTACATAGATAAATTATTAAGTCCCATTGTTTTCTTTTAATAGAACTAGCAAAAAAGTCTGTAAAATGCAACTAAAGTTGACAAAGTTTGGACAGAGTTTTAATATGTGTCTTCCTTTATTGTAAAGTCCAAAAAAGGGGGATGATTCCTTCTCCCAACTGGCCAGAATGTGTGCCTTATTGTGTGGCCAACCAACTTTATTCTAATAAGGCTGAGAGGGACTGTACACTCCCTCTATCCTGGCCCTACTCCCATTCTCCATTCTGCCAGAGGAAAAATAATAAATTCTGAGCTAGTTGCTCTGTTTTCTGTAATTATTTTGTCTTTTTTTTTTGTATTACAGTGTGTGTGCTAAAACACTCTATATGGAAGGTGCTTCAGTGTCTGTCCTGTTGCCAGGTGAACCCAGTAGGAGAGTGCTTGGGACAGGAGTCAGATACTGATCAAGGTGGGCCAGGAACATTGCTAAGGAACTCCCTGCTAGAACACTTGCTCACCTGATGCCACCCAGTCATGAGGGAAGCCTCAGAATTCAAAACAAGAGTGAAAAAACAAAATAAACTTCCTTTTGCAATCCAGAATGTTCTTTGTATAAGCTGGTGGCATCTCCTACCTGTCCCCATCTCCACTGATAACAAGGACCGAACGCCTGAAAAAACACGGACATTTCAGCTTTCCAATTGGTTAATTCTGTAAACAAGCCATCCATTATTCATTGCATACCTGCTATGCTGAGTTTCAATGCCTGATGCTTTAGGGGGCACAGACAACATGAACTTACACTCTCAGATTTTATATTCTGAGAGGGGATATTATACTAATTCAATCATAGAATATAATTAAAGCTAAATTGCCTTTCAGGACAATACTATATTGTCATAGCATCATGTCTGGGTTGTAAATCTCATGTTGAAAATAATATTGTAAATTACAGGGATGGTGGGATGTACTTCTCTGTTTTTAATGAGAGCAACTTGTATAGTCGTGGATACATAATAGGTCCTCATGGATAGAAATGATGGTTTGAATGTTATGGAGCTCTATTCAAGTTGACCTGTGCAACTGTTTTGCTAATTGAAAAGAACTGGAGGTAGGGCAGAGAAATCCTGTTCTAATCCTAAGGCAGATTTAAAGAGAAAGAATTATATGAGCCATGCCAGAAGCACTTCTGAAGAAGATCAGCGTTAAGTTGATCCAGAAAGTTTCAATGTGTCATTATAAAAGGGAGCATCCCTGACACTGCCCATGTCATGTCTGGGAGGCCAAACAGTGCTTTGACACTTGGAATCCTGGGCTCCCTAATTAAACTAGTGCCAACATGTCAGGAGCCCCAGCTCCGTCAGAGGCCTGGGAAGCTCTTCATGGCCTCAGTGCATTGTCTGCCTGCTTTTGTTGTTGGAATACCTGCTCTTTTACCGAGTTGAAGTTTGCCCTTCTTTTGTTCAATTTCTTTTTCTGACCAGCTGCCCTGAAACTCATTCAAATGCCATGTGCGTGTTTTTGAAACCTGGCCATTTAATTCACAGAAGAGCCTTGGGAAACTTTTAGGTTTCAGGTTGTGCAAGGGTCACATTGCTTTGAATTTCAGCTTCCAATTGATGTTTAAAAAAAAAAACTTAAAGAGGGACTCCAGCTGCACATTCTGAATTTTACCAGGGGTGTTAGCAGAAGCCAGTAAGCAAAGGAGGCAGGCCATTTGGAATCACATCACAGTATTTCAAATGGATTTACTGTTCATGTTATATGATATTTCATAGATTGTTATTACTGTACATCATAATAAATGGAAAGCATGAGGAGAGAGGAATAAGACAGCACTTGTGAAAATGATCAGCCTTGTGATACTGGGACCCCTAACATGAGAACCAGAATTCAATATGCAACAGTCTCTGCTTCAGGCTGTCTGTTGTTTCAGCTGAGGGAGGCTTTTATAAGATCCCCTAGTCTCTGCAGACCTCTCCTCTCATATCTGTCTGAGAAGAAAACTGACCCTACATGTGATCCCAGAACCTTAGTACTGTGAGTGAATGACCAGGTGGAAAAGTGTTCTGGAAAATCAAACTGTTTTGAATCTCAGTACCAGAAGTAAGGAAAGATCTCAGGAGATTCACCCCTTTTCTCCAGAGCAATGTACCCACCCACCCACAAAGACAGTTATTGTTTTATTATGAAAATGTCCCTTGAAAATTAGCTTTTCTTGTCAAACTTTATTTCCTGCTAGCTCTTGTTGTGCATTAGGGTTATATGCAGACAACAGAGGCTGAGAGGTGAGAGAAGTGGGTGAGCTATCATCCCAGCTGGGTTGGTGTGCACCCCTGGGAGTCCTTCTTCATTGCACAGTCCTAAAAACCTGCTTCTCCAATACACTCACTCATAATTTGATTCTTGAGTAGAGACTTGACACTGAAGAATTATTCAATTGCTTCAAAAGATATTGTGTACATGAGGGAGGGTAAAAAGTTTGAAAGAAGGGTTTCCCCTTTAAAATAGAGAAAGCCAGCACACACCCATGTTTGCAATAAAACCATTTTCCTTACCATTTTAAGTCTCTATTGGTTCAGAATAAGAGTAATGCTTTTAGTTACATCATCTGTACATCATAATGAGAGCACTGGACCTTGAAGCCAAGTCATGTCAAGTTGAAAGTGTTTTAAGCTTTTCATTCATCTAAAACCCTATCTCAACACAAAACTTTTATTTTCCCTGAAGCTTTTCATATTGACCTCTTTCACAGGGAAAAGAAATCATTGCATGCATTAAGTTCTTTGGACGTCCCTATTTCTATTTCCTAGCTGACACATTGTCATTTCCTCTGTCACACACAATCTGGCCTTATTGAATTCTTTGCCATTTGATCTCCTTAAGTAGTAGCCTGGTTTCATCAGCCTATTTCCTTGCATTGAGAAACTTTGCCTTATGCTGAATATAAATTGTCATATTCCAGTTCTAAGAAAATCACAGTTTCAGATTTGATCTGAGTTTCTCAGAGTGACTCTATGAAAATATTCCTAGTAGCAGAGGTCCAAAAATGATTAGATTTAAATTTGGGTAAGAACCAAATTTGCTGACTCTTAGGTTCTTCCATCTGCTTCACTTTTTATTTTATGCATCGTATCTTGGTTATACTTTCTTGAAACTTTGGTATTCTATCCACCAAGAGAATAAATGCACCCCCCCCCAAAAAAAAAAGAAAGAGAAAAATAGCGGAATAAGAAAGGGGCTACATAGGTGCAGGGAGGGATTGATTGAATGATTGATTGATTCAATGTAAACAAATTTCACTGAAACTAATAAAGTCTATGAAATCATTTCAGCATGAGAAAAAAAAAGAACAAATGCCCTCTCTGTTAAGTTACTCCCTTTTTTAAAAATGCAGAATTTATTAGTACTTACTTCATTGGACTGTTGGTGGATTAAAAGAGATGCTACATGTCCAGTATTTAGAATTAGCAGCTGACATATAGAAACTGTCCCAAATGTCATTGTTATTATTATTGCTGTAATAATTATTAGGTAGGTTATTGAAATGGGTATGGTGTACATTGTTACACTGTAATTTACTTTACTATATTAGGTGTTAGGAATGCTAAAAAATTTTTGGACAAAATAGGACTCTCTGTAACATATTTAAGTGATACTGAGATGCTCCAGCCACATCCTGCAAGCACCTTGGAGTAGTCACCATCACATGGTATTAGTTTGCCTCCCTAATAAAATGACACTGCATCTTACTCTATGTTCTTTGCATAGTCTAATGTCCCTTATTAATCACCTTGTGTTAATCCCTAAAAAGTGCCCATTTTTTATAGGCAACTATTGCAACTCGAATAGGCATTTTCCATGTTTTGTTTGTATCACAGGATCCATAGGAGCTCGAGGTCATTTAGGTGTTCCCACTGCCATCAGATGGATGCCAATTCACTCACCTCTAATAGATGAGATACTCTTTAAGGATATCTCCATAGAAGGGCACTGAACATTGCTCTTTGTAATTTATGTCAAAATGCTGACTAAAAATCTGTATTTGACTTATATATCTTAAATCTTATTAGTCTTGCTACTTTTTGCTCCAGGATGTTTCTAAGGCGCTTAAAACAGTTTTTCTAAGGCACATCCTATACTTTTTCTGCACTTTTTGTGTGTGTTTAAATGGTGTCAACACTATTTTTTTCTTAGTAGATGTAGTTCATACTATCTATTAAACTCAAGTGACAGAAATCTCAATTCAAATCAGCTGAACAGAGATTTAATATAAATTAATAGAGAAGAGCAGGGCTAAGATGGCTTCTAAGGGACAAACAAATAACCAGGATTTAGTTGCTCCTTATAACAGTTCTCCACTCTTTTCCCATTAGTTCCATTCTCCTCCAGGTTATCCCTCCACATCCCTTCACTTTCATAAGATACTGCAACAGTTCTATACTTTATTCTTGGCTATAGTCCAGGAGGAAAGAGAGAATGTTAGTAAAACAAATTTTGATATTTAAGAACATCATTAGGTATAGAATTATGGTAGAAAATTGGTGATAGAATGAGTGCCTTAGATAGGGTGCTGAGGTGAGAACTTATTGGAAAGTGTTTTGTCTAAGCAAGAACTAAATGAGGGTTTGGGAGAAAATAAGGTCAGAATTTGGCTGAGCCACACTTTATGGATTCCTATAGACCATCACAAAAAATTTTTTTTATTTGACAGTAAAATAAAACCACTGGAATGTTTACAGTCAGAGAAAAATTGATTTGACTTATCTTTAAAAGCTAATTTTTGCTGCTCTGAGAAAAATGGACTATGCTGTGTGTTATCATGGTAGCCCCTGTCCTACATGCTCCCAAAAATAGAGGGCTAAGATGAGAATATGCACATTGTATGTATGAGAGATGATCCAAGGGAGCCTGAGTGAGAGACAAAGAAAAAAAATAGCCATATAGAAGCTATTGCAAGTTTCAGAATGTGTCACCTTATTTCTCACCATCTCTGATTAGGTTACTTGCCCTTCTCTGCTCCAATCACTTACTTAGGGAAATACTCTGATTGGATGTGACCCAGGTCACACAATACACTCTTGAGTCAGCAGCTAAGCCTTTCCCAGAGGATGAGAGCTAACAGTGGTGTAGGACAATGGTTCAGAAAGGAATTAAGGTACAATTATCACAGGGTGATGGACATATAATGAATTACTAGAGATGTGATGAACATATAATGACTGGCATAAAAAATAGATAATCTTCATAGTTTCTCTTCCTTGAAATTCAGAGGTTTGAATTCAAAAGTGATAGCAGCTGGGTCTGGTATATTAGAATTTCTTTATTAATCTGATGTTGAAAGATAGGCTTAAATTTTTTTATTGTAGTAAAATAATATGGGTAAAAAAGCATAGATGCACATCACTGATGGTGAGGAAATGTGGACAGTAGGAAACTGAGTTTTGAGAGGATATTCTAATGGAGTTGCTTAGGTAGCATTATTATAATAATTTTTGCTGAGCAGTCTGTTATAGGATAGGACATTTATTTAGAATTTGATACATCTATGAAAGAAGACTTATCTTGTGAACAAATCATTTTGAATATTTCATATCTCTTGCTTAATTTGGATTTGAATATAGCACAGAATAATTTTAGAGCAAATTTCAATTTCAGATTACTCTCAAAGAACCTACCTTTTTTATTCTCTCTAAAAACGGGAAGAGATTGGGGAACACATAAAAATTTCGAGATGGGAGGGCCTGATACCACAGTTGAAGATAAAAAAGTGATACATCTGTGTTTGTGTTTGGGGATTGCTAACAAGGTGAGGTTCAGGAGAACTGTACCTAAATTTGCATGTGATAGAGTGTCAACAGAGAAAAGATTCAAGCCAGGATACATTTAAAAGGATCCTGCTGAGAGAGAAAAAAAGGGAGAGAACCCATACTGTAAAAGATAATATTGTTGAAGGTATGTGAAAGCATTCCCAATAAAAGGGAAAAAAAAAACACAGGAAATAAGGACACTCCAGAGAGAAAGAATGTTGCACACATAACCCAAAGTCAGATGACTCAGCTTCATCCAATTGTAGTGGTGAGGGAGGAGGAAGTGTTTTAAACTTGACCAATGACCACAGTCTGTCCTGTAGAGAGGGCTCTCTCCTAGGAGACTAGTCAATGTTGTCTTGTGGAGACCTGATATTCTAAGAATTATTTTTTTTATCCTGGTCTTATTTGCTATTTCCTTTTAGTATCCGTGTTCAAGAACACAATTTTGATATTTTATTATTGGAGTACATGCTTTCCTCCCTGATATCTAATATTTCCTACTTACCTCTCCCTGATGGCCCTATGGAATTTTAGATCCCTAGGCTTAAAAGCCATTTATTTATTTATTTATTTATTTATTTATTTATTTATTTAAAAATTTAATCTTTATTGTTCAGTTTATTAATTACATTGTTCTCCTTTTTTCCCCTTTAGCTCCCCTCTACCTGGTACCCATCCCACCCTCTGCCCTCACCTCCCCCCGAACTGTCCTCTCCCATAGGTGCATGATTTTTGTCCAGTCTCTTGCTGCACTTCCCACACCCTTTTTCTCCCCAAGAATTGTCAGTCCATTCCCTCTCTATGTCCATGATTCTGTTATATTCACCAGTTCATCCTGTTCATCAGATTATTAATTCACTTGATTTTTAGGTTCATTTGTTGATAGATGTGTATTTGTTGTTTATAATTTTTATTTTTACCTTTTTCTTCTTCCTCTTCTTAAAGAAAATCATTCAGCATTTCATATAATGTTGGTTTGGTGGTGATGAATTCCTTTAGCTTTTTCTTATCTGCGAAGCACTTTACCTGACCTTCAATTCTGAATGAGATCTTTGCTGTGTAGAGTAATCTTGGTTGTAGATTCTTGCTGTTCATCACTTTGAATATTTCTTGCCATTCCTGTCTGGCCTGCATAGTTTCTGTTGAGAAATCTGCTGACAATCGTATGGGTGCTCCCTTATCGGTAACTACCTGTTTTTCTCTTGCTGTTTTTAATATTCTTTCTTTGTCTTTTACTCTTGGCATTTTAATTATGATGTGTCTTGGTGTGGTCCTCTTTGGATTCCTACAGTTTGGGGGTCTGTGCCCTTCTTGGACTCCTAAGTCAATTTCTTTCACCAGGTGTGGGAAGTTTTCGGTCACTATTTCTTCAAACAGGTTTTCATTATCTTTCTCTCTCTCTTTTTCTGCTACCCCTATAATTCAGATGTTGGTATGCTTGAAGTTGTCCCAGAAGCCCTTTACACTATCTTTAATTTTTTGGATTCTTTTGGCTTCTTGCTTTTCTGGCTGAGTGGATTTTGCCTCTTTGTATTTCAAATCTTTGACTTGGTTCTTGTGGTCCTCTAGACTGCTTTTAGGCCTTTGTATAATATTTTTTATTTCAGTCAGTGTATGCTTAATTTCTAGTTGGTCCTTTTTCATATCCTCGTAGGTCTCGTTCATTTCCTCGTAGGTCTCGTTCATTTCCTTGTAGGTTTCATTAAGTTCATCAGCCTTTTCTAGAAGCCTCTTGAAAAACCTTATTACTGTGGTTTTGAACTCCATGTCCAGTCAGGTTTGTTTTCCTCCATTTCTTTCAGATTTGATTTCTTTCCATGTCTATGCTTGTGGCTGCTTTCCTGAGTTGGTCGATTAGCTTTGTGTGGTAAATGTCCTCTAAGGGATAGTGGCTCAGCCTCCCCAGTTACCTGAGGTGGATATTCTTGCTGCAGCCCTTTATGGGTTTCACAGTCTTGTTGAAGTTAAGCCTAGATTATTGTTGTTAGCACTAGGAGGGTTTGACCTCCAGGTGGATTGGCTGTGAGGGTCAGCTGTGCTCAGGTTGGATGGGCTGAGTCTCCGGGCTGAGCAGGCAGCATCAGCTCCATCCTATGGGGCACCTGGGTCTCTGTGCTGGGTGGTAATGGCTGCAAGCATATCTGAGAGAAAGCTGCTGCCAAGATATACCTGCTGCCAGATAATTCAGCCTCTCCCCAAATGAGTCTGCACACCCAAAGTCTCACCCAGGGTTGTAAAACAATGCAGTCCGGTGGTTTCCTGAACATGAGAGCAAGTCACGAGTCCTCTCTGTGTGCTTGCGCCCCTCTGCTGTTCCCAAGTTTATGTGCACTCTCCACAAGCTCACCCTCTCCACAAGCTCACAGATCTTTGCAGCGCCCGAGTTTCAGCGTGCTTCCCTACTGTCCAGTTTCACCCTGTATGAGTGTGGGTTCCCCAGACCTCACCTGGAACTTGGAAATCAATGCAGTGGGACACCTTTGTCTCTGCAGCCGCCCACCCTCTCCGCTCGCTCGCATGCATACTGCTCCAAACCGCTGACTCCACGTTTATTTTCAATGCTGCCCTCCACCGTTCCTCTGAGTCACAGTGTCCTATCTTTATTTTCATTTGTGGAATTTTCACTCAGCCAGCTTTCCGGTGCCTCTGGATGATGTTTGTTCTGTCATTAAGTAGTAGTTTTGAAATTGCTGTGTGGGGCAGCAAGATCGGTGTTTACCTATGCCACCATCTTGGTTCCTCGCTATTTATTTTTTTAAAAAAGGTTTCTAAATCACAGGTGGGTTTGTTTTTCATTGTAATTTCTACTCTGCAGGAACCTGTTCTCTGAGATTCATTTCTCTGACCCCAATCTTCAGTAGTCTCCATAGTGGAGCATAAGCCTGAAGAGAAGATAAACAGTGAATATAGACACAAAATACAGCTAAGACTTGCAATGCAAAGCAAAAGAAAACTCTGCAGTGACTTTATATTTGTTGAGGTATAAAACACTAGTTGCTATGACAGGTACTGAAATCTCAGTACTTTAACAAAGTAAAATATTTTTCTTCCTCATCTCAGGCCTGTTCTGTTCAGTATGTGAATGGATGGGTTGGTGAGGAGTAAGTATGAAGGGATTCTGCTATACATGACTCTTAAGGAGCCAGGTTCCAGGTTTTTGTGCTTCTGTTTCCAAGAATGCAGATGAAGATCAAGTATTGGTTGTTGAACTAGTCTTGAGCATCCATAACGGCCTCAGTCACATGAATGCACCTTGGCAGGGGCATCTGGAAGGCTGAGCTGTACTTGCTCCCATCTATATCTCATGTATTTTTAAGGTACTTTTTGGGGAAAAATATTCAGGTAACATTGGTTAGTACCATTACATAAGTTTCAGGTACATAATTTTGAAGTATACTAGTAGCCCTGTGCATGAACCCATGTGCCAGTAGCTCGCCAGTAGCTTGCTGCCGCTCTCCTGTAGCTCTCCTCCTGCTGCCCTGCGCTCCTTTAGCTCCCTCCACCATCCTCCCCTACCCCCCATAGCTTCCTGCCCTGTTCCCTCCTGTAGCTCCCCACTGCCCCCTTGTAGCTCGTTGCCCCCCATTCTGCTGATCTATGCATGATCTGGTTATTATGCGGTCAGTTATTATGCTTCATGGTGTAATGACCATTTGCATATTACGTCTTTATTATATATGACTAGAGGCCCAATGCACAAAATTTGTGCAAGAGTAGGCCTTCCTTCCCCTAGCTGCCAGCACCAGCTTCCCTCTGGCACCTGGGACAACCTTCCCTCCAGCCGCCAGTAGACACCCAGGACCCAGGCTTCCCTCGCAGCCCCAGATTTGTCTGAAAGGATGTAAGAATGTCTGGTCTAATTTATTATTATCGATCATTTGTACATTCCATTGTATGTTCACCATCCAAAGTATACTTCTATCATCCTATGTTTGACTCCATTTACCCTCTTCGTTCTTCCTCCAACACCTTTTCTCTCCCATAACCACCATATTGTTATTTATGTCCATGAGTTTGTTTGTTGCTTTTTGTTTTATATCCCAGAGTTGATGAAATCATGTTTCTTGTCCTTTTCCATATGACTTATTTCATTTAGCATGATACTCCAAAATCCATTCATGTTGTTGTGAATGACAATATTTCATTTTTTACTGGCTGATAATATACAATGAAATATTTGAAATTCTTATAAGGAGGTTCAGGGCTGTAAGAGAGCAGGAAGTTCAAATACCAGATGAAAACCACCTGTTGACCTAGTCAACACTTAAGGAGAGAAGCATCGCTCAGGAGAGATCTGCCCAAGTTTCTAACCCCAGAAATCGTGAAATGGCATTAATTGGGGAATTAATGACATGGAATAAATTATTTACTATAGAAACTGGATATTATAATACTGTGAGAGAAGCCAATGAAGTAAAAGTCTGGAAGGGATAGTTGGAGAGTTGGAGAAGTCATTAACCAGAGACCATGAAAGGAATGCAGTCTAAATGTCTTAGATTGTTCAGACTACTATAACAAAAGACCACAGACTGGGTAGCTTACAAAAATACTAATTTATTTCTCTTAGTTCTGGAGGCTAGAAAGTCCAACATCAAAGCAGCAGCATAATTGTGTTCTGGTATGAAGCTTTTTCCTGGCTCATCGATGATGGGTGGGTGAAGGATATTTCTGGGGTCTCTTTCATAAGATCATTAATCTCATCTCTGAGGGCTCCACCCTTATGACATAATCACTTCCCAAAGGCCCCAGCTCCTACTACCATCAACTTGGGGAATTAGGATTTCAGCATATGAATTTTGGGATGATACCAACTTTCTGAACATAGCACTAAGCAAGACTCTTGCTTCTGCAACTGGAATAGGTTGTGATCACTGTATGTCCTCAGGACAGGCAGTGGGAAATAAAAGCTGGATGGAAATGAAGAATATATTGAAACCTATAAGGACAAATGGAATCCATGAGGACAAAGTGGAGATCATATAAGTCTCTTTCTATAGCCAATCTTGTTGTTAGGGAAGATCTGGTGCCCCTGGCTGCAGAGCTGCACAAGCAAAATGAGTTGATGACTCTTGGATGTTTGAATGAGCCAGAAGTATATATGTGTTTGAAACTGGGATCCTTGGCTCTGAGTCCACCTCCCTCTCCTATACCAAGTTAAAAAAAAAAAGTGAATTCATTTATTTCACTCTGTGCCTTTTTAAAAAAAAATCCTTTAGAAGCTCAAAATTATTTAAATGGCTTCTTTTTCTTCTCAGAGGAATGTTTATTATATTAGCTATTTCTTCCTTGGCAGAATTGAAAGTCTCATGATTAGCAGATATCACCATTTTCATTTCTCCTCAGGGGACTTGATGGATTGGAACTTAAGCATGAGTGTTCAGTGGAGACCATATCCTGCTATTCAGGTTAAATGTGATATAATTCCATAAGTACCCAACCTCTTCACACTAAAGCAGCATTATCACATACAGATGGTTATTTTCTTGGCTTTCTAGGAGTTAGTGTCACCTCTGAATCTTGACACTTAATGTTTCTTTTGAAAGCAAACTTGAGCTTTCTTCTTATGTTGTTTTCATGTCTAATGAATGTGTTTTTCCTGAGAGGCTTTGATGTCAGGTTATTTTTCACCCAGAGCTACACTTTAATGTGCTGTCTGTGGAATTCAACTACTAGAGCTTTACAGTGTCATTAAGTTGGGTAGGCATGGGAGCTCTACAGCAAAGGAAGGCTGAAATCTTTTCATTTTCATATTAAAGGAACCCCAGTGGAAAGGAAAATGGGTTGTTTTTTATTTAATTTTTTTTTTTTTGGTCTATGGTCTTATGAAGGAAAGAGAGAAAAAGGTTTCTATTTGTACTGTGCCATTATGGGATTTTGCATAATATACTGTACAAAGGTGATTACATTTAATTTTAATCTTTGTGAGAACTCAGCTACCAGGACTCAGTCTCTCTAAAGAGGCTGAGTTACATGGAGAACAAAATAAATTACTGGTTTCAGGATGGTGGGGAAATAACAACATCAAGATAGACAGTTCCCCTCTTTATTCTTAATGCTTTGGGAGAGGACTCCACCCCTACTCTTATGTTATTCCTAGTACCAATGGGATGACTGACACAGACTTCAGTTCTTGGGATTTCTGAGCTCCTACAGATTAATAAGCACCTAGACTAACAGCTCTATGGGGAATTCAATTTAGTGTTTTATGTAAAGTAATATCCACTTCCAAGGGAATAAATATTTCTTATCTACACTTAAGGTTTGGCTCTTAGAACTAAAGCAAAGTCATTTACTGGGTAATTTCTTCTAAAATATCTTATTCCAGCTACCGTAGCAATAAAGTCTAATCCAGCCTTATGATGGTGACCATCATCAATAGTATCATCATTTTTTTTAGTTCAAAATTGCTTATTCTTTAAATCAAATGCAAACTGATCTAAACCTATGCATGCAAACATAATAAATGCTAAAGAGAAAGGCTACTATGTATTAACAAATGCATTGCATTAGATTTGGCTAACCATCTCTTGGCTATTGAGATGTTACCAGATGTCACTGTATTTGAATTTAGCTCTTGTGACCTTTAAATGCTAGCTACAAAGAGGAATAAAGGAAGACATATCTGAATGTGCAGACAATACACACTGTAAGGCAGGTTGCAAAAGCTATTGGTTTCATGACATAAATCTCTTTGCAACAGAGAGGTTGGGAAAATCTTAGTGATTCATGGGCACAACCTTTTATTTACTCTTTTCCTGGGTGTCACTGAGGGATGGTAGGAAGGAGAAACCTTATTATCAGGAGCACCATTCTTCTATTGGAAAACAAAAAGGATGTGAAGAGAGGATTCAGTGGCTAATTATTACCATGCATTTGCTTGTTATCAAGGTGACAAAATAAAAGTCCTGTGCAGAATTGAAAAGAGATCTCGCAGCATTATTAAGCTTCTTTTGGACTGTTCATACACACTGAGGCACTAGTTGGTACTTTGAATAGTTAAGTTATCTGTTATGGCAAGATAAACTGAAGAAAATTTTCATGGGCATCTCTTTTTATGAAAACCCATTTTTGGAGTATTTCTTGAAGTAATGTGTGTTAGATGGAATGGGTTTAAGAATCTAGTGAGAGACAAAGGAGGCAGAAGTGTAGCATGTACTTCCCTTTTTCTTATTGGGATTTGTCATGATTTTCTGGAGAGAAGTTTCAAAATATAAAAAGTAGCCAGAAAAGAACAAGCTCTTTAGACTATGATATCACCCTTGTTTGCGAAGTGGCCTGCAGCATCTGGATGGCTTTGTTTCTGATAATGCTGTATGGTCCCATTTCCTAGCTCCATGGTGGAGCCTTTTTATTGTTATTATATCCAGTTATCCTGGGGGTGCAATAGTAAGTAATTTCTGGCAGAGACCAAACCCGAAGCACAAACACTTTAACATCTCATTTAACACTTGAGGCTGCATTGTCAGAAATGTGAAGCCACAGGAAGTTCCTCACAAAGTGGTTTCTTGGTGTTCACAGCACTGCTAGAAGTCCTTACACCTGTCAGTAATACGTGTCCCTGGCACTATTTTGCAGATCATAAGCCTCCTTTCCCGAAGCTCTTCCAAAAGAGAGGCTCTTGAGGCAACACTCAACAAGCAGCACAAACTCTAGAATGTACCCGGGATCTCAAGAGCACAAATCATGCTGGCAAATAACATTTGACAAATAAATCAAATAGTACATTCATTATCTCCAGGTACCTTGAAACGTGCACTAAAATTAAGGTGAGTTTCAGGCCACCTCCTTTCTGCTTTCAGGAAAACAGCAAAGAATTGGAAATATTTTCATGGACATCAATAATGCTGTGGTTTAGGAATTTAACCCCTATTGAAACTGGTGATTTATACAATTTGGAAATAGTAACAATGGTAAAAACAAAAGAGAACTTTTTTTAAGTAATATTCAAAAGTGAAAGGTAAATCACATCAGTGAAACTAAGACCATGAAGGAACTTTTCTCGTGTGCCCCTTTTTCTGGCCCAGCGAGAGGAATTTCCCATGTTCAGTGCCTGCCCCTCAGGGGCTGACATACTCAGGACAGCTCATAGTAGGTACAAAGTGGGGCATGCTATAAAACAGGTGTATTTTCCATTTTCCATTTTCCACTTCTATTTCTTTAAATATGAAATTGTTCTAAATCCATTTTAGGCATGGTACATTTGTGACAGAAAAGTATATTAAAATATTAATTTATGTTTGCTTTTCCAAAGGTTTCCTAGGCAGGTAGACAGACCACAGTGTGTTCATTCTTCAGGTGTATTTGTAGAGCCAAAAGCAGAAGCCACCTAAAGTCAGTGGTTATTTCTGTTTTTTGTAATATCCCAAATTCTTTTAAGGAATGATGCTGGTATCTCAGAGGGCAGAGGGAGAAAATGAGTCTCTCAGGAGAAACCAGTGTAAACCTCCTGGATACTGCAGCCAGCAAAGATATTTGCAAAACCCTTGGGAATGAGGAGCTGCAATTAGGATGGCAGTGGAACTCAGAACTGATTTTGAGTGCATTTAAAGAGAATACATTAGATGTTTTCTACATACTAGGGTTTATGGGGTGAGATTCATACCACCCCATATTTTATTCTCCGGGTAATTATGTGATAGCATGCATCATAGTTTGCATGACTCCGTCTACTAGATTGTAAGCTGCAAGGGCAGTCGAATTAATAAGCCACTGTCTCTCAGCTTCAAAGGCACCTTGATGTTCTACTTTGTGATGCTGGCCCTACCGGCTCTCTGTCAGGCACAGCCAGTAGAGAAACTAGAGGGAGAGGAAATCTGGAAAAGGAAGCAGGAGCACTCGCCTTCCTGTTTGCTGCCTATGCTTGTCAGTGTCACCTTGGGACACTGCCTCTCAGCTGTGGCAGGTCATTCTAGTAGGAACATTTGAATTGGTTTAAGTTTTCAGTTTTCTAAAGCAGAACCAATGACGTTTGCCCTCTCAGAGACCTAGCACCAGTTGCTCAGTTAGGCTCCCCTCCTCAGAGGTCTGGTTACCAGCGCCCCACAACCTTTCCTGAGATGAGAGTCTAGCACCTGCTGGCCCACCCCTCCTCAGAGGTCTGAGTGGCAAATCTGTGTGTCCCCACCTCCCCAAATTTTAAGTTTTAAAAAGTCTGAATGTTTCCCTCTAACCCTTTATTATAGGAGGAAGAATCTATATCCTAATACATTTTTGATACTCAAGCATTTCTTTATTATACCTAGCTAACTATTCTGTATATTCTGTACATGATATTTTCTCCGTGAAAGTAACTGGTATAGTTTCTGTCTCCTGACAGGACCCTGACAGACACAAGGGAATTTTTTTTCGCATGTGCCACTTTTGCCTCTGATGCCTAGAATGATATCTTGCGTTCCCCATATGTTCAGTCTTTTCTCTCTGTTGACCCTAGATTTTTTATTGAGAAATGTGTGCTAAATAAGAAAAGGAAACTGCCTTGTGAACCTAAAATTGAAGATGGGGCTTTGTCTTATTTGCTGTCCTAGTGCCTGTATAAGGAAGGAAAGTACCAAAATGTGTTGATATAAAGGTGCCATTAGATCAAAGGAGCTGAAATGCTGAGCAAACACCTGACGATAACTTCTCACAAACTTGTCCGCAGAGAACTTGTCCACAGAGAATTTAGCATGAAGGGGCTGCGAGAGATTTGGAGGTTGTTACCATGGGAAACCTTACCTCTCTTGACTCATATACTATCTTTGATAGGTAAAGGATGAGGTGTAAATAGTTACATATTAATATTCTTCATATATGCATCTTCTCACATGATCATCAAAGCAACCCTATAGGTAGGTACTACTTTTATATATGTTTTATAGACAAGGATGCAATGGCTCAGAGAAGTGAATTTGCACAAGGGCTCACAGCTGCTGAGGTGGTAGAGCTGGGGCTTAAACTGAGGTCAGAGTCCATGCTCTTAGAGTGCATACTCCATTGCCTCCAACAACGTTCATTCATTCACCAGGTGAGGCGCTGGACTATCTCTCCATCGACATCAGGATCCTCCAATATCTGGTTAGTACCAGATGTGTTCATGTCCTCATCCCAGATGGTTGTATGGCATAATTTGACTACAGGAGAAGTGTTTTTCTTGGTTTTATTTTCTATTGATTACGATGATGTAAGAAAACTGATTAAAAGAGCAAGTTGCCTATAGTTAACAAAACTGTATTATACACTTTAAAATTGATAAAAGAGATAGCATGTAAAATGTTCTTGTGCAATTAAAAGAAAAAGCACAAACTCAAGAAATTGGCTTTCTCACAAAATATACACAGGTACGCAAGTGCACACATGCATATTTTCACAGTATAACTGCTCTGTCAAGTAGTGAATAGACACAATATACTGATTTATTTTATTTTCAAAGTGTACACTGAATAGCCCACTTCACGGATTAAATACCTTCCAGTGATGAACACATAACTAATATATGGAAGGTGTAGTTAGGCAGATCTATGTAAAGTGAGATTGGTTCATGTGAAGTCAGGTACATTGAAATGACTGTTTCATTTCAGTATCCTTTCCTAGTTGGTTGGCTCAGCAGAAATGGTCATTTGTCCAAACTACTCCAGTGATCCAACCTGCTGACCTCCCTCTCCCTTGCCTTTGGAAGTCGTAAGTTTCCCTTCAAACTACTCCAACTCTTGTGTAACCACGCTTCACAAAGCTTTATGAAACATCAAGTTCTTGTCCCTGAAATAAAAGTCTAGTTACTTTCATTGTGAATTACTTTCTTCATCTTGGTGGAATTGAAACTTTTCTGTTTTCATCTGTTCAAATAACTACCAGGTCACAGGGAGGCCGCGAGGAAATCATTAGAAATACTTTCTGCTTAACACTTTGGTGGCTCTAAATGCTGCAGTTAGAAAGTGAATAGGATGTATTTTCCTGTTATAAACTACCTCTTTCTAAATTTTGCCTATGCCTTCCATATTCAAGAAGCTTTGATTCAAAAAATAAGTGCAATTTGAATGTATATATTAAAAGTATACTCCAAATATTTTCATTGAATATGAAAGTGCATAAGTTTCAGATATGGATCAAAGTTCTGCAGTCTGTGATCTCTGGCCTTTAGATTTGCTCCTACATTTAATAACAATTATAGCAGTTGAAACTGCAGCCATCAGATTTGATTGTTGTTCCTGATAAAGTAAGCCTTTGTCATTTTGAATTATATTTTAAAGGCTATTGGGACAACCAACTAAAATTTATAAACATTATTAATGTTCTGAGTGTTCTTGCAAAGCAAGAGAAGCACTTTCTAAAGTTCTTGGTGCTTTTGCTCTAGCATAAGCTCCTCAAGTTCTGCTTAAAATATAAAGCATTTACTGATATTTTGGGGTATCTGATTACATGTTTACTGGAGAGCATGAGATAAAAAGTCACCCCAAAGCAGCAATGATGACTACCAACTACAAAGAAAAACTCAAGTGGCTTCTTATTATAGCCCTACACCAATATTTCTCTAACAGAATATGGATTCCTTGTTGAGTGAAAGGAGTCAGGGTTTTGGTCACAATTGCCTCTAAGTAGGTAAAGCGTTCCAAATTCATATAACGCTATATCTTTGTTTTGCCTGTGCCAACACAGAAGAGATCTAAAGCTTGGTTTGGAACATTTTAGTCCTAGTTACCTGGTGAAAAGTACATGTGCTTTACAGCAAAAGCCATTCACTTTTCAATCAATTATAAAATTACCATCTATACATATAAAGAGGTACTATGTTAATTTGTCTGTTTTGGTGTCCCAGTCATGACCAGGCTGTGGACAAGGACTTTTCCCCAGTGCTAACATCATGCTGCCTGTGTGCATCCCTGCCCAGCACTGAGGTGAAGCTGCCCGCCAGCATCCCCGGCTAGGGATGTGACTCTGCCTATGTGTGTCCCTTTCAGCACTGACATGACACTGCCGTGTGTGTGGGGGTGGGGTGGGGATGCAGAGGAGTGTTGCTGGGCTTGATGGGGAATCTCAGGCCACACACCCCGCCCCAGCATCAGGACAGGGTATCTCAGGCTGCACCCCCTGCCCCAGCACCAGGGCTGGGGAACATCAGGCTGCACCCCCCTGTCCAGTGGGTCTGGGTTGGGGGACCTCAGGCTATGCCCCTGCCCTGGCACCAGGATGGGATACCTCAGACCATGCCCCCCAGCCCTGGCTCTGGGCTAGGAGACCTCAGGCTGTGCCCTCCACCCCAGCACCAGGCTGGGGGACATCCAGCTCCATTCCCCACCCCAGTGCTGGGCATGGGTACCTCAGTCTGCATCCCTCACCCAGCAGGGCTTGACAGGGGACCTCTGGCCACACACCTCACCCCAGCGCCGGGCTGGGGGACCTGAGGCTGCCCTCCCCACTCCCAGCAGAGCTTGACAGAGGATCTGAGACTGTGCCCCGACACCTGGAGCCAGGCCAGAGTACCTGAGGCTTGACGGGTGGGGCAGACTAGGTATGGGTCTCACCCAATCGGAGGGGGGCTGACCGGGTCTGGGTCTCCTGTGTTTTCGAAGTGCATGCAGGTAGGTGATGGGCAGGGATTTGACTCTAGGTCACACAGCATGCCCCAGACTCTAACAGAAGGGAGATTTTATATACATTTTACTAATTTTCTTTTATCTATGACACTTCTATTATAAAGGGCAAATAGCAATATTAAAATATTTCTTCTAATTAATTCCCTTTTAATGTGCATGAATTTTGCACACCAGCCCACTAGTTTATATATTTGAACATCTCAAAGCTCCCAAATAGTTTAGTTTATAAGAAAGACAATATATTATAGAACAGTTTCTACTAGATATTGAATGATTCTTTAAATCATATTAGAGGCCCGGTCCACAGATTCATGCCCTGGGGGAGTATGACCTGTGGGAATCAGCCCACTGTGGGAACACAACTCATCTCAGTCGGCTGAGCAGCTGTGGACCCACCATCTGAGAGGTTGCTGAATGAGGAAAATAGTCTGAGCTGATATTTTGGGGTAATGTCTGGGTAAAGGCATGTTTTGTGTCCTGGAGGAAACTGGCAGAGAGCTTTGCACCTGAAAGCCACTCAGTGAATATCCTTGATGTGTGATGGTAGGTCAGGGATGCCATTGGGGATGTTCAGGGCAGCCGTGCTCCAGGATCCTCAGCCATTAGGACAGCCTCCCTGTGGGGTCCACAGTCATGTCCCCTCTTGCCATCACTTATGCCAGCTCTCCATGCTCTTTTTATAACATACCTTAGAGGGCCTGCATCAGCTGGGGGTGTCAGGCCAGAATCTGGATTGTCTCAAGTATTTGATAGGTGCAGAGACCCGGCCTTACCTTGGGTCTGCTAGTGGCTGCTCCTGCAGCAGGAGCAGCTGCTCATCCTGGTCAGCCGAGTGGTGCTCCCACTGTGGGAGTGTACTGACCACCAGGGAGAAGCTCCCGCATTGAGCTTTTGCCTCCTGGTGGTCAGTGCACATCAGAGTGACTGGTCGATTGGTCATTCTGATCGTTGTGCTATTCAGTCACTGGGCTATTATATATATAGATAAACAAAGGCTATTAATAGGAATTATTTTTTAAAATTCAGACTTTAATGTATACTTTGCTACTCTATTGAAGCATACCCCATAACTTAACTTAGTGTTTAAAAAAATAGGAGAAATATTGGCAAAATATACACTGTGTGGCCAGATTATTATAACCATCTGACGTTTATAGGTAAATTAGCCAAACACTGCATTATATGGGGTATGGAAGCAGAAGGCCTGTGAACACCTTTGCTGTCTGGAGTTACCAAGATAAAATGTCTCCAATTCACACAGGAACACAAGGATTGGACAATCGAGCATTGGAAAAAAGTCATGTGGACCAATGAATCCCGTTTCCAATTGCATCATGCAGATGGCAGAATGAGAATTTGAAGGAAACAGCACGAAAGTATGCACCCCATATGCATAAGTACAACCCTTCAAGCTAGTGGAGGCAGTGTTATGGTTTGGGGCATGTTTTCCTGGCATGATTTGGGCCCTTTAATTCATGTGGAACAACATCTGAGTAGCACAACATACCTAAGTATCATTACTGATCTAGTTCATCCTATCATGTTGATGGCATATCCCAGTGGAGATGGCTTCTCCCAACAAGACATTGCACCATGCCACAGTGCTCGTATTGTGCAGGAGTGGTTTCAAGAACATGAAGGAGACTTTACCTCACTTAGGTGGCCCCTACAATCACCAGATCTCAATCTAATTGAGCATTTGTGGGACGAAGTTAAAAGAACCATCAGGCATCTGGTTCCACAACCATCAAATCTCACAGAACTGGACAGTGCTATTCATCAGGCATGGTGTCAGATTCCTCACATCACCTTTCAACATTTCATGGAGTCAATGCCAAGAAGAATCGTCATGGTATTGAAGACAAAAGGTGGCCCAATGAAGTACTGATGGGGTGGTCATAATAATCTGGCCACTCAGTGTATATCAAATAAAGTTGTAATAGCCAAACTATATAAGGAATTCAAATACCTCAACTATCAGGGGGGGAGAAAATCTGATTTCAAATGGGTAAAGAACCTGAATAGACATTTCTCAAAAGAAACATACAAATAGACAAAGATATATAAAAAGGTGGTCCCTAATAATCAGGAAAATGAAATAAAAATTATAATGAGATAGCATCTACCATGTGTTAAAATGGCCATTATCAAACAGACAAAAGATAAGAAATGTTGGTGAGGATTGGAGAAAAGGGAACCCTTTCACACTATTGTTGGAAATATAAATTGGTACTGGCATTTAGAAAACTATGCAGATTCCTCAAATTATTAAAAATGTAAGTATCACATGACCCAGCAATCCCACTTCTGAATATTTATCTAAATAAAATGAAATTAATATCTGGAAGAGTTATCTGTACCCCCATGTGCCCATTAATGGATAAAGTAAGTGATATATATAAAAAAAGGACATACTGTCATTTGAGACAATATGGATGAACCTGGAGGGCATCAGTTTGAGTGAAATAAACCAGACACAGAGATATTTATCTCGTGTAATCTCACTTATTTGAGGAATCTAAAAAAAAAAAAAGTTAAATGCATAGGGCTCAATTGTGCCTCAACAGTCTGGAAAGAATAGATTAATTATTTGTTCATGAATTTGTAATTTGGGCAGGATTAGGTGTGGGCAGTTTGATCCTATTCTGTGTGGTATCAGGTGAGGTGGCCCAAATGAGGTTTATGGATTTATTTGTAAGATGGCTTACTCATGTGGTTAGCAAATTGTTGGTGGCTGTCAGATGATAGCTCAGCTGGGGCTGTTGGCTAGTTGCTTTGATTCTTCTTCACATGGATATGTCTTTGTAGCTGCTTGACTTCATAGCATGAGGACTGGCTTCCAAGAGGGTGAAAGCGGAAACCTCTAGTCCTAATTTATGCTACATGTTAATGGCCAAAGCAGTCCCAGGCCAGCCAAGATTCTAGAGGGCGAATGAATAAATTCTACTTGATAGGAGACAGGAAGGAAATGAATTTATAGTGGCCATTTTTGCATACAAACAATAGAGGACGATAATAGAGGACAATTGGTTTAAAAGTAGGAATGAGTAACATTAGACATTTGATCTTTGGTCAATATTGACACCTGTATTTATCTCAGGTGTGTTTAGAAATCCCTTTTTAGTTGATGAATAATCAATTTATGCTTTGTAAATGTCAGCTACCAGTATTTATTTGAAAGATAGAAAAGGTTGATGATATCTACCACAAATTATTTCAGACACAGAGAGAACACAATTAGTTTGAAGATAGGGTACTTGAAACCACAGCATGACTCTCCATTATGACCTTCTGATTTGCTCAGCAATATCTGAAAATCTGGCTAGCTTTCTGGATTTTCATATTTCTCAATATGACCATAACTAATATTAGGTGCTTTTTTGCTATTGGTTAAAAAGAATACTTACAAAGCAAGACATGAAATAGAATATGTGAAATGCTAAACAGCTGACTTTGCTGGATTTTAACTTAGAATACAGGAATAAATGCCTGCATCCACAAAAAATAATAATTTTTGGTCTAACTCCTTTAGAGAATTTTATCTGAGAGAATGATTTCTTCCTAGGCAAAGCTAAAATGAACATTTTTATCATGTATTACTGGTCTCTATGTCAACTTGGGTATTTAAAGCTTGAAATAATATGGCTAGGAAACTTGAGAGGGTTATATCAGTGTTTATCAACTTCAACACTATTGAAACGTGGGCTGGATAATTCTAGATTATAGGTTGCTATTCTGTGCATTGTAGGGTGATCAGATGCCAATAATTCCCACCAGTTGTGACAACCAAAAATGTCTCCATACATTACCAAATGTCTTCTGGAGTAAAATTATCTCTGGTTGAGAACAACTGGGGTTTAATAAATTCATAAATTGAAAAACTATTTTCTCTGAGGCAACTTTTCTTGTCTCAGTAGCCTTCTTCCATTTGCCCTTTTATAATTTTAGGTATCTTAATGAGCTAGATTTATCTTTTATTTAAATTAAAAATAGGCTTCTTTAATTTAAAATTTGAATTGCTATTTCAAGAACTAGAAATGGATATGTTTGCATATTTTAATGCATTTTCCACCAGTGATATTTGTGGATGCCTCCCCCCAAAGTGACTTCTTTAGAATTTTAAGAAATAAGTTAATAAAAAGAAAATATAAGCAAAACTTCATAGATTATAGTGCTGGAAAGATCCTTCACTGTTATCTATCATATACTTATATGACATTAGATCTAGAAGGGCTTTAGACAGCAGGTTTGTAAAAAAAAATTCTTATTTACAAATAAAGTCAAGCCCTAGAGAAACCATTTGACTTGGTCACACTTGAGATTTAATCACAGATTGAATAAAAATTACAAGCTTAAATCTCCCAATTTTCAGCTTAGTTCTGTTTTCACTATCCCAGGGTGCTTTTCAAGTGAGCTCTCTTATTATCCTCCTGGTGCAGTATTTTCACAAACATATGCTACAGTATTTTTAGACAGGACCCTATAGCACAGTGGGTGTAAGATTGAAAAGCTGCAGGAAGGGAAGAAGTAACAAAGAATGCTTATTTGAAAGAAACTCCATGTCTGTAGAGTCTGTTAAGATGAGGTTTAAGTGTACTAATAAACGCTTGTATATATAGATATATCTTTTCTATTTCCAGTGTTTGGCTATAACTATATCTACTTATGAAACTATCTCTTCCTCTATTCTCTCATTCCCAATAGCCCTGAGAGATTACTTGGCATTGATACCACCCTCTTGGGAATATGATTTACTTACTTATTTAAGAAAAAGGCAAATCTAGTTTCAAAGTTATTCTCTAAGGATAAAGCCACATTGTCACTTGAATATATTTTTACTGTTTTCTCAGAGAAACTAGCCCTGAGGAACAAGATCAAAGGAGAGATTGGCAGCAGCCCACATTGCAGTGATAGGAGAAGAGTCCAGAGAAAAGGCTTCCTTGCAGAAGGCTCATCAGAGCCAGCACTTTCTTTCACAAGATTCTACTCTACTTTCTAGATTCCTTCCACACCTCTGTCCCTGTGCTGCCCTTGTGTTAGTCCTAATGCCAGAATTTTTTTCTCATTTGAGTTTAGCCTATTCATTTTGTATTTAGCCTTTAAAATTTATAACTCTTCTCAACATTTATATCTTGAGAAGCAATTTACTGACTCTTAACAAGTGACATAGTATGGGCAGTTCTGATGGACTGTAAGACATATGCATGTTATTTTATAGATGGAGAGATATCGGCACAAGAAGTTAAGAATGTGTCTGAAGACTCAAACCACTGAAGTGATAATACTGACAATTAAGTGCTTTTGCCTAGAACCAGTCATTCCAATACTTCTTCATGCACAAGCTTTAAAATTAACTATAGAGAAGTTAAATATTCAGCACCCTGCCTGCTGGAAAAAAAGAAAATTTCAGATGTGGGAAGTAAAAGTAAAGGCTTAAAATATGGGAGAAAAGAGTAGGTCTTCTCTCCTAGTTTTCAAACTCCTATCTCCAAATAGTATTTGAAAATAATTTATTCCCAAAATAGAAGGATTAAATAAAACTAGCATTGCTTTCCTGGAATTTGATTCAAACCTGTTGGTCAGGGTCAATGCTCTAAGTAGAGAAAGCAGTAATCATGAATTCAACAAGACAGTTTCTGAAACATATGCCAAGTGAACCACTTCAAATTCTTTGCATATTGGCAGGGAATAATATATGCCTGGATGGGTGGGTGAATGGGTAGATAGATGTATTAATAACTAAACCATAGATGGACATTAAAAATTAGGCTTTCTACTACGTAATTAAGTATATAAATCCAGCTTTTGATTGATTGAAACATTACTGTGAGGCTATACATTATCTTTCTTACTTCTGTCTCATAATTGGTACCCATACTCCTTCTCCTCCCTCCTCATTCCTCCCCCCCCCCCACCCCCCCCTGCAAATGTAATCAGTATCTGTGTCCCCTTGGAAGAAATGGAGATTGAATTTCTGAACTCCTTCCAGCAGACTCCCAAATAATCATGATAACCTTTGATCAGGAGCAAAGGAAGATCATAAAAAAAGGGGAAAGGTACATGCTTCTCTATTTTTTTCTTGATGTTTTTATTTATTTTAGAGAGAGAGGAAAGTAAAAGCGTAGAGATATAAAAACATCAATGAGAGACAAACATTGATTGGCTGCTTCATGCACACCCTTACTGGGGATCCATCTCTAACTGATCTGGAATTGAACTGGTGACCTCTTGGTTCATGGGTCAACAGTCAACTACTAAGCCACACCTGCCTGGCCAGGCTTCTCTATTTTAATCATTGGTACTTTTTAGGAAGTCAAAGCAACTAAGTAATTATGCATATTTAATGATTATAAAATGACTGAATAATAAATTCCATATTACTGCCCCAATTTTATTTTTACTTGGTATCCATTACTTTTATTCAATTTCACTGATAATTTATTGATTTGAATATATATATCCTATCTAATAAAAGAGTAATATGCAAATTGACCATCACTCCAACACACAAGATGGCTGCCCCCCTGTGGTCAAAGATGACTGCCCCCATGTGGACAAGAGATGGCTGCCACAAGATGGCCAGCAGGGGAGGGCAGTTGTGGGTGATCGGGTCATCAGGGGAGGGAAGTTGGGGGGATGCAGGCCTGCAAGGGAGGGCAGTTGGGGATGATCAGGACTACAGGGGAGGGCAGTTGGAGGGAGACTAGGTCAACAGGGGAGAGCAGTTAGGGGTGACCAGGCCTGAAGGGGAGGGCAGTTGGGGGGACCAGGCCTGCAGGGGAGGACAGTTAGGGGTGACCAAGCTGTCAGGGGAGGGCATTTAGGTGTGACCAGGCCAGCAGGGGAGGGCAGTTAGGGACAATTGAGCCAGCAAGGGAGCAGTTAGGCATCAATCAGGCTGACAGGGAAGTAGTTAGGGGGTGGTCAGGCTGGCAGGCAGAAGTGCTTAGGGCAATCAGGCAAGAAGGTAGGCAAGCGGTTGGGAGCCAGCAGTCCTGGACTGTGAGAGGGAAAGTCAGATATCCCTTGAGGGGTCCCAGATTGGAGAAGGTGCAGGCTGGGCTGAGGGACAAACACACTCACACACACACACACACACACACACACACATACACATACACATATGCATGGATTTTTTGCACTAGGCCTTTAGTGTGTATATATATATAAAAGCCTAAGTGACTGTTACGACCAAATGACCAGAACGACTGGAACAACTGGTTGACCAGTCCTTATGATGCACACTGACCACCAGGGCACAGACACTCAATACAGGAGCTGCCCCCTGGTGGTCGGTGCACTCCCACAGTCAATCTGCTTTGGCCAGGTGTTGGCGTCCAGCATCCATTCCTTCAGCACCATCCCAGTGACTGTTGTTGCCTCTCCCAAACCTGCTGGGACCTTTGAACCTTGGGCTTGAACAGGGAACCAGGGGTGGGTGGCAGTGGACACAACCCCTTCCCAGGGAGACCGAGGGCCAGCTCCCTCCTCAGGGCTGGCAGCCAACCACTTGCACCCTATCCCTCCCCCAGGCCACTGGGCCCTGATTAGCCTGCAGTCCCTCCCTCCCACCGGCAGGCCCAGATTAGGCCTAGGGACCTCACCTGACACTAGTTCATGTGCCAGGCCCCTCTCTCTCTCTCTCTCTCTCTCTCTCTCTCTCTCTCTCTCTCTATATATATATATATATATATATATATATATATATTTCCAGAGCATAGAAACTTCTTTTTATAGCAACTCAAAATAGTCAATAATTAATATCCTCTACTTAAAAGATTTATGTATGATTGATACCAAGAGGTTCCCAAACATTAGTTTTCTATGAGTTTCTATTTTTTATTTTCTTTGCTGTTAAGACCAGAATAATAATTCTTAGGTCATTTTGAATGATATGCTCTACTTTGAACACTTCATATAAGAAGGAAAAATTAACTATTGGTAGTCAGAATGCAACAAAGTTGTTAGGTAGTTATTTGAAATGATGGCTAAAACATTTTAAAAGACTAATGTATATACACATTTATGATAGCCTTTTATATGAAGAAAAATGTGGGAATAATTAATACTCCAACACAGTAGATTAAATTATGGTATATCCAAACAATGGGACACTACAGCCATGAAAAGGCAAGCCTTCAAAGATTTTATTGAGAAAATGCTCACCAAAAAATGGCATGTGCTGATTTCTTAGGGGGAATTGTGTACAAATATTATTCTCTGTCCTTGAGGAAAGAAGTTTTCATATGGGATATGGCCATTCTACTAGAGGGTGGAGTTTATGGTATTGGCAAAGAAAAAAACAATAATTCTCGTGTCTATGGAGAAGGCTTCCTTGAATTTCCTTACTTGGCTCTTGGAACTCTTATCTCTCTTAAAAATTTATTATGAATATAGAGGTCTAGGCGAACGGGAATGACAAGGCCAGTTAGTCTAACCAGAGGAACTGGCATAGTCCCTTATTGTCTATCAGATGATCAAATTTTCTAAAGGTTGGGTCTAGAGAGAAGCTTAAAGCTAAAACCTTATAGTACTAACAAGAGTAGCTACTTTGAGTTTTTGTGTGTTTCTGATCTCTGCTGTCTCTCAATCTCATGCATGATCTATTTTTACATAAAAGAATTCAGTCTACCAAATGGAATTTATGAATGATACACATGAATTATATCAAAGATGTGATGGAAATAATTTAAACCAGTAGTGTTATCTGTGAATAGTGAAAACATAGTAGCTTTTATTATTTTTCCAAGGCTTTTCTGAATTTTCTGAAATTTATTTATCAGAATAATCCTATCTAATAAAAGAGTAATAAACAAATTGACCATACCTCTGCCACACTCACCAGTCATGCTCACCAGCCATGCCCACCAGCGAATCAGGAGTGAATATGCAAATAAACCCAACCAAGAGGGCTGTGGCCACAGAGAGCAGGAGGTAGGCTTGGGTTTCCCTGGCAATAGAGGAAGCCAAGCTTTCTGCCTGCCCTTGCTGGCTCAGGC
Source organism: Antrozous pallidus (assembly GCA_027563665.1). Taxonomy (NCBI): domain Eukaryota; kingdom Metazoa; phylum Chordata; class Mammalia; order Chiroptera; family Vespertilionidae; genus Antrozous; species Antrozous pallidus. The sequence goes on from CM050512.1 coordinate 68,097,546, forward strand.
TTCCCTTCAGTGCTACAAAGTTTCAATGATAGAAGATAAATAAAAATGACAGCAGCTACAGAGCTGAAGAGAGCAGGAGACTTGAGCTTTCCACCTGCCTTGGCCGGCCCAGGCCTCCGCTTAAAGCTACAAAGCTTCAATTATAGAAGATAAATAAAACCCAACAGAAATGGCTGCTGCCAAAGAGAGAGCAGAAGGCTTGGCTCCACTTCAGGCTACAAAGTTTCAATTATAGAATATAAATAAGTCCTGGATACCAGGGCCTCCACTTTGAGTCACTGGAGGCGCGGCCAGCAGGCAAACCACCACAGGCCCCTTTCCCAAGCTGCCCCACACCCCAAGGAAACTCCCATCCTGATCCGGGACATCCTTCAGGAAAAACCCACTCATGCACCAGGCCTCTATCCTATCTAATAAAAGAGTAATATGCAGATTGACCATCATTCCAACACATAAGATGGCTGCCCCATGTGGTCAAAGATGACTGCCCCCATGTGGACACAAGATGGCCACCATAAGATGGCCAGCAGGGGAGGGCAGTTGGGAGGGACCAGGTCGCAAGGGAGGGCAGTTTTGGGCAAGTAGGCAAGCAGGGGATGACAGTTGGGGGGGGGATCAAGCCTGCAGGGGAGGGCAGTTCGGGGTGACCAGGCCAACAGAGGAAGGAAGTGGGGTTGACCATGCCTGTAGGGAAGGGCAGTTGGGGGGAACCCAAGCCTGCAGGGGAGAGCAGCTGGGAGGGACTAGGCCTGCAGGGGAGGGCAGTTAGGGGCAAACAAGCTGACAGAGGAGCAATTAGGCATCAATCAAACTGGCAGGAAAATGGTTAAGGGGTGATCAGGATGGCAGGCAGAAGTGGTTAGGGGCAATCAGGAAGGCATGCAGGTGAGCAGTTGGGATCCAGAAGTCCTGGATTGTGAGAGGGATGTCCAACTGCCTGTTTAGGCCAGTTCTACTGGGAAAGGGCCTAAATGGGCAGTTGGACATTCCTCAAAGGGTCCCAGATTGGAGAGGGTGCAGGCTGGGCTGAGGAACACTGCCCTTTCCCTCTGTGCACGAATTTTATGCACTAGGCCTCTAATCACATGTATAAAGTCTTCTACTCACAAACATACATGCCTAAGGAATAAAACAGTGATAGTGCATTTCAAATTCAGTGGGTGTTAGTTTAGAGGCAAGATTAAAAAAAAAAAAAGCATAGCTCAAATATACAAGAAATCACACACTGTGATTGTGTCTGAATATTAATTTAAATCAGTGTTCATTTAGTCATTTTATGCAGAGGGTCCATATCCTTAGAATTTTTAAATGAAGCAGGGATCATTGTTTAAATTCTGTCCAACAGTAAACCCTATTTAAAAGGGTGTTTGGTTCTCACTCAAGAATGAAATGAGCAGCTCACTGAGCAAAGATAAAGATCTATCTGTCTGGCTCAGTTCCTGGCCAATGACACAGAGCTAGAAACCAAAATGATAGAACAGCCACCATTTCTCCCAGTTTTGCACCTTGGTGAAGCCAGATGAGTTCTGAAAAGTCTGAATTGGAGGCATTCAGCCACACACAATGAGAGCAGATTAGGCTGGCCCATTATGGGCAACAGATTCTTCAGGGCCCAGAGCTGTTTTTGAGCCAGATTCTTAGCTTATATGGCTTTTCACCTCCTAACTCCTGCCCAATAATTCTGACCTTCCTCTCTTCAGAGTAGTCTCATTTGAGCTATAGATGTAATTCTGCACAAGATCCTAACCCTCTTAGTCTCCAAATGAAAAGCTAAGAATTGAGGAAAATAAAAGAATGAGGAGAACTGAAAATTTTCATGTCTCACCTTTGAAAATTTCTGGTTTATTCTCAGAAATATATTAGCTACTAGTGCTAGACACTGTTCTGGGTGCTCAGCAATTATTCATTTTGCTGTTCAGAAATACTGGGGATTCTAAAGCATCTCCAGATTGGTGATGCTTCCTAGGCACCTGGAGAACTATAAGTGTTGCTATACACAGTCAGACCCCACTCCAGCCTCCCCACATCCTCTGGAGCATCACTCATCTGGACTTGGTCTTGTCTCAGTCAGTACTGAGGTCAATGGGAAACTGTAAAATCAGCCCCAGGAGGCATACTTCGTTTACCCAAGACATCTCTATGGATGAGAGATCTCTATGAAAACCTATGGATGGTCATAGAGCTGTGAGTTCTGGAGCTCATAATCGGAAAACATATTGTGCTAGACAGAATTCTGAGGTAGCCCTCCCTTAACATTTCTGCCCCAACCCTGTTGTATGTGCCTTGTCTAATTCTCTCCCCTTAAGTATGCACAGAACCTATGAATATAAGGGGATTTCACTCCCATGATGCGATTATGAATCAGTTGAATTTGAGTTAATAAAAAAGGAAATTATCTGGATAGGGATGATCTAATCAAGTTAGCCTTAAAAGCTCATATGCTCTTCCTAAAAGAAAGTTTGAAGCATGAGAATGCGAGAGGGTCTAAAAGGGGCCCTAGCATAAGGACTCAAGAGTAGCCTCTAATAAATTAGAGGGACTCCTGGCCAATAGCCATCATAAAAATAGGGACTCCAGTCCAATAGTTGCAAGAAATGAAATTCTGCCAGCACCCTGAATGAGCCTGGAAGAGGACCCCAGGCAGTTTGATGAGACCCTAGAATTAGTTGACTCATTTTTCAATCTGCTGAGGCTGGGCTAACTCATACCCAGACTCCTGACCAATGGAAACTGTGAGATGAAATATTTGTATTATTTAAGCTGATAATATTTTGGTACCTTGTTATGTAATAGTAGAAAACTAATATTCACTTCAAAGTTCATTTGGTTTAATATGTAAAAACCATAATAACTACATCATGAAAATGATGCTGCTATTTCTTACTTACCATCAGTTCAAGGAACTTACTCTTTTTCAAAGAAGCACATTTGATTATTGGAAAGCTTTTTTATCAGGCTTTATTGTCTTTTTCATATTGACTTGAAACCTGCACTATAATTTTTACTCATTGATCTTAGATCTATATTCTGGAATGAAAATAGTCTCCCAATCTTCTGAAGACAGTTATCATGATCTAACTAGGTCTAACATACCCTAGGTAAAAATTCAAAGTCCTGGACTTCCCCCATTTAATAATTTTTCTAGATGTTTCAGCAACAGTGTACTTGAACTTGTCAAACATTGTTAAAACATGATACCCAGAACATTGTCCAAGATGTGTCTTACAACTACAGATCCCATGCTTTCATCACCTCTCTGATTCGGGTATGGGGCAACTAATGATCTGATCAAAATTTGTTTGTTTTTAATTCCTCAATTACAGTCAACATATAATATTATATTAGTTTCAGGTGTATGGGATAGTGATTAGACATTTATATACCTTACAAAGTGATCACCTAAATAAATCTAGTACCCACCTGACACGATATACATATATAGTTATTAAAAGATTAACAATATTCCTATGCTGTACTTGACATCCCTGTGGCTGTTTTTATAACAGAAAATTTGTACATCTCAAATGTTTAAATTAGGTACCCTTAGAAAACAGACCTAATGCAGAGTTTCACTTGCAGTGTTTGGTGTGAGTGCTCTGAGGAACAACAAGAGTGAGGTACTAAGGGAAAGCAGAGCTAAGCTGAGGAAATGTGGATGTAAGTGTGATATAGGTACAGCAGAGATCTACACATTGAGCTTAGGATCCCTGATAGCCCTAAGAATTGTTCTAAACTGAGGCAAGAGGACTGAGCCTTTATAGACTCATATTAACCAGTCATTAGATATAGCCTGCTTCTGGGGAGAAGGTAAATGCCATTACCTTTAGCTCAGGCCACTTTCCGGGCGACCTAATCTATGAACCCTTAGCTAACAAGACCCCTGAAGATGAGGAAGGAGTGGCTCAGGGATCTTGGTGGCACCCAACAGTAGTCATTATAGTCCACTTAGTGTGCTGCTCAGACCCACTTGTCTGATACAAAACTGCCATCCCAGCAAGGAACAGCATTTCCAAGATTCTGGTTGGTTTTACTTCCTGGGGAACTAAAAAGAGGAATTTGAATGCCATGCAACACAGTCCTTGCCACTGAAGTCTATCTCAATATGTAGTTCATACTAATTTCTTCTCCTTTTTTACCCAGTATAGATGCTCTTTACCAGCTCAGCTAGGGTATCTGCTGATCTGGGTGGATTGTTTGATAAAATGACTCAAACCTTCATCACCAAAAGGATAGAGCCTCTAGTCACCATGCCTTTTCAAGCCATGTGTACTATAGTTATCCATTTATTGATCAGATTGGGCAGGAGAGTAAAAAGAGAGGCTTCAGAGAATCACCTCAATGCCCAAGTGTTCTTCTCTCCTCCCACTATGAAGCAGCTTACCCGCCTCCTTCTCACAGTCAGGTTCAGTTCTCCCTGACAGAATGTTAATTCTTTCTTGCTTATTTGTATCTTGGCATGAGGAAGCTGATGTAATCAGTGACAGACATAGCTTAAAGTTTAACATGACTCTTTCTGAGTCTCCTGGTAAAAGTATTTTCTGTTGGGAAGTAGGGCCTGAGACAGAGCCTAGAATTTCGGGAAGAAAACACCAAAATTACCCAAGTGGGTCACTTGGAATAATGCTAAGTAGGACTATTAACTGTTATCTCTTGATTTTTAAACCTATGAATTTTACATACTGGGCACATAATAATTTATAATGATAGTTCTGTGGATGGGCAAGACAGGGTATCATAACCAAGGTGATAACTTCAGCTGTGTCTTCAAAAGGCTGTATGATATCTTCATTATCCTCTGAGGGCTGATATATATGTTAGGATTAGTGGCTACCACAGTCATATGCCCACTGTCATAATTCTTCCAGTGAAACTTTTAGGCAGATGCCACGTTATATCAGATCCCACTTCAGTGAATCAAAAACCTGAAAATGTTCAGGTAAGCTAAGCTAGCTAAAACCCTGTGGGCAGAGAATGCTAACATATATCCAAAATACATGTTACTTTTCATCAAGTTGCATTGCTGACTCTTCCAGTGATTCAACCAGAATGGAAGAGGTTCAGTGTTATGAACTTGTCACACTGACTGGTTGGGCTTTTCAAGGAATAGTGCCATCCCAGGGACACAGCATTCATCTTTGTTCCTGACAGGCTGAACATTTGGCAGTGGCAGAAACTAGACTGGCATTTGTGAGTAAGAGTTCATGCACAGCCTACACTCCTGCCACCGAAATGACTGCATTAATGTACCTGTGGTACAGGCACTGAAGTGGCTGGCAATGGAGGCAGGTGAAAAATCAAGTAGCTAAATCATTCTTTCTAATTCACTGGTCAATCTCTTCCACAGTGGATAAACTCTGGTGGCCCATAGCATGCAATATGAGGGTCTTCCCCCTTTGTGCCTGCCTCCACAGGTATATTCACATGCCACTTTTCAGATTTCTTTGTTGAAAACTTCTAGTGTTTCTCTATCTAGTTAAAAAATTAATAAGACAAGCCACTCATCAATGTCAGTGATTTAATATATATTATTTTATCAGGCCACTTTTCTATTGACATATACTCTGTTTCTTCCCGAAAGTAAGACATCTCCCGAAAATAAGACCTACTCACTGTAATATAAAGCATCCCCCCCCAAATAAGATCTAGTGCAAAAATTAATATAAGACACTGTCTTATTTTCAGGGAAACAGGGTAGTGGATAGCAAGGTTCACTAGTGAAACCTGCCTATTGGGAGGATTTCCTCTCACTACTATCTTTCAGCAACATACCACAGTGGAGCAATAGTGCAATTTGTTTTTTGTTTGTACCAAACATACACAGCTAACCTATCCATCAACCAATCTTCTATGGATTCCCTCCCCCATCAACCTCCACTTCATAAGCAGGTCATAGCGTTCCTATGGAGCCATAGAAGTGAAGAAAGAGAGACAGAGACAATGCACAGAGACAGTGGCAGAAGTCATAGGGGTTTGTAATACCTGAGTATGCCAGTAACTTTTGTCCTCCACCTTGTTCATGCCAGTTTTCAAATATGCCTCTTCTGTCTGGTGACAAATTGCTGTTGGGACCACCCAAACATACCCCTGGTGGTTCTGAGAGAAACCAGGTCATAAAGGTTAGTCTGGTTGCACAGTCACTTATATTTCATGATGTTGCTCTGCCTCTCCCAAGACCAGCTAACATTCCAGAAGCTATTTTTCAAATGATAAAACCCTGGTATATCCTTTTTCCAACCCTAGGACTTTGTGTTGTGATTGCTACTGGAGCTTGTCATAAATGCCAGTGAGCATCTTTTACCATAGATACTCTAATGCCATGGGATCTACCGAGTTGTCTAGGCCAACCAGCAGGACTACTTACATCACAGCCAAGGCCTGCATCAGAAACCTTTTCTGGCCTGAACCTTGAGGCTGGCAGCCATCGGTATGACTCAGTCAAAGCAGTATTCTGAAGAGTGAAATATGATGTTTTCAGAACCTAAAGAAGCAAACTAAGCATTGTTCTTTTTTCTTAATAATGAGAATCTTTAAATACAATAAATTGGTCTTTTCCTTTGGATGGTGAAGTCCTAGCATGTCCCTTATTACTGACCTCCTAAAAACTTCACTAATGTGACCAGACTGAATTGCTGACAGTTTTATCTCCTCTCATCTCAAGCATATGTGTCATACTAAGGCCTTCAACATTTTTGCCACTTCTTGCTCATCCAATTTGATTAGTTCGATGTCATAGATGCATGGACCAATGTAATTTCTGCTAGATGTACAAATAGTGTAGGTTCCTTAGAATTGTATCATGCAGAGAGCAAGAGAATTAACATAGGCTAGGGTCAGACTGATAGAGTAAGCTGTGGTAAGTTTCATGTGAATGCAAACTTTGTTAGGTCCTGACACCTGATTGGGATAAAAAAGAACTCATTTGCTATATCAGGGGTCATGTACCAGGCACCTGAAACCATGTTAATTTGCTCTACTAAAGATGCCACATCAGGCGCAGCAGCAGCAATTGAGGTTACAAGTTGGGTGAATTTAACATGGTCTGCTGTTATTCTCCAGGGTGTTTTATATGTAGGTCACACTGTTTATATGATGTGGACCACCACCTAGGCAGTCTTTCAGGCCATTAAGAGTGGCATTAATTTCTGCCATTCACCTTCATATGCACTGTTGTTTTTGACTTAACTGTTGGTTTGGGATAGGGAAGGGAGGTGTAGTTTTAAAGGCTTCCAATTAACCTTCCTCCTTGGTGATTGTTACCCTACAGGCTAGGGGAAAAATACAGCAAGCTATCAACTACAAAGTATGTCATTATACATTCAGGGGCTTGGAAAATGACCACTAAGAGGATTTATGGATCCACAGTCCCATCGCACCAATCCAAGATACCATTTTACCCCATAATATGCACTAGAACAGGAGGGCTATGATGACACTTTGCCTCCAGGTATAAATATCAATTTGTCAAAGCTGTACTTAACATTTACTTTTATTAATGTATTATAATAGTTCAGGCTTCTGACAAAATGCCACAAATTGGATGGCTTGTAAACAAAATAATTTTTTGCCACAGTTTGGAGGCTAGAAGTCTGAGATCAAGGTGCCACTATGGTCTGATTCAGCTGAGAGCCCACTTCAGTTGATAGATGGCTGCATTCTCATCAACTCCTCAAAGAGCAGAGAGCAGAGAGAGAAAACAAGCTCTCTCATGACCCTTATAAAAAAGCACTAATACCCTTCATGAGGTTTCCACCTTTATAACATCTAGTTCTAGCCATATTCCAAAGACCCCGCCACTTAATACTATCACACTGGGGGATAGTGCTTCAACATATTAAATTGGGGGGAAGGGTACTAACATTCAATTCATACAGGTATGGTTAGCAAAATAAATGGCCATAGATTCCCTTGGGAAAGGATTTGATGGGTCATAGTCATTACTGTGGTGTTGTATGACCCTTCTTCCTGGGACTGATCCTATTCTTTAACCAGTAGGTTCTGGGTCTAAAAAAATGGGCTCACATCTAGAATGTGGGCAAAGCATCATGAGTTTTTATTGAGGTAGGTGCCTCAGTTTCCTAACCTGTCATTTTTTTCTTTTGAATGTACAAATTAAACAATGAACTTGTTGGCTACCATCTGTTTTGCTCCTCTACACATTTATGTGTGCCAGGTTATTCTCATTGCCACTCTCAGCATACCACTCATTCAAATAATTGTGTCCACCTTGCTTCTGATGGGTATCATGTTCTGGCTTCTATTTCTTTGAGATCCTACTATCACCCTTGCTATGAAGGAGTAACAGCTTTTTGTATCAGATTTTGAGGTATAACCAAAAGGATTTGCTGATAAATTAGATGTGGGGAATGAGAAAAAAAGAGATATAATAGATAACTCCTAGAGTTTTGGCTGAATGAAATAAAAATTTAACCATTTACCGCCATAATGAAAACTGCAAGAGTATCAGTCTTGGGGGAAGGAGAATCTGGAGGAGTATGGAGACTTTAAATATGGAATTTATATTTTTACTGGACAATAAAACTGCATATAACACTGTTACATTTCAGCAGCTTATTTTTGGTGTGCATGGTTAGCCTGGCATATTGAGAAAATAATCGTTTCCCTTTCTTTGGAGTTTACTTACCAGGAAGGGCCTGAGCCAGAATCAAATCAACGTCTGGGTTGGTGAAGTGTGAAGTAAAGGAACATGTCAAGATGCTTGGCACTCTTCCAGTTCTCCCCATTTCTCTAAATTCTGTACAGATCTGTTTCTTGAGTTACTGGAAACCGCCACCTTCAGGATTTAACATCCACATGGGAAGACATTTTGAGAAGATAAAGGAAGAAGATGGCACTATTGCCACAACAAGCATGGATTTTGAAGGAAATTAGATAAGACACATCACTACACAGCACCCTCAACTAGAAATGGCTTCAATATTATTCAGCATCTAGAAAAATCTGACCCTCTCTGCTTGACTCTTTACTGGATTCTCTAGGTTCCTTAAAAGAATTAAACATCAGATTTAAATGCTGGCTTTTCAGTGAGCTCTCCTCACACTCTGATGATGGGGAGACTGAGCTAGCTGCCTCATTTAGAGCCTGGATTTTAGAATAGGTTGTCAAAGAGCAGAAAGTGGTTACAACATTTTACAAATGGAAAAATGAGGGAGTGAGGGGAAGTTTTTGATTTTTCTAAATTCATATTGAAAGATGCCAAAACTGTAAAAGAGGGGTACTGGCTGATTATGGGGTCAATTACAGGAAACATGCCCTATGACACAGAAAAATATAGCTGAGAAATAGACTCTAGCAGCACCTGTGTTCATGGCATGCTGATAAAATGATGGCAATCAGATAGAAAATAAGGTCCTGTAGGCAGAAATGGTTTTTAATGGTCCAGCTCTGTGCTTCTGAAAGGTTTATTTTAGCACATTTATAAAGGATTACACAGGGAAGGTACATAGTTGGAAGCCCTTCCAGTCTCCTCTAGCCTTTCCTCAGACAAATGTTGAGGCAACTGCCAACTTCTATTTAGGACAAACTGATTTTATTTGTTTGTTTCTTTGTTTGTTTATGCAAGCTCTTATCTGGTCACTAGAGATTTGGGTCTCAAATGTCTCTGACACTTTTAATTCATTCATATTTGGTACTTTGTTGCATCATACGATGATACTTTCTCATTTAGAAATATTCAAAATGGAAAAGAAATTCTCCAAAGTAGTTAATCCCAGAGCCTTATGGTATCTGAGATGATTAGTTAAAAAGTACCATTCTCAGAGGATAAAGTCTTCCAAAGACCTCAATCAATGAGTACCTTAGAAGGAAGAAATATAGATGGCAGCTAAACACTGGAAGTTGGACAATTATGATTAGAAGAAATCTTTCTTCAATGTATGCAGTGATATTTACATCTACTTATAAGTCCTGTATCAAATATTCAAAGAGCAACTAAGAAGCAGCTAGGTCAATAAATATGTTATCAGAAAATGGTTTATACCTTTGAAGGTATAGTAGGGAGAATATTGATTGTCCAAGGAAATCCATGTCCAAACCTCCAGAATCTGTGAGTATGTTATTTTACATGTAATTAAGATTTAGGACTTTGAGATGGGGAGATTGTCCTGGATTACCTGGGTGGGTCTAGCCTAATCAAATGAATCCTTAAGTGAAAGCCTTTCCGGCTGAGCCAGAGAGAGATGTGACAATAGAGGAAGGATAGATAGATTTGGAGAAAGAAGAGGGCCAGGAGTCAAGGAATGTAGGTGACCTCTAAAATCTGGAAAAGACAAGGAATTGATTCTCCCCTAGAGCTTCCAGAAAGAAAGACAGCTTTGCAGATCCCCAGGGAGGCCTGTGTGCAGTTGCTGACCTCCAGAACTGCAAGATGATAGATATGAGCTGTTTAAGCTACTAAGGGTGTGGCAATTTGTTAAAATAACATCAAAAGAACTGATGTGGAAGAATTACACCTTTGATAAATTTTACTATAACTAAAAATCTTTGACATGTACAAATATCCTATAATTACAAAAGGTGAAGTACAAGACAGATGGCTATGAAAACGCCATTTTCTTTTTAACAATAAATTTATGTATTTTTTTATATTTCTGATTCTAAAAATAATTCTTATTCAATATAGAAATTCAGGAAAAAATGAACAAAAATATAGCACGTAAAATCTCAACATTCTTTGTCAACTATTATCAACATATTATTCTAATTCTTTTAAGTATTTAAGTATTCTATTTAAGTATTTTCCTAGGTATGTGTGTGTGTGTATCTATAATAATAAAAGCATAATATGCTAAGTAGACCCGACATCCTTCTGGACGTCCTTCTGGATAACCTTTTGGAATAAGCCGGGCTGCAAGGGAAGCTGGGGTCCTGGGTGCCAGAGGGAAGCCCGTGTTGGCAGCTGGGGGAAGGAAGGCCTACTCTTGCATAAATTTCATGCATCAGGCCTCTAGTATCCACATGAACAGATATACATATGTATGTATAAGTACATACATGTATATAAGGCCTATGAAAATGTACTTTTATATGTTTATAAGCATATATACACACACATAAATATGCATATACAGAATAAAAGGAATTTTATTATATATCTGTAAAAGCAAAAATACTTATTTAGAATCCTTTCTCCCCTCCAGGAATGATGGATCCAACTCATAGGAAAGCCTTTGTTTTCCTGAGCTCCTTCATGGATTTGTAAATGCACCTGTACTCAGTCTACATAGTTACCAAGCTAGAAACTTGACAGTTGTCTTTGACATCTTCTTTCTACATTTCTTATCCTCAGTCCATCATCAATTTCTTCCAATATTGTTGTCTTAAGATATTGTCGTTTATTTCTTTCTTTCTCTAACACCACCACCTTTTCCCAAGTCTATTGACACTACATCTCTTTACCCACCTATGCTTATCTCTCTCAGAAGTGGATTTCACATGCATCCAAAGTGACTTTTCCAAAATAGATTTCAAATATAATCCTGAGTAAGGTATTTTAATGTTTTGTCATTTCTCTTAGGGTCAGACCAAAATATCTTGAATTTGACAAAAATAATCTACATCATATACTTCCTTTCTACATCCCTAATGTTTTCTTATGTAAATGAAAGCTTTGGGAGAAATGTAAAGAAGTTTTAAACTTTTGGTCTGAATCTCTGTATAGTGAGGAGACAATGCAAGAAAAATTTCTCATAAATTAATTTTGAGAATATTTTTGCCAGAGATATCCCCTGCTGAAAATTGAATTCTCCTTTTAACTAAATATTATATGGTACACATTTTTTGGTATTATGAGTTTTTCAGAAGCGGCAGAGAAGAGGACAGGCTTTGGAGGTGCAATAATCCAAGAGATCTTCCATATGAGAAAGTAAATAATAATAGAATGTATAGGTCCTGTCAAAACAAACTTCAGTATTCTGCAGCTGCTGCAGTTACTGGGTCTGTAGTAACCATTTCACCCACTGATCCCATGGAAGAGTCTCCTCTTATGCTTTAACAAAAGGAAGGAAAATAAGCTGACATTCATTGTGCTCTCCCAAGCGTGTGCTATACTATATGAAGTATAGAAGCAAAGATAAGCAGCTCTAATCTCAGTCATTCTGCAAAATTTCAGAGAGGTCCAAATTTAGTCATTCTTCTGAACAGGAAAATCCATGGAGAAATCAAAGGGCTAGTGAAGGTTATTGGGGCAAACTTACATGCCTCAGAAAGAGAGAGAAAGAGAGAGAAAGAGAGAGAGAGAGAGAGAGAGAGAGAGAGAGAGAGAGAGAGAGAGAGAGAGAAAGAGAAAGAAAGAGAAAGAGAAAGAGAAAGAGAAAGAGAAAGAGAAAGAGAGAAAGAGAAAGAGAAAGAGAAAGAGAAAGAGAGAGCTGAGTGCCCTGCTTAGAAACACTTAGAACTAGAGCAATGGGTGAAGAATAAAGAACAAATTGCTGATAGTCCTATATTAATATCATTGCAGCCCAGTTGTTCATAACACATTGATCTGATGGGTGTGGGCCTTATCATTTTCAAAATTTAATTGTTTAATCCCATCTTGTTCAAACAGTTTTAAGGTAGATTGTAGGCTATGAAAAATACAATGAAATAACATTTCTTGGAAGCAGATAAAAAATTAAAGAGTGATGATCAGGAGTTATAAAGTGGAATGAGTAACAAAGTAAAGGAAAGTGATGCCCTGGGACAGTTGTAGGCTCTAAAGTACCAATCTCTATCAATGTAACACCTGCGGGTAGTGGTGTCTTAAGCCCTGATAAGGATAAGGTAGTAGGGCTTAGCCTGCAATTGAGGACTCTGCATTTAAGGAGGCTCCCATCCTGTTTGCTCCTCAAGCATCTCCAGGCCCTCTTTCAAAATGTTCATAATACATATGGTCACCTATGCAGTGCCTATTTGTTTTTGAGTGTAAGCTCCATAAAACTTGGTCTGGTATACTCAGTACTATATTCTAACACAGAGACCAGCATTTAGTAGTTACTCAATATGTGTTTTTTTAAGTTAATAATATGGATCAAGGCAGGAGAACTCAGAGAGAAACATAGGCAGAGGTAAATTGATTCAATCAGAGCTGGGAATAAAATTTATTTTTCAAAATGTCACTTTATGATTATAAAATGTGCAATTATATGAAAGGTACCATGCTATGTATAAACAATGTCCTATTGTTGGACATATTTTTTTATTTCCAAGAGCACTCTGCTGAATATCTTCATTCGCAAATCTTTACCCCCATCACAGTTTGACTGGATATTCAGAGTGAAATCATTGTATTGAGTATGTGAACTATTAGATATGAAGTATTATCTTCTCTCAAAAGAGTAACTGCCTTTCAGTGCTAGCTGATGTTTGTTTATATTTCTATCTTTTGTTATGCAGTCTACACATTCAGGAATCATTTAAAATTTGTGGTTTCCCAGAAACTACTGCATATTTAAAAAGGCACTATGGGCTGACCCTCCCAGGTTTTGTACCCACCGATATGACATACCTTTGGCAGGCAGAATAATTCATACCCCAACATGTCCATGTCTTACATCTCATTCTGTGACTATGTTATACTGCATGGAAAAGGGAACTAAGGTTGCAGATGGAGTTAAGGTTGCTAATTAGCTAACTTTAAATAAAGAGAATACTATGGATTATTTAGGTGGGCCTGATGTAATTACAAAGGCCTTTTAGATGTGGAAGAGGAAGGCAGGGAGTCAATGTCAGAGTGATGTGATATGAGAAAGACTCAGGACGTCATTGCTGACTTTCAAGATGGAAGGGATCAAGAACCAAGGAACGGGGCAGCCTCCAGGAGCTGGAAAAAACAAGATGCAGATTTGCCCATAGAACCTCTAGAAAAAAACTAGCCCTGCCAACAAGTTGATTTTATCCCAGTGAGAACCATGTGGGAATTGTAACTTTTAAATTGTAAGATATACATTTGTGTGGTTTCAAGTCACCAAGTTTGTAATAAGTTATTACAGCAGCCCTGGGAAGCTAATACAACTCTTCAGCTTCCAAAGACCAGCTCTGCCTCGCCTCACATATACCCTCTTTATCCAAGAAAATAACACTTTTCCATTCCATCAGCAAGTGCTTCGCCAGCTGCTCATGCTGCTGCACCTTCTGCTTTATGGTAGTGCCCCTTAAGATAAGGAAATAAAAATAAATACAGAGGAATGTGATTATCAGGTATAAGCTCCAAACTCCAGTTTGGAATTTACATTTATTGATGTCTGACCAACTGATATTGACTGAAACTAACCCTTGGCCCTGGCATTACTCCTTTGGCTATTGTCCCCAGCTCTGTGTCCTTTGATAGGTACTACTCAAGGTGTATTCTCTAAGGGCAAGAACAAGCTATTAGCACTGCCTTTTTTTTTTTAACCTCAGCTTGGTCCTTCTCCTTACAGATTCCAAGCTGGAAAATCCTTACATATTTTTAAATACCAGCAGCAGACTCAGGTGTAGCAGATGACTTTAAGCAAGGTGATCACTAAGCCAATGGTAATTGCACCCTCTCTGTCAACAAATCCCAAAGAGGAGATGGTCTCTGGGTGAGTCTCACTAGGACACAGATTATTGTTTTACGGGACTCTTGTTGCAAATCTCTGTAAACTCTGACATCAGTCATGGGTTGCTGCTGTAGTGCAGGAATTTAACAAATGCACACAGTTCTTGCCTAAGAGCAGTGCTCATGGTTCAGCTGCTCAATCAAGGGTGCCAGTGTCAGATCCAGATTCAGTTAATGTTTGGTGAGTACTCAGTATAACAAACACTGTTCTAGAAACAATCGCATTATCTCATCAATTCTCACAACAGCCCTCATTTTACAAAGAAGAAAATTGTAACACACCAGGGTTAAACACATTTCTTCAGCTCACGCAAGCTAGTAAGTGATGGAGCCACTTTTTGACTCTTTAGTCTTTTTCTATGGAGTCAGTGTGTTTTCCATTACACAGTCTCCACCTCACAGCACTTGGACTAGAAGTGTAGGAAACACAGACATGAAGCTAGCTTCCACTGCAGCCTAGCCCAATGGCCAGTCCCAGTCTTTGTATAACTCCTACCCTGCTCATGGGCGCTCATTATTGCTAATCTAGAGCAAGAGATGGTTAGTGCAAGCCCTGGGTACAAAAACGCAACTGTAGTAGCCTTGGAGCAGAAAGTATGCCAAGAGATAGAATTTGAATCTCCAAATGTAATCTCATATGGGGGAATTATACAAACATTTTAACAGTGGAAATATTATTTAAATAAGTGGGAATAAATCACAATACTATAGAGCTGGAGAAGACCTTAGACATCGTCCAGTTCTATTCTTCACTTCACTGGGGAAACTAGGGGTAGGAAATATTAAGGTCCATGGCCAAAATCTTAGATAAAGCAAACATGGAGGTTAAATGAAAGCCTCTTGTAACTTAGGACAGTATTTTTATTTTATACATGATGTTATGTCTTCTAAAGGACTTTAATTTTAGGTAATAGCACTTTATAATTTAGCTGTAGAATTTCTGTGTATATTTATGAAAAAAATCATTTCTTGAAAGTAATATCTTATTAAATCTACTTAAAAAATGCTATAGGGCTCTAGTGAATTTTGCAGCCACTTATTGCAGTATCCAGAGTAAAACTGTAAAAAGCAGACAGACATGGTAAAAAGCAGACAGACATGATTTGCCTGCATAAGTGGACTCCTCTGATCATGCCTTTTCAGCACACAGAACAATTAAGGTAAAATAATGGGTCATACACTAAAAGACAGATTTCTCTTATCTTTCATTGAAACATAAGCACCCTTATGAGCAATGATGAAATGGCAACTGAGTAAAGCATAAAGATTTTATTTCCAAAGAAGCAAAATGACCAAAAACTTTATCCCCAATGCCTACATTTCTATGTATACAACAATAAAAATAGGCCAAAATAAAAACAAAACAGGCAGTCCTGGAACAGTTTCTAAAATTACTCACTGCATCCATACATCTTAAATTGACTATGAAAATCTCTCACTATGGATTCCTTCATTGTTCCTGATTAAGAATTCGTGATTTCTTATTGGTGGAAGTAAAAATAAAACTATGAAGAATGAAGAAAAGAACTTTGTATGATACACTATATTCTACTAAATTAAATTCGATATAGTTGACTGCTGAGTGTTCCTGTGATTTGATTTATAAGCATGTTAGAAAACTTCACCTTCCTTATTATATAGAATTATAATATATAGAATTCATAAAGTAGAATGTTAATGTTAATTCCCATAAAACTGGGTGACAAAAATTTGTTCAAGAATTCTAATTCTTCTTATGCCACTTTATTTTAATGAAAAAATTTTTCAACTCTGCAAATTCTAACTTATAATACTTTATTTGAAATCAGTGATTTTCAAGTCCTGTGCCACAAGGATTTTTAAAACTTGAACTACTTACCTCTTTTCTCTTAGATTGTCAAGTAAAAAATTCCAATGCCCAACACAACAATACCCCAATGAATGAACCAAGTGTAAATGAATCAAAATTATACCATTTTTTGTCAGTTTGGCAAAAAATATAACACTTTTTGGTGTGCCTCAAAATTTTAGTAATTAGTTTATATTTGCCATGAGATGAAAAAGGTTGAAAATCCTGTTCTAAATACATTGCTCACTTTAAATTTGTTGAACATTTGTACTAAGAAGAGTGCCAGGATCCAGTTCATTAGCTAGTAGCCCATTCAGAAAGTTTCTATGCCATTGTAGGAGCCCAAATAACTTTTGTTCAGAGTTCACTTTAATCTAGATAATTTTTATAATCAGAAGTTCCCCAGAATGGCGACATCCTTTCTATTTTCTCACTGTGTATTACAGAGTTTTCAGTCCCTACACACTGGGATGATTATTTGCAATTAGAGTGTACAGAGCTCATTCATTAAGAGACTGCATGCTGAATTCCTTGACTTGGAAATAAGGCATCTTAAACTTGATGTAGTGAAGAATTATTCCCTTTTAGGTGGTCAGCCTAAAATCTATGTGGGTTTTTTCCCTTCTGGATCCATGGAGGGATAATAGGCAGTCACTTTCTTCCTAAATCACTTTAATTCTCTCTAGAGAAAATAGGCAACTATATTTGCATTAATTTAATTAATGCGGTTACATACAGATTTCTATTGCCTAGTAAAAAAGTAAATCAGGTGCAAAGAAAATTAGTTCTGCCCAGAGACTAATTTATTTCTGTCCAGAGTACAATACCATTTTCTTTTTATTCTTAGTGATTCAATGATAACACATTATTATATCACCTATCATAATGTGTACTATTGTTGGTGGGATATACGTGGATGTGGTGTATGTGTATGAATGTGTGGCCTTGAACGATTGTATATATTCTGCATATGTGTACATATTGGATACCTCGTAAGAATTAATATAAGTTAAAGCAGAAACTAGAAAGCATGCTTGGTGTTTTCAAATGAATCCTAAGGATTTGGGTTCCCATTAAGGCCAATCAAGAGTGATACTGAGAGCTCAAATTGGGTGTCCTGTCATTTTATGAGCTAGGAATTTGTTCTCTGCTATTTTCATACACTATGTAAATTTTTTTTACAATTCCTTCAAAGTCCTGGTGAGGCTGCTGTTTTACATCTCATGTAAGGAAACAAACCAAATATGGAATGCCTACAAGATGTAATTATGTTAAAGAAAAGGGGGGGGGGTGGCTCAAGATGTCTATGCTGGAAAGTCTTGGCCGTGCCAGTCCCAGTTCTAATTCTGGGTGGAACGGAGACCTAGTTGGCAAGAGCCTTTCTTTGCAGAGCCAGCACAGGAAGGCAAAGAGTGAAAGTAGAGAGCAGACAAACTTCTTTGTGGAGTACCATTCATTCTTTGATTTTGGTTTTGTGTGTGTGTGTGTGTGTGTGTGTGTGTGTGTGTGTGTGTGTGTGTTTAGTAGATTTCTTTTGCTTGGCTCAAAATTTTGTTTTCATTTCAGCATCAATGACTTACTTCTTAGTGACTTTCAGGAGAGTCTTCTAAATTTATGAGTGTTAACATATCTGTGCTAGTAGAGAGAAAACACTAGAAATGTCCATAAATAGAATATGAATAAGAGGCGTTCTACAGTCATTAGAAAGAGAAAAGAGATTGTGCTGATGTGTGTGTATTTATAGAACTGTATACATTTCTTGCCACACTAACCTCAGAGTCATAGGTCACAGATAATAATTACCCAAACTAGAAAACATTCTATGACATCTTTATTGCCATAATATTAATATAAAAATTAGAAAGAAAACACTTATACAAAATAGTCCAATAAATCACATTACAAAAACAATAAATAATAAGTTCACAGCCTTCTGAATTTGGTGATCTAAATAATGGAAATTAATTTCCCCCCAAAAGTATCTGAAATAGCTGAGTATAATATAAAAACACTAATAAAAGACAATTTAGATAGTCATATTAATTTTTAACAAAGTGCCTGTAATGAAAATTTATTAATAGAGAGTGTAACTTCATAATGATAATAGTTTTAATTCACCAATAATATATAACAAGTTAAAATTTGTATGCACTTATTAATACAGTTCATATTCTTTAAACTTCCAAGTGATAGAACTATAAGAGAAATATATAAGTCCACATTGTAATTGGAGAGATTTTAAAAATACAGTAACTCACAGGTCAAGCATACCTGTAATAAAATAGATAATTTTAACAGCATAGCAAATAAACTTGAAATAATAGACATATGAGGACATTTTTACCCAATAAATAGGGCTCACTATTTTTAAAATGGTGAAAATTATAACTCTTAGCCGCATACAAGGGTCTGCTACTTACTGGATTTTTTTTCGTTTGAGAGTACTTTTTAAAGCTCTGAGTCCCAATTTCCTCAAATTTAAAATGATAATAATAGCTGTTACCTTGTAGGACTACTATGAGCATTACATTAAACTATGAATGTAAAACATCTGGAATGTGCAAGTTGCCAAAATAAAGGCATTTCTGCCTTATTCTAATATTTACCTCACCCAGGTTTCAAAGAGCAGAACCTTCATAACACTGTCCTAATACATCAAGAATCTGGAAACAAGTTTAAGTTAAATTTGTTCCTAATTTTTATATGATTTCACTTTTTTTTCTGCCTCAGCCCTATACTTTTACAGTTTAAATATTCCAAATATGCATTATAAAACATTCTCTTCTTGTTTGAGTCACTGTAATTTTCCCTTTCTAGACTTCCTATAGTTTGTGTTTTACTTTTAGAATGTGATATTGCCACTTGCTACAAGGTGAGTGCAAGAAGGTTTCTGGCATGGGTCCAGAGTTCAGAGATCATAAATTCTGTCTCATATATGTTTATTCTAATTCAGTTTCTACAAATTTCCATGGTAGCAAAATGGCATTTCATAGAAACTGAAAGATCTGTAGTTTGTTCATATTCTATTACTTTGAAAAATATGTATAACAATTAGAGTGTTTTCATGTTTGTTTGGTTTGGTTTGCAGAATATATACGTCACTTAGCTAGAATTCAAATTTCTAGAAAGGCCCACAGTTAGTATTCATTCACAGTTCTTAGCAAGCATTAAGTGTGGTCAGTGCTCAATAAGTACATGCTGATTGGTAAAGGACTAACCAGACATTTACTAGATTGGAGCATAGCACAGGAAGATAAAAGGAGTCAGGAGGGCTGCGAGGTAGCACCAGAAGAGGAGAGACTGGAAGAGAGTTCAAAGACTGAACATTCTGGAAAATCCTGCAAGTACAGTCATTTATGAAGTGCGTGATGGTGTGCGATTGCTCACAGTCCATTGAGGATGTAAAGGGTATGTACAAACCAGAAATGTGAGCAGGATGATTTAATTTTTTCGTTAGCAGTGGCACAGATTATAAAATATTTATGTTCATATTCTAAATATGTATGCCTAGAGTAAATAAATAATTTACTATTCAGGCTGTAAATTATTTACTAAGTTATTCTAAATATATAATACAATTTGCACTTTACTGAAAGTAAACAGGTAGACTGATGGTCTTTTAGGGTTTTGAAATAAAAAAAAGAAAAGGAAAAAGCATCAAGACTTAAGCTACAGTAGAAAGTTTTCTATAAAGGAGAAAAATAACATAAGACAGTCCCAAATATATTAGAAAACGCACCCCCCCCCCAAAAAAATACCAACAACTTAGCCTTCCTTGTTGAAAATACTCATCTTACCTGTTATTCCCAAATGCCCAAACATTATATATATATATATATATATATATATATATATATATATATATATATATATATATATTGGTGTTTGAAAATTTGGTACCACAAACTTTTTTTAAATTCCATTTTAAAGCTTGCTGTGGGTTCAAAGCAATAAGCAAGATAATGTCCTGTTTGGGTTGGATGCTCAATAAAACGTGGCTATCTGGCTGGTTCATTCTTTGGAATCAGTCTGCCAAAGATTTCAAATCCCTAGCAATGACTCAGAAGAAAGCTCCTCCGGGAATAAATTCGCTTTCTTCTTAAGCATAGGATGTGTTGGTTGGCCAAACAGTTCAGACTCATTCCCTTGGTAAGCAGAGTTCTGAGTCCAAGTTGTTTTTGGATACATCTGTTTCCAATAGCAAGCATGGAATCATGTCTTCTTGTCTCCCACATACAGACTTGGATGCTTCCTTGGAATAGCTTGTGGTAGCTAAATCAATGGTGACGGAGGGATAGATCTGCTGCCCAAAGGTAATGGATTCTACTGCCCAGAGTTCTTACCTCATAGGCATTAATTTTGGAATTATTGTTTCCTTATGTGTACAAACAATACAATTTATACTGTATACTAATGAGAACAGAGGCTCTAGAGACAGACATCCCAGGTTACCTCCCTATTTTATTTGGGTGATCTTGGGCAAGTCAACCTCTACATGTCACAGTTTCCTCATCTTTAAAATGGTGACCATAGTACTAAACGCCTCAAAAATTGTTATGAGGATTAAATGAGTTAAAACACACAAAACACTTTAATGATGCCTTACTCATAGCATTCAATGAGTGCTAGTTCTTGTTATTGCTACTATTGTTATAGATACATGTTTTTTTTCTATTAAATTTTGTGTTTATTTAAGAAAGAGATGTTCCTTATTAATTTTGGTAACTAGTATGGCACAGGCCATGTCAGATGATCAGTGAATAATTATTGAATGAATGAATAGGTGGATGCATATGAATAAATGGATTAATTAGTGAGCAAATGAAGTGAGATGCATACTTCAACAGAGTGGATTATTAAGTTATTGAGAATGTTCAGTGTAACTCCCAACATGTAAAACTCATAATGTAATTGCTATATAATTATAATCTTATTGACAGTTGTGTGTCATGTAATCAGGAATTCCTTTGTTGGTCTTAAATAAAAATGCCACCCCCCACTTTGGTCTTTGGTTGGAAATTGAAAAGATATTGGTCTGATTTTCCTGTGCCATAGGCTGATGCATTTACCTAAAAGTTTGTAAAAATGGTGCCCTCAGAAAGGAGAACTTCTTGAACTTCTTGGTAACCTTTTTCTTTTACATTGTTGAGTCTCTTTACAAGCTTCCTACCAGTGAACCTGTATTCAAAAAAAAAAAAAAAAACAATCTTTGGGTGGTAGAGTGGTGGACAGCAGGGCTCTTTCCTAGGAACAATTGTTCTTACCTTTCTCTAGGAACTGTAGAGAAATGTGGCTTCCTGTCCTTGGGGACAATGCTACCAAGAAGCCCTCTGAAAACATGAAATCTGATGGAGGTAGAGCTGGTGAGAACATGTGGCAACCAATGGGAAAAAGCAATGGCAACATTTCTCTCTGTGCTTTCCATGGGCAACCCAAGGCTCACATCTGGCCTTGGCTTAATCCAGTTGCCAACCCCTGAGGAGATAGGGTGAGGTGTTGCCTGACTATAGCCAAGTGAAAAATCTGTGTTGCCAGACCAGAACCATCAGTGGTCAACAGGCTATAGCATCTTCAGCTTGAATGTTAGAGGAATGTGTAGAAGTCAACAACAAAGGCTGTTCTATTATGGCTCAAAAGGGAGGCTTCCTTGTTCTGCTCCTTTCTTCATGTCCAAGGGGGTTTCGGAGAAGAACATTTATGTAATGGCTTCATGTGGTCTAAAAATGATTCTTCATGCTTACCCTCATTCCCTTCTTGATGTTCATTCTATCACTGACACTTGTCAAGTCAATGTGATTTATATCTACATTGCACTATCCTAAAGAGACAGAATAACAAATGAAATAAAGGGGAATGAGACTTGGGATGGGATATGGAAAGTGGCAGGGACCTATTATATATAGTACTCTATCATGAAGCTATTTTGATGTTTTCATATAAATATATCAAAATGTCCTAGTTTCAATTATTTTTACTTTTAGTGATGACATATCTGATAATAAATTATTTGCCATCTAATATAGAATGCAAAGCTTTTTTCATAGCTTTTCGCCACCTTTTTCTTTTGTTCTTCTCTTAAAAACATTCTTTTATCTGTTAGAGTTAAAAAGTTAATAATGCTTTTCTTTAAAATGGTGAACAATTTTTATTTTCTTTTGTGTGCTTGTGTTTACTTTCTAAATATTATACAAAGGACCTCCATCACTTTAGTAATCAGAAAAAGCTATTAAAGTAATAATGGGATTGCAAAAGAAAAGCTCACAATACTTCTCGTGGGGCCCTCCTCTGGCTTTCTTCCATGAAAACATTTTCTCTCTGCATGAGAGTCACAGAAATTGCTCAACACTTCGTTGTTTTATTTCCATAGAGTCTGTCCCTTTTACATGATCCCCACCTCATCTCATCATCCCTGCTTCTATTTTTGTAATGAGATAGCTTACAGAGGAGAAAATAAAGATGCATTATTTGTCAGCAACTCTACAAAATATTTCTGCTAACTTTATGGCTTTGATTGCTAATCTAGAAAGCTATGAATCTTCTCCCATCTTCTACCTTGGGTACCATGTCTAGTCTGGCACTGAGTGGTTAGGGGTGATGCTCCCATGTTTATAATATATGGAAAACACTTCTTATTCTTGGTTTTACTTTGGGTTAGCCATTAGCTCATGGCAACCAATTTTTTTGTCTTTTATGTTTGTTTCTTAACTATTTAAAAAAAGAGCAAAGCTGACTTTGCTGCTTAAACTTTCTGTTTCCACTGCTGATTATATGTCTGAGTTGAGTTGCTCAGGGTTTGTCACTGCCTTGGTAAGCTCTTCTGCTTTCTCTACCCTTGAGTCTTTCTTTTGATAATGGTCCTTGGCTTTATTGAATCTAAGACTTCTTTCCAGGGAGCTCCTGGGTGTGGCTGAGGCTTTGGAGGATGTCAGTTTCTTTCGTTTCTCCCATTGTTTCTTCCTCTCTACCTTTTAGAAATATAATATTTCTGGATTATTTCTCCTTGAAGAGCATTCACAGTGAGATTGCTAGAGATTTCACAGTCAGAATCCTAGGCATGAAAGGGAGAAGAGGAAAGGGTAAGTTGCATATATTGAAGATTTAAGCATTCCACATTGCAATTTCTGAAAAACCCTTTGAGGGAAGAATGGCCTTACTCTATCTAAACACTTTCTTCCATTAGGTATGACATGAGCAATGAGAAATCATCTACTGTTTTCTCTACCGGAACACTTTCCCCAGACTCACCTGCCTGGCTAATTTCCACTTACCCTTCAGTATTCAGCTCCAATACAAACTCTTTTTGGAATTATTTCTTCCTGCCTTAATTTCAAGAATGTCTTTGCCCATGGCTCACTCCTGATTAGCTAGGTGACCATTGTTCAAATACCCACAATGCCCTTTAGTCCTTATCGTCTTGCATGGTAATTGTTTATTTTTACCACTACATTGAGAGCCCTTTCAGGGAAGGCCCTGCCTCTTTCTTTTCTTTTTATCCTTGATACCTGGCCTGGAGCTTAGCACACAGAAGGATCTCAGTAAGTATTTATTGAATGGATAAAGGTTGTGGCTCTGGTACTTCTGTTGCAATATCAAAGACAAAGAACCCGTGATAGGGTACAAAGACCACACTGTGCCCCAGAAGTTCCTCTCTGTTATTTAAATTTTCAGGAACATCTTTTTTTAGTTTGAAATGTAAGGTGCCAATACAATCAGGTTTTCCTGAAAATAAAAGTCCTGTCTAGCTTCTAGGACTCCATAGCAAAGTTCCCATTGTGCAGAGGGCTACACTGCCCCACTGTGCTTCATTGCAGTTGTTAGCATTTAGCCATCTCATGAAATGTTCACTTTGGTCACTTTGTGATTCTTCATCTCTAGGCAAGAGGAGGGTAAATAAGAAAAAGTCTCTGATGTTCCACGGCAGCTTGGCAGTGACACAGCTTTGGAAATCCGGATACCATCCTACGTTGTCTGTGCAGTGGCGTAGCTCCAAGTATTTTAACTCTGAAAAATGAGCTTGGTTTCTGTCTGTGAGCTAACACATGCATTCGCACACACTCTGTAAGCTCTGTGGGAATAGTGTCCTAGAATAACAATGCCAGAACCCAACAGGCTCCTTGAGATCATAATCCTATTTTTAAAAAGAAGGAGGTGATAGCCATTGAGGTGGAGAGATTTGCTTAAGGTCATGCCTTTAAAAGGGAATTGAACTATAAGTCAGGTTTCTGGTGCCCAGTCTAGAGATGTTCGAAACACAATGAGCTGACTTTTCCTGCTTGGAGAAGAGCTTGTGTCTTATCATGGATCAGAGGAAAGAGAATGACTTTTCCTTTACAGAAAAAGGATGAGGAGGAATCCCACAAAGACCAGCATGTAACCTTAGACAGCTATGGCACCTAGCTGGGCCTAGTTTTCCTTATCTCGAAAGTGGGAATGACAATAATGCCCCTACCAGCTATTTTGAAGATTAGGTCACATCATGTCAGCAAAGTGCCTGGCACAGAGCCTGGCCTTAGGGGAAGCTCAGCAAACAAACTCAGTGAACAAGGGCCATCATTACCAACAAGCATGTTGTCCAGCTCCGTTCCCATTCCAGCTCCAGAAAGCTTCCCAGCGGGCAATCAATGCAGCAACCTGCTGCCTGCTGAGCAGTCACGCAGGACACATTTGTGAAGGGTTTGAGAACAAATCTAGTGTGCAAGAAGACAACCAAATTCCAATAAAGCCTAATTATCTGCACTGTTTATTAATGGCTTTGCTTCTCCGCCTCTCCCCCTCAACAAATGAGGATCTGACTTGAGGTATGGCTCTGGGAAGGGAGGGCCTGGTGTGCATTTCTGCAGGGGGTGTCTCCTGCATAATGTATCCTGACATCCAAGGGGGGTCTGGATGGCTGCCTGCTCTCAGCTTCCCTTTGTATCTCCCATCATTACCCATAAAAGCCTTCATTAAGATTCGGGTGCCCTTTATTGCACAAATAAATAAAATCTGACAAAATTGTAAGTAAATCCTTTAGTGGTAAACGCTAATAGAAGAGGGCAAAAATTAATTTTATGCATGAAGAATCTCATTAAGTAGCTTCACGGAAATAAAAGGAACTGGCACCAGAGACTGGCGGGGTGCTGGCTGCTCTGCAGCCTTGTCCTGGAGGAAGCAGCACAGTGGGCTGCTGCTGGTGGCACCAAGGATCTCACTTGGCTGCATGGCTCCAGAGCCACACCTTACAGGAAAGGCTTTAGCTCCAGGCAGGCAAAGCCTAACCCCAAGCAAGGCCCTTCCACTCCAGAGGCCCTAGGGATGCACAGGGAGGGCACTAGGATGAAAGGTCTCCCAGAAACCTTGAGCAAGGCCCTGGGGCAAGGCAGAAGGCATGCTCCTAAAACAACATTGTCTGGGCTAAGCAGCCATTAGCTTTCAAGTTACCTGCAACCAACTCTAGCCCCTCCCCTGTAGGGCCCTCTAGTGCTAACTTAACCCTATAGGCTGCTTTCAAAGGAGGGTGAAGGATGTGCTGGAGGGGTAAGGGGGAAGGGGAAGGAAAGTGTGGTGCAACAGCCGAGGTTTCAGCAGAACCGGATTGGTCCGCTGGGGATAGGAAATGGACAGTAGGCTCAAATGCTCTGCCCCCCAGTGAGGCCTCCCTGTCAATGATTGATTCCATATTGGTTCCTGACCAATTAATTCTATGCATTTCTTCACCGCGTTTTTCTGGTTTTGATTCATATTGTATGGGAAAATGATCTGTTTAACGTGATTTACTTCCCGTCCTGGAAAGGAAGCTATTGACATCAAGACAAAAGTAATTTGTCCATCTCCTCTCGCTAGCTTTCTGCTTTCAGCCATTGTATGTTCTAGGCCAGTGGTCAGCAAACCGTGGCTTGTGAGCCACATGCGGCTCTTTGTCCCCTTGAGTGTGGCTCTTCCACAACATACCACATATGCGTGCACGTACAGTGCGATTGAAATTTTGTGGCCCATGTGCAGAAATCAGTTTTCTGCCTGGGCGAGTCTATTTTGAAGAAGTGGCATTAGAATACTCAAGGGGCCAAAGAGCCGCATGTGGCTCGTGAGCCGTGGTTTGCCAACCACTGTTCTAGGCGATGCCATTCATCAATACATGTTTTCTCTAGATGTAAAATAACGCATTATTGGTTATTTGTGATTTCAGTGTACAAAGACCATACACAAGTGTCTTATCATAGATAATTTTAATTGATCAGCTATGTATGTAAGTACAACGGATTTTAAACACACACGTGAAAATCTGCTGAGAAGATAAGGTTTTAAGAAAATATTATACTTTTTACTTATTTTCCAGTGTGGCTGCATGTCTCATAAGGAAGAGACACTCAGATACAATGGGAACTTTATTGGATATCAGAGAAAACAAGCAATAACAACATTAAAAAAAAAAACCAGGAAGGAAAGAACAATCTTTCAATAGCAGCCCCTTATTGATGTTAAGTTGTTCCAGGAAAATTCTGTAAATCCCCCAAAACATACTGAGAAAACACCAAACACACTAGCCTTTGCCTGTGCACCTGGGCATCAATAGGGCAGAGATAGTATTAGGATAATGGTCAGAAGGGAATTGAATTCAGAAGCAGCAAGAAGTGACAGTATTACATTTGAAGCCCAGCTCCATGTCTTAGCAAGCCTGAGATCTAAATAGTGTAAAATAGTTCATATTTCTGGGCATCAGTTTCCTCAAAGTTCCTTTGAGGATTGTAGAAAGCAACACAGTGCCTGTTTCTACCACAGGCTCTCCATAAATGACAGCTCTTACGAGTCTTCAGGGAACTGAGACTGGATGTGTAAGGTGAACCAGATTGTAATCTCTGGGCCTTTTCCAACCATTTGCATCTGACTTTCCTTCTGAATATCTTCTGTTCCATATGTTGTGCCTTCATTTTGATGAAAGCACCAAGGCGATTAGAATAAGGAGCAAATGCGTTTTTGAAATGTCAGCCCCAGAGCATTGTTTAGATATCGTTTCCAAGTTCCTTTCCAAGTCGTTTTTAAAGAATTCAGTTTTCTTTTTTAACTGTGCTGGCTGATCAAGGCACCTGCTTCATTGGTTGGGAATTTGGTTTTCTCAAACTTAGTCTCCTCATATGCCCCAACTGAATTGCCTCACTCTCATGTGAAGTACTAGATTTACCTTTTGTTTTTATTGTGACCAGAAAAAGGTAATGTTTTAGCTATCCTCCTTTAAAATGAAAAAAAATCTAAATCTGATTGCCATGCAATTAATTAAAGAATTATCCATTTGTTATTAAGTGAAGATAGTTTAGTAGTTATATCAAGTTGTTTGCTGCTCTTTGAGAAAGCTGTTCTTTAATGCACACTTACTATTGAAAAGTGTGAATTCACCTATTTCTTCTTAGGTCCTTTATTATGCCTGCCCACCTTTTTGAACCATTGTGTGACAAAGATGAAATATGAAGTAAAAGAAATCTCATGGTTTTCCAAATTAGCTGCACTTTCTAATTTTATAGACCTTAAAAATATATAGAATATTGGCAAATATTCAGATGTATAGTCTGGGAAGTCCTTTTAAATTACCCATATGCAACTGTCCCATGAAATTGTATTTAGGGAGCATTAATCTAGCCCATATCCCATTTTTCACAACTGAGGAAATTACAGTGAAGGAGAGTTAAAGCAACTATCAAGGTCAAGGAGCTAGGTAATGACAAACAAGTTTCTGACCATTGGGCTATTCTGAATTCACCACTTTCATTCTGCTCCTTGGAACCACTAAATTGATGCTATTATCTGTATAAGACTTTAAAATTATATATTTAATATATGACTGCTTATTCCAAATCATAGAAAATAATATTACAATATCAAAA
Source organism: Antrozous pallidus (assembly GCA_027563665.1). NCBI lineage: Eukaryota > Metazoa > Chordata > Mammalia > Chiroptera > Vespertilionidae > Antrozous > Antrozous pallidus. The sequence continues at coordinate 68,125,804 of CM050512.1, forward strand.
CAGCAAAATACCAAGCTTACAGTGGAAGATGCCTCCAAAAACATCCAAGTCTGTAAAGTGAATGGACAAAACTTAGGAAATCTGTTTTGCTTTTTTAGTAGTTCCTTAAATGCATCCCATTTATTTGACTGACACACTGAGTCTTAAGATGGCCAACATAGGTATCTTTGGTTACTTAGCAACCGTATCTGACTCCTGCATCGATGGCCCATGCACCGTGGAACTGGTGCTGTAATTGGTCAATTGTATGACATGATTGGCTTAGCTTAGAGGAGGAACCAGGGATGCCATTGCACAAGTCTTTGAGAAACAGGATTATTCCAAGTGATAGAATCGTCTACTCTTCCTACTTCTTTTCTTATTTCTGCCTTCTCTTCTTCTCTTCAGATTGTTTCTAGGAGAAGCAGTTGGAATAAAGTAGTCCAATTGCTATGGTGTAACTAGTATAAAAGCCGATGGCAATTTTGACATCCTCAGACTCTCATTATGTCCTCTGAGTTGACAGCACTAAACTCCTGTATATTATTCCTCCCCTCTTTGACTCAGGTCTCCTTTTTCATGGTAATGCCAGAAACAAATGACTTTGTATGATTTTAGTATATGAATGGTTTGAAGAAACTAAATGTAAAAACAATTTGTATGATAAAAGCCTATTAAATTTTGAGCTTCAATTTCCTAAGTGGCAAAATGTGAGAATTGAGCTATTATCATCATGTTTGATCACCAATACAAGTCAGTAATAATTAAAAAGAGCTACTGATGGCTTTGTACTACTATTCATTATATTAACAATTTTGATCAGAGTGTTTTTCTTATGAAAGATTCTGAATCTTTTACCATATTCAAAAACAAATATTCTCAGCCTGCACAGTTAGCAGCTCTTTAATCTACTATCCACAGCATCTTGCGTTAGAAAAATCATAGTTCTTCAGTGTGTTTATCACAAGGTATTGAAATTATTTGTTTTTAGGTCCTTATTTACTAGATTTTTAGCTCCTCAAAGAAAAATGCTATCACTCATTCCTTTCTGAATCTTCGGGGGCCTAATGCAATGCCTGACACATAGTGAGTGTTAAGAAAGTGCTTGCGGAATGAATAGAGAAGTGCTCAGGCCCAAAGGGACCCTGGACAATCATGGTGGCCAACACAAGGCTCCCCAGTTTAAGACCTACAGGCACACTGGATTTTGAGTCTTGGTTTTCCAAGTTACAAAGAAATAAAAATCAGCTTTGTCCTCCTCCTGCCTGCCTTATATCTCATGCTGTTATGGGTTAGAAGCCTTGGCAGGGATAAGGCAAAAAGCAATTCTGTCAAACTTGGCACCTTCCTGTAAATTTGGATAATAGGTCTACTTCGGTTTAAAAAAAGGAAAATAAAAAAGAAAAAAAGGAAGAGGCAATCTGGGCTTTTTCTTCTCTTTAATGGAGTCAGATAGTTGTAACAGTTTTTTCCAGCTTCATTTAACTCCCTTCTGTTATAAGAGAATGGGAAAATCAACTTTGACAGGAGCTCTCATTAAGCTGCTGATCTACAGCTATGTGGCCATTTGCTACAGAGGGGATTGTTTGTAAGAAAACTTTTTAGAATTCAGAGGTTTCTGCACAGACACACTATAGTGGCTTCTTGGTTTAATTTTGTTTCCAAAGAAGGCACAACTGATCTATGTATTCATCCCATAAATATTTGTTATGGTTCCAATACATTAGGACAAGATTTTCCTTATAGTCACTTTTGGAAATAAAGCACCAGGTAAGCAAAAGAAATTTCCTGGTCTCTAGAGCTTTAGCAGATATTTAATTCTCATTTTGCCAGTGTAGAATCAGCAGATGTTGCCAACAAGACTCCTATAATCTATCAAGGGTCATATCATAGGGCCCTGGTAGATAGCAGAAGGCTGCACTAGATAAGGAGAGAGAAAGCAAACATTGCCCTCTGCACCACACATGCTCCAACCCAAATGCATCTATGCTCATCTTGTTGACTTGGTATCTGAATTTAAACATTGCCTGCCCACTTTGATTTGCTCCTTTCTCTTAATGATTTTCAAAGGTAACAAGAGAATTGCAAATCAAAAAACAAATGAGGAAAAGAAGATACACCCTAAGTAGTTTTTAAACAATTCACCTGGAAAGCTTATGCACAGCTGCCTACATGTCTGAAGGCCATTACCAGTTCCTGGAAGGATAATATCCCCACTTTCTGTTCACTGCATTTATCTTCTCTGCTTGGAAGGAGAAAACCATTCTGCTTTGCCTTTCAGGACTTAAGGGAACAATTTTCATCTCACCTGCTTTCATTGAGCTCATACTACCATCTAGTAGGGCTTTGGGCATGGAGTGCTCAGTAAATATTTGTATGCTTTACTCAGTAGTGCTATTTCCCCTGTGCTAACCAAAACAAGACCAAGTCATTTGAATCTGTGATATCTGCAGTAGGGGCTGTTTAGAAACAATTTCTAGGAGAATTCCAGGCATCTTTAGCAAAATAGCATACCATACCAGTTTATAGCCATCTTTCCACACTAGATGTGACACTTTCTAATCCCCAATCTATATAAATGTTCTGATGTTTACCATTCCCTGATGACTACTTGTGGTGCTTCGTAAAGAGGAGAGTAACCATTAGATTCCAGTCCTGACACTATGTGACCTCAGAAAAATTATTTAACTTTTTTGGACATTTACTCCTTCATCTATATAACAAGAAGATTAGGATAGATTATCTCTAAAATTAGAATGGTTAAGGTTTTCTCTGGGTACCAATACCACTTTGTCAGTAAACTCTGCCTGGAGCACTGTGTTTATGAGTTGAAGGCCACATTCTGGCTCAGAAAACAAATATCTGGGGTGAATACAATGTCTGTCATTCAGATGGAAGCATGAGTTTAAAGACTGAATGATATGCATACACCAGCTATCTGACTCTTAGCTGTGTGGCTGTGGACAACTTACTGACTCAGTTTTCTTATCTGTAAATGAGTATAACATGAGTATCTAACTTAAGTAGAATTAAATATGGTGATACATCAAACGCATTTCAAACAGTGACTGGAACATGGTTTACACTGAATGAGAGTTAGCTCTTACTTTTTTTGTTGTTGTTGTTAATGTTATATTTCAATTATTTACCTAAGATCTCTTTCAGTTCTGATATTTAATTATGATAAGCCAACACTTGCACTTTATGAAAAGTATTAGCTCAGCCTTATGGTGTGCATTGAAATACTAGTCCTTGATTTTGGATAACCTGTTAAGTGTCAGTAGTGGTTTGCCATTGGAGGTCAAGAGCAACCATTCTTCATAGGAGGTTGCAAATAGGTTAACCTATTTCTACATCAAGAGGATGGCTGGGTAATAATTAATGCAACTGGAATTCTTTTTGTTTTCTTTTTTATTTATTAATTCACAAACTATATAATTAGTTAATATCCACAATGTACTATTGTAGACAGTAGAGATGGAGTGACATTTACAACAGAAAAGATCCCTGTTCTCAAAGAGCTTAATTTTAGTAAGGCAACAGGTGATAAATAAGTGAACAACTAAAGAAAAAGGTCAGTCTCAGAACGTTATAAGTGCCATGACCATAAAACCGTCCTAGGATAGGGAACACTTTACACCCGGTGATCAGAAAGACTTCTCTGGGGACAAATGTTTGAGATGAATCCTGATTTCTGAGTAGGAAGCAGCAACACGGATAAGAGTAGGATTGTTCTGGTCCTATGCAAAGGGCCTCATGCAGGAGCATGGCATAATCGAAGAACAGAAAGAAGCCCAGTGTGGGTGAGCACAGAGGAGAATGGTAAGAGCTGAGGTGAGGAGTTAAGTAATGCCCGCTGGTTTGGGGCATCACAGGTTCTGGTAAGAAATTTAGGTTTTATTCCAACATATTGAAATACCACATGAATGTTATAAGCAGAGAAGTAACACAATCTGATATATACTATACTTTTTTTCTGTGAATGGTCCACACTATATCTGACTTTATTTTGCTCCATTGTAGCAGAGGATATCTTTTTTCAATTTTTTTTTTCAATTACAGCTTTCGGCCAATATAATTTTGTATTAATTTTGGGTTTACAGCATAGTGGTTAGACAATCATGTACTTCACAAAGTGTCCTCCCAGATATTTCCAATACCCAACTGGCACCATACATATATTTTTATTAAAAGATTACTATGGTTTCTTTGTCCCAAAGGGATTTTAGTGGACAAAAGTGAAATCAGGTTAGGCAGTTGCCATTAACCCAGGTAAGAACTGAAGGAATTTGGGAGGTGAAAAGATTAGATAGATTGGCATATGTTTCAGAGAGGAAGATGAAAAGATTTGCTTTAAAGCATGCTTAAGATTTTATCTAATGTGGCATTTGTCCCATATCTACAAACTTCTTTAAGGCAACAGGCCACTTTTTCCTCAAGTACTTAGTTTCTAAGTATTCTGCTTGCTCTAGAAGCCTAAAAATGTTAATGCAAGTTTTGAGTATTTGTCACAGAAAAACCACTACTTCCACACAACTCACACACTGAGAAAACTGAATCAATAGGCACTGCCAAAATAAATGTCATTGATTGGTCTTTAGAGACATCACTATAATTTTACTGTTCTTCCACATGAAATAAATTAAAGTCCACAGCAAGTGATTAAAAGTCCATTAACATAATCACATACTAGAGAAAACATGAACAAACCTGAATTCTTAAAACAAAGAACTGTCAAAATTTACAACATTCACCCTGCTGGGCCAGCTCCATGTGTGTGGCCTCCTTGCTTCCTACCTTACTTCAGAACACTGGAGATTAAACTCCTCAACTTGCAATGCCTAACTTCCCCAAAGAAAACTCTGATCCAAACATATGCCTTGCAGTGTCTTTGTTCCTCTACATTGCTTTCAAGATAAGTTATCTGGGATTCCTCCATCCTGGAGGAGGGATCCAGAGTTCAAGTCTCTTTGCTTCCCACTCAGATAAGTGATGTGACTCTGCCTTTATTGACCTTTCTTATCTAGTGACTTTCACATCTTTCTGCAGACCTGTTTCTTCAGGATACTTTGACTTCTATCACGGCAAAGTTTGTTCTGGATGTGTGTGTGTGTGTACGCACTGAGATCACAATTTGTCTATTTAACATTTTACAGGCAATTGTGTTGTTACTAGTTTGGGGCTATTAGAAATAAAGATCTTCTGAATGTTTGTATAAAATTTTTGTATGTACATATGCTTTTATTTCTCTTGAGTAAATACCCAGGGGTAGGACATCTGGGTCATGTTGTAGGTGTATGCTTAATTTTTTAATAAACTGCAAGACATTTTTTCAAAGCTGTTGCAATATTTTACTACCAGCTGTACATAAAAGTTCCAATTATTTCATGTTGTCCCCAACACTTGATGTGGCCAAAAATTGGTACTTTCAGACTTTCATTGTTATGATAACATATTTATAGTTCATGACCCAATGGAAAAAAAGAACATATATAAAATCCTTTCCAATACCAAAATCCTTTTCAATATAAAATACTAGGGTCCCAGTGCACGAAATTTGTGCACTGGGGGTGGGTGGCCCCTCAGCCCAACCTGCCCCCTCTCACATAATGGGAGCCCTCAGGGGATGTCCTACTGATGTCACCCTGGGCCTGCCCAAGGCCAGAAAAAGCCTCTGGTCAAGGCTTTTTCTAGCTTTGGGCAGCAGTCTTCTTGGTTGGCTGTTAATTTGCATATCACTCCTGATTGGCTGGTGGGTGTGGCTGGTTGATCTAGCAAAGATATGGTCAATTTGCATATTACTCTTTTATAGATAGGATTAGGAAATTAATTCCTCTAGTATGCCAATCATTGGCCTGTGATGTTCTTGGCTAAGAGTAGAGAGATACTGTAATTGGAGGTGACATAACGGCCACAGAAAATGGGGAGGAAAAGTTTCCTAAAATATGACAAGGTTATTATTATCAGAGGAACAGAGAGAGTAAATCTAGATAAACAAAACGCTCGGTATTTTAGTGTGGAGTGTGGATACTGGGGGGAAACCTAGTAACAATGTTCAAAAAGTTTATGAGTAATACCGAAAGTAGGCAATATAAATCGGGTTTTCTATGTTCACAAGGATCAAGGCAAGAAGGGGTTCAAGACAAGACCTGAAGTATATAATTCTACTAATAAGTCCCCCACTGTGCTGACCTGGAAGTTCTCAGTGGGAGGTAACAAATGAATCTTGGAATAATTCCCTGAGACATGGGGGGAGGGAGGAGGAGGGGGAAGTATTGTAGTGGCTTTTTAGTATGTCCTGAAAGCTTGAAAGTGCCTACCAGGAGGCCATACTTGATCACTTAACTATTAGTTATGATTAAAAATTCTGTCAGTAAATCATATATAAATATGGAAAACAGTACGTTTAGAAATATTTAATTACCCCGAAGTTAAGATAGCCTTAGTCCTATCCTTAGAAAGGTTCTATGTCTTCTCTATATATTCCACTTTTTGTTAAAGTTCAGTGCTCTTAGAATGTGCTCAGCTGATAGGGATATCAGTACTATTGATGGTTATAAGGTTTGGGTAGTATTCACATAGAAATGTGGGTTGTTATTTGGAGATACCAGTTTGTCTTCTGCTTCGATAAGCCTGATATTTCTTTGTATTTTTATCTCCAGTGTAGAAATGACATTTTTAATGTTGATATTAATTATATTGTATAATTATAGCTTGCTGATGTGCATGATGGAGTAGAGATTGGTATGGGATATGGATGCCTCTCAAGTGTTTCAGGACTTAAACCAATTAAATTGTTTCCATCTCTTATGAGGTTTGAATAATTATCTCATGAAACTTATATGAAACTATTGCTATTATAAAGAAGTATTTTATTGAGTGTTAATGCAATGTTGAATTCTGAAAAAAAGGTGAGAAGAATCATTTGACTTGCTGTGCTGCAGATGTGTTGGCTTGAAATTGAAATCATTATTCTTCATCTCTACCTTACTCTGATTTCTATCTCATTAAATTTATGTGATAGACATCTTCACCGGGAAAAGTCTTATCGGCCAATGTAAGAATGGCTACCACATTCTCTCAGGTATAAACATTCCTTAAAACCAGACTCATGGGCCTTGGTTTTTAGTGCTCACTCTTTTATATCAAAATCCCAAGGCCAGTGTTCTGTCCTTTGACTAAAATAGTTTTCAATTCCAGGTGCTTGGTGGCATGACTCCATGAAGACTATAAGGACTGAAAAGATGATGCCATTTTATTTTATACTAGAGGGAGGCCTGGTGCAAAAAATTTGTACATAGGGGGAGGAGGGGGTTCCTCAACCCAGCCTGCACCTTCTCATTTGGGACCACTTGAGGGATGTCCAACTGTATGTTTAGGGGAGTCAGACATCCCTCTCACAATCCAAGACAGCTGGCTCCCAACTGCTAGCCTGCTTGCCTTCCTGATTGCCTCTAACCACTTCTGCCTGCCAGCCTGATCACCCCCTAACCACTCGCCTGCCAGCCTGATTGGTGCCTGATTTCTCCTCTGCCAGTCAGAATGCCCCCAACTGCCCTATCCTGCAGGCCTTGTCCCCCCAACAACCCTCCCATGAAGGCCTCAGTCTCTCTACAACTGTCCTTCCCTGCAGACCCAGTTGCCCCCAACTTCCCTCTTCTGTCAACCTGGGTTCCCCCCAACTGCCTCTCCTGCAGACCTGGTTCCCCCTTAACTGCTCTCCCCTATAGGTCTGAGTCCCCCCCCAACTGCCCTTCCCTGCAGGCCTTGTTGCCCCCAACTTCCCTCCTCTGCCAGCCCGGTCACCCCTAACTGCTCTCCCCTGCAGGCTTGATTGCCCCCAACTGCCCTCCCTTGTAGGCCTGGGTCCTCCCTTCTGCCCTCCCCTGCTGTCCTTCCCTGCAGACCCAGTTGCCCCCAACTTCCCTCTTCTGTCAACCTGGTCATCTTGTGGTGGCCATCTAGTGTCCACATGGGGGCAGCCATTTTGTGTTGGAGTGATGGTCAATCTGCATATTATTCTTTTATTTGATAGGATACTCTAACTTGCTGACTAGTTCCCTCATATTCATCCCACAAAAATAGAGTGGCATCTTTGCTTTGAATTCTAGGTTACACTGAATAATAATAATAATAATAATAATAATAATAATAATAATGTTACATCACAATCAGAAAATGTTCCCAAGTGGTTTTTGTGAAGCAAAACTCTACAACTGCAATTATCAGGAGGCTCCTAGGGATCTCCACAATCCCTTTGGGAACTCATGAAAAAATGCTACTTTTCAATAAATCCAGCCCAGTAATATTAGTGAGCAAGGTCTTTATAGTAGATATCGCAGGAGTTAAAGTTTCTCAGGGGACACCATTAGTAGATCATAGAACATTTCCATGTAAAACATGAACATCACAATGATAGCTTTCTTTCAGACATTTTATTGAATAATTGAAAGTTTTTGTTATCTTAATAATATAACTCAGCTAAATAGTTGCCAAGGATATATGTGCTCAAAACTAAAATATAGCACTGACCAGTTTGGCTCACTGGATAGAGCATTGGCTTGTGGACTGAAAGGTCCCAGGTTCGATTCCAGTCAAGGGCATGTACCTTGCTTTCGAGCACATCCCCAATCGGGGGTGTGCAGGAGGCAGCTGATCAATGTTTCTCCCTTCCTCTCTGTAAAAAAATCAATAAAAAAATATATTTTTTTAAAAAACAAAAAACTAGGATACAACTAGGGGAGTTAATAAAAAGGTAGAAAAAAAGTCATTCCCTGAAGACAAATAATAAAGAAAAGATAAAAATAATCAGTGGATAAACAAGGAACAAAGTTATTGTGCAAGAGCGCCACGTTGGGATTCAGGCATCTGGAGGGGACTTCCTGCTGTGTTGTTTTGTGTGTGTGGTTTTTTTTCCTTTGTTTGTTTGTTTTTGTTTTGTTTTTTTGCTGGATGGCTTTATGCAAGTCAGGTAATATTTCTGGACCACCAATTTCTCATACTATAATTATAGTGTTAGACTAACATTATGGGACTGGTTTCCTCATGCAATCATATTTCTGAAAGCATATTTGTTCCCATTTCATTTCTTCCGTGCATTGCCAAAGCACCCTATATCTGCGAGCTGATCCTCATCCAATTAGTTCCTATTCTGAGATTGCCCAAATGGTATTACTGATACAAGTGACCATGGTGTTTATTGCCTAAGCTGATATAAACACTTTGCTTATAAATCTCCATTTCCGTCTTCATTATAATCTCGGAAATGATATCCTCTTCCTTAACCTCCTCTACAGCCAGAGCTTGTCGAGTGATTCAATTCTGATTAAGGAAAGGTAACCAGAAGTTCAGTGGCACTACTTAGGGAAGATTTTCTTTCCTTGTGATTCTCTCTCCTCTCTTACTGCTGTTTCAAATACTCACGGGATGATGCCTGAAATTGGGACCACCATCTTGTTTCATGTTGAGCCACTGAACCTACCAGTAACCACCTACTTCCAAACCTCCTATTGTATAAAACAAACACCCCCACCCAATCTTACACTGCTGTAAATTGGGTTTTAACTACTCTTAACTAACACAGCATATGATGAAGTAATATAAATCTTCTCCATTATTTCAGGATAATTGGCACTGAAAAAGGCCACTTAAGGTGAAAGCATACAAAGCAGGAACATCAACATCAGTCAATAGGGAAACAATGTTCAATTAGGATTTTATCTTGGGAAATGAAACTAAAATTGGTGAAAATAATTTAATTAATACTTAACATTTAGGTAATAATTATAACTACAGGCAGTGACAACATTATGGCTTTTTAAACATATTTGTAAAGGTATAATTGATATGTCACAAAATTTACCCATTATAAATGTATAGACAATTTTTAGAAAATTTATACTATTATACATTTATCACAATCCCCTTTTAGGACATTTCTATTACCCCTAAAAAGTTCCCTCCTGCATTTTTTAAAGTCAGTCTTAATTATTGCCCTCAGCCTCTGACAATCACTAATCAGATTTTGTATCTGTAGATTTGCTTTTTCTAAAAATTTCATGTAAGTGGAATCATAAGATATTTATTCTTTTGTGTGTAACTTCTTTCATTTAATGTAGTGTTTTGGAGGTACATTCATGTTGTTGCATAAATTAGTAATTTGCTCTTTTGCTGGATAGTAACCTATTGTTTAGATATACTATATTTTCTTTTTTCACCAGTTCCCAGATATTTGGATTTTTCCCATTTTTGAGTTATTGTAAGAAATTCTGCTGTAAACATTGGTGAACAAATCTTGGTGCAGACATATGTTTTTATTTCTTTTGGGTAAATACCTAGGAGTGAAAATACTGGATGACATAATAAGTATATGTTTAAATAAGTTTAAAAACTGCCTAACAGTTTTTAATGTAGGCTACAGACCTACATTTCCAACAGCAATGGATGAGTCTACTGTCTCTCCACATGCCCAATGCTTCTGATTGTCTTTTTGTTTATGGCCATTCTAGTGAATGTACAATGCTTTCTCATTGTGGTTTTAATTTTTAATTCCCTATTATCCAATGGTATTGAGAAACTTCTCATATGATTATTGTCCATTTGTATGCAATTTTCCCCATTTTAAAATTGATTTTTTCTGTATTATTGAGTTGTGAGAGATGTTTTTACAAGATACACAACATTTGTAGGATATAATAGGTGTACCAGTTAATAATGCGGATTTTTTTCAATAGATGGAGTTACACATTTGTTGATATATATGTGATTTGATATGTATGCTATTTTGTTGTATTGACAAGCTTCAAAACTTCATATGTCAAATTTGCTGAAGGCATTAACATTATAGATATAAAAAAGGCATTTGCAGGAAGTTTTAATTCATTATTTTGAAGAAAAGTGCTGCTGAATACTTTGGGAAGCTTATGATGAACATGCTTCATCTTAAGATACTAGTGAACACTGGTTTAAACGTTTTAAAAGTAATGATTTTGATGTGAAAGACTAAGAATGGCCAGGTCAACCAAAAAATTTTGAAGACCAACAATTACAAGCATTATTGGATGAAGATGTGTGTCAAATTAAAAAAACAACTTGCGGAAAGATTAAACTTTGCTCAGCAAACAATTTCTGATAATCTACAAGCAATGAGAAAGATTTTAAAGGAAGGAAAATGGGTGCCAAGTCAATTGAACAAAACACAAGTAGAAAACCAAAAAGTCATCAGTAAAATGTTGCTTCAATGGCACGAAAGAAAGCCTTTTTTGCATCAAATTGTGACTGGTGAAGAAAAGTGGATTTATTTTGAGAATCCCAAATGCACAAAATCATGGGTTGATCCAGGTCAACCATCAACATCAACTGCAAGGCCAAATCACTTCACAAAGAAGACAATGAATGCTCTGCATTTGGTAGGATCAGGAAGGTGTAGTGTATTATGAGCTTCTAAAACCATTAATACTGAAGTACACTCACCAATATGAACCATGCTTTGGTCGTGAAATGAGCAGAATGTGCCAGAAGACATGGAAAAAAAATTTTGTCTCATGATGACACACCATCACACACTTCAAAACCAGTTAAAGATACATTGAAAGATCTTGCCTGGGAAGTATTAACCTACCCGATGTATTCACCAGACCTTGCTCCTTCAGATTACCACTTGTTCTAATCAATGGCACACATTCTTTCTGAGCAGTACTTCAAAACGTATGAAGAAGTGGAAAATTGGGTCTCTGAATGATTTGCCTCAAAACAAGAAAAGTTCTATTGGAATAATACCCACAGATTGCATAAAAGATGAGGAAATGTGTAGCTAGCGATGGACATTACTTTGAATAAAGCACTTTTAATGTTTTCCTTGAAATTATCATGTTTTCTTTTATTACAAAATCCACTATTATTAACTGGTACATATGCTATGATTTGAAAATATTTTCTCCCATTCTGTAGCTTGCCTTTTCATTTCCTTAATAGTGTCATTTGTAGTACCTATATTTTTAAAATAACATTCAATTTATCAATATTTTATAATTGTACTTTTAGTGTCATAACTAAGAAATATTTGTCTAACCTAAATTCACAAAGATTTTCTCCAATATTTTATTCTGAAAGGTGCATAATTTTAGCTTTTTTACCTAGATTTATTATCTTTTTTGAGCTTATTTTTGTGTGTAGCATGAGATAAAGTCTTATATTATTTTTAAAAATATACGTGGATGTTCAGCTGTCCCAGCAGTTTTTTTAAGACCATTCTTTCCCCATTAAAATTCCTTGGTACCTTTGAAAAATAATTTATTCATAAATATAAGGATATATTTCTGGACACTTGGTTCTGTTTCAGTGATGTAAATGTCTGTTCTGATGCCACTACTACCTGAAACAAGTAGTATGTCCTTTAATTTTGTTATTTTTCAAAATTATTGAGCAATTCTAGGTCTTTTGCATTTTCCTATAAATTGTAAGACCAGCTTATCAATTTCTATAAGAAAGGTTGATGGGCTTTTATAGGGATTGAATTGGATTATAGAATATTTTGGGGAGAATTTCCATATTAAAAATATTTGGTCTTCTTATTCTCTAACATGGTATGTCTTTTAATTTATATAAATATTTTTAAATTTTCCTCAACAATACTTCATAGTTGAGTAGATTTTCAAGATTCACGTTTTCCACTTAAATGTTATTCTAAGAAGTTAAGTCATTTTGATGTTATTTTGAATGTAATTTTCTTGATTAACTTTTGGGTTTTTCTTTCCTAGAAAGGTAATTGCATCAATTTTATACTGTCTTAAATTTGATTATGGACTCTACTAGGTTTTGGGTAAATATTTTACAGGATTCTTTATCTGCAAATAAAGACATTTTTACTCCATCCTTTTCAAAATATATATTATATATCACCGTACATGATGTAAGCTCTGAAAACCTCTCCAACGCCATCTCTATCTACTCTACCTATCATTCAGTCACACCAACCTTTCTTTCAACAAAGCTTATGTACCCTTATTTCTGTCTTAGAATATTTGCATATGTTAGTCCTTTTTCCTGAAATATTCTTCATCCAAGTATTTTATGACTGCCCCCTTCATCATTTTTATATTTCATGTCTCAAATCAAAAATCATCACTTCAAAATAAACTCTCCCAGGCCATCCTGAGGAATTTAACTCCTCTACAACCATTCTATATCTATCTTTCTGTAAGCTGTTTGATTCAGAACATTCACAATCCTCAAATAATCTTATCTTTTTGTAGATTATTTCTGTCTCCCAACTCTCACTTTGAATGTAATTGTCTTAGATACTGTGACCTTTTATATCTTTTCCACTGGTCAGTCAGTCCCAGTGCTGAGAATAATGCCTAGCAGTAGATGTACTTTTTCTTTTCTTTCTCTTTTTACTGTATAATTAACAAAAGAAAGGGGAAAAAAGGGGAAATTTTAATGCAGGCCAAGAAAAGCTCTTCAAAGAGAGTGACTTTTATACTTTTAGTTATTGCTATAAAGGCGACTAGAAAGTATCACGGGGATTAACTGTTCTACAGGGAAAAAAGGGCATTAAATAAAGGTAACCTAATACATTCTTATTATGTGTTGGCTCTTTGAAACACTACAGGATATAGTAGTGTCCTAGTGCACTCATGCATGATATTGGAGTTATCTTAGATCCTGGAGTTTAAAGGAGAGATATCTGTATCTGTACAGATTCTTTCTGTGAATTAGCTTGAGAATTAAGAGTGTAATTTCTAATTCTGTAAAGCACAGACCAGCTCATGACATATGGGCTTGACCTTTGTTCCTCTGACCTATGCTCATCCTGTTCTCACTGCTCTGCCTGATGTCAAAGTATCACCATCCTGGGATGTAATGCTTCAAGGCTAATAGTGCTGACACAGAGCCATGGGGACCACTCTGGTGCACCATAGCATCCACTGTTGAGCCCACCAGATCATTTATTAATTTCCTTGGTGTCATTGTATTGACAAGTAACTCTGGGAATTCAGTGCATATTTCCCCTTCAGCTAGATGCTGCCAGAATATTTGACTCTCTGGATGTGTCAGGCAGTCTCTGTAATTAAATGGCTCAGCATTTCTGTTTGTCAGGGTGATATAAAATAAGGGGAAAAAATGTTTGCTTTGTGAAGCCCTGCCATAAAACCTTCAGGAAGGCTTATATATCATCAGGCCTTTGGCTCCCAAAGGAAACTGCTCTGAAAGACAAAACATATTTAGTGTCAATTTTCAACCAGGAGAAAATTGAATGAAATAAAGTTTGACATATGGAACAGTTTTCCTAGGTTGTTTCAAATATGAGTCACATGAAAGGTCACTTTGAGGATATGGCAGATCAGTGAAATGCTTCTCAAATTTAAATAGAGCCCAGAGCTGCTTTACCATTGTGTGCTCATGGGTCATGCTATGGACCACTTTCCTTTAAGGAAGAAGTGGATCCATTAATCATTTGTGATTGCAGAGTTGGTATTTGTGTCTTACAGTTGCTTCTATAGATAGGGAGAGTGAAACTAGATTGGATAATACTTAGGAAGATTATCTCTACCTTCAATTACCTAAGCCCATCACTTGAAAACAGCCCTTTTACCAAGTATTTCCATTCACATAGAATTTTTAAAAATCCTTCTATACCAGCAACTTTAATACATACAGCTAGACACAGAATGAAATATAGCTACCACAATTGCATTTTCAAGTCATATTAGAAATTCAGTCTATAAGATTAACACTAATATGCTATGATGAAACATAGTTACAATACCCAACCAAAGATTGTAAGAGGAGTATATTTCTTAGAAACTATGGTCACATATGCATTTTGGGGTGATAATAAATTAATATGATCAAAATACAACTTCATAAAGTATTCATAGTTGGTTAGCCTCAGTTCTAGATTCAGTATACACCTCAGAAGAATGACTTCAGATTCATTTTTTAAAGGAATTAGCATTTACCAAGTCTTGTATCATGTATTTCTTTGCATGGCTATGAATCAAACTAATATACTCTCTTCCTCATTGCCTCCTCCCATATTCATAATCCCATTTCCCCAAACACACAAAAATATGTAGATTTGTTTCTGTTTTCTTGCAGTTCATGGAAAGTTAAATTGCAAGAGATTACAAAGCCAGCATAGCAGCTCTCTGTCCTAATTCACAACCTCAGTGGACACAAGAAATTACTGAATGCATCTTTTCTTGGAGAAGTATGGATAGCAGCTGGAAAAGCAAATTTTCTTCCAGTATGTTAGATATAAGAAAATAAAAGGGAGCTTTTCATTTTACATTTATGAACCCATGTCACTGTCCCCTCACCAATACCCAAGCCTTTGTAGATTAAATGTCCTTTTTGAGATAATAGCATGTCAACTGAGATTCATAGAGTATAATTGTTCCCTTTTATGAGAGCAGCCCATCACCATAAGTAGCAACAAGAAACATGCAAAGATACAGGAGCAGATTGTCTTCTTACCTGAGCTCTCTGCAGGCTTTTTCTGTAGCATCAAAGGCAGTTTTGTGAGTGCTTCTGTGGTTATGTTTCAGCTTCTCACACAACCCACATGCTAATTTTTAGTGGATTTAAAGCACCAAACCCTTTAGTATTAGTCATGCTGATCAATTTTAATTGAAAAAGAAATATACATTTACACAGTATGGCATAAAGTACACCTACTAAAGAAGCTGCTTGTAGGGAGGTCAGAACATTTCCTACTTGCTCCTTTCCTCTTTTGCTGGAGTCTATGTTTTTGGGAGAAAAACACAGAGTAGAGAAGGAGAAGAGGGGGTGCAGGACTTCTAGTCACATCTGGCTGTCTGCATGGAGAAGATGTCGCAGCCATATCACCCTCTGTTTTATCCTTAAGAGAAATCAAATCATTGGACAGTGGCTTTATTGTGTCCTAGAAATAGTGAGTACTGTTTGCTAAACATGGAGGCTAAGCTTTCCCCTTATATGATCTAATTTCCTCCTTACAGTGAATCTTGGCCTATGCCTACCTCAACACCCATCTCTGTGCTCTGGCCTGGTTGATCTTCACATGCTTCATGCCTTCTTTTTCTATAACCTTCTTTCTTGTCTCTCATAGTCTTGATACTCAAAGTGCTCTTTGCCTACAACATTTCCTGGACGTCTTTGTATAGCTGGTTTCTTATTTTTCTGTCCTTTTCTCAAATATCATCTTTACTGGACCATCTGGTCTACAATCATTCCTCACCATCACTCATTATTGCGTATCCTCTTACTTCCCCTTACAGCACTTTCCACACAGGGAAATTATCTTATTTACTTTACTTGTCTGTCTTCTTTCCCAGAATGGGAGAAGATTTATCTGTCTTCTATCACTGTTGGCTCTAGTGCCACATGTCCTGCACATGGTATCTGTTCATCAGACATTCATGCAAACCTATCTGAAACCAGAATAATTATTATCACTGAATAAATTAATAAATTGCAT
This sequence comes from Antrozous pallidus, assembly GCA_027563665.1. Lineage (NCBI taxonomy): Eukaryota > Metazoa > Chordata > Mammalia > Chiroptera > Vespertilionidae > Antrozous > Antrozous pallidus. The sequence continues at coordinate 68,142,245 of CM050512.1, forward strand.
TTTAGAGATGCCAATTAACTTGCCTGTAACCACTAAATGACAGTGATAGGATTTGAACCCAGGTTTTCTTAGCTTAGTTCTAAGTTGAAGGTAGAGCTAGGAACTTCTTTTCCTACAGAATTACCTTGCAGTGTCTTCAAGAAATTTAACTCATTTAGGTAGGATCTCTGGTGAAAAAAAAAATCTGATCAATAGCTAATCATTTATCTACATGGTTTCTCAGACCTCTATCTAAATAATTATTTTTTTTAACTAGAGGCCCAAGTGCACGAAATTTGTGCATGGGGAGGGGGCTTTAAGAGGGACTCCTCAGTCTGGCCTGCACCCTCTCCAATCCGGGACCCCTCGGGGAATATCTAACTGCTGGTTTGTGCCTGCACTTTTAACAGATGACAGCTCCATTGTTTTCTTTCTTTTCATGCTTACACCCATTGGAATTAGTTGGTATTCAGAGTGTGTATACATTTTGGGGAACAACCTGTATATCTCTAGTCAGCAGTGAAAGGAACCAATGGCAGGTTGGAACCCCCAGGCAGGGAACCTCGCTCACTCCCCACATGTCTCTCACTCCACTTTCCACCTTCACAATCAGCAGGCAAATCAATGTTTTCTCTCAACTCAGAAAAGCATGTTTCGGTTACCTGCTGCCCAGCAGAAGTACGCTAGACCCCAAGCAAGTGAGGCTCAATCAGGCCAGCCTTGATTCATAGGTGCTGGTACCTAAAGTGTACATTCCTCCTCTGTAGCTCCCCAACTATCCTACCATTTCACTGAGTCGATGGACCTCCTCACCTCCTCTGGGTTCCTGATCTTGAACGCTGATGGAAGGCACCTTAGTGAGGGCCACCCATGCCTACCAGGTGTGTCTGTTTGTACTTAATCCCCCTCAGCACCCACATTAGCCCCACGGGGGCAATCTCATGGCCACACTGGCCTCCATGAGAACAGGGCCCAGGTGCCTACCCTCAGAACACCCAGACACTCTACAAAGGACTTGAGAATGCCAGAGGGGATGTACACCCATCCCGTGGGGAATGTAGGCATGCTGGGGTTGATGGAAGTGCTGAGGATGAGGGGGAGGACTTGAACACACTGTGGTCTAGGACTATTGCAGGTGTGTGTGGGTGACAGTGCGTTGGGGGACGTTTGCATGGGGGGGGGGTGCGGGGGGCGGGAGGGGAGAAATCAGGCACCACTCGGGAGGCCTGCAGCTGTGCAGATCTGCAAACCCCTGTGGCACAGGCAGGAGGACAGCAAGCTGGCCTGCCACGGTGGCTGTCCCAGCGATCTCACACCTTCTGGGCCAGGAGGCAGAACTTGTATAGCCACTCCTTGGCATTGCTGACCTGCAGGCGCTACTTCAGCTCAGCCTGCAGGTTCCACTTGGCAAGCTCACTGCAGCCATGTGGGGAGTACTGGCCGCCCTCCTCCAGCCTGCCTCCCCCTCCCAGAGGCTCTCTGCTCGCTGCCTGCAGGCCTGGAGAAGCCTGGGTGGGGCGCGACACTTGTGCGCACTGCTCACTGGCACAAAGTGTGCTGCCCACTGGCTGCTCTGCACCTGCACCAGCTTCCATGCCCAGAGCAGACTGCCCAAGGTGATGAAGGCAGGCATCTTGCCCAGCCCACCCACCAGCCTGTCCATGCCTGTGCATACTGCCCACAAGCCCGAAGAGGGGTACCTGGCTTGCCTTGGGCAGTGCGCTCTGGGTGGGCAGGTGAACAGGCATCTCGCCCAGGCCACTGGCACTCCCAAGCCTCCACATGCTGCCCACTGGCCCAGAGCAGCCAGCGCAAGCCGATGCCTACCTTCATCGAGACTAACGGCCCCTGGGCAATTTGTGCCTGGCCCCAAAGCCCTGGGTGTTCTAGGACCCCGGTTCCTTAGGGCCTATGCGCCTGTGTATGGTGAGTTAATCTGCATATTCCTCTTGATTGGCTGGTGAGGGTATTGGAGAAACGGTCAATTTACCTGTTTCTCTTTTATTATATAGTACAAGAGGCCTGGTGCACGAAATTTGTGCACTGGTGGGGGGGTGTCCCTCAGCCCAGTCTTCATCCTCTCCAATCTGGGACACCTTGAGGAATGTCCGATGGCTGGTTTAGGCTCAATCCAATGGGATTAGGCCTAAACGGGCCATTGGACATCCCTCTCACAATCCAGGACTGCTGGCTCCAAACTGCTTGCCTGCCTGCCTTCCTAATTGCCCCTAACCACTTCTGCCTGCCAGCCTGATCACCCTCTAACCACTCCCCTGCCAAACTGATTGATGTCTAACTGCTCCCCGGCCAGCCTGTTTGTGCCCAACTTCTCTCCTCTGCCAGCCTGGTCACCCCTAACTGCCCTCTCCTGCAGACTTGATCACCTCAACTGCCCTCCCTTGAAGGCATGGTTCCTCCCAACTGCCCTCCCCTGCTGGCCATCTTGTGGTGGCCATCTTGTGTCCACATGGGAGCAGGATCTTTGACCACATGGGGGCAGTCATCTTGCATGTTGGGGTGATGGTCAATCTGCATATTAGTCTTTTATTAAATAGGATAGAGGCCTGGTGCATAGGTGATGGCCAGCTGGTTTGCCCTGAAGGGTGTCCCATATCAGGGTTGGGGTTTCCTGGGGCATGGGCCAGCCTGAGTGAGGGACCTGTGGTGGTTTGCAGGCCAGCCACACCCCCTGGTGACCCAAGCATAAGCCCTGGTATCTGGAATTTATTTATCTTCTACAACTGAAACTTTGTAGCCTGGAGCAGAACCAAGCCTTCTGCTTGCTTCGTGGTGGCAGCCATTTATGTTGGGACATTTACTTTCTATAATTGAAATATTGTAGCCTGGAGTGGAGGCCTAGATCAGCCAGAGCTGCAGAAACTTGGCTTCCTCCATCACTGGGGCAACCCTAGCCTCTGTTCTCTCCAGCTCCATGGCTGCCACCATTTTTATTGAGATTATGTGTCTTCTATAATTGAAACTTTGTAGCATTGAGTAGAGGCCTAGGCTGGCAAGGGCAGATGGAAAGCTTGGCTTCCTCCATCTCTGGGGAAACCCAAGCCTCCCTTCTGTTCTCAGTGGCTGCAGTCATCTTGGTTGGGGTATATTTGCATATTTGCTCCTGATTGATTTATGGGCATGGCTTGTGGTTGTGGCTTATGGGTGTAGTGGAGGTGTGGTCAATTTGCATATTACTCTTTTATTAGATAGGATGATTTGCCATTTAAAACAACAAATAAGCAAATAAATTAAAAAACAAACAAACAAACAAACCAAAACAGGAAAAAACCCTCCTTTCCTGAATTTGCTTTTGGAATTTGTAAAACCCAAACTAATGGGTTTGTTGTTGTTTTATTTTTAATCATAGCTTTGTTGAGACATAATTCACATACCATAAAATGTACCCTTTTAAAATGTACAATTCAGTGGTCATTAGAATATCCTGGGTTGTGCAACCATTATCACTATCTAATTGCACAATATTTTAATATCCATTAAGAAATCTCATATCTTTAGAATTCTCTTCCTATTTGCCTTCCTCTCAGTCCCTGGAAACCACTAGTCTACTTTTAGACTCAATGCTGGATATTTAATATAAATGGAATCAGACAGTTTGGGCCTTTTGTGTCTGGCTTCTTTCATCTTATATGTTTTCATGGTTTACCCATGTTATCACATGCATCAGTACTCCATTCTTTTTACTAGTGTGTTACCAAATAATATTCCCTATACCACCTTTTGTTATCCACTTATCAGTTGATAGACATTTAGGTTGTTTTCATTTGGGGGGCTGATATAGGTAATGTTGTTATGAACATTTGTGTAAGATTTTTTGTGTGGACATATGGTTATATTTTCTTAAGTACACACCTAGAAACGGAATTGCTAGGTCATATAGAAACTCTAGGTTTAACTTTTTAAGAAAATGGCAAACTATTTTCCAAAGTGACTATACCATTTTCTATTTCCATCAACATTGTATAAAGGTTTCAATTTTTCTACATCCTTACCAGCACATTTATTATTCATGTTCTTGATGATAACGATCCTAGTGGGAAGGAAGAGATACCTCATTGTGGTTCTCACTTTCATTTTCTTAATAACTAATGATCATGTGCTTATTGATCATTTGTATATCTTCTTTGGAGAAATATCTACTAAATCCTTTTTCCATTTTTAAATTGGGTTGTCATTTTATTTTGAGATTATAAGAATTGTTTATAAATTCTGACTAAAAGTAAGTTCCTTATCAGATATGTGATTTGAAAATATTCTGTCCCTTCCAGTGGGCTTTCTTTTCACTTTCTTGATGATAGCCTTTGGAACACAAAAGTTTTTTTGGGTTTTCTTTGTGTGTGTGTGTTTAATTTTGATGAAGACCAATTTAACTATTTTATATTATACTAGAGGTCCAGTGCACAAATTTGTGCACAGGTGGGGTCCCTTGGCCTGGCTTGTGCCCTCTTGCAATCCTGGACTCCTCAGGGGATGTCAGACTGCTGGTTTCAGTCCAATCCCTGTAGGTGAGGCTAAGGGGCCCCACTGGTAAACAAATCTGTGCACCGGGCCTCTAGTATGCATATAAGATCTTTGGTTAATCTCTTCCCACCCTCTCTTCTTCCCTCTGAGATTCCTCAGTCTTTTCCATGTTTCCATGTCTGTGCATTGAGTGTCTGGCCCCTGGAGGTCAGTGTGTGCCATAGTTACCAGTTGAATGGTCAAATGGTCGCTTGGGCTTTTATATATATAGTTCATTTGTGATTTTGATGTCGTATCTAAGAAGCCATTATTTAATCAAAAGTCACAAAAATTTATATCTATTTTTTTCTAATGTTTTATAGCTTTAACCCTTACATTAAATCATGATCCATTTTAATTAATTTCTATATAATGGTATAAGTACAATTTCATTTTGTTCCTTTTGCATGTGCTTATCTACTTGACCCAGCATAATTTGTTGAAAAGACTATTCTTTCTCTGTTGAATTGTCCTGGTACCCTTGTTAAAAAGTATTAGGCCACGTAAGTAAGGGCTTATTTCTGGTACAAAACTATTTTTTATCACCTTATTTTCTGAAAATGTCTTGGTTTTAGAGTAGTAAGTTTCAGATCCCTGTCCTGAGAATTTTAAACTACATTCTTGGACAAAATACTCTTTATTTATGGTTCTCAAGTATTGTCTTAGGCTGGATTTCCCCAGCAGCAGATTCTAAACCAGGATTTAAGTGCAAGTTTTTGTTTTGTTTTGTATTGTTTTGTTTTTACTTAGGAGAAATAAGAACATGAATGGGCTGGAAGATAATGATTAGAATACTGTATTATTAAGACAACTCCCCTATAGTGGGCAACTGGAGGTCAATATTGTGGGGAAGCACTAAGAAATTACCAAACTATTACTCCAAGTTTTTATACTACCTAAGAGATGACAACCTGTGGTGTTTTATACATCTCCTGATTGTCATTGGTTGAGGCTTGCTCTTGAGGTTGTTAATTCTCTGGAAAATCCAGCCTATCTGTACAGAGGAAGAGTGGCTCTCTGCAGGGCTTGAAGAAGCCTTTAAGTACACAAATGCAGATACTGGCATTCAAAAAGTCTGGAGCACACCAAAACAGTAATGTCAGAGGGTATAGGAAAGGCATGGCAGTGTTTATTCCATGAACAAAGAGAGATTTTATTTTTGAGAGGCTGCTTAAAACTCAGGCCCTACTTAAACACTATCAACCTCTACCCCAACTACCACTTCTAGAGGAAGTGAGAAGGAATATGAAGCACGAGAAAAATATCAAGATACTATACATGCAGCAGTATACCATTTTCAGCTGATATACTAGAGAAAACGAAACAACTCAAATGTCATACATACAGCTGGAGGGGGAGACACTTTTATATTTGAAGTCACTGACTTAGTTAGGAATCTTAGGTTGCTAGAGACAAAAGTAAATTTGCTTAAACAAAAGAGAATTCTACTGGCTCATGTAATCAAACATAGAAAAAGAAGGGGCAGCTGGCCTTTCGGACAACTGGAACTAAGGCCTCAAATGCAGTTATGATTCTGTCTCTACATTGTAACTTCTTAAAATATGTAACTCCTCTAAAGCAGAAGGAATATGACTCTCTGCTGCTCTTGGCTCACTTCCTTTTAACCACCAAATTATAGACAAATGGTTACTTCTCTGGCAACTGCAATTAAAAAATATTCATAGGAAGCAACCTACTCTGATATCATTGCCTGTTTTAACCATTCTGTCCAGAAGGATGTTGCTCTGATTTGGTTCATGTGGCCAGAGAGTAGAGCCTGTTACCAGAAGAAAAGCTGGGCAGTTGAAGCAAAGAACCATTGATTTCTGGGGATATTACAATGCTGCCTAGTTAACAAGAGCTGTTCCGCTGTTTTAGATATAAGTGAGTAGCATCAAATATCAAATAATCAGTTTTCAAGAAAAGATTAGAATGAGAAAGAGTCTAAAAATGCCTGGGAAACTGCAAAGTGTTTCCTTCATAATTTTCCAATAATTATCACAATTTATATCTCCCAGGAATCATCCAGACAACAACAAGACCCACCAGCCATTTCTGAGAAGGGCGAGTCTGACTATTTGCTTTGAGGGAGCAATCTCTTTAAGAAAAAAATAAGAACATTGAAACTACTTTTACTAGTGATGTGACAAACATAGCAAGTAGTTACATGCTAATTCAGGCTATCACCTTTAATTAGGATTTGGGGAGGCTGAGTTCCGCTGTCTTCAGTCTTTGGAGATGAGCACTCATGATCAAAGAGCTCTCTTCTTTAAATAATTTAAATAGATACCCATTTTAATTAAAGTAGATATTGAATATTGGATATGAAAATGGCTGCTTTTTTTAAACCTTTAGATTTGGCTGCTGCTGCCTAAATGAGTAGGTCCCTGTACGGAAGAGAAAGCATTGGAGTAGTTCCTCTTCAGGGCTGAGGATTGAGCGCACATACAGCTGCAGGCCTTCTGTGATCCCAGCAGCTTCCTTGGATGCAGCAGGTGAGAGGAACCCCTTCCAGAGTTACCTGTGGGTCACTGTACAGGTCTCAACAGCTGACCGAGGATAAAGCAATCTGGTTTGGGGAGGGAAGGAGAGAGAGGGGGGGGGGGCGGGGATATGAGACTAGATAACATAGAGCAAATTTTATTTAGTTATATTTTCTGATGTCCATGTGCCCAAAGACATCCTTCTAGGCCTCTAAAAAGAACTGTGCTACTGTAATATTTTTTTTCCTCTTCTTCCTTCTCCTCCTCCTGCTCCTCCTCCTCCTTCTTTTTTTCTTAAATGTTTATAGATCCTGATTAAACTCACCAGTCTAATGTGATTTCATTTATCTAGTATTCCATTGAAGTGGAAAGGACAGATTAAATTCACTGCCACTCATTTTACAGGTAGATTCCATTAGTCAATGAAAACATCCATGAAAAATCATAAAAATCAATCCAGAATAATACCCATCTAGATGTTCATGAAAACCCAATAGCATGCTGTGGCCACTCTCCAATGACGATTCTCCATGGATTCCCATTCACTGAGTCTGATTTGCACCCTGTCCCTTTCATACTCTGTGATACTCATCTCTATCACTCCACAGGTCTAGCTCCCTTGCTCTGAGTAACTTTTGACTATCCATCATCAACTTGACTCTTGGCATTTCCTTTGAGATGGGCTTTAACCTCTGTCTCCTGGTTTTATGCACTGGACATCTGGGCATGAATAGCTGTCTTTCAATCAGAGGTTCCCAACACAGGAGAATATGGGTAGGACATGCAGGGGCAGTGGGTGGCTAATTCGCTAAAGATGAACAAGGTGTTTGAAGAATGCCAGAGATTTAGGGTGGTTATTGTCACACTGACTCAGAAGGTAATGTGAGCTTAATCATGGTGGAGAAGAGAAGAATAAAGGATATGATGGAAGAAGGCTCAAAACAGAAGGATTTGCAATGTGAGAAACATTAAAAACATTTTTCCAACATATCCAGGAGGTTGAGATACAGTTCACTTGGGCTTCTGTTTTCCCTAACACCAGCAAATTAATGTGTGGCTGAGCATAGAACTCATATAACCAGGGTAACAAGGTGATGAGTTTGAAACCATTCTCTTTCAAAACTAATCAAAGGTACTTGATCACTCTGAGTACAAAATTTGTGCTAAAATAAAAGTAAAGTTTATTTTAACCATTGCATTGAATTCTGAAATGAAGCTCAGCTGGCATAAAAATTCAACATCAAGAGAAGACAAGCATACTGCATGACCTTGCATTAGAATAAGCCTCCCAAATGACTAGAGGTACTATAAAGTGAGCAAGAATCAGCTCCTTTATAAATGCCAATATCAGAAAGGTATCAAGATTACCATGTTTCCACTGGGACTCAGGAAAACACTGACACTAGAAATAAATGGGCCACTGCCTGTCAATGCCCAGAACCCCACGTTCATCCTTTGCTCTGCCACAATGAAATTTGTAATAAAATTTATACAAAAATAAAGAGCAAGTCAGGCCTATTCATATCAGAATGAATGTCTGCTAGGATGATCCTATGCCCCAAACACTGGCAATCCTGGTACATACATATATCTGTCAGAGAAGGGTGCATTCTGTGAGGGATGAGGACTGACCTGTAGATTTGCATCTCCTATCCTTGCGGAACACCAAGAGATAAAAGATGACTGCACATTTCCTGAACATTCCCAAAGCCAAATAAACTTTTTGTATCTAAGCCACTCTTTTCATCCTTGCTGTTCTTGCTACTGCCCTCTCCCTATTCCATGACTCTCATATCTCTGTTCAGAAGAGAAAAATGAAATGTGTAGGTTTAAATGGTGTCATCTCACTGCAGGAGGGTTCTACCTCACAGAAGAGAATGATCAAGTATTTTTCCAAAAGGGTTTTCTCTAATCCCTGCAAATGAGAAGGCTTGGAGGATGTCATAGTCTGCCACCTTCTACACTTTGCAGGGTGGCCCTTCTTTATTCTTCTCTGGAGATGGATCAACCTTGGCTCAGCTTTGCAGTCCAGCTATTAATCTCTCTTGCGTTCTCTTTATACCCCACCATGTCTTTTTTTTTAACTCTAAAAAAAACTTTGAAATAGACAGAGTCAAGGGATGGGTGATGAATGGCCAAAGGAGCATTGAAGTGTTCCCTGTGAGGGCCTCACCCAAAGACACAGGGAAGCCAAAGAAAGGACCTCTGTGGCTATCAGAACCTAGTCATGTATAACATAATCAGCTGGACATAGACCTCTGAATTCCTCTTAAAATATGTTGTTTTGGCCATGTAATAGTTTAGTGATAACGTTTTTGTAATAGTAATGTGATAACCAAAGTCCAGGTCCCTGAACTAAAGCAGAGAATTTGCTTGCTGGCAATGTTCACCTTTGGGTAGAGTCACCTGCCATGTGCATAGTGACAGTTTCAAAGAACTAGTCTAGTTCTTCCCAGCAACATTACAGCACAGACACACCATAGGCATTCATTGCCTCTGACAGGAATTAGAACCAGAGGAGTTCTTTCAAGCCACTGCTGTCACAATGATGCCACAGTGGGTTAGAACGTTTGTTTGTATTAGCTTGTGTATATGTAGCACTAGATGCCTGCTTTATTTTATTCCCTCTGTTTTGCAATAAACTATCATGGCAGGGATGGCCTTTTGTGCTACATTGCATTGCTTTGTAAGCATACCCTGAAGCTAATAAGCATGGGCATGTCTGATGAATATGATGAGATAACTGTGTCAAATGCTGCTGGAGAAAGGCTGGTACATGTCTATGAGCAAAGAAGTCTGAGGCTCTCATATGACAGAGAGAGAGAGAGAGAGAGAGAGAGAGAGAGAGAGAGAGAGAGAGAGAGGCCTTCAGAGAGTGATATCCTGCATGCATGCATTCATTCATTAATCAATTATGCAACAGGTATTTACTGGGCTAGTGTGCCAGGTGCAGGGGATAAAATGAACAAAATATTAAAGTGACTATGCATGCCCTTATCCTATCTAATAAAGAGGCAATGTGTAAATTGACCATCACTCCAACACACAAGATGGCAACTCCCATGTGGACACAAGATGGCCACCACAAGATGAACAGCAGGGGAGGGCAGTTGTGGGCAATAAGACTTGCAGGAGAGGACAGTTGGGGGGCACCAGGCCTGCAGGGAAGGCGGTTAGAAGTGATCAGGTCTGCAGAGGAGAGAAGTTGGAGGGACCAGGCCTGTAGGAGAGGGCAGTTGAGGGGGACCAGGCCTGCAAAGGAGGACAGTAAGGGGTGACCAAGCTGGCAGGGGAGGGCAATTAGGGGCAATCGGGCTGGCAGGGCAGCAGTTAGGCATCGATCAGGCTGGCAGGGGAGTGGTTAGGGGATGATCAGGCTGGCAGGCAGAAGTGATTAGGGTCAATCCGGCAGGCAGGCGATTGGTTGGGAGCCAGTAGTCCTGGATTTGTGAGAGAGATGTCCAACTGCCCTCAAGGGGTCCCAGATTAGAGAGAGTGCAGGCTGGGCTGAGGGACAGACCCTTCCCCCCCATGCACAAATTTTGTGCACTGGGCTTCTAGTAGAGTTTATAATCTAATAGGAGAGAAAGATATTACTCATATGATAGGCAGTACTAGTTGGAAAGGAAATGCAGTGTGCTGGATAATGCACAGATCTTGGATTTAATAATGACATGACTTTGGTTAGAGGTTTTGGAAAAGGAAGTTATAATTATGTGCTCAAGCATATTTAGGGATATTGTAGACATTATATTTTCTTGATAAAAGTAGAATCTATCAATTCAGTAGAATTAGATGAAATTGCTTTTGTTGAAAGAACATGTTTGATTATCAAGATATTTCAAGATTATGTCAAGATAAAAGTGTATAAATGGCACTGCACTTATTTTGACAAGAGAGTTGTAATTACTGAGGGAAAGTGTGCAGGAGGTTGGGTAGGGCTAGAGAAATAAACCAAATGCTGGATGGATGAAAAAATACATGTAGAGCTTGTTTGCTTAAGAATCTATTAAGCTTGGTGCATGTCATTGTGTCCCTTACATGAGCATTTTTAACCTAACTAGAGAAACAATGAAAAGCTGACCTTGCCTTGTCTGCCCTATCAGTCAGCCTTTTTGAATCTTTTGTATGAGGAATTTCTTATACAAATGGCAGAGGTCATTTTCTAGATAGTGTTATTGAATTAGTTAGGGTTGCTAGCTATTGTGGCAGCTTGTTTCAATTGCCCTTCAAAACATTTTCCTCACAAAAGAGGACTGAGTCAACACTATGAGAGGCAAAAAATGAATAGATACAGGATGGGGCAAAATTCTTTTTATGGAAAATAATACAATAATTAATAATTAATATAAGAATAAACTTTTGTTTTCTGTACTCATAACCATAACCCCACCCTTGTCCCACCCTATAGATTAAGGAGCCAAAATCTTGAAAAAATGAGCCAAAAAGCAGAAAAAGCAACACTCTGCTAGGAAGGTCAGCATCTTGGTGAAAGGATATACATGATTTGAGGGGCCGAATAAAACTTAGGTGTAGATGTCCTCCAACTCAGTCACATAAATAAATTAGTCAGTCAAGGAAGCTATCACAAATTACCGTAGACTGGGTGGCAGAACCAGCAGACATTTATTTCCCCCAGTTCTGCCAGCTGGGAAATCTGGATGGAGGCACAGGGTAATTGGGATCCGGTGAGAACTTGCTTCCTGGCTTTACAGGCAGCTGTGATGTTGCCCTGTCCTCACGTAGTGGAGAGAGACAGCGAGCTCTGTTTTTGTTTGATTGTTTGTTTTCTCTTTTTATAGGAGCACTAATCCCATCCTTTGGGTCCCAAACTCATGACCTGATCTAATCCCATTACCACCTAAAGCCCCCACCTCATAATTAGGTGGTTTCAAGCTATGAATTTGGGGGGAGACAACAGTCATCTATAACAACTGCATTCAATATTTTTGTTCAAATGACCTAACCTGGAGTCATTCTGTCTGCATAATCACTGTATTTATATATCTGTATCTAGAAGAGACTACATGTTGTCTCTCAGTATTTCATTGTCACTCTTTCAGTAGTAATGGAATACCTAATATTTAGAAGTGAGTTAATTTCCACATATTTTGTGATTTTTTAGATTGTCTTCTCTTATTGATTTCTAGCTAATTCTGCTATGGTCTGAGAGTATACTTTGAATAATTTCAATCCTTTAAATTTGTTGAGATTTGTTTTATAGTACAAAAAACGGTCTATTTTGAAGACTGTTTCATACACATTTGAAAAGAATGTATATTTTGCTGTAATTGGGTGACATTTCCTAGAAAAGTCAATTAGATGAAATTGGAGAAGTTGGATCAACAATATCCTTACTCATTTTCTGTCTACTTGTTCTATCAACTGCCTTTAGTATTGAAGTATTCAACCATAATACTGGATTTATATTTTTCTTTTCTTTCAGTTTTTGCCTTATGTATTTTGTAGCTTTGTTATTGGGTGTTTTTTTTTTTTCCATCATAAAACACACTTTTCTTTAATCCAATAGTGGTTGTTACTACTACATTTTATTTTAATTTTTTTTATTCTTCAGATTCTCCAGGCTTAAGGATATCATCAATCTTCAAAATCATTCTAACCATTTGTGTTGCAAGAGAGATCTGTTGCTTTTTGCCACTCAAGGTTTCTATGACATGTTGTTGCTTCATATCGTTTGTACCCTTGTGCAAACAGTCAATCCCAAGAGCAGGGTTCATATCCTTCACTTGCTGGGCTTGGACCTCAGACATCGTCTGGATGGGATTCATGCCACTGTTCCAGCCAGGGCCATGGGGCTGACCTCCAAGGCGTCAGTGAATGCTCGCATGGCATTCTGCTCCAAGGTTGGGCACTCATCTGCTACTTGGCTAACTGCTGAAGCACAAGCGATTTCAGCAGCGCCTCCACCACACACCACACGATTATCGCGGATGAGGTTCCGGATGACACACAAGGCATCGTGAAGGGATCGCTTTGCTTCCTTGATGATCATCTTATTTCCTCCTCTGATGAAAATGGTTATAGCTCTGGAGTTCTTACACTGCTCGGTGATGACCAGCATCTTGTCTTTAGTGGTCCCAAATGAGATCTCTTTTACAATCCCAGCAAAACCCAGCTTCTTGGCTGTGAGCTCTGAGAAGTGGGGGACAATCCGCCCTCTGGTTGCAATGGCAGTCAACTCGATTTCAGGTCCTCCTACCCAACGAACCGCAGGCAAGTCATTCTGAAGAAGTAAATGATTCGCTTCATCATCAAAGCCCCACTGACAAATTGCAAGGTTAGCGCCAGTTTCTTTAATTTGCTGAATCATCTCTTCAAACTTCTCCTTTTCCTGTTTCTGAAGGGCTTTATAGTCTTCCACAGAGGTCACATCCAGCTTATGCTTTGTCTTTGGTTTTGGTGGTCCAAATGGACAGGTGAGAATTGCAATCTTAGCATTTTGTACTTGTTTTGGCATCTGTGGGTGACTGAAATCCTTGTCCACAATCACGCCCGTAATGAGTTTAGTGTCCTCCAACCTCCCACCCACTTTGCCTTCTACTTTGATGAGCTCAAAGTCAACGTCTCTGCGCTGCATATCAGCCACCGTGAGAACAGCATTCACGGCGATCTCAGCCATTTGTCGGTGACAGCTGTTAACCACTTTGAGCCCAGCGTGGTTTTCGCAGTCTGAATCAGGGGTTCAGTGTACTTCATGTCAACAAGGACGCTACCGCTGATCTCGTCCAGGTACTCGATAGCAATGCGGGCGGCTTGCTCATAGCCATCAGCGATCCTGTTAGGGTGAATGCCGCGGTCCAGCAACTGCTCGGCTTCTTCCAACAAGGCACCAGCCAGGACAACCACTCCTGTGGTTCCGTCTCCGATTTCATCATCCTGTGATTTGGCCAGCTCAACCATCAACTTGGCAATCTGGTGGTCAACATCCATCATGCTCAAAATGGAAGCACCATCATTAGTTACAGTCACATCACCATCTTTATCCACCATCATTTTATCAAGCCCATTTGGTCCAAGTGATGTTCTCATTGTATTTGCTACAGCCTTTGCTGCCATCATATGAGACTTGAGAGCCTCCAGTCACGTAAGACACGTCTTGCGGTCCTGATCCTTGATGATGAGGAAAGGGCCCCCCTATTCATCGAGGGCGAGAGTCCCGAAGGACGCCGTGGTGCTGCAGCTGGGGTTATTCCCCACCACCGGCGGAGACCACTCTGAAACCCAGCTATTATTGGGTATTTAAATATTAAGTTCTCCTTGAAGTATTTACTCCTTTATAATCATGGATGATAATAAATATTTATTTTAAATAATATTTCGTTCTCTGGTGATAGTAATATAGCTACTTCTTTATTAATATTTACATGATATATCTTTTTTCATCTTTTTTTTACTTTTAACCTATGGTTTTATAAATGAATTGACTTATTATAGATATATAATTGGAATTTAATTTTTTAATCCAGTGTAATTGTTTTGTCTTTCTATTGGTGTTTTTATTTTATTTTTTTAAAATATATTTTATTGATTTTTTTACAGAGCGGAAAGGAGAGGGATAGAAAGTCAGAAACATCGATGAGAAAGAGACATCAATCAGCTGCCTCTTGCACGGCCCCTAATGGGGATGTGCCCACAGCCAAGGTACATGCCCTTGCCGGAATCGAACCCGGGACCCTTCAGTCCACAGTCCGACGCTCTATCCACTGAGCCAAACCGGTCTGAGCTCTATTGGTGCTTTTAGACAGCTTATATTTAATGTAGCTATTTATATGTTTGGATTAAAGATTATGATCTATTTTTTATTTGTTTTTTGTTCCTTTCCCCTCATTTTCTGCCTTCTTTTTAATTTTTATGTTTAATTTTTTTAATCTTGATTGTTGAAAGTATTACATATGTCCCTGTTTTTTCTCCATTGACCCTTCTAGCCCATCCCCTCATGCTGCCCCAGCCTTTACCACACTACTGTTTGTGTCCATGGGTTTTTCATATATTCATATAAGGTCTTTGGTTGATCTCTTTTCATTTTTTATTATTCTGTTATATCACCACTATTAGCTTATTGTTTATATTCCTCTTAAATATTTTGGTGATTGATCTAGAACTTCTACCTCAAATAATTTATTAACACTTCACAATAATAGTAAAAGGCCCTCATAACAGTATACCCTCAATAACTTTCTTATTTTAAAAAGATATACCTTTATTAATTTCAGAGAGGAAAAGAGAGGGAGAGAGAAATAGAAATATCAATGATGAGAGAGAATCATTTGATTAGCTGCCTCCTGCACACCCCTACTGGGGATTGAGTCCACTAGCCAGGCATGTGCTCTTGACTGGAATCTAACCCAGGACTCTTCAGTATGCCGACCAACACTCTATCCACTGAGCCAAACTATGCTATTGTTATTTTGTCTGCTATTGTTGTCATATGCTTTACTTTTAGATGTGCTATAAACACACAATACATTGTTATTATTTTACTTTAGATAACCATTTCTCTTTTATGACCAGTTTAAAAATAAGACAAACTGATATTTATGTTTACATATAATGCATTTTCAGTATACTTTATTTCTTTGTATAGAGCTCAGTTTTATTAGGTAGCATATGATTACTACCTGAAATTTTTCCTTTAGTACTTATTTTAGTGTTTATCATTTTGCCATTAATTTTCTCATATTTTGTTTGTTTAAGGAAAGTCTATTTCTTATTTATTTTCAAAAATATTTCATATAGAATTCACATATACAATTCTGAGTTTAAAAAAATTTTTGTACTTTCATCACTTCTGGTTTGAATAGTTTCTAATGAGAAGCCTGTAAGTCTATTTTTTCCCCTCTATATAATATCTTTTATACCTGGTTTTCAATGGTTTTAATATAATATTCCTGCATGATTTTGTTCATCTTGTTGCTTATTTGTTAGTTTATTTTTGTATATATCTTGCTTGATGTCCTCTCAGTTGAACTTCTTGGGTCTGTCATTTTGTGTATGTCATAAATTTTGGAAAATTCTCAAGTAGTATTTCTTAAGCATTTCCTGTACTGTTCTCTCTCTCTCTCTCTCTCTCTCTCTCTCTCTCTCTCTCTCTCTCTCTCTCTCTCTCCATTTTTCTCTTTGTGTTTTAGTTTGATTAATTTACTGGCTAACCTTTAAGCTCAAGTTCACTATTTCTCTCCTTAGCTATACTGAATCTACTGATAAGCACATTGAAGGCATTCTTTGTCACTCTGCTTTACATATCTAGCTTATCTACTATATTGCTATCTCTTTTCAATTATTCATCTGATCTGCCATGTTATTTACCATTTTCTTTAAAACTTTTGCTCTATTGATGATATAAATTCTCTTTTGGTACATCCACATCTGTGCATATCTGAATCTGATTCTGTTGATTGCTTTGTCTCTTAATGGTACGTTGTTTTTAAATGTGTTTTTCTATGCCTCATAAATTTTTGTTGAAAGTTGGAATTGGTCATCTTATGTAGGACAGGAGAATCTGAGATAAAAAGAAAATATTTAGGCATATAAATGGGCATATCTTGCCCTAATCAGTTTGGTTCAGTGAACAGTAGGGTCCCAGGTTCGATTTAATCCAGGGCACATGCCAGGGTTGTGGGCTTGATCCCCAGTAGGGGGTGTTCAGGAGGCAGCCAATCAGTGGTTCTGTCTTATCATTGATGTTTCTGTCTCTCTCTCTCTCTCCCCCTCTCTCTTTATGTCTAAAATCAATAAAAATATTTTTATAAAAATAAAAAACATGAATGGCCACATCTCTTCTGCTAGGCTTAGTGGGAAGTTGTCTGTGTCTGTATGTGGTGGTAATGATTGGGTCATTATTGTCATGAGTTTAGATGGATTTTAGAGTTGCAATGATTACTGTCAGTATAACATAGGCTTTAAATCATGTGGACTGGTTTGCCAGAGGGATTTTTCTTAAATGTCTATTCCATGCTCACTTAATCTGTGCCTCAGAAGGGGTCTTTCTGCATGCTCTTTCCCATCTTCAAGCAGTAAACCACTGGCAGTTGTTACTCAATGCTCTTAGCCTTGTGGGTGGGTTGGTGGCATTCTCTGTTGTTTTAAGTCTCAGTTGTAGGCAGGCACAGTATTCCTGAGTCTTGAGTCTTCCTCAGTGATTCTTCCCCACTCCTAGCTGTAGGTTTGGGCCGTGCGGGTATTTCTTCTATTCCTCTTTCAGGTGTGGAGGGTTTTGTTTTGTTTCCTTCCCCTGGCATCAAACTTCTTTGAGAAGTTTTCACAGTGCACTAGGGGTATGAGGTTGTTTCCCTCCCTCAATAATTTAAAACTCTTATTTCACAGAAGATATAAGGGAAAATGATCTGTGCTTCCACCCCACTGCCCTTGCTACTCCAGGGCTTGTATCACAAGGGACACATTTTTAGGGTTTTTGCCGATATTTTGTGTGAGCACCTGGTCCTTCGCAGAAAAGCCTGTCATGAGTGAAAGTTCTCTACTACATTCTTTTCCCCCTTTTGTTAGTCTATAGCAATTCATCGAGTAATTACTAGTAAGTTGAATTTACACTTGTGACGGATAGCATCTGTCTCATGTAAGCAAGTGCTCATGTCCTAACTCTTCTTGAATTGCTTTTCTTATATTTCTGTTAGGTTGGTAAATCATTAATTTCCTGCATGGATTGAGAAAAGTTATGGATTTTCAGATTGTATAGCATTTCTGCTGCTATTCCTTCTGCTGCTGTAGTTGTTATTTTTGTAAATGCAGGAGGCATGAGTTCTCTTTACAGCATTTTACATCCTAAGCAAAATCCAAGTCCCAGAATACACAATATTTAGTTGGGCATGTGACCAGTTGGAATCAAGACTCCATTTCTTGGCCTCTCTTAGGACTAGACCTGTCCAATTATGTGCACATGGAAGTTGTAAAATTCTAGTAGATATACTTAAAGTGAGAAGGAACATGCTTTTCTCCTTCCCTTTTCTTGTTCTGCTGACTCAAATGCAGACATAAGATCTGGATCTGATGCAACCATCTTGCAACTTGAAGTGAATTTAGGAAAAGAGGCCAATCTTGGTACTACATAGAAGTACCAAGACAGAAGGAGCCTCATACAAACATTGGGTAACCAATATGGATATTTACCTTATAGAAAAATAAATAAATAAAATAATTTCTAACTTGTGTAATTTACTAGATATTTTCTTTGATTACTGAACCTATTTCAAATATATAAATTTTATAAGCATTCAGTGATGAACAATTAAATCAAGATGAGTACTATTCTTCTGGTTAGCATGTCTGATGCAATAGACTTCCTCTCTCTCTATCCCCTCATCTTTAGTACCCAGTACCTAACTCAGGGAGTCACATGTCATTGGTGCTCAATAATTATTCATTCAGTAGTGAAAAATGCAGGCATACCATCTGACTATAACTTCTCCAAACTATACATTTTGCTGCTATGTGTTTTATATTCTTTTATATAATCATGATTTATAAGTACCTCCTCAACCACCCCATTTAACCCCACCTTTAATCCTCAGTCAAAGATATATAATTAACAGAATGATTTACTATTCTTTCCTTTTGTTTTTTTCCCTTTTGGGGATGTAAAGAAAGCTGAAAAGGTGATAACATGTCTACAGGGGAGAGGAAAATGAGAAGCAGGAAGCTGAAAGACTCATAACTTTAAAAACGGACCCTTATAAATAAGAGGTGACTCCTGGTCATCTACTGGGATAACTCTTTGATTCTGGTTGAGCATCGGGCCGTAAAAGTGTTCTTGGAAGAAATATTTCCTTTTCTTTTCCAGAAAGTAACTATCTTCCAGTTATTTATATCCCACGTTGAAGAGAAAACCAGTAAGACAGTTCTGCAATCTGTCACTGGACATAGAACAAAATGCTTAAAGATCTTACTGAGCCGCCAAATGTGGCCTGAAAACACCTGTGCCATTTTGGATAAATTTGAAATTACTCAGAACCAGGATCTATATGTTATCTGTTTAAATTTCAAATGTCACACCATAATGAACATAATATGTAAGATATTTCTTACACCTACAGCTGCTGTTACTGCAAAAATACCAGCAACTAGCAACTTCAGAGATTTAATTGTAAATGAAGGAACTGTATTGAGAAATGACATTTCTCCATGCAAGAAGTAAAGAGGAGGCATGTTTCTCTTTTCTGTGAATTATTAGAATGTGTCTGCCCTCCTCAGCATATCGGCACTAATGATGCTGAAGTCCATGAAAGATAATTGCCTTGCGTCATTCTCTAGCCTCAGAGAAGGTAAGATTAATAAAGAACATTTGTTATAATTTTGCATCTAATTTATATAATGGAACCCATAATAAATAACCTCACTTAACACAAACATTCATCAAAGTCAATTTATACATCAATTTGTTCACTATATGTTAAACCAACCATTTATAAGAATAAGTTGGTTTCTTTCTCTGTTTTCCTTTATCTCTATTAAACTACAAATTATTGTTAGATATGGTAATTTTTTTGCTTTTATAGAGGCAGCATTGATAATGATATATGTTGACTTCTCAGCTGTTGCTACATGATATGTAATTTTGCACAGCATGTTGCTTCTGTCTGGACAAAGAGAAAATTATTGTTTTAAAAATATAAAACCATTATAGATAGTCTATTCTTCTCTCAGTAAGTTGTCACCTCAGGTTGTGGAATGCCATGGACTGCCTCCTCTTAATTATTTAAAGAATAAGGGGCCGATACAGTCTAGTAAATAGAATTATTATCTCTAAGCATTTTTTTAAAACCATTTTATGATACCCTACCAGTATTTCCAAGCTTTAGGCAACTTTCACTTCTCCCATTTTTTATCTACCCACTAGTGCAAGGAGAAGGTGGCTCTTACCCATGTATATCCTAGAAAATGCTTGAAGATCTTACCGAGTCGCCAAATGTGGCCTAAAATCACCCGTGCATAGTCATTTACAAATCCGTGCAGCAAGAGAAAAAAAAAAGATCCAGAATTTTATATTGACACAGAATAATCGAGATCATAACTGTTGTTAATGTATGCAGTAATTTCTATCAGAAAAAGACCAAGGTCATAAATGGTTGGTGGTTCCAACTGTGGTAGCCTTAATATATCCATATCCCAATCCCTTCCCAGAAGCCTATGAATATGTTACCCTACATGGCAAAACAGAATTGGCAGATGTAATTAAATCAAGCTCTTGAGATGGAGAGATTATCCTGAATTATCCAGATGTCCCCAATGTAATTATAAAGTTCCTTAGGAGAAGAAAGTAGGAGGGTTAGATAACAGAAGGAGTACTGAGAGTGAGGCTCACGAGCCAAGGCATGTGGGACACTTCTAGAAGCTAGAAAGGCAAGGAAACAGATTTTACCCTAGAGGTGCCAGAAGGGATGCAGTTCTGCCAACAACTTGATTCTAGCCCACTGATGCTGATTTTGCACTTCTGACTTCCAGAAATATAAGGTAATAAATGTGTGTTGTTTTAAGCCACTACATTTTTCATAATTTGTTATAGTAGCAACTAGAGGTCCAGTGCACAAAATTTGTCTCTCAGCCCAGCCAGCGCCCTCTCCAATCTCAGACCCCTTCAGGGATGTCCGACTGCCTGATAGGATTGAGCCTAAATGGGCAGTTGGACATCCCTCTCACAATCCAGGACTGCTGGCTCCCAACTATTCACCTGCCTGCCTTCCTGATTGCCTCTAACGGCTTCTGCCTGCCAGCCTGATCACCCCCTAACCACTCCCCTGCCAGCCTGATTGATGCCTAACTGTTCCCCTGCCAGCTTGATTGCCCCTAACTGCCCTCCCTTGCAGGCATCATCAACCCTAACTGCCCTCTCCTGCAGGCCTGGTTCCCCCCAGATGTCCTCCCCTGCAGGGCTGGGTCCCCTGCAATTGCCCTTCCCTGCAAGCCTAGTCACCCCCAACTTTCCTCCTCTGCCAGCCTGCTCATCCCTCACTGCCCTCCCTTTCAGGCTTGATCATCCCTAACTGCCCTCCCTTGCTGGCCTGATTGCCCACAACTGCCTTCTCTTGCAGGCCTGGTTCCTCCCAACTCCCTCCCCTGCTGGCCATATTTTGTCAGCCATCTTGCATCCACATGAGGGCAGCCATCTTTGACCACATGGGGGCAGCCATCTTATGTGGGGTGATGGTAAATTTGCATATTACTCTTTTATTAGATAGGATAGAGGCCTGGTGCACAGGTCCCTCAACCCAACCTGCCCCCTCTCACATATTGGGAGCCCTCAGGGGATGTCCAACTGAAGGCTCACCCCCAGCCTGCCCAAGGCCTAAAGCCTCACCAGAGGCTTGGGCACCCAGCCATCGCCCAAGGGGGCTAGGTGCTCACCGCCACTTCTGCTCACACTGCCTGGGGGCCAAGCACTCCCTGCCACCACCACTGTTTCATCTCCACCCCCAGGGCCTGGTGCTTGTGCCACTTGGCCCTGCCCCTGCTCCTGATTGGCTGGTAGCATAGCCAATCAGGAGCAAAGGAATGGTCAAATTTGCATGTTTCTCTTTTATTATATAGGATTATTATGGAATAGAAGTGACATGTAGACTTCTAACACCTTGCTAAGATAAGGGCTGGTAACTTTGAGTCATAGACTCCAAAAAGTCTATTCCAGTGTTATGTGTAATTTGGTAGCTGTCCAGGGCTCTTGTGGTTTTGGAGTAGGAGGAAAAGCTACAACCGGTTTGGGTACCATGGAACCCAAACCTCCCTTGCATCTCATTCCAGACAGATTTGTACAATCCACTTTATAATCCATGAGCCCTGATGCCACATAGTTACCTTCTATTAGTTTGACACAAGCTATGTGCTCAATGGGATTGTAAAGCATGTGAAATGCGGTAGTCTCAGAAGGTGTCCTGATGTTGATAAGGCTACACCTATATGTCTACACGGCTACATTAAGTCAGCATTCAAAATGGTTCCTTAGTTTCTCTTTAGAACTCTTAATATGAGATTGTGTCCATTTCATAGAAATTCTGCAATGGATCATAATGGCTGTTACTGGGGTTGTTTGGAGAGACAAAAAGAGTATCAGCTATCTACTTCCCTCACCATAAATGAATAAATATATACATGAATAGAAATGGCTCTGTTGTTGGCAGCTACAGTAGTGTCAGAGCAACAGAATATCATAGCCCATTGCACAGTGTGGACACGCAGCTATTTCTGGAAGCTCAGGCAGCAGTCTGTTCCTCGGTCCTCCAAAGATTCTGTGAACTGAACTACCTGCACCCTTTAATTAATCCTGGCTGCTTCGTCTGGCAGGTCCAGGGCTCTGCCATGAAGAACCTTGGACAACACACCATTTAACTCAGCAAAAACAGCTTACATGGCACAAAGAAATGGAGGACAATGGCAAAAGGTAAACTTTTTCTGACAGTTGATTTTCTTCTGAGTACAGCCATTAATCCTCCTGTCAGCAGGAATAAAGATACTTCCTGAGGAAGGTGTGAAGCAGGTTCTTGTAATGGTGAGCAATGGCAGCATGCAAATGAGAATAAGCCTCAGGCCCTCTCACCTCCTGTTTAACTTTGCTCCAAAGGGTTTTAGAACTTCAATTAAACGTGCGCGCGCGTGCGCGTGCGCTAGCGTGTGTGTGTGTGTGTGTGTGTGTGTGTGTGTGTGTGTAATTGAATCTATTGCAAAGATGCTTCATTTTTTTAGGAGATGATGAGAATACAGAAAATCCAAGATATTTTTATTTACTGATGTAACCAAAATATGTTTATGGGAAGAAGATAGATTTTGTAAAGAAAATGAGACATGAAGAAAAGTTAAGTCCCCTGTCTCAATCCCACTTAGAATAATAACTTATTTCCCAGAGGTGTTGCTTTCTTCCCTCACGATTGACTTGCATTTGTCAAAATACCCTTAGTTGTCTTTTTGCCCCAGTATTGCTCAGATCTCTCTGAGCTGCACAGG
Organism: Antrozous pallidus; assembly: GCA_027563665.1. Lineage (NCBI taxonomy): Eukaryota > Metazoa > Chordata > Mammalia > Chiroptera > Vespertilionidae > Antrozous > Antrozous pallidus. Next base: position 68,165,191 of record CM050512.1, read on the forward strand.
AGAGCCATCTGTCTCCAAGACCGTTCTTGTCAGGCTCAGGAATACAGGCCACTCTCAAGTGGCTTCTCACTGCCAACCAACCGTGGCTTCCTGCTTTTTTCTTCACACCGGGGCAGAGATAAGCTGGTCATGTTGGGCCTTGTCAGGCCTGTTTCCCTTGCAATACCTGCTTTATCCTTCTTCCAATATCAATCTGAATTTATTACTGCTCCAAGGTACCATTCAGGGTTTCACCCATCCCCTCCACCTATGGCTCCTTTCACTGCTCTTCCTTTTAAGTAGCTGGAGTGGGACAGCGGGCTCAGAAGCATGTTAGCTTTTCTTGATTGCCATCAGCCTCAAGTGACTTCAAATCAATATGTATTAGCCACAGTGCTCTTTTCACGCAAGTGCAGATTCGAGACAAATTCTCTAGTTTCCCTTTCTTACCAGATGGCCACTCAGGACCTTTCTTTCTAGGTATTCTAAAGCAGTGGTTCTTAACCTTTCTAATGCCTCGACCCTTTAATACAGTTCCTCACGTTGTGGTGACTCCCAACCATAAAGTTATATATTTTTTCTACTTCATAACTGTAATTTTGCTTCCAAGGCCATCGGAAAACACAGATATTTACATTATGATTTATTAACAGTAGCAAAATTACAGTTATGAAGTAACAATGAAAATAATTTTATGGTTGGGCGTCACAACATGAGGAACTATATTAAAGGGTCGTGGCATTAGAAAGGTTGAGAACCACTGCTCTAAAGCCACTACTGAATGATGTGCATATTCCCAATCTGAGCATCAGGCTCTTCTCCCCAAATGCCCTATATTCGGTGGCACTGATGTTTGATCAGTGCATGTTCACCAGGTTGCTTTTGGTAAGAGACCACTAAGTTGTGTACTTTGTGGAGGGATTGGGGATACCACACACAAAATAATCCTTGCTCTTAAGGCTCTGGCATGCACTTCTAAGTGGATAATCTTTTCTGTGCCCTGTGGCCTGCCTACCTTAGCCCTATGTGATCATAAATGTTTAAATATTGACTATCCTATTTAAACAATTCCCCTATCACTTTTCAACTCTCACTCATTCTGCCTTAGGTCAGTATAGACAAATAAAAAATGCTCAGTTTGGAATTAGCAACACTTAAGATCAAATTCTGGCTGACCTACCTATAAAGTGTGTGATATTGAGCCAATTATTTAACTTCTTTGTGTTTTGGGGTTTCGCGAATGTAAAAGCAAAAATTACATGTCATGATTTAGCTGGTACTTTTATGTGAAAATTAAAATTTAAATGAGATAATAAATGTTTTAGCTGCCATATAATTACTATTATCTGCTCAAATAAATAGTATATTATTTTTTGTATTAATAAACAATCAGATTTACTCTCATAGAGCTGGCACATTTCACCCAATAACAGAAGCCTGGGAGCATAGGCTTAATCCATATGGAAACAGATAAAATACACATCTGTATTCCTGCTCAGTGCATCAGTGAGCAGGAAAAGTCAGGTAAGCCAATTATTCTATTTTCAGGCTGTGTATTGCCAGAATCCAAATTAATTATTTTTATTTTAAATACGGGTACACAGGATGCCTGAAGTACAAAAAATGAATCACTTAAAATCAACAAGTAGTATAATGGCATTCATTAGAACAAAAATTTCCAGAAACAAGCAGAATCTTCTACTTCCTTAGACACATTTTGACCTTTGTGCCATAACTTTCTGAAAAATTACTGTTTATCATGCTAGTTGATTTCTGGCTGTATTCTTTTGTTCTCTCAATCATTTTAATCTTTCTTCTCTATAATCACTGAAATACAGATATTTAGTCTGTCATTCACCTCCCACTTCCAATCCTTTCCCTAAAAGTGGTGTGTGTCAAAAACCACTTTCTGCTTTAGTATTTGGGAACCTTGTGTCAGTGTAGAAAAATACCCATTGTCTGCTGTTGCTTTTGGGTGTAAATGAGGCTGATGTATTTTGGAAACTACCTGTCCAAAGCTACTGTAGTTTGACTAATGGATCTGAACAGTGATGTCAATCTTATTCTCTTCTTTGTTCGAAGGTACCCAGTGGCAATACAGTGGTTCATTTTTCTAAATAAACCATGTAATCTAATGCAGTAGTCTAAAAGCAACTTAGTATTAAAGCACCATTCTTTGTTTAGCTTTGTGCATTCTAAGAAAAGAGATGAATTAGCTTTATTAATTTGAAGTAGCAATATTTAGAGTTTTATTGATTTCTTCCTATATAACTTGGGGTGTGACTCAATCACTTTCTGACCCAGGTATGATTCACCTGTCTGGCCCAGCAAAGTGCATCGATATGTCCTTGGGGCTACCAGCACCAGAAGAGCCTTCCCCTCTCTGTTCATCCTCCATCATTTACTGGGCCCTGTAAGATTTCATCAGGTCACCCCAGGGATTTATTCCATGACTTGTTCTAGCTTATGAGTTTGATTGTTTTTATTTTATTTGCTTAAATGTTGAGCTTGATATGTGTTTGAGGCCTGGTTCTCTTCAGTTCTCTCACTGATTGTGGGGCCATACAATGTCTTTCGAACACATTCCCTTTTACTTTAACTAGGGTTTGTTTGTATGGATTACAACCAAAGAAAACCAACTCATGCAAACGTTGCCAAAGGTAGAGATGGTAGAGGATTTTAAGAACAAGATCAGTTCTACAATATGTCTCTGATTCCCTAACTATACAAGGAAGTTCAGTAGCAGGAGTGATTGACAGCTTCATCAACATTCTGGTGATGACAGGTAACATCTCTGAAAGGTAATTATATCTTAATTTTGCTATCCAGTAACTTAAGACTCAAAGTTGAGAGGTCAAGATGGCCTGGAGTGGATGACACTTGTCCCAAAAGAGGTCATTGTACCTTGATTGAGAGAACCAGGCCTCAAATCTGTATCAATTATCAAAGCTCATTTCCTTAATATGTAAAGGCACAGAACAGAATGCACACTTGTTTTCCTGGGCTGAAAATAGTAACCCAACATTTTTAATCAAATTGGTTGCTAATATATAACAAACAATATTGTACATTTAAGAAAAACATCAATATTTTAAACTTCTTTTTAAAAATCAGAAGATGTAGCATTTCGCAGCCAACCTTCCCGCAAGGCAATAATTGGCCAGAGCTGAGGAGTGTTGCCCCCTGGAAAGGGCACATGTTCTCTAGTTCCTGAGTTCTTATAATCCTGCTGTTTCCCTGAAAAAGAGGGCAAGTTTCATAAGCTGTTTATCATTACACTGACAGTGGTGTTTTCCTTGGAGTTGAGCAATGTGTTTCTGGGTAATGCCTCTATCAGAGGGGGGAATTGAAAACAGACTGAAGAAAAATGGGCTGGAGTATTTCTTCATGGTAGTGAGAGTATCCTGGATGACTCACCCGTTTGCATCAGTCTCATTCCCTGCAGATAGTTTGGTCTGCCATTCCACTTCTAAACCTCTTTGGATTGAGGAACATGAGAATTGCCTTCTTGATGCAACATTTTCTCCACAGAAAAGATCACCAGTGCTGCTTGAGGTTGTTCTCTGACTAAATATTTTAAATTTTGTTGCAGCCTCACAAAGTTTCAACTTATTGCTCTTTCAGAACTTTAATATAAATATCAAAATAAATATTTGTACAGTTAGGGCATCAGAATCATATTATAAAGCAGCTACTTATTTTAAACCCTCTACCATCTCACTACCTTTGGCAATGTTTGCATGAGTTGGTTTTCTTTGGCTGCAAACAATACAAACAAACCCTAGGTAATTTAAGTAAAAGGGAATGTGTTAGAAAGACATTGGATGGCACCATCATCGGTAAGAGAACTGAAGAGAACCGGGCCCAGAAGCATAGGGACAGGTACAGCTCAGGGAAGTTCAGTAGCAGGAGTGAGTGACAGCTTCATCAACATTCTGGTGATAACAGGTAACATCTCCAAAGGGTCCTTGTGTCTTATTTTTGCTATTTATAACTCAAGACTTAAAGTTCAGACATCAAGATGGCCTGGAGTGGATGACACTTGTCCCAAGAGAGGTCATTGTACCTTGACTGACAGTCTCACCAAAACTGCAAACATGTAATTTTGTAAAAAAATAAAAAATAAATGAAAAAAAAATTCCAGAAGCCTATGAACAGAAGAAAAAGAGAACAGTAGCCAAAAATATAGCAAAATGCACTGTAATCTAACATATGACTTCTAATGCCTTCTAATTATGCAATGTTTTCATATTAAAAAAAAGAGGACCCACTGAGTGCTTTTGACACATTCTCTACAAATTGCCTTTCCTGGATATAAAGCTTATACTGTTGGCCTGACTCTTTACAAAAACAGCTCAATGCCTAACTATGAATAGAAAGGCTCAGTCTTGGTATTTCTATTCCAGAAAATTTTTTAACTAAGAAATTTCTTAGACTGTGAGCAGAATTCGAAAGTCTACTGAAACTACCATAAGAAGATAAATAGATCTGAGTGTTAAATTATATTTGCTAGTTTTCCCCCAATATAAATGGTCCTCTTTGCCGTCATTTCTCTCAGCTAGGTAAAACCTCCTAATCTATGACGGTGCCTCAGGATAGAACACTTATTTTCCCTGCAGGATTTCTGGGATAAGTAAGGATGCCCCATATTCTTATTTTGATCTGTGTAGCTTCAGCTCTCCATAGATTGTCAGACACTAAAACAATTGCTTGGCAGAGAGCTGCCTGGGACCAGGCAGAGCTCAGGAGATTTAAAAATGATATCAGAGGATATCTAAAGCCTTTGAGCTGCAGACGTGCTACAAAGATTTGTTAAAAGCAGAGGAATTATTTGTGCTGGAGGGAAGAATTACAATAGGAACACATAGGGATTTGGCCTGATGAATTTAAAACTGAGTTGAATTTAGTAAGTACTATGAACCCCTATTTCTCAATGTAATGCAAAAACCTTTAAAAATAGTAAGTTTAAAATATTCAGTGGGCAGCCTGGGCCTGTAAGCCAGAGCTAAAAAGATCTCTGCACTGACTTTCAATTGTGTGTTCAGCGAGATGGGGAAGAGGGAAAGTGAGAGAAGAGGGGAGTAGGTTAAGCAGGGCCTAACTATCTTTGTAAGCAAATTCTCCAAAGTGAAAGATAGGAGATGCAAAAGAGAATTAGGTATAAGATCAAAACAGTAATGTAGGTTGTGGAATGGGTGTTGGACAATAGTGTCACAACTGTTGCTTAGCTGACCACAGTTGCAAAGCACCATCAATTATAGAACACATTCCAATTTCAGGGTGTTAAATGTAAAATAAATGTACTTAGAATCATGGAAAACGGTACATCCCTGATCACTATATTCACAGCCTGAGTGCTGTTGCTGGACCTGGGTTTCTCTTTATGAAAAGTGATCCTTCTTTTCAATATGCTTGTTTTCAAGAAAAGGTTGAGATAATCTTCTATGTCATTCCCATTCCTCTGTCGAATATCTTGTAGTCCCTGCTATATTGTCTTTCTCTTAAAGGGTTGGGATGAGTTTTTTTGTTTTTTAATGATTTTGCTCTGTACTTGTAATTAGGGAATGTGGAATCAGTTTCTGCTGCACATTGTCACCTGTAGATGCAGGAATGAAGAGCTCTTGCTCTAAGATCCAGACATGAGCAAATCCTACTCTCATTCTCTGGCCAAGGTTCTCTCTATAGAGCAAAGAAAGGAGTTAAGGAAACCAACTGGTATGTCTCCTCTCTTTCTTTTTTTCTCTCTCTCTTCTTCCCTTTCATTCTCTCTAAAAATCAATGGAAAAAATATCCTCCAATGAGGATCAACAACAACAAAAAGAAGTACTGTCTCAGGTTCATCCACTCAAGTTACCTCCCTTGCAGATGCTATAATAGATCTCAGCGCTATGCTGGATGAAAAGGATGTTTAGCTCTAGGCCTGTGTCCTTCCAGTCTACCACAGGGCAGTTACTTGATGCTGCCAGGTCAGAAATTTCAAACATTTTCCCTCCAAAATGTTTATGTCAGGACACATCCCAGAGAGCATACAGAAACATATTTTTCACACTTTTCCAGGGGTTCAATGTCCATTTTTCTTCATTTCTCTATCAATAAGTGACATCTCTTTCTTCTTCTTCTTGATGTGATAGTTACCCTTTAATAATATTTTTATAAATTGTTATTAAATGCACATAACCTAAAATGTACTATTTTAATCATTTTTAAGTGTTTAATTCAGTAGTGTTAAGTATATTCACATTGTTTTTCAACAAATCTCTAGCATTCTTTTATTTCACAGAATTAAAGTTATATACACATTGAATAATAATCCCCATTTCTTTTTCTCTCTAGTCCCTGGCAACTACCATTCCAATTTCTGTTCCTATTAATCCAATTAGTCTAGATACCTCAAAGAAGAAAAATCATACAATATTTGTTCTTGTGACTTGCTTATTTCACTTGGTATAATGTATGCAAGCTTCATCCATGTTGTAGCATATGACAGAATTCCTTCCTTCTCAATGCTAAATAGTATCCCACTGTTTTAATAAACCTCAGTTTATCTATTCATCTGTCAGTGAACACTTGGATTGCTTCTACCTTTCTACTATTGTGAATAATGCTGCTACAAACATGGGTGTGCCCATGTTTCCTTTCCTTTGAGTACTATATTATTTAAACTATGATAAAGGAACATATTATGTGAGGAGGAAAATAAAATCCACAATCTGTATTGGTTAAATATTTTCAAAATAATATTTACTCCTCTTACATATGGTATCCCATCTCCTTAGCACTTTGATCTCACAGGGGTTCTGAGAGCTTTGATCTCAGAGACACAGAAATGAGTTGTCATACCCATCCACTCAGCTTTCAAAGTTATTAGTGCCTACATGAGAAAAAATAGTATTTGTCAGTTCTTCCCACAGAGGAATATAATTTAACATTTAAAACGCAAGTCAACAGAAGAACTAATTACATTTGATGCTGGAGACATTGCTTTATTCTGCTTCTTAAAGTGGGAAATAATTGGGAATTCAAACTTAAGCAATCCTATCTCTTGAAAATATTCTTAAAAGACAGCTACTGCCAAATTCAATCAAATCTATTTTCTTTGCCATTGATATGGCAGCTACAAAGTGAATGAAAACCATCACAAAACTACAGGCACTGCTGTGAGAGCTCCCCTCTGCCCTATTTTGAGTTCCGCATCTCTGTTTGGCTTGAAGTAATCATGGCCATTGATATGTTGAATATATAATATGCCTTTCTTACTGAAAAGGAAAAAAATGAAAGCCAATCTATCACTTTAACAGTAAAAAGATAGTAGCCAAACTCTCTTTTTGGAATAGAGCAACAAAAACAAGAAGAGCATCCTTCTGTAGCATATGTATTTTTATTTATAACATCTTTTTCCAACACAATCTTAATACAGCTTGAATAAACTTTAAGTTCTTGTTGTTTGGTTTTCCTTTATTAAGTTTGTTTCATACATTACATAAATATCTGTTTCCAATAGAAAGATGCTTAGATACATCTTTGTTTTATATTGAAAATTATTCAAGTTATTAGGTTTAAGTTGAAATTTTTTTTCAGCTGCCAAACCACCATTTTATAACTTGTGATATTCTTTTCAGAGCCTATTAAAATTTTGGTGAATTAAATATCAACTTCAAAAGGAAGAAATCATTACAATTTTTTTTTCTCGTACAAAACAAAAATACTTTAATACTTTTAAAATCCAAATTTTTCTTTTAAAATCATTCATGAAAAAGATTCTCAAGTCAGAATTAACACCTCAATTAGTCAAGCGTCAGGAAGCTACATTACAGCTATTTAACACACAGAGAGACAGCTTTCCCAGCCCCCCTCATGTCTCCGCTCCGAATCGTACAGACTTGCTTTTCCTGCTCCACTTCATCATTTCTTCGGATCATGAAAACTGAATCTGTTGAACACCAGGAATCTGTTGATATGATGTTGTGTAAACCATAACATTTTGTTGTTGACCATCTGCAGTTATTATACCAGCTGGTAACTGGTTAGTGAAGGCCTCCTCGGTCAGCTCTTCACTTAGGCCGTCCGCCGTGGCGACCGCTCCGCCGATGCCCTTCTCCCCCTTCATCGCCTCTCTGAATTTCTGAAGGTACAGTTTTAGGGGTTCTACGTAACTGTCAAAGCCTAAGGTGGACATGGCAAAGAGGATGTCTTCGCCATTGATTGTCTTCCGTTTCTCTTGATGGCATCTCTCACTGGCCTCCGATGTGATGAAACTGATGAACTCACTCACACATTCCTGAACACATTCTTTGGCGTCTTTCACAATCTTTCCCGTCTGAGGTATGGCATTTTTCATTATCCTGGCCACATTTGCAATTGGAAGATATATATCTTGTTCTCTGAAACTTTCTTTTGAACCATTTGTGTCTTCGTGATCATTCATGCTGTCCTCGGTATCATCGTGAGGCTGTATGACATAGTGACTGCCTCCAATATAGTCTGCAGAAATTCCTAGTTGAGAGGCATCTGTTGTAGAACTGTCACCATCCATTGTCATGAAATACTGTCAGAACGATGCTGTCAGTGGTGTTCAAGAACACCCTTCCAAATCGGTGTCTAATATTTGCCCAATTTCAACCTCCAATGCAGCCCTGGTTGGCTCCCGTCTCCAATCGGCTGTTTGGTTGGACAGAAAATGGCTGCGAAGGAACCAGTCCCAGCGCGGAGCTCCCCATTACAACTTTTGACATGAGTTTCAAAGGGTTATAGAATAGACTTGAAGTGTGTGTGTGTGTGTGTGTGTGTGTGTGTGTGTGTGTGTGTGTGTGTGTGTGTGTTTCATCATACATCTACAATAATTTTCCACAACTCTCAGTTAAAAATCTAAACCTGGGACATGGCTCTCATAGTTCCACTTGATCTGGCCCAAATTTACCTCTAGTTTTATATCATTTGATCCCTCTGGGGTCTAATCTCCAGCACCACCATATTACTTGCTTTTCTTTCTCACATCAGCATAGGCTGTGTTATTCGCAGTAATATGTTAACTCCCAAGTCTCAAACTCTTAAAACTTAAATGTTTTGTCTTTTCATACCCATCATTTTTATTAAGGGAGTCCAGGTTGAAAAAGGCCTCCATAAGTTGAACATTGTTAATTGTTTTTCTGAAAGGGAATAAAAAAGAAACACTGTAAATTTTTAAGTCAACAAGTAAATGCCCATCCCAGAAATGGAACACAGTATTTCCTTTCACAATCCATTGGCCAGAATTTGCCATATGACCCACCACAACACAAGTGCCATTAAGCACAATGCCACTATGTGCCCAGATGGGAGATGAAGCAGAAATATTCAGGATAAACATGCATGACTACTCCAGTCATTTTGCACTTGCTGTCAATGCTGCCCGAAATGCTCTTCCCCCAGAACATCAGAGGGATCACTTTCTCTTCATTCCAATTTTAAAGAAAACTTTTGGTCATGCCTGAAGGCTGTCTCTAAAACAGACCTTCCTCAACATTGTTTTGTTTTAACCTTCACTTATTCCTATCTGAAATTATATTTTTGTTACTGGTTTTATGCATACAGACACACATATTATTTTTAATATGTAAAATGCTATATTTTACGTCATGTTCATTGATTCATTGATATATTCTTGGTGCCTAAAAGAGTATTGGGAACTGAGCAGGTAGTCAATAAATATTAGCTGAATGAATGGCTAATAAATGCATATCCCAGATTGGTGAATAGCTTTTGAGATTATCTGTTCATTTATATCCTTATGTTGGAATGTCAGTTTCACATATATGTTGCAAGGACACAAGTTTAGTTTCTTATAGCATTTTAATATAAAGAGAACTTTCAGTTTCTGAAGTTTTATAAAACCATTTGGATCTTCTTTATGAGGCTCCCTCTGCTGGTATTCTTGGGCAGTTTTAAAGTAATCCAAACCTAGGAAATCATGAAACCATTCGAATGTTAACTTGTTTCTTTGGGAAACAAATGCTTTGCATTTCAGCTTCCTTTCCACCCTCCACCCCATTTTTTTTTCTAAGATGGTATTTGAATATCTGGTGGAGAGAGGTATGGCCTGTATAAGACAGTAGAGGGGAGACTGGTCCTTAAATATTCGCAGTGTTCCCACTGTGCTCTGGATTTTCCTTGGCCTCTGCGGTAGCATGGATTGAAGGGTGTGCTTTCTGCATTAATGCGCCTTGAAGCAGATCCAATCCTCTCTGGTGACGGGTTCACTATGCTAACACCAGAGACTGGCCATCCCATCTTTCCCCGACTGGGTGTGTCACTGGAAATGGCTGTATACAACACCTCTCCCTTCAATTTACTGACTTGCCAGTTCCTCAGTAGTGCAGGAGTCAATGCTACTACCCTGAAATGCTACAGCTCCTTATCTATCTGGTTGTTTATAAACAAACCCTATCCCTTGAAGTGAGGAGTCAGGGTATTAAGCACCTTTGAATCTATACTTTCTGACTCTTACTTTCCACAATGTCTGCTTGGAATAAGGCTGGGCATTCTCTTCCTCAGGACCTGTTTTTCCTCTCCTTTAGGGCCCCAAGTATCATGACCTAGTGATTATGTTGGAAGATACATATTATGGAAGGGCTTCTACTGTGTGTGTCCTCCAGTCATCACCTTTGATTGGGAGGCTTTTGGTTGAGAAGCCAAATAAAAAATTAGAGCTAAAGATGAATAGGATTCCATATATTTGTATAATAAAAAAATATGCCAGTATTTATAATACTTGTAAATAAACTCATTTTCTAACGGCTTTATTATGCCCTCAAAAATAATTTTTATGTAAGAAGAAATGTAACAGACTGTTAGTATACCTGCAATCGGGTAACTGTGAAGCGCATTACATTTTTTAGATCTATCCTTGCTTTATGTTGTAAATTAGAGGATGGTTCTTCGTTCTCACAGCATTTTTTCCACCCCTATCCTGACTTCAATATTATAAAGGCTGGCTTTAATGTCAGTTGCAATGGGACTAAACTACATATCATTTTGCATGTGTTATGTATGATAGACAGGTCTTTTCATTTATAATAGAAATGCATTTCCATAGCACAACAGTGAATGGCATGAAGGCACACTCATTTTACTCTTAAATGAATAAACTTCTCTAAAAATGAGCTTTTTATTTTTATAGAAAGATCTTAAGCCCTCTTAATATTTATTTACCCATTCATACAATCATTCTAGAAATACATGTTGAGGGCTTACTATGGACTACATACTGTTGTAAGGTCGGAGCAATTCATAATTAAACAAAGCTATAAAATCCTTACTCTTAAGAGGTTTATTTCATTCTCTTCCTCATATTTATGGCTATCCCCATATTCAATCTTAACTAAACTTGCTGATATAATTGAAGACCCAGGGCTTAAGAACCCAGGCCTAGAAGTCTGTTAAGTCAAGTTCAAAAAGGCCCACTCACTAGGTGTGCAACTTTAAATAAATTAATTGACCTCTCTAAGCCTTAGTGCCTTAGCTATAAGATGATGATAATAATCCATACGTCCAAAGTTGTGAAGTGTTATTAAATGAGAAGTATCAGTACAGTATTTAACCCATAGTATGACATAAGGATTCAATATATGTTGGCTTTTATCACCACCATCACCACCATCATCATCATCATCACCATCATGAAGTCTACTTGGCTGCCTTTTGTCCTTTTTCCCCAAAATCATTGCCATGTTAGTAATTTTTCTATAGTGGTTTTAAGTAGGCAAGTGAACAGGAAATTCAAGGTTTAGAATCATCATAGGAAAAGATAAAGAAACACAAGATAGTTCTTGTAAATCTGCATTGTAGTATCTACTTCACTTCCCAAATGCTGTCTTGCCATTCTTGGAAGAACAGATAAGTCTGCATCTACAACCTTGGCATTAATATTCCATTTACTTTTCATAGGCATGTTTTAAATAAAGTTGTGGGTGTACTCATGAGATAAGGTATTGCTAAGGATTACCTGTAATACTATTATTACCTGTAATACTATAAGAACAGAAGCTCAGAAAGCTGAGCTAGAACCCAGGTTTTACCACTTGAATTATTTGGAGCTCATGTCTAGTTGCAACTATTACCAAAATCCTCTTTAAAAACTTATTTTCTTCAAGGATAAAAAACTGTCTACTTGAAAAAATGCAACACATCAATGAAATAGAGTCAATGAACAATAAAAAACAAACAAAAACATATTTTCTTTTAATTGAATGACTCTGCAAGGACACAGCAATGGCACAGCCAAAACTTGTTCCCATTGAATACCTCTCTGCTTTCAAATGAGCAAGGTTTTTCTTAAACAAATTGAAATACAGTTTCTCAGAATTATATTTCTCTTTCTTTGGCTTTCAGTTGAATTGGCCTACCTATGGAAGCTACCTATGGTCTATCGTCCTGAGAATATAGCATTTACCCAAACTTAGTTTTCCAATTAAATAAAGTGATGAGTGTCCTTTAAAAGAAGCTTGAGAGCAAATATAGAGATTCAAAGCATCACTGGGTTGCCAATAGTCTGATTCTGAATAAAACAATTGTGCTGGTGATTCTGAAATGCTTAACCTCTACCTTGTTTATTAATTCATTAATGAGAATCTGCCTTTTCCAAGCACAGTCATCTTGGGAAATTTCACTAGAAAGTTAGATACCATACGTATCTTTCAACTAAAAAATGCTTTGGAAGTGCATTTCTTTTTATTTTTGGCTTTCCAATGAAGCAGGAATAAAAAATAACAAGGCACTAGGTATTATGTAAATAGGTCCCTGAGCTAGAAAGGATTAGAGGAAAAAGTAAGCTTGAATAACATAAAAGCCAAATTATCCTTAAAATCTATGTCACTATGAAAAATGCATGTAGCTCAAAAATAACCAAATCATCAACAGAATTTGCAAAACTATATAAATATATGAATTTATGTTATAGATGATGATAATTTAAAGTGAGTTTTGTTCTAAGTTTCCAAACACATCCCACATGTCAGAGAAAATAGCTAGAATTAGTAAATAGAATCTTACAAATACTTTGTCTCAGGTGGAAAGCCTATGGCTGTGAAGTGCATGGTGGGCTGGGTGTACAATGGTACATGTCTTGTCTACATTGGCACTGGCAGAACAGGTTTTCTGTGTCTCCAACTCATGGGCAGTGTGTGTGTGATAAGTATCAGCAACTAATCAGGTATAAATGGACCTGGAGACTATTATGCTAAGTGACATAAGCTAATCTGAGAAAGAGAAGTATCATATGATCTCACTTATTTGTGGAATCTAATGAACAAAGTAAATAGGCCAAAAAAAAAAATAAGACCCAAGGCATGAGACATGGAACAGACTGACACATCTCAGTGTGGAGGTGGGGGATGAGGAGAGATAAACCAAGGGATATACATAGCCCATGGACATGGGTAATAGGGTGGTGAAGACCTGTGTGTGTGGAGGGAGGCAGAGGAAGTAAATGAGGGGGGAGGATGGGAGGCATCTGTAAAACTGTCAACAATAAAAAAATTATAAAAACATAAATTAAATTTTAAAAAGTTAAGGGTGCTCTTCTTCATGTTGCCACTTCACCAAGTGGAGATATGAGAAGAATGAAGAGGCTTCATGAGATCTGTGATAATTTTAATTAAGAATCATTAGCTGACCCAAAGTGAGCTTAAATGTTTGAGCAGTTTACTAAGCAATTACCAAGAAGTCAACTATGAAATTTAGAAGTCAAATTCAGTGAAACTCTAGAACACTCATTCTCAACCAGGAGCAATTTTGCTCCAGGTGACTTTTAACTAGGGTGTGGAATGATGTTGAGGAAGGGCTTCTATCTTGTGGGTAGAGACCAAAGATGCTGCTAAAGAGCTGAAAATGTACAGAAAGGCCCCCGCACATTAACTGTCCAGCTCAAAATCAAAATCAATGCTATTGTAAAACCTTGCTATGGAACCATTTGGTGGCAGAGACATAGTGGTGTATGGGAAGAATGATCTGTGCTTATCATTTATATATTGTAACTTTCTTTGGATTTATTGATATTAAAACAGGAATTTTAGGGGAATATAGGCAGGGTTAGGGAATTTTTAAAATTGGAGCCCATGGAAAAACACAGGGCTACAGATTGGGAGAAGGTACATTTCCACAACATAAGAAAGCCAGGTGCAGTTACATTTCCATATGACAAGGGAGGAACAACAGGTATCTTACCTAATAATAGACAAACATGTAAATTGACCGTACCTCTGCTATGCCACCAGCCAATCAGGAGTGAAATGCAAATTAACCCAACAAATATGGCAGTTAATTTGCACACACAGGCACGGAGTGATGGGGGCGGGACACTTGCATCATCACCTCCTGCCATAGTGATGACACAGGCATTCTGCCCCAGCCCCAGTCTCTCAGGGCCTCTGGGCAACATGGGAAGGTGGGTCCACAGCAGAAAGAGGTGGCTCCCAGGGCTGAGTGGAAAAAGACTGGTCTGGAGTGGAAAGGAGTGCTGGCAGCCAGGGAAAGGAAAGCTCATTCTAGCATGAATCTCCTGCATCAGTCTTCTAGTATTTCTATAAGACAAGGGAACTGGACGTAGCCAAAAACAACAACAACAACAACAAAAAGGCTATATTTACAAAATAAGGAAGAAGGAAGAAAACCCAAAAGGAATTGGAGTACAATGAAAGAGCAGGGCCTCAGGAGTCACTATAGTAACCAGTTCAAAAGGGAATATTGACCATTCAGAGGGGATATCAGGACATAGGAACTAAACCATAGAAACAGGAAGTCTGTGGGACTCTTCCCTTTCCCCATTTGGGAACGTGTGCTGTTAGAATCTTTTCCTTTCCCCACATGGGAATCTGTACTTGTTCTTCAATAAATCTCCACCTTTGCTGTACTACCCTCTGTCCATTGATTCATTCTTTGACTCCAGGGGGCAAAGAATCTGGGTTCCAGTCCAAAAATTCTGTATCAAAATGAAAAAAATTTAAAGTGAGGAAAGTCACTATAAATTAACTCGTAGACTGTTATATGTCCCAGAGAGGATTTTTATGGCAAGAGCAAAAGGAATCAATTACTTGAATTATAATTGCTAAACATTACTATAGAGTTTCTATCATTGTTACTGTGAGCTCCTTTTAATTTTCTGCTACTCTGCAGGCCTCTTTTCCCCAAATACCCACTCACTAGTATCCACAGTGAAGGTGTTTGTTTTCTTCCTTAAACCTCTTTGTCATGCCCTGCAAACCTTTGTGAATCCTTTTATTTCTCTTTTTTAAATTGCATTAGAAGAAATGCTTATTTCTATGCTTCTGTTACTCAGAATTTACAATTTATATTTTCTCTCTTTTGTCTCCTAATATATGTCTTTTAATTTCCAGTACCCTAGGGAAACTAGCTAAAATTTCTATAAATATTTTCTTCTCAATAAGGAAACAGGTCTATGATATAGTTTGTGGGGAAAACAAAACAAAACAAAATAAAACAAAACAAAATAAACACACACACACACATACACACACACACACACACACACAGCCAAAACGTAGCTTTGGTAGATGCTAAGAGAAGTCTATAGAGAATTTATAGTAAACGAATGCAGAAAGACCTAGGTTTGTCCTTTAAAATAAAAGTAAACAGAGTGTAAAGTGGCAAAGAAACATATTTTAAATAGAAAGGAATTTAGATATGAGATAGGTTACCATTTCCTAGCAGTAGAGGCATTTACAGATGAATACGAGCTGCAGTGGGTAATAGACACAGAGTATCTTCCTCTCTTTTCTTTTCCCTCTAGATCAGTGGTTTTCTAATGTGGCAACCCTTTAATACAGTTCCTCATGTTGTGGTGACCTCCAACCATAACATTATTTTTGTTGCTACTTCATAACTGTAATTTTGCTACTGTTAATGAATTGTAATGTAAATATCTGTGTTTTCCGATGGTCTTAGGTGACCCTGCTAGCGGTTCTTAACCTGTGGATCGCGACCCACAGGTTGAGAGCTGCTGCTATAGAATCTAAGACCATCGGAAATCACAGATATTTACATTACAATTCATTAACAGTAGCAAAATTACAGTTATGAAGTAGCAACAAAAATAATTTTATGGTTGGGGTCACCACAACATGAGGAACTGTATTAAAGGGTGGCCGCATTAGAAAGGTTGAGAACCACTGCTCTAGAGTCTAACTTCTAGTGGGAAGAGTCTGGGAAAATAAATAACCAAGGCTGAGAAATCACAAGATGAGCAACAGGAGAGGAGTTTTAAAAAATCTGTCTGGTACCCAAGTCAGCCTGAGGCTCATAGAAACCTTTGTGAATTTTGAGGCAAAATTAATATTAAGGGTATGTTACAAAGAGTTCCATTTGAATTTGTATTAAGTACTTATTGGAAGAATTAAAGGTTAGTTTTGTTAACCTCTGCTTTGTTTAAAAAGTAAAAAATTCTTTTTAAACCATTTACATGAACTTAAAAGGTCACTATGCTTTCTTCCAAGTGTTTTGTGTGTGTGTGTGTGTGTGTGCGTGTGCGTGTGCGTGTGCGTGTGCGTGTGCGTGTGCGTGTGTGTGTGTGTGTGTGTGTGTGTGTGTGTGTGGTGTTTTTTATTTTCGTCTCAGAAAAGGCAAAATTAGGGTCTAAAATGTAGGGGGAAACAGGGGAATTTACTTTTATTGCATGGCCTACTATGTTCTAGGCATTGAGCTTTGAATTTTTTCCAGGTATTTAACCAGTGTCTTTCAGCAGCAAAGCCACCCTGCTTTTCTCTACACTGGAAGAAGCATTCCAAGATGGGGAGAAGGAGCTCAATTCTTTCAGTTTTGTTTTGTTTTGTTTTCTATCTTCCTGGCAGCTTGGTTTCTGAAATAGCCAACTTATTCCAGTTTATTTTTTTCTTTCTGGGATCCCCAAACAGCCTTATCGTGCCTGGTCAGAGGTACCAGCTGGGCAGTGCCTCCCACTCAAAGAGCTATGTCCACTGTGTGTGCTGCCCGCTCCACAGTTCCAGATTCTAATAACCCAACCCTTTCCTCTCCAATCCCCTGAGCCTAGAGACGGTGGCAGTTTCCTGCAGTAACGGTTTTCTGCCTATATGTTAGTTGCCTTTTCATTGGCTCAGTTCTCTAACACCTTTTTTGAAACAATTCCTTACATAAATTCTTCATTAAAATGATATGTTTCCACTTTCCTGATTAACTTCTGACTGATACATTGTATCCATTTTCTAAATGAGTCAACTGTAGCTCAGTGGGTTCAGTAACTTGACCGAGGTTTCATAGCTAGCAGGGGGCATAGGTAGAATGTGGGCACAGATCTAAGAGCCGCAGTCTTTGCTAATATTCCAGGATATATGAAGTATGAGTTGCCAAATTTTAAGAATTTTAAAGAATAACAAAGAATTTTAGAGAATAATTTAAGAATAAAGTTATCTATCTATTGAGTTGATTAATTAGAATCCTTATATTTTTATATATTCTCAAACATATATATTCTTTATATATATGCATGTTTATATGTATATTCTTTTGTAGGCAAAAACTTGTGGTCTATGTGTCAAATTTAAACCAAAATTATGTGTTTTTTTAGTGACTTGCCAATATTTTGAGATTTAGTAACTTTTATTTTAAAAATAATCCCATCTGAGTGTTCGTAAAAGACTGGATGATCCTACAATACTGGAAATACAGCACAAGTACAGCTGAGTGGTGGGAACTTTCTTAGGGTAAAGTAGCCCTTGTCACTAATTTTTATTATCTTCCTCACCTGGTAGTCATTTAAGTTTAATATCTCTGATAAAGCACCTATCTCTTAAGTATCAACCAGCCACCTATGCAAAATTCAAATTGGTTTTTATCTACATTTTTTTAGATAAAGAGTATAAGGCATCACAGAAACCCTATCTCATTACTCTTACCCATAGGTTGAGAACATCAGATGAAGTGAATTGACATTGTAAAGGTGAATCCTGATTGGATAATTAGTAAGTGCAACTGTACCTTCCAGGACTATCCAAATGCATTATCATAAAGGCATCTGACAAAGTAAAAAAACTGTCTCAAAAGTCTGCTCTGGTCTATGTTAAAGTTCAACTCTTTCTGACATGACTAGGCCATTCAGATTTGCTTATAAACAGTAATTTATCAAATTGCAGCTTCTGACATATGGTTTGATTTGGCACAAATTGACTATGAAATACAAATCCAAGCAGGTTTCTTACTCATTTTATTTGAATAACTAGAGGCCTGGTGCACAAAATTTGTGCACAGGGAGGGGAAGTATCTCTCAGCCCAGGCTGCACCCTCTCCAATCTCGCAAACCACCACACGCCCCTGACCCAGGCTGCCCTACCACAAGGGAACCCCCACCCTGATCCAGGACACCCTTCGGGGCAAACCACCCATGCATGCACCAGGCCTGTTTAGGCCCAATATTTCACACTCAACATTCCTCCTCTACCAGCCTGGTCACCCCTAACTTCCCTCCCCTGCAGGCTTAATCACCCCCAACTGCCCTCTCTTGCAGGCCTAGTCCTTCCCAACTGCCCTCCCCTGCTGGCCATCTTGTGGTGGCCATCTTGTGTCCACATGGGGCCCGGATCTTTGACCACATGGAGGCAGCCCTCTTGTGTGTTGGAGTTATGATCAATTTGCATATTATTGTTTTATTAAAGAAGATAGAGGCCTGGTGTCTGCATGGGTAGGGGCCAGATGGCTTGCCCTGAAGGGTGTCCCAGATCAGGGTGGGGGTTCCCTTGGGGTGGGGCAACCTGGGTGAGGGGCGTGTGGTGGTTTGCAGGCAAGCCACGCCTCCTGGTGACCCAAGCAGAGGCCCTGGCATCTGAGATTTATTTATCTTCTATAATTGAAACTTTGTAGCTTTGAGTGGAGCCAAGCCCCCTGCTCACTCTGTGGCCACAACTATTTTTGTTGGGATTTATTTTTCTTCTATAATTAAAACTTTATAGTCTTGAGTGGAGACCAGGGCAGGCGAAAAGCTTGGCTTCCTCCATTGCCAAGGTCAACTCAAGACTTCTGCTCTCTCCAGTCCTTGAGTGGAGCCAAGCCTCCTGCTTGCTTCGTGGCCACAGCCATTTTTGTTAGTATTTATTTATCTTCTATAATTGAAACTTTGTATCCTTGAGTAAAAGCCTGGGCAGGTGAAAGTCTTGGCTTCCTCCATCGCCAAGGTCAACTCAAGCCTCCTGATCTCTCCAGTCCTTAAGTAGAGCCAAGTCTCCTGCTCACTCCATGGCCACAGCCATTTTTGTTGGGATTTATTTCTCTTCTAAAATTGAAACTTTGTAGCCTTGAGCGGAGGCCAAGACAGGCCAGAGTGGGCAGAAAGTTTGGCTTCCTCCATCACCAGGGGCAGCTCAAGCCTCCTGCTCTCTCTGTGGCCACAGCCATTTTGGTTAAGTTAATTTGCATACTCGCTCCTAATTGGCTTGTGGGCTTGGTGCAGAGTAGTAATTTACATATTACTCTTTTATTAGATAGGATAATTACTATAGGAGTATCAGTTAATGCTCATTCTGTTTTCAAGAAATAATTCTCATATGCGGCTCATTAAAAACTTGCAATTTATTTCCATTTAACTGTCCAATGAAGATCTATACTCATTAAGTATACTATATGATCACAAGATAAGAGTCAATTGGGAAAAGTCTAGATATATTCTTGAAAATGTTTAACTGGTAAAATCACTTCACTCAAATGTGATTAAAAGCTAACTGTTAATTGAGGACTAAGATGTGACTATTACAAAGCATGTATCAGGATAACAACTCCTTTCTAAGAGATGGTTTCCAGTTAATTAGAAGAACTTTTTCTTAAAGTGTAGCTATCTTGGTCTCTTTTATGCAGTGGATTTCTGGCACATGGATCTCAATTTGGGGAGGTCATTTTTGGTTCTAATGAAATTACTTCAGTCCTAGGAGGAAGCTCATAGGGTTTGGTTTGCTTGTGTAATTTCTCTTCTCTTTTCTTCATAATTTCTTTAAAGTGATTTTTTTCCTCTAACTCTTTATCTTCACGTTCTTTGGCCTCACATATTGCATTTTCTTCTTGTCGGATCTTTAGTTCTTTCTCCCACTGTTACAGAAAAAAAAGGTGTCATTTACATATGATTAAAAAATTAACTTCTCACAATGCAAATTTATATATTCATTATCCTCTTAGGTTTTCTCACAGATATTCTTCAGGAATTCATAATCTACCACACTGGAAAAAATATCTAAGCCATCTATCAGAAAGTGTACAAGTCCCACACACATAAAGAATTCCCTCTTAATGTTTTTAAGTATAAGAAAAGATAATAGGGTTTATATTTCTATATACCAAATAAATTTCCTTTCTTCATAAATATTGGCATTTACATGAGATCACAGAATCATAGAGTAAAAAATCAAGCCAAAGAAAAACCAAATTAAAGCAAAAGGCAGAAATTGTGAAACTATTACATGTGAGGTCAAAAAATGAAATTAATCAGATAATAAATGCTAATTTGCAGTAGATTATTAAAAATATATATAAAACATACATTGCAATTGAGCATTTTAACTCATAATAATAGCATATCTGAAGGTAAGGATCCTAGGAATAAGGAGTTGGAAGTAACAATGGCCTTTCAACCAAGCAACATGAGGAGGACATTTTTTCCCTTTTAATATCTTTCATGAAAGATAGGGTAAAAAGAGGTAGTAAACCCTCTTTAGGCTAGGTGAAAAGTTCAAGGCAGAATGCCTGCTAGCATAAAATATTGGAAATTTCTAAAGATACTACCTACATTGCTTGTTTTGTCATCCTCCGCTCATGCATTTACACAAGTGACTATGCTTAACAACCTATCAATTAACTTATAGATTATACTAGTGCTGTGAGTTATAACTGATATGAATAAGTAGGACCAAGCCTCAGAATCCATAACACATCACTTAGCCTTCTAAAGGCAATAACATTTTAAAAATGTCAACATATGCAGAGTAAATAGTTTTTAAAAGCATAATAGAATTATATCTACTTCAATTAAACTTTAATTAAATTTTAGAGACATAAGAAATATAAAAATTACTTGCACTTATCTTGAGGCTGTTCCTATACACAGTTATTACTCATATAATTTCATTTCTCAGAAACCATTTTTTTGCAGAAAATTGAGGCAAAGCATCCTGAACATTCAAGCACAGGCTGAAATTCATGCTACACACTCTGTGATACTTACCTGAGACATAATTTTTCTCATATAATAAATTAAGGAGTAATATTGTATCACAGAACTACCAATTTTATGGCATAGCATAAAAGTAGTAGTTGGTAAAATAAGACAGTATCTGTAATCTGCTTATATGAGAGATTTCAGTGTACCTCATGATTTTGATCTCTACAGTGTGCAAAATTGACAGAGGATTAATTCTGAAGAACTCTCAGTAAAACAGAATGCTTGGGTATCCAAAACTGCATGTATAAAAACAGGAATATGGTATATCGCTAATGTCTAGGGGCTGCTTTTTCTCCTTTCTCCCTTTGTTAAACTTGACAAGGCTGGAATTCACCATAACATTGTAATCTTTCATTTTGTTAGCCCAATAGAAAGTAAACTTTCCTCTAACATTTTTGTCTCTGTTCACGTTGATCAATTCTATTTAGATAAACCATTGTCTTATCTTTACTTTTATAGGCCAATATTATCATTAATGTGGCAGCAAGGAAGATGTAGATTTGCTTAAAATTGATGGGTTGCTTTTTTTCAACCCATTCACTTAGGATTCAATCATCATACTATGGAATACCAGCAGTATCTTAATATCTGCTGAACAATTAGTTATCTTCCTTATTCCTTGCTTACTATGACTACTATGTAGCTGTGTTTTGTTTCTTGTCAATCCTACAGATTCTACCTCTCCATCCCCCACTTCCATTCAGGGTAGGGATTATAAACCAGAAAACTGAGCAATGAGGGAGAGTTAAAAAGAAAAGTAGATTTGAAGTCCAAATATTTGGTTTTGTGTGTACATTCAATCATTCACTAACTTTAAAATCTTGGTAAAATAACTGAAATGTAAACCACCATTCTTATTAGTAACTATTTTACAGGGTTGTTGTGAAAATTAAAGTAACTAATGTAAGGACATTTTGTAAAGGGTAAAATATATCGTACAAAGTAGTACTCCTATAATAGTACTCCTACATTCTAAAAGGAAATGGCATATACATGAATACTTTGTTAAGCATTATATTCAAAGACACTTCCATAAACCTTCCCAAATCAATACTTTGTAGTTTGTACTACTATTTGATTAGGCTACTCACATATCAAACAATTTGGATTCTGTCAAACATCAAACTTATTTTCAGAAAGGATTCCTTTACCCTTCTATAGCTACATTCTAAATAGATTCATGGTGGGTGATTGCTTATATAATGCTCATATCTTTGAAAAGAGGAAAAAATGATAGTTTTTAGGATCCATTTCTTAGCCTTCTTTTCCTAGCCTTCTCTTTATCATTAAAAATAATGTCCTCTGTCTCTTCAACTAGTCCCAGGCAGATGAGTTTAATCACAAAGTGATTAAAGTCTTTCTATTTTTTCAAGGATAAAGAATAGCAACTGAAAACTGAGTCAAAAGATGTTTGTTGTGTTATTAAAACTACACAATATATGTGTGTATATACACCTTGACAATTTGCTGACTCTTGTAATCTATTCTAGATAATTCAGTTGAGTGACTGGTAAAATATAGATGCCATATTTATGAACCATTAGGAATTTTTTATACTACCCTGTACATGTGATATACTGGTTTAGCAAAACTTTCATTATTGAATAAAAACATAATACTATGGCTCTCATTTTGTGTTTCTAGGGCATCATTCTGTTTTTAAATCCTAGTACTTGTAGTTATTGCTAGAGTAGTTTAAATATTAGCTATATGATAAGTTACAATTCAGTGGGATCAGTAAATGAATTAATCCCTTATCATTTCTCAAAAGATCACTAATTAAATGAAATTTTAAAAATTAATCATGGGAGAGAACCCTAAAGATTCTATAAAAAAAACACAACTATTAGAACTGATAAACTCAGTAAAGCTATAAGATAAAAAATAAATATCCATAAATTAGTTGTATTTTTATACACAAAAATGAACTATCAGAAAAGCGAACTAAGAAAACAATCCTATTTACAACTGTATAAAAAATACTTAGGAATAAATTTAACCAAGGATGTAAAAGACCTGCACTTAGAAAATTATAAAATACTAAAGAAAGAAATCTTAAAAGATACAAATAAGTTGAAGCACGTAATGATGTTAAAGAATTAACATCATTAAAATGTCCATACTACCAAAAACATTTACAGATTCAACACAATTCCTATCAAAATACCAATGGCATATTTCAAAGAACTAGAACAAATGTCCCCAAAATTTATATGACCCCAGGAAAAAAAAACCCACTCCTCTATGGGCAATTAATATTTGGCAAAGGAGGCAAGAACATACAATATGGTAAAGATAGTTTATTCAGTAAATGGTGTAAACAACTCCTAAAACAAAAAAGCAATTATAAAATGATTTAGCAAGAAATGATCAACTAAATAAGCTCAATGGATTAAAGTGTCTTAAGTGAATAGGCTTGCATTTCCACAGTTTAACTCATACCACAAACAAAGTGATTAAAGTCTTTCTAATATTTCAAGGGCAAAGAATGGTCACTGAAAATTGAGTCAAAATTTTTTGTTCCATTTTAAAAACTGTACTGTAGAAAAAATATCGTGTTTATTGTTCAATATCAAATTCTTGTTTTAAAAATCTACTAATTCAGGAAACAGAATAAGGCTAGTATTTTATTTTATTTTTTTCACTTTTTAAAAAATGTTTTTATTGATTTTTTCAGATAGAAGAAGGGAGAGAAACATTGATGTGAGAAACATTGACAGTTGCCTCTCATAAGTACCCTGACCATAGATCGAACCTGTAATCTAGATATGTGCCCTGGCTGGGAATCAAACCAGGTGACCTTTCAGATGACGCTCAACCAACTGACCACTGGCCAGGGCTCTCTCACTTTTTTTTATTTGACATATTGATATTTCCATAAACTTATAAGTGGAAGAAGATAAGCTGTTCAATAGAAGCCATTTCATATGTACAATATACAGAAATTATTTAAAAGTCTATTCATATAATGGATTCTTTGGGCACTGACAAAAAAATTAATACACAAATAATTGTCTAAAAATGAAACTATCATTAAACCAAGAAACACAGGAATTGCACTTCATTCCAGGTGGTGGGTGGAGGGGGTGTGAATCTCAATCTTACTGTGTTAGAAGAATAAAATACATTTGTCATAATATACATTATCATATTCCCTTTAAAGCAGAGAGTAAAGTTTTAAATTAAAAAGTGTTCATTAGGAACTATCTTCATATCACTAGTTATACACCATTCTCTCATCATGCAAACAAAACTTCAGTTATTTCCTAAGGTCTAGTTAAGTCAAATAAAAAATAGTAATAGCAAATTAATTAGCAGGCTGTAAATCAGAGCAGTGTAGAAATTCTGCAGTTGTATTGTATTTCCTGTCTATACTACTGCTATTAAACCCATTTTCTCCACATATTAGAAAAAAAAATAGGCATTGATAGTCAAAATAAGATTTTCATTGTTGCAACAAATGATAGAATATGTGAGAAGGAAGACTTCCTAATGTTACAGCAATCTTTATGATCTATATATATAAAACCCTAGGCAACCAGTCTACCGATAGCTATGACGAGCACTGACCACAAGGGGGCAGATGCTCAACTCACAGGAAACATGGAACAGACTAATGAATCTCAGAGGGGAAGGGGAAGGCATAAAGAGATTAACCAAAGAGCTTATATGCAAACTAGAGGCTTGGTGCATGGATTCCACGCACTGCTGTAAGGCTAGTATTTTAAATGAGAGGCCCATTGCACAAAGAGATTGTGCTACAGGCCTTCCTTCCCTTGGCTTCCAGCACGGGTTTTCTCAGCACCCGGAACCCAGGCCTTCACTTCAGCCAGATTCTGCCATCTTTGTCTTCGCTGTAGACTCTGGAGTCTGCAGTCTTGTCTTCACTGTGGCACTCTAATCATGTAGATCCATTTGCCCTCCCTCTCATAGCAGGCATCCTGCCCCGCCTGGCCACTTCCACCTGGAGCAGCAGGGCGGCCACCATCTTTGACCTTCTAATTTGCATGTTCACTCTGATTGGCTATGGGCATAATGGAAGTATGGTCAATTTACATGTTTGCCTATTATAATGTAAGATGACAGAGGCCAATTTTCTGTAACCAGTGAAGGCCCTGATATGTATGGGTAATACAGTGAGATATAATTAAGTTCAGCTATGCCTAGTCATGGCTCTACTTTTAAGTTCCACATGTTAATATTAAAGTCTCAGAACTACACATTCTAATTCAAAATACCTTTAAAAAAAAACAATAAAGCTTTTACAAGTAGTTTAAGAAAGTCAATCTTACATAATGGTCAATGATTCTTGTCAATTCTTTATCTCTCTTGGTGAAGAAATCTGGATATGGAAACATGGGGACATCTGCCACAGAACGATGTTCCCTTTAAAAGAACATAAAAACAGATCCAATGTTAGGTATAGATATTCCTCCTCCCAGGAATATATAACTTTAAAAGTCATAATTCATTATTAAGCATTTTGATTCTACATTGTTAACATCAAATACTTAACTCTGTGCAGACTACTATATTATTAGACTTTAGTTTTGGTAAGCCATTTAGGGTTATTAAAACTGACTTTCTAGAGGATAGGGTATGACATGTAGAATAAGAACTAGACAATAATAAAAAGACAAACTTCTCCTAGGAGATGTATATACTATAGCTTGTCAGTAAAAAATGAGATATAAGGATATGAAAGGCTAAAGGACGGTTGAAGTCAACTATGATCAATGGAGAGATGAAAGTGTGCCTCACCATACAGAGCCCAGTGACCATGGATATTCTGGTGGAAGTCTATGAATTTGAACTAAGGCATACTAACACACACACACACACAAAACCAGAACAAAACTGCACAACAAAAAAACAGTGATGTGACTTCAGTATTTCTCCTAGCTCTTCATAATACTAAAAGTGGAACTCTGGCAGACAGCTTAGCAACAGTTCAGTGAAAGTGTTGGCAATGCAAAGTGGAAACTAAGCTATTGGAGATTTATTGTTATACTGCTCACATAATAATTGTATTATTTTAGATATTTTTAAGTAATTATTGTGAGTTCAGAAATAGGTAAAGCAACAAAATGGTGATAGAGAATATGGCTTTATAGGAGCGAAAATGGGTTTATAAAATAAAGCTATTAGGCAAGAACCTAATAAGTGACATAACTGGTAAAATATTTTTCAAATCCAGACAAGTCTGATAAATTTTTATAACTATAATATATGTCTACATGCACTTTTTTTAAGTTACTCTATATATGGAGCTCTATATTTTTGATATCCCATGGTTCTCTTATAACACCAGGTTGTCTTTCTTTTTACATTGTACTAAATGTTTCTCAAATATTTCCTTTATATTCATCTTCAACATCATTTCCCTAATTTAAGCCATAATTCTTACCTGAACATAGACCTCTTCTTTTGAATCCCTGCATCCACCATGTCTTACCCTCTTCTCCCCCTCTTATCTCTGCACAAGGCTGGTTAATATCTATTTATCCATCAGCTCTCAGTTCAAAATCACTACCATAGCTCTCAATCCACCATGGGCCTTTCCTTCATACTTATTTTTAATTTAAAAATTTTCCATGTGCCTGTGTAAGTTTTATATTTCCTGGTTAGAATATGAGCTACATGGTTGTGCAGGTGGCTTACTTATCATTGTTTTATCAGTTCCCAATATAATTAGTGAATTATAGAATGTATAAATGAAATTTGTGACATTGGGAAGAGTCTACCACAAAACACACCTATGTCAGTAGAACAATGTCCAGTATAACAAGAGAATTACAATCGTAGTTGACAAGTCACAGAGTAGAACTAACAGCAGGAGTTCAACTCAAGTGGCTCATGACCAGAGGAAATAAATGGAGCCTCTCCTAACCCAGAAGATTCAGAACTATTGTGGGGCAGAAGAGCAGTGGCCTTTCCACTGCATGCTGAATAGGAACTCTAGTCCTTCTATTAAAATATTAGAAGAAAATATGATTCTAGAATGTTGAGAAATTTGGGAACAACTGGGAACTGACACAGATTAACTATATTTAATAAAATTTGAGCACTTCTGATAGTCAAAGAAATGTGCTAAATACTGTGAAAAAGAAATAAGAATAGTATAATTATTTAAAGATTAAAAATATTCAAGTAACTTGCTTCAGATTCCTTCTTGAATCATAAAAGTTTAAATTTAAATTAAAGAGATGCGTAATAATATATTAGAAAATCTTTAAAATGAAAAGGTTAGATGGGTATGCTTGTGCATCTGGGATTTCTAGTTATTTCAGTTGAACAGTTTGTACTTGAAAAGAAAGATTCATAGATAACGATAATACAACTTGAGGCATAAGAGAGACAAATATTCAATGATATAAACAAAAATATAGCAAAACTAGAGGTCCAGTGCACAAAATTCATGCACATGTATATGCATGAATTTTGGCCTACAATCAGGATCATCTTCCCAGGATGCCTGCAGCTGGCCCTGCCCCTTTCTGCCACTCACCCCCAGTTCCCCATCGGGTGTTCAGAGCCTGCTGGCTGGGGTAGGAATCAAGGGGTCAGCCATTCCCACCCACTCGCCGGCACCACCTCTGCCATGAGTCACCCTCCAAGTGTGGGGCAAATGGCTGGGTGGAGGCCTTGGCCTGGCACCTCCCACATTCCCTGCCATCTACCTGCTGGTTCCCCATTCACAATTGGGCAACTGGAGCCTGCCAGCCAAGGAAAGGTAGAGGTGGTCAGTGCACCTCATAGTGGCTATTCAAGCAGTTGTTCTGCCACTAGGGTCAATTTGCATAGAACCCTTTTATTATATAGGATTATCATATAGGACTAGAGGCCCAGTGCATGAAATTTGTGCATGAAATTCCCTCAGCCCACTCTGTCCCCTCTCCAATCTGGGACCCCTCAAGGGATGCCCGACTGCCTGTTTAGGCCTGGTCCTACCTGGATTGGGCCTAAATAGGCAGTCAGACATCCCTCTCACAATCCAGGACTGCTGGCTCCCAATTGCTTGCCTGCTTGCCTTCCTTAAAGACCCTAATCGCTTATGCCTGCCAGCCTGATCATCCCCTAACCACTCCCCGATAGCCTGATTGATGCCTAACTGATCCCCTGCCAGCCTGATTGCCCCTAACTGCCCTCCCATGGAGGCCTGGTCATGCCTACTGCCCTCCCTGAAGGCCTGGTGACCCCTAACTTCCCTCCACTACAGTCTTGGTCCCCCCAACTGCTCTCCCCTGCAGGCCTGGTCACCCCCAACTTCCCTCCTCTGCCAGCTTAGTCACCCCTAACTGCCCTCCCCTGCAGGCTTGATTGCCCCCAACTGCTCTCCCTTGCAGGCCTAGTCCCTCCCAACTGCCCTTCCCAGCTGGCCTGATCACCCACAACTGCCCTCCCTTGCAGATCTGGTCCTTTCCAATTGCCTTCCCCTGCTGGCCATCTTGTGGTGGCCATATTATGTCCACATGAGGGCAGCATCTTGTGTATTGGAGTGATGGTCAATGTGCATATTACTCTTTTATTAGATAGGATAGAGGCCTGGTGCATGGGTAGGGGCCAGCTTGTTTTCCCTGAAGAGTGTCCCAGATCAGAGTGGGGGTTCCCTTGGGGTATGGGGTGGCCTAGGCGAGGGGCCTGTGGTAGTTTGCAGGCCAACCACGCCCTCTGGTGACTCAAGCAGAGGCCCTGGTATCTTGGGTTTATTTATCTTACGTAATTGAAGCTTTGGAACCTTGAGTGTAGGTCAGGGCTACGAGAGTTCGGCTTCCTCCATCACTGGGGGCAACTCCAGCCTCCTGTTCTCTCCAGCTCCGTGGCTGCTACCATTTTTACTGGGGTTTATTTATCTTCTTATAATTGAAACTTTGTAGCCTTAAGTGGAGGCCAAGGCAGGCCAGGGCAGGCAGAAAGCTTGGCTTTCTCCATTGCTGGGTAAACACAAGCCTCCTGTTTGCTGCAGCTTTGTGGCAGCAGCCATCTTGGTTGGTTGGTGGGCATGGCTTGTGGGTGTAGCAGAGGTATAGTCAATTTGCATGTTACTCTTTTATTAGATAGTACTAGTGGCCTGGTGCACAAAATTTGTGCATGGAGGGGGGGTTCCCTCAGCCCAGCCTGCACCCTCTCCAATCAGAGACCCCTTCGGGAATGTCTGACTGTTGGCAGTCAGAGACGTCTGACTGTTGACCATAAGACATCCCTTTCACATTCTAGGAACACTGGCTCCTAAGTGCTCACTGGCCTGCCTGACTGATCGCCCCTAACCTCTCTGCCTGCCTGTGTGATCGCCCCTAACCACCTCTGCCTGCCTGTTTGATTACCCCTAAGTGTTTCCCTGCTGGTCTGATTGCTCCTAACTGCCTCTGCCTTGCCCCACACCTGGGACCCAGGCTTCCCTCCCTCTGGCCAGTTATAGGCACCTAGGACCTGGGCCAGCTTCACTCAGGCCAGCCAAAGCCACAGGCAGCCTGAGGCACCCAGGACCACAGGGGATGCGGCCTAACCCCAGGGCCAGAAAGGCCCCCCACCCCTCGTGCTTCCACCCTACCCCTTGCACCGCCACTGCTCCCGCCCCTCCCATCCCCCTGCAGGGCCCCATGGAGTGGCCTGGGGAGCAGCCGCTGCGCCAGCAGTCCTGGCTGGCCTGCGGCACCCATTCCGTCCCTGCTGCATAGCCCTACAGAGCCCCGTGGAGCAGCGGCCACGGGGGCACAAGGGGCGGGGCCGTGTACCACTCGGCCCTGCCCCTGCTCCTGATTGGCTGGTAGTGTAGCGAAGGTATGGTCAAATTTGCATATTACTCTTTTATTATATAGGATGGTTAAGCATATGGTTCTGCCACCTAGTATTATTTAATCCCTCTGTTTCTGTTTTTTCCATTTTTAATATAAAAATTATATCTTTTATTTTTATTTTATAAATATTTAAAAGAAATAAGACATAAAACATTTTTGATGGAGCAAACACTGAACAAATTTCAGGTGCATTATTCTTTTTAAAAATTATTTATTGTTTAAAGTATTACATATGTCTCCTTTTTTCCCTGTTGACCTCTCCCCAGCTGTTTCCACCCCCAAGCATGATGCTTTCATGTCCCTACTCTTTGTGTTCATGGGTTATGCTTATATGCATGTATACAAGTCCTTTGGTTGGTTTCTTGCACTATCTCCCCTCTCTCCTGCCTTCCCATTGAGTTTGGATGGTCTGTTCAATGCTTCTACATCTCTGGATCTATTTTTGTTCATCAGTTTATATTTTTTGTTATATTCTACAAATGAGTGAGATCATATGACATGTATCTTTCTCTGACTGACTTATTTCACTTAGCATAATGCTTTCCAGGCCCATCCGTGCTGTTTCAAATGGTAAGTTTCTTCTTTTTCACAGCAGCATAATATTCCATTGTGTAGATGTAACACAGTTTTTTAATCCACTCATCTGCTGATGGGTATTTAGGCTGTTTCCAAATCTTAGCTATGTGAATTGTGCTGCTATGAACATAGGAGTGCATATATCTTTTCTGATTGGTGTTATGAATTTCTTGGGATATATTCCAAGAGGTGGGATCACTGGATCAAATCGGAGTTCCATTTTAAATTTTTTGAGGAAACTCCATACTCTTCTCCACAGTGGCTGCACTAGTGGCATTTCTACCAGCAGTGGAAATTTTTTCTGCATCTTTGCCAGTACTTGTTTGTTGAGTTGTTGATGATAGCCATTCTGGTGATGTGAGATGGTACCTCATTGTGGTTTTTATTTACATCTCTCAAATAATTAGTGACTTTGAGTATGTTTTCATATGTCTCTTGGCCTTCTGTATGTCCTCTTTTGAAAAGTGTCTATTTAGGTACTTTGCCCATTTTTTTATTAGATTGTTTATCTTCCTTTTGTTAAATTGTATGAATTCCCAGTAAATTTTGGAGATTTATCACCATCAAAAGCATTTAGAGGAGGAAGCCATAGCAAAATAGAGATAATTCAAGTTCTTTAAATTATTCTGACTTGGATGCCTCTATTGTGGGGTCATCCTGTTGTTTAAGAAGAACATCTCAGATGAGATTACTTTTAAAATAAAAGTTCCTAAATTTCAAAATATTTGCTTGGCTTTGGTATCTGGAGAATCCTAGCATTCTCTCTTTGAATTTTTGAAATAGTTTGAGAAAGACAGTCAATTATTTAAATGTCTGATAGAATTAACCAAGTTATTTGATCTTGGGATTGTCTTAGGTAGGAGATTTTTGATGACTGATTCACTCTCCTTACTTGTTATTAATCTGTTCAGATTTCCTTTTTTTTTTGTGATTCAGTCATTGTAGATTGTATGATGGTTCTAGAAATTTATTCATTTCTCTTACTTTATTAATCTGTTGGCATATAATTGTTCATAGTGATATCATGATCCTTTGTCTTTTTTGTGGTATCTGTTGAAATATATTTTTATTTTGTTTTAGTCTTCTCTCTTTTAATCTTGAAAAGTCTAGCTAAGAATTTGTCAAATTTGGTTACTTTTCTTTCATTATATGGATTTCTTCAATTGTTTTCTAATCTGTTTCATTTATTTCTGCTCTAAACTTTGTTGCTTCCTTCTACAAAACTTAGGCTTATTTTATTTTACTCTTTATAGTTCCTTGAGGTATAATGTTTGGTCATTGAGATCTTTCTTTTTTTTTTATCTGGAAAATTGACCCGTTTTAATTTTTTAAAACAAAAAAAAAAATACAACACAACATCAAATTATGTTTTACCATCTACAATTCATTTATATCCAAACATTCTAAGACCAAACAGAGTTCCCTGCCCAGAGCGGGGAATTAAAATGACACACGAAGGTGAATGCTGAAGATCAAAGTTCCAGCTGAGGTCACAAGTCTTCCATTCAATCACACTCCAAAGCTTTTCGTTTCAGTTTGTTAAAAGTGTTTTGCAGGAAGTTCTTTAAAATAATTTCATTCCAGACACCAGGTTTCTTCAGTGATGCACGGCTTCATGACATTTGTTTCCATGCAAAAGGAATGCAAAGTAATTTTTATTTTTGTCTCTTTTGGTAGCGTAGAGAAGTCAAACTATCAGTCAGATTCCTTTAGTAATCAATAAGGGAAGGAGAAGTTAAGAAGAGACCTAGGCAGAGCTGCCTGCTGGATTCCACTTGTCTTTCTGAGGGTGTGACTTCAGAACTGTTAAATCACACTTATGTCACTACAATGATTAGTATTAATAATCTTTTTTAGATGACAAAAAGGAAAATACCTAATGGACATAAAAATGGTCAAAAGATTCTTTCCACAGGTTAATGCATTCCCCTCCAAAAAATTAATACAAAATGAACATATAATTGGGATAGTAACTCCATTGGATATTCCAATTCATCCCATTGCTTGCTCCCCATAGAAGGGAACAGGCATTAAGTTTTATTAGTAACCTTATAGTAGTAACCAGATGTGTCAATGGCAGCTTATTTGAGGTCCATCAATCAAAGCATGGCCATTGTTTTCTGACTGCCCACATCTGAACACATTCAGCTACTATGGAAACTACAAAGGAAGGAAAAATATATTTATTCCAAGATTCGTTTACTGGGATTTTTTAAGAGCCCTGTCTTCTGTAGAGCTCCAGAATGGTGATAATACGCTAGGGGCTGCTGTGTTTCCCAGCATGAGCTCCCATTCTCTGAGGGTCCTGAGAAGGATAGTGGATTGGTCCTGGAGCCCTCATGAAAGGAGGAGGTGGTCCCATTGGGTGGAACATCTGTGGCCCGAAACCTGGAGGTGGGGGTGGGGCAATTCCAGGTGGTGGCGGCAGGGCGAAGTTCACCACAGCTGGAGGGCCACTGGGGAGCAGGTTGAAGTAGTTGGCAGAGGCTTCTTCTGCTGCTGCAGGAGGAGGAGGAAGCGCTCCTGGCAGGCCTGGAACGGGCTCCAGCTTGATGCCAGAGTCTGTGGTTCCGTCTTTCTCTTTTTCTTTTCCTCGGGCTGCTTGGGACCTTCCCCATTTCACATTGAGTCGAGGGCCATTGACAATTAGCTTATTAAAGGACTTCTCCGCAGCCACTTAGGCAGCCTGCCTTGTGGCAAACTGGATGAAAGCACATTGCTGCCTCTGCACCACAGTGATCGTCCGAATCTCTCCAAACTGGTAGAGATGATTTCTTAGATCTGTCTCAGTAATGGTATCGCCCAGACCACCAACATATAGTGTGGTGATAGTCTTGTCCTCTGGCGGGTCCAAACGAGGCATTGTCAAAGCCCACTTTAGAAGCTTATCTGCCACAGGGTCACTGATTCCATAATACCCATCTTTAATGTTCTGATCAGCAAGGGGGTCATCTGGGTCTGTAGCCTTCCCGTGTCTCTGTGGACATTCCGTGGACATTCCTCTCCTCTCTTACATTCTCCGTTCGCCCAGGAGGAGCGAATGTGGGGTCGATTCCTTTTGCAGTAGGGAGTGGTCCGGGCCAGGTTGAGCAGCATGTTGCTGGTGGCTGTGGCTTTCCCCAGCATGCCGACTGGCCGTGTTCCACCGGAGTTAGACATCTCTCTCTCCATATTCTGTGCGTAGTACTCTTTGTTGGCATCTGACTTCGGCATGGCATCCTTAAAAGACAATCCTGCGTCACGAACCTGGGTGGGCAGGCCATGCTCGAGATCCAAGAGGCAAGTCCGACAGACATTCTTCAGTTTGCTACAGGTTTGGCACGCTTCAGGCTTCTTGAAACGCACGCGGACTCCAGGGCACCGGCGAAACACTGTGAGTGGCCTGGCACAGGTTTTGCATTCCTTCCCGTGCTTTTCTTTGGTCATTCGGATATATGGGTTTTCTCCCAGACACGTCCGGCGCAGAATGGGGAGGTCCGCATCCTCCCGGTTCTGCCTGTTGTACGTGTTGGAACGCAGAGAAGTCGCCATCTTGAGAGCGTCCGGAGGCAGCGGCTGCTTCCGAGTTCATCTTTCTTTTTTTCTTAATATAAGCATTTCTTACTCTAAATGTCCCTCTTAGAACAATCTTTGCTGCACCCTAAAATTTTTGGTATGTTATGTTCCATCTTCATTTATTTCAAGGTATTTTTTATATTCTATTTGATTTTTTGACTCATTGGTTGTTCAGGAAAATATTGTTTAATTTCTACATATTTGTGGTTTTCCAGTTTTTCTTTTGTCAATAATTTATAGCTTTAGAACATTTTGGTTGGAAAAGATACTTGGTATGATTCCAGTGCTTTTAAATTTGCTTATACTTGGTTCGTGACCAAACATATGATCTACCCTGGAGAGTGTTCCATGTTCACTTAGGAACAATGTATGTCCTGCTACTTTGGGGTAGAATGTAAAATATATTAGGTTAATTAGGTCTAAAGTATATTCACATCCAATGTTCAATTTTATTCTTCTGTCTAGATAATCTATCCATGTTGAAAGTGGAGTATTGGTGTCTTCTACTATTTTTGTAATATTGTCTGTTTCTTCTCCCTTCATATATGTTAATATTTGCTTAATATAATTTGGCGCTCCCAAATTTGGTGCATATATATTTACTAAAGCCCCAGTGCACAAAATTCATGCAAGAGTAGTCCTTCCTTCCTCCAGCTGCGGCACTGGCTTCCCTCAGGCACCCAGGACCCAGGCTTCCCTTGTAGCCCCGGCTTTGTTAGGAAGGTCATCCAGAAGGACATCTGGTTTACTTAGCATATTATGCTTTTATTATTATAGATAATTGTTATTACCTTTTGACTAATTAACCCTTTGTCATTACATAATAGTCTTTGAGTTGAGGTCTATTTTGTCCAAGTAAGTAAGGCGCTATTCTTTCTCTGTTTCTACTTGAATGGAACATCTTTTCCATCCCTTTACTTTGAATCTGTGTTCTTAGAACTGAAGTGAGTCTCTTATATGCAGCACAGAGTTTGAGTTTTGTCTTTTTATGAATTCAGCCACTCCACAGTTTTTGATTGGAGAATTTAGTCCATTAACATTTAAAGTAATTATTGACAGGTTTAACTCATTTCTTATTATCTTTTGTGTATTTACTTTAGGTTTTTGCTTTGTGACTTATATAAAAGGTCTTATTACTATAACAGACTATTTTAAGATAATAACAACTTAAATTCAGTCACAAACAAAACTAGATCTTAAGTTTACCATCCAATTATATTTCAGTACTATTTTCTTTAAATCCATTTTAATTCAGTGCTCTTGGGAATCATGGATCTTTCTGAAAACTGAGTTTTCCAATCCTTAGAGATACATTTAATCATAGCTTTCATATTCAAAATACCACCTGATAATATTTAATATTTTATGCATCTTCCAAACAGGAGGATTAAAAATAAATGATTTCTGGACACTTAAATGACAGATTTTTCATCTCAAATAATGTTGATTTTCTATTTTATAAAGCTGATTCATTCAAGTAGCAAATCATATGTCTTTTCATTGAACACTATTCTTGTTTTCTTTCACCATAATTCCCTTGTCTAAATCAGAGCACCTCAAGATTACAGATTCCTGTAAAAGACAAGATTTAAAGTATGGATATTTATAACAAAGTGATCCAAAGTTAAAAAACTAACAACATAATGCTCATTATGCTAAGTTAAATAAGCTAGTCAGAGGAAGATAAATATCACATGATCTCACTCATTTATGGAATATAATGAACAATATGAGACATAGAAGAACCAAACAGACTGTCCAACCTATGAGGGAAGGTGGGGGGTGAGGGAGTAAGATATCAACCAAAGTACTTATATACATGCATATGAGCATATCCAATGGACACAGATAGTAGAGAGGTGAAGGCATGTGCTGGGGGTGGGTTTGGTTGGGGAGAGATCAATAGGGGAAAAGGAGACTCAAGTAACACTTTAAATAATAAAGAATTTAAGTAAAAAAGCACAAATCTTCTTGGATATTTTTAAGTGTGTGTTAATAAAGTAATAGCTTGTTCTCAATTTGACTATTACTATTACCATTATTTGATCTCACATTAACAGTATCTTGTACCTATTTAAATGTCTTTGTTTTGTAGTTCTTGCATTATAAAACATTCTATAGATTTAGTCCTTTCAGTGAGAGTTGAAAATTGTTCTGCTCTCATCTCTCCAACATCGATAGCCTTGGTAGTGATTCTGTTTCTGCTTGGCATGAAGAACTGCCACTCAAGGGCAACTTCAGGGTCCTTGACTTCTACTATTCTCAGTGATCTTGTCCCAGGGGGTCTGTCCCAGACATTATCTGCTACAGTTTCAGTCTTGCTTTACTTTGCCAGCCAGACTATTGATCTGGTAGTTTCCATATACAGTAACTATTAGAAAGTTTACAGAAGCAACTAAGGAACACAAAGTCAAAGCTTATTGAACTTTAGTTTCTTTTCAATTCACTGAGTCAAAATTTCCAATGGGATATTCCACTGAAACAATTATTCCTATATTTCAGACATAAAATTTTGCAATGTTAGGCCGAAGATAGTTCTCTGCCACCATAGCATTGCTGATACAACTTCTCTTTCAGTTTATCCACAATTCCCTAAATAAATTTTGTCATTAGAGTCAGGTTTTTTTTCATAAGTTTCATTTTAGACAAAAATATGTATGGTTATCAGAACAGAAATTATGTGTGACTGAAAGATGCCAAAAGACATAATTAAAGGATGCTAAGTTTCCTTAAAGGCAGTTTATAGAAACTAATGGAGATGGTTTCACAAACTAAGAGAAAATACATTGTGCTCCAGGCTGAGGTATGGCTCCATGAACACCTCTGAACAAGCTGGAAGGATGAGTAGTGTTAGTGTGAATAAAGGTGCATATGTCTTAAATGAGTACATGTATCAAAGAGCTTTTTGAGTTTGCATTGAGAACAAGTGACAACTTTAGTTTTTAATGTGTTAAGTGTCTTCCTTTTAAAGTATATATATTTTTATTTATTTAAGAGGGGAAGGGAAAGTGAGACAGAGATAGAAACATCAATAATGAGAGAATCATTGGTCAGTTGTGCAATCGGGAATGTGCTCTGACCAGGAATCAAACCATAACCTCCTAGGTCATAGGTCAATACTCAATGGAGGAGCCATGCTGGCTGGGTGAATTTAAGTATCTCCTTACACCAATTGGAACTGGTTGTCATTAGGCCTGTCATAGGAATACTCCTCACCACTGTTTTCTGAACCCACTATGTTCCATTTTTTAGGTTTATTCCCTCATTTGGAGAAAGATATTCTTAAGAAGCTTTCTAGATATGGAAAGTAGAAGGTAAATAATTTTAAAATACCTTTATTCTGCCCTCACATTTAACAAATTAAAGCAGTAAAATATTCAGTGTCATTTGTTATTTGGACTACCCAAATGAAGAACAGAATAGATTCAGTTAAAATTTTATATGAAATGTTTCTATTTTCTACAATATACTATTAACCAAATATATTAATACCAAGAGATGTTTGTATTATTTTCCCTCAGTTTATTGAGGCTGCACCTTTTTCTTGCTTCTGATCCTGCTTTTGAGGTATCTGATACCATCCTGATTTCCAAGCAGTTGTGGTAGCCTATTTATTCTCTCTAGAGCTATATTATTCAAGATATTTACTCCTAATTTTATTAATAGGCAAATGCTGTAATCTCAATTAACAAATGTATCTGTTGCTTACATAAAGTCTGATGCAGTTCATAATATCTCTATCAAGTGTTGACAGAGACTGGTGATAACTCAAAAGTTAACAAGGGAAAGTTAGTGTGAATGAAGGTGCCTATGTCTTTTTTTTTAATACGAAGTTATAATTAGATATATTTTATTTTTTTATCTTTATTGTTCAGTTTATTAATTACATTATTTCCCCTTATTTTATTCCCTTATATCTCCCCTCCACCTTATACCTATCCCACCCTCCACCCTCACTCCCCCTCCCCACTGTCCTCTCCCATTGTTGCAAGATTTTTGTCCAGTCTCTTGCTGTACTTCCCACAACCCTTTTCTCCCCAAGAATTGTCAGTCCATTCCCTCTTTATGTCCATGTTTCTGTTATATTCACCAGTTTCTCCTATTCATCAGCCTATCAATTCACTTGATTTTTATGTTCATTTGTTGATAGATGTGTATTTGTTGTTCATAATTTATATTTTTACCTTTTTCTTCTTCCTCTTCTTAAAGAATATCTTTCAGCATTTCATATAATGTTGGTTTGGTGGTGATGAACTCCTTTAGCTTTTTCTTATCTGTGAAGCACTTTATCTGATCTTCAATTCTGAACGATAGCTTTGCTGGATAGAGTAATCTTGGTTGTAGATTCTTGCTATTCATTATTTTGAATATTTCTTGCCACTCCCATCTGGCCTGCATCGTTTCTGTTGAGAAATCCACTGACAATTGTATGGGTGCTCCCCTGTAGGTAACCAACTGTTTTTCTCTTGCTGCTTTTAATTTAATATTCTCTCTTTATCTTTTGCTCTTGGCATTTTAATTATGATGTGTCTTGGTGTGGTCCTCTTTAGATTCCTATATTTTGGGGTTCTGTGTACTTCTTGGGCTTTTAAGTCAGTTTCTTTCACCAAGTGGGGGAAGTTTTCAGTCACTATTTCTTCAAGTAGGTTTTCATTACCTTACTCTCTCTCTTTTTCTGGCACCCCAGTAATTCGGATGTTGGCATGCTTGAGGTTGTCCCAGAGGCCCCTGACACTATCTTCAATTATCTGAATTCTTTTTGTTTCTTGCTTTTCCAGCCGGGTGGATTTTGCTTCTTTGTATTTCAAATCTTTGACTTGGTTCTTGTGGCCCTCTGGACTGCTTTTAGGACTTTGTGTAATATTTTTTATTTCAGTCTGTGTACACTTGATTTCTAGTTAGTCCTTTTTCATATCCGTGAGGGTCTCTTTCATATCCTCAGCGGTCTTGTTCATTTCCTTGAGGGTCTCATTCATTTCCTTGTAAGTCTCATTCATTTCCTGGTTGGTCTTATTTATTTCCTCATAGTTCTCTTTAAGTTCATCAGCCTTTTGTAGGAGCCTCTTGAAAAGCCTTATAACCGTGGTTTTGAAATCTATGTCTAGTCGTCTTTTTTCCTCCATTTCTTTCACACCTGATTTCTTTCCATATCTCTGCATGGTGGCTGCTTTATGTGGTAGATGTCCTCTAAGGGTCAGTGGCACAGCCTCCCCAGTTACTTGAGGTGGGTACTCTTACTGCAATCCTTTATGGGTTGTACAGTATTTTTTAATTTAAACCCAGCTTGTTGTTGTTAGCCCTAAGAGGGTTTGACCTCCAGGCCAATTGGCTATGAAGGGAGACTGTGTTCAGGTTGGATGGGCGGAGTCTCTGAACTGCACAGGCAGCCTCAGTGTCAGCTACCTCCTATGCAGCGCTCACGCCCCACAGGTCTCTGTTGGATGGGAATGGCTGCAGGCACCTCCAAGAGAAAGCTGCTAGTCTCTTCCCCTTGCCAGACAACTCTGCCTCTCCTCAAATGAGTCTGCACACCCAAAGTCTCGCCCAGGGTTGTAAAAAAGGTGGTTTCCGGGACCAGGAGACAAGTTTCCAGGGAGCAAGTTGCGCGTCTGTGCTGTCACACAGTTTACTTTCGCGCAAACTTCTTTTCCCACCTACCTGTTTTCTCTGCAGACTAGGATACCTCTGCCACGCCCGGCTTCCAGGGTGAGTCCCCCAGACCCTGGACCTTGCCTGGCACTGGGGAATCTGTGCAGTGGGACATCTCCACATACCCTGGATCTCGGACCTCGCCTGGTGCTGGGGAATCCTTGTAGTGGGACGTCTCCGCCCTCCCCGTTGGCGAAATCCAGCCGGGGTTGCTGCTCCAGCCCTACAGCCCGCGCACGCGCGCGGCCAGGACAGCTCCTAACCTGTTTCCGTCTTCAAGGCTGCGCTCCCGCCACTCTTCTGAGTCTCAGTGTCCCACCTTTACTTTTATTTGTGGAGTTTTCACTCAGCCAGCTTTCTGGTGATTCTGGGTGATGTTTGTTTTGTTGTTATGTTGTAGTTTTTGAATTGTTGTGCAGGGCAGAACAATAGGTGTTTACCTATGCCGCCATCTTGGTTCTCCTCTGAAGGTGCATATGTCTTAAGTGAATACACGTATCAAAGAACTTTTTGAGTTTGCGTAGAGAACTATCTTCTTCTAGCATATTTATAGGACTGGTGGCAATTGGTCAATGACATTAGTTTCTTGCCATTGAAACTTCTTGGAGAAACATGGAGTTTATTTTGTTCAGAATAAGTGAGTGTGAGAGAGTCCACAAGATAGAAGCCCCTATCTATTTATAACCTAATCTTGAAAGTGGCATCTTATCACTTATGCTGTATTTATTCATTAGAAGTGAATCACTAAGTCCAGTCATACTCAAAGAAAAGAAAGTATATAAGAACACGAATACTGAAAATCAGGAGTCACTGGAGGCCCTCTTAGAGGCCACCTACCACAGGAGTGAAGCTTTTTCTTGGGGAACCCCCAAATATCATATCTGCAGACTTTTTCTTGACATCAGAGACATTAGACGATCACCTGATCTCCTACCTGGGGTGTATCACTCTTCCCCCGGCTACCCCCACCACCAACCTCCAGGGAAAGGAGGGAAGGGGGAAAGTGGGAGTGACAGAGACAGAAAGTCAGGGCTCTGAATCTGACTCTTTTATATGAAGACTTCACCTCAGCCAAGCCAGTGTGACTCTGTGGTTGAGTGTGGACCCATGAACCAGGAGGTCATGGTTCAATTCCCAGTCAGGACATGCCTGAGTTGTGGGTTCAATCCCCAGTAGGGAGCATGAAAAAAGAAAAAAAAAAGACTTAACATTCATTCAATACGATATTCTTGTAGTGTTTGAAGACTTACAAGCAGTAAAACAGTATAAGAATTCTGTTTCAAAATGATTACTCTGATAATTGTGCAGATTGAACAAGAAATACTGAAAGTTGCAGGACCATTTCAGGAGTTATTGAAACAAGAGTATTGGCAGTACATATTAAAGATTGGAAGTTATCTCACCAGAGAAGCAGTTGATTGCCATAGCAACTATATAGATTTGGGGGTGAGAAAGTGGAGAAATAC
This sequence comes from Antrozous pallidus, assembly GCA_027563665.1. Taxonomy (NCBI): domain Eukaryota; kingdom Metazoa; phylum Chordata; class Mammalia; order Chiroptera; family Vespertilionidae; genus Antrozous; species Antrozous pallidus. The sequence continues at coordinate 68,206,416 of CM050512.1, forward strand.
AAGAGATCATGTTTTATCCTCTCTTTTCTGCCTTTGAATGATTCAACTCTTGCCAGTTAAAGAGCTTAATAGTACAAATCTTAGGTTTGATGCTAAACTACTAAGAATGTTTAAATATTAATATCCCACTAGTGTTTTATTCCAGAGGTTCTAAGCTATAATTTATTGACATGTTGGCATATTTCCATAATTATGAGGTATACTACAAATAATTTGTTAATAATAGCTAAGGACTGAATTCTGAAAATTATTCATACTATTATAATACACTATACTAAGCTTACAATATCCCCATAATAATACTCTAATTCTTATCTATTTATAATATGTTCTTCAATGGAATATGATAAATGGAGCATGCTGAAAATGGGACATAATCCAGAATCTGTATTTGCTAGTGGCAATCTTTAGTAATATAGGAGTCATTGTAACTGGATTGAAAAGTGCAATTGAGGATCCAACAATACTCTTCTAACAGAAATAGAAAAAAGGCTCATTTAAAAGCAGGTAGTCTTAGCTTTGTAACTATTTGCTCCCAATGTCTTTACCAACCAGAATTACAGGCACTGATTTTTTGCAGCACCTGGAGAGCTACTTTTTATGATCCCATATTAGTTCCCCTATATATACAGTTAGCTTCTTCAGGTCATAAAAATAATTCAAAATTAAATAAAAGAAAATTGATGTGTGAGATTATATTGTACCCTACAGAGGTTATTTGCCACAAATGAAATTCTATTGGGGGAAAGAGGAATATTTCAAAGATAAGAAGGGCTCTGTTTTTCTAACAGACTGTTTTCCAATAACACTGTTTGGAGATCTGAGATGCAGACAGAATGGATGGAAAACTATCTCCTCACATTCCAGCATAGCCACATTAGATAAAAGCCTGCCAGATATTGAAACCATAAGCTCTTTGAGGCCAATGATTGTTATGTAGTACTAGGCAATGTGGTCATCAATGTGCTACCCAGTTGTAGATCTAAGAAGGGGCTTCTACTAGCATACAAATATATAGAGTGGTACACAAAGACAGTGTGTAAATTCTATCTATTGGCAAACACCAGTCATATAGAGAACTCTCTTTAGTACGCAGCAAATTGAAAAAACTTGCAAACAATCTGTAAATTATTGATAGACATGAAGAATTATACATTATCTCATATATCCAAAATAAAATAAACTTTAAAAATTGCTGCAATTTTAGAAGACATATGAATCCGAAAAATAGGTCAGAAAACTACTTGGTATTCAATAGGGCATAGGATCTATAAAATAGGAGCTGAAAAATTAGAGATAATAACAATGTGAGATGAGGAAGGGTGTTATGAAAAAATAAAGTGTCATGGTAAAAGATCAATAAATAATAAAAGCAGTTTTAAAAATAAGAAAGATCATTATGAAAAATGAACCAGTGTTTTAGATTACCAACTCAAAAAGATTTCCAAAGTTAGAGAAAAGTAAAATCTGAAAATAAATGAAAGTATAACTAAAATTGGATAAGTAAAATGTGATTCAACCTAAGAATTATCAATTAAACTAAAGAGAAAATTTGTTATAGAAACAGTATTAAAAATATGACCACAGAAAATTTATAGATCTGAAAAATGATCTAAGTACATGGAAATGATTTTCTGTAGCAGTTCAAAAAGGAAATAGAGGCTCAAGTAAAAAAAATAAACTACAAAGATAAAAGTGAAATTCTCCAAATACTGAGAGAAAAATAAGTAAACTTAAGTAAAATCACCCTTAGTTTTCTCCCCTACAATATGATTTTTAAAAAATGATTTGCTCTTAAGAATTTTTAGATTTTCACATACTGAAAAATAAATTCCTTCTTTATACTTTCCATAAAGTACTTACATTAGGAGATTAAGAATCGGGGTAATTCAAGCTTTGGTGATACTTCTAACCAAAACAGAGAACAAGAAAGAGCAATTGTATTGAGAGAAAGCCATTAGACTGTAAGCTCTTTGAGGCCAATGATTGTTATGTAGTTCTAGAAATTAACATTTAGTATATACTTGTACAAAAACTAGCAATAAAAATTGAACCAAATTAAATGTAAATTTCAATCTAAATAATTATTTTAAATTTGTTACATCATTAATAAAAATATAATTTTGCTTAAGGAGAAAATGTAACTTATTTAATAAATTTAAATTATATTAATATGATCTAAAATATATATTATAGTTTTAAAATACAAAAAAATAACTGAAAATGTGTTACATTCTCCGTTATATAGAGAAATGATCAGAAGAATATTATGCAAAATATGTTTTATTATTTATTTAGATACTTTTTACCATATAGATTACCTCTTTTAAGAGTATTTCTCTATTTTCAGACACAGGTTTTTACCAGGTCTTCTCTTCCATGTATGGTTGTACCTTCTCTGAATTTTTCTTCTCCTTTAATTATAGGGATTTCTTTATTGATTAAGGCATTTCATATGTGTCCTTATCTCCCCATCTCCACCCCCCACTCCATCCCCATTCATGCCCTCAACCACCTGTTGTTTGTGACCATTGGTTGTGCTTATATGCATGCATAGAAGTCCTTTGGTTGATCTCTCCCCTTTCCCCCCTACCTTCCCTCTGAGATTTGACAGTCTGATTGATGCTTCTCTGTCTCTGGATCTGATTTTTGTTCATCAGTTTATGTTGTTCATATATTCCATAAATGAGTGAGATCGTGTGATATTTCTCTGACTGGCTTATTTCACTTAGCATAATGCTCTCCAGTTCCATCCATGCTGTTGCAAATTACAAGAATTCCTTCTTTTTTTACTGTATCAGAGTATTCTATTGTGTAGATGTACCACAGTTTTCTAATATACTCATCTACTGATGGGCACTTAGGCTGTTTCCAAATTTTAGCTATGGGAAATTGTGCTGCTATGAACATAGAGGTACATATATCCTTTCAGATTGGTGTTTCTAGCTTCTTGGGATATATTCTTAGAAGTGGGATCACTGGGTCAAATGGGAGTTCCATTTTTAGTTTTTTGAGGAAATTCCATACTGTTTTCACAGTGATTGTACCAGTCTGCATTTCCACCAGCAGTGCATGAGGGTTCCTTTTTCTCCACATCTTCGCCAACACTTGTCATTTGTTGACTTGTTAATGATAGCCATTCTGACAGGTGTGAGATGATACCGCATTATCGTTTTGATTTGCATCTCTTGGATAATTAGTGACTTTGAGCATGTTTTCATGTCTCTTGGCCTTCCTTCTACCTTCTTTTGAAAAGTTTCTATTTAGGTTCATTGCCCATTTTTTTTTATTGGATTGTTTACCTTCCTTTTGTTAAATTGTATGAATTCCCTATAAACGTTGGCAAATATGTTCTCCCATGCAGTGGGCTTTCTCATTGTTTTGTTAGTGGTTTTCTTTGCTGTGCAGAAGCTTTTCATTTTGATGTAGTCCCATTTGTTTATTTTCTCTTTACTTTCCAATGCCCTAATTGCTACCATTATCTAAGAGGTTTCTATTACCTCCTTACCCTGCTTTTGCCTTTGTAACTATTTGGTGGACATTTCTACCTCAACATCTTAATAATGTCAAAATATCAATATTTCTAAAACTGAAATAATTATGTTTCATTCACCATTAATTAAATGAATATCTATTGAGCATCTGCTATGTGCTTGGTGCTGCATCAGATTCTAGTACTACAAAGGATCTAATGGATCCTTCCAAAATTTGACTCTTTTCTGATTCTCTATTTTGGTAAAATGCCAGATGTAACCAAGTACAATACCAGTGCTTTCTATCATTTCTGGATCGATCTCTCGCCCTCCTCCCCATAGTCAGATGTGCTCTTGGGTCAAAGCCTCTAAGGTATTCACCAAAATGCAGAGAGACTGCATTTCCAATCCTAGTCCTTCTCATTAATGGAATAAGCATGAATTTTCTCAGCTGAATTAGTTAGGCATTTATGCCTTCCTCTTGGTTATCCTTACTGTATAAATGACATGTAGGATCTATGGGAGGTTAGAACTACACAATAAAAGCACCTACGTCCTTTAATGACCAAACAGTAGGCCAACTGAAAAGGAACACCACTTTGACTGTGATAAAACAAGAAATAAATTAAGCCACTGATAATTCAGTATTTACCTATTTTTTGAGCTAGAATTGCCCTACTAAATCATACTCTCCTCTGTCTCCTTAACACCCTGTCTATCTCTATTTGAGAAGCATTCAAACTATAATTCATTTGCTTTTTATTTTTAGCTCTATCTCTCCTTTCAAACTCAAAACTCCTTAAGAGCAAGGCAACTCCCTTTTATTTTATCTCTAAAACATAGCATATTTGCATGAAGTTAAATAAATCCTATAAATATGCCTCTTCAGTGTTGCTTTTATGAATTATTCCTTATATTTTATGATATGTTTCAATAGTCCTAATACTCTGATGGCTCTTCATAGCCTAAAAAGAAGTGCTCAGTCTTAAACTGGTTTCCAAGGGTCATGTTTATCTGGCCACAGCAGGCATATTTTACTTTATCTTATACAGCTTTCTTATTCAGTGCCTTAATCTTATTATACTCATTATTTTCAATAGATTCCCATAATCCACTGCTTCAATTGTTTATACTATTCCTTACATATAAAATTAATTTTAATCTGTTCAAAATATATTTCCTCCTTAAAGCTGAATTTAAATAACTTACTATCCATTAACATTTCCTGATTTCTTCCAGCAGAAAATTTTCTTTGCCTTCTAGGAACTCTTACAGCCCTTTAACTTCCTTACATCATTTATTATTTATACTTAATATTATAGGTATTTGTGAACCATGTTCATTACATATTTGATATTTTAAAAACTCAATAATGTGATATATTACCAAGTATGGGATCTTTTTCTAAATATGATAAAAATTACAATCATTATCTACTTCCTAGAGGCCTTGTGCATGACATTTGTACACTTATGGGGGGTCCCTCAGCCTGGCCTGCACCTCTCACAGTCCAGGAGCCCTCATGGTATGTCCATCTGATGGTTTAGGCCCACTCCCCACAGGGGAGCTCCTGCGTTGAGTGTCTTCCCCCTGGTGGTCAGTGCATGTCATAGTGACCAGTTATTCTGTTGTCAGACTGAAACCAGCTCTCCGACATCCCGGAGGGATCCCAGATTGCAAGAGGGTGCAGGCCAGATCGAGGGATCCCATTGGTGCATAATCAGGGCCAGGGAAGGACACAGGAGGTTGTCTAGCTAGTGAGGGACCACAGGAGGGCTCCAGGGCATGTTTTGCCTGTCTCGCTCAGTCCCAATCGGCCAGACCCCTGCAGCAAGTTAACCTACTGGTGAGAGTGTCTGCCCCCTAGTGGTCAATGCACATCATAGCGAGCGGTAGAGCGGCCTTAGCATATCATTAGCATATTATGCATTTATTGATTGAATGGCCTACTGGAGGATCGGACACTTAGCATATTAGGCTTATATTACATAGGATAGTTCAGCAGTTTACTTAAGGGAAAATTTGTTTACAAGCACTATCTAAAATACTGAGAAAAGTCCCAACTACTATTTTTTGTTAATTCTGGCTAAGTACTGCAGTATGATCTAGCAAAGTAAACTACCATAGACTCTTATTCAGTTTAGAATGCTTTTTTTAAACATCTGACTTCTAAAGTAAAGCTGGCTACAGAATCTTGACTTTAAAAAATGACCCGTTACAATTGCAGTAGAATAACAATTGTCCATCATGCACAAAACATTACATATACTTAAGAGAAATATAATAAAATGCTATTTAAATTGATTTTATAATAATTACTGCAGATGATAGGAAAAGCAATACAAAATACATTTTGTAGCACAGGCAAGTGAAGATTGTTGGCTAGTGGATTAGTTAATCTCTTTCAGCTTCTTAGTTTTCCCTCATTATTCCTTTCAGTTTTGAATGGTCCAATATAATACATTTTTATTTGAAGAACCTAACTAGATGGCTTACATTTCCGTGGGATTGATTTTGCAGCATCTGAAGTACAGGTAATAGTTTGTTCTGTGTGCACATAGAAAAACCTTGAATTGATTTAAAAGGAAGCAGGTCAGTGTAGATCAATTTAGGCCATGCCAACCCATGAGGAGATGCAAATTAGGAGTGTCCTACTGAGACTGAAAATAGATTCCATCAAATCTTCTCTAAGCAGATTCTAAAAATGTATCTTAAAAGAGACAGCAATGAAAATACCAAAATTCGTGTAGTACTATGAATAAGAGGAAATGGAAGAAAGAGCAGGGGACAAAAAGATATTACAACAAAATAATTTTCCAATATACCTAGAGTTTTTGTTTTCTATCTTTAGTTTAGGAAGAAAGGTACTGTTGGAAGAACAAATAAAAGAGCAATCTACTAATGACTTTATGCCATCTAATCTTGTCATTCATACTTTCTCCTGCAAAAAGGACAAAGGGCAGTTTCAAATTCAAGGGACAACATTGCATCTGAATGCATGCATATACTCTTTTCATTGTGTAAGGTCTTAGCAGAAAGATTTTTAGTGAAGCACCTGGAAAACCAAAATGTTATAATACATAAAGCCACTGTACCAAAAATTGGACTTGGAGAAACACACTGCTGTGGCATAGCAATTACGTGGCTGATGTCAGAAGTTCATTGCTCTATCTTGTCAACAATTTCATCTTAGAAAGATGATGTGAAAAATGACTTTACAATGTCTTTTGGTTTATTTCTCTGCAGCACAATGAGCTATTCCTCATAATTTGTTACCAAAGAAAAGTGAATGCCGTATTTTGAGAACCTCATGTATGAAACACCTGACTTTAAATCTCTATTGTATACTTGAAACTGTTCGATAATAAAGTGATCATTCAGAGAAAATTCTTTGGCAGACAGGTTTCCAGCTAGAGATTTCTCAGTAGGGATATTTTATTTTATTTTATTTTTTGTTAATCCACATCAGAGGGTATTTTTCCATTGATTTTTAAAGATAGTGGGAGGGGGAGAGAGAGATAAACATCCATGTGAGAGAGATACATATATCTAGACTCCAACAAAGGCTCTGACCAAGGCTAGAGCTGGAACCTGCAACCAAGACCAAAATAGAACCAGGGACCCTTCAATCCTCAGGCTGATGCTCTGTCTACTGAGCCAAACAAGCTATGATCTTAGTCCTGGTCTGCCACTACCCAGCTAAGTATAATAGGGCCTCCTTGCACTTCAATTTCCTCATCTCAGCTTCTCATTTGAGCCTCTCTTCTGTTTGTCTCTCACTAAGCCTAGTTTTCTTATCTGAGTCATTCATCTTAGTGGCCTCTTCAGGTCTTTTATTATTTCACTTTCTAACAAGGCTCAGTTTTAATTCAATAACCCAAGAAATAAGGGCCAGTGTTATAAAATAAACACCTTAGGGCTAAAAAAGGACATTAAAAATGATGAAAAAAATTTAATCCACTTATGTGTGGATCTAAAAATTGTGCTATAGAATACATGAAACAAATACAATGAGACTAAAAAGAGAAGAAGACACATCTACAATTTAGATTTGACATATCCATAATACTTGGATACTTCAACAATTCTCTCTCAGAATTTAATATAACAAATAGACAGAAAATCAATAAGGATATTGAAACCTGAAACAACACTATCAATCAACTTGATGTAATTAACATTATAGAGCATTCCAACTAACAACAGCAGAATACAAATTATGGCTCCGAATATTGTCTATGTTCACCAAGGTAGTATTTTAAGCCATAAATCAAATCATAGCATATTTAAATTAATGAAAATCACAAAAGGTTTATTCTAATACTGTAAAAAAAAACTTAAATTAAGAAACAGTAATGGAAAACTACTTGGAAAATCTTCAAATACTTGGAATTAAGCTACATGCTTCTAAATAACCCATGAGTCAAAAAGTCACATGGGAAATTAGAAGATATTTTAAATTTAAAAAGAAAAAGAAAAAAAATTTTGTGGAATGCAGTTTAAGCAGTGCTTAAGGAGAAATGTATAAAATTAAATGTTTATATTGGGAAACAAAAAAATTTAACTCATTGATCTAACCTTCCACTTTAACAAATTGGTAAAGAAAACCAAATTAAGTCCTAAGATATAGAAGAAAGTATAATATAGACATGATATTCAGTGAAATTGAAAGTGGAAAAAACTATAAAGTAAATGGAAACCAAATTCTTGTTTTCCCCAAAGATCAATAAAAGCAATAAATCTCTAGTCAGACTTACCAAATAAAAAAATAAAACAAAATAAAAACAAAAGATACAAATTACCAATATCAGAATAAAAATGGAAACATTATTACAGATTTCACAAACATTAAAGGGATAAAAAAATTATAAACACTCTAATGCCAATAAATTCAACAACTTGGATGCAATAGGCAAATTCCTTAAGGCAAAAATTATCAAAGTTCACTCAAGAACAGAAGGGGTATAACATGACTAGTCATATAAAAGAATTGAATTCTAAGAAAGAAAATACCAAGCTCAATTAGTAATGCTTCTAAACTTTTAAAAAAGAAATGTCAGTACCATAGAAACTTCATAAAAGTAACATTTCCTAATTCAATTATGAGGCTAGTATTGCTCTTATACAAAACTAGAAATAAGAGTTACAAGAAAATATTAGCGATCGATATAGTTTATGAACATGAGTATAATATTGTAAGCAAAATAATAGCAAATCAAATCAAGTAATATATTAAAGGGATAATAAATAATGAACAAATAGGTTTTATCCCCCAAGAATGCCATTTCAACATTGAAAAAATCAATCATAATTATTATATAACTAGACTAAAGAGGAAAGCCTTCATATGATTATTTCTGTAGGTAAAGAAAAGTTTTTAACAAAATTCAATATTTATTCATGATAAAAAGTCTTTCAAAACTAGAAATAGAAGGAAACTTCCTTAATCTGATGAAGGGCATTTATGAAAACCTATAGCTTACATTCTCTATAATGGGTGAAAGCTAAATGCTTTGTCTTTAAGATCAGAAACAAAACAAGGGTATTTGCTCTCACCACTCCTACTCAACATTGAACTAGAGGATCCTAACCAGAGTAATCAATACTTTTTAAAAAGGAATAAGTAGAAATTGTCTTGACTCCATTGTATGCTCTTGTTGCTTTTGTCAAATATTAATTGAGCATAATAACTTGGATCGATTTCTGGGTTTTCTGTTCTGTTCCATTGGTCTACATGTCTGTTCTTGTGCCAGTACCAGGCAGTTTTAAGAACAGTGGCTTTGTAGTATAGCTTGATATTGGTCTTGTGATCCCTCCAAGTTTGTTCTTTCTCAGGATTGCTGTCGCTATTCAGAGTCTTTTTTTATTCCAGATGAATTTTTGGAGTTTGTTTTCAATCTGTGGAATATGCCGTTGGAATTTTAATGGGGATTGCATTGAATGTATAAATTGCTTTGGGTAGAATGGACATTTTAATGATGTTAATTCTACCAATCCATGAACATGATACGTTCTTCCATTTATTTATGTCTTCTTGCATCTCTTTTTTCAATGTACTGTAGTTATTTGAATACAGGTCACTTACCTCCTTAGTTAAGTTTATTCCTAAGTTTTTTTTTGGGGGGGGGGGTGTAATAGTAAATGGGATTTTTTTTTTTTTTAGTTTCTCTTTCTGTGAGTTCATTATTGTTGTATAAAAAGGCCATAGACTTCTGGTCATTAATTTTGTATCCTGCTACATTGCCAAATTCACTTATTAAGTCTAATAGTTTTTTTATAGAGTCTTTAGGGTTTTCTAATAAACTCAAAATGGTTAAAGGACTTAAATGTAAGATGGAAAACCATAAAAATCTTAGAAGAATCCATAGGCAGCAAAATATCAGACATATATCGTAGCAATACCTTTATTGATATAGCTCATAGGGCAATGGAAACTAAGGAGAAAATAAATAAATGGGACTACATCAAAATTAAAAGCTTCTGTACAGCAAAAGAAACCATCAATAAAACAACAAGAAAGCCCATTGCATGGGAAAACATATTTGCCAATGCTATCTCAGATAAGGGTTTAATCTCCAAAATTTACAGGAAACTCATACAGTTTAACAAAAGTAAGACAAACAATCCAATTTTTAAAAATGAGCAAAAGACCTAAATAGACACTTTTCAAAAGAGGACATACAGAAGGCAGAAAGACATATGAAAACATGCTCAAAGTTACTAATTATCCAAGAGATGCAAAGCAAAACAACAATGAGGTACCATCTCATATCTGTCAGAATGGCTATCATCAACAAATCAACAAACAGGTGCTGACAATGATGTGGAGAAAAAGGAACCCTCATGCACTGCTGGAGGGAATGAACACTGGTGCAGCCACTGTGGAGAACAGTATGGAGTTTCCTCAAAAAGTTAAAAATGGAACTCCCATTTGACACAGTAATCCCACTTCTAGGAATATATCCCAAGAAATTAGAAACACCAGTCTGAAAGGATATATGCACCCCTATATAGCAGCACAATTTACCATAGCTAAGATTGGAAACAGCCTAAGTACCCATCAGCAGATGAGTGGATTAAAAAACTGTGCTATCCTATCTAATAAAAGAGTAACATGCAAATGTGACTGTACCTTGGCTCCTGATTGGCTATGCTACCAGCCAGTCAGGAGCAGGGGGCATGGCCAGCGAGGCCTGCAGGGGCGTGGCCATGGTGCAGCTTGCGCTTTGCAGGCGGGGGCTCCGAGGAGGGGCAGGACGAGGTGGGCCCGACAGGCCAGGAGGTGACAGCAGCGGCAGTGGCACAGTGTGCCTGCATTCTCACCCAGGCTGGGGCCTCAGGCTGGAAGGAGGCAGCTGTGGTAGTGGCACAGCCTGTGTGCGCACCCAGGTGGGGGCCCCGCGGAGGGGCAGGACAGCTGTGGGAGGCCTGCCTGGGGCTGTAGGGCACGCTGTCTGCAAGGTGTGCTGTCGGAGAGTTGTCCGCCTGCTGGGTTGGTGCAGGACCCCCCCCCCCTCGCCCCCCCAGTTCTGGATGCATTTCTCTGCTCCTTCAGTCTCCATGACCTCATGCCGTTGTCTGTGGCAGTGTGTGTGTGAGTCCAGTAAGGTCACCCTTTCCCCAAGCACCACACACACTCCATGGCTCCCCACCTCCTCAGGCCAGGATCAGAGCTGGGAGCTTCCAACCAGGTGCTCCGGCTTCTGGAGATGCTGAGGAAGGTGCGCCCTCAGCGGGGCTGCAGCATCTCCAGTTTCTCAGCTCACGCCCTCTCCCCAGAAGGCTGGGGAGAACATATATGGCCAGTTCTTTAAGCCACAGCAGTCAGAGTAGTGGGACTCGGCCAGGCAGGCACATAGAGGGGCTGGGGCCCTTTCTGGCCCTGGGGTTAGGCAGCATGCCCTGTGGTCCTGGGTGTCTGTGGATGCCTGTGGCTGCAGCCGGTCTGAGTGAAGCTGGCCCAGGTTCTGGGTGCCTATAGCTGGCCAGAGGGAGGGAAGCCTGGGTCCCAGGTGTGGAGCAAGGCAGAGGCAGTTAGGAGCAATCAGGTCAGCAGGGAAGCACTTAGGGGCGATCAGGCAGGTAGGCAAAGGTGATTAGGGGTCACACATCCCCAAAGTGGTCCCTGATTGGAGCGGGTGCAGGCTGGGCTGAGGGAACCCCCTCCGTGCATCAATTTCATGCACCGAGCCACTAGTATCTACATAATGGAATATTACACCACTATAAAAAAGAAGGAACTTTTACCATTTACAACAGCATTGGTGGACCTGGAGAGCATTATGGTAAGAGAAATAAGCCACTCAGAGAAAGATAAATATCACATGATCTCACTCATATGTGGGTTAAAATGAACAACATAAACTAATGAACAAAATTAGATCCAGAGACATAGAAGCATTGAACAAACAGTCCCACCTCAGAGAGAAGGTGGGGAAGGGGGATAAGAGATCACCAAAGAACTTGTGTGCATGCATATTAGTATAACCAATGGACAGTGACATTGGGGCTATGGGGGCTTATCCTGGAGGGTGGGAGTATGGGGGGGAGTGCAGGTCACTAAGGGATAAAGAAGATATAAGTAATAATTTAAAAAATAAAAAAGGGAATAAGTAAAACTGTCTTTACTTGCAGCTGATATGATTATCTGCTAAAAAATCCTATGAAATCTGTAAAATAAGTAATTAGAGCTAATAAGTGATTTTAGCAAGTTTACACATTAAAAGGCTAATATACAAAAATTGATCACAATTCTTTATACTATCAATGAATAATTAGAAACCCTAATTCAAAGGTTTTATAATAGCAATGAAAACATGAAATAATTAGATATAAGTCTAGCAAAATATATACAGCATCTATCTTCAAAAGATTAGAAAACACTGATAAGATAAACAAAATAACTATCTAAATTCAGGGAGAGATATTCATGTTCCTGAATTAGAGAAGTCAGTATTGTGAATATGTCAATACTCTTCAAATTGATCCAGAGATTAGTGCAATCACAATCACACCTCAGTAAGGTTTATATTTAGCCACAGATCAATTGATTATAATAGTTACATAGAAAAGCAAAAGACCTAGAATAACAAGCAATTTTGAGAAATAAGAATACTACCTGGGTTTATTATAGAGCTACAGTAAATGAGAGAATGTGTTATTGATATCTGAATAGACAACGAGATCAATGCAAATACATCCACAAAAATGCATTCAATTGTATTTTGACAAATGTGCAAATACAGTTAGAATGGATAATGATAGCCTCTTAAATGGTGCTAAAATAACTGGAATGATATATACACAATAAAGAAAATAACATAAAGAACTAACAAAAACTTTGTATGATATAGAAAATTAACTCAAAATGCACAAAGAAAAACAGAGAACTTAAAATTATAATACTTCCATGTGAAAATAGGAGAAAAGTGTTAGTGGGTTGTGCAAGATTTCTTACTATACCAAAAGCATGAGCTATTCAATTTTTAAAAATCATAAATTGGACTTTGTCAAAATTAAAAACTTGCCCTCTGTGAAGTGTACTGGTAAGAGAATGTAGATATATCAAAGAGAGGGAGAAAATATTTGCAAAATAAATATTATTCAAAAGAGTAATATCTATTATTTTTTGAAGTTCCAAATGTCATTCATTTAAAAACAACAATAAAATGTGGCCAAAGGATTTCACAAAGGAAGATCTTTGGACACTAAATAAGTACATAAAATGGTGCTCTATATAGCTAGTCATGTGTTCTATATAAGCTAGTTATTAAAACCACAACGAGATACCACAAAACCCCTGTAAGAATCTCTGTAATTATAAAACAGCAACAACAAAAAAGCCATCAATACCAAGTGCTGACAATCAGAATGTTCATACAGAATTCCTGATGGAAAGGTAAAGAAATTCAATAAATAGTTGAAAAACAGTATAGCTGTTTTCTTTAAAGCTAAAGATACTTTTAGCATCCAATCCAGGAATTTCATCCCTAAGTATTTATTAAGGGTAAATAAAATTATGTTTATCCAAAACCCTTATGTGAATGTTTAGTGATCATGTTTACAGTCACAGAAAACTGGAAACCAAATGTCCCTGACCTGATCTATGAATAAAAACCTGGTATATCCATACAATGAAATCTATTCTTCAATATAAAGGAATAGATACAAATACATACACCAACATAGATTAGTCTCAAATACATTATGCTTAGAGAAAAAAGTCAACTTAGGCACTATAAGTTAAAATGGAATGCAAATAAGGTATTCCAATGAAAATAACATTATATAGTACAAGGAAACTATTCCATCTTCTTATAAAAATGATTGTAAAAGCCACAGTTAAATAGTAATAAATGACATCCTATCTAATAAAAGAACAATATGCAAATTGATCATACCTTTGCTATACCCACAAGCCATGCCCACCAGCCAATCAGGAGCTGGAGCAGGGCTGAGGCAACCCCAGCTGTGGGGGGTGGGGCCAAGGTGGCCAGATCCATAGGGGGTGGGGCCGAGGCAGCCAGGGCCATGGGGGGTGGGGCTGAGGCAGGCAGTGCCAGAGGGGTGGGGCCAAGGCAGCCACGGCCGCGTGGGCATGGAACTGAGGTGGCCAGGGACCATGGGGGGGCAGGGCCGAGGTGGCCAGGGCAGCGGGGGCAGGGCCAAGGTGGCCTGGGCCACAGGGGGGTGAAGCCAAGGAGGCCTGGGCTGCGGGGAGGCAGGGCCAAGGTAGCCAGGGCCATGGGGTGTGGGGCTGAGGTGGCCAGGGCCACAGGGGGCAGGGCAGAGGGTGCTTGGGACCAGGGAAGTGGGGCTGAGGCGGCCAGGACTGTGTGGGATAAGGCCAAGGCAGCCTGGGCTGTGAGGGGCAGGGCTTAGGGGGCCCAGGCCGCAGAGGGATGGGGCCAAGATGGCCAGGTTCACAGGAGGCAGAGCTGAGGGGGCCCAGGACCAGAGGTGGCGGGGCCAAGGTGACCAGGGCACAGGGAGTGGGGCCGAGGTGGCCTGGGCCACAGGCCATAGGGCTGAGGTGGCCAGGTCTGCAGGGGTCAGGGCCAAGGTGGCCAGAGCCATGGGGGGCAGGGCCGAGGTGGACACGGCCCTCGGGGGGGGGGGGTCTAGGTGGCCAGCATGCGCTGGCCAGAGAGAACGGCTGGGGTGGGGGGTGGGGCCGAGGCCCATGCTAGCCGGGCATGAGCTGGGGTGAAGGCCTGGGCCGGGATGGGTGGGGTAGGGGGCATTGGTTGGGATGAGCCAGCCATCAGCTCCATTGCATGGCAATGGCTGGGTAGAGGCTTTAGGCCTTGGGCAGGCTGGGGGTGAGTGGTTAGTAGGAATTCCCCTGAAGGCTCCCAGTATGTGTGAGTGGGAAGGTTGGGCTGAGGGATCACCCACCCCCAGTGCACAAATTTTGTGCACTGGGCCCCTCGTACATTATAATGCATTCGGAAGTTTATATGTACATTGATTAGACAAAGTGGCAAAGTACTCAGTTAGATACACTGAGTTACTAGATTATTATAATCTCTGAATGCATAATAGTCTGGCCACTCAGTGTGATATATTAGATAAATTAGAGGCCCGGTGCATGAATTCATGCATAGGTGGAGTCCAGCCAGCCTGGCCAGGGGGAGGGCACATGGGCGATTGGCCAACCTGCATGCTGGTAGAACTCCTGGTAAAGGGGACAATTTGCATATTAGCCTTTTATCATATAGGATATACACTGAGTGGCCAGATTATTATGCATTCAGAGATCATAATCATCTAGGCACTCAGATTTTGTGTGTGTGTGTGTGTGTGTGTGTGTGTGTGTGTGTGTGTATAATATGTTTAGCATCATAAGTTATGAATATATATATTAGATAGATATTAGAGATCATATTTTATACTATTGCCTTGAAAACATCAACTTTCTGCTCTGTATTATATCTATCTTTCTAGGGGCAGGGAGCTCTTTGAGGTGTGTTTTTCTGCCAAAGATCAACATATCTTATAAAGGAAGTTTTTCCATCAATTATATCTGTTAAAATCCTATGTCTCTTTATTATAATTTTCTATTTTAATTTTATCTTAAATTAATTCATCTTTCAACTGTTTTAATTTTCTTTACTTAGTTTTCTTGCAGCATCCATTTGTGGGAATTTAGGTTGCAGGCTAATTTAAGTTGATGTTTTTATTACTCTCTCTCATCTCCACCCTTCACTTGTTTTCCTCCTCTTTGTTGAACCTTTATGGTGTCTTAGTTTTACAACCATCTTCTCCAGGTTGTCCCAGTGTTTTAGTACAATACAAAGTCATAAGTCAGCTTTATAATGCTCCCTTCCTTTAGTGGTAAGGGGATATTGCAGATTGATGAGCCAACTAGTTTAGAGGTTACATCTAGGTCCTCCTAATTTCCAGGTTCTAAGCCACCAGCTTCAGCAGCATTATAGTAGCTGTGTTTAGTCCTTTTCAGGAGATAGAGGGGCTTGACTGAAACTTCAACAATGAGCCTGGCTGTGACACCCAAACTCATGTGGGGTACCTCTATTTCCTGAAATCCTTGTAGCAACAGACCCATGGAAGTCTCTTCCAGGCTGAGTCCCTTCACAACTTTCTATTTCTTTTATGATTTAGATATGTGGATATGCTTTTCTTGTTTGTTTTGTGTGACTATAAATTTTTAATTTTAAAAACTATTTTTATAATCTCCTATGTGTGTGGAACAGTGAGGAGAAATGGAAAGCTCTACGGCTTGAAGCATGAACTTACTGTTAGCCTGGTTGTCAGTCTTGTATATAAATGACTCCAAATAGATATCTGCTTAACCGACTTGTGTAAAATTACATCTAATGTAACATTACAGTTATATTCTACTAAGCTCCCCCGCCCCTGCGCCTTACTTTCAGCCTTATGTATTGCAGAAAATCAAAATGAATCTCTCTGTGAGAGTAATAAGAATTAAATCTTTGGGATAATCTGCAGGCATTTTTGAGGAGATGAGGCCACTTGACAGCATTTATAGAAATTGATCTGGGCACATTTCTTTCCTAGCCTTATTATTTTATTTATGTACTTCCCACTAGAAAAGATAGATATTAGAGATCATATTTTATACTATTGCCTTGGAAACATCAACTTTCTGCTCTCCTCAAGAGTATCAGTAGCAGTTCTTGCTCCCTGATGCCAGGCAACGTAGAACTCCTTTAGACTACATGGACCCTCATTTGCACCAAATCTTTTATTTTTTGACCTATTATCAGGCTGATGTCTCTTAATGTCAAAGGTGCACAAAGCTTCAAAATGCATAGCACTGAGCTTGATCTTTAAAATACAAAACCAAAGGATTTTTAAATCTTAGGAATAAATTCTGCATTTTACTTCATACTAGTGAATTCAAAATGTAACAGTTTTTGCCTACTGGTCATTGACATGAAAAATACGTAGCTGTGAAAAAGGACTCCAAATAGTTTTCCAAGTACTTGCCTTGATGAGACACCAAGAACCCTTGGTTTCTTAATGGTTTCTCCCTACTGTCTCCCACTGAAATGGACCAAGGCTCCTTGAAGAAATGAATGATCTCAGAATTGGGCCAAAAAATATATATAAGGTGAGAGCACCTTGTTCCAGCAAGTATGGAAGCACTTAAAAATGATTAGGACAAATCAAGATGACAGGAGCCTGACTAAAGGGCCTCCCATTGTCAATATATGGCACCAAGTAAATAATGAGAATAGCAGATTAAAACTCATGAAATAAATAAGAATCAAATGAAATCACAGTGATATAAGTGAACAAATAACTAAATAAATAATTGCATATATAAGGAAGGAAGGAAAGGAAAAGTTTTGGGAATGCTTACTCATAAATACAGTAGATATGATAGAGGTAGAAAATCACAATTTTGAAATTATGATAGTTATACAAGACATAGCAATTGATGCTAAAACTACTGGGTAAAGTTTTGTTGTGAGATGAGATATTTAAATACTATCAAAATAGGAGGAACTAAGATGGCAGCATAGGTGAAACACCTATCTTGCCGTCATACTCAGCAATTTTAATACTACAACTTAATGAAAGAACAAATACCTTCCAGAATCACCAGAAAACTCGCCAAGTGAAAATTCCACAAATAAAAGTGAAAATAAAACACTATGACTCGGAGGAGCGGCGGCGAACAGCGTTGAAAGATTCGCACAGAGAGAGGTTTGGAGCGCGTGCCGCGGAGAGGGCGGGCGGGCGGCTGAAAACCGGCCAGTTTTCTCGAACGGGGAGACAAAGACGTCCCACTGGACTGATTCTCCAGCTCTGGGCGAAGTCCAGGGAACCCACTATCATACGGGGTGAAAACTGGACAGTGGGAGGGCACGCCGAAGCTCGGGTACTGCAGGTATCTTCCAGCTTGTGGAGAAGGCAGCTTGCGCGAACAGCTCAGCTTCGTGACCGCGCAGAGAGTGCTCTGCGACTTGCTTTGTCATTCGGGAAACCGTCAGCCTGCTTTGTTTTACGACACTGGGTGAGACATTGCGCATGCAGACTCATTTTGGGAGAGTTTGAATTCCCCGGCAGCTGGTGGAGCTCGGCAGTGGCGCTCTCTCAGTGATGCTGGCAGCCATTGCCCTGGCACAGAGTCCCCAGGGCCACAGAGGGCAGAGCTAATGCTGTCTGCTTGGCCTGGAGACTCCGCCCATCCAACCTGAGCACAGCTGAGCTTCACAGACAATTGGCCTGGAGGTCAACCCCTCCAAGTGCTAACAACGATTAACTGAGCTTAACTTCATCAAGACTGTGCATCCCATATCCACCTCAGGTAACTGGGGAGGTTGAGCCACTGTCCCTAGTAGGAAGTCTACCACACAAAGCTAATTGACCAACTCAGGGAAGCAGCCACCATGCAGCGACATAGAAAGAAATCAGATGTGAAAGAAATGGAGGAAAAAAAACGACTGGACATGGAATTCAAAACCACAGTTATAGGGTTTTTCAAGAGGCTCCAACAAAAGGTCGAGGCCTATAAGGAAATAAGCAAGACCACAAAGGAAATGAATGAGTCCTACAAGGAAATGAATAAGACCCTCAAGGATATAAATGAGACCTGCAAGGAAATGATCAAGACCAATGTGGAAATGAATGAGTCCTACAAGGAAATGAGGGAGACCCTCAAGGATATAAAGGAGACTCTCAAGGATATGAAAAAGGACCAACCAGAAATTAAGCATACACTGACTGAAACAAAAAATATTATACAAAGACCTAAAAGTGCTCTGGAGCACCCCAAGAACCAAGTTAAAGATTTGAAATACAAAAAGGTAAAATCCACTCAGCTGAAAAAGCAAGAAACCAAAAGAATCCAAAAAATTGAAGATAGTGTAAGGGGCCTCTGGGACAACCTCAAGCATACCAACATCCGAATTATAGGGGTGCCAGAAAAAGAGAGAGAGCAAGACAATGAAAACCTATTTGAAGAAATAGTGACTGAAAACTTCCCACACCTGGTGAAAGAAATTGACTTAGGAGTCCAAGAAGTGCACCGAACCCCAATATATAGGAACCCTAAGAGGACCACACCAAGGCACATCATAATTAAAATGCCAAGAGCAAAAGACAAAGAGAGAATATTAAAAGCAGCAAGAGAGAAACAGCTGGTTACCTATAAGGGAGCACCCATACGATTGTCAGCAGATTTCTCAACAGAAACGATGCAGGCCAGACGGGAGTGGCAAGAAATATTTAACATGATGAACAGCAAGAATCTACAACCAAGATTACTCTATCCAGCAAAGGTATAATTCAGAATTGAAGGTCAGATGAAGTGCTTCGCAGATAAGAAAAAGCTAAAGGAGTTCATCACCACCAAACCAATATTATATGAAATGCTGAAAGATATTCTTTAAGAAGAGGAAGAAGAAAAAGGTAAAGATGAAAATTATGAACAACAAATACACATCTATCAACAAATGAACATAAAAATCAAGTGAATTGATAGGCTGTTGAACAGGATAAACTGATGAATATAACAGAGACATGGACATAGAGAGGGAATGGACTGACAATTCTTGGGGAGAAAAGGGTTGTGGGAAGTGCAGCAAGAGACTGGACAAAAATCTTGCAACAATGGGAGAGGACAGTGGGGAGGGGGAGGTGAGGGTGGAGGGTGGGATAGGTACAGGGTGGAGGGGAGCTATAGGTGAATAAAAAGGGGAATGTAATGTAATTAATAAACTGAACAATAAAGATTAAAAAAATAAATACTATCAAAATATTTCCCCATAAATTAATTAATTACCAATGGAATATTGAGTAACTTTCTGGTGCAGAAATCAGTTACACACTTCCTTCACCAAGAGATGAACATTAAAATCAACAACAATAGAATAAACTAAAATCACCCCTGATATGATACACTGAAAAGGACACATCATTTTTGTGCTAATCTTGCTGAAGATGATAACCTGAATCTAATAATGAGGAAAATTTAAACTCAGGGTTAGTTTTGTTCTACAATGTAATTTCCTGTAGTCTATAAAACATTAATATAAAGAAATGTAAAAAAAGGTTGAGGATCGGTTCCAGAAAAAAAGAGATGGGCAATCAAATGCAATGTGTGATCCTGGACTGGATCCTGGGTCTAGGGGAAAATAGCTATGAAAGAATTTTCAGAACAAGTGGAATATTTTGAATATGGGATCTGAATTCAAAGATAGTATTGTATCTGATTTTGATAATTGTTCTGTGTTTATATAAAACTAGAGGCCCAGCTCATGAAATTCGTGCACTCACGGGGGGCGGGTGGGGGGGGGCCTGTGCCATCTCGTAATCCAGGAGCCCTCAGGGGATGTCTAACTGACTTAGGCCTGCAAGAAGTCAGACATCCTTAGTGCTGCTGTGGAGATAGGAGAGGCTCCCACCACCACCACTGCACTCGGCAGCCATGAGCCTGGCTTCTGGTTGAGTGGCACTCCCCCTGTGGTCAGTGCATGTCATAGCGATCAGTCGTTCCACTGTTCAGTCAATTTGCATATTAGCCTTTTATCCTATCTAATAAAAGAGTAATATGCAAATTTGACCTTACCTTCACTACACCCACAAGCCATGCCCACAGCCATGCCCACCAGCCAATCAGGGGCAGATTATGCAAATAAACCCCAACCAAGATGGATGCCACCACTGAGAGCAGGAGGAAGGCTTGGGTTTCCCCAGCAACAGAGGAAGCTAAGCTTTCTGCTTGCCATTGCCAGCCGAGGCCTCCACTCTGGGCTACAAAGTTTCAAACAGAAATGGCTGCCGCCCCCGAGAGAGCAGAAGGCTTGGCTCCGCTCCAGGCTACAAAGTTTCAATTGTAGACATAAATTAATCCCAGATCCCAGGGCCTCCACTTGGCTCGCTGGGGGTGTGCTGGCCTGCAAACCTCCACAGGCACCTTTCCCAGGCTGCCCCTTGCCCCAAGGGAACCCCCACCCTGATCTGGGGCACTCTTCAGGGAAAACCACCTGGCCCCCACCCATTCACCAGGACTCCATCCTATCTAATAAAAGAGTAATTTGCAGATTGACTATCACTCCAATACACAAGAGGGCTGCCCCCATGTGATCAAAGATCCTCCCCCCATGTGGACACAAGATGGCCACCATAAGAAGGCCATCAGGGGAGGTCAGTTAGGAGGGACCAGGCCTGCAAGGGAGGGCAGCTGGGGGCAATCAAGCCTGCAGGGGAGGGCAGTTAGGGGTGACCAGGCCAGCAGAGGAGGGAAGTTGGGGGCAAATAGGCTGGCAGGGGAGCAGTTAGACATCAATTGGTTCGCAGGGTAGTGGTTAGCGGGTGATCAGGCTGGCAGGCAGAAGCGTTTAGGGGCAATCAGGGAGGCAGGCAGGTGATCAGTTTAGAGCCAGCAGTCCTGGATTGTGAGAAGGATGTCCGACTGCCCATTAAGGCCTGACCCTACTAGGATCGGGCCTAAACGGTCAGTTGGACATCCCTCAAGGGATCCCAGATTAGAGAGGGTGCAGGCTTGGCTAAGGGATATCCCCTGTCCCCCATGCAGGAATTTCGTGCACTGGGCCTCTAGTTATATATAAAATAATGTTCTTGTTCTAATGGATTACACTGATATATTTAGGAATAAGGGACATGATGTCTGAAAATTAATCTCAGATGGTTTAGTGTGTGTGTGTGTGTGTGTGTGTGTAACATACATACGTCATATATGTGTATGAATAGAATAATGGATAGATGGATAGTGAAAAATATTAAATGCTAAAGTAAATGCAACAAAATGCTAATAATTTATGATTCTAAAGTGAATTTATGGGTGCCTTTGTACTACTTTTGAAATTTGTCTTGTTTGAAACTGTATCAAAACAAAAAGTTAGCCCCCATACTTGCATTAAAATACTAAATATTTATTTTAAGAATATTACAAATTAATTATTACTTTTGCTCACATTGTTTTTTGGAAATTCTTCAAAAATTATCTCTATACTGTGCCACTTCAGACATACACGCGTGCGCGCGCACACACACACACACACACAGTTGGATGTTTATTAGGTATCTTCAACTTTATTGTCCCAAGCATGCTATTTTTAACCATTTAGTTCTATTTTTTCTCTTGATCTCCGCTCAATCCATTCTTATTTAAGTAGCAAAATTTTTCCTGTTGCTGAGTTCAAACACATGGGACTTTCCCAATTTTCCCCACCTTTCTCCCACTTCAGTTCATTAGAATGTGCTTGGTTCTGCCTTCAAAACATTGATCTCTAACACCATTCTATTCTTTCCCTACTCCAGACCCCCTATTTCATCTCACCTGCCCTACAGTATTAACCCCCACCAGAGCTCCCTTTATCTCCTCTGGCCTCTGCTCTTCAGTTGCACTGGCCTTCTGTCAGCCCCTTACACAGGCCTGGTAATTAGTTCTCACCTGAGGGCCTTTATTATCAGAAACATCCTCCAGAGGCTCACGTGGCTGTCCCTTTTCCTCATCCAGATCTTAGCTCAAATGCCTCCTCCTCTGCAGGGCCTTTACTGCATACCCTATAGACAGGAGCCATCTTCTGCCTAATTTTTCATCCCATTACTTGAACTTTCTTCATAGCACTTATCACACACTGAAATTATGATAACATAGTTATTATTAGTCTCCCATTTAAAGAGCCAAAGAGGAAGGACTTAACCTGTCATCGTTATCTGCAGAGTGCCGTGCTCTGTACATGCTCAAAGTATATTATCAAACAAGTTAAAAATGAACAGAAGCTACACAAGAAATAGAGTCCCATAATCTTGCTTCTACTGGACAATAATATCTCACCACCATTAGCATTAGTCAGCAACTTGGGATTATGTTGATGTTCGGGAGAGAAACATAAGAAAAAAATGTACAGCCAGACAAGCCATCATGGGGCCAGATTATGACTGGGATATGGACTTATACTACCAGCTCGCTCAAAATGCCATTAATTGGTAGTTTGTTGCAACAGGAAGAATTCCATACATGTAAATGAATACTTGGGAGTCCGGCCCTGCTAGCATCAAGTGTGACATCTAAGCTCCACTTTATTCAGGTGTACCACAAAGCATCAGCCAGAGAGGATGTACAATTCTTCTATTTAAAAACATCATCTTGATATGATAATATAAATCATTCCATATAAAAATAAATTAAGAACTTTACATTTCAAACAAAAGACATAATTGAGATAGTATCTATTCCCATGGCATTTGGAAAGACCTGAGAGTTAAACCTCTATACCGTTAACCTACTATAAAACCCCATGCTTCCAGCTCCCTAAGCTGTTAAGTGTTTCCCAAGGACCTTCAAGCAGTAAATCAACAGCAGAACATGTTAATGCCTCTTGTGGTAATGCTCATGGAGGAAGCCGGTCCAAACCTAGGTCTGACTCCCCTAAGTCAGTACATCCTTGTAAAAATTTTCCTGAAGAAAAGTGAGGATACCTAACAAATCACACCAAGAAAAATACTACCAAAAGCCACACATTTTCAATGTAAATACTGAGTGAAAAGCTGTCTTTACTTTCTGTGCCTGCTTAGCACACAGTCAAATGAATATGCTGATAGATGAAGACAGGAAAAACCAGGTCAAGATCAGCCTGGTTGGGAAGCTGTCTTGATAAAAGGTTGTATCAGTGAGGCATCAAACTGGAAGTTCCTCACAGCTGTGGTTTTGTCCAGCTTTCTATTTGTCACTGGGACCTCCACCTGACAAAGTTGTCACATTCAACTTGTTAGGCCATTCCATCAGTGTCAGCTATGATTGGTGGTTAACATCCTATGACAAGGCAGGTTCATGAATGTGGAGTCTAGAGCCCAGACTCCTTATCAGTCCTGAAGTTAGGCTGCCTAATATTAGGTGGGTGCAATTTCAGTCTAGAGATCTGAATGTACCAGAATATTATATTTTTTTATCCTCCAAAGTGTACCATTTATTTAATGAAGGCTCCCATTTTATTTTGTTATTTACAATACCATACCACTAATTTGGTATAGAAATAAACAATTTAAGGGATGCTTTAACAATTTGTCAATTCCAAAAATCTAACACATATTCACAACTACTAATTTAAGAATTTGAATGAAATAAATGATGTGTCCAACAATATATCTACAAGTTTACTCATCACTCATTTTTGATAAAAGTAAAATGTTTGGATATTAACTAAATGACCAATGATACTGAATTAGTTAAATGAGCTGTGGCTCCTGCAGGCACTATGGCACTCGAAACTATTAATTGGTTAGAAAATAATAGTCCATTTATTAATTTACTCTCCCAATATTTACTGAGTATCTCCCATGTGTCAGCTTCTGCTCTAGTACAGCAATGAACAAGACTGAACAATCTGTGCTCTCATGATATTTTCATTGTAGAGAGATTAGTGAGTCAGAAAAAACTTAACATTATATGAATAAATGGAAAATAGCAGATTATAAAATTGTATGTACAAAATAAGCTCAATTATAGAAAATAATAAAGCTATTTATTAAGTGAATACTGCTATTTGAATAGAAAAGCATTTGTGGGTTGATTAGGTATTGCCAGAGAAAAGGCAATAGTGACTCTAACAGATTCCCGCAACTTTATTGCCTCAGTAGTGAGACAGAAACAAGTTGTATCAGTGCAAGTGGATCACACTCTAATGCAGATTTATATAAACCACATTTGTAAAAAAAAAATAAATGCATAAAAACAGAATGCCAAGATATTGATTTACAAAGAGAACTAATTTACTAGCATGATTTCTCCCTACAGGCAAGGGAGTTATATTCACACAGGAAATTGGTTATTTAAGAAAATGCATGTTGAGCAAAAGAAAACAAAGGGAATTAGACAGATGAAAGTTGGTTTATGTAATGCTCACTTTTGTCTGCTTCCACTGATGATTTGCCTCCAAAATTTACACATTTTTTAGATGAGTTTGTTCATTCTAAAGAGTTAAATAATGATTGAGTGGGGGTTATCGGGTAGTTTAGTCTCTCTTATCCATTAATGTACATTTATTTATAGGTTATGAAATTCATAGGCCAATGGTTATATCTTAGTGTTGGCCAAAGTATGGTGTGTGTGTATGTGTGTTTGTGTTTGTGTGTGTGTGTGTGTGTGTGTGTGTGTGTATGTGTGTGTGTGCCCATCTGAGCACATGCACATGTGTGGGTTCTTGGATAAGCCATCTCCAAAAACTAGATCCAGAACGGAAGACATTGAAATATTAATTGTGATTACCCAAGGCTGATAGAAAAAATGGATAATTGAGGACCTACTTCTTTTCCACATTTTTTTAAGAAACATGTATTATGTTCATGACTAGAAAAAGAATCAAAGAAGATGGATGATAGACCAATACTCCCACCAAGAAAATGAGGAAAAACAAGTTTAAAACATGGATCTGGCTAAAGGCATCATCATGCTGCTGAAACAATGAAGAATGGATAAGGGAAGTTTTCAAAGGAAGAGAACCATAGAGAAGTGAGTTAACCATTCCTAAATACTATTTCTCCATGTAATTCACCAATTCTGAGTGCAGAATGGAAAGCAAAAATCTGATTTGTGCTTTGGTAGACACCTACTGGAGGGGGACAGAAAAACTAGAACTTCTAGTGATCTTCTAAAGCTAGAGACAAAACTGAATAATTGATGAGCTTCAAAATCCAGCCAGTTTTTCTCCAGAAGTATTGCCATATTCTAAAGCTATGCAGTGTGAGAAGTTAATAAATACACTGAGAAAAAAACCTCCGAAAATCAAAGCAGCAGTTGCAACGTAGTTTCAAAACTATGAAATACACTAGTTCCAAAACTCAGGAAATATTTCAAAAAGCTTGCAAACCAAAAAGGAAGGAAGGAAGGAAGGAAGGAAGGAAGGAAGGAAGGAAGGAAGGAAGGAAGGAAGGAAGGAAGGAAGGAAGGAAGGAAGGAAGGAAGGAAGGGAGGGAGGGAGGGAGGGAGGGAGGGAGGGAGGGAGGGAGGGAGGGAGAGGGAGGGAGGAAAAAAGGAAAATAACACCTAGATAAATCATATTAAAACTGCTAAAAACAAAAGATAAAAATCTTCAAATCAGATCCACATTAGTTTGCTCAGGCTGCTGTAAAAAAGTATCACAAAGTGACTTCAACAATATATGTTTGTCTCACAGTTTTAGAGGCTGTGAGACAAGAAGATCAAGATGTCAGGTTTTGTTTTGCTCTTTTTTTTTCTTTTGAATGCTATGAGGGATATACACTGAGTGGCCAAATTATTATGATTTCTGAACGCATAATAATCTGGCCACTCAGTGTGGATATAGATGATATAGATATAGATATAGATATAGATATAGATATAGATATAGATATAGATATAGATATAGATATAGATATATAGAGATAGAGATAGAGATAGAGATAGAGATAGAGATAGAGATAGAGATAGAGATATTATAGGCCCAGTGTATGAGTTCATGCATGGGTGGGGTCCGGCTAGCCTGGCCAGGGGAAGGGGACATAGACTTTTGGCCTGCCTGCCTGCTGGTCAAACTCTTGGTTGAGAGGACAATTTGCATATTAGCATTTTATTATATAGTATATACACTGAGTGGCCAGATTATTATGCATTGAGAGATCATAAAATCTGTCCACTCAGTATATATGCTCCATGCTTTTTTCCAACATGCTAGTGGTGTCTATATGTCTGGCATTCCTTGGATTTGGCTGCATCATCTTGATGTCCACCTTTATCTTCACATGGCATTCTTCCCTGGCATACGTGAGTCCAAATTCTCATTTTTAGTGAGAACACTAATCATATTGGTTTAGGGGCCTGCTCTACTCTAGTATGACCTCATTTTAACTAGTCCCATCTGCAGTGTTTCTATTTTTAAATAAAGTCACATTCTGAGGTACTGAGGGTTATGACTTTAACATATTAATTTTTGAGAGACACAATTGAAGCCATAACAAATTATTGCCTTAAATAAGTTTAAAACTTTGAATATAAATGTATAAAAGAAAGGTTAATTGTTAATGACTAGAGGCCTGGTTCACGATTGCACATCAGGCCTAAACTGGCAGTCGGACATCCCTTTCACATTCCAGGACTGCTGACTCCTAACTGCTCGCCTGCCTGATTGCCCTTAATCATTTCTGCCTGCCAACTTGATTGATGCCTAACTGCTCCCCTGCTGGCCTGATCACCCACAATTGCCCTCCCCTGCTGGTCATCTTGTGGCAACCATCTTGTGACAATGTGAGGGCAGCAATCTTGGGATGACCATCTTGTGATGACGTCAGGGTGTCACACGAGGGCACTAGGACCACCTAGGCTTTTATTAGTATAGATATTCCTTATTAACATGAATGTGATAATGCTAAATGAAACATTAGCAAACATTTGCATGATATATAAAATATTACTATGTCATGGTAATGGGGGCATAGATCCAGAAATATAAGTTCATTTTTTTCAGTAAAAAAATCAAGCAATATAATTTACCAATTTAATAGAATAAAGAAAACATAATTATTTTAATACTTGCATAAACATATTTAATAAAATCCAAGATTTCTTTTTAATAAAATCTTAAGAGATTAGAAATGAGTTACTTCCTAACATGATAAACATAATTTTTAAAACCTATAGCTAATATTACACATAATGGTGAGTTATTGAAATCTTTACCCATGAACCTAGGAATGACTTAGAAAATACACTCATTATTTCCATTCCATTATAATTTGGAGATCTTAGCCACTCTCATGAGGAGAGACAAATATGTAAAATTCATAAGTGCTGGTATAGAGGAAAGAAAAGAAAAATATTATTATCCTCAGTGACTTTTGTACATAAAAGATAAGGATATCAATTTTAGACTTAATATATGTATTTGGCAAGACTACTTATATACTGTTAATGTATACATAGTTAATGTACAGAAATATTGTCATTTCTTCATAACAACAACAAATAAATAGCAAGTGAACTTTTAAAAAATACTATTTACAAAACATCAAAAAAACTAGAAATAATGCTAACAAAAATATTTGACCTCTATCTCAGATATATAAGACATTAAAGAGTATCTCAGTAAAGTCAGAAATATACTTTGCTCATGGATTGAAATGCTCAATACTAAATATAGTACTTGTCTGCGAATTAATTCCTACATTCAAATTTCATAAGCTGATACTAAAATTTGTAAGAAAAATGAAAAGGGCATCAAGGCAATCTGGAAGCAGAAGAACAAATCTTTTAATCAAGATTTATTATACAGTTACAGAAAGTAAGAGGATAATATTAGTTAATATATAGAAGTAGACCAGTGGAACAAAACACAGTCCAGAAAAAGAAGTGCAGTGATTTGATTCACTGCAAAGGGGACTCTGTATAGCAATGAAGAAAGATTAGAGCTTTTATTTTTTAGTTACTGGGATGAATTCATTGGATATCTG
This sequence comes from Antrozous pallidus, assembly GCA_027563665.1. Classification (NCBI taxonomy): domain Eukaryota; kingdom Metazoa; phylum Chordata; class Mammalia; order Chiroptera; family Vespertilionidae; genus Antrozous; species Antrozous pallidus. Next base: position 68,234,810 of record CM050512.1, read on the forward strand.
TAAATAAGGAAAACTTTTATACCTATAGGACCATATACAAAATTCTATTCGTTATAGATTGTAGTGTTTAATATGAATGACAACTTCCAGGCAAGATGAAATAATGAGTGTATATTTATGTTCCTGTCTGAATAAAGTATAAATATATATCCCCAAAGATAGGAAACAGATGAGGTCTAATTGTCCTAACCTACTGCCCAGGGAAAATAGGAAGGAAGGATCCAGACAGAATTCAGCAGTTCCCTGAATTGAGGCAATAAAGCTGGTTGTACAAAGAGGCTAAAGTGGCTAGAGTACACAGAACAAATTACCAGGGAGGAGAACAAGTTTAATAGAGAACTCTGAAGAACTCTGGAGGGCCCCATCATCTGAGTACTAATCAGCACATATATTTGGAGGCACAACCAGGGACTGAGAGGAGAATCACTGGACAATTTTAGAGAAATAATTCTTGGTGCTCATATAGGATGAAAAAATAGTTCATTTCCAGCCAAATTGGGTAATCCTATATTTCATGAGCATCAGGCAAAGTACTTAGAAAGATTTTGCCTCAGAAGAGGGACTAAGTTATCCCTAGGTCAAATGCTGCCCTTATCTTACTTAGCAAAGCTTAAAGTTAAGACAGAACATGATTAAACTCTTTCTGAGTAACTTAACCATGTACCAGAACAAAGCTCAAAATAAGACAAAACTCACCATTTCTGGCATCAAATTAAAAAATATATATTACTCTGCATTTAAGTAAGCAACAAAGTATATCCAATAATGAGAAAAGTCAGTCAAACCTGATCCAATAATGACATTAGTCATAGAATTTTAACTATATTCTGTATATGCAAGATGCTGGAGGAAAGACTGCACATTTTACAGAGAAACCAGTGAGGTATAAAACAATAAAAAAATAAAAAAATAAAATAAATAAATAAATAAAATCCCAGATCACACTTCCAGACATAAAAAGAAATATCTTTGATATGAAAAAAAAAAAACATTTTCTGGGATTAATGGAAAAGAAACATTTCAAACAAATTAGTAAACTTTAAGCTATATCAATAGAAAGAGAAAACTGAAACACAGGGGAAAAAAGACTGAAAATAAAATGAACACATTTTGGGGCCTTCTAGTGTCAATTGGGGCCTTCTAGTTGGCAGCCAGGGCTTCCCTTCATTCTGTACCATCCTCTGGTGGTGAGCGCACATCATAGCGAGCAACGGAACTCCCCGTCTCCTGATGAAGTTCCCGAGGGAACACTAATAAAAGAATATTAGTCTTTTTAGACTAGAGGCCCAGTGCACAAAATTTGTGCATGTGGAAAGGGATGTCCCTCAGCCCAGCCTGCACCCTGTCGCAATCTGGGACCTTTTAGGGGATGTCTGACTGCCGATTTAGGACTGATCCTGCAGGAATCCCTGAGGATTGAATCTAAACTGGCAGTCAAACATCCTTCTAGCAATCTGGTACCACTGGCTTTTAACTGCTTGCCTGCCTGCCTGATGCCCCTAACCACTCACCTTCCTGCTTGATCACCTCTAAACGCCTCTGCCTTCCTCCCGCAGCACCCCTAAACACTTACTTGCCTGCCTGATCACCACCCCTAACTGCCTCTGCCTGCCTGCCTGATCGCCACTAACCACTTGCCTGTCCACCTGATCATCCCGAACTGCTCACTGGGAGGAGCCGTGGTTGTTCTTATCTCTAGTCATTCTGGTCCTTCCACCGTTTTGGTTGCTGGGCTTTTATTATATAGCATAACATTAGCAAGACAGAAAACACTGGAAGATGGAAGACAGTGGAGCAACATTTTTAAAGTACTAAAACAAAAACAAAACAAAATACTGTCAACATATAATTCTTTACCCACAAGAAATATCTTTTTTTTAATTTAAGGCAAAATAAACACCTTTTCAAACTTACAAAAACTTAAAGAATTCATAAGCCCAAACTTGGTTGTTTTGCTTTAAAAAAATGTAAAAGAAAGTCCTTCAGGCAAAAGGAGAAGAATGCCAGACAGAGTTCTGGATTACACAAGGAATAAAGAGTAGCAAAAATGGTAGCTCCATGGGTAAATGTAAAATCTTTTTCTCATATTATTTAAATCATTAGCACATTCTTTCCTTCTGTTCATTATTCCACCTTCACAGTTAGAACTGCAACAAGCAATGATTGTGTTTCTATCTTTTACTGTTACCATTTACAGTAAAAAAAAAATATGTTGTGTGATTTATAACAGAGGTAGAAGTAAAATTCATCACAAGACTAACGAAAAGCCAGGAGGGAATAACAGAAGTTCAGTGTTCTTATACGACATGTGAAGTGTTACAAGAGCCCTTGAAAGTAGATTGTGATAAGCCAGTGATTTTCAAAAAAATTTTAAAATATGCAATACCTGACCATTTAGTCAGGTGTACCGACCTATTTTCCCTTAGATTATCAAATGACAATAGCCAACATAACAATGGCCACCCAGTGTGAAGGGATCAAAATTATATCTATTTTTGTCACATCTGCAAAAAAATATGTATTTTGGAGTATCACAGAATTTTAGTAACTAATTTATGTGTGCCATGAGATTAAAATAAGGTTGAATATTGCTTTTGAGCTAAAGATGTATCTTATAACCCATATAACAGCCATATAAAAAACATAATAAGGACTTATAGCTAAGAAACCAACAATGCAGATACAATGAATAATAAAAATATTCAATTCAAAATTAATTAAAAAACAAGTGCACATATACACACCAGAGAGAGAAGAAAGAATAGACAGAATAAACTGGGAAAAAATAGAAAAATTGTATAGGTAAACCGAATAATAATTATATTTAATGTATATGGTCTAAACATTCTGATTCAGTGGCAAAAATAGAGAGACACATGCAAGCTGCCATTAAGAAGCCTACTCCTAACCACAACTAGGGTAAAGTAGAACAGAAAACTATATACTATGCTAACACTTATTATACAACATGCTAACATTAATCAAAAAATGCCAGAGTGACTATATAAGCAGCTATGTATGGACGAAGCTTTCCACAGTGATCATGGGTGATCCTCATCTAGCAGAGGACAGTGTGAGACAGGAATGGCAGAGGTGAGACCATTAACCACAACTCTATTCCCTTTCATTATCCCACCATGGCTGGAACTGCAACCAGCAATGATTGTGTCTCTCTCTTTTATTATAACCAACATTGTATGTTGGCTATTGTTTATAAAGAGTACTCACCACTGATGGGGCAGGATACTCAGAACAGAAGTTCAAGAGGCCACTGTCTCCATGGCTACATCTAGTCTGGATTGCATCCAGTGCACTCTATTCAAAACAATTATCCAAATATAATAGAATGCCAACCTTTTATCAGGTTATAACCTATACAGAAAAATCTAACAAGCTCTTTCTCAACCTTACCTGAAGCAAAGAGAGAAGCTATTATTATAGTTTTTGTTATAATTAAATTCCTTTATCTTGTTGATTATCAGAAGGCCTAGTCAGCAGATCAAAGGATGCTTGAACACTAGTTTCTTAGAAGAAAGGTGTTTTTATTTAGGAAATACATTTCAGAAAATTTGAATGATGACCTTTTATTTATGGTGTAAAATAAGAATTTGAAATTATTTAAATGAATCAGCTTTTGAGATGAATGAAATTCTCCATAAATACTAGGGACTATATAAATTATTTCATAGGAAACATTTCATTTAATCCTTTCCTGAAATCCATGAGGCAGACAGAATTATTCCAATTTTGTATTAAGAAACTGAGGCTTTGAGTCTACAAATTTAACACACAGAGCTAGTAAGCTGGACTAAAGTTTTTCAATAACAACTAAAGTATTGTTAATGCTATATTGCAGCTATCTCATGACCCATGTTGCTAATGAATTTAACCTAAATAATTGACCCTTAAGTAAAAATTATCTTTAAAACTATAATCTCTTTAAATTTGGATAAGAGTAATGAGAAAAATGTTGGCTTATTCAGTATTGATCTTAATGTCAGAACCATGGTCCATATTTAACTATCAAATTGATTATTTTATTTTTCCAGACATGTTAACCTAATTGAGTTGCTCTGATCCCATTTATTAAATTTAATCAAAATCACTGGGGAAAACATGTTTCACTCTTATAAACACTGAAATCATGATTAAATGGCTCACTCTTTCAAACATATTTGCTCCAGTGTGATATGTCCTCTACTTTTTCAAAACAATATATTATAAGGTACTTTAAATTATAATTACTTGTATCCTAAATGGAATAATTTGACCCAGGAGTTCTATTTTAGTCCTTCCAATAAATCAATTCCAATGCTTTTTGAACATTTATTATCAGATCAGTGCAAAAAAAAACAAATAAAATATATTATCCTAGTACTCTAAGAGTTTACGATGTGGAGTTGAATATAACAATAGGGGAATCACTGAGTTAAATAAGAGTACAGAGATAATGAAGGAAAACTAACTTTGAACAATAAGGAGTAATAACAAACCTAAGGTAATAAAATCAGTATACAAACCATATAAAACAACATGTTTCTAGGAATGAACTAATGTAAATTGATGGGGACTTCTTTAACTTAAGGAAATGTACTTGTTCAAAATCTGCAGCAAATATATATATACACACACCCACACACACATATATATAGTGAGACTTTAGAAGGATATCTTTTGATTTAGAGAAAAATGTAAATATGCTCATTAACCCTACTTCTTGTCAAGATTATTGAGACATCCTAGTCTACATATAAGAAAAAGAAATAAGTAAAAAAATAGTGTTATTTACAGATGTTTTTATATATGCATAGAAATAGAAGTGAATCTACAGAAAAACTATCAATACTATTAAGAGAGTTCAAAAGTTTTACAGGATACACCAACTGGAAATTTCCCTTCATCTTTCCAAAAAACACCTTGATTCATTGTATGTTACAAAGGCATCAACCATGCCCACTCCCCACAACCTTTATTTCTTCTGAGGGACCCTGTCTCAGTTAACTGCTGCACAATTCATCCCATTGTCACAGACAAAATTATGAATACCATCCTATACTCTTCCATTTCCCTCACCCCTAAAATCCAATCAGCTACCAATCCTGTTAGTCTTCCTTCCAATCCAGCAAATTCTCATTGCTTCACTGACATTTCCCTAGTAAAGCCATAACTATCTCTTGTCTAAAGAAATATTATAGTTAAATATGTACTTTTTAAAAAAATGAAAAGAATATAGAGAATATGAGAAACTAATATTCTCATCTAAGAAGCAACCAGATCTCACCTGGCCTCATATTTTTCAAAATTGCATCCCTCCCCCTACTTCCTATCCAAAGTGGTATTTCTAAACTGCAAATTTGATTGATAGTACCCTCATGCTTAAAAATTTGTTGCCTAATTATCATTCTTAAGATAACTTTAAATTCCTTAATAGGCCTAAGAAGGTATTGTACTATATACCTCCTAATACTATATAATAAAGAGGTAATATGCTAATTGACCATCATGCCCTCACAAAGATGGTGGTGCCCACAGCCAAAAAGGAGGCAATATGCTAATTGACTACCACGCCTTCAAAGATAGTAGCTCCCACAGCCATAAGATGGTGGTGCCCAGTCCCCTCAGCCACACTGGGGTGGTAGTTGTGCAACATGGCTGGGCCCGCCCACAGGTGGGTTTGGCTGCTCCACACACCTGCCTCCAGAGTTCCCCAGTCCCTTCAGCCCCCAGCCACCCAGGGCCAGCCCAAGGCACAGACAAGTCTTGGATGGCAACTGCCCAGCCACCCAGGGCCCCCCAAGGCTCAGGTAACCAGGGCCAGCCGAGGCTTGCACTACAGGTAGTGGCAATAGCAGAGGTGTGATGGGGGAATCACCTTTCCAGGTCACCTCATACCCCTGAGGGCTCCCAGATTGTGAGAGGGGGCAGGCAGGGATGAGGAACCCCCTCTCCAATGCATGAATTTTCATGCACCGGGGCTCTAGTTACCTTATAAAGTCTTATCTTTCTTGCCTCAAATTCCTGCTATACATCCATATTGACCTTCTTGGCGTTCTGGGAACACACTATGCTTGTTCTCATTTATGTTTTTTCTTTTATCTATAATACATCTCTTTACCTCCCCTCCCCTTTCCTCCTTTACCTAATGATTCCTACTCATTCTTCAAGTCTCAGCTTAGATATTATTTCCTTCAGAAAGCCTCAAATCTGGGTTATATGTTCTTCCTGCATAATCCCATGTATGCTTTATTGTTCCCATTATGTCATTTTATCATATTGCATTATAATTATTCTATATCCTTATCCTCATTAGATTGTAAACTGCAAAAGAACATAAATTATATTTCATCTATCACTGAATCCCTAGTACCTATCATACTTCAATAAATATTCCTTGACTAAATTATTTGAATGAAAAAAGTTTTAAGAGATACGACATCAATGTGGAGTGATCAATAAGTTAGCCATGTAGTATTCAACAAGAAGTTTTTCAGAAATTAATTTAATTTCATTGAAGGACAAAAGATCTAAATAAAATGGAGATAAAAATATTCCTAATCTATAAACCCATTACACTTCAAATAAAATTTTCAATAAGACCATTCAGAAAATTGGGCAAATTGATCCTAAAACTTCAATAATTGATAAGACCATGTAGTACATTAAAAACTAGAGAAAGGAATTTGTCCTGGTATACTCAAAGACTCATTGTAAATTGATAGTCATTAAAACAATGAGTTGTTAGGATGAAAACAAAATCAAATAACTGAGGAGAGAAACAGACTATATGTATATATAAAAGACTATATGTATATATTACAGACGTAGCATTGCAATGTGTTGTTAAAGGGTAGATTATTCAATAAAATGATGCCAAGACAACTTGTATTCCATACAAGAGTGGTCAAAATAGATTCCCACCTTATACTATGCAAGGAGATGAAATATTCCAGATGAGTTAAAGACTAAAATGTGGAAACCAAAACTGTGAAGGTTTCTCAAGAAAAATGGGAGAATATTTTTAGGCTATTAAGATGGAAGGATTTTTTTTAAAAAAAATAAGCCACAAAATGTAGACTACTTATAATAGAATGTAAATTAAATACACTAACTTTAAAAACTTTCATAGTAAAAAAAAAAAGACATTCTAAAGAAAATGCAAATAAAACATATTTTGGGTAAGAAAATCTGGGCAAGATTTGAATTTAAATTAAAAACATAAAATTAATGAAAAAAGTAAAACAGCAGGAGGGGGAAAATGGCACTGAGTATGTCAGATATTTCACTTAAGAAAATTCAAGTATCCAATTCAACCTATTAAGATATGTACAATCAAAAAATAATAATAGAATGCAAATCATAGCAACACCATTTCGCACTATGAGTTTGGGCTAAAATTTGGATTAGCAGGAATTCTTATACATTGCTGTATAAATTATACAACCACTTAGGAGAACAATTTGACAATAGCTGGTAAAGCTTCATATGCATACTTGTATCACTCAGCAATTCCTTTTCTAAGTATGTCTCTCAGGGAAGTTCTTACTCATGTTCCCAAGGAAACATAAGCTAGAAAATTCTTTCTAACACTGGTTAGAAATGAAAAATAAAGAGTTAGAATTACCTAGTTGTCCATTTGTAGCAGAATAGGTGATCTGAGGTTTAGTCATATATTTATATACTAAACAGTAGTTAAAATGAGTAAACAAAATCTATAACCATCAACATAGGTAGTTACAACATAGATAATGTTGACCAAAAAAACAATTGCCACATTAGTGAATTTCAAAAGCACCATACTGAGTAAAAAGCCATGTTGCAAATAAATATATCTATTTTTAAAAAGTTTAATAAGTCTTAGCTTGTTTTGCTCAGTGGATAGAGCATTGGCCTGCAAACTGAAAGGTCCCAAGTTTGATCCTGGTCAAGAGCACATGCCAGGGATGCAGGCTCCATTCCCAGTAGGGGGCATGCAGGAGGTAGCCAAACAATGATTCTCTCTCATCATTGATGTTTCCATCTCTCCCTCTCCTTTCCTCTCTGAAATTAATTTAATTTTTTAAAGTTTAATAAAATACTGACACAAAGTTAGTGAATTGCTTATAAGTATATGTAGAATAAGTACAAATACTTGGACATGAATGAGTCTCTGAAATTTTAGAATAGTGATTACTTCTCAAGAAAAAGGGAAAGAATATGAGTAAAGTGAAGGAATTGTGAATAGAATTCATCTCTTAAATATAGGTACCTGGGTGTGTATGCTCTATTATTTTTGTTATTTGGCCATATTTGACAATTTTTATATTTTTAATTTAAAGGTGATCTTATTTAATATATGTTATGAGCTGAATTGTGTGCCCCAACTTCATCTTGAAGCCCTAACCCCTGGTATCTCAGAAAGACTATATTTGAAGATAGGACCTTTAAAGTGGTATTTAAGGTTAAAAGGGCTCATATAGATGAATCCTAATTGAATCCAATTGTTGTCCTTATAAGGAAATTAAGGACACAGACATCAGGGATGCCAATGTAACCTGAAAAGTCCACGTGTGGTCTTAGTGAGAGACACTTTAAGAAAAACTAGACCTTGCTGACACCTTGATCTTAGACTTCTAGCCTCTGGAACTGCTGCCCAATCTGTGGCACTTTGTTATGGAAACCCTAGTAAGATAATATAGTACACATATGTGATCATAAAAAATAGAGTTCACAATAAAATTACCATAAAATGGATTAATGTAGAAGAAATATTATAAAGTCTAGATATTTTTTATGCACAAAGAACTAAGTTGATAGCAGATTGCCTATGTTGTAATGAACAACCCAATGAGAAGAATATCTGAACTTTGCTAGCATTTTCAAGATGTTATTCTTACTGCACTTTAGGCCACCGGGATATTACTTCATGAATGGCCCAAGGGATATATGTGCTTGATGATTTGCATTTTTTATGAAAAACATAATAACTTTGTCAGTTACCTTACTTCTTGTATTTTAAAGATTAAACTTTTACTTTTCAGATTTGTTGGCCTAATAGCACCGAGAGACAGAGAATGATAACTACATGATTTTGGGAATATGAAATTCAGTTGTTTTAAAACAATCAACAAAAAAGGACAAGAAGGTATGTGAAATCAGATCTGTCTTTGGGAATAATAAATCACCTATATTAGTTTGGCTCCATTTAAAAAATTGTAAAGGTTCTCAAAGCAAATATGAGCTTGTTTTAGATATTCAAGAAAATAGAGTTATTTCCAAATGAAACACAATGTTCTAAACACATTTAGTGAGATGCATTCGACTATTTTATTATTATTTTTAGGTTTCAATTTTCCACTGGGAATTATGCTTTGTTTGGCTTTGATAGTTGAGCTTCCTTCCAAAGGAAGCCCCAAACTGTCTTTACAATGGGTCTTTGTTGTATTATAATAATGCTTAGAAATATGGAATGATGCTCCAGTCTAAAGGTATCAATTTTTATTCAGAACTCATTACTCAGAGTAACAAAGCTAGTTTTGTAAATGCAGTAGTAAAGCATTCTTAGGAGTTCAACTTTCTAACATTATGGCTTTTTGCTCAAATAATTATATTTAATTATTATGTTTTGCCTCTCTGCAAGTTGAAATGTGGAACTATAATATTAACAAGACTATTACACAAACCTTTGGGTATATCAATCATGCAGTCCCTCAATTGTTATATCAACTATTAGTTAAGAAAACCAACCTTCAGCTAGTCAGAAACCTTTATTTCCCCTCAATCTAAAAGTTGTTTTCCAAAATGTCTTTTTCTTTGATAAACTGCCTACAAGATTATAATAATTTCATAATGATGATAAACCACTATCAATTTACTACATCAACATGCATCAATTGAATTGATTAAACTTACATCTCATTTTGTATAACAGAAATACAATCACTGCAATAAAACACTGTCGTGGAGTTAATGTCTTCTTACACTGCAAATATAAGTCTTGCCTTTGGCTTGGTATTTTATTAAGCAGCAAGAAACCATTATCCAGTGACAACACTTTATTTCATTGACATCTCAAATATATTCTTAATATCCTTTATATTTATGTTCAGTTTAGAATTAGAAGATTAGAATAGGTGTTATTATAGTGGAAAGGCATTCATTATTACATTCTGAATAGTATTACCATGTGACCTGTCTCAGGCATAAGAATCTCTTGGGAAGCATTGCATCTTTTATCCCTGCACATTCACAGCTGACTATATTCCATGCTATGAATTTTTCCTGTGTTGATTATCAATATTGACCCAGTGTTGTTGCTATATGATGTGCACTTTAATTTTCACACTATGGAAATTACTCTGACCACTAAAATGTTTACAAAATATTTTTTAAAAGTTATCTAACTTTAAGCCAAAATAATAACCATAAATTCAAATTCTTACTCCACTTTAAAATAAATTTCTTCCTTTTATTTTGAAATCACTGCCCTCAGCACTTTTCCACACTCTGAATTCTAAGGATTTGCCTATGCATATAAAATACAGAATTGCAATATTATCCTTATAACTCAAACTAAGAGAAACACAACTTCATTTGAAATATCTAGGCAACTAAGGCCATTTTGGGGCTTAGATTATCTAGCTCTATCACATTTTGCATATACAGTGTGTATGTCTTTGTGTGTGTATGTCTGTGTGTGTGTGTGTGTATATATATATATATATATATATATATATATATATGCAAATAAGGGGTAAATTATACAAAACCAGATTCTTAAATGTGAGGTGGAATACAGAATAAGAAACTATGAAAACTCATCTGTGGGCATTGATGTTGAAAGTCTGTATGCACAGAAAAGGAAATTAACACAGTTTTAAGATATTACTATAAGACAACATTTTTAGTGTATTGAGTGTTTAAAGTGCCAAATTGCCTTGTTTGTGTTGCACCATTGCTATAATCACAACTCAGCTAGCTATAGAAATGCTAAGTAGTGTTTTGTCTATGCATTATTGTAGAAGTGTTTTGATTAAGAGCAGATGAAGACATTAATTTTTTTTTCTCTTTCTTTGTGGTTTAAGCATAAGGTAGTAAAAACTCATGGATTGATTTCTTTGGCTGAAACTTAAAGGAGTCATGTAGAAAATCTTTAAACTCCTTAAATTCAATAAAATTCTTTAAATATAAAAGTTCTTTAAAAAGTTGTTGGCTGGCTCTAATGTACCGTGGCCAGTTATATAGTTTTTGTGACTTCTCTTTTCCCCTAAAATATCCAAGAAGGACTCACTATTCAGAGAAAATAATGACTTTCAGACCTGAGGTCCTAATTTCATTGATTTTTGCTTTGTTTTGTTTTTGCCTATCTGCTCTTGTCAAAATACATTTAAATTTAATTTGTAATATAGGAAAATACTGTCTTTTAACATATACCCTAGATATTTTTCTCTGTGATGACTCATATAAATTACTGGTATAAATTAGTATAATAAATATATAAAAAGTAGTATATACCATTCATAAGTTTACAATCTGTTAAATTATCATGATGTAAATAAATTCAATTAAACAATACCCATATCAAGAAATAAAAATTACCAAAAATTACTTTTATCCTACATTTTAATACTACAGATTAGTTGTAATTCTTTTTGAACTTTAGATAAATAGTATTATAAATCACATCTTTTAATATCTTGATTATTTAGCTTCACAGTATTGTTCATGTAAATATAATTTACTCACTTGTATTATATAACATTTGATGACTATATCACAGTATTTTTGTCTGATCTATCAATGCAGATTCTGGATTTTGTAAGTGTTCACTAGTTTTTACCTAGTTTGTGGTGATAGTTTATTAAATGCATAATTTTTAAAACATAGTTGTTTTAGTGTCTGCTAAGGCACTACTAACTACAACTTACTTTTGGTGGATGGTTAAATGCTGTAATCCCAAGTGCATTGCATTTTGTAAATAATTCACTTCAATCAATACCCACATGTACCAGGCATGTATTGTACACATATTCAACTCAACATAACATTTAAAATGCATATTTTTTCTGGTGAGAGGAAAAATATATAATCCCAATTTTCTTCTCTAAATCTATTTAATTTATAGTATTAATATGATGGTATTTTCAAATTTTACTTTAGATAGTCACCTTAAAATAGCTATTCATTATTTTTGTATTGTTTGTCTTTTAATTCTCAGGGATATTTACAGTGTGTTTCACATCCTACAAAAATAAAAGTTGGAAGTTAAAGTTATGTAAGAGCAGTCTATTTCAGTGTTACTTAAATAAATAGCAATGGTCCTTTCGGCATGGTTAAGTGTTGACCTATGAACCAGGAGCTCATGGTTTGATTCCCAGGCTGAGGCAGGGCATATGCCCAAGTTGTGGGCTCAATCCCCAGTGTGGGACATGCAGGAGGCAGCCAATCAGTGGCAGCCAATCAATGAGTCTTCCTTATCATTGATGGTTCTCTCTCTCTCTACCTCTCCCTCTCCCTCTCCCTTCCTCTTTGAAATCAATAAAAAATATATTAAAATAAAATAAATAAATAGCATTGGAAGAAAAATATCCCACCAACTTCTATATTCTGCATGAAAAAAAATCATCTCTAGAGATTAAGAAATGAATTACCATTTCCTTTTTAATATCAGCCCTTACTTAAATAGCATAACAATGTATTTTCATTATCTATTATTTATATCCAAATGCAAGCCTCTAAGCAACTCACCTTATCAATGAAAAAGAATTTACAGATATTTCTCCCTCGAAAAATAGACATAATGAAAATGATGAATATGTGGGGGAAAGAATTCTTTAAACTGGACAAAATTTCCTAAGAAATAAATTCAACCTCATTAAAATTAGGAACTTATATTAGCATAAAATAGCATAACAAGTATGGAAAAGCAGACTACAATTTAATCAATAAAATGAATAAACTGAAGAAAATGGAGGTGCCAAGATGGCTATGGCGTAGGTGGAAACTACACATCTCTTCCAGTGCCACACCAGAGTTATAGCTAAACTATAGAGCACTCAACCTGAATAACCAAATGAAGGACAGCTGAATAGGAGTATTATAATCAAGGATTTACAGAAGAAACTACATGAAGACTGGTAAGAAGAACAAAGACACAGAGAGGGCTTGCCCCTGCATTCATATGTAACAGCTGAGGAATGGCAGCTGAGGAATATCTCAGCTACAGAGATCACTTATGAGGAGCACGGGGTTTCAACCCCAGGCTGGAATCCCCAGGGCAGAGCACTAGGGCTCAGAAGAGAAGCCTGCATAGCATCTGGCAGTAAAATTCAGTAGGGACTTTGTGCATCTAAGAGAGGAGGGAGTCTGCTAGAAACCCAGGCAGTTTCTTAAATGGCCAAGGCACAAAATCCTGCTCTTGACACTGACCCAGGGCTTTGGTAGAGGGAGGCAACCCAAGGCTACAGGAGTCCTAAAGAGACCTGGGTGGCATGGCCCTGAGAAGAGATCTGGAGGGCCAGCCACGGAGGTCCCTGTGCTGAGTCCCTATTCTACACCGCACGCAGGGCCATCTTCCCAGGATCCAACACTGCTACTCTTATGGCACCAGCCTTGGAGTGCACTCGATTTCCTAATATAAAATAGAAGTTTGACAGTGAATGTTCGTGAGAATGTAACCTTAGTATTTTGAGAGTAAAAAGTGAAAATGAGCTGATCATTTTGAGACAGAGAAGGAATCTATTATTATAAATTAAAGAAAATAAATCTGTTGAATTAAAAAAAAAACATTTTTCCTAGTTAAAAAACACTGAGCTATAAGTATAATCGGGACAAAGATACAACAAATTTAAACATTTCATGTATAGAGAATTTTACCGTTTCTGCATTATTTTTCAAGTTAGATATGGTATTTTGTAATATAATTTTATGATTTCTTAGTAAAATTGCATTTAAATCACAAAATTACAACAAAAAGTTTTACTCTCAAAATACTAAGGAAACTTCCAGGTTTTGTTTAAAACTTTTACAGTCATTTACAGTTCATTATGGAAAGATTCCATTGTTCATGTGCTACAAATTAGATGACTATATTAAAGTTAATTGTGGTGTGTAATACTTAAGCTCTTTGGCAATTCAAAATGATAGTGACTGCAGTTTTATTTCATAAAAAGAGTTGCTACTTTTTATAGCAGGTTGTGAACAAAGAATAGCAAATAATTTTAATGAATTGAAGCTCATGAATAACGTTACTCACCTAGATTTTTGGATTGGAAAAGCATTTTGTTTCAGGCATGCAAAGCCTTACGTTTTTATTTCAGTGTTTCATTTACAGAAATTGATTTAGGATGCCATCGTGTGGCACAATGACTATGTTCAAAAGGCAAATGCATACTAGAGTAGAATATATGTCTATTAGGGTCATGCTACAGTTTTCTTAAAATTTATTTCTGCTTAAGAATCTATAAGAGAATAGGTAGTGCAGATGAGAGGAAAAATCGGTTCTTTAACAACTGGGATACCTCCTTGTCTGTAATGTGCATAAAGGGAAATAGATACAATTAAATCAAAATTTTGGAAACAACAGTTAGACTGACTCATAATCTTCCCCATTACAAAATTTAAGTGATTGAATGAGGTCATAAAATACTCCCAATTTCAAGGAAAAATGTTTGATTTTATCTTTTTGGCTCCAAAGAATATGATTTTATTTTACTCAACTACTCAAGAGAGAAGAAAAAAACCCAAAGAGGTAGAAACTTTTGATACTGAATGGAAAATTACTGTGGCCTAAATCTGTGAGTGCTCTTATCTCATGGAAAGAGAAACAGAGGAGGCTTGACTTCCTGAGATGTGGCCATTAGCTTTCTGATTGATCAATGGTTGTCATTTAACTTATTGAACTTTTGTTTCCACATCTCTCAAATAAAGGGTTTGGAGAGGAAACATCTATGATCTCCTCTGAATCAATAGTCTTCCTACATTTTCACCTAACTTCACTTTAAAAAGCCTTATGTATTAACACCAATCAAAGAAAATTGAAACCTTAGAGGAGAAATAAAGGTTTCAATTGCTGAGAATTGAATATATAGTGTGAGGGGCAATAAAATTGATAAATGAAATTTTACAGATTTCACAAAAGGGCATGGTGAACAACTAAGACTGAATGACTCTCAGCAGCTTTGTGGGAATGTAAAACTTGAACTGAGCATAGAAACCAGGATTTGCTTGAGGGAGTATTCTAAGTGAGTGAGGGAGAATGAGAAATGCAGGAAGAGTCAACAATGGAATCATGGGAGCAATTAAAGACAGAGACTCTGTACACTACTTGCTATAGATAGAACGTTTGTTTCTCCAAAATTCATATGTTGAAACCTAATTCCCAATGTGATGAAATTTGGAAATGGGACCTTTGGGAGGTTGTTGGTCATAAGGACTGAGCACTCAAGAATGGGATTTGTGTTCATATAAGAGAGAATCCACAGAGCTTCCTTGCCCCTTCCACCATGTGAGGATGCATCCAGAAAGGGGCTGGCTATGATCCAGTAATGCCAGTGGTCTTGATCTGGCATCTAGAAGGGTTCTGGAAACCTAGAGAAGGGGCTGTGCATAAATTAAACGAGAGTCCAGAGACGAAACATAATTTTGAAAGGTACTTGAGGGGCAGAGGAGCTTGGCTAAAGAAACCAAGTTCTCCTTGTGTCAGGACCCCTTGCTTTTTATTAATACAATTTGTCCTAAGGCAAAGTGGAGATATACACATCAAAGAGTAGGGTTAGGTACAGAATCCATTGTCAGATTGGGGAATTGCCTTTGGCTGTTCAGGTGTTTGGCCAAAGGAGGCAATAACATGTAGATTAAGATGCTATTAGCTATCTGGCAGCAAGCAATAATCTGTTTCAGGTTTGGGGAAATGTCTTTAGCCATTCCCAACAGGCAATAACATATGTGACTCAGCCCTTGTTGAGTCCCCAAGTTCCATCAACCTTTCGATGAAACTCTTGCAATTATGACTTGCTGGAACAGCCCTCACCAGACACCAAATTTGCTACCACCTTGATCTTGGACTTCCCAGCCTCCTGAACTATGAGAAATAAATGTTTGTTGTTTAAGCTACCCAGTGTATGATATTCTTCTATAGCACCCCAAACTGAGTAAGGGCACTAATCAATTGCATTTGATTTGACATGGAATACTTTAATAATCAGGACATTTCACATAGAAATTATTATTTTCAGCTTCTCCTGTATGTAAAAAATCTGGCAACAATGGCCCATAGATCCCTATGTGGCAAAAGCTGATGAGGTTGACGTTTTACATCATACATGCTTTCTCAACCCACCTCATTCTCCAGAACTCTCTAATGTTTCCCTATGCTGACCTACTCTACATACTTATGTTATTTGTCTAGGATTGCAGGCATTAATTCACCTGAATAGGCACCTCCTGAATACAGTCATATAAAGCCAAGTTAGAACAAACGAGGACAGGAGACAGAAAGTAAGTGAAGAGACTAGGTACTTTTAGTATCTGAAAGACAGTTTAAACACATCTATTTTATGAAACTTAAACACTCCTGAACTGAGCATGGAAAATTATGTAGGATATATATAAAGGCATCTCCAAATCTGAAAGTTTTTGTACTCCCCAATCATATACTTATAAAATTGATTTCATATTAAAGCAAAAAGAAAACAATAATGTCTGCTTTACTAAACTATGTCCCATAGCCACATCATTTAATT
This sequence comes from Antrozous pallidus, assembly GCA_027563665.1. NCBI lineage: Eukaryota > Metazoa > Chordata > Mammalia > Chiroptera > Vespertilionidae > Antrozous > Antrozous pallidus. The sequence goes on from CM050512.1 coordinate 68,251,528, forward strand.
CAACATAGGAAGATGAAAGTTGATGGTAAAATTGATTTTTTTAAAGGCTGTTTATCTCTCTGCACGGAGTTTGTGCATATCTAGATCATTTGACTTGCTAAGTTCTATGAGGCTCAGAATCTTCCTCAGGTTTTTCAGAAGGGGAGCTTTAATATTAAATAATAATCATTTTTCCAATTCCAGTTCTGAGAATAACAAAGTAGTCTGATTTAAATTACCTCCCTGGGTGACAATCATGAACTAGATAAACATAAAAACCAACTATTTAATGGCACTGGACAACAACCAAAAGCAGGCAAACTGAAGGCAGTTGAACTCTTTAAAGAAAGATAATGCAACTGGGTGATATAAACATTTATGTAACTTCTCTTGAGGACACACTCCAGCCTTCCCAGATTCAGAATGGCTACTGTTCATGCAAAAACTTTGAGGCATATCCCTTTAGGTTTCAAAGAATAGAGTTTAAGGCTTCTGGGTGGCTGGAAATTAATAGAGTAAATCCCAGAAAGCATGGCATCCTAAGGAACAAAGCATGAAAATCTGTATGTGAATCACCTTTAATCCTGGGATGTCCTGTGAAATGAACACAAGACTAAAGAGAAGAATGAAAAACAGCAGCTGGGAGGCTAATGGGCTGAGCAGAAATGCCTTCTATTGACCATTGCAGAAAAGAGAGTGTAGGTTTTTCATGCTGCTAGGTCTGGGCAGCTTGTCCAAACTGTTACCTGGCAATTCCCAAAACAATATACCTTAAGAGTAAAGAATATGTTCCAGGATTAAGGAATTTTCTCTAAGACTGAGAGCTAAACTGAAACAGATCTTCCTAATAAAGTGAAAACCAAACCTCCACAAGTTAATCAGTCAACAATTAAATTGCTGACACTAACAAAATCAAAACTTTTCACAGCATTCTACCAGAATCCAGAGCCTCTACAATGTTTCTACATTTTATATGAAGAAGTATAATACTAATGAGACTTTGACATGTTGAAGATGCATACTCTAATAACTTAAACCACCAACTAATATAAAATAAAATATAAGGATTGCAACAAAAAGGCCAATACATGATTTAAAATGGAATAGTAAAACATATTATATTAATCCAAAAAGGACAGAAAAAGAGGAGAAAGGATGCAAACATAGAGGACAAACAGAAAAATTGGTGGCTCTGAATTTAATTATGTCAATTTTAAATTTAAATGAGTGAAGGATTCCAATAAAAAGACAAAGAATATAAAACTCATTTTTTTAAAAAAGACCTAACCATATGTTGTCTATAAGAGATATATTTTAAATTTAAAAATACAGATAAGGTGAAAGGAAAAGAATAGGGAAAATATAGAAGTACATATCATGAAAAGGTAAGCATTAAAAAATAGTATGAAAATATTAATATCAGATTGGGTAGATGTTCAGACAAAGGAGATTAACCAAAATTAAAGAGGATAATTCAAAATATTAAAAGGTTCGATTTCTCAGGAAACATTAAAAGGGTAACTGTGTACTAAATAGGAGAGATTCAATATAGCAAACTCTGACAGGGTAATATAGTCAAATCTACAATTATAGCTGGGGATTCTTACATCTCTATCTTGTAGTAGATACAACTAAAACAGTTTAAAAACTGGCAAAGATAGAGAAGAGTTTCATTATTCTTTTATGAAGGAGGAGGACAAGGAAGAAGAGGAGGAGGAGAAAGAGGAGAAGGAGGAAGACGAGAAGGAGGAGGAAGAGGAGAAGGAGGAGGAAAAGGAGAAGGAGGAGGAGGAGGAGGGAGAGGAGGAAGAAGAAGGAGGAGGAGGAGAAGGAGGAGGGGAGGAGAAGGAGAAAAGGAAGACAAACTATATCTAAAGTAAATAGAAACAACAACAACAAAACCTATGGTATAATGACACCAAATGGAGTCACAATAAGTACTTTGTAAGATAAAGTCAAGGCTGGAGTTGAGGATAGCAGACTCACCGTTAAATCATGGGGCTGAAAAAAAATTTTTTTGAGAAGCTGAAATCTTCAGAAAAATCATGCTATGAAAGTACAAGGCTTTCTGGATATATAAATAGTTCTGGACATATAAATAAGTCTTGGCATTCAAATAGCTCAGACATATAAATAGCTTTAGACATATAGTTTTATACATATAAACAGTTCTTCCACAATACAAAGAACTTTGAACATTTTTGTAAATCCTTATAAGCTGATCAAAATATAAGATATAAATTAGTGTGATTTGTCTGCAAATCACTTACTTGCCTGTTGTATAGGAACAATAATTTTATTTCTGGAATAAATATACTCAATATATCTCACTAAAATGTTTCCTTCAAAGAAAGTGACATTGCTCCCATTGTTTCCAGGGCTCTTTCAAACACAAATGGGTGTAATACGTGGTCTGGACACCTTTTTCCTGCTTACAATGTAATAGGGGGGAAAATCTGCCTTCTGTTGCACTGTGCTACACCAAAGAGGAATACAGAAGAATGACCGGAGCTAACAATAAATCATAATCTAAAGTGATAAACTCTTTGAAGACCAAATACTGACATCAGTTATTAATTAGCTTCTGTTTATAAAGAAATTGCAAGAGAGAAGTAGACTGTAAATACTCATTAGTTGTGTTATAATTAATTATTATACATCCTCATCTTTGTGATAATGTTATATAACCCTTAAATTATGATGACATTTTGAGTATAATCAAAGATAAAAACTGTTTTTCAGGAAGAGAGTAAAACTTTTATTAACTTTAATCTTAATAAGTTAAGGGATACAAATTTTTGAGTGCCCACATTATAAAATTATAGGATAACTTTTCATGAGGCAAATCTAATGTAGGCAGGTATGGCCTTAGGATGAATGCAGCATAGGTGACCATTTTGAGGGTTCTCATGGTAAATGTAATTTAAGATAAGAGATGCCTTCCAGACCCCAAACATGACTTGGCTAGGTTCCTAGAATTCCCCACATTAAAAATTTATTTTGTAGGGTCAATAGCTTTTGGGCCTTCAAGAGTCCTCCATGAAATTTTTAGTAACAGAAGAAAAAAAAACACCTTAAGACAGTGCAAACTAACATCTCAAAAATCACTCGTTGAAACTAGAAAAATATACAAGAGATAATTGTGGGGAAAAACACTATTAGAAGTGTGAAAGAGGTCTATCATATTTAACATATTTAATTTGGTTAGATCTAGCTGTATCAAGAATATTTTAGGAAAGTAAAGTTTAGTTTAGTTTTTAATTGAGCTGTATTAAATTTTTCTACAGCTAGTAGAATAATCTGAAAGCCTAAAGTATAAGAAAAGTGCATGCAATATAAAATAAACTGTAGAAATAAAATCATTATCAAAATGGAAAATTCCTTGTTTAACTTGAAATGTTGTGATAACAGGAAAAGAGATAACTATCACATATGTGCATGATGTTATTGCCATTGCTGGGATAGTAAATATAATAAGTATAAAAACAAATATTTGCCCGGACATTTTTTTTCTAAATCTTGTTTGCATATGTGAGTGTGTATGTGTGATTGTTTTTGCTATAAGCTCCCTATAAAGTGTGTGTGTGTGTGTGTGTGTGTGTGTGTGTGTGTGTGTGATTTATAAACGAATACATGCAATTATCTACATTTTATAAAGCAGCATACCTAAGAAACAACTGCAAGAATCTCTTCTTTCAGATTTTTAATTTAAAAATATCAGTATTGTTTCATAAATACTATTCTATCCGTATTAGTCCAACCCCATTGAATGAATTGATCAAATGTTGCCCTCCTCAGGCCAGTAAAGATTTACCTGGAAATTTCTCCAGTTGGAAGGGGCTGAAACTCTGGCCAAATAATAGAGCTGAAGGTACAGACTGAAATTCCAGTTAGTGCTTGGGAAGGGTAGGTCTCAGCAAAAAAAAAAAAAAAAAAAAAAAGATTGTCAACATTTAGTATAAACGTTCAAGACCACTTTTAAATCTTGAAAAGGGGGATAAAAGAAATGGGAGAAATGTCAATTTAATTCAGCCTTCAGCTTCAGACCAATATCTGTTCTCTTAGAAAGGTGAATTGGCTCTGTGCCTCTTCTGGTTAAAACCTTCCAATGACTTCCTTTTGCATGATAATAAAACCGGAATTCCTTATCTGGATTTACTGTCCTTTGAGGTCTGGTTTCAGTAACAACTTCACCTCCTCTTACTTTCCCCTTACTCACTATTCTGCAGCCACGCTGACCTTTTTGTTACCACACAGGTGAGTCTTTTGCTTCCCCTGGGCCTTGCATTCACTGTTCCTTCTGCTACATTTTTTAAAAAGCAGGTTCATTCTCCTGCAGCTGGTCTCTATTCCAAATCACTCTCTCAGTAAGATCTTTCCAGATTGTCTAATGTGGAATCCTCCAATAACTCCCCTCTCCCTCCCCACCAGATGTTTGGAATTAGGAGCTACTGCACAATGTAGTGAAAAATACATGGGATTTGCAATCAGAAAATTTGGACTTGGGTCATAAGTACTAACTAAATGAACTTAATTCAATTTCTTACCTCTCTGAACATCACATTCTGTTACAGAAAATGTAGGCAATAGTCATACTGATTTTATAGGGTTATTTTGAGGACCAACTGAGTTAAGGTATACTCACCAAGTTGAAGATGCTAGCAATAACCTTGAAGGACTGTTCATATATCCTCCTTTTTTCCATCCCATATCTAATACTACTTTCAAATTGGTCAGACTTCAACTGTATCAAATATACCAATTACTTTAAATCTTTTTGCCCAGTTAATTTCCTTCATGGGATTTTAAGTATCTGTAATTACCTCATTTGCTTTCTGATTTTTCTGACCTCTGTTTTAGATTATAAACTATGTGAAGGTGAGAATCATATTTGACTCATTTACTAGATCTTTAGTGCTTAGTAAGGTGCCTGATCTACAATAGAGATTTCAGCTATTGTTAGTGTCCTACTAATTCTACCATTATTGCAAGTGTAGCTTCCATAGCTAAACTGTGCTGTCCCAAATGACAATTTGCTTTCTTCTTTTTTGAATCAGGTGGAAACAGTGGACATGGTGAAAAAATTTTTTAGATATTTTTATTGTGTGATAGATTGAGTGATTGAACATGGAATGTGAGTGAAATAAAGACGAGTACGGTTTCAAGGTCTAAGTTAATATAAAGATGAATTTTCCATATACTGAGAAAATAGTGGACCGGGTAGGTTTGGGTCAGAGCGAACTGAGTTACACTTTAGATATGTTAAATTTGGGGTCTTGTCAGACCATCAAGATGAAAAGAAATGTAGGTGGCTGCATACCTGAGCACAGGATTCAAGAGAAAATTAGGCTCCTAACGGTCCTACATAAAAATGGGTGTCATTGTGAACCTCACTAACTTAAATTAATTGAATGACTTATACTACTTTTCATCCATCTGCTTCAGACATATACACCCAGAGCGTAGTTTGATCAGGTTTACCTATGTTAGAATTCTACAGATCAAATTTGGTCAGGATCTTTGTTCTTCTCTACCAGCCCATTCTTGGAGTACTATACTTCAAAAATGCAGAGCAGGCCCTAAATTTTGCTGCTAAATGCTCAGCAAATGTTTTTGTTCATTTATCTTCTGCTTTAAGAACACTATCTGCATGGTTGTCAAATGACTATGCATGAAAGAGAGCTATGTGACTTTTTTTAGAGGTAAATGATTCCCTTGAGCCTTCTATACCCAAGGAACTGACCCTTAAAATTGTATAAGAACATTGGATAATTGATCCTTTATATGTGTCTTTTTTTCATTCCCTCTCCATTTGTCGTTTGCAAGTTATGCAGTCCATCCCTTTGAATATCTTGGCAGTTTACAATCAGGTACCTTGTGAGAATGAAACAAGATTTATTGTGCATTTATAAATGAAAATAGCTATTTTTCTGTCTTTACATATAATAGTCACTTTCGACAGTGCCATTTTAATTCATTGTTGTTTTTACACTAGTTTTCATCTTATAATGTAGACCTTTTACTATCTTTATTAAAAGTCTCCTTTGAGACAGAGAGCTATAAAAGACCAATCAGGAAAAAAATAAAATATTGAGCTCACTTTTTAAAATAGCTGCTTGAGCAGAGGAAAGTTATTACTTAGAATATTAAAATGCTGGGCTTTTAAAAAGAGATGATAATGCTAGAATACAGAGAGCATAGCTATAGCACAAAAACTGCTACATAAATTGACTAGACATTAATTTTCACACAAGAAATCCTAAAGATTTCAGCTCAGAAAAGCTAATAAAATTTTAGTTAATTCCTATCAATGTGCCCTTTGAAAAAAGTGTATTTCAACCATTAGAGTATTGCCACATCTCTGAGAATTTGAGATGTTCAAATATGAAACCATATAGAGAGTAAGGAAATCTTAGGTACTTATCCAAGTCTGATATCTTGCTCCATTTCTCCTATATAACCTTATGAAATCTTACTTCCTCATATACAAGAAGGGCATTGAACCAAATGACTCCTATGGCTCTTCATGGAAATGGCTCTTGAAACTGGTGACAACTTTGACTGGTTGGCCTCCTCACAGTTTATAGAGAACTCCCCAGCTCTTAAGAAAGAACAAGTCTTAGCAGTGATCATGACATTTAGAAAGAAAAGGAAGGGAAGCAACATGACTTGCTAACCTGAATTTTTCACACTGGCCATAGTGGAGGGGATTGAGAAAACGGTTTTAGAGGTGGATGTCCACATAATGAAGGGAAAATATGGTAATTAGCACATGGTTGGAACTCACTGAGACAGCCAAATAGGATCATTCAAGTCCTAAAGGGAGTTTTAGGGGTCTGGATTACCCACTTCGGCTGTCTACATCAATCAAATTAACTGCCTTCTTGTCCAATTCTCGTTCATGCGGTAACATATAGTCACAATTAAAGGTAAAAGATATGGAATGGCTCTCTGACAGTGAGGCTTATTCAGCAACAGAGTATATGAATACTGAATAATTTCCATTCCCGATGATTAAAACTCTGTTGAGTCATGGTTGGATTAGATGCATCCCTGACCATGGAAAGCAAAAGAAAATGTCATAAGAGAACTCCCTTAGTGCTTCCATTTATTTAAATATATTATTGGTTAAATATGTAGTTTTATGTGTATACATCCTTCCCAAAACACAGTTTATATATTTTTATATTTTCCAGCCACATTATTACTACCGTGGGTCTGTCACTTTATCATACTCTCAAATAGATCTGACCTACTGGCAACAAAACTCTGAAATACAGGATTAAAGGGTTAAAATGACTGCTTACTAAGTCAGGTGTGGAAGAATTTACAGTAATACTACTGTCAAGTCCTATCTGGACTTATGTGGAATATTAATGGATATTATGAATATTCTAGCATCCAGAATTTTAATATTTTCATAACATTGAGATTAAGTATTAAGTAAAATATGGAATTAAACACGAGGGGGAAAAGGAAACTTGTCAATTATTTTCTGCATTTTTTTCTTTTATATGCATGCATTAGCCAGAACCTCTCCTTGCTTGGTGTCAGTATGTCAAACATATGGTTGTTTTTTTGGCTAGCTATGTTTAGAATTCTATGACAGCAAGTGTTATGTGATGACTGAGTATAGAGAGGATGAATACAGAAATGTTTGTAGATTTTCCAAGATGAAGTAGAGAGTCTTGCTGGTAGATTTTGGGATCCCCACGCTTGTTCACTTGTTGTTGCCGTCACTTTTTTTGCCATTCCCACTGCTCTCCTACCTCCTCCATAACTTCACAACCACTGATGAGATACATTGGTATGCTGAAAATAAACCTGGAAAGTCTTCAGTCTGAGATAATCTAATGTCTACTTGACTAGTTTGCCTCAGAGGCCAATATATAGAATATTAATGCCAACTGGGTTCTCAGAGTGGGGTTAATTGCCTCACCTAAGCCCATGGGCTGTGTCACTTCACAGGCTCTCCTCTTACTGCTGGGTATGGTTGTGAGTGTAATTCACTGTATTGTCTTTCTTCTCATATTTTATTACAGGGACAGTAAGTAAGCATTATGGGAAAGACCAATAGGCATTTGGGAATTTGTGAGGATGAGTATGTCAGATTTGTTTTCATGCTTGGTCTTTAGAGAGGAACTCCTAACAATCACTGTTGGCTGCAACATAGCCAAGCCATAAAAGAAGCTAGTGAGCCCAGCTGGTGTTGCTCAGTGACTGAGCATTAACCAGGAGGTCCTGGTTTGATTCATGATCAGGGTGCATGCGCAGGTTGTGGGCTCGATCCTCTCAGTAGGAGACATGCAGTAGGCAGCAGATCAATGATTTGCTCATCATTGATGTTTCTATCTCTCTCTCCAAATCCCTTCCTCTCTGAAATAAATAAAAATATATATTTTTTAAAAAGAAGCTAGTGAAATTATTATACATGACTTTTTCTGGGGGGAGAGGGCTATGGTTCACTTATCACAAGCTCTTGCTTAATAATGGGTGGTTGATTTGTTAAGACAGCTGTGCTTAGACTTCTATGTGACAATATTGGTTTGCTTATATAAATGTTTTAGTAAAATTACAATGCTAAAGATAGGTTTTTTCCTTTGAATAGCTATAGAAAATAAAACACAGAAAGGGGACCCCTCAACATTAGTTCTAGCTCGACAAGATTCAGGTTAGTGAACTATTGTGAACATCCAAGAATTTAATGACATATCACTTCAGATATGATAAATGCTTAGCAATTACCGATCCTATATTGCAGTGACAGAGTTGGCACTGGAAGTGGAAGCTGTTCAGAGTGATAAATGGATATGACAATTTATTAAAAATATAAGGCATGATTAGTGTTGGATGTGGATGCACCCTTTTAAAAAGAGGGTGGAAGATTAAAGAAAAAAATGAAAAGAGGATTTAAAATGTGAAAATAAAAAGTTTTGGGAAGGAAGACATATATGAAGCACATACCAAATATATAAACAAATGTGCAAAGTTCAGACATACAGCAGCAATATAGTTTGGAGATAAAGAAGACATACATGGAGACATGCGGATGTGTTGCACAATTTTCACACATCCTGGTACCATCTCTCTCTTTCCTGTTGGTATCTTCTATCAACACTCTGATCCTGGTCATGATATTCCTCACTGAGTTCCATATACAAAACACCGTGAAGCCTGTTAGGAGGATGTTTTGAACTCACTCAGATCTCCAGCTTCACAGCAGCCATTGGCATAAACATTTTCACATAGTCTGGTTTGAGCTGAGTTTTACTTTCTTAAATGAAAATGGAAGACATGATGTAAATAAGCGCCCGAAAAGTGTTATGGGGAGAAGATAATCCCCATATATCTTTATTTATATACATTTTAAATGCATATCTCTGTGCCTTTTTTGTTGGATAAACTGGTAGGAGAGATACACTGTGCCATTATTAATTATATCAGTATGTCATTAACAAATCTTTTTAAAAATTGGAAAGGCTAGTAAATTTTTAAAGGCCTGTTACCTTGTGAAATAATTAGGAAAGCTATTGATTTTTTTGCTTCTAAGTGACAATCTGCCCAAAATACCAATTTCTTGATATTTTGATACATACAATGTCTTATTAAAGGATGGAAATTCACTTCTATTGTGTGTACACAGATATACATACATAATATACAGATACCAAACTTCTGTCCACCGGATGTTATTTATGAACTTAGAAAGCTTCATGTACTGGTTTGGCAATTTTTCCACATTAGGCAGACAGATACCAAAAGTTCTTTGGGAGTATACTCTCTGCAATTATTTTGTCACTTGCATTTGTATTTTTTTGTGCAATGAACAGAAAATACTGACCAGAGATATTAAAAGAAAATGATTCAATAGATTCTTTAAGAGAGCCTCCCTTATCTGTCCTTGAATTAACATCCACATACAGTTAAAAATTTTAAACACATATTATATAATTATTACAAATTTTCATAAATTTTCTCAAGTTGTTATAAATCCTCTTGGATTTTCTCCTATCTCTTCAGTTGTTCTTAAGGTTTGGTTTGTTGTTTGTTTTTCTATCATTCCCCTTTTTCCCGATATTGACTAGTGTTTTCCCTTAAAATTCTGCCCAAGGCCCACCTCTCACATCATTTGATGTTCTTTACCAAGGCACTGCTGCTTGTGCCCGTGACTTCACTTACCACCTTTATCCAGTGACTCAGCCTAGACTTCTTCCCTGTTGACAGAACTGTGAAACTCACTGCCTACTTGAAATCACCACCTCAGGAACTCAAAAACCTTCAAATTCAACATGTGTAAAACCAAACCCACAATCTTCCCCTGTCCCCAACTACATCTTCCTCTCCCCCAACATTCCTTGTCTTGGTGAATGGCAAGCACCACTATTGGACTAGCTGCTCTACCTGGAAAAGAGATTCCTCTCTCTTCACATCCTATCACTCTTTCATATCTGATAATTACCAAATCCTGCTGCTTTTTCTTTCAAATATATGGAATTCATCTGCCTTTTTTCCATTTCTGTTGCCATCAGCCATGCTCTATTGCATTAGTATCCTATGTACTTTCCATACATAATAAAGCCAGTAATGGCAAGAGTGAAAATGATTATGATATGCTAATAATGAGATAATTATTATACTGATTAATAGGTCAATATATTTATTACATTATATTTATAGTTATGCTATCATATTTACTAATATAATAATGATAATTTTGTGTTCATTTTGTGCAAGATACTGAGATAAGCACTTTTAATTGACTACCTCATTAATTTCTCATAAGAACCCAACAGAAAATGTGCTATCATTACCTCATTTTATAGACAAAGCCAATTTGGTTTAGAGAAGTTAAGCAACTTTCCCAAGGTCATTTAGCTATAGTATTTCACACCTATGATCATGTCACAACCTCAAATACATAAGCGTACAAACAACCCTTCTCTGTTCATGCCTCTAACACATAAAACACAACCAGTGCTTTCTAAGATAAAGTTGAAAACCCTGACCACCTCTCCAACTTAATCTCCCTGTGATTTAAATGCTCCATGATTTATTTTACCATGTGAGTTTGGCACATACTGTGTCCTTCTGCTTAGCATATTTGAACCCCTGCCCAAGCTCATGTCTTCATAACACCAAACACCTCCTTCAGTCAGGACATATCTTTATTTATATACAATGTTACACTTTTTCATAGCACTTATCATTGTGGAAACTTAACACATACATTTGTGATTTTTACATGTATTTGTGTGGTTTTAATTAACACCTATCTCAGACACTTAATTGGGAAGGAAAAGTAACTATTTTATTCACTATTTTACCAGAGACATTTTATTTCATAGTACGTCACCTATATTAGGCACTCAATAAATAATTATTAGATAAATGAATATGGAAAAAGAAAAGAAAACTTGGTGCAAAGTCCCAAATTATTTTATGGTAGAAAACCAATATATTAAAGATGAAAGCAATACGTCCTAGTCAAGAACCATCAATTACACTTGAGCATGGTTTGTGTTTATATTCCCACTGCCTAGCACAGTGCCTGCCCATAGAGATGTTTAGGTAGTGCTTACTAAAGGATTAAAACACTTGTGGTAGCAGTTCTGTCTTGTGCCTATCATTTAAAGCCATGGCAAGAGACGTCCTGAGACAGGCTGGGTTAGCTGAGGAGCAACATTTGCTCTGACAGGTGAACAGAAAGCACGTGCCCTGGGCACTAAAGTTTCCAAAGAATTCTTATGTCTAAACGAGTATTTGATCTTACCAAGGAAACATATAGAAATGAGAGAAGATTAAATCCTTTAACTAGTTCACTTAATGTTTTCTGAGAACCTAGAAATTTGAGAGGGTATATCATTTGATTAATGTCACATCCAAATTTACATTCCAGTTAAACAGATAATACATGTTTGCCAACCACTACAAATGTGATTCATCACAAGCTGAACATTGCCCTTTTCTTTGAAAGAGCATAGCACACATGAAAACCAAAAGAAAAATGTAGATATTGGTTTTGGTTTTGGTTGCACAATTTTTGTCTTCCATTGGGCTATCATTTTGATTCTCATTGATCTGTATTTAAAACATAGCATGTTTTTACATTTTACCCAGTTCGTTTTCATAACTATGCAATTTTAAGACTCTGCATTTCATCGTGTACCATGAATGAAGAACTTCTAGGGTTAATGATCATATTGAAGCTAGACTCCTGTCTTAAAAGCATAAAGCCACTATATTAAAAGCATCAGTTAAAGGTGTGGGCCCATCGATCACATCTAGATTTCTAGTTCAGACCAAAGCTCCAGTGGAAAGGCAGGAGCGGAGACATTAGAAGATAGATGGGGATTGACCTGTCTTAAAGGCAAGACTGCAGGCAAACTGAATCATGTATTGGAAATGGATATATGAAGCATGGATCTGTCACTAGCAATTGGATTTCACTTGCAATACCACTTCAATCTCTAGAAGTTTTAACACTTCAAATGATTGATCTGAGTTGGTGATCTAACCAACTTTTTAAAAATCCAAGAATTATTTGAAACTTTCCTTTTTAAATCCGTGTGTGTGTGTGTGTGTGTGTGTGTGTGTGTGTGTATAGTATATGTATTACACATATATGATATATGTGACATATATATAATTTACATGATTATATATAATACAAGGTTGGGCAAAAGTAGGTTTACAGTTGTTTATATGGAAAATAATACGATAGTAATAACTAATAATACAAGAATAAACTGTTTCATGTACTCACAACTGTAAACCTACTTTTCCCCCATCCTGTATATGTGTATAATTTAATATAACACAGTGGTCGGCAAACTGCAGCTTGTGCACCACATGCGGCTTGCAAGACACAGTTTGCTGCTCTGTTGACTAATGAGTTTGCCGACCACTGCTGTAAGGCATTACCCTTACCCAGAAGTTTTGACTTCAGGTTAAAGACATTAGTACACTACTAAAATGTTTTTTAAGTGTTTTTCCCTAAGGCAGTGGTCAGCAAACTCATTAGTCAACAGATTGGCAAACAGCAGCTTGCGAGCCAGCTGCAGTTTGCCAACCACTGATATAACATATTAAATTATAGTGTACTAGAGGTTTGGTGCAGGAATTCATGCACTGGTGGGATCCAGCTGTACTGTCCCAATTGGGGCTGATCAGGATGGGACAACCAGAGGCAGGGCCAGCATGGGGAGGGGCTGAGGGCAGTTGGCCAGCCAGCCCTGCCTCCTGGTTGAACTCCCTGTCAAACTCTTGGTTGAGAGGACAATTTGCATATTAGCTCTTTATTATATAGTATATATTTATTATATACTATACTATATAATAAAGAGCTAATATGCTAATGGTCATCATGTCGTAACAACCCATCATCAGGAGGCTGTGTGCATGGCAGGCATGTGTAGGTAGGCGGGGAATTGATACTGCATCCTTCCGGACAAAGCTTCAACCACTGCCTGAGGCTCAGGCAAACCATGGATGGCAGCTGCTGCTGCCCAGGGCCGGCACAAGGCTCAGGCAAGCCACTGAGGGCAGGCTGAGCTGAGGCTCAGGCAAACCATGGTGGCTGCAAGGGCTGAGGCTCAGGCAGCTGCATGGCTGGCAGTGGCAGCAGCAGAGATGTGATGGAGGAGTTGCCTTCCCCTGATTGGCTGTGGAGAGCAGACCTAAGCCATCAGTAGAACAGCCCCTGACAGCTCCCAGACTGTGAGAGGAGCCAGGCCAGCCCCCTACTCCCCACCAACCAGGCCTCTAATATATATATATATATATATATATATATATATATATATATATATATATATATGCAACTGGATGACTGGCTGGTAGCTATGATGCACATTGATTACCAGGGGGCAGATTCTTAATGCAGGAGCTTCCCCCTGGTGGTCAGTGCACTCATATAGCTGGAGCACCGCTCAGCTGACAGATGGGCACCAGACACTGAGCTCACAGCTAATGAGTGCAGCTGTGGCGATGTGAGCATCTCCTGTCTCTGCAGCAGTGCTACTGAGAGGTGCCAGTGGCAAGTGCAGTGGGGGCAGAGATGAGCAGGAATGGTGCAGTCCCTGGCCTGGGCTCGGGCTCTTACCCAACCACCTGCCGCTTCACTCACTACTGCATCCCTTGGGGGATATTGGACTGCCAGTTTCAGCCTGATCTCCACAGGCCAGGCCCGAAACCCTCAGTCCAACATCCCCCAAGGGGTCCTGGATTGTGAGAGGGCACAGGACAGGTTGAGAGACCCTACCAGTGCTTGAATCCAGGCGTCTTAAGAGTATCCCATTTGGCGGAATTTCTCCCAAACCCAACTTCCCAAAGAGTCCAATAGCCTTCTAGGAGCATGTCTCAATGACTCCAGATTTGGGGCAGCTGACATTTCTAATATCCCCTGTCCAGCTGATCCTCAACTTCAGATAGCTTGGGAACTGAGCCCAAGTTCTTTTTCACATTTAAATTACAATACCCAGAGCATTGCAGTTGGACAGTGTCTTTTCACACACACACACACACACACACAAAACATTGTCCAATTGCTTCCCACCACTCCAGTGCACCTCAGTGAGTTGGGAAATGAGGATCATGCACCTCTTTTTTGCTGAGAATAGATCTCTGCAATAAAGCCTGTTTTTAACCTCTCTCCTGGGATGTTGTGGTATTAACCTTTTCCCACCCTGTCTCCATTCAACAAATATTGGCTACACCTAGTTCTATTACTTGAGAATTAGCTCATTTTATAAAGGAAGATGCAGAGGATGTGCAGTAACCTTGGATTTGTCCATCCTGTTTATGAAGTCAGTCATGTAAAATTTCCTGCCTAAATGACAACAGATGTTCTCAGTCCATTCTTGCTAATTTCACCTGGGCTCTCTTCCAGGTGCTGGACTTTTGAATGAAGTCTTCCAACATAAAATTTCCAGCAAACTAAGCATGATAAGAGATAAAGTTTTTTTAAGCTAATATTCTCCTAGTCTTTACATATGTTCCACAAAGTAGCTATTTGTGAGTTTTTAGCAATTCAAGGTATAATCTTAGAAAATACACTTAAGAAACCTCAGAAGCTATATGACCAAGTTGATATGGCAACTTGGTCTTCAGAGTTCTGATTCTCAGCCTTAAGGTAAATTTAAGATAGTTTTACTGACAAAGAGAGGAAAGGAAAACACTGTGCTTTGAAGAAGTATTACATGCCTGTTTTTTTGGCTGCAGGTTTTACGAGATAGTGAAGAACTATAATGATTTTTTCATTTTTAAAGAACTGCTGAGGGGCAAAAAGAGCATGTACCCAGCAGCATGGTGCATTAACTTAAAGCAAAACCCAAAAATTCAATTTACAGAAGCAAAAAAATACATTTTCTTTAGAAAATTTTTATAAAGAAATAAGTAAAACCTGCAAGTCATTTAGAACAAAATATATGTTTATGAACATATAGAAGACAGAACTGCTTTCAGAATTTTATAGGCTAGAAACACAAGTGAGAAAAAATGTGTTTGGAGAAAATTATAGGTCATGACATGTGGCAGATGCTTCATTAATAAGGGAAGCATTCTGCCACCCCTGAAAAAGCAAGCTCCCATTTCCTTTTTACTAGTAAATTTTCAGATCTTCACCCTGAGGTAAGTATACTGCTCTAAGGCAATAAGGAATCCTATCTAAAGTTTTCCTTCCTCCTGCCTCTTAAATATGCCCTATATTCCAGTCCTTAAATATTGGCCTTCTTGTAGGCTTTCACATTGCTATTGGTTGAAAACACAAAGTAGAGATTCCTAGAAATACTTGATGAAGAATTGGTGATCTGATACTATGAATGAAGACCTTTAAGAGGTGAAAAAGAACTTAACATACAAAGGGATGTACATTATGTCTTTGTACTTTACCTATGCACTTCAACATGCTCAGATGTTCATTAATTGTATTAATTCCAATTTATAGACCTGGACACAGGAGATGGAGAGTTTAAAAAAAAGAGTTAGCTATGAGGCTGTTGAGTAAATGGAGGATCAAGCAAATGGAAAAAAGAAAATTTTCCACAATTGTTTAGTGAGCCAGTGACATCTTTTTTTTTCAATGCATAACTGACATTTAAACTTGCTTTTCAACAACTTTTTAAAAAACAGGTATATCTCATATCATTTTTAAAGTATATTTTTATTGATTTCAGAGAGGAAGGGAGAGGAAGAGAGAGATAGAAACATCAATGATGAGAGAGAACCATTGATTAGCTGCCTCCTGCAAGCCCCGTACAGGTAACTGAGCCCATAGCCGGACATGTGCCCTGCCTGGAAAATAAACCATGACTTCCTGTTTCCTAGGTAAATGCTCAAATATTGAGCCATACTGGCTGGACTATCTCATACCCTTAATAGACAATAGAGACTATTTAACCAGGCCTGACCTAGACTTTGTCTTGATGTCATTGAATTATAGCCTTACTCCAATCACCTCTTTTGTATCTAGAGATTAGTTTGCACCAACTGCACCTGGAAATGTGCACAACTCCTGGGGGCACTGCCCATATGCACTACAGCATGAATGGTGCAATGTGAGAATTGCTCTGAGAGCTGTGCCACACTGAGGAGCTTCTGCTAGAGAGATGCTCAGGCTACTGTGCCCTTGGGAGTCTCATGTGAGCCAGGAACTCTAAGTTTAATTGCTAGGGCTTATTTATGAGCTGTGAGAAAATGAATAAGGAGATAACATTTATTCAAATATTTATTCAGTGATGAGTGCTTATCATTTAGGTAATGAACTGTAGGCTCTAATGAGAAGCTTTTTAATAATCTTTAAAAGCCTTTAGGACTCTTTGAGTCTTAACTTCACCACTCTTTTTTGTCTCTTCTCTGAGTTTGCACATTCTCTTCTCTTTCTCCAAAGCCCTGTGCATATATCACTCTATTTATACCTTTCATTCTCAGTGTGCCTGACTTTCCCCTTATACCTTCTCTCTTTCCTTTTATCTCTTTCATCTTTCTCTCTACTTATAACTTTTATTGCTCTGTTCCACTATTTTAAGCATTCCCAGTATGTCTCCTTTTCTCTCTTTCTTTTCTATGTCTCAGCAGGTACCATTCATCACCATCTGTCTCTTTCCCTTGCTGTTTGTTTAAACTCTTTTTGTCAATACCTAATTTCTTCTATTTTTCTAGTTTCTTTCTTCTCTTCCTTTAATTGACCATGATGAAAAACCAAAGTGTACTATTTCAGTGTCTTCCCTTTGTGGTTCCAGATTGATTTTTCCTCAATGTCTGTGATCCTTAAGAGTATACAGGAGACATCTCAATACCCATGACATTTAAAGCTGGCATTTCCATTGTACCTTGATCACATTGCAATTTTATATATTTTATTGATTTTTAGAGAGGGATAGAGATACAATCATTTGAATGATTTGAAACATCAATGATGAGAGAAGCGTCACCAATCAGCTCCCTCCTACATGCCCCCAGCTGGGGATCAAGCCCGCAATGGGCATGTGCCATGACCAGGAATCAAACTGGTGACCTCTTGGTTCATGGGTTGATGCTTAACCACTGAGCCCCGCTGACCAGGCAGATCATATTGCAATTTTATAAATATTTATAATATATGCTGAAGAATATTTTTAAATGTTTATTTCTGTACCTGAGACTACCAAAGTGCAGGTTGTGTGATACTTAACTTCAAACCTACAAATCTTCCTCATTGATTTTTTAAAAAAATTTAATGCTAACATCTATATAAAAATTCCCCTCAACATGTCTATTTTTATGTTGACTCTGCACAAAAGAAAAGCCTGCCTACTAATCTTGCTCCATCCAATAATTATACCTGTAATAATTGGGCAGCAACAGTCCCATGATTTAGGAACTCACATAATGATTTAAACAAAGGCTAAGAAAAAATTTCCCAAATAATTTAGCATCTTTTTCAAGAAATTAGAAAATCAACCATGAATAGATCAAAGGATAAAAGCAGTATATCCTTATGTCTATTTACAGACATAAGAATATACATGAGTTAGAATCCAAAATCTGGTTTATTGAAAAAACTATATAAAATAGATAAAACACCAAATAAATGAACGAAGGAAAATAAAGCGACAAAATGTAAATTTACCGATTAACAATTGGCTAAGAGGAGAAAAACCACAGAAACAGAGGAAATGAAAGAAATCTTAAGACACTACTTTGTTCAATTATGGCTATGTAAATTCTGAAAAATTGAGTGAAATAAATAATATTCGATGAAAGCATAATTTGCTAAAATTGACTTAAGAAGAAAGAGAAAGTTCAAAAGAGGTAGGTATTTAGGATTGAAATCATTGTATAGCAAGAGCCTCAAAAAATAAGAACTTAATCTAGCTGTTCTTTGCACAGTATGACTGAATAAAAGCTTTGTCAGTACCTATATAAAATGAAAAATTTGCTCTTGAACTAAGGTAAGTAATTTGTGTTTTTACATCCCTGACAAAGTTTATATAAAGTTATAAAATGAAAAATTTGACAAAGAGCTACCCTTAAAAGAAGCATAGGGTACTGATAGTCTAAGAGAGAATTTACCAAAGTTTGACAGAGCAGATAATTTAAATTACTGAAATTATTTTAGAACATAAAAAATAAGTGGAAATTTAGTTTTTAATTAAGATAACATCTACACTAATAAAAGAGAAACATGCAAATTAACCATCACTCTGCTACACCCACCAGCCAATCAGGAGCAAGTATGCAAATTAACCCAACTAAGCTAGTGGCCACCATGGAGCTGGAGCAAGCAGGAGCCTTGGGTTGCCCCCAGCAATGGAGGAAGCCAAGCTGCCTGCCCACCCTGGGCAGCCCTGGCCTCTGTTCAAGGCTACAAAGTTTCAATTATAGAAGATAAATAAATCCTAGATACCTGTGTCCAGCCGACCCTGGCCTCAGCTCAAGGAGGCACCGAAAAAAATGAAAAGAGCTCCTTACCCATGATGGCCACACCCCCCATGAGGTGAAGGTCCCTGCAAGCAGCTATCAGCCACTCACTCAGGCTGGCCACACCCCCATGGCCTAATCCCTATAAATGGCAATTGAACATCCATCAAGGGGTCCCAGATTGAAGAGGGTGGGTGCAGGCTGGGCTGAGGGACCCCGTGCATGAATTTCGTCCACCAGGCCTCTAGTTTAAAATGAAAATATTGAAGAAAGATAGGTGACAATAAATATTGCTGCGACAATTTAGTGGTCATATGGAGCAATCTCTCACACCAAAACAACAACAAAACCCTTCCATTAGACCAATGATTAAAAATGTTCAAAATGAGTCCTTAAAAGTACCAGGAGGCAGTATGACAAATTTTTAATCTAAAAGATGTATAAGCCATAGTGAAACTTGACAATTTTTATTATGTAGAAAAATGACTATATGGCAACAAAATATTACAAGCAAAATTTAAAGATAAATAAAAAATGGTGCAAAAAATAAACATTTGTAATTCTTACCATAGACAAAGGGATACATTGATTAATAGGCAAATAGTTCTTGCAAAGCAGATAAAAGACAAAAACACAACAGAAAAATGGACAAAATAAATAGAAGTTATTCCCATATAAAGTAAAAACAAAAAGCTTTAAACATGAAAGTTGTTTGAAACACTCATCTTAAGAAAAACAAAAATGAAAGCTACTTCTAGAAACTATACTTTCCAAAATGTCAAAACCCAAAAGTTTGTCAATATCATCTGTTGGAAGTACTAAAGAAAAACTCAGCAGTCTCATATATTGACAGGCACTAAGATGTATTAAATTGCACAACTTCACTAAAAGGCAATTTGGAAATATCTACCCATGTTACAAAAGATATTCCCTCTGACACAGCAGTTATACTTCTGAGAATTTATCTTAAAGGCAATTATTCCATATTGAAAAATATATTTACATGAAAATTTACTTTTGTGGTAGTCTGTAGTAGCAGACAATCAAAAACAACCAAATGCCAACCAAAAAGCAACTGGTTCAGTAAATTGTAGTGTATCCTTACTAAGGAAAATATCATAACTGATTAAAAAATAATGATAAAATGTTCTATAAACTGGCATTGAAAGTTCTCTAAGAAATGAAGTGAAAAATGCAACAAATGTTTAGTATATCAACTTTCTTATAAAGATTGAGAAAAAATTAAAATTTACTTATAATTTTGTATATTTATAGATTATATAGAACCTGAAATGATTCACAAGCAATTAATGATAAGGGGAGGGGGGATAAACTAGGCAAACGAAGCTCAGTAATGGGAGGGAAGCTTTCACTTTATCAAAACATTGATTTATATTTTATAATAATACCTATTAAGAAGGAAGTACTTGCTCTCAATAAAATATGTAGGAGGTGCTAAAGCCAAAATTTGAATTTAAAAAAAAGAAGAAACTGAGTTAGATAATATGGCACATGATTATAAATAATTTCTATGACTTTGAAACATAATGTGTTAAAATAACAAGACTATTTTGAATAATGCTTTACTTTACCTTACAGTAAAATGTAAAACTTTCTTCTTCATAGGATCTTGCTTGTTATACAAATATTTTGTTTTATGCAGTTTTATCAATGGTTTTTTCAAAGGAAGAATATCAGCGGAGGGGAAGAATAGTTTGGAAAGTATGTTGGCAACTCTCCATCCTATATATTTGGAGAAAATTTCATCCTCTGCATTTGATGAAGCTTTCATATTGTAACTAGTGAAAGGATCCGTGGGGTCATTTAACTCAGCCTGTTGGAAGAAAAGAAAAAGGAACCGGTTAAGATAGCATTAAATGAGAGGGAAAGTGATATATTATTAAATAAGAGATAAAATGTATGTTTGTTTTCTTTGACTAATGTTGCAGTCTTTCTGTTAAATAAAAATAGCCTTTATAAAATAGCAGTCCCCCCCCAAATTAAAATAATTACCATTTTCAATGATATACAAAATTAAGCATGAAATTTTGAAATAAAATTTTTAAATATAATAAAAGAATCTTTATTTTAAATTTGCATACTTCTCACACAAGAATTTCTTAACCATCTACAGTAAAAATTTAATATGAAGTGAAGCAAGCAGTTGAAGTACTATAGGCATTTCATTAAATAAGAATTTCACTTCTCTATGTATAACCTAAACTTTTCTTAAAGTCAACAGAAAATTTCTATAGAACAAAATCTGTATTAAGTAAAAAAGCAAAAAGGGCTTTGTATTTAACTTCCATTGAAGATGTTCTAGGATTAGACTTAGAATTAGATTTAGATTTAGACTTAGATTAAATTGAGCATGTTGTAATAACAACAACAAAACTATTAGAATTCTACAATGTTTATCCAATCTTTACTCAGGAAAGAGCTATTTTCTGTATTTTCCTATTTATGTTCAATAATGTTAATGACAAATTTTATATTACATCTAAAGGCATATTTTCCTTAGCTGAAATTGGTAATAACAAATAAAAATATAAGTTCCAAAATGTCATGTGTCAGACTTTTTTATAATGTTCAAAATAGGTTTCTGTTAGGAATTCTCTCACAAATAAATTATATACTTCCTACTTGCATTTAAGTTTTTACATTTTTTTTCAATTATTTCAATCTTCATGGAGTTTATTACCAGTCATTAAGGATTCATTTTATATGCCTATTGATCTTATGGTAGAAAATGAAGGAGTAGAAAATGCTTTTTTCCACATGAACAACTAACTAAATCTCTTTAGGATTCCAAGATCAGGCTTGGTTCAATTAACTACTGTTTAAATATTGACTACTGCATTATTTAGACAAAATTATTTTGGGGGAAAAATGAGAACAATCCTATATAATAAAAGGCTATAATATGCAAATCTACCAAACAGCAGAATGACGGGTCGCTATGATGTGCACTGACCACCAGGTGGCAGACACTAAATGCAGGAGCTGCCCCCTGGTGGTCAGGGCACTCCCACAGGGGGAGCACCGCTCAGCCAGAAGCCAGACTCACAACTGGTAAGCACAGTGGCAGTGGCAGTGGCAAGAGTCTCTCCTTCCTCCAGGGCAGCGCTGAGGATGTGTGACTGGCAGCTTAAGCCCACTCCTGGCAGTCAAACATCCCCCAAGGGCTCCCAGACTACAAGAGGGTACAGACTGGGCTGAGGGATCACCCGCCCCCAAGTGCACAAATTTCCTGTACCAGGCCTCTATCTGATAATAAAGATTGAAAAAAATAAAGAGTTAGACCAATGAGGAAAATAGGAAAAGGAAAGTAAGTAAATATGGATTACTATAAAAGTCATTGAAGATAGGAAATAATAGCATGCAAAACAATTAAAAACTACAGGCCCAGTGCATGAAATTTGTACACAGGAGGGTGTGTCCCTCAGCACAGCCTGCACCCTCTCCAATCTTGGATCTCTTGAGGGATGTCCGACTTCCCTCTCACAATCCAGTACTGCTGGCTCCCAACTGCTTGCCTGCCTGCTTTCCTGATTGCCCCTAACCACTTCTGCCTGCCACCTGATCACCCCCTAACCACTCCTCTGCCAGCATGATTGATGCCTAACTGCCCCCTGCCAGCCTGATTGTCCCTAACTGCCCTCCCCTGCAGGCCTGGTCACCCCTAACTGCCCTCCTCTGCAGGCCTGGTCACCCCTACCTGCCCTCCTCTGCAGGCCTGGTCCTCCCAACTGCTCTCCCCTGCAGGTCTGGGTCTCCCCCAATTGCCCTTCTCTGAAGGCCTGATCACCCCCAACATCCCTCTTCTGCCAGCCTAGTCACCCCTAACTGCCCTCCACTGCAGGCTTGATTGCCTCCCTTGCAGGTCTGATCTCTCCTAACTGCCCTTCCCTGCTGGCCTGATTGCCCTTAAGTGCCCTGCCCTGCAGGCCTGGTCCCTCCCAACAGCCCTCCCCTGCTGACCATCTTGTAGTGACCATCCTGTGTCCACATGGTGACAGCCATCTTGTGTGTTGGAGTGATGGTCAATTTGCACATTACTCTTTTATTAGATGGGATACAGAATCACAGGCCATATTCCTTTATGCACTTTAGAGTTTAAGACAGACTGGTGTTAAGAGACTAGTTGGGAATATCTCATTTTCTGATTTACTAGTTGTCAGATATGCACAAGTTATTTAATCAGTCTGAGCACATGTCCTTATTCCCATTATGAGATGATAATAATACTGCACATTCTTGGGTTGTTGTTAAGATTAAACACAAAAATGGAATATATTTTTCACAGTGTCTGGCATGCAAATAATTTTTAAATAAGTATTTCTTTTTTATATTTAATTTTGGATAGAGGCACAGTAGAAATGGCAGAGCAAAGCTTTGGGATAAGCTCATTAATACTTGCATCACTTCTCTTAATTCTATTTATACTCAGATCCCCCTCTCTGTGCAGGTGATGATGGTATGAAAGAGCTGAGGGGTTAAGTGAGTTGATATATGTAAAACTCGGGACCTAGTGCACAAATCTATTCACCTTGAAAGGAACTGTGGGGCACGAGGCTGCAATAGGCACAGGGGTAGGTCTTGGCCCATCCTCCATTCCCCTGCCAGGCCCCTCCCACCACAGCCCCCTTGTTCTGTCTGCCCGCAGCCCTACTCCTGCTGCTGCTGCTCCCAGGTGCTGATGGCGCCAGCTCTGCTCACACCCACTGACGGCATGGAGCAATTGGGGCTGGCACCAGAGCAGGTGCAAGTGGGGCTGGTGCTGTCAGTGGATGCAAGAGGCATCTGCTGCCCAAATCACCCCTCAGGAGCAGGGGGAGCTGCAGAAGCCTTCAAGAGCAATCAGGGCTGGCAGTGAGTATGATCAGCGGCTCTGGCACTGGCAGTGGATATGAGCAGGGCTGGTGCCAGCAGCAGGGGTGAGTGCTAGGTGAGACCATAGCATGTGGAAGCAAAGAATTTTCAATAACCACCAGAGGCTCTCCCCAATGACAGAGATCTGCACCCGCCTTGGTCTAGCACTCCCACTCACTTGCTCCATCATCTCGCTGCAGCTGACACCGCCATGTTCAGTATTCTGCTGCAAATGCCTGCCATGTTCTGCGCACATTCCCTGGTGGTCAGCACACGTCAGAGCAACCGGTTGTTTGGTTGTTGCACCACTCAGTCTATTTGCACATTAGGGTTTTATATATGTAGATACTTAGCAGGATGCCTGGTGCATTGTAAAAGCTCTACAAATATTTTGTTCTCTTAAACAATATATCTGTTACATTGGAGTTCTGTTGATTAAGTATTTAAAAGGACTTTGTTGTTCCAAAAATACATCTTCTTTTCCACACTGTTTCCATTTATGTCAAAAGAGGAGGCATATGTGGAGGAGGAGAGAGATAGGTACCAAGAGAAAAGAGACTAATAGTGTTGTTTGTTCTATTTTGCTGCTTTATAGAGTACATTCAAAGTATGGAAATGTTAAGAATGAAAACAAATTTTATTTTAAAGATCTCACCATGAAATGTTAACAACAAAGTGCTTTTCCTGATGAGTACTCCAAATAAAGTCACCTATCCATTTTAGCTGTGCATATTTCTTTTTGATATTTTAGGTCATATACCAGATGGCATAAAGCATTTATACATGATGACTTTTTCTAGGTGTGCCAACATATGCTGCTGAATTGCTTATACAGAAGAGCCTTGCTCATTGCAAGTCTCCCTGGAAGTATTTCAAACAAAGCACATCAATTAACATTTGTTTACTATGCCACTGTGAGTATATGGCAGTTTTTTATTTCTTTCCCAAATACTCAGGCAACAGTTGGGTTTATAATGAGTATGTTAGTTGAAGGGCTCATGTTTAGGAATCTATTTAGAGCTGTTTTTCATTTCATATCTGCTATTAGATATCTCACCTCTCCTCTACCCTCCATTAAACATCAAATTTTACAAACAGGTATAATAAGAATTGTATATGATAGAAGAGTAGAATTAATTAAAAAACATATAAAACATGGTAGCACATAAAGTACTTAGTAATGGGCTTGCCAATGATATAGAGAAATTGCCATATTTATTACAAACTTTTATTCATTAAATCAATAGTTTCATATAAATTGCACATTTATTTTTAAAGTATAAATAGAAAATTTCTACTTAATATCATAAAGACTCAAGTATATTCAACACTTAAAAATAAATCCTGCCCATTATACATTAGTTTAAAGTTAAGGCTGTTTCACTCTGTGTGGGGAATATTACTTTATATGATGAAAGGTTTGGGGACCAAGATGTTAGGAAAGGAAAAAAAATAAATAAAAGTTGTCCTATAAAGTCATTTGCATTAACTGAAATAAGAGTGGATACATACCATATTTTCCGGCGTATAAGATGACTTTTTAACTCAGGAAAATTTTCTCAAAAGTCGGGGGTCGTCTTATATACTGGGTGTGAAAATACCGTAGCTGCAGTTATGATGGGCGTTGCTAACTCGCCAGAGACTTGCCCGGCACTTGCTCTTTCTCTATTGTTTGTTATCTTCCTCCTATCATCATTAGTTTCAGTTGTCTTATACACCGGAAAATACGGTATTTTATTTTATATCACAGCATATGGGGCACAGCCCCTCACTGTATAGCCTTTTTATTAGTCTCCATTCAGGTTGAGCAGTTAGGCATCATCTAAAAACTGACAGTTTTTATCCTGTATAAGAAAG
This sequence comes from Antrozous pallidus, assembly GCA_027563665.1. NCBI lineage: Eukaryota > Metazoa > Chordata > Mammalia > Chiroptera > Vespertilionidae > Antrozous > Antrozous pallidus. The sequence goes on from CM050512.1 coordinate 68,277,133, forward strand.
CTTCTAGCTATTTTATACTATAAATGTATTTCCCAAGGAGGTATCACAGGCAATAATATGGTGGTTCAATGGGTTTGGGAATTTGTAAGTTATTAAGAGAAAACTAAGGATGTTTAGGGATACATAACTAACCTCTGTAGTTTTATTACTGTAAATAGTGTTGTCCACCACTGTGCTTTTGTCCAGAAGGATGTCCGGAAGACAACTAGTCTAATTAGTATATTACCCTTTTATTAATATAGATTATAAAATACAGATGAAACAGGTAATTTCCTAGAGGGAAAAATCCCTTCATTTGTAAGTCCTACAAATTTTTTAAGGAGGAATTCATAATAATACTACATAATTTTCTAGGGAACAGAAAAAAGAGATAACCACTTCTCAATTTATTCCTTTAGTTCTGAATATCTTTGATATAAAATTTTACTTTATAATAGACATTTATAAGAAATAAAATTATGGACTACTGCACTGATTAACATGGAGGCAAAATCTTTTAAAATTTAATAAATCTTTATTGTTCATATTATTACAATTGTTCCTCTTTTCCCCCCATAGCTCCCCTCCACCTGATTCCCTCCCCACCCTCTGCCCTTACCCCCCACACATACTGTCCTCATCCATAGGTGTATGATTTTTGTCCAGTCTCTTCCCGTACCCCCATACCCTTTTACCCCGAGAATTGTCAGTCCACTCTCTTTCTATGTCCCTGTACACCTAATTCACCAGTTTATTTTGTTCATCAGATTATTTTATTCACTTGATTTTTAGATTCACTTGTTGATAGATATGTATTTGTTCATAATTTTTATCTTTACCTTTTTCCTCTTCCTCTTCTTAAAGAATACCCTTCAGCATTCCATATAATTCTGGTTTGGTAGTGATGAACTCCTTTAGCTTTTTTGTATCTATGAAGCTCTTTATCTGACCTTCAATTCTGAAGGATAGTTTTGCTGTATAGAATAATCTTGGTTGTAGGTACTTGCCATCACTTTGGATATTTCTTGCCACTCCCATCTGGCCTGCATAGCTTCTGTTGAGAAATCAGCTGACATTCGTATCGATACTCCCTTGTATGTAACTCTTTTTCTCTTGCTGCTTTTAATAGTCTCTCTTTGTCTTTTGCTCTTGGCATTTTAATTATGATGTGTCTTAGTGTGGTCCTCTCTGGATTCCTTCTGTTTGGGGTTCTCTGTGCTTCCTGGACATTTAAGTCTATTTCACCAGATGGGGGAAGTTTTCTGTCATTATTTCTTCAAATAGGTTTTCAGTATCTTCCTCTCTCTCTCCTTCTGGCACCCCCATAATTCTGATGTTGGTATGCTTAAAGTTGTCTCAGAGGCTCCTTATACTATCTTCATATTTTTGGATTCTTTTTGCTTTTTGCCTTTCTGGTTGAGTATTTTTTGTTCTTTGTATTTCGAATCTTTGATTTGATTCCTACGATCCTCTAGACTGCCATTAGAGCTCTGTATAATATTTTTTATTTCAGTCCATGTATGGTTAATTTATATTTGGTCCTTTTTCATATCCTATGGGTCTTGCTAAATTTATCGGCCCTTTTCTAGAAAATTCTTGGAAAACCTTATAACCGTGATTTTGAACTCTATATACAGTCATTTGCTTTCCTCCATTTCTGTCATTTGTGACCTGTTTCTTTGTCTCTGTATTTTGGCTGCTTCCCTAAGTTGATAGAGTAGCTTGTGTGCAAGGTGTCCTATAGGGCCCAGTGGATCAGCCTCCCCAGTTACCTGAGGTGAATACTTTTGGTGCACCCCTTTGTGGGCTGTGTGCACAATCTTGTTGTAGTTAAGCCTTGATTCTTATTGATATCACTGGGAGGAATTGAGCTCCAGGACAATTGGCTGTGAGGATCAGCTGTGTCTATGCTGGGAGAACTTCTGTGCTGGGGACACCCTTATGAGACAAGATTTGAAAAAGCCTCTGTGCTCAGCTTGGATAGGACAGAGTCTCAGAACAGAGCAGACAGCATTGGTTTCCCATCAGCCCTGCCCTAATAGGCCCCTGTGTCTCAGTGTCTCATGGTAATCACTGCAAGCACCTCTGAGAGAAAGCTGCCCTTGAGTTCCACGCATTGCCAGATAGTCCAGTTTCTCCCTGAATGAGTCTGGGTCCCCAAGGTCTCACCCAGAACTGGAGTTCAGTGCAGTCAGGAGCTTTCGTCTCCCTCCCACTTGATAAAGCCATCTGTGTACTCAGCCGCCCTCCTTCTCTGAGCACGCACCTTGGTACCTCAGCCTTCTGCAGTTCCTCTGAGTCCCAGCATACTTTCTCCCTCCTGACAGTCCAGCATCTCCCTGTCAGAATCTCGCCTACAACTGGAGTTCAGCAGTCAGGAGCTGAGGCCAAGTTCCATTAAGGAACCTTAATGAGCAGTCGGGAGGGACCTGAGGCTACGCCCTCCTCCACCCCCATAGGGTTTGACAGAGGACCTCAGGCAATGCCCCTACCCAGCAGGGGCTCGACAGAGGACCTGAGGCCATGCCACCATGCCCTGGGGTCAGGCTGGGATCCTCAGGCAACACCTCGTGCCTTGGCCTGATTGGTGGATGGTGGGCATGGATGGTGGGTGTAGCGAAGGTATGATCAATTTGCATATTACTCTTTTATTAGATAGGATGGTTTTCATGAAGATTAAGTAATGTGTGTAAAGTGCATAGCACATGATAAATGATCAACAAATCTTATCTATTATTATTAATGCCTTTTAAAATGATAAATATGAAAGAAATAAAGTTATATAGAAATATGTAACAGATTAAAATGTCATTTATGTAGCACTCAATCAGAACACTCTTACCATGTAAAAATACTCCCAAACCTAGTTTAACACAACCATTCATTTTTCCACAGTTCCACAGATCAGCAATTTGGACTGGGCATGGCAGAATGGGTCTTCCGGTGTCATTCAAGTGTCCGTCATCAGCTCTTAGGGTAGGGGGGTTATTAGTCTGGAAGGGACCTGTGGGATGATTTCTCTCTGGGCTCTGTTGTCTCTCATCCTCCAACTGGGTAACATGGGCTTATTCACATAGCAGTTACAGAGTTCCAAGAGAACACGAGAGGACAGGTGCCAATATGTAAGCTGTTTTCAAATGTCCACTTATATAACACTAGAGGACTGATGCACAAAATTCATGCAAGAACGGGCCTTCCTTCCCCTGGCTGCTGGCACCGGCTTCCCTCTGGTACCCGGGACCCAGGCTTCCCTCACAGCCCTGGCTTCATCCATAAGGATGTGCTTCTGGATGTCTGGTCTAATTAGCATATTACACTTTTATTATTATAGATTGGTATGGTCTTATGTCCAAATCAAGTCACATAGTTAAGCCTAGAATTTGAGTGTGGAGGGAATGAGGCAAGTATGTAGATATAGGGAGTCTTGAATAAATTGGGCAAATCATTCTAACAATCTACCACAAGTTCCAAAGCAATACTTCATTATTTTTTTTAAAAAGATATAGAAAATTGTACACATGAGTTTTATCTCACAAAAATGACCAAACCATTAAAATTCAGAAAGAATGAACTATTTTTACCCAAAATGAATTCCTTTACTTAGCATTTCTATTTTTATGAAACCATCCCTAAGTCTCTAAAACCTTAACTTGCCAAACCAAACATATCTTTCGAATGTAATGCCTAGATTGGCCAATCCAATCTTTTTTTTCCCCCAACTAGGCAATTCAGCTGATGGCTTTCTTCCAGTGTTTCTACTCGGTTCATGATATTTACTTATCTGAAAGAAGCTCTCTTCAACCCTGCCCCTTGAATCATTTAATGTAACTTATAATTTATATTTCCAGCTCAAACACTGCATAAAGGTGACAATAATTTATTCCTTGTTATTATAATAAAAATTGAGATACCAAACATTTATCTGAATTCCCGTTTTGTGTCATAAACTTTGAAGGGTCTTGCTATGTATATATTTCATTTGTATTGTTCCTTATCTATTTCTTGAGACTGTAGCTTCTGGGTGAGAGAGTAAAATGCATTGTGTCAAGGTCATATTTTGGACTTCTTTGTTTCTTCCATAGAATTCAGTATGGCATAATAGACGGAGTTACTCAATATGCACATATTTATTTCATATTTTGCACTGATTTGCGTGAAAGATTTTATATAACTTCTTTATATACATGTAGTATGTTAGTATTAACTAAGGGGATTCAAGCTAAATGATATTTCATCATTTAGCATTTTTAGCATTTATCATATATTTTATTGTTTAATAATCCAAATGCCTCTATCTATCTCAACTAACTTTTATATAACATAAGTCTGGAGTAAATTGTATCTTTTAATGTATCTAATGAAAATTAAACTTATTTCTTATATTAAATATGTACTGTGCCTAAATTAATGTAACTGCTTTTAGAAATTTCTCATTTAGATTTTCTCTGAGGAGAACTTGCCTTCACCACACATTTATTATTTACAATGAATGAAAACAGCCTTTAGAAATCTTCTCACTATGCAGATTATGTTTTTGCTTTTATTCTTTTATTCTCAGTGCTGATGCTTGGATAATGTCTTTACTTGGATCTAGCTTCTAAAAATATTTGCAGTGTCTGATTAACTGACTTATGAGTATCAAATGTAGTTATCTATAGATATTTACTAAAATTCTGAAGAAGAAAAGACTACCTTATGCCAAATTATTAGCCCTGGAAATATCCATATAAATAGAATCCTAATTATAGAAATGACAAATTTGAATCGGTTTATTTACTTACAGAATAATCCATTTGAGGTGGTAAGTAGCATACAAATTTTAAAAAGCAGGAAATAATAATTGAAAATGTTGTGAAAACAGAAAAACAAGAAAAAAGAAAACAATAAGATTGAGTGAGATGAATACATAAGTGTTCTCTATTTCTATAGAAACTGGTCAAAACTTTGAATCATTTCTTTAAGCTCCAGCAAATTGCTTATACAAAATCAGTAATAAGGTTTGAAGCGTACATGAAACTGAGGAGGATTTATTTCCTAAATCCTAATAAAGGTGATATTGGGTGATATCGTGGTTATATCAGTAATAGGTATAATAACTGTCTTTGTTTCTATTTCTTTCTGTGCTTCTCAATTTAAAACCAATGGACAAACTAAAGCATAGTTGCATAAAGGAGAGTCCATGAAATCCAAGACAATGTAGTTCAAGTAGACAGCTCTCTGATTATTTTTTCCATGAAAAGAAATATTTTAAAATTTAGATAAATAAAATGGATAGTCTTTGTCAGAGCTAGGGTGCTGCTCAGCACTGCTGCTCTGAGTTGCTCTGAGTTCATATATTCCTCTAAATTCTTCCCAACTGTGCCATGGCAAGTCCTCCTCAAACCTTGCCCACTGTAGTAACTGTTAGGAACTTAGTCCAAGTTTCTCCTTTGTCCTCTACTCACTAGTTACAGGTGTCGGGTCCCAGTCCCTATGCCTGGAGCTGGACTTCCTAGGACACTGGATCTTAGACAGAGAAGCCATGAAAGGTTGTGGGTATGTAAGAATGAGTCTTTATTCCAGAAGCCATATAGCCATCAGACAAAACAACTCCTTCACAGCAACTTTTGTACAGGCAGGCAGCCACATACTGGCTGGTTAACATGTACATCTTTCCCACAAAGCAGCATTAGTCTCTGTATCCACAGCTGTTATCTAAGCAGCTGTACACTGCTCCTTAGACTCACCACCTCACGTCATAGTGGTACCTAAGCTCTCTGCCTCAGCAGCTTCTTTAGCCTCTTTGGCTCAGCAGCTTCTCTTGTCTCTCCTGCCCAGCACACTTGCTGCTCTCTGTAGCCTCACATAGTAACTACCTCCAAGCTTCTCTCCTAGCTCCAGCTCTTCAGCTTCACCTGAACTTTCCTCTCCTCCCTTTGGCTGGTCAATGACATGTATTATACTCCTTAGACAAAGAAGGTGTCATGCCAATAGTAACATTCATTTTTTGACTACAAAAGAGCACAGTGGCAGTGAGATCTCTGTCCACCTGCACATAGTCCTTGGATCTGTGTACAGTATCTTAGCCTTGAACATTCTGATTACAAGTCCCAGGCTTAGAGTGGCCTTGACCATCCAATGCACTCTAAACAAGGTCCCCACAGTCTTCCACATTCTAAATCAGACTTATGATTAAAAAGCAGAGTTGAATTTTGTTTTCTACTAAGAATCTAGAATGTAGCTACTCTATGTATCCAACAACACATCCATATGCTTTGATGATCAATAGGCAGAGTGGATTCCTTATTTGTTCTTCTCACTAATCCATACCCATAATTATTATTGGAAAAAAAGGGCATTAAGAGCATTAGAATAATTGCATATGTGAAAGCTAGAAAGAACCAGAAATATTTAGTGATGGTGGGAGAAAAGTGTGTAAAGATAACAAATTACCCTGGCTCAAAATAAGACACAGAGAAGGAAAATATTGTTTAGTGTAGTTTTGAAATATAGTATCACTAGGAAATAATATTTGTATTTTATAAAAAATAGATAGCTCATTTCATAATGGTTTTCTCTTATGGCATTCAAATAGAGCTAGAAAAAAAAACCAAGAATTTGTACAATACATTTTTAACCTTAAAATTACTTTAGTGGCCGAGACCGGTTTGGCTCAGTGGATAGAGCGTCAGACTGGGGACTGAAGGGTCCTGGGTTTGATTCCGGCAAGGGCATGTACCGTGGCTGCGGGCACATCCCCAGTAGGGGGCGTGCAAGAGGCAGCTGATCGATGTCTCTCTCTCATCGATGTTTCTGACTTTCTATCCCTCTCCCTTCTGCTCTGTAAAAAATCAATAAAATATATTTTTTTAAAAAATAAAAAAAAATTACTTTAGTGTTAGTGAGTCCAAATTTGCAATTTATATTGTCTAATGCCGGAAAGAAAAAAATACATAATATTTAAATTAAAAAAACTAAATAATTTATTATCCAAATGGAGACTCTTTTGAGAGTGAATTAATTCACTACTAATAAGGAAGCTGGAAAATTAGACTCAGACCCACGTTAACCTTTGCAATTGGAATGCATGGTAAATGCTTCTCAAAAGCACAAGCCCAAAGTAGCACAATTACTATTCCTAAAAATCAACTCCTCTCTTCAAGATATTTAATCAGCAGATTGCCTACCCTCTTAACTAAAAATAGTTCAGCATTAAAATTTAAAAATCATGTTCTCAACTGTGTCACTGATGCTCACTGAATGTGGACATTCCTTTCTCCTTAGAAAGGATAAATGCTTCCTGATGATAGAAATATCCATTTACTCCCCAGTGTTTTCTCTTACCTGAGCAACATTTAGTGCATTATGGATCCGCCCATCTTTTTCATGATTCTTTGTTTTCTGTAATGTTTGCCATATGAGGTTTCTAAGTCCATCCTGTTCCTCATCTCCTCGAAGTTCCCATGACATTTTCACCAGGTTGTACATTAAGCCGTAGTACCCAATCCATATGACATCATCACCTGTTTAAAAAGAAACAGTCTGCCCTAGCCAGTTTGGCTCAGTGGATAAAACATTGGCCTGTGGACTGAAGGGTCCTGGGTTTGATTCTGGTCGGGGCATGTACCTCGGTGGCAGGCTTCTCTCTGGCCCAGGCCCTGGCAGGGACTCGTGCAGGAAGCAACCAATCAATGTATTTCTCTCACATCAATATTTCTCTCTGTCTTTCCTCTCTCTTCTACTTTCTCTAAATATCAATGGAAAAATATCCTCAGGTGAGGATTAAAAAAGAGATATTGTTTGAGAAGATAGTCATTTTATTCATCATACTAATATAGAAAAAGAATGAACTGATTTTCTGAACTTTTCAGTCTTCATTGCTTTTACTTCTTTAATTTTAAAAAATCACATATTCTTTTAAAATTGCTAACCATATGAAAAAAATTAACTGCATCTAACTACTATCAAGCCTCATAAATTTCAAAGTTAAACAGATACATTGTAAACTATGTAATAAAAACTCTTTGGAATTCAAGTAAAGAGGAGTTTGTTCAAGGCAATATGAATACTTAGATCACCATGGTGAATTTTTATAATAAATCAGAAAATGAGAAAAATTATTGGCTGTTACAAGAATGACGAAAATCTATGAAACATAGCATTTGAACTAAGAAGAAAACTTTGAAAACTATGAGAGAAGTAAATGAAAATGTCTGATCTAATTATAGACTGTAAGAGTTTTTTTCTAATAACAGATACATTAGTCTATTGAAATAATGGAAAGAAAATAATGAATCCAGAAGAGAAAAGAAAGTCTAAGACATTTATAAAACTTATATATCAATTAGCAATTTATATAAATTATACAGTTCTACTTTTAAAATATGCATTTCTCTTATAGAAAAAGTTTCTCTTTATTCTTTTCTTTGATGGTATATTGCTATGCAATACTATTCAGGAAAAGAGAATTCTAATTTAGGTAGTGAAGGGATAAATAAATTTGGAGAATAAAATAATAGAGTCTTAAAGAGAATATGAATTTAATTAGCCATGATAATGTGAGTACAACTGAAGCAGGGAAGAGAGCAAGAGAAAGAAAAGTTCAGATATTTAAAGCCAAATAAATTCTGTATTTGTACTTTCACCCCAAATTCAGGTTATAGTCCAATAGATATTGGAACTCATCAATGCTCTTCTTGAAAAGTCACAATCCTCAACTTTCCCTAATTCAATCTAGAATTTTATAGTCCAGGCTAACAATCATCATCACTATCATTATAACTAGAATACTTGGGCATACCTATTAAATGCCCTTATTTTAGTCCTCATTAAAATCCTGCTATGTAGATCATATTATATTTAGAATAACAGAAGAGATCATGTAAGTTTCAAGTTGGTTCGAAAGTTCCTACCATCATGCAGCTGATGTGTGATGGAGCCAGGTGAAGGCTGATCTAATTGTGTCCCATGCAGCACAGCCTCTCCAATTCAAATAAGTAATTTTCTTTCCAATCCCCTCTTTCTATGCCATTCATATGAAAGAAAGAGACTAGAAGGTAGGATGAGGAAGCAGAAGAGAAAGTATGTACACATTTTGGAAATGGAAGAAAACATATGTCCAGCTTCCAAACCTAAGACACCTTCTACCTTTTCTGTTGTCTCTTGTGCTATAGAAGAGAAAGCATAAGCTGCAAATATGAGGCTATAATTAAGTGGCCAAATCTCTTTTTATTTTATATTTTAATTTATTAGGATGATACTGGTCAATAAAATTATATAGGTTTAAAGTATAAAATGCTGAAAATGTGTTGAGGAGGAACCAAGATGGTTGCATAGGTAAACACCTATCTTGTTGCCGCACACAAAAATTTCAAAACTACAACTTAATGACAACAAACATCATCCAGAATCACCGGAAAGCTGGCTGAGTGAAAATTACACAAATAAAAGTAAAGATAGGACACTGTGACTCAGAGGAGCGGCAGAGGCCAGAGTTGAGGATACGCGTGAAGTCAGAGGTTTGAGCGGTGCGCGCACACGTGAGCGGATAGGGCAGATGGCTGCAAACCTGGCTGGTTTTCTCAAATGGGGAGGGAGACAAAGGCATCCCACTGCACTGATTCCCCAGTTCCGGGTGAGGTCCAGGGAACCCACACTCATATGAGTGAAACTGGACAGTAAGGAAGCACACTGAAACTCGGGTGCTGCAGAGGTCTGAGCTTGTGGAAAGGGCATGTAAACTGGGGAAGAGCAGAAGCCCATGAGCATTCAGAGAGGACTCGTGACTTGCTCTCTTGTTCGGGAAACCACCAGACTCCACTGTTTTACAACCCTGGGTGAGACTTTGGATGTGCAGACTCATTTGGGGAGAGGCTGAATTGTCCAGCAGCGGGTAAAGCTTGGCAGCAGCTTTCTCTCAGAGGTGTGTGCAGCCATTACCACCAGACACAGAGTCCCAGATGCCACATAGGGCAGAGCTGACTGGCAATCAAGGCTGCCTGCTCAGCCTGGAGACTCCACCCATCCAACCTGAACACAGCTGATCCTCACAGCCAATTGGCCTGGAGGTCAAACCCTCCTAGTGCTAACAACAATAATCTAGGCTTAACTACAACAAGACTTTGCAACCCATGAAGAGCTACACCAAGAGTATCCACCTCAGGTAACTGGGGAGTCTGAGCCACTGTCCCTTAGAGGACATCTACTACACAAAGCTAATCGACCAACTCAGGAAAGCAGCCACCATGCAGAGACATGGAAAGAAATCAGATGTGAAAGAAATAGAGGGGGAAAAAACAACAACTGGACATAGAATTCAAAACTACGGTTATAAGGTTTTTCAAGAGGTTCCTAGAAAAGGCTGATGAACTTAATGAGACCTTCGAGGAAATGAACAAGACCTATGAAGATATGAACGAGACCCTCAAGGATATGAATGAGACCCTCGAGGATATGAAAAAGGACTAACTAGAAATTAAGCATACACTGACTGAAATAAAAAATATTATACAAAGACCTAAAAGCAGTCTAGAGGACTGCAAGAATCAAGTCAAAGATTTGAAATACAAAGAGGCAAAATCCACTCAGCCGGAAAAGCAAAAAGCAAAAAGAATCCAGAAAATTGAAGACTGTGTAAGGAGCCTCTGGGACAACCTCAAGCATACCAACATCTGAATTATGGGGATACCAGAAAAAGGGAGAGAGCAAAATAATGAAAACCTATTCAAAGAAATAGTGACCAAAAACTTCCCCCACCTGGTGAAAGAAATTGACTTAAAAGTCCAAGAAGCACACAGAACCCCAAACTATAGGAATACAAAGAGGACCACACCAAGACACATCATAATGATAATGCCAAGAGCAAAAGACAAAGAGAGAATCTTAAAAGCAGCAAGAGAAAAACAGTTAGTTACCTATAAGAGGGCACCCATACAATTGTCAGTGGATTTCTCAACAGAAACTATGCAGGCCAGATGGGAGTGGCAAGAAATATTCAAAGTGATGGATAGTAAGAATCTACAACCAAGATTACTCTACCCAGAAAAGTTATCATTCAGAATTGAAGGTCAGATAAAGTGCTTCGCAGATAAGAAAAAGCTAAAGGAGTTCATCACTGCCAAACCAATATTATATGAAATGCTGAAAGATATTCTTTAAGAAGAGGAAGAAAAAAAAAGTTAAAAATAAAAATTATGAACAACAAATATACATTTATCAACAAATGATTATAAAAATCAAGTGAATTAAAAATCTGATGAACAAGATAAACTGGTGAATATAACAGAATCATTGGCATAGAGAGGAATGGACTGACAATTCTTGGGGAGGAAAGGGGTGTGGGAAGTGCAGCAAGAGACTGGACAAAAATCATACACCTATGGGAGAGGACAGAGGGGGGGGAGGTGAGGGCAGAGGGGGGATGGGTACGGGTGGAGGGGAACTATAGGGGGAAAAAAGGAGAACAATGTAATTAATAAACTGAACAATAAAGATTAAAATATTAAAAAAAGAAGTATAAAATGCTATAATTCATCAACTGTATACTGTATATTTGTGAAATTAAACAAAATAAAAACAGACTCATAAATACAGCAAACAGATTGACAGCCATCAGAGGGGAGGGAGATTGGGGGGGCTGGGTGAAAAGGGTAAAGGGATTAAGCAAAAACAACAAAACAACAAAACAACAACAATTGTCACAGGCAGACAATATGGTGGTTATCAGAAATAAAGGGGGTTGGGGAGGTAAAAGAGGATGAAGGTAAAACAGGATAAAGGGAGGATAAATGGTAATGGGAAGAGACTTTACTTTGGGTGATGGTCAATATTTTAAAAATACAATTTTCACTCAAAAACACTTAGTTAAAACTAGTATACTGCTATATTTGAAGTTATATAGAGAAAATGATGTCAGCAAATAGGTGGGATAGAAAGCTCCCCATCCTCATCCTCTTACAAAAATATAATTTGGCAGTCACCCATGAGCAAATATGCCTTTTGGGGAAACCTTGGGATCCAGATAGGAGGTTGGGAAACCCCAATTGAAGCCAAGACTGAGGAGGGCCACTTTGATAAGGCCTGTCTGGACCCAGGTATCAGGCCTGATGCCAGTGATGTAGTCCCAGCTGTGGACCTGGACTTACCCCTGACTCCTGTGAACTCAGCTTCACCTCTGCTTGTCCAGTCCCCCACTAATCCGATCCACCAAAGAACCCAGTAGCACCCATGTCTATTGGTCGTTCTTGGTAACACTGACTGTGGACACTGAAGCAGCTCTGTGACCTGTCCCAGCCTCACTCTACCATAATCCAGAGGCAGTCTGTCTACCCAGGAACCCACCCATAAAGAACCCACCCTTGGACCTGGCAGGAGGAGGTTCAGGAACCTGGTGGGAGCCAAATCTATTTGCATTCCTGGTAACAGTTCTGAGATCTGCAGACCTAGAAGCAGTCCTATAACCAGGCACCAGCCCAGTTCATCCACAGACCTGGATTCTATCTTCTCAGGGACCCAGCAAGGACCAAGCTCACTCATGCCCACTGACTCCCAGCAGAGAGGTTGATATAAGGAGAGAGAAAGTAGAGGAATATAATTAGGATCTCAAATTGAGCTGAGAAAGTTTATATTAGAAATGGGAAAGGCAAAACAACTAAAAATAAATGGAATATGATTATATGGTAGATGTTTAAGCAAAAGAGTAATGTTATATTTGTTCAATGTAATGTTATATCTACTCAAGCAATAAACTGGGAGTTTTGTGTTGGGTATCACAGCTTTTTATTGTGATTAGCAGCAGAAGATTGGATATTAAAGGAGACTAAGACTTTGTGGAGAAGATCTGAGAAGACTTCTTAGGAAAAGGAAGAATGAAGTGTAAAGGAAAAAACACATTTTTAAGCTCAGAAAATTGAAATAATAATAAAATCACTTACAGAAATGGAATTATGTAGAAGAGCCTATCAGGGAAGAAAGAAGACATATTATTTGGAAACTGTGACATGGTAGAGTGTGAGGGAAATCTAATTTTTAGTGTCTGTAACTTGTCATAAAATTATAGTTAATTTTCAAGTAGAATAGCAAAATGAAAATATGGATTTGTAACTAGAAAAAAATAAGGCTTGAACTAAATATGAATAAAGAAATAATATGAGTATTTAATAACAGAAATTATAAAATTTTGAAAAAAAAAGTTTTTGAACAAAGTAAAATATGCTTGGATTTTAACCAATTTATAAATTTATTTATAGGCTTCCAAATTCTTTACATTAAAAAGAATGATTAATAAAAATATATCCAAACCACTTTCCTTCATATATTTTAAATTATTTTTATGGAGGAACAATATTTTATAACCCTAGAGTATTCAAATCATTGAACTGAATATGGTATGCTTTTAGACTCCACAAGACCAGTGATGAGCCCTTAAAGTATATTCTGAGAACAGTTCTCAAAACTCAAAAAACTTTAAAAATACCATTGATTTTAAAAGTGAGCAGTTCAGCTGATTATGAATAATATTTGGTGGAAGAATCTATTACATCCAATTGACTGACAGTTAACAAAGAAAACAAAACTTCTAAAAACAGATGGGATGTGTTACAGCTGTCATAAAAGGTAGAATGCATTCTAACATGTACATCTAGACATATGCCTAGAAGCATGCCTGCTATAAAACTCTTCATCCAGGGACCAAGCTGTAGCATAAAGCACTCTTCTGTTCTGCTTTGAGTGACCCTGTGGCAGCTATCAAAGATGTCACTTTAAATATAGTGAGATAAAATGTGTCTCTTTGCAGCTAAGCAGACTGTAACAAAGCTGAACCAAAATAAAATTCTTAATAAATCTTGAAAATTTATTAAGAAACGGTGATGTTTGAAAACCAATATTATGATCCTTTTTGTAGCTCTCTTTTAGTGTTTGAATTCCGTGGAAGCTTTTAATTTCCAGTCTAGATATTACCTTTCACCTATACAGTGATTATAAAATATGAATATTTCTATTTATTTAAATGAGTATAAATAAGTACATACAGCCTTTATAATTTTGACAAATCTAATTTGACACCATAAATTCAAATGTATTACTGAAAGGTAACTTGAATGTAAGATGTGGTTTAAAACATTGTTTTTATGAAATGCCATTATGTATAGAGTGGAAGGAACTAGATCAATGCCAAGAAACCAATGGACAAGAACCAGTCAGCAAGCCAGGCATTTAACATGTATTTAATAAGCCAATGCTATGTGGCAACCACTGTTTTATATATACACACACACAAAAGTTTCCCAGCCATTGTGGTTCTAGGGATTGAACACATATGAACGATTTTCAACTTGCCTGTCCTATTTGATTCTTGGTCAGGGTACATGCCCAGGTTGCTCGCTCGATCCCTAGTAGGGATGTGCAGGAGGCAGCCAATCGATACTTCTCATCATTGATGTTTCTATCTCTCTCTCCCTCTTCTTTCCTCTCTGAAATCAATGAAAAAATATATTTTTTAAAAAGAAAAAGACAATGTTATTGCTTTCAGGATACAATGTTTAGTTAAGAAAGTAAACAGAACAGTATCCGTTCAATGAGTTTTACGAAAATAATGGGAGATGGTAAGGTGACTAACAATGACTAGGAGAAGAAAACTACTACGGACATAGAGAGGAAGACCTCCATGAACAGATGATATTCAAGCTCAGATCTGATGAAAACTAACCATCCAAGGAAATGGGGAAAACTGTACCCAGCACAGGGGATAGAAAGAAAACGCAAGGTCTCTGGACCTAGAATATTATGATAGTGTAGACAGCAAAAATCTTGCAATTATATTTTAAATTTAGTGATTTGTTTAATTATATAATAATTCCATATGACTAACTGATCATCTACTATATGCCAAACACTACTATCTTCTGGGTTAAATATAAATATAATTCAGACATGATTCTCCATCTTAATTATCTCATAATTTAATGGAAGTGAGAATAATATACATAACAGGCCATAATAATACCCACAACAATAATATTCATAAAGAAAAGTTTTAGTTAACCTAAAAGGACACTTTTGAATGTATATTATCCCTTTAGTACCATTTTAAAAGTAAAAGTATTTTATTTTTATAGCACCCATAAACAACAGTAGCAAAATGACCTTTAGTCTTGAGACACCAAACTGGTATAATTTGATGGAGTATGAGATTGCATATGTGAATAATGTACTAAATTGTGTGACATATTGAAGAGAAATTTTCTGGGTGGGAAAGAAGAAGAGAAACAGTCAATGCCTAGAGAAGATAGATGAGAAGTCCTTATGTAAAAAAGAATAAAACAAACTTATGTACATTTCATAAGTTTTCCCAGATCAAGTTTTATTTTCAGGGAATATAATTTGAATCATAAGTAAACTGACTCTATACTTCAGTTGTTTGTAAATTACTGATCAAAAATTTCCATTTTATAAAATATTATTCCTAAATTTATAGAAAGCACTACTGAATTTAAAATTATTTCCAACATTTTAAAAATATTTCTTATCAAATTGAAAAATAATTTACTTACAATCATCCGAAATTTTTGAAGAAAAATAGTCCAAAAGGCCTAAAATACTTGTTTCCCTCAGTTCTGGCTGTTCTTCTGATTTGTCCAGTGGAAAAATATATTTTTTTGTACTTTTACAGTCACAGAAACCAATAAAAGCAGTTTTTCTCAAATTAGAAATGGCTGCATACAAACAGATTTCTGTAAGAATTGTTACATAAATGTAGACAATAATCCAGGTCCAGGAAAAATCAACAGAGCCATTTTCTTTCTAAAATAAGAAAATACCTATTAGATAATCCAAACATATACTGTCATAACAAGAACTATATACTGTATTTATAAGAAATATCTTTAAATTTTATAGTTGTTAAAATGATATAATCTAATATTTCTAAATGTATTTATTAAAAGGCAGATTTTACATAGATAGATTGCTTAAAATCTAATTCAAAGAATATAAAACACAAGCAGCTAACTAGTATATGCAGAACAACTTTTCAACTTCATTAGTAATCAATGGAATGTAAATTAGTCCAATGAGATACTATTTTCCATATCATAGTTTAAAAGAATATTTTTATGTAAAGCTCAATTCTAAATTTTGGTTCTGAATAGACAAGATTCTCTGGAGTGTGTGCCTATCAAATCTTAAGATAATTTAAGATACATGAATCTGACTTTGCTCAGAAAAGAAATTAAATAAGTCATATCAGGAAAAAAACAAACACAATGGCACGTTTACACAATTTTCATAGGAAAGGAAGAAACATATTTTCAGAAAAGGAATTTGGACATTTACCCTAAGAATGTAAAAATGTAATTTATTAAGCTATTCTAAAGAAATCGTCATAAAAGCAAATAAAGATTTTATGTATGAGAATCTGTTTAACATCATTTGTAATTAACTGTTTTTAATTATAAACAAATTCAATGCTTAACAATAAATTAAATGATCACATCCCCACTAAAATGTAAATTTTAATAAAACCTAATAACAATAAGAGTGTTTTAGAGTCCTAGCTGGTTTGCTCAGTGAATAGAGCATTGGCCTGAGGACCCAAAGGGTCTCAGGTTTGATTCATGTCAAGTGCACGTACATTGGTTGCAGGTTTCTCCCTGGTCAGGTCCTTATCAGGGCTCACAAGAGGCAACCAATCGATGTGTTTCTCTCATATCAATGTTTCTCTCTGTCTTCCCCTCTCTAAAAATCAATGTAAACTATCCTAGGGTGAGGATTAACCACAACAAAAAATATTTTAGATACATTTTAAATATTTTAAAGGGGAAACTAAATCTTATATAACTACTAGACGCCCAGTGCACGAAATTCGTACACAGAAGGGCAGGGGATCCTGCACCCTCTTCAATCTGGGACCCCTCGAGGGATGTCCGAGGCCAGTCTAGGCCCAATCCCAGTATGATCAGGCCTAAATGGGCAGTCGGACATCCTTCTCACAATCCAGGACTGCTGGCTCCAAACTGCTTGCCTGCCTGCCTCCCTGATTGACTCTAACTGCTTCTGCCTGCCAGCCTGATCACCCGCTAACCACTCCCCTGCCAGCCTAATTGATGTCTAACTGCTGCCCTGACAGCCTGTTTGCCCCCAACTTCCCTCCTCTGTTGGTCTGGTCACCCCAAACTGCCTTCCCCTGCAGGCTTGATCACCCCCAATTGCCCTCCCTTGTAGGCCTGGTCCCTCCCAACTGCCCTCCCCTGCTGGCCTGATTGCTCACAACTGCCCTCCCTTGCAGGGCCTGGAACCTCCCAACTGCCCTCCCCTGCTGGCCATCTTGTGGTTGCCATCTTGTGTCCACATGGGGGCAGGGTCTTTGACCACATGGGGGCAGCCCTCTTATGTGTTGGAGTGAAGGTCAATCTGCAAATTACTCTTTTATTAGAGAGGATAGAGGCCTGGTGCACAGGTGGGGGCCAGGTGGTTTACCCTAAAGAGTGTTCCAGATCAGGGTGGGGGTTCCTTTGGGGAGGAGGGGCGGCCTGGGTGAGGGGCCTGTGGAGGTTTGCAGACTGGCCACAC
Source organism: Antrozous pallidus (assembly GCA_027563665.1). Lineage (NCBI taxonomy): Eukaryota > Metazoa > Chordata > Mammalia > Chiroptera > Vespertilionidae > Antrozous > Antrozous pallidus. The sequence goes on from CM050512.1 coordinate 68,294,659, forward strand.
CCCCCAGCAACCCAAGCAGAGGCCCTGGAATATGGAATTAATTTATGTCTATAATTGAAACTTTGTAGCCTGGAGCGGAGCCAACACTTGCTCACTCCGTGGTGGCAGCCATTTTTGTATGAAACTTTGTATCCTAGATTGGAAGCCTAGGCCAGTAACGGCAAGAGGAAATCTTGGCTTCCTCCATTGCCAGAGAAACCCAAGCCTCTGTTCTCTCAAGCTCAGTGGCTGCTGCCATTTCTGTATCTTTTATAATTGAAACTTTGTAGCATTGAGTTGAGGCCTAGGCCGGCAATGGCAGGCGGAAAGCTTAGCTTCCTCTGTTGCCAGGGAAACCCAAGCCTTCCTGCTGCTCTCAGTGGTGGCAGCCATCTTGGTTAAGGTTTATTTGCATAATCTGCTCCTGATTGGCTGGTGGGTGTGGCTTGTGGGCGTGGCTTGTGGTGTGGCAAAGGTATAGTCAAATTTGCATATTAATCTTTTTTTAGATAGAATATGATTTTGAGTTTGTTAATAAAATTTAAAGTCCCTCTCATATATGTGTGTGTATATGTGTCAATACATATAATCTATTTCTATAGCTCTATTTCTATCTACATCTATATCTATTAATCCATACTGGGATATATGGTAAGTAAGAATTTAGTTTTATATTTAATTAAAATTATTATTTCAAAGTTATGCTCATTATAAGCCATAATATTGTATACGATTTAAACAGAGCCAAATTTTTTTGTTTCTATTTGTCTTTTTTGCACACCAAAATTAACAAATATACTGTTACCTGATTCTGAACAGACATAGTGCTTAAAAGAAAATCTCTCATTATGTCCATTAAAGTTTTCAAGCAGGCCATGTTTAATTTGGCAGCCTCCCCAAGGACCAACAAAGCCAGTGCAGAATCCATCCTAAAAATGTTATTAACAAAACACAGACTTTAATGTACAATAGTAAAGTTTTTAATGAAAAAAAGTATTTGGCCAGATCAGAGGAATACCCTGGATTGCAAGATACATTACTTTTAATAAAGACTAGCATCACTTCACAAATATAATATTCAGCTACAAATAAATTATAATTACAAAAAAAACAAATATTGATTCATACTGGTTATGATAAAAATCTGCAAGAAAGAGCCACATTTTAGCCAACCAAGAAATGAATAGTACTTAAGAACTTAGGAATTAGACATACTATTGTTAAGTGCTGACAGTGAGGAGAAAAACTAGATACATTTTAATAAATCAACATAATTTTATAAATATGATCCAAACATAAATGTAATTTATAAATCATAAATACATAAATCATTCCATAACGAGAAGATAGACATTTTAAATAATGATTTAACCATAATGTTATCAGAAACTCAGGGTTAGTCCAGCCAGCATGGCTCTGTGGTTGAAAATCAACCTATGAACCAGGGCCTCAAGGTTTGATTCCCAGTCAGGGCAGATGCTGGGACTGGGCTTGATTCTGAGTGTGGGGCATGCAGGAGGAAGCCAATCAATGATTCTCTTTCATCATTGATGTTGCTATTTCTCTCTCCTTTTTCCTTCCCTTCTGAAATCAATAAAAAATATATTTTTTTAAAAAGAGAGAAACTCAAATTTAGATTAAGAGGTCAGAAAGGGGAGGACTAATATAAATAAACTAGAGACCTGGTGCACGAGATTCATGCACTCAGGGGTGGGGGGAGGGTCCTCAGCCTGGGCTGCGCCCTCTCAGGAGGAGCATGCCTAAGCCAGGAGTCGGACATCCTTAGCGCTGCCACAAAGGTGGGATAGGTTCCCACCATTGCCGCTGTGATCTCCAGCCTTGAGTCCAGCTTCTGGCTGAGAGGCATTCCTCCTGTGGGAGCTCACTGACTACCAGGGGCAGCTCCTATATTAAGCTTCTGCTCCCTGGTGGTCAGTGTTCATCATAGCCATCCGTTATTCCTTAGTTCAGTCTATTTGCATATAAGGGTTTTATTATATAGGATTAATCTCAGTCTTCATTGAACATGAAGAAGAGAGCAATCAGCTTTTCATTTAGAGAACCTAGTTTAAAGACTATTTATTTTGCCAGTGCTTGATTTTTGATACTCAAAAGAGATAAACTATATGAAAAGCCAGGCTTTAGCAAGCCTGCTAAATGAGTTCCTTCTCCTGGTAACAGAATTTCATTTTTGAAGCTCCAGAGAACAATGTGGAGCAGAATATAGGCAATGACTTCTGTCTCATCAGAGAAAGCATAGGTATTATTATTTTCTTCCATTATTTTCTTCCATTCAGCCCTACCAGACACTTCTCTGTGTTGGTGGTAATTAATTGCAGTAGCATGAACTCTTGTTCTTTTGTTAAAATCATGTCAAGTTGTGAGACCCTACTATAGGCTGCAAAACCTGTGCCAGGAAAAATAGTTCTTATTAAATAATTTTAAGTATGAGAATGATATAATCATATTTAGGTTTAAGCCTTGGCAGCAGAGTCTGACAAATTATGGAGAAGAAAACTTAAGACAAAGAAATCAATTAATAAGCTATAAGAGTCCTCCTATCTAATAAAGAGGGAATATGCTAATTAACCCTCACAAAGATGGTGGTGACAACAGCCAATAAGGAGGGAATATGCTAATTGACTGCCATGCCCTCAAATATGGCAGTGCCCACAGCCTCAAGATGGTGGCACCCAGTCCCTTCAGCCTTGCCAGGGTGGCAGGCGTGTGGCATGGCCTGGCCCACACCTAGGCAGGCCTGGCAGCTCCACGTGCCTCTGGAGTCCCCAATCCCCTCAGCCCCCCAGCCACCCAGGGATAGCCCAAGAACAGGCAAGCCTCAGATGTCGCTTTGGTTAACTTGAGCAGAAGATATGTGTCAGGTACTGAGACAGAAATTTTTTAGGCAGGACTCTGTCTGGAAAAAAAATAATTCAGATATGAACTAGCAGAAAATGAAATATTAGGGGATAATGAGTGTATCAAAAGTGTTTTCATATTACTGATCTTATTTAAATATCCCTAAAGCCCTTTTGAGGTGACTATTATTTCTATTTAACTACTAAACAGAGTGTTTAGAGGGGTTATGTGACATTCAAAATTAGGCAGCAAGATACATGGCTAAAACTCAGGTCTTCTGATCTAAGGTTGAATTTTTTTCACTATACTATAATGCAGCAAAGCATAATTGATATATTTACCCTAGATACACACTAAATGTTTATATTTATTTCATAGGATCAAAGGATCAATAACAAATCCAGGAAATAAATGAGAAAAGTGGACCTACATTGGCATCTCAGCTCATGAATAATGAGAAACATTATTAATGAAAACTTTGTTTGAATGCTGTAAGATTGTCACATAAACACAATAATCACTGAGGATCATAAAGATAGACAATGTGGGTATCAGTTATCTAGCCAGAAGTAAAAGGTTTCTTGCCCATGCAAAGCAGTTGATTCTTTGATCAATTCATGTCGATGCAAACACAAATACTGTACATCTGAAGAACACTCGCTATGTCAATATAATTTTAAATTGTCAAGCTTTTATTTGGAATACATGCATGGGGCGCATTAAATCGGCTATTTTGTTTTTGGAGATATAATTTTGTGTTATACTTCTCTACTGAAATGTCATGCTGCATTTTTCAGAAATCTTCATTGGCTAATAACTCAATTATAAACACAATTCATTATTTTCATGTTAGATTAGAAAGCTCTTTGTGCTGGTTTGAGGTATCTCCCCAGAGCAAATAGGGCAGTTTATAAAAGGCCAACCCACAAGGGAGCATTGGGAGGATAATGTGTCATATAAAGTTTAACCATATTAAATGGAAATCTGCTTTACAGCAAGCTGCTTATCTGCAGTTCAGGGCCAGTAAACTTCCAAGGTAAGGGTTGGTGCATGGCAGCTGGGAAGGGCTTACAGATTCTCCTTTTCTCTACTTATTCACCCTGGTTTATAATTTACTAGTAGCCTGGTTCATGAAATTCATGCATGGAGGGAAAGGAGGTCCCTCAGCCCAACCTGTACCCTCTCCAATCAGGGAGCCCTGGCTCCTAACTGCTCACCTGCCTGCCTGCCTGATTGCCCTTAACCCTTCTGCCTGCCTGTCTGATTGCCCCTAACCCCTCTGCCTGATTGCCCTTAACCCCTCTGCCTGCCTGCCTGATCATCCCTAACTGCCCTGATCTTGGCCCCAACTGCCCTCCCCTGCCAACCTGGTTGCCCCTAACTCCTCTCCCCTGCTGGCCTGATCTCACCCCCAACTGCCCTCTCCTGCTGGCCTGATTTCACCCTAACTGCTCTCCCCTGTTGACCTGATCATTCCTAATGGCCTCTGCCTTGGCCCTCACCCCATGGCTTTGTCCAGAAGGAAGTCAGACATCCAGAAGATGGCCGGTCAACCTGATCTAATTAGCATATTGCCCTTTTAGTAGTATAGATAGATTATATAGGATAAGATTGCTTAAATGGTGGAGAAAGCCTTTTTCATCAGGAGGAGATGCTCTTGGCAGACAAAAATATATAATCCCCACATCTGGACTGATAGCTAGCCATATACACTATACTGCCAAACCAGTCATTAAAAAATTGAACCCCTTTCTTACACCTTACACCAAACAGCTGTTGCCCTAAAAACCCTTCCTCAGCCCCCACCTTAGGTTCTGCCTTCTTAGTTCATCCAGATTAGGTTCTGATTGGTTGGTTTCTATGCCAGTCAGCGTCAAAAACTCTGCCTCCTAGACAGCCATGGGCTCCTCACGCTCATTGGCTCTGATTGGTCAATTTCTATGTCAGTCAGCATCTTTGGGCCTATCAACAGGCCTGTTCAGAGAGGCAGGGCTGATCAGCAGCCACAGCAGAGACCTGCGGAGAAAGAGAGGCTCAGCTACTGGCCAGGCCCAGAGCAAAAGAGAGAGGCAAGTTCTGATCAACAGCTGCCAGGGAGGCTACGGATCAGACCCTGTTTCTCTCTCCTCTCTTCAGGCCTAATTTGCAGCCCCCTCAGCAGTCAATACTGCGTTGCCATGGCAACCAGGCACTGAATTCCCATTGGTTGAGCCTTTGGTCATTTTGAATGTTATGACGCTGGGTTTTTATATATTAGGATTGTCTTCAGCGCACTTTCTTTCCTTGTCCCTCCCCACCCCCAACTCTCATAGAGAAGAGGTTGGTCTAATTCTGAGTCCTACTTTGAATAATTTCATGGATTCAGGCTTAGCTGAAACCACAGGCTTCCATTTCTTTCCTTTTGAGTTGTGTGATCTTTATAAAAGGGGTTAAGAAAAGTCTGGCAGGTACATGCATGATGAGATACCCACTGAGGGATAACATCAGAAATGGAGAACCACTCACCTGTATGGACACCAGCAATTTTTGCCATTATTAATAACATTTCTTCTAATCATTCAATTGAATGGTCTCCCTCTGCATTTTTTGGAATATATTTTATTGATTTTTTTTACAGAGGAAGGGAGAGGGATATAGAGTTAGAAACACCAATGAGAGAGAAATATTGATCAGCTGCCTCCTCCATACCTCCTACTGGGAATGTGCCCACAACCAAGGTACATGCCCTTGACTGGAATCAAATCTTGGACCCTTCAGTCCACAAGCCGATGCTCTCTCCACTGAACTAAACTGGTTAGGGCTCCCTCTGCATTTTAAATCTCTGAATATTTATTCATTATTTTGGTACTTTACTGATATACATATAAAATGAAATTGCTCCTGCTAATACTCACTTGGCCTTGAATTTCAGGTACTAAACCAAAGATATCTTCTACCAAGTGTCACAATTCTAAGGCTATCCGGTCCAGCAAATCCTGATAAAGTCTTAATTTACTCTCAAGGTTTGAAGACCCAACATTTCTATTTCATTCTAAACATATGTAGTTCATTTTCTTCATTGTCATATGTTCCCAATCTTAGGAATATGTGAGACAATGTAAAGGCATTTCTGGTTTGATTTTGATAATTATATAACAGTTTGTTTTATCTAGAATAATGACATCTTAAAAGCAGGTTAGACTATTACATAAATAACAAATATTTTATAAGAATAAAAGTTATTTTAATATAGTAATGTTAGTATAACTAACACAATATTTGACTAATGGAAAAGTTAGTCAAACTGCTCATTTAAAAAGACATTAATCTTCTAGTGTCAGTGGGTTATTTTTGTTTCTAGAGTCATCTGTTTTTTTAAGAAAAACCATTTTCTTTAAAAAAAAAAAAAAAAACAACAGTAAATATACAAAATAGGACCAAACTGTCAGTGCTTTTTAAAACAAGTATCTTGTTCTTTCTATTATAAACAGTCACTCTGTTTTGCCATCTTTTCAATTTACCCCTCTGTTCATTCAGCATTGTCTAAATATTGCCATGCTCTCCCTCAGTTGATTTCTGCAACACCCTCCCAGAAAAAAAGAAGTCAGGTTTCAGCAATAAGGTGCCCCAGAACAGTTCTCTCCTGAAAAAAATGCAACCAGAATAACAGCGGGATGATGTACTAAGAAGAGTGCTACACTGGGACCCTTAAAATCTGGCTCCAGCCCCTAGTAAGCCTAATAAAATTAGTTTCAGTTTCTTCATTTGTAAAGCTGAAAGTTTTGTATTATCTCCAACACACCCAAATCTATAAAATATAAGTATAAAAAAAGAACTACCTTGAAGACAAATCATTAACAAAGTAAATTAGATCAAGGTTGATGCAATATAATAAAAGCTGAAAATTGGTTAAAGGAACAATTCATTAATCAGATATTCTTAATCAGCCACTTTTAGTATTTCAGCACTTATTTGAACCTGTTTACATGGCAATGATTAGAACACTTTGAAAATAAATTTGGCAAAGTCATACAATATTTACTTTTTTATGTTAAAATATAACTTGTTTTTATTTTTTTAAGTATATTTTATTGATTTTTTACAGAGAGGAAGGGAGCGGGATAGAAAGTCAGAAACATCGATGAGAGAGAAACATCGACCAGCTGCCTCCTACACACCCCCCACTGGGAATGTGCCCGCAACCAAGGTACATGTCCTTGACTGGAATCGAACCCGGGACCCCTCAGTCCAAGTTAGAGGTTAGTCTTCCAGGATCTAAAGTAGCACTAGGTGTTTGTCCCTTAAAAATAAATTTTGTTTGATTCTCCTACAATTTATTTTCTATAATAAGAGTGGTCTGAAAGAATCAACCTAATTTGCACCAATAAAACTCTCTAACTTTTATATTAATACATATTTATTATATTCTATATTATTGATATAATACATTGAACCACATCCAGCATGGTCAGTGGTGAACTTGGGGGGTTAAGGATTTAAAAAGGCAGTGAAGGATTTAAAAAGATAGACAGTTGGGGCCAGGTGGGACACTGTTCTTGGCTGGAGAGACAGTGCCACCACCTGCAAGCCAAGTTTTTATTTTATAGTCAGAACCTACTAGGCAAAGCAAGGGTGTGGTCAAGATATTTACAATGTTCTTGAGAGTTTCAAATCTACTTAATTACATGTACCTGAGAACTCGATCAAGCTTTGTTTTGGCAGTAATTGCTGCACCTCCCACAGCCATATCACTCAGGCACCTGGGACCACAGGTTTGGACCATAAGGTCAAGCTTACAACCATAGCCTTTGGCTATAATTGTGCTGGGAGGGCTTTGCCCTCAAAGCTGGGACCTGCTCGTGGCTTTGCCACGAGAGGACCATGCCCTCTCAGTCTGAGGCTTGAACCTGTCCAAATGCTGTAGCCGCTCTCCACACATATATTCTATTTGCATTTTGATTTTTCTACTTAAAGATGCTATCCTCAATGGAAAGGGAGATTCTAGATGAAAGAAGGTGAAGGCATCAGCCAAAGAATATATATGCATGACACATAGACACAGGCAACAGTGTGGTGGTGATGGCCAGAGGGAAGGGGGGCAGGGCCTGGGTGGAGGTGGGCAAAGGGGGAGAGGCTATGAGGACATCTGTAATAGTGTCAACAATAAAAGTAAAGTTAATAAATAAATAAAATATAAAATAATCATGATTTTTGTTAACTGTAATACTGAGTAGGTTGCTCTCATCACACTAAAAGATGGAATAAGTTCTTGGTGAACTCTCTTCTAAACCAGGCTATTCCTAGGAAATTAGGCAAACTCTAAGCCATCCTACAGAAATCTTACCTTGATCTAGATTCCCCAAAGCTTCCAAATGAAACTGAGAAAACAGCTGTGGTTCATAAAGGAGGCTCCTGATTCTTAGAATTTACCGTATTTTCTGCCATATAAGACAACTTTTTCACCCAGGAAAATCTTCTCAAAAGTCGGGGGTGGTCTTATACGCTGGGTGTAAAAAAAATACCGTAGCTTGCAGATATGATGGGCGTTGCTAACTTGCCAGGGACTTGCCCGGCACTTGCTCTCTCTCTATTGTTTGTTATCTTCCTCCTATCATCATCAGTTCCAGTTGTCTAATACGCCAGAAAATACAGTAAATATACAGAAACCATTGGTGCAGAGTGGGCTGCCAGAGGCTTAAAAACTGGAGGTAATTTTAAGAAAAATAGATGACAATTGAATTTGAAACTTGCTATGGAATAGCAAATTATTATTATTGTTAGCATTGGAAAAGGAATTCTGATCATCCTCAAATAATTGAAAGGGGGATCTCTGATCAATTTCCTCAGAAATACTCCTATACATTTTTTCTTTCCTCCATTAAATCCATGCCCTATTTTGTAGTAATTTAAGACTTCTTTTCCCTTCTCAAATTCACATTTGTACAGGGGGAAACTAACATCTATCAGTCAAGATTCACTTTTTTGTACATTACAAGTAAGGCATAACAAGACAATATTTTCCCCAAAAAATAATAAACTATACTTACTGTTGTTTAACAGTTTGAAAAATAAAAATTTAAATATGGGAATTAATTTATTAATAATAGATTTCATTAAATAAAGATAAACTGTAATACATGCATGGTTATACAACCCCTCCAAAAAAATAGGAACAATTTATTGATGGACTGAACTAATGCAAAATATATAAATTGCTCTTGTCTTCGGATCTCAGATTATATATTTTTTTCATAGTCAACTAAGGTGTGATTAACATTTAAGTATAAAGGTTATTTAACATTTAAACACAAAGGTTTCTTCATGAGTTATTTTGGATTTATATGATCATTCTTACCAGCGTTTCTTTTGAAGCTGTTTTTTATGAACGGTGAGATGTTCAAGCACGTTATTCAAATCAGGACTATTTTTCTGAACACAAGTCCAAACAGCAACACAGTGCCAGAGCAGATTGTTAACTTTATAGCTTTTCTGATTGTCTTGTAAATATTCCTGAAATTAAATACAAAATTATATGGGGAAAGAGTTCTTTGACTAAAATAAACATAAAATAAATTTTAAATATGTAAGTGAGAATGAATATTTTCTTACACCTCATGCTCCACCAAACGGAACATTTTGCAAGTTAACCTGAACATACTGTCTTAATATTGTTCATATAGGACCCTGGTATTCAAAGGCGTTAAGTCAATAGTACACCAAAATTAATTAAGGAAAAATTGTTGGACACAATCATGCTTCTTAGACTCTATATGAGTTAGCTGTCCATGACACCCAAGGAGGAGGGACAGGGCAAAGTCTGAACAATGATCAACCAACAAATAAGGTTTTAAAATGTGGATTTCTACTTTATGGACCAAAATACATGCCTAGGGAGAACTAAGATGGCGGCAAAGGTAAAACACCTATCTTGCCGTCATAATCAGCAATTTTAAAACTACAACTTAACGAAAGATCAAACATCTTCCAGAATCACCAGAAAGCTCGCCGAGTGAAAATTCCAGGATTAAAGGGAAGATAAGACACTGTGACACAGAGGAGCAGCGGCAAACAGCGTTGAAAGATTCGCACAGAGAGAGGTTTGGAGTGCGCGCCGTGGAGTGGGCGGGCGGCTGAAAACCGGCCAGTTTTCTCGAATGGGGAGACAAAGACGTCCCACTGGACTGATTCTCCAGCTCTGGGCGAAGTCCAGGGAACACACTATCATACGGGGTGAAAACTGGACAGTGGGAGGGCACGCCGAAGCTCGGGTGCTGCCGGGTCTCCCGGCTTGTGGAGAAGGTAGCTTGCGCGTGAACAGCTCAGCTGCGTGACGGCGCAGAGAGCGCTCTGCGACTTGTCTCTCATTCAGAAAGCTGTCAGACTGCTTTGTTTTACGACCCTGGGTAAGGCATTGTGCATGCAAAGTCATTTAGGGAGAGTCTGAATTCCCCGGCAGCTGGTGGAGCTTGGCAGCGGCTCTCTCTCAGAGGTGCTGGCGGCCATTGCCCCTGGCACAGATTCCCCGGGGCCGCATAGGGCAGAGCTAATGCTGTCCGCTTGGCCTGGAGACTCCACCCATCCAACCTGAGCACAGCTGAGCTTCACAGACAATTGGCCTGGAGGTCAACCCTCCAAGTGCTAACAACTATTAACTGAGCTTAACTTCAGCAAGACTGTGCAGCCCATATCCACCTCAGGTAACCAGGGAGGCTGAGCCACTGTCCCTAGTAGGAAGTCTACCACACAAAGCTAATTGACCAACTCAGGGAAGCAGCCACCATGCAGCAACATGGAAAGAAATCAGATGTGAAAGAAATGGAGGGAAAAAAACGACTGGACATGGAATTCAAAACCACGGTTATAGGGTTTTTCAAGAGGCTCCAACAAAAGATTGAGGCCTATAAGGAAATAAGCAAGACCACAAAGGAAATGAATGAGTCCTACAAGGAAATGAACAAGACCCTCACAGATATAAATGAGACCTGCAAGGAAATAATCAAGACCAACGTGGAAATGAATGAGTCCTACAAGGAAAAGAAGGAGACTCTCAAGGATATAAAGGAGACTCTCAAGGATATGAAAAAGGACCAACCAGAAATTAAGCATACACTGACTGAAACAAAAAATATTATACAAAGACCTAAAAGTACTCTGGAGCACCCCAAGAACCAAGTTAAAGATTTGAAATACAAAGAGGTAAAATCCACTCAGCTGAAAAACCAAGAAACCAAAAGAATCCAAAAAATTGAAGATAGTGTAAGGGGCCTTTGGGACAACCTCAAGCATACCAACATCCAAATTATAGGGGTGCCAGAAAAAGAGAGAGACCAAGACAATGAAAACCTATTTGAAGAAATAGTGACTGAAAACTTCCCACAACTGGTGAAAGAAATTGACTTAGGAGTCCAAGAAGTGCACTGAACCCCAATATATAGGAACCCTAAGAGGACCACACCAAGGCACATCATAATTAAAATGCCAAGAGCAAAAGACAAAGAGAGAATAATAAGAGCCGCAAGAGAGAAACAGTTGGTTACCTACAGGGGAGCACCCATACGATTGTCAGCGGATTTCTCAACAGCAACGATGCAGGCCAGACGGGAGTGGCAAGAAATATTCAAAGTGATGAACAGCAAGAATCTACAACCAAGATTACTCTATCCAGCAAAGCTATCATTCAGAATTGAAGGTCAGATGAAGTGCTTCACAGATAAGAAAAAACTAAAGGAGTTCATCACCACCAAACCAACATTATATGAAATGCTGAAAGATATTCTTTAAGAAGGGGAAGAAGAAAAAGGTAAAGATGAAAATTATGAACAACAAATACACATCTATCAACAAATGAACATAAAAATCAAGTGAACTGATAGGCTGTTGAACAGGATAGACTGGTGAATATAACAGAGACATGGACATAGAGAGGGAATGGACTGACAATTCTTGGGGAGAAAATGGTTGTGGGAAGTGCAGCAAGAGACTGGACGAAAATCTTGCAACAATGGGAGAAGACAGTGGGGAGGGGAGGTGAGGGTGGAGGGTGGGATAGGTACAGGGTGGAGGGGAGCTATAGGGGGATAAAAAGGGGAAATAATGTAATTAATAAACTGAACAATAAAGATTAAAAAAATACATGCCTAGCTGGACACAATCAATGTCTGCAACGTATTTTAAAAGCCTACAAATTAGAATACAAATAGGCTGTTTTTAGTTTGTTTTTTCTTAGACTGCTAACAGTTTTATAGATTGAATTGGTCTATTAAAGTAATTGGTATAAAGAAACCTGACTCTATTGTTAGATAATGATAACATAGCATTCTCATTGAATTTCTGTCAACAGTAAAGATTCAAATACACAACTTATGATATGTACTCAAATTGCTAACTTAGCTAATATTTTACTCTTTTATGCTCAGAAGAAACCCTTAAAGAGACTCTACTTGTTTCCCAAGGAATTTAGAATTCTCACTTGTCATATAAAAATCAGGACTATAATTTAAAGAAAATTTTCTTAAGATAGAAGGCCAGAAGTTCATACATAAATGCTAAGCTAAGACATGTTAAGTTCTAGTAGGCTGTTTAAGTCCCGCAGATGTTACTGATTAGCTTCATGTCAGGAACTCAAACAGTGGAGAAAAAGGCACAGTGAGATAAAGTCTTTGCACTCTGCTACTTATTCTTGGGAACAATCATTCAGAGAAATAAATAGAAACAAGTCAGTGTTTACAATGTAAAAACATTCCATAGAAATGCTTTATTTTAAAACAATGTAAGACATCAGACTGAGACATTACTGACTGTAGTAAATGCATTATTTTTTATCCAAGTAACTCATTTTCCTGCTTTGCTGTTCAGCCCACACAAAAAATGGAACCATGAAAATGAAGTTATTTTCCCAAATTGTTCTAGATATCTCAGTGGTGGAGCCTGAGGTTCTCAAGTAGCAAACTTACTCAGAATCAATATGTAAGTAGATATATTTTGAAACTTGTAGTGGGCTTGACTAATTAATTTAAAACACTTTTTCCCTCATAATGTACACTGCATGGCTACACAGACTATCCAATTGGGTCAAAAGATCTTGTTAACAAACCTATGCAACATCACCAGAGAAAATTCCCCAAAGCCCTGGGAAAGAAAATATTAGGATTTTGGACAATGAACAAGATTTAAGTTTTATTTCCAGGTTTATAAGATACCATTTTTACTCATCATTGAGAAAGAGTGAAAGCAGCCTCTGTCTGGAACTGATCTGACATCAATAATAATGACAAGCTGCTCTGACACTCACAACCAGGTCATTTTGTTTCCCGTTGGATATAAACTCACAGAACATCAGACTTAGTGGTACTTTGAGAACATGATACATGAACAAACAAAACTACTTGATGAAGTTTTCCTAAGCATAGACAAAAGTCACTGTGCCACCCACAAAATAGAACTGTCCCTACTTTCTGGCAGCATCAAGTCTTTATAGCTTCCTCCAATCACCCAAACAAGGTCCAAATCCTGTAATAGAGTCATTCTAACACTCTCTTTCTAAAATATCCTGTGGTTCCTTGGCCATGTGTTGTCTCTCTGCAACAAATAATAAACCCATTTTGCTTAAAATGCATGTGCACTCCTGATGGTCTTTGGGTGAATGGCATTGGCATAAACAAGAGCAAATGATGAATTTGCTACACCTGTGAATGTTCCAGGTAAGTGAGGCTGATTTATCCTTGTGCATTTTATATATTTTAAGCATTTGCCTAGAAATCTTAAAAGTTTCTCCCCTGTGTGTTTTCTTTTTAAAAAGTACATAAATTTGCCAAACTTGAATAAATAAGTATAATAATGTTGATTATGTGATTTAATGCAATCACCATGTACATCATCAGCATAACAAACCAAAGCTATTTGGCGGCATAGAGTTCTTTACCTTCACACTAAGTCAGTCTTACTCAGTGTGGTTAGCAGATAAATGCCATCTGCACACTGTTAACTGGAGTATAGAAATAAAACATACACATTGAGAAACTTCTAACAAGTTGACAGTTAATTTTATATATTTTGCCTAATAGAAAAAATTATGCTTGCATATTTTTATTTTTGGTAATGCATCATTATTGCAGTTTACAAAACTACCAGTCTATGATAGTTTGGAAACTAACAAAAAATGTTAAGAGGGATCTTTTACCCTAGTTTGAAAAGCACTGAGCACTGCATTAAATGACTTCCAAAGAACTTTTTCTTTTTCCCCTTCTCTCCCTCCCTTCCTCTCTCTCTCTCTCTTTCTCTCTCTCTCTCTCTCTCTCTCTCTCTCTCTCTCTCTCTCTCTCTCTCTCTCTCTCTCCTTTTGCTTTATGACCACTTCCTTTAGTCCTTTCATCTCCCCTCTTAATGTCCTGTCCAGCATTGGGCTACATTGCTTTGCAAACTGGCCCTTGTGCAGAGAGGGTGGGAGAGACCTAAGAATGAGGCAGACCACTCCAGATTGGAGGTGGCAGGTTTAATAAGGAAGGCAACTTATCAAGCCTGTCTTAAAGAGCCACCAGAAGAGTAGATCACATCCACCCACCAGAATCTTAAAATTTATATAGAGATCTTAACTGGGTTCAGTCATGTATACCATCCAGATGGTCTGAACAACACATTGCTTTGTCAAGGTCACATCCTTGAAAAGTGCTCCCATTGTGGGAACAGTGAGGAGAACATACATTTCAAGGACAGAGGAGAGGTAAGGAGCACTGATTGCCCAGGGTCAACTGGAGGTCAAGTCCTCTAGATTTCCTCCAACAGTGGCTATCAGTGTTGGTTTGTGCAATGCCTACTTTAGGGCACCCACCTAAAAAAGTATTGTTAATTTTATGTTGGCTGAGAATTCAAAGGGTCACAGCTTAAATTCTATGAAAATTTGAGTACACAAGCTCTGAGAGTCTGACCAAGTTCTCTTTTATAACAGAAACTAGAGTCCCAGTGCATGAATTCATGCCCAGGTGGGTTTCCTTGGCCTGGCTGGCAATCTGGGACAATTGGGGCCACTCGCCCAGTCCCGATAAGGGCTGGCCAGAGGGAGGGACCATGGGAGGTTGGCCAGCTGCAGGCGGGAGGTTGGTTGTGGGAGCACACTGACCACCAGGGGGCAGCTCGTGTGTTGAGCATCTGCCTTGTGGTGGTCAGTGCACATTATAGCGATGAGTCAACCAGCCATTGGTCAACTGGTTGTAATGGTCGCTTAGGCTTTTATATATAAAAGCTTGGGCTCTATTTTGGCCATTCAGGGACAGCTTTTTTAGTTCCATCCTTGTTTTTAGCCATTTTGGGGATGGTTGACATTGCTCTGAAAGGACCTCTCAATACAAATGTGTTGCTTGGATAGTAGGACATGAATCATAGGATAATGCTCCTAATTTTAAAGAACCTCTGTCTCAGGCTAACCCAATTCCTAGTAACCATTTCCAATTACAGTACAGCACAAAATGTCCCAAATTTAGAGAATACCTTTGGCATACCAGGTACTAAAAGCAGTAAGGATGAGATTGCTAATCACATTTTAAAGTAAACTCCATATGTTTCCTAGCTTTCAGAAAACTATTTGTACTTTAGGACAACTGCAACTATTCTGTAAAGAGTCTATAGCATTTTAATTGAGATCAAATCTACCTTCTCCAAAGAGCTATGTCATTATCATGTGACAACTAGCAAATCTAGCTTTGTTAGTGAGCAAAGGACAGAGTGAGAATTCAATCCAGTGGTCTGGCCCTGCAATCCTCAAGACTAATTAAAAAGTGTACCATTTGTCCAAGTCAGTGGGAACCCTGTGTCTGTATCAGCTTAAAAGGGTATTTAAAGGAGAAATGGGTTCCAGCAGCAGGGGGAAAAAAATGTCCTATTCTTAAATAGAACCAACACCCATTTTGTGAGTGTCCTAATGTGTATATCCTACAAAATTCTTTTCCCCCCAGAAATTTTATAGCAACACTTTGGAAACAAATCAAATAATTATACTTATACTCCAATGCTTATAAATATATTAAAAATATTTTACAGTGGCCAAAATATGTTCTCATGGACCTTTTTGCATTATTAAAGGATAAGGGCTATAGAAATCAATCCACAAATCCTCTAAATTATCCTATCTAATAAAAGAGTAAAATGCAAATGTGACCGTACCTTCACTACACTACCAGGCAATGAGGAGCAGGGGGCGGGGCCGAAGCGCACGCGAGGCGAGGGGCAGCCTTGCCTCTTGCATGTATTCCACTGCTGCACAGGGGCCTGCGGAGTGGAAGGGCAGGTACCCGAGGGACCGCCAGTCCCAGGCAGCCCTGCCTCTTGTGCACATTCCGCTGCTGTGCGGGGCCCAGGAAGCTGAGGAGAAGGTGAAGGAGAAGCTCCCCAAAGAAATGAAGGTGCTGGGGACGAGCAAGCAACCAAGAAGAAAGATTGAGCCCCCCTTTCCTTGATTATTTCAGGAATAATCCTCCCAATAATGAACCCCATCACCAACCAAGCAGATGAGTCCCTGATAGTATATGAATTAAAGTCGGACATTAAATGTTGTGCTATGACTTTTCTCGTTATACAGAGTGTCAGTTTGCTTGCAGAGTGGCTTCCTAGCTTGCTGCCAGCCTGTGCATGGTTCACGCTTATGAGTTCAGGTCTATGACAATGTGAATAATTCAGATGTTTACAATAGAAACACACGAATCCATGAATTCACTAATGTTAATGTTAAAATTCATGAAAAAAAATAGTCCTTTGAATCTTTGGTGGTTAGAAATTAAAGACCTCAAATTATGTTCAATAAACAGAAAATAAAGTTACACTGAATGGCAAAAAATAAATAAAATACATTAGGGGCCAGGAAATGTTCAAAGACCTGGCAACCATTCCCAGATCAGGAAGGGAAGTCACAGGGTGTATATTATTGCTACAAATACTGTATTTCCTACTACTTACAACATATATAATGTAATGTATAGATGCCTTCCTATCTCATGAAGAAAGTATTCTCATAGGTAATACTGATAGATATGTTATAGTTATGGCAGTATGTCATATCCTATCTATATTAATAAAAGGGTAATATGCTAATTAGACCATGAGACATTCCAGATGTCCTTCTGGACAAAGCCATGGTGGTGGGACTGAGGCAGAGGTGGTTATGGGTGATCAGGCCAGGAGGGGAGGGCAGTTGGGGGTAATCAGGCTGGCAGGGGGTGCAGTTGGGGGCAAGCAGGCCAGCAGGCAGAGTGGTTAGGGGAGATCAAGCAGGCAGGCAGATGAGCAGTTAGGAGCCAGTAGTCCCGGATTGCAAAGGGATTGTCTGACTGCCAGTTTAGGCCTGATCCCACAAGGGCCCCAGATTAGAGAAGATGCAGGCCAGGCTAAGGGACACCTTCCTTCCCCCCCACCCCCCATGAACAAATTTCATGCACTGGGCCACTAGTACAATATAATATATTAGATACCTTCCTATCTCATGAAGTACGTATTCTCATATGTAATATTGGTAGATATGTTATAGTTATGGCACTATGTCATATCCTAGCTATATTAATAAAAGGGTAATATACTAATTAGACCATGAGACATTCCAGATGTCCTTCCAGACAAAGCCATGGTGGTGGGGCCAAGGCAAAGGCAGTTATGGGTGATCAGGCCAGGAGGGGATTGCAGTTGGGGGTGATCAGGTTGGCAGGGTGATGCAGTTGGGGGCAAGCAGGCCAGCAGGTAGAGTGGTTAGGGGAGATCAAGAAGGCAGGCAGGGGTCCCAGATTAGAGAGGATGCAGGCCAGGCTAAGGGACACACCACACTCCACCCCCCCCCACCCCCCAGTGCACAAATTTCGTGCACTGGGACAATAGTAATAATAATAAAGATGGGAGACAGAATGAATACAAGTATATCTTTTATATTCCCCTATTTAATGAATAAATACTCAACTGAACTGGAAAGGCTGCCTTAGGTTAATAATAGAGAAATGAGCTGGAACTGGAGCACAACATTAAATGATGCAGTCAAGCACTGAATCAGTTAGCTCAACCAGCAATGTTAGCAGCACTGTGGCTACACTACCTTTTAAATTCTTTATATTATACGGTAATGGGAGGAGAAAATGGAGAACAAGAAATCTGATAGGCTAAAATCTGTTTCAATCTTATCACAGAATTACATCTATAGTGCTGACATAGAGCATAGAAAAAGGTTGGAACTGTGCCCTTAATTCCAAAAAAATTGAAAAGGGCACAGAAAATTAGGGACTGGTCCCACTCTAAGGAGATACATTCTTTTGAAGTGTTGACATTTTGCCCTTTTCAATTCAAGCCAAGCTGTACAGCAGTCAGCTTCCATTTCCTGAAGCATGGAAATGGTTGATTATCAGAGAAGCAGAATCCACATTGAAGTTGCCTATCTCATAACCAGAACACTCATGTCCTGAAGATCTCACAGTATCCTATTTGTTTAAAAGAAACACACTCAGATAGATCACTACATTAACTTAAGTACAATTAGCTACATACTTAAGCACAATCATTCAGTCAGTATAATCATGTCCTTAAATGAAAAGTATTATATTTAATAATCATTGTTTATACTTGCATGGTAATAATTTACAAGGCACATGCTTTTTGCAATTTTCACAACAACCCTATAGATTAGTTAGGGCAAATATGATGATTATGACAGTGGTGGTGATGTCTTTTTGTTTTGGAAAGTCAATAATAAAAATCAATTTTACTTCATAAGTTAACATGTCTCAAAAGTGATTATTATAATAAGCAGCTCTGAGAAGGTTAAGAATGTTGCATACATCATTTTAAAGTAGAGGTGGTATGTAATATTATATTAGTCATGTTAGTTTCAGGTGTACAATACAGTAATTGGACATTTTTATAGTACTTGACAATGTGCATATTTTTTAAATATATGCAAATGAGATTTGGAGAACTAAATGGGCCTCCTCTGAGTCACACAGCCAGTTGGTGAGCAGGTTTTCCCTTTTCATAATCAACGCTCTTTCTGTTGCTCAATATCATAGGTTATATATTTATTGTAAGACCTTTTTAAACTTAAAAACAAAGTCCTTTTTATGAATTCAGCAATTTGTATTCATTAGCAATTAAAACAAAAAAGTTCAGATTTCTCAGTTTGTGTTGCTTTTTATATAAATGGTTCACCAAGTAATGAGCAAGAAAGAAAACACTAAAGCCTAGAAAAATTAAAAATAGGTGTGCTTAAATGTTTTTCTTATATACTTAAATTTTAGGTAGTTTTAGAAAGGGCTCAATGAAAAGATGAGAAAACTGAGGTAACTTCTAGATAAAACTATTTAAAAAGCTAATCTTTCTTAAATTTTCTTAATTGTTACAACTTGAATTATGTTAAATATATTTTTTTCCATTTTAAGAAAAACAATTCAAATAGAAAAACTATCTATATAAAAGCCCAAGTGACCATTTGATTGTCCGACCAATAGCTATGACACACAATGACCACCGGAGGCAGACACTATATAACCAGTACTTATGATGTGCACTCACCAGCAGGCGGAATACACTCAACACAGAAGCTGCTGAGCTGTGGTGACTTGGTAGCTGCAGTTCTCAGGTGACACACCTGGAACCAGAGAGGAAGGAGCCCAATACTGGGGTGCATCACCTAAGAACTAATCTCTCACAATCCGGGACCCTCAGGGGATGTCAGAGAGCCAGTTTTGGCCCAATCCCCACAGGCCAAGCTAAGGGGCCCCACCAGTGCACGGCACTGGAACTCTAGTTTTTTATATTTATACTAGGGGCCCAGTGCACAAAATTTGTGCACTAGGGGTGGGTGGTCCCTCAGCCCAAACTGCTCTCTCACACATACTGGCAGCCCTCAGGGGATGTCCTACTGATGGCTCACCCCAGGCCTGCCCAAGGACGAAAGCCTCTAGCCGAAGCTTTCGTCCTTGGGAGGGGACCTCAGCCAGGAGACTCCAACCAGCAATTGCCCTGCATGGGGCCGATCGCTGGCTGGCTCCGCCCCAGCCCTGGCCTGCATGCCCACCCAAGGCCAGAAAAAGCCTCTTGGCAAGCTTTTTTCCGGCCTTGGAAACCCAGCGCTCACCCTGCCATGGGCAGCAGCCATCTTGGTTGGGTGTTAATTTGCATATCGCTCCTGATTGGCTTATGAGTGTGGCTTATTTTGTGTGGTGAAGGTATGGTCAATTTGCATATTACTCTTTCATTAGATAGGATTAGAGGCCCCATGCACAAATTTGTGCATGGGTGGGATCTTGCCAGCCTGCCCCAATTGGGGCCCATCAGGCCAGTCAGCAGAAGGGAGGGACTGCAGGTGGTTGGCCAGCCCTACCCCCAATTTGGGTGATGAGCTCCTTTAGCCTTTTCTTGTCTGTGAAGCTCTCTATCAGGCCTTCAGTTCTAAATGAGCTTTGCTGGGTAGAGAAGGGCAAGGCAAGAAATATTCAAATTGACAAAGAACAAGGACATGCAGCTAGGGTGACCTTCATTTTGAAAGGATGTGGCTGTTCCCAGGGCTGAGGGTTCGGTCTCCGTGAAACCCAGGTCAGTCTTTGCATCAGGCAAGTGGAATTGCTGAGGCCTATTTGAGAGTCGCCAAGGCTGGGATCGTGATCTCAGAACAGTTAAAAACACATTTGTGAAGGGATGTTACAGGTTCTCTTTCATCAAAAAGCCTACGTGTCTGTACTACACCAACAGGTTGCTTTAACAATGAAGCCTCCTTCCACAAGCCCACCCACCTCCAGGAGCTGGCAGAAGGTTGAAAGTGGCCACGTAGATGAGGCAGATGCCAGGTGACCTGGCAGGTGTCAGCAGCTCAGCCATCTGAGCCCCAGGCACAGGAGACAGGCTCTGACATCACCACCACATGGAGGATTTGGTGGCATCAGCAGCAGCTCCAGAGCTTGCTGCTATTTTTTTTTTATCTCCTTTTCCTTTAAACCTCTCCAGGTTACATATGTTCAAGAGAGCAGCAGCCTTTGCAGCCTCCTCAGCAGAGAGCACACCTTCGATCTAGGTTCACATGCAGCCAAACAGAGCCCTGTTTAGAAACATGTGTGGGTCTTGCATTATTTGCACAATTACCAATAAAGAGAGTTTTAGATTCTGGCATGTAAATGTTTCCTGCTTATCCATGAGGGCAGGAGGCTGAGTTCAGCCACAGGCACAGCCACAGTTCTTCCCTCACTCACAGACCTCCATCCAAGGGTAGCAATGCAGGCCCTTTGCATATGGAGGGGGCCGGAGAGCAGAGTTGGGCAGCAAACACAGAACACGGCCATTTGCAGCCCTGTTTTTTCCCATACCTTCTGTCTTATTCCTGATCTTCCTGCTCGGGTCTTTAGCATCTTCCTCAGGTGGTTGTGGGACATGATGTTTATCAGACTCTTTCAGCAGAGTCTGATAAACATCATGAATCAGGCTCCCTTTGGCATTGTGGTGGTGGGGGAGGACAGCACGAAAGTGCGAACACAACCCGTGCAGATTCTTTGTTGAGCACCTTCTGTATACCTTCTGAATACCTGGTGGGCGTTTCCCCTCAGAAGAGGTGTCAACAGCTCAGTTGCATGCTCCCTCGGGGGGGGGGGGGGGGCGGCCTGAGGGAGGGGCCGTGAGAGGTTGGTGGGAGCCAATCCAACAGAATCAGGCTGGTTGGCTGCTGCAGTGTGCATCATAGCCACCGGTCATTCCAGTTGTTCTGGTCACTCTGCCATTATGGTCACTGAGCTTTTATATATATACTAGAATCCTGGTGCACAAAATTTGTGCATGGGGGGGGGGTGTCCCTCATCCTTCACCCTGGCCTCTAGCCAGAGGTTCCTTTCCTTCTCCTGCACAGCCTCTGGGGAGATGTTGGCCTGGGGCCTCCTCAGCACCCTGGTACACGAAGCCCTGTCAGGTACTTGGGGCTTGGGCTTTCAGCTATGGCTTCCCTGCCTGGCATGGTGTGAATTTGCTGCCCGGGCCTCTTCTCTCCCTCCAGGCAGCGGAAGAGGGCAGGTGCCTGGCTGGCTGAGGGCGCAGACGGCCCACCCTCTCCTGCTGCAGGACCACCCTCTCCTGCCACACACACCAGGAGCACTGACAGCCCACCTTCTCCCGCTGTGCATGGCCTGCCCTCTCCCGCCTCTTGGGGAGGGATACAGCAGGCCGCTGGATCAGCCAGGGATGCAGACACCCCGTCCTCTCTTGCCATGCTGCCTTCTCCCACTGCAGGCCCGCCCTCTCCCTGTGGGCCCCGCACCCTGCCTTGCATGCTCCTTGGCCCCGCCTCCTGCCTCGCACCACTGGGCCCTGCCCCACACTCCTGACTGGCTAGTAGCATAGTGAAGGTATGGTCAAATTTGCATATTACTCTTTTATTAGATAGGACTAGAGGCCCAGTCCATGAAATTCATGCATGGGGGGATGTCCCTAAGCCCAGCCTGCACTCTCTCCAATCTTGGACCCCTCGAGGAATGTCTGACTGCCCGTATAGGCCCAATCCTGGTAGGACAGTCAGAAATCCTTCTCATAATCCAGGACTGCTAGCTCCCAACTGCTCGCCTGCCTGCCTCCCTGATTGCCCTTAACCACTTCTGCCTTCCAGCTACCCCCTAACCACTACCCTGCCAGCCTAATTGATGTCCAACTGCTCCCCTGCCAGCCTATTTGCCCCCAACTTCCCTCCTCTGCTGGCCTGGTCACCCCTAACTGCCCTCCCCTACAGGCCTGATTGGCCCCAACTGCCCTCCCCTGCTGGCCTGATCACCCACAATTGCCCTCCTTTGCAGGCCTGGAACCTCCCACTGTTCTCCCTTGCTGGCCATCCTTGTGGTGGCCATTTTGTGTCCACATGGGGGCAGGATCTTTGGCCACATGGGGGCAGCCCTCCTGTGTGTTGGAGTGATGGTCAATCTGCGTATTACTCTTTTATTAGATAGGATAGAGGCTGCTTTTCCTTGAAGAGTGTCCTGGATCAGGGTGGGGGTTCCCTTGGGGTGTGGGGTGGCCTGGGCAAGAGGCTTATGGTGGTTTTCAGGTTAGCCATGCCCTCCAGCAACCCAAGCGAAGGCCCTGGGATCTGGGATTAATTTATATCCTACAATTGAAACTTTGTAGCCTGGAATGGAGTCAAGCCTTCTGCTTGCTTCATGGCGACAGCCATTTTTGTTTGAAAATTTGTAGCATAGAGTGGAGGCCTAGGCTAGGGCTGCAGAAGTTTGGTTTCCTCCATCGCCCCAACAACCCTAGTCTCTTCTCTCTCTAGCTCTGTGGCTGCCACCATTTCTGTTGCGATTATGTATCCTCTATAATTGAAACTTGTAGCATTGAGTGGAGGCCTAGGCTGGCAAAGGCAGGTGGAAAACTTGGCTTCCTCCGTTGCCAGGGAAATCCAAGCCTCCTTCCTGCTCTCAGAGGCAGCAGCCATCTTGATTGGGGTTTATTTGCATAATGTGCTCCTGACTAGATGATGGGCATGGTTGTGGGCGTGGCTTGATTGGAGGTACGGTCAATTTGCATATTACTCTTTTATGAGATAGGACTAGTGTCCCAGTACACGACATTCGTGCACGGGGGGCAGGGGTGTGTACCTCAGCCCAGCCTGCACCCTCTCCAATCTGAGACCCCTCAAGGGATGTCTGACTGCCTGTATAGGCCCGATCCTGGTAGGGCCTAAATGGGCACTCGGACATCCTCTCACAATCCAGGACTGCTGGCTCCAAACTGCTCACCTGTCTGCCTCCCTGATTGCCCCTAACCGCTTCTGCCTGCCAGCCTGATTGATGTCTAATTGCTCTCTTGTCAGCCTGTTTGCCCCCAACTTCCCTCCTCTGCTGGCCTGGTCACCCCTAACTGCCCTCCCCTGCAGGATTGATCACCCCCAACTGCCCTCCCTGCAGGCCTGGTCCCTCCCAATGGCCCTTCCCTGCTGGCCATCTTGTGGTGGCCATCTTGTATCCACATGGGGTCAGGGTATTTGACCACATGTGGGCAGCCTTCTTGTGTGTTAGAATGATAGTCAAAATGCAAATTACTATTTTATCAGATAGGATAGAGGCCTGGTGCACTGGTGGGGGCCAGCTGGTTTGCCCTAAAGGGTATTCCAGATCAGGATGAGGGTTCCCTTGGGGCATGGGGCAGCCTGAGTGAGGGGCCTGTGGTGGTTTGCAGGCTGGCCACATCCCCCAGGGACCCAAGTGGAGGCCTTAGGATCTGGGATTAATTTATGTTCTACAATTGAAACTTTGTAGCCTGGAGCAGAGGCCTAGGTGCTAGGGCTGCAGAAGCTTGGCTTCCTCCATCACCCAGGCAACCCTAGCCTCTGCTCTAACTCTGTGACTGCCGCCATTTCTGTTGGGATTATGTATCTTCTATAATTGAAACTTTGTAGCATTAAGTGGAGGCCTAGGGTGCCAAGGGCAGGCAAAAAGCTTGGCTTCCTCCATTGCTGGGGAAATCCAAGCCTCCCTCCTGCTCTCAGTGGCTGCAGACATCTTGGTTGGGGTTTATTTGCATAATTTGCTCCAGATTGGCTGGTGAGCATGTCTTTTGGGTGTGGCTTGATTGGAGGTACGGTCAATTTGCATATTACTCTTTTATTAGATAGGACTAGAGGCCTCATGCATGAAGATTCATGCAAGAATGGGCCTTCCTTTCCCTGGCTACCAGCAGCGCCTTTGCTGGGGCTGGAGCCGCCTTTCCACCTTCCCACACTGCTCAGAGGCCCAGAGTGGCTGGGGCCATGCGGGAATGCCTGCATCATCGCCATGGTGATGATGCAAGAGTCTCTCCCCACCCCTGTCACTGTGTGTCTGTGTATGCAAATTAACCTGCCATCTTTGTTCAGTTAATTTGCATAATTACTCCTAATTGGCTTATGAGCATCGTGAAAGTACAGTCAATTTGCATCTCCCTCTTTTATTAGTGTAGATAGAAACTATAAAATCATAAGTATATACAACAACAAAAAATAAAATAAAAGAATCAAGGTTTTACAGTGTTTACTGCTTTCTGTTGGAATATATGTAAGAAAAGGAAATAAAGACATCATCACCCCAGAGATTGAAATGTGTCATTTGACATACATCATCCCATAAAGTATTTAAACAATTATATGACTCCTGTAATTCTCTTTGTACAATACATTTGCATAAGAGTTTATCACATACCTAGGAATTATGTAAGTGGAACAGCTAATTTTCTCTAATGTTAATGACTAATATCTGAGTTAGAAATGGAAAGGATATTTTTCATATAGTAGGGATTACTTTAATTTTTCAATTTTGAACTACTTAAATTTTTTGGTTGATTTTAATAGCACATAAAATGTTATTACATATGAATTATGGAGGCATAAAAATATTACACTTGTTCTCATTAATAGACTGCACTTTATACACTTTCCTTTTAATAAAAATGTAATATCTTAAAATGTTCATTTATGTGTCAAACTAAATTATGTTGCAATTTTCTTTTAAACAGCTGAGAGGGACTTTATAAGGAAAAAAGGCTTATGAACTTACTCTATTTAAAGTAGTAGTGGAGTATGTTGATGCCCCACTACTAATCCCATTAACTACTCCTCTGATAAGATGAATTTAGTGTCTTTGCTGTTCCCTCCTCCCCCCAATTCAGAAATGCTTACTAAACTTGCAAGCACAAATATTTAATCATAGTAATCTTAATTTGATTCATCGTGCACTTGTATAGACTCACCATATGAGAATCTGTGCCCTCATCTTGATTGTTGTTTTCCACATGGCTAAAAATTGAGTCAGATGGTGGTAATTCTCCTTTACATATAATTTCCAGGGCTTTCAGAATAAATTGCACACATGAAAAAATGTTTGGATACATATAATATGAATCTCCAGAGAAAGAAAGTGCTATTGTAAAAATAAAAATTTGTGAGAAATATTTCATTAATATCTTGTATAGTGTTTCATTTGTCTTTTAGTTATTAAAGTATAATTGAATTCAGTACTTCAATGCTGAAATTGCTATACAATTCCCCATGCAGATTTATAATATTAGGTCTTCCCCCTTGTGGTGTAATAGAAAACTACAAGGTAAATAATTCATACATGAAAGTCAAATGCAATGCTCATTTAAGAATAGTTACTGCCCACCTGGGTTGAGCATTGACCTTTGAACCAGGAGGTCACAGTTCAATTCCCAGTCTCTGGGTTGCAGGCTCAATCCTCAGTAGGAGGCAGTCGATCAGTGATTCTCATCATGGGTGTTTTAGCTCTCTCTCTCCCTCTCCCTTCCTCTTTGAAATCAATAAAAAATATTTAAAAAAAATAGTTACTGCACAACAATGCTTAGAAACTTTCAATGGATAAGACATAAAATTATAATAGATACTATATTTATAATGAATACTTTAAAATTATAATCCTAGAAACAAACTAATGGCATTGCTTTTAACTCAACATTCTCTATTTTTATTCCTTTTCAAGATGTTATTAATTTTTAAAGTATGTATTTTAAGTATAGCAACAATTATGTCATTTAACGTAAGATTATGATATTTAACGGAACCATCTTCATGGTGTTTCTCTATATATAAACTTTTAGACTGTCTCTGAGTTTCAGTTCATTGACAGAGTGGAAAAATTCGTAATAACCAATCTTTTACTGGATTGCTATATGTATAGGTGGCATCTGCTAATAGCCTTGGGTAGGATGACTAGACACTTAGCATATTAGGCTTTTATTATATAGAATCCTTTTCTTAATTCCTTACAGTTTTCAACATAGTGATTCTTCACATATACAGATGATGGTGACAAGTAAATTTTGAAGACTTACTTTAATAAAACCTAAAGTTCTCACTTTAGCCTGTTATTGTGGATATATCCCAAGAAAGCCAATATCTTTGTTTCATATAAAGATAAAATCTCCAAATTTTGCCCTCTTGTCAAATACTGTTAAGTACAGTGTTACATAGGCTATATATCTGCTTCCAACAACAAAGATATAGCCTATTAATCAACATGTAAAATTTAGGGTTCCTCTTCAATTCCTCGCTTTCCCTTATATATTGCCTAGAACTAAGTGATCATTTAAGTCCAGTGTCTTTTTAAGACTACTTTACTGTATCCTATTCTCATTTTAATTGTATTTAAGATCTCTTGCCTATACTGATGTCATAGCTAATTGACCTCCATATCCACTCTCTCCTTACTCCAGTCCAGCTCCCCCTTCACCACTAGGGTTACCTTACTAAAATATGAGTTTAACTTCCTTACAATCTAGAGTAGTGATTACTACATATGAGGAAACTGAGTCAGACAAGGTGGTAATAGTTACGTAGAAAAGTTAAATGTAAAACCCCTTGCAACCTCGTCCAAAAACTGTGCTCTTCAATACTGTACCCATCACCTTTCCTGAAATAGAAAACACAGTTTATGTTCTTTATAGTGATAGTCTGAGCTTCTCAAAATATAACATAAAACATTCATAAGTGTAGAAAATAAGAGATAGTCTACCGTGTAAAAATGGTTGAAGTCTAAGTAAGTGTTCTTTAAAACTTTCTAGGAGACCATACAGGAAATATATAAAAAGTCTTAAGGAGATCAAATAGCCAATCTGTCAAAAGAGAAACAAAAAAGCATTTTTGTGTTGTATCAATAAATAAAAAAAACATAAATAAAATAAACATTTTCTTATTACATTGGCTTTTGATGGAACAATTTCAAACTCTTGAGATTGTGTGCTTTTCAAATAATTCTAAAACATTTATATCAAGGTTGAAATACTGGTTCAGCCAAAAACACATTTATAAATCATCTCTACATTACTAAATATAATGACCAATACTGAATGATATTTTGCTCTGTGTCTTTTAGATAGTATTTTTCAAATTGCAAGCCATACCCTTTAAGTGAGTCATGAAATCAATTGAGAGAGGATTTTTAAATAAATACCATAGTATATTTCACAGTTCCTTTTTTCACTTATATATAAGTATGTTTTAATGTGTGTGCTGGATTGCAATGCAAAACATATTTCTCCCTATGGGTCTCAGTCAAAATACTTTATAAACACTGTTTTAGGTAGTTTGAGAAATAGTCTGCCTGCTCATAGTATTTTGTACTAAGATTCTCATTTCCTCATGAAAAAAATATTATATATATATATATATATATATATATATATATATATATATATATCTGTAACGTCCAGAACAACCAAAGGCTCGACCGAACACCAGAAGTCAGTCCTACAGTCAGTGCTGGGTCACCATGGCGACCCAGCACAGACTGCCACTTTGAAGGTGCCTCAAGGACCCAGCAATGACTGCCAAGGGGGCTGTGTTCAGGCATGGATAGAGGTCGGGAGAGAAAAGCATGGTCTGATTGCAGCCTCCGTGGCAGTCAGTGCTGGGCTGGCGTGGTGGAAGTCAGTCCTGTAGTCAGTGAAATTAGGGTCAATTAATATTAAGTGAACATATGGTCAATTAAAATCTCTGAGAGGGGTGGAGAATATAAAGTATAGAGTAGAGCAATTTACTTATATTATTTCACATAAAACTCTTCTCAACTAAGATATTTTCCTTTATTTAAAATGTATCTTTATTGTTGAAAGTATTACAGATGTCCCTTTGTGTTAGTTTCCCCCCTCCCCCCCCCCCCCCCCCCCCCCCCCCGCCCACTGACCTCCTCTATTCTGCATCTGCCCCTTCCAGGCCTTCACCAGACTATTGTCTGTGTCCAAGGGCTATTCCTATCTAAAACATAAAAATCTAGAAATATGTAGAGAAAAAAATAGAAGATATACCAGGTAAATATTGAACAGAAGAGCTAAAGTTGCTGCATGAATACTGGATATAGGCTAGAAGCCAAAACACAACTCAAGATAAAATTAGTTATTGTAACATAACAAAAGGTTCCATATACTAAAGAGATAAGATGGTTCCCAATACTTATACACAAAATAGAACAGTGTGAGGGTTCAGAATGAGCCTCACCAAGATGTGTCTCAGTGGTATGCAGATTTGTGAGCTAAGGGCAATTTTAGCTTCAGGCTCAAGTGAAAATTCTGCCTCTCCCTTTACCTAAAAAAAAAATTGAATTAGAGGCCTTGCCCATAATGACACATTATCCTATATAATAAAAGACCAATATGCAAATTGACCAAACAGCAGAACTACCTGTCACTATGACACACACTGACCACAAGGGGGAAGATGCTCAATGCAGGAGTTGTCACCTGGTGGTCAGTGTGCTCCCACAGGGGGAGTGCCACTCAGCCAGAAATGGGGCTTATGGCTGGCTAGTGCAGCAGTGGTGGTGGGTGCCTCTCCTGCCTCCATGGCAGTGCTAAAGATGTCTGATTGATGGCTAAGGGCCACTCCCCATAGGGAGCCACCAGTCAAACATCCCCTGAGGGCTCCCAGACTGTGAGAGGGTGCAGTCCGGCCTGAGGGATTCCCCCTTCTGGGTGCACAAATTTTGTGCACTGGGTCTCTAATAAAACTGTGAAACCACTAGTGAAGCTAAATTTCTTTTACTAACAACAAATTTTGCAGCAGGCAACATGATTGCCACACATGACATCAGCCCAGGACCTTATAAAATATGAACTAGTGGAAAATGATTTCCCATCTGATGGCTCTAAAAATTGCTGGGAATACTGAGAGAAGAATGATTTTTCTCAAACTGAGCAAGCATTTTTAAAAGTGAGCAAGCATTTAAGGTGATCTGTTGGCATTTTTAAATTAAATGCCATTTTTAAATCCTTAAAATAGAAGAAAAGCTACATATACTAAGATATAAGGATAAGCTTGACTTTTAATTGAATCCTAGAGACCTGGTGCACGAAATCCATGCACCTGGGACTGGGGAGAGGGGGGGGGGGCGGGGAGACAGGAAAGGAGTCCCTCAGCCCGGCCTGTGCCCTCTCACAATCCGGGACCCCTCACTCCTTATTGCCCACCTGTTCACTACTCTTTACTGCTTGGCTTGCTGCTCCTTAGTGCTACTGCAGAGGCAGGAGAGGGTCTAGTCACCGCCCAGCTTCTGGCTGAGTGGCATTCCCCCAGTGGGAGCACACTTACCACCAGGGGGCAATTCCTGCATTAATTTTCTGCCCCCTGGTGGTCAGTGTGTATCATAGCGACTGGTCATTCTGGTCATTCCACCATAATGGGCGCTTAGGCTTTTATTATATAGACTAGAGGCCCGGTGCACGAAATTTATGCACGGAGGTCCCTCAGCCCAGTCTGCACCCTCTCCAATCTGGGAACTCTCGAGGGATGTCAGACTGCCCGGCCAGTCAGACATCCCTGTCACAATTCCAACTGCTCGCCTGTCTGCCTTCCTGATTGCCCTTAACCGCTTCTACCTGCCAGCCTGATCACCCCCTAACCTCTCCCCTACCAGCCTGATTGATACCAAACTGCTCCCCTGCCAGCCTGTTTGCCCCTAACTGCCCTCCCCTGAAGGCCTGGTACCCCCCAACTTCCCTCTTCTGCCCACCTGATCACCCCTAACTGCCCTCCCCTATAGGCTTGATTGCCCACAACTGCCCTCCCTTGCAGGCCTGGTCCCTTCAAGGTGCCCTCTCCTTCTGGCCATCTTGTGGTGACCATCTTGTGTCCACATGGGGGCAGCCATCTTGTGTGTTGGAGTGATGGTCAATCTGCATATTACTCTTTTATTAGATAGGATAGAGGCCTGGTGCACGGGTGGGGGTCAGCTGGTTTGCCCTGAAGGGTGTTCTGGATCAGGGTGGGGGTTCTTTTGGGGCATGCACCAGCCTGGGCAAGAGGCCTGTGGTGGTTTGCAGGTCAACCACTCACCCCAGTGACCCAAGTGGAGCCCCTGGTATCTGAGACTTATTTAACTTCTATAATTGAAACTTTGTATCCTTGACAAAGCCAAGCCATCTGCTCGCTCTGTAGCAGCAGCCATTTCTGTTGTGATTTATGTATCTTCTATAATTGAAACTTTGCAGCTAGAAAGAAGGCCTAAGTGGCAAGCTCAGGTGGAAAGTTTGGCTTCCCCCGTTGCCAGGGAAACCCAAGCCTCCCTCCTGCTCTCTGTATCTGGCAGCCATCTTGGTTGGATTTATTTGCATATTTGCTCCTAATTAGTTGGTAGGCATGACTTATTGGTGTAGCAGAGGTATGGTCAATTTGCATATTACTCTTTTATTAGATAGGATTATTTTCTTACATAGTTGGTGATATATTTTCTAGAACTATCTCTGTTTGAATAGCAAGTAATAATACATTACTCAGCCTACCTGGTATGGCTCAGTGGTTGAACATTGACCTATGAACCAGGAATCACGGTTCGATTCCAATCAAGGCATATGCCAGGATTACATGCTCAATCCCCAGTAGGGGTTTTGCAGGGGGAAGCCAATCAATGATTGTCTCTCATCACTGAAGTATCTGTCTCTCCCTCTCTCCCTCTCTGAAGTCAATAAAAACATTTTTTAAAATGCATTACTCAGTTTAGAGAAGACTGATACAAACTGCCAAGTGAGAGAATATTCCATAATAAGCCAAACACTCTGTTCAGATCCTAAAGCACATGCCATACTGTTAAACATAGTACATGTAGTAATTACAACACATTAAAAATATTTTAAAACATACCTTTGCCAGCTTTATTTCCACAGAATATAAGTATGGCCTTAAGAATGCATCACAACAGAGCCTATATAAAACCGATTCCGCAAGAAAAAATAAGGCAGGTAGATGATCATAATAAAAGGTAGCATGGTCCAGGGAAGCATAAAGCATATTTAAAGCTTCTGAAAAATAAAAAAGTAGCAACTCTATAATTGATAAATTCTGCTGTTTTCTACATGCTACAATTAAGTCTTACAGTGAACTATTTGCTCAGTCCCAAGACCAGACTGTAGTTTTAAAATATGTACAAATTCTTTGACATCTCTTCCATCAAGTCAGTTCCCTTGCCCTTGAACCTGATCAGGCCTGGTGGCTGCTTCAACCAATAGATTGTGGCAGAATTAACACTGCAGTGTTTCTAAGACTAGATTAGAAAAGGCAATCCATCTGCCACCTGGATCTTTCTTTCAAGATAGGAACTTTGGAATCCTAGCTGCCATGAAGGAAGTCCAGCTTTTTCAGAAGTCACAAAGCTCGAAAGACCATAGAGACAGATGAGAAAGAGAGAGAGAGAATTCCCAAGGAGCTCCAAGCTGTTCCAGCCAACACAAAATAGATGACCCAGCCACATACACAATAGTGTGAGAAATAAGACAGAGTTGGATAACAAAAGACAGTGCTAAAGGTAAGTGCTATAAAAGAGAAGAGTAGGAAATCAAGGCAGAGAAAATAGGGCCAAGTTGAATTGAACAAGGAAGAATATTGAGCTTGGGCCCTAAAGAAAATTGCACCTCAAGTCATCATCACAAAGATTTGAGGAACTGTCATGTAAGTTTCTGAGGAAGAATAGCAAATGCACAAAGATTTGAGAAATGGTCATGTAAGTATCTGAAGAATGGCTGAGCATAAGGAATAAGTAGGGAAGGCAGCCAAGAGCCAGATCATCCATAGCCTTGTAGCCTATAATATAAAGTTGGAGTTCTTTTAGGTTAAGGAAAAAAATTTAAATTTAGAATGGTCACTGCTGACTGGAGGGTGGACAGTAGAATAAGGATCCTCCAGTTCAGGCTACAGCCTACACTGATGATTAGGGTGTTTCAGTTGTGGAGCTGGTAGAAAGAAATCATACTTAGAGCTTTTATTTGGAGTTCAATATTATAATGAGCTTTTGACTGTGTATAACAGGAAACACAGTGTCTTCAAATAACTATGCTTAAAACTTCACAAGATCCAAGTTGGAAAGGTTCTGAGGCTGGTTAAGTAAGGTAACTGGCCTCTGTGTGCATGTCTCCATTTTCTGATTCCTCTGATGTACCTGACGACTGTGGTGACTACACAAGCACTAGGCATTTTGTTCTTTCCACCACAGCATTTAGAGAAGAATCCAGAGAGCATAGGGAGGAAAGGGATGCTTTGTTCTCAGATATGTCTTTATCAAAAGCAATCCAAAGAATAAGTATTCCAAACAGACTCATCTTCACATCTCTTGATCAGGACCAGGTCCTGTGACTATCCCATCTACCCAGTCACTGAAGTTTAAAGGGGTGTTGTCTTCATTAGCTTAGCTCAATTATGATTCACCTCTCAGGCTGGGAAAGGCCAGTCTACTTCTGAATCATGTGACTGCAGGATGCCCGAACAAAACTGAGGTTTAATTTACAAAGAGGAGCAAATGGCTACTGGTTGCAGGTAAGCCAAGTGTTTACTTCCATATCATTTAAACATTTAATAGAGGTGAAGCTGTGGATGGCACCATGACAAAGTGTAGTATAGGCAAATTAAATGCAAAATTGTTCTTATTATTCCTGTTGCTTGGAAGCTCCCAGACAGCGGTAAAAAACCCAATTTACACAGGGAAATATGCTCTGACCGCATGCAGTTCACATTCTAAAAACACATTTTAAAAGGCACACATATAAAATTTAGGATAATGATAGAAGCAATTTTACCTCCTTAAAAATAATGGTTTTTAATTTCTTTTTTAGATTAGTTGGAGGGTAGTTTGAAAGAAGACATATATGTGAGAAGTGATAAATGAAAAGGTAATGAGTAAAGTGCCTATTTAAAATAAGTGAAAAACTAACAGCCATTTGGTTAATGTTTTATGAGTAAGAATTCTAAAATGCAGAATCAAGTTTCTCTATAGTCTCTATTGTAATTGAAAAATCACTAAATGACACTTTACATTACTTTTTAATTAGTTACTAATTTTAGAAAAAAGCAATAAAGACAATGCTGAACAAAAGAGTTTAAAGCAATTTTGTAATTAAAAAGTTGAGCAAATGCATTAATTCAAAATTACAAAAGGAACTTTCATAATGAAACATTATCAGGTATTTCAATAGAGAAAGATAAATTTTTCTTGAATCTTGCACAATTTCTAAATATTAAAGGTCTCAAATTATACTTTCACTGCTAATTTAAGAAAAACACTTAGGGTAACTAGGAAGAATTTAGTTAAAGCACATACCATCTTGAATTTCTCCTTTGCATTGAGCCAGATATGATATTTCAACCCATGTAGTAGGAAGATGCACATGTTCCCCGGTGCCTAATGTGCTGAGACCCAATTTTCTCTGTGATGGGGAAACATGAGAGGCAAGCATGTACTATTTATTTATTTATTTATTTAAATTATCCCCTAATTATATTTTCAAAGTCATTCTATGAGGCTGATGCTCTGTGGCTAGAATTGTATAAAATTTTATATGTTTTATTTTTGCTTTTATTATTTTTACATGTTGATCCTTCATGAAAACTGCTTTAGTATTAAAATGTAGAGAATATTTGCTACTATTCTGAGTGATATTATTAGTTATTTATTGAAAATAATTATAACTCTTTATTTTCTGAGCTTTCTTCTATTTTTATCTCATTTCCTTACCAAGAGGATGCATCTCTGATTTTAAAAAGAAAATAAAAGTATATTGATGAGCCGAGACCGGTTTGGCTCAGTGGATAGAGTCTCGGACTGCGGACTGAAGAGTCCCGGGTTTGATTCCGACAAGGGCATGTACCTTGGCTGCGGGCACATCTCCAGTAGGGGGCGTGCAAGAGGCAGCTGATCGATGTCTCTCTCTCATCGATGTTTCTGACTTTCCATCCCTCTCCCTTCCGCTCTGTAAAAAATCAATAAAATATTTTTTTAAGTATATTGATGAAATGTGATTCAGTAGGAGTTAGTTTCATGCCAAACTGCTGAAAAATTCTGGCTACTGCACTGTAGATGGGCAGAAGTTAATAAACATGACAACCCTTTGTGCATATATAGTGAAGGTTAGGAAAAGCTTTCTTCCCTCTTTGGGACACATCATATCTCAGTTACCATTTTTTAAAAGACAAAGTAGAATTTTTATTATCAAAAATGTATTTACCAGCCTTTTGATATTTTGACCAGTGTCAGCTGCTATATTCTCTAATAATTTAATAGGAATCTCATTCCAGAAGCCATTTGACATTGAATTATCTCTATATATAAAAAGCTAATATACAAAGTGTCCCCTCTGGAGTTCCACCAGGAAAACAGGAGTTGGATTGCTCGCTATGATTTGCACTGACCATCAGGGGTGGTATAGAACATTGGTAATCAGCAGCAGTGGGGCACTGGAGTGAGGAAAGGAGGAGACAAGGAGTCAGGAAGGTGGGGATGTGGGGAGATGGGGAACCTGATCTGCCCTGATCACTGACCAGGCCTAGGGACCCTACCTGTGCATGAATTTCATGTACCGGGACTCTAGTTTGATTAAAAACTTTAATTTGCATTAATATTTTTAACTATGCCTACATATAATTAAAGAAAGGTGTATTCTTATTTTTTTTCTTTTAATATTTTAGAAAAGTAATCACCCACCAACTAGAGCAGAAAGTTTACATACCAACTAAATCAATTAATGTAACATTACCTTACATTTGAGAAGGATTTTTCTAGCTAGGTCCAACAATTTTTCCTTCTCTTTTGGATTTTTTGTTTGGTTGAATCTCAAGATGAATTCTGCTGTGATTGAAAATGGTGAGCTAAACAAAACAAAACAAAAATCAATAATTATAGCTATCACTTCTAAATTTTAATTACCCAACTTCTGATGGTTAAGTATAACTATTTTTTCTTAAAAAGTACCTTATAAAAATGTTTCACATGAAAACAAATCAGTAAAACAATATATATTTACAGTCCCCCTAGATTAATCTTATCATACTTAGCATAGTTGGAATGAGAAACCGAATTCTCATGATGTCAATGAACTTCATAGCCTCTGGAAAAACGTTTCTGGGATGGCTGCCAGAAATCCTGTTGGAATATGCTTTTTTCATAGGTAAAATCCAGCACAGCTTTAATTATTAAGACTGATTTATTTCCTTATTTATGTTACTGTTAGTTAAATTTAAGATAAATCTTTATCTCATAATGTAAGCTGAATCAGTCCAACTATGGCTGGAATGGGCAGGGAAGGAAAGATATATGTAGTAAGGTCAGAGTGAAAAGTAGCTAGATTAACTCTAGATAACATGGAAAGCCATTACAGGATTTTGATAAAAGGTATGGCATGATTTAATTTTTAACATGATCATCCCAATTCTGGGTTGAAAGCTGAAGTGTGGGGAGATAGTTGTAGCAAGGGAGAAAGCACACATATTTAAGTGAGAGGTAATGGTGGCTTGGATCAGAGTTCTAGCAATGCAAGTAAAAAGAGCAGTTTGGATACTGGATGTATCTTGACATGAGCTCTAATCATACTACCCAATGAATTAGAAATTAATTGTGAGGGGGAAAGGGAATTATGATTGAACTAAGTAACTGGAAGGATTGAATTGCCATTTACTGAGATGGAGAATATTGATACAGGAGCAGATATGGGGTAAGGGTAGAGAACAGGTTCAGTATTGGGACATGTTATGTTTGAGATGACCATGGTCATCCAAGTGACAGATGGATGGATATATGAGTTTAATCTCAGGAAAAAGTTTCATACTTGATACTTCATTTTAAAAATCATTAATATATATAAGATCTTTAAAGTCTTATGAATGAAAAGGACCCCATGAGGAAAGTATAGAGAGAGTACATAAGTATATAAAAGAGAACTGAGATAAATAACTTGAGGATGTATGCTAGAAAATGAGCAGACTTGTTATAATGAGCTATCACAGAACATAAGATGGGCATGAAATCAAAAGTGACATCATAGACATCATTGATCCAAGCCAATAGATAGTAGAATTAAGGAGTTATTTCTTGGTGTAGGCAAATAATTGTTGGAGTCATGCTATTCAAGGAGTGATCTGGAAGATTAAAACATATTTTTAACATCTTACTATATTCAGAATTTACTGAATTTGCTAATCTGTGAGATATAGAAAAGAAAACATGAATAAAAATTAGACTTTGCTTCTGATTAATTTACAGACCTATTGGAGAGACATATGTACACAAAAGTAATCATAGTGACACATGATCACAGGATAGGCAGAGGTATGATGCCCGTAATTAGAACCAAATATAGATATCCTAGATAAAAACAATTAATGAAATAACCAAGTTAAAGCCTGGTTGGTGTAGCTCAATGATTGAGCATCAACCTATGAACCAGGATGTCACAGTTTGATTCCTACTCAGGAGACATGCCTGGTTTTAGGTTCTATCCCCAGTTGCGAGTGTGCATGAGGCAGCCAACTATGATTATCTCTCTATTTCTCTCTCTCTCTTCCTCCCTAAAATAAATAAAAATAGCCCTAACCGGTTTGGTTCAGTGGATAGAGCATCAGCCTGCAGATTGAAGGGTCCCAGGTTCGATTCCTGTCAAGGGAATGTACCTTGGTTGTGGGCACATCCCCAGTAGGGGGTGTGCAGGAGGCAGCTGATGGATGTTTCTCTCTCATGGTTGTTTATAACTCTCTATCACTTTCCCTTCCTCTCTGTAAAAAATCAATAAAATATATTTTTAAATAAATAAATATATTTTTTAAAAGAATCAACTTTTTAACTGCCATACTAAAATGGATGTTCACTTAGTCATATATTTAGTAACATTTATTGAATATCTTATATATATTAGGCACTAAGCTTGGAATTAGGGATATAACTGTGAAATAAACAAAAAATCCTGCCCTCATGAAGCTCATAGTAAAACAGAGAAAGAATTGTGGTGATAGAACTTAGAAAGTCTCCTAAAATTTGACATCCTATCTAATAAAGGAGTAATATGCAAATTGACCGTACCTCTGTTCAAGCCACAGCCACAAGCCACACCCACAGGCCAATTAGGAGCTGGGGTGGGGCCAAGCGCTTACTGGCAGCCAGGGCCGGGGGGGCGGGGCTGAGGCAGCCAGCGCTCGCTTGGGCCCTGGAGCTGGGTGCGCACTGGCCGGGGCGAAGGCCCGGGCAGGAGGCGTGGGGCCAAGACAAAGTCCCAAGCCAGGGGCCCCAGCTGGGAATCAAACCCTGACCTCCTGATGCATGGGTTGATTGATGCTCAACCACTGAGTCACACCACACAAGCTGAGTAACTTCATTCTTGACTTCCTATTCTTCATTTTACCTAGCACTTCTGTGAGTCAAACATTCTTCTAGGCAATAGAATACAAGCAGAAATGAATAAAAAAGCAAATGTGCAATCACTTGCCTCATGGATTATATACTCTGTTGGGGGAGAGTAGATATGCAATATCTACAAGAAAACAAAGAACAAGATGATTTCTGAGGGTGACTGCTGTGAAGACAAAAGCACAGTGGTATAAAAGAGAGTACAGGGCAAGAGAGCTATTTTACATTAGGCAATCAGGGAAGATTTCATGGGAGACACATCTGAGCTGGGATGAGAGAGATACCAAGAAGACCATGGACAAAGAGAAACTGATGATTATTCAAAGTTAGCTAAGAGCTAGATCTCGCCTGGTATTTAGACCAGAGGGTAGAATCTGGATTTTATTCCAGATGTAATGGGAAGACAATATAGACTAAACTAGACTATGAAAGATTTAATTTACATTCTAAAAATATCACTAAGGCTGCTGTTCAGAGAGCAGGAGCAGGGATACTGATTAGGAGGCTGCTGCAGAAAGATTGGGAATTAGATGATGGTGACTTAGTGGAAGAGGAGGTCATAGAGATGAAGAAACTGCTTAACTATAAAGGACCAAGAATTCATCTCAGCTCTAATTTTAAAGCCCACAAAAATCTGTTCCACAATTTAGTGTTGATGTATCTATCTTTTAGTCCTTGCTGTAACTTGAGATTCTTACATTTTTCCTTATTGCTGTATATACAATTTGCTTAGTGAACATCTGGTGATTAACTGATACTGAACTGTACTTTCTCTGTTGTACAGGAGCAGGGTGGGGAAGGAGGCTCAGAGAGGGTAAGTATCACACTTAAGGTCAAAGCTTTAATAGTAAACAGAACCAATATTTGAAATAAGATGTCTAAGTCTTTTTACTTGAGTTTTTTTATAAGATCCCTCAGAATATATTATAGTATAGAAACATACTGTGTGCATTCTTCTTAATAAAATAATAGTCAATGTGACTTAAGCCTATTTCTCCACTACCATCTACAGACACCCCCAAACATACCCAGCATACACACACAGAGGCACACATACATTATTCAAGATTTCAAATACAAATTAAAAAATACATTTTCTGAAATGAGATATTTTATCTCAACTTTTTCATAGGCTCTGAAGAAAATGCATTTGTTTGATTTGATTCCTAAAGCAGAGAAAAGCCTCAGGATAAAAACAATATGTAATTTAATTTCTATGCTTAGAATATACTTTATAAATAATTTAAGTTTTGTTGATTATTTTTCAATATGGATTGTGGCCTGAATGAATCATAGAAAATATGGAAAGCCAGTGGTTTTCAGCTTTCTGTATAGATATCACATACTTAATTGGTCTGTCACACTCATGTCAATAAATATATTAATAGAAAATCAATATAGCTATTTTAATCATTTCTTAACCATCACAAATAAATAGAGATTGTTATACAAATTAATAGTTATCTAATGATAAGCACAATATATGATAAGAGTAAAAAAAACTTTGAAAAAGCAAATATAGGCATTTAAAAATTAAACATTTTAGTCACACACACTGCAATTTTTTCAAATTATCAAAGAATTTCACAAAGATAAATGTAATCTACTCTAAGTACATGAGTGCAGTTCTGTAGAAAAGGTAGTAGTTGAAGATCATTGTCATAATTCTATATAATAGAAGCCTAATATGCAAATTGACCAAATATCAGAATAACTGGTGGATCAACAGGTGGAACAACTGGTGGATCAACTGGTGGATCGACTGATCACTATGACATGCACTGACCACCAGGGGGCAGATGCTCAATGCAAAAGCTTCCCCCAGTCTGCAGGCCCCAGGCCAGCCAAGACAGGTGCCAGCAGGGGGTTGGGGAGGGAGGACAGATTGCCCTGCCAGTCGCTCATATATGGGCCCTGATCACCGGCCAGGCCAAGGACCCTACCCATCCATGAATTTCATGCATCAGGCCTCTAGTTTAATATAAAGATAATATATTAAAGACTCCTGACCACATGGATACCCTGCTCAAACTGACCCTTTATATACATTACCTGAGAATTCAAATTTTTTTAGATGAAAATTCATTTGTTCAATACATATTTAATGAAAGCCTCCTACATATAAGGCATTCTGTTAGATAGTATAGGACTAATAGAGGAACCAGTCCTGGCCTCAGAAAGTTCACAATCTAAGAGGGAAGTGAGATACATTACAAATGATGTAGCATAAAGGAAACTACTAAAAAGAAAAGAAAAGCAGTGGGAGCACAGAAGGAGAACTCATGGTTACCACACTTCCTAGTGCTATAATTTTTGTTTAATCAGAGTAAGTTATAATCTTCCATCTGTGGAAATGTGGACAAAATCTTATAGAATTGTGAAAAGCATTAAGCCAGGATACAGTCAGGTTCCAGGCAAAAATTCAGCTGTAGATAACTGTGAGTTATAAGAATTATTGGTTTTGATTAAATATTCAGAAAAAGCTTCTTTGCAGAATGGCACTTGAGCTATCCCTTGAAGTACAGACAGAACTGGAATGTGACAAAGCAGCAGTTATCCCTTCCAAATCGTTTCTCTGCTTCTTCCTGAGCACACGACCATCCAGGCACAGTCTTTATCTCCCAGTCTTCCTGGAAGATGCGTATGGCCCATGGGCAAGCCTGGGGGATGTATACATTTCAGGTCACTTCTAACTTACAGAGAGGCTACTTCCTCTAGAACAAGACTTCTTTTTTTGCTCTTTTTGGTAAACTGGAACACAAATATAGTGCTAAATCAGCTTTGATCAGGCAAATGAGTACAATGCCCTATGAGATAATGAGGACATTGTTTCTCACTGACCACTACAGCAGAGTTATTCTGTCAGCCTACACCCACTGGATTCACATTCAGATAATGCACGTCTATCTGACTTAAACCACTAACATTAGTTGCTTGAAATTTACCCTAACATAATGCTTAAACTCAAGATAAAAAATGAAGATGCAAATACTCACTTAAGAACAAAAGTAAATGGTATTAAATAGCAATCTATGGCAGACACTTACAGCTACCTACATCAATGGCTATTCTCCTTCATTTCTTACTAAAAGATTAATTCTGGTAATTATGTATGCACTTATTTCTAGTTTTCAGCCAGGAAGATACAAGTAAAATTCAGATATTAGTTCTAGGAAGTCCCCTAATAAAGTACACAAGCCTTTTTTTCTGCCCTTCCCCTATTCTACTGCATAAAGCATGACTGTTATTGCTGGTGCTTCAGCAGCCATGATGGATCATGAGATGGCCTTAAGAATAAGCCATTTGACCAAGGGAAGATGGCTGCTGACAGGAAGGCAGACTGCAAGATACTGTGTGAATGAGAGAACAAAGGGAGAGTGTATGGTTGGTCGCATGGGGAATGTTTGTTAGTGAGCTGAGGGACAGCAATAATCCAGGAGACTGGGAGATGGCCAGACGGGGTTCCTCTGACAGGGTAGCCCTTACTGCTGCTGGGTTCCCTCACAGAGTGACCAGCTCTGACACAGAGACCGTGCCATCTTGAAGGGGAAAGTGGATGTTATCGGAAGCCTAAAAACCTACAACTACAGCACCCAGTGAACAGCTGTGAACCCAAGAACATTGGTTCCGAAATGGGGCGAGCACCTGGATTCAGGCGCTCTGCACCCCCTCACAAAAGGTCAAATTTCACCCGGGATAAGGTGAGGTCTGTGGTCCAGGCAGGAGAGAGAAACGTGCACTGCGGGAGCTGGAGGACCTGGGGAAGTCTGCAACCAGAAAAATCCATGGCCATTGGGGCTGGTGTGATCTGTGAATGTGGAAAAGGGTCCGCAGAGCTCCTAACAGAAGGGAACTTTATAAAGCAACCCATAGCTGAACTGGGTGCAGAAAGACAGCCAAGAGATTTCTGAGGATGTGCCGGCTGCTTGGACCCAAGGGCAAAGGAGACTGCAGACTTGTTGGGGTTTGCGTGCATGCTGTGGTTTCTCTCTCTCTCTCTCTCTCTCTCTCTCTCTCTCTCTCTCTCTCTCTCTCTCTCTCGATCCTTGCTTTTGATTGCTGAGCCCAGTGCATAGGATCACCCAATTGGGAACACTCTAGGACACTACAGGGGAAAGTTGTTTTGTGGAACCTGGGGATCAGAGCAGGGAGGGGCGATCAGAGAACGAGCTTGGGGCGGCCCTTTTCCCCAAACGGATATTAAGTGCCATGGGGAAAACAAAATCTAACACTAGCTAGAGAGGGCCTATAGACCCCGAGGTCAATCCAGAAACATTGCTACCCAGGAGTTGAATCACAAATTGACTCTTGTGTAAACACAAATAAAGGTATAAGAAATAAAGACTTACTGCCTCCTTGAAAATCAGGACTGTGGCTTACAACATTGAGGAGCAGGGAATTTCAATATTGTCATTAATAGGAAACAGGTGAGGTGTGCCAAACAGAACAGTAGAGTAAGTGAATGACCTTCACTAATGCTTTTTTTTTCATCTTTCACTTAAGAAACTAATTTTTTTCTTTTTTCCTCACTTGATTTTACCTTTTTAAATTATTGCATTTTTATTTTCAATCAGTAATATTATTACTACTATTTTACCTTTTTTTTAAAAAAAAGTGTCATTTTATTTTCTATTTATTTTACTTTGGGATAAGTGTTCTACATTCTATTTTCATCTTTCCTTTAGCATCATTTTACTCTATCTCAACTTTACCTTTATTACATCACTCTCTTCCTCAATTTTCCCCTTTGTCCTGTTTCTCTTACCCTATTCCTGCTTTAGATTTTCCCTACTCCTTCTTTTTACTCCGTTTTAAAATTTCACCTTAGTTATATTTCTAATTTCCAATCCCCTGCTCCAAGTCCATAAACATCTCTTTCGTCACTATCCAAAATATTTCTCTCTGTGTCCTTTTGTTGTTTTTCGCTTGGTTGTTCATTATTGGTATTTTTATGCTGGTTTGTGAGATTGTTTCACTTTTTTCGTTGTTTTTTGTTTTGTTTTGTTTTTATTTTATTTTATTTTATTTTTTTGCTTCTGTTTTGCTTGCCTCGCTTGATATTAGTTGTTGTTTGCTGAGCAACAAGAGCAGTCTAGAAAAAGCAGAGGACCACATCAGTGAGCTAGAAGGTAGGAAAAAATGCCCAAGTAGAGCAGCTTCTAGAAAAAAAAATTAGTATGCATTCATCTCTAGGTATTTGCTGCTGGTATTTGTTGGGAATAGTGGCTATTCTATTGGAGTTTTCTCCCCATATAAATAGTTCTTTCCCGTCTTCTTTCTTACTCTCTTTCTTTTATCTCTTACTTTTTCCCCTTTTCCCAATTTTATTTTTGCACTGTTTTTCTCTTCTTCTTTCTTTCTTATCCTCTAATTTGCCTTTCTCTGGTGGTCACCTTTATTTGGGGTTATTAATATCATGGATATATTTGTGTTCACTGCCTTGTGCATGTACCTTGTTGTGTTGTATTTTCTGCCTTTAAATCAACGCAGGAGAAAAAGAACTACATAACCAGATACCGAGAGAAGACCGAACATGGGGAGCCAAAAGAATACAAAAAACAAAAAAAACAGCCCACATATGAAAGCAGGAATCACCAGAAAAGGAAGTAAACGAAATCAAGGCAAGCAACCTGTCAGAAAAAGAATTCAGAGAAATGGTCATGAGGTGGTTGAAAAGAATGGAAGACAAATTCAACAATATGTGTAAGAACCAAGAGAAAATGAATAAAAACCAAGAAGAAATAAACAAAATGACATTGCTGCTATAACGAACTCAATAGAAAGCATCGAGAGCCGAGACCGGTTTGGCTCAGTGGATAAAGCGTCAGACTGTGGACTGAAGGGTGCTGGGTTCAATTCGGCAAGGGCATGTACCTTGGCTGCAGGCACATCCCCAGTAGGGGGCATGCAAGAGGCAGCTTATCGATGTCTCATCGATGTTTCTGACTTTCTATCCCTCTCCCTTCCGCTCTGTAAAAAATCAATTTAAAAAAAAGGAGAGCCGAGACCGGTTTGGCTCAGTGGACAGAGCGTTGGACTGCGGACTGAAGGGTCCCGGGTTCGATTCCGGCAAGGGCATGTGCCTTGGCTGCGGGCACATCCCCAGTGGGGGTTGTGCAAGAGGCAGCTGATCGATGTCTCTCTCTCATTGATGTTTCTGACTTTCTATCCCTCTCTCTTCTGCTCTGTAAAAAATCAATAAAATATATTAAAAAAAAAAAAAAGGAGAGAACTAAGATGGCGGCAAAGGTAAAACACCTATCTTGCCATCATAATCAGCAATTTTAATACTACAACTTAACGAAAGAACAAACACCTTCCAGAATCACCAGAAAGCTCGCCGAGTGAAAATTCCACAAATAAAAGTGAAGATAAGACACTGTGACTCGGAGGAGCGGCGGCGAACAGAGTTGAAAGATTCGCGCGGAGAGAGGTTTGGAGCACGCGCCGCGGAGAGGGTGGGCGGCTAAAAACTGGCCAGTTTTCTCGAACGAGGAGACAAAGGCGTCCGACTGGACTGATTCTCCAGCTCTGGGCGAAGTCCAGAGAACCCACTATCACATGGGGTGAAAACTGGACAGTGGGAGGGCACGCCGAAGCTCGGGTGCTGCCGGGTCTCCCGGCTTGTGGAGAAGGCAGCTTGCGCGCAAACAGCTCGGCTGCGTGACGGCGCAGAGAGCGCACCTCGACTTGTCTCTCATTCAGAAAACCATCAGACTGCTTTGTTTTATGACCCTGGGTGAGACATTGCGCATGCAGACTCATTTTGGGAAAGTCTGAATTCCCTGGCAGCCGGTGGAGCTCCG
This sequence comes from Antrozous pallidus, assembly GCA_027563665.1. Classification (NCBI taxonomy): domain Eukaryota; kingdom Metazoa; phylum Chordata; class Mammalia; order Chiroptera; family Vespertilionidae; genus Antrozous; species Antrozous pallidus. The sequence continues at coordinate 68,339,405 of CM050512.1, forward strand.
CAGCGGCTCTCTCTCAGAGGTGCTGGCGGCCATTGCCCCCGGCACAGAGTCCCCGGGGCTGCATAGGGCGGAGCTAATGCTGTCTTCTTGGCCCGGAGACTCCACCCACCCAACCTGAGCACAGCTGAGCTTCACAGACAATTGGCCTGAAGGTCAACCCTCCAAGTGCTAACAACGATTAACTGAGCTTAACTTCAGCAAGACTGTGCAGCCCATATCCACCTCAGGTAACTGGGGAGGCTGAGCCACTATCCCTAGTAGGAAGTCTACCACACAAAGCTAATTGACCAACTCAGGGAAGCAGCCACCATGCAGCAACATGGAAAGAAATCAGATGTGAAAGAAATGGAGGAAAAAAAAAAACGACTGGACATGGAATTCAAAACCACAGTTATAGGGTTTTTCAAGAGGCTCCAACAAGAGATCGAGGCCTATAAGGAAATAAGCAAGACCACAAAGGAAATGAATGAGTCCTACAAGAAAATGAACAAGACCCTCAAGGATATAAACGAGAACTGCAAAGAAATGATCAAGACCAACGTGGAAATGAATGAGTCCTACAAGGAAATGAAAGAGACCCTCAAGGATATAAAGGAGACTCTCAAGGATATGAAAAAGGACCAACTAGAAATTAAGCATACACTGACTGAAACAAAAAATGTTATACAAAGACCTAAAAGTGCCCTGGAGCACCCCAAGAACCAAGTTAAAGATTTGAAATACAAAGAGGTAAAATCCACTCAGTTGAAAAAGCAAGAAACCAAAAGAATCCAAAAAATTGAAGATAGTGTAAGGGGCCTCTGGGACAACCTCAAGCATACCAACATCCAAATTATAGGGGTGTCAGAAAAAGAGAGAGACCAAGACAATGGAAACCTATTTGAAGAAATAGTGACTGAAAACTTCCCACACCTGGTGAAAGAAATTGACTTAGGAGTCCAAGAAGTGCACTGAACCCCAATATATAGGAACCCTAAGAGGACCACACCAAGGCACATCATAATTAAAATGCCAAGAGCAAAAGACAAAGAGAGAATATTAAAAGCAGCAAGAGAGAAACAGTTGGTTACCTATAAGGGAGCACCCATACGATTGTCAGCAGATTTCTCAACAGAAATGATGCAGGCCAGATGGGAGTGGCAAGAAATATTCAAAGTGATGAACAGCAAGAATCTACAACCAAGATTACTCTATCCAGCAAAGCTATCATTCAGAATTGAAGGTCAGATGAAGTGCTTCACAGATAAGAAAAAACTAAAGGAGTTCATCACCACCAAACCAACATTATATGAAATGCTGAAAGATATTTTTTAAGAAGAGGAAGAAGAAAAAGGTAAAGATGAAAATTATGAACAACAAATACACATCTATCAACAAATGAACATAAAAATCAAGTGAATTGATAGGCTGTTGAACAGGATAGACTGCTGAATATAACAGAGACATGGACATAGAGAGGGAATGGACTGACAATTCTTGGGGAGAAAAGGGTTGTGGGAAGTGCAGCAAGAGACTGGACAAAAATCTTGCAACAATGGGAGAGGACAGTGGGGAGGGGGAGGGGGAGGTGATGGTGGAGGGTGGGATAGGTACAGGGGGGAGGGGAGCTATAGGGGGATAAAAAGGGGAAACAATGTAATTAATAAACTGAACAATAAAGATAAAAAAAGAAAAAAAGAAAAAAATAGAAGAAAGAAAGAAAGCATCAAGAGCAGTCTAGAAAAAGCAGAGGACCACATCAGTGAGCTAGAAGGTAGGAAAAAATGCCCAAGTAGAGCAGCTTCTAGAAAAAAAAATTAAAATGCAGGAGGAGAGCCTAAGGGAACTTTGGGACAACGCAAAACAAAATAATATCTGCATAATAAGGGTACCAGAAGAAGAGGAAACTGAGCAAGGAATAGAAAACCTGTTTGAAGAAATGACAGAAAACTTCCCTGATATAGGGAAGAAAAATTCCCACACAAATCCAAGACGCTCACAGAGTCCCAAGCAAAATGAACCCAAAAGACCGGCACCAAGGCACATTATAATTAAATTGGCAAACACCAACAACAAAGTAAGAATTTTAAAAGTGGCCAGAGAGAGACAGTAAGTTACCTACAAAGGATCTACCATTAGACTAGCAACTGATTTCTCAACAGAAACACATCAGGCCAAAAGGAAATGTAATAAATACACAAAATCATGCAAAATAAGTATTTGAATCCAAGAATACTGTACCAAGCAAGGCTATAAATCAAAATTGAGGATGAAATCAGGAGCTCCATAGACAAAAATGGACTAAGGGAGTTTATTACCACCAAACCAGCAATGCAAGAAATGCTAAAGGGTCTGCTGTAAAAAGAAGAAATAGGAAGCGAAGAAGGAACACAGGGGTAAAGAATAAAAATGGCAATAAATAAGTATCTATAAATAATAACTTTAAATGTAAAAGGATTAAATGCCCCAATCAAAAAACATAGGGTAATGGATTGGATAAGAAAACATGACCCATATGCCTGCTGTCTACAGGAAACTCACCTCAGAAAAAGACACACACAGACTGAGGGTGAAAGATGGAAAATGTTTTTTCAGATGAATGGAAATGAAAAAAAGCTGGGGTAGCAATTCTTATATCTGACAAATTAGATCTAAAAGTGAAGGACATAACAAGAGATAAGAAAAGCCACTTCATAATATTGAAGGGAGCAATCCAACAAGAAGAAATAATTCTGTTAAACATATACACACCTAATACAGGAGCACCCAACACATAAAAAAATCCTGGAGGATATCAAGGGAGAGATTAACAGCAATACGGGATTTTATTACCCCATTATAACCATTGGACAAATCCTCTAAACAAAGTATCAGCAAAGAAACATCAATCCTAAATGATTCACCAGACCAGATGGAATTAATTGACATCTTCAGAAAATTTCACCCCAAAGCCATAGAATATACATTTTCTCAAGTGCACATAGGTCATTTTCAAAAACAGACCCTATATTGGGTCACAGGCAGTCTCTTCAAATTCAGGAAGATAGAAATCAAATTAAGCATCTTTTCAGATCACAATGGCATAAAACTGGAAATCAACTACAATAAAAACAATCCAAAAAAATCAAACATATGGAAACTAAATAGCATGCTATTAAACAATGACTGGGTTACCAGAGAGATCAAGAAAAATAAATTAAAAACATCATGGCAACAAATGACAATGAAAATCCAACAATCCAAAATCTATGGGACACAGTGAAAGCAGTCTTGAGAGGGAAGTCCATAGCTCTACAAGCCTACTGCAAAAACACAAGAAACAATAGTAATAAACTACTTACCCCTACAATTTAGAAAGAGAACAACAAGAATAGCCCAGTGTAAGCATAATGAAGGAAATAATAAAGATCAGAGTGGAGATAAAACAACAACAACAACAACAACAAATAATAGAAAAGATCAACAAAACCAAGAGCTGGTTCTTTGAAAAGATAAACAAGATTGATGAACCTCTATCCAGGCTCACCAAGAAGCAAAGAGAGAGGACCCAAATTAACAAAATCAGAAATGAAAAAGGAGAAATAACAACAGACCCCACAGAAATACAAAGGATTGTTAAAAAAAAAATACTATGAACAACTCTATTCTAACAAACTGGACAACCTGGAGAAAATGGACATATTCCTAGAAAAATACAACCTTCCAAAACTAAATCAGGAAAAATCTAAACATCTCAATAGGCCAATAACCATGGGATAAATTGAAGCAGTTACCAAAAACCGTCCAGCAAACAAAAGCCCGGGGCCAGTTGGCTTCACATGTGAGTTTTACCAAACATTTAAGGAAGAACTAAAACCTATCCTTCTCAGTCTATTCCAAAAAATTCAAGAGGAAGGAACACTTCCAAGCTCATTCTATGAAGCCAGTATCACCCTAATACCAAAGCCAGATAAAGACACCCACAATGAAAGACAATTTCAAGCCAATATCCTTAATGAACATAGATGTCAAAATCCTCAACAAAATTCGAGCAAATTGGATCTAGCAGTACATCAGAAAGATCACACACCATGACCAAGTAGGATTTATCCCAGGGATGCAAGGATGGTACAATATCTGCAAATCAATAAATGTGATATATCACAGAAACAAATTGAGAGATAAAAATCACACAGTCATATCAATTGATGCAGAAATAGCATTTGACAAAATCCAACACACTTTCTTGATAAAAACTCTCAGCAAGGTGGAAATAGAAGGATCATACCTCAACATAATAAAAGTAATATATGATAAACCCACAGCCAACATCATACTCAATGGGCAAAAACTAAAACCATTTCCCCTAAGAATAGGAACAAGACAGGGATGCCCACTCTCATCACTCCTGTTTGACATAGTACTGGAAGTATTAGCCATTGCGATTAGACAAGAAGAAGAAATAAAAGGCATCCAAATTGGAAAATAAGAAGTAAAGCTGTCCTTATTTGCATATGACATAATATTGTACATAAAAAAATGAATGACTCCATCAAAAAACTATTAGACTTAATAAATCAATTTGGGAATGTATTAGGATACAAAATTAATGCCAAGAAATCTATGGCATTTCTATACACCAATGGTGAACTTACAGAAAGAGAGACTAAAAAAGCAATCTCATTTACCATCACACCAAAAAACATTGATACCTAGGAATAAACTTAAGGAGGTAAAATACCTATACGTGGAAAACTACAGGACACTGAAAAAATAGATAGAGGAATACACAAACAGATGGATGAACATACCATGTTCGTGGATTGGTAGAATCAACATCATTAAAATGTCTATACTACCCAAAGCAATCTATAGATTCAATGCACTCCCCATTAAAATATCAACAGCATATTTCAGTGACCCAGAAAGAACTCTTCAAAAATTCATTTGGAATAAAAAAAGACCCAGAATAGACACAGCAATCCTGAGAAGGAAGAACAATGTAGGTGGGATCTCAATACCAGATTTCAAGCTGTATTACAAAGCCACTGCTCTCAGAACAGCCTGATACTGGCAAAAAAACAGACATATAGACCAATGGAGTAGAATAGAGAACCCAGATATCAACCCAAACCACTATGCTCAATTAATATTTGACAAGGGAGGAATGAACATACAATGGAGTCCAGACAGTCTCTTCAATAAATAGTGATGGAAAAATTGGACAGATACATGCAAAAAAATAAAACTAGACCACCAAGTTATACCATACATAAAAATAAACTCAAAATGATAAAGGACTTAAACATAAGATGGGAAACAATAAAAATACTAGAGGAATCCAAAGTCAACAAAATCTCAGACATATACTGAAGCAATTTCTTCACTGATACCACTCCTAGGGCAATGGAAACTAAAGAGAAAATAAACAAATGGGACTAAATCAAAATAAAAAGTTTTTGCACAGCAAAAGAAATCATCAACAAAACAACAAGAAAGCCCACTGCATGGGAGAACATAATTGCAAATGTTATCCCTGATAAAGGCTTAATCTCCAACAGTTAGAGGGAACTCATACAAATTAATAAAAGGATGATAAATGATCCAATAAAAAAATAAGCAATGGATCTAAATAGAAACTTTTCTAAAGAAGACAGAAGGCCAAGAGACATATGAAAACATGCTCAAAGTCATTAATTATCTGAGAGATGCAAATCAAAACAACAATGCAGTATCATCTCATACCTATCAGAATGGCTATCATCAACAAGTCAACAAACGACAAATGCTGGTGAGGATGAGGAGAAAAAGGAACACTGTGTACTGCTGGTGCAGCCACTGTGGAGAACAGTATGGAGTTTCCTCAAAAAACTGAAAATGGAACTCCCATTTGACCCAGCAATTCCACTTCTAGGAATATATCCCAAGAAACTAGAAACACCAATCAGAAAAGATATATGCACCCTATGTGCATAGCAGCACAATTCACCATAGCTAAGATTTGGAAATAGCCTAAATGTCCATCAGCAGATGAATGTATTAGAAAACTGTGGTACAGCTACACAATGGACTACTATGCTGCTATAAAAAAGAAGGAATTCTTACCATTTGCAGCAGCATAGATGGATCTGGAAAGCATTATGTTTAGTGAAATAAGCCAGGCAATGAAAGAAAAATACTACATGATCTCACTCATTAATGGAAAATAAAGAACATTATAACCTGATGAACAAACAGATACAGAGGCAGCAATGCATCGAACAGACTCAAATTATAGTGGGAAGCCTGGGGAGTATTGACGAGGGAGGGAAAGAGATCAACCAAAGGACTTGTATGCATGCATATAAGCACAACCAATGAACACAAGACACTGTGGGGGTGGGATGAGGACATGTGTGAGGAAGTAGGGGAGGCTGGGGGAAGTCAATGGGGGGGAAAAAGGAGATATATGTACTGCTATAAGTAATACTCTAGAGCTCTTAAAAAACACCTTCAGGGAGAAACCAAGATGGTGGCATAGGTAAACACCTAAACTGCTGTCTCACACAATAATTTCAAAAACACAACTAAAAGACAAAAGACGTCATCCAGAACCACAGGAAAGCTGGCTGGCTGGAAATTCTACAACTGGAAGGAAAGAGGAATGCACATGGAGAATAAGAGGAGCTGCAAAGCCTGAGGAAGGAAGAAATGCACACACTGTGGAGAGGACGCAGCCGGAGAGGATGGGGTGGCTGAGTACCTGGCTGGAAAGCTCTAACGGGAAGGAGACAAAAGCTCCAGACTGTACTGAACCCCAGTTCCAACTGCACTGAACCCCAATTCTTGGCGAGACCCTGGGGACCCAGGCTCATACAGGGGGAATATGGACTGTAAGGTGGAAACTCAGGGGAACGGCGAAAGGTAGAGGTCCGGAGGCACACGCTAGAGTGCACAAAGAGAGGACAGACTGTTAAGTGAGCCACTGGCTTGATCTAGCAGGAAAGAGACAAGGGCCCTAAACCCCAGTTCCAACTGCACTGAACCCCAGTACCTGGTGAGAATCTGGAAGTCCAGATTCATTGGGGGAGAGACTGGACTGTTTGGCAGTAAGGGAAGCTCGAAGGTACCTTCCTCTCAGAAGTGCTTGTAGTGACTGCCTGTGGACACAGAGACCCAGGAACCTGGTGGGGTGGGGCTGACTGGAAGCCAAGGCTGTCAGCTCCACCCTGAAACTCTGCCCCATCCAAGCTGAGCACAGAGGCTTGTGCAATTTAGCTAGTCTTGTAGCATATGGCTGTCTTCCAGCGTAGACACAGCTGTTCCCCACAGCCAATTGGCCTGGAGGTCAATTCCTCCTAGTGACACCAACAATAATCAAGACTTAACTACAACAAGGCTGTACATACAGTCCACAAAGAGGAGCACCAAGAGTGTCCACCTCAGGTAACAGGGGAGGCTGAGATATCTAGCACACAAAGCTACCCTACCAACTCAGGGAAGCAGCAAAAATGTGGAGACAAAGAAATATGTCACGAACTAAAGAAATGGAGGACATAGAATTCAGGACCACATTTATAAGGTAACTCAAGAATCTTCTAAAAACCACTGAGAAACTTGATGAGACTTTCAAGGACCTTAATGAGAATGCCAAGCAAATGGAAAAGGACCAGCCAGAAATTAAGCATACACTGTCTGAAATAAAAAATATACAGAAACTCAATGGTAGATCAAAGGACTCCAAAAATCAAACCAAAGATCTAAAATATGAGGAGACAAAAAAACACCCAACCAGAAAAACAAAAGGAAAAAAGAATCCAAAAATATGAAGATAGTATAAGGAGCCTCTGGGACAACTTAAAGTGTACCAACATCCAAATTATTGGGGTGCCAGAAAAAGAAAGAGAGCAAAATATTGAAAACCTATTAGAAGAAATAATGACAGAAAACTTTCCCTACCTGGTGAAAGAAATAGACTTACAAGTCCAGGAAGCGCAGAGAATCCCAAACAAGAGGAATGCAAAGAGGACCACACCAAGATACATCATAACTAAAATGCCAAGGGCAAAAGATAAAGAGAGAATATTCAAAGCTGAAAGATAAAAACAGTTGGTTACCTACAAGAATGCGTTCTTACGATTGTCACCTGATTTTTCAACAGGAACTATGCAGGCCATACGGGAGTGGCAAGAAATATTTAAAATGATGAATAGCAAGAACCTACAACCAAGATTACTCTACCCAGCAAAGCTATGGTTCAGAATTGAAGGTCAGATAAAGAGCTCCACAGATAAGAAAAAGCTAAAGGAGTTCATCACCACCAAACCAGTATTATATGAAATTCTGAAGGGTATTCTTTAAGAAGAGGAAGAAGAAAAGTTAAAGATAAAAACTATGGACGACAAAATGACAACAAATACATACCTACCAACAAGTGAATCTAAAAATCAAGTGAAAGAAAAATCTGATGAACAGAATGGACTGATGAATATAATAGAATCAGGGACATAGAAAGGGAGTGGACTGACAATTCTCAGGGGGAAGGGGAAGTAAGGGGTGTGGGAAGAGATTGGACAAAAATCTTACACATATGGATGAAGACAGTGGCATGGTATGCAGTGGAGGATTGGGTGGAGGAGAGCCATGGGGGTAAAATGAGGAACACCTGTAGTAATCTGAACAATAAAGATTTATTTTTAAAAAATACATTAAATGATAAATAAATTAAAAAGAATAAGCCATTTACAGCAGAGCAGCTAGTTAGACAGAAACTAGGTCCTGAATCATCTTTCCAGCTCTGGACTAGTATGAAAAAAACTTCAAAAAAATAAACTTTTATTTTATTTTTCATTGCTATTTTAAATTTTCTTAGTTTTAGTAAGCACTAATTCTATGTTATACAGAGACTTTTGAGTTGCATTTGATAAATAAGAGGGAATTACTGAAGAGAAAAGTGATGACATTACAGCTGTGTTTAAAATGACTAAACTTAAAGTCTATGTTCAATGGTTTGTAATGAAGAATGACTGTAAGTAAAGTGTTGGCAATTATTTCAATGATTCTGAAAGGTCTGAATTGCAGTTTGGGCAATAATAAAAAAAAGAGTTAATGAATATGGGAAATTAAGAAGAAGCTAATAGAGTTTGATGACTAATGAAATGTGAGAAAAGAAATTGTGAGGTTGGACATACACATAATCTCAAATTTTTGGTCTTACATGATTAGAAGCAAATAGTTGACATCAAGATAATTAGATAGAGGAATTTGGCCATTCTAGACATACTAACTATGATTTACCTGTGAGACATCCAAGAGCAGAGGCCTATAATCCAAATGAATGTATGAGGTAGGCATTATGAAGTGAATAAAATCTGGAAATAAAGATTTCAGATTCACCTACATATCAGTGATACTCAAAACCATAACATTTCAAGAGGAAGAGTACTAAAGAGATGGGATATCTTTTGGATAAATCCCAAAGTTAGGAAATAAGAAGGAAAGAAGAAATAGCAAATATCGTGGAAAGAGATCCAGTAAAGTACTATAACTGGATTCAAATATATATATATATATAATTTAAAATATAAACTCCTCCTCTGAGAATGATTCATTACTCCCTACTGAGCCAGTATATCTAAATTCTATATTAACACTATATGACTCCAAACATCCTACCCCACATCCAGGGCTGAAGCTGGTTGGTTCACAATAGACATCTAGTTCAAGCTGGGCCAATCCAATCCTATCTCAAGGGATTTTAAATAATTAGTTAATACTTTAATTGATGTTATAGCTTAAATGTAGCTTTTGAAGAAATATTGTTCAAGACAACAAAACACCCAAAAGCAAAAAGCTAGCTTTTTACCACTGTAGCCCTTGATCAATGTTTGCTGGGTAATTTACTTTTGTATAGCCAGATTATCTTTTTAAAGTTTATAGTCTAGTGTAGACATAGACTATATCTGTTGACCATTTTATCTCCAGTACCTTTTAGAGACCACATAGTGAATACTGAGTGAATGAATGAATGAGTTCTGGCTATACCTTTTGCTCTCAGGCTCCACAAGATAACCCTATATATTATTCCATTACATATTTCTTTTGCTTCAGTTAAACTGAATGTGCCTGTTCCATGCAAACAAACAATCTTAGATTGAGATACCAAAGAATGGATAGAAGATGAAGACCATGACAAAAAATGCACATCTGCAGAAATATGAAGGCTAAGGACAAGAGATTATTAAAGTTAATATTAGAAAGTCAGTGTATATCTTTAAGAGTTTCATTAGATAAGTAAAAGCAAAACCCAAATTTTATAGTAATAATAAATACACGAATGAAAAAACTAGGTAATGGCTACACTTTGAGTAAGTTTGATATGAGAAAGTAATGAAAAAATGAAATGGAAACAGACTGAGATTTTGAATAATAATTAACCTTAACAATTAATGAATTATCAGGCCCTTTCAGGTGTGTCTATGACACAATGGAATGTATAAAGAATCCAGGAACAGATTTATTAAAAGACATAAAAGATTTGGTAATATGGGCATGTACAAAAATTTATTCTATAATCACTTCATCTAAATTTATCAATCCTGATGCACTGATCTTGGACCTGGGCTTAGAAGTCAGACATTGGAAATATCCTGTCATCCCTGATGCATGTGTAATTGATTATAGCATCTTTTCATTGTGAATATCCAACAAACTTTATTATATGAAACCAGAAATTGGGCCTTTGATTCATTTAGAAAAATATCTATGATTTTATATATTCTTCAGTCTTAGTAAGTGAAATACTGTCTTAAGCCTTGAAAATGCCTTTTTCTACTTACTAATTATTAATGAAGAAAACTCTAAACAGATAAGAGTCAAGGTGGTTGCTAATGCACTTGACTGAATTTTGAGCAGAAAATAATTTAGAAGAAAACTGAAGACTGAAAAATATTTACAAGTGTAAAAACTTACTTTTCTAAATGTAATGTATACTCTTATACTAAAATCATTCTATCCTACATTTGGTAACAGCATCAATGGTCCTTTCAAAGTTGTTTGTAAGAAGTCTATTCTTAGAAAAATCTGTACTTCTAAAGCTTAATGTGAAGTCTCAAATTCACTTGTTACCTGCTGACTTCCATGCCCCAAACACTGAGCTGCCCCTCCACTCCAACATTGGAGCAGCCAAAGGTGGAGTGACACAACCTAGAAGAATGAATAAGTAAGCACCTGTAGGGTAGATCTTGACCAAGGAAGATGCTAGACAGAAGGGAGCAGAAGAGATGAGTCCTTCTTCAATTCTCTATTCAATGTTCTACTGTGAGATGAGAATTCTTGAAATCGGTCTTGGTATGTCAAGTATGTCAAGCTCTGCTGTGTCTCTATGTGGCAAGTTACGATTTAGTGATCAGCATGGTAATAGTTCAAAATTTCTTGCTTCATTTTCTGTTAATTTATTAACTGCATTGACCTTTAACAACTGAAATCAAGTATTAAAACCTTAATCCTTTCTCATATTCTACCCTTTAGACACTTAAGCCAGGACAATGAATGGTACAAGCCCAAGAATAAGACTGTGGGTTGAAAATCTTGCAAGACCTTATATATTTTGTACAGATAGTCTTATCAGTAGTTGCTGATATATTATTTGGGGTAATATATCCTAAAGGAAGCCACATTGTAATATATTGAATGTGTTCATGCTTTTTTTTTTTTTTTTTTTTTTTTTTGGCCACCAGGCTCCTAAGTTATCATATTTTTCCCTGAATCACTTGTTAGCCAACCCAAATGCTACAAGTACAGACGTCTCAATCTAAAATTAACAGATCTAATTATAAGATCTTAACCATTAGTATTTCTTTAAAGGCTTATAATAATTCAAATGCATGAAACAAAAACAAATAATATTGTTCAAGTAACAAAAGACCAGCATATAAAAGAATCTAAAAAAGTTTCTTCCTGGTGCTTGACAGCAGACATTTAAAAACTACATACAGAGCTATGTTATATTAAAAATGTATACATATAAAAATCAAAATAATATATACACTATAAATATATAATATTTTAAAAATATTTAGAATATGCATTTGTTGAGCATATTTTACTAAATATAAAAGTGTCAAAAATATTGATAAAAAGAAAATATTTCAGGCTCATTAACATTTCAGGAAGCTTTGAAGACTACAGCACTCTAGACATAAAAATACACAAGCAGCTTCTGTAACAAAGATGTAAAATAATCTTAATGGTTTGCCTAAATCTTCTTAATGTAAGACTTAGATTCCCTTTAATTTTTTTCCAGTCATCTAAAATGTGTATAGTTTATTTAAGTCTTCAAAATCTTTTGGTCTTTTCCATCTCTAGATTATGTAAAAAAAAAAAAAAAAGGCAAAACATACTATACCTAATAAAATAATCTTAGTTATAAAATGAATAGTGCCAAGATTTTTTTTTAAGAAAAGAAACAGGGGGAAAATAGATACAGAGGCAAAGAAGCACTGAACAAACTGTCAAACTACAGTGGAAGGCAGGTGATGGTGGTGGGCAGGGGCTGTAAGAGATCAACCGGAGGACTTGTATGCATGCATATAAGCATAACCAATGGATACAAGACACTGGGGTTGGGGGCAGGTGAGGGCATGTGCTGGGGGGTAGGAGAGGCCAGGGGGAGGTCAATGGGGGGAAAGAAAGGAAACATGTGTACTACTATTTGTAATACTTTAAACAATAAAATAATAATTAAAAAACTAAATTAAATTAAATTAAAAATAGTGGCAAAATAGTGTCATCTGAACCAGTAATCCATTGTAAGGCTATGTGATTCTCCCTTTGGTCCAGAAATGTATGGACTTCAGTACCTCATTTAAAGGATTTACATGGGTCCCTTTGTGTGTCTCTAACAGAACACACTCTGAACCTGCAAAAACTCATGTTTCTAAGGAAGAATAAGTGAAGCACATTTAGTATGAGGCCTATGACAATTCATGCAACACCTAAGAAGAAAAGAAAAAAAGAAAAACAAAGATGATGATCCTTCGTGTAAGTTAGGTCTCTACTTCATCTCAAACAGCTGATGTTAGGGACAGAATCTGATTCTCTTGATACAAGGGGTCATGGAGAGAAGACCCAATATGTTTTCCAAGTGACTGTACAGTCAAGAGAAGGCCAGGATTTACAAAGTGTGGGAAACTTACTGGAGGTTCCCTCCACTTTGTCTGTCATCCCAATTCTTTATTCCTAATCCCGGGGAGCTATAGAGAAGGTAGCCTGTATGCCCAGCAAAGAAAGAAGAAAGGAAATATGTGTGTATGTGAAGATCAGTCTCAATACAGATTTATACCCCAGGCAAAGATAGATAAATAGCCAGGAACACTCAGGCAGCAAAGTTAGTTTCAGCTGTCCCAACTAGTAGCATTTACAGGTGCCTGGCAGAGAACAAATGCAAGGTTATCTGGAAGATGACACAAACACGTCCCCTCCACCCCACCCCAAGAATAAATGGGAAAGGATAAGCCACAACATAAATGAAAACAACAAAAATTAAAAATGTATCAAGACTATAAGCATTGGAATAATCAAGACACAAATTGTACAACTATTCTACAATATGCTTAAAAGTATCTGCAGGCAACCAGATACTGTAAACCTAACTAGGAGATTTGAAGGAAAATATTACTAGAAATGTAAGATATAATTATTAAAATTGAATACATAAATTTGGTAAGAAGAGAGACAATTAGTCATGCAAAAAAACAGATCACATCAGAATAAATTATTCACAATAGAGTAAAAATAGAGGAAAATGGAAAATGGAGATGAAAGAGTAAAGGATGTGAAATATAAAATGGGATAGTCTTGTATGCATTTAATCAAGAGTCCAATAAGTAGAGATAAGAGAAAATGGGTTTACAAGGTAATATCTGAAGAAACAATGTTTGGTAATTTATCAGGAATTATGAAAGACACAGTCCATAGACTCATCAGGTTTAAGAAATCCAAGAATAATAATTTTTAATTACATTCAGAGACATCACAATAAAACTGCAGAAAATGCAAGACAATAAAACATTTTGAAAGCACTCAAAATTGGGGAAAACACATTAATCCTAAATAAAATAGCATAAAAGTTTCACCCAACTTTTCAACAGCAATAAGGGAAGCTATGAGTGGAATGACACCTCTGGTGTGCTGCAGGAAAAGAATAAAAACAATAACAGACCAAAGATAATTCCTTATTCAGCCTGGCCAGCATGGCTTGGTAGTTGAGCATTGACCTATGAACTATGATGTCACAGTTTGATTCCCAGATAGAGTATATGCCTGGGTTGCAGGCTCGATCCCCAGTGTGGGGCACGCAGGAGGCAGCTGACCAATGATTCTCTCTCATCATTGATGTTTCTCTCTCTCTCCGTCTTCCTTCCACTCTGAAATCAATAAAGAAATATATTTGTTAAAATAAAAATAATAAAAATTAATTTTCCAGACTTCTGTATGTTGAAAGGTACCACAAAAACAGTTAAAAGACAAGCCAGACTGAATTAATAATATTTCAGAATATCAAGTATCAATTTGAAAAGACAACACAAAGTAAACTGGTTAAACACATGAGGAGGCAAGTACCACTTTGGCCCTACTATGCCAGCAAATATTAAGAAGTCTGACAATATCAGGTATTGGTGAAGATGGGGGAAGTGATATTTTCACATGCTGGTAAAGAAAGTGTAAATTGATTCAAGCACTTTGGAGAGCTTTAACATCAAGTTAAATTTAAGAAGCAAGGCATAAAAAATCCACTTCCATGAAATATACAGGTACACAAAGAGAAATGTATAATAATTTTCACTATAGCATTAACTTTATGGAAAAAATTTTGGAAAATAGGGTAAAATAAGAATAATTTATTATATTTGAACATTATGCCACTGCTGAAGTGAATGAAGAAAATACATCATCAGCAATATGACTTGAATTAAAATCATAACATTATTAAAATCAAATCGTAGATATATGTTATAATTTATCTCTGTATATAATTTATGTAAAGACATGATTATATTTAAAATCACGTGGAAAATACAATTTTGTATTCGGATATATTAAAGTAGAAAAATGAACTGCAATTACATATACCACAATTATTATAGTTGGGAGGGCATGTTGTCAGAGCTTCAAGTTGATCTGTTGATCTATTCTTCATTAAAGAAAAATATTTGAAACAAACATAACAGTCAATTTATGTTTTATTACATATTCTATTTTTAAATTTTTTTAAATTTCTTAAAGTCACACAAAATTTGTACATTATCAACAAACTTCGATCTAGTAACTTCATTTTAAGACATTATTTCCTAAAGCAATAATTTGATGCAGAAAAGCATTCTATTGTGGTTTAATGTAAAAGAGCAAAAGATTTAATAATAACTAAAATGTTTCACAATGTAATAGTTATTAAATGCTTTCTCATGTGTTTTAGGATTATTATGGCAACTTAAAACACATATATGATTATAAAAGGATTGCTTATTTTAAACAAATGTAGAACTAAAAATTTTAGAAATTATTAATAATAATGGACCTATTTATTTAAAATAATAAATTTTAAGATATTTTTATTCTGTACAGCATTTGTATCAATGTACAAAAGAGCTGGTAGCTATACTTATTGTTCACATTGTCTGTATTTTCTGAATTCTACAATACCTACTTCTACAAAATTTACTTTGATTTATCACTCCTCCTTTTCTTTTCCTTTTGCAAATTATACCTCAAGATTTTTCTTTTAGAAGAGGGAGCTGTTACTCCAAATATATCAGTCACAGGTGATTTCTTAACAGGCATATTCACGGATCATAAACCTAAAAAGAAATATTAAATTGTATATTAGAATACAAATATACTCCCAGTGCTACATAATATATTTCATGTAAATTTATTATTTATGGGAAAAAGGGTGGCAAGAAGGAAATCAGCTGAAGAATGAAATTGTATTAAAGAAATATATAAATTTAAATTTAAATTTAAAGTATCAAACTTAGGATTCAAACCGAACTTTGAATCAAAAACCCATGTTCCATATATTGTTACTAATTTAAAATTAACCTTTCATGTAATATTTAGTCTTTATTGTACTTTACCAGTTTTATCAGTAAAACCATTGAAAGAACAGCATGGCATAGTAGTTAAAAGAATACAACCAGACTAAATGATATACTTAACTGCTCTGTGCCTCAGTTTCCTCTCCTGTACAAAGAGAACAGTACCTTTATAGTATTATTATAAGAAATCCTAATAAAAGAGAAACATGCAAATTGACCATACCTCCCCTAAGCCCACAAGCCATGCCCACAAGCCAATCAGGAGTGAGTATGCAAATTAACCCAACCAAGATGGTGGCGGCCATGGAACTGGAGCAAGTAGGAGGCTTGAGTTGCACCCGATTTGGAGGAAGCCAAACTTCACTCCACCTTGGCCTGCCCTGGCCTCCACTCAAGTCTACAAAGTTTCAATTATAGAAGAAAAATAAATCCCAACAAAGATGGCCACAGCCATGGAGCTGGAACCAGCCAGAGGCTTGGGTTACCCCTGGCAATGGAGGAAGCCAAGCTTCACTCTGCCCTGACCTGCCCTGGCCTCTGCTCAAGGCTACAAAGTTTCCATTATAGAAGATAAATAAATCCCAGATACCAGGGCCTCTGCTTGGGTCGCCAGGGGGTGTGGCCGGCCTGCAAACCACCATAGGCCCCTCGCTCAGGCTTCCCCGTTCCCCAAGGCATCCCCCACCCTGATCCAGGACATCCTTCAGGGCAAACCAGCCAGCTCCTACCCATGTGCCAGGCCTTTATCCTATCTAATAAAAGAGTAATATGCAAATTGACTATCACTCCAACACACAAGATGGCTGCCCCAATGTGGTCAAAGGTGGCTGACCCCATGTGGACACAAGATGGCTGTCACAAGATGGCCAGCAGGGGAGGGCAATTGGGAGGAACAGGCCTTCAGGGGAGGGCAGTTTTGGGCGATCAGGCCAGCAGGGAAGGACAGTTGGGAGGGACCAGGCCTTCAAGGGAGGGCAGTTGGGAGCGATCAAGCCTGCAGGGAAGGACAGTTGTGGGGGGACCAGACCTGCAGGGGAGAGAAGTTGGGGGGGACCAGGCCTACAGGACAGGGCAGTTAGGGGTGACCAGGTCTGCCGGTGGAGGCAGTTGGGGGGGATCAGGCCTGCAGGGGAGGGCAGTTTGGGAGGGGAACCAGACCAGCAGGGAAGAGCAGTTAGGGGCAATAAGGCTGGCAGGGGAGGGCAGTTAGGGGTGACTGGGTTGGCAGGGGAGGGCAGTTGGGGGAGACCAGGCCAGTAGAGGAGGACAGTTAGGGGTGACAAGGCCTGCAGGGGAGGGCAGTTAGGGGCAATAGGGCTGGCAGAGAAGCAGTTAGGCATCAATCAGGCTGGCAGGGAAGTAGTTACAACGTGATCAGCTGGCAGGCAGAAGTGGTTAGGGGCAATCTGGAAAGCAGGCAGGTGAGCAGTTGGGAGCCAGCAGTCCTGGATTGGAGAAGGTGCAGGCTGGGCTGAGGGACACACACCCTGTTCACGAATTTCATGCACTGGGCCTCTAGTAGGTTAATATATACAGATTGCTTAGAATAGCCTGACTCATAGGAAGTTGTACATAAGTGCTTGTGATCATTATTAGCTTACTATGCTTTCAGTTTTTTAAGATTACTTATAAATTTCTTTTTATATCTCCTGTCTTTTTATCATTTAGATTATGCTTTTTGTGCTTGCCCTCATAACCAGATTTATTTTTCTTTTGAAGCATGTGTAAACATGTTTTATAGGTGTGAGATCAAAACTAGGGCACACTATTTGTGTTTAGTGGAATATTTAAACAGCAAAATGAAGAAAATGGGTAGTCAGAATATATAATTATATTATATATTATAATATATAATAAATAATATTATTTTGCATTTCTTTTTTAAGATATCTGATTCTTAACACACATCATTATACTAGTCAAGGTTTTGGCAGGAAACAGATGACACACTTAAATGGGGTAACTGAATAAAGAGACTTTCCAATGATGTTGGCAGTTATTTAAATAAAAAAGTAAAGGAAATCTGAGATGGTGTTGTTCTCAGGGGTTGGCAAGAAGGGAGTAAACCATTACCACTCTCAAGACTACACTCCAATTATCTGCCTGTGCTGTCCACTGGTATGTGACAAGGATTTTTAAAATATGCAATAACTATTTAGTCAGGGGCACTGACCTATTTTCCCTTAGACTGTCAAATTTTAAAAATGACAACTATAGCTATCTGATGTGCATGAATTAAATTAGATCTCTTTTTTTGTTAAATAGGGAAAAAATATATTTTTGGTGTCCCACAGAATTTTAGTAATTAGTTTATGTGCCACGAGATGAAAAAAGGTTGAAAATCGCTGAGCTACACCAAACTAGAAGCCAGAAGGTGCAGGGCAAACTAGAATGGAAAGTAGATCTGGTAGGGTAGTGGAAAAATAGCACAAAATAGATTATAAACTCAAAAGATCATTATCTATTGTTACTGGTTATAGTAAATTTTGCTTCTAATAATCTACATCCATTAGAATATAAAGCAAAAAATATGTTTATGTCCTTAGCTATATTGAGCATGTATAGAGACATCATTCAAAGTGGACCTAACTGTAATATAACATATAAGTTATTCTCAGCAGAATTAATATATTCAGGAGTTGTTGCTTTTTCACGTCTGCTGGTAACAGGATAGATATTTGGACCATTTGCTCAAAATGCAAGTTCTATACCACCTTGCTGATGAGACTTTCTTAGATAGGGTGGGTAGAAAATGTCAAATTGCTGTGAAAGTTTCTTCATGATTACTCTCAACTTTTTGGCTTATTTTAAGAGTACTTATCTTGATAGTAATAGTGCTTAACCAAAAGTAGTTTGTGAAACACTATTTGAAAATATTTTTATGTACAACAGAGATAATATGACTCCCTAATGTATTTTACGGGTTAGAATTGCATTTGACTAAGAATAAAAGAATCACGCCCAAATAATCTCGTTTCCCAAAAAAAATAATAACGTCTTCATAAATGTTTCCCAAAGAGGTATTGGAATTAAATCCTCAGTAGGATAAACAAAAAATTAAGATTTTTAAATTACTCCTTCTCCATACCAAAAATAATCAAACCTAATAATGTTTACCTAATAATGTTTACACACACACACACACGCACACACACACACACACAGACACATACAATTCATGCAGGCCCAGTGCATGAATTAGTGCATGGGTGGGTCCGGCCAGGGGGAGGGGACATGGGTAGTTGGCTGGCCTCCCTGCTGGTTGAATTCCTGGTGGAGGGGATAATTTGCATATTAGCCTTTTATTATATAGGAGGATATACTCTGAGTGGTCAGATTATTATGTGTTCAGAGATCATAATAATCTGTCCACTTAGTGTAGGTCTCTCTTTACTTCTATGTTGAGACTGATGGAGTTAAGTTTTGCTTCTTTCTGGAGAGTAGCTTCTACTACTGACACTGGAGCCAGACCTGCTGTGTGGAGAATCCTTTCTCAATGACCAGTCTCCACATGATGTAAAGCTTAGGAACTTTTTCCTCTAAAGCCCTCTCTGTCTCTGTATTCAGGCTGACAACTTCCAGAACGATAACGTCTTGCTCATATAACCATTATCCCTTTACATTTCACTTTTATGACTTGCCTTTTCAAGTCCTTTGCTCACATTTCTACTGATTTCCCTTTATTGGTAAGAGCTTTTTTATTTACAAAAAAGTGACCCATTGTCTAAATCATGTTAAAAATGTGACATTTCCCTATTTGTGAGTCATTTTTCAATTTTGATTAAAATGTGTTTTATTTAGAAATTTAAATGTTCTATGGTCAAATTGATTAGTCTTTCCTTAAATGGATTTTACTTTATTGTCACTTTTAGGAAGTTTTTCAATCTATTTGAAAAATATTCACCTTTTATTTTTTCTATATTCAATTTTTCTTAAAAGGGAAAAAAGTACAATATATTATAGCTGGAATTTACTTGGGGATAAATTGCAAGTGGGGCTGTTATTGTTTTTTCCCTCAACTGGCTACCCAGTTTCGTCCTTTTAATAATTCATCCTTTCTTCACTGATATGAATGTAAATTGTAAGATCCGTTGCTTTTATATTAAAAAGCAGACACACACACACACACACACACACACACAACCTTTTCCTCCTTCTTCTTTTAATAAATAAATAAAATTTTGGATCTGAGCTAGTCCCATCTTTGAGTCAATATTCCTAAGGAACAGATCAATACTTTTTTATTGGCATGTCCTGTAACTAATATTAGTTACATAGTAACTTGGTACTCAAATAATACTCAAATAATATTGGATACACATTTTAAGGGAAAGACTACATACATTTGCCCAAGCCCCATCACAACTCAAGAATGTCAATCCACATACGACGAATTTGGTTATCACTTTAAATAAAGGTTCCCTTCTAGAAGATTGAGAACAGTGCGTCAGAGTTCTCTTCTGAAAGCCCTCGGAATGCTGCTGGGCTGCCGCGGGGAGAAGGGACACAGGAAGAACCCATGGTAGGCTCAGTCAGATCTAGGGACAGGGACTCTGCCCGAAGAGCCCTTGGAGCTGATGAAAACAGGTAGTAGGGTCATTTTAATTTTTCAATTGAGGTCTTGATTTTTAAAGGTATACTCTTTAAAAATTTTGATGCAGCACAAAATACCTACAGAAGACGATTTGTCGGTATTCTGTAGCATTAGAAAAGCAAAAACGCTTAATTCCTAAGTCCCTGAGGGTAGTTTCTGTGCATGGTGAGGAGCCGCAGAGGACAGAAGGGGTGTTTTCTCCCTGCACGTTCCTTTCTAATGCTTACTTACGCGGTCCACATCACCTCTGCGCTCACCGGGCCGAACTTCTCTCGATTTTAACCAAAACGCCAAGTGCGGGAGGCAAAGTTAGATGTAATCTTACGAATACCCCGCACCTCGCACCTGAGCAACTCCCCTGCGGCAGGTGAGGCGCCAGCCTGATGAGAAAAGGCGGAGATCTGAGGCCTTCGGGTGGAGCGGGACGTTCAGGCTGAGATCTCAGCGAGTCAGGTCCCGCGAGGCCTTACTTATTATTTCCCTATGAAACGTCTTTATTCGACCTTCTCTGATCCAGGTAGTATCGTCCATCCCTGTTTCCTCATGGCATTTCTTTGGTAAAGCGTTCCATTAACTCCAGTTACCTCACCACTTCCTCCTCCCTAATGGTGGCAGTTTAAGGGTGGGCTCTGTATTACCGAATCGTCTCCTTAGCAACCGCGTCTCCGAAGACAGCCGGAAAGGGCTATGATCACGTGCTCTGTGAACTTCCGGATTTTCAACGTGACTTCCGGTTGTCAGTTTCTCCGGGCGCGGTGGCGGCGGCTGCAGTGGAGGAAGAGGAAGAGGAGGAGGAGGGAAAGCCGTGCGGCCCCAGTAGTGGTGGGCTCCAGAGGGCTCGCCTCGTCCGGCCCCGTCTGCGATGCATCCGCGGCGCCCGGAGGGGTTCGATGGCCTGGGCTATCGCGGGAGTGCACGGGATGAGCGCGGTTTTGGTGTGGCCTTCCCTGCAAGGTCTTTCAGCTCCGGACCGGAGCTGGGCCACTGGGTGACCACTCCCCCAGACATCCCCGGGAGCCGCAACCTGCACTGGGGCGAGAAGAGCCCGCCCTATGGCGTGCCCGCCCCCTCCACCCCCGAGGGCCCGGCGGAGGAGCCCTTTCCCGGCGGCAGCACTGGCGGCAGCGGCGTGCCGGGGCCGAGCACGGGTGAGGGACCCCGGGAGCCAGGCCCGGGTGAGGGGACTAGGGGGGCGGCGGCCTGCGGACCCCAGAAGCCGCGCTGAGGGTCCCGCCTTCGGGGCCTCTGAGTCTAATCGCGTGCCACAGCCAGCGCCCTCCCCGTGTCCTCTGCCCTTGAAGTGGGCCTCTCTCTCCTCCTCATACAACAAATGTTTTCTCCGGGATGACTTCCAAAAAAAAAAAAAGACACCTGTCTTAGCTAATTAAGTGGCCACTGTATTTACTTGATGTGATTAATTGTAGCTTTGTGTTCTGCAGAGTTTTGTATTATTTTGTTTTGTTTTTTTAGCATGGACAGGCTTGGGCTCAAACCTGGCTCTACTAATATTAAAAGTAAAAGCTCAGAAACTGAGTAAACGTCTGTGAGCCACAAGTTTTTTCATTTTTAAGGTGGATAGAAGACTATCAGGATTTTTTAAGGGTTAAATAAGAATGCACAGTACACTGTGGAGCACATAGTAGGCTAAAAATATTTGTTTCCTTCATTTCCTCCTTTTAATTATAGGAGTTGAGTCTATTTTCTAAATCCCAAAATGCCTCCTGGCATCAAACCCCTTTTTTGGTAGAAGAGAAAATGTTTATACTTTCCCGTTTTCTTCTGTTAAAATTTAATGGTAATATCAAATTGAGCATCACTCATATTAAATGATTCACTTGAAATACATAGAGAAGTTGTAATTTTACTCTTTCTTATTTTTAATGGGTTGAAGTAACACTTTCTACTTATATAAATTATAGATCCTAAATTCATGTATCCCAGGGGAACTCTGTAAAGATTGATGGAATTGAGAAATATGCCCACCTTGTGCTTTTTTTTTGCCTGACCTAAAAATTCCACTAACAAGCAAAAATCACCGATAGGTACAGTTTCAAGATAAGACTTTGAATTCAAGACATAATTATTTTCCAAAGGATTGGCAAAAGACCTGTCTTTTAATTGCAATAGTTGTGATTTAGATATTAACATCTTTTTTATTCATAAAATGGAAATAGTGGCACCCTCTCCCCATTCTCCTGAAATTGTTAGAATAGTAGGTTATATTAAATATAAATATAAGCATATTTATAATGGAATATAAAATATATTTTAAACGTCAGTTTTATCCTCATTTCTTCTATTTTGACTTGTAGGTATAATAAGATTTATTTGATTTGGGATAACTAGGAAGAATAGACTTTAAATGCAGAATTTAAAGCAAATGATGTGGAGGGGACCAGTGGTTTAGTGTCATGCAATTAGCTTGTTCACTAGTTTTCTTTCCATTAGTCCCAAAAGGAGTAGTGGAAAATTTAACTGAAATAATTCAAAATGCATATATGCTTGCTACACAGTTACATTCTTAGGTAGTAAAGTTCAGATTATTTTTTTCATAATTTATTCCTTGAGGGTTACAACGAGGAGGAACTTTTAATGTAACTAGGGCTGTTGTTCTTTAGCAGCAGTAAGAGGCTGGAGAGTCTGCTTTGCAAGGTGGATAGAAGCCTGAGAGCATTATACAATTAACAATATTAAACCTTCCTAATACCTTCCAGAAAATATGGTATTTTCTGCTACTATTATGGGATGATCAGGACACAAAAAGGGGAAAGAACTGAAAGGAGGAAAATGCCTTCACTTGGGCAAAGAAAAGCTATCTCGCTTGTACATTTTTCCAAAATAAGGGTGAACCAAATAATGTCCTCAGGCACATGTTTACATGGCCTTGTTCTGACTGTAAGGAAATCATACATTGCTTCATTTAAAACAGCAGAGATGAGAGAGATGGAGGAGACGGGACAAAAGAGGAGAGAGAGAAAAGAGATGGAGAGCCCTTTATCGCCCATTTTGATTATTCTTTCAATTTAATAATTTTGTGGTGTTTTACTTGTGACTGTTGGTTTAACATAAATGTTCTCTACCACTAACAGTGAATGACTAATGACTAATTTTACAGTATGGGAGGTAAACTTGTTGGTGTACATATCAGAGCTTTCTACAGAAAAAATTGTTGTTTGTAGTCAGAAGTTACAAACTGGTATCCCATAGATTCTACCTGCAGATATGTTTGATTTGGCCCACACAATGTTTTAGAATAGTTACCAATCTTTTTTATTGAAAGATACTACTTAAAAATAATAGGTTTTTTAGAAAAATCTCAGCTTAGAAACCAACCCTGAGCCCACAGTCTCACATTGCAATTGGAGCTGAAGAGCAGTGCGCCTTACAACTTGCCACAAGCCCCACAGTTCTTCACTCATTCAAATGACTTCCCTAGCCCCATCAGAATTTGACTTGGGGACCTGGAGTTTAAATGAATATGGAGTTAATAAAAGAAAGTGTTTTTGTTGTTTTTACAGTAAATCTAAGTATTGGTTATGAGTAATCTTATTTCTTCTATTTTAGAACAGTTGAGTAGATTTGCTGGATTTGGTATTGGACTTGCAAGGTAATGTTTTATCTAAATTTAATTTTTATTTACAGCTTAAAAAACTTTATAGTTTTTATTGTTATAATAAATGATTAGTAGTGTTCCCTTTAGATTGATTCTTTGTAGTAGTTGATTAAATATTAAATAATATTTTGCAGAAAAAAATAATATTTATAAGTTTAATTTTTTCCCCCAGTGATGGTAGAGAACAGTCATTAAATTTTATAATCACAAAATAATTTTGTAAGGAATATTGTTAACATCTTTCATATGTATCTATCTAAAGAACAAATCAATTCTAATCTGAATTCTTCTCCTCTAAAAACCAAGTCATTTTACATTGAATCTTTTTTAAAAATTGAATTATAAAAAGATATTTAGCAACATGGAGTCTAGGTTTCAGTTATAATCAGCATTTAATGAGCGTTTTTATTTTTTATTTTTAATGATTATTTTGTATTAAAAAACCTCTAGTCTTGATTTATGTGACCTTTAGTGAATGCTGTTTCAAAAATACTGGAATTGCACAAAGGCTGACATATGGTAACATAAGTCATTCTTTTAAACATTTTAATCAAGAAAAATTGTTCTTATTTGTATGATTAAATTTAAGGATGTTAATGTCAATAGAAATAAAATTTGTGTATTAATGTTTTCCTTGTGCTATAGTTAATTTTTCTTCAGCCTCACTGTTTATACTTTAAAGTCATTATCATCCTATATAATAAAAGCTTGATATGCTAAGTGACCATTTGTTCAATCATTTGACTAGTTACTGTTATGCACACTGACCACTAGGTGGCAGACTCTCTAACCGGTAGGTTAGCTTGCTGCTGGGGTCTGGCCTATTGGGATTGGGTGAGACGCTCCAGACACACTCTGATCCCAATGGGATCTCCTGATCCCATTATGGCCGGCCAACCTCCTGCAGTCCCTCCACAGCTATCTGGCTGGCTCTGATTGGCCCTAATCAGGACTGGGCTAGATGGGCTGGACACGCCCTGGAGCCCTCCTATGGTTCATCCCCGGCCCCACTAATGCACCAATGGGTCCCTCAGCCATGTCTGTGGGTATTGGGCAGAAACTGGCTCTCTGACATCCCCTGAGGGATCCCAAATTACAAGAGGGCAGTTTTCAGGTGACACACCCTGGATTGGGCTCCCTCCTCTCTGGTTCTGGGTGCATCACCTGAGAACTGTAGCTGCCAAGTCACCCCAGCACGGCAGCTCCTGTGTTGCCTGTCTGCCCCTGGTGGTCATTACGTGTCATAGCTACCAGTCGGATAGTCACTTAGGCATATGTGTGTGTGTGTGTGTGTGTGTGTACACACACACACACATATATACGCATCTATATGTATATATATACATATATAGATGCATCTATATATATATATATATATATATATATATATATATATAGATGCATCTATATATATGTGAGTATGTAGATGTGTGCAGGCATGTGTTACCATTAGTATTTAAGCCACAGTTGTAATTAGTTTGTAGGGAATATTTTGAGAACTATTTTGTACCTAAAATACTAGTCTATTACCATGGTCATTGAAATCCTTATAACTTAAGTGAAAAGTATTATCAAAAACAAAATTTATAGAATGAGATTTATAAAAAATAGATGGCTCTTCTGTTAGGAACTTTTTGCATAAGACATCTGAAAGAATTGCAAGGGTCATTTAAGTTGTCTAGAAAAGGAGTTTCCCATATTAGGTATACAGAAATGTCATTTCATCTTTATATTATACATCTTAGTATTATATATTGTTTCCCTTGATTATCACTTTCCAAATCTGGCTTTAATTCTTTTCATATTGAATTTTGTTACTGGTACAGTGATTTGCAAACATATTTTCAAATTATTTTTTATTTTAAGAATGGGAAATAATGCATGATTCTTCAAACAAAAACGATTTTGGATACATGTATGTTATAAATTAAATTTTAGGAATATTACGTATATTTATAGATTATTCTTATATAGTCTCTTTACAGAAAATGTACTGGCTCATCCTTGCATTGTTCTACGCCGCCAATGTCAGGTAAATATACTTCCTCTGAAATAATCCCAACCCTGATTTGAAGTACAGAACAGCCCAGCCATACAGTGGCTCAATAGTTGAGTGTCTCCAAATCCCAGTGAGAAGCGACTGGAATATGTGCTGCATCCTAATACTTTTAAAAAATTATTTCACTTAAGTATTGGTTCTGACCTCCTTTACTGATTTTATGATTTACTAATTGTTTTTAGCTTATAGTTAGAAAATGGGAGACACATAACTCCTGTTCCCTGAGTTCTTTGTGGTTCCTGAATGCTCTGCCACACAATGTAATTTGACTGTTTAAGGAAATAGAAATATCAAACCGAAAGTCCATATTACATGTGCTATATTAATGTGTATATTGTGCATTGCTCTTCAGGGTTGTATTTATATAACCACTAGAGGCATGGTGCATGAAATTCGTGCATGGGGGAGTGGGTGTCCTTCAGCCCAGCCTGCACACTCCAATCTGGGATCAGGCCTAAATGAGCGATCAGACATCCTCACAATCCAGGACTGCTGGCTCCCAACTGCTCGCCTGCCTGCCTGCCTGATTGCCCCTAACCACTCCCCTTCTACCTGATTGATGCCTAACTGCTCCCCAGCTGGCCCGATTGCCCATAACTGTCCTCCCCTGCAGGCCTGGTTCCCCCGCAACTGCCCTCCACTGCAGGCCTGAGTCCCCTCCCCAACTTTCCTCCCCTTCAGGCCAGTTCTCCTCCCTAACTGCTCTCCCCTGCAGGCCTGGTTGCCTCCAACTGCCCTCCCCTGCTGGCCTGGTCCCCCACAGTTGCCTTCCCCTGTGGGCCTGGCTACCCCCAACTGCCCTCCCTTGCTGGCCTAGTCGCTCCCAACTGCCATCGACTGCAGACCTGCTCCCCCCCCCCCAACCCCCCGTTGCAAGCCAGGTCCCTCCAACTGCTTGCCCCTGCAGGCCTGGTTCCCCCAGCTGCCCTCTCCTGCAGGTCTGCCCCCCCCCCTCCAATTGTCCTCCCTTGTTGGCCTGGTCACCCCTAAATACCCTCCCTGCTTGCCTTATTGCCCACAACTGCCCTCCCCTGCAGGCCTGAGTCCCCCACAGTTGTCCTCCCTTGTTGGCCTGGTCTTTCCCAACTGCCCTCCTCTGCTGTCCTGGTCACCACTAACTGCCCACAACTCTCCTCCTGCAGGCCATCTTGTGGTGGCCATCTTGTGTCCACATGGGGACAGCCATCTTGTGTCTTGGAGTGGTGGTCAATTTGCATATTATTCTTTGTATTTTTTGATAAGTTGTTTAAAGCACTTTTAAGAGTAATTTTGCTTTACTTATGTGTAATTTAGAATTGAACTTTTCTTTATAATGTGACTGCAGTATTTCATACCCTTGTTATTTCTTACAAACAATAATAGAAAATAATTATGAAATATATTTTTATAGGTTAATTATCACGCTCGGCAATATCATCTCACTCCATTTACAGTCATCAATATTATGTACAGCTTCAACAAAACTCAGGTGAGAATTAGTATATAGATTTTATTAAAATTATTTATGTGTCATTTTGCCTTAGTAATAATTAAAGCAACAGTAATTTTTTATAATTTAGTTAATAAAAATAATCTTAACTGTTGTACTAAAACTAACATAACATGATAATGGCATCTCTTTGGTGTCACTGAATAATCAGTGAATTTATACCTTTGCCAAAATTAATTAAATATTAGTCATATTTAATCAGTATTAGAGATACTCAGTTAATTAGAATGTTCATCTTGGCCTAAATGTAAGCTACCAACAAATATTAAAGTAATATTAGAAATTAATTTAGTTGTAGTTTTTTACTAAAATGTCCTTTTAAATAATGTCTCATTGGAAATATCAGTATACATTCAATATCAAGTTTTATTAAGTCCCTTTTTTTGTGTGTTTCTTATTTAGCAATTGACAAAAATAACAATAAATTTTGTTTATTGTAGGGACCAAGGGCCCTTTGGAAAGGAATGGGAAGTACATTTATTGTCCAGGGAGTCACACTTGGTGCAGAAGGAATAATTAGTGAATTCACACCTTTACCAAGGTACCTTTTTAGCATTTTCTCAATATTAATGTCATATTAAAAATATAGCAAAATATTGTAGTTTCTAATAATACTTTGGATTTAAAAACTTGACTTGCCTGAAGGTAGCTAAGAGAAGAAACAAAATAAATTTAATTGTTATCTTATTACATTAGTATATATTAAAGAAAATGCTTCCTGTATCTATTGAAATATGTCTTTCAGCTCCTTCTGCTGTGTGTCAATAGCTATCAGTTAAGGAATAAACCCAAGTATGTGAACAATTCCTGCTCTTTAAGTCGCTGGTTGATGGAGGCACATGTAAACAAATTACTGTACATCATTATGTGTGCTATAATTAAACCCCTTTCAGAGCCCAAGGGACACTTTGCATAGAGTTATTGTTAGGATTTCAGAAAAGAACTGAAATCTGAGCTAAGTCTTGATTTATGGGCAGGAATTGACTTGGCAGAGAAAGAGAATTCAGAGTAGAGGTGACCGCATGGCCATTGGAGTTTGGAATGTCTGGGTAATAAGTGTCTTATGCTAAGAATAATGGGCATGTATGGGGTGGAGTAGAAGGAAGAGTGGTTAAGGTGTTAAACTGAAGCATGGCGATGCCTTTGTAAGGGATTTAGGTTTTATTCTCTGGGATTGAGAATCGAAGGGTTTTTTTGTTGTTTCTTTTTGTTAACATGGGTTATTTTATCAAGGATGATATTCAAGTGATAGTGTGGGGGGGAAAATATTGGTGTAGTCTGAGTTTTGTGCAGAACTGTCAGTAATCTAGGCCAGATTGAGAAGGGTTTAACTGGAATAGAATAGAAAATGATGAGCTGGAGAGACATTTCTGAAATATATTTGATAACTGGTGCTATATTGGGAATAGGTATAGGAGAGAGTGAATTGTCATCAGTGACTGAGATTCCTAGATTGGAATCAAGTTGAAGAATTCATGAAGGAGAATAAGTTGGAATGGGAAAAAAGATAAGGAATTTAACCTTCAATAGATGATGTTTGAGATTTCTGCAGGACATCTAGGGGGAACATGTCTAATAAGTAGTTGGAACCATGGGTCAGAGTGTTTGAAAAAATTTGAAGCTGAAGGCATAGCTTTCAATGTAGTGGTATAAAAGTAGCCGTTGAAACATTAGAATGGATGAATTTTCAAAGGTGATAATGTAGACTAAGTGACAGAAAGTGGACCAAACACAGAATCCTGGGCAATGTGTGAGTGCACACGTGTATGCCATACCAGTATGTGTATTAGGAGACGTAATTGAGGGGAGTAATAGGAGATAATCACAAAACTCATCGAAAATAGCAGCAAACTGTAGGACAATAGTGTCCTCAAAGCCAAGAAAGGTGGATTGGAATTGTTAGGTACATTTGGAGGGAGGGGGTAGAGAAATTGGGTAAATTTATTTCTGCACCTGTTTTCTCCCTGGAGCAGGATACAGGGTCATTAGGTGAAAGAAGAATGAGAGAAAAGCATGAAAAGAATGAGTAACCTAGGTTTTCAAAATTCAATATGTTCCTGAGGGCTGTTAGAAAACTGAATCATGTTTTCCCATTAGAAATAGTGTAAATCACATTAATCTGGTCCAGGTCCCCAAATGATTCCTTGTTTTAACCTTTCTTATAAAAAGTACAATTTAATTTCTGTATAATCTATAAGCAAACACTTTAAAAACAAAAAGGACATTAAATGTAAGTGAAAATTTAACAAAAAAGAAATGAAAAATTTTATCATAATAAGCAGCAACAACAACAAAAAATATTTACAGCATAATTTGCTGAGATGTTAACATGAGGTTTTGAGGTAAAATGACTTATACTCACACATTCTCTCCTTCATCACCTGAGAGATCAGTGACTGATCATATATGTATCATCATGAAAGGGCTGTTGTTTTGAGAAGTGAATTGTTCAAGATGGGAAACATTCCAGAACCAGGTTTGACTGTATATGTTTGGGACAGTTACAGCTACTACGTGTAACAGAAGGGGAACCTTACTAGGAATATGTGAAAGGAATGTTAATAGGTAATATTGGAAAGCATAAATTTGTATAAGTGCTGTTTGGTAGGAATTTAATTTTCCCCTATCAACACGAGATTGCAGAGACAGCATTAAAGATTTTGAATGGTTTGCTAATGTAATTGTAGTGATAGAAATGTATTAGCCTCAGAAGCTACTGAGGTGGTTCATTCTATCCTAGTACAGTGTAAAAAAAATTGGTTTTTGAATGGTTTGTTGATCCAAAGGTGGCCCCTGGCAGGTAAATTTTTTGGGGTGAGGCAGTTGCACGTACAGCCAACTGACATCCTAATCTTGGGATTCAGTCTTTATCGGAAAGAAAATGAAGACAGGCGAGACTGATAGTAGGCTTTTTGCCAGTGTTTGCTTTCAAAGGACTGTTTATAACAGCTTTGCTAAATGTTATAAACAAAACAAAACATTTAGCCAGCAACAATTTATGATGTTGGCTAACTTTATTCACCTATTGCTTTTTATATCACAGGATAAAATGAAAAGTTAGTACTTGCCATAAAATGTTCTTGCTTGAAGTCCTGCCAGAAACACAAAATTTTACAAAAATTTAACAAATTTTAGGAATTTCTATATGGTAAAATGTAAAGGATTCTGCATTTGCAGTCAGACACCATTGATGCTGCCTATACCACTTTTTAGTTCTGGGAACTTAGGCAAGTAATGACACTTCTCTAAAGCACAGGTGAAGTAGTAACTTTCACTCCCGTTGAGGGGAAGGAAAAAAGAAATGGGAAGGCACAGAATTTTATCAATCTTTCTCATTCTGTAGATATACAGACACATCAGATTATGTGGACATTCTGAATAATATTTAGGAAGACATGAGAAGTTATCTTTTTTGTATTTTATCTGGATAATTTCAGTAATAAGTCTCACTCATTAATTAACTTATTTACTTAATTTGTTAATATTTCCTGAGCACCTACTATGTTCTAGGCCCTGTACTATATAGAAATCAGGTATATAATGAGAAGAAGAAACAAAAGGTACCTTAGGTCTAGTATAAGAGACATACATTAAATGAAATAATTCCACTAATGAATAAAGTACCAATTGAGATTGTTCTTGGAAGAAAAAGAATATGGTTCTGTGAGAGTATTAAAGGGTTAGGAACAGTGTCAATAATAAAATGACACTTGTTTTTGTGTAGATTATGCACTAAGTATGTATATTCGTCTATCAAGTGGAAGGAATAGGAGTGCCTGATGGCTGCTGAAAGGACAAATAAGTTGCCAATTAAAAACTGCATTGGACTTAGTGTCATGAAGGTCATGGGAACCTTGGCAAGAACTGTTTTTGTTGGAATATTTGGGTAGAAACCAATTTGGAGTGCATTTAGAGGTGAGTGGGAAGTTAGGACATGGAAATACCAAGTTTAGAAAGTTGGCTGTGAATGAGAGATGAAAAAAAGCTGAAGATGAGAAGTTTGGGTTGGGTTGAGGGAAGATTTTTTAAAAAGGGAAGCTATTTGAGCATGTGAAATGAGAGACAATGGAAATTAAAAACTGCTTAAATATAGAGTTATTTAGACAATGGGGAGGAGAGGTTGGGGCAGGCTGGAGAGGATCAGTGGTGTGGGGAAGAAAACATGTAATACTTTCAACAATAAATTATTTTTTTTTAAATTCTATTGTTTTGTGTAGATTATGCAATAAGTAAGACTATCAATTATTTTGAGGAAAAAACAAGTCACTTCTCTCAAATTTGTTGCTTGTTTGAAGGGTAGTTTTTGCTTATGAAAACTGATTTAAATGTATTTAACACAGGTTTTGACATTTAACAATGAAATGTAAAAAGGTTTAATCACAAGTAGATTTCTACATTGCCCTCTTTCCTAAAGCACTTAAATGTGCTAATTTAAATTTCTAGAGCTATGGCAATAAGTTTTTTCTCATTTTATAAAGTAGTAGAGAATAGATACAAAGAAGAAAGTCTTGATTTTTTATAATTGATTCTAAATTTTATTTTTCTCTCTTTTACCTTAATAATCTTACCTTACTAATTAGTTTTGTATTCTGAGGGAAGGTGGTCCTGTCCTTTCAGAAATAGGTCACAGACCCATCTGTCTATAACGTTGATAACAGTTTCATGCTTCAAATCAGTGTCATAATGACCTTGAAAAGAGTAATAGTGCCCAGATGATTGGCAAACCACATAGCATATTTTGTGTTATAATCACAGTCACTGTCAGTAAGATGAGAGGCCTAATTTTTTTTTTTGGCATTTTTCATTTTAATCATTAATATCATTTCAGCTCTATTTTTCTGTGGTTGCTCAGGCCTATAGTATTCTAGTATTAATCAGAATGTGACCCAGAAGTTTCTCTAGGGTCTTAGAAATCAGAGGAGATTATTCTATTGTCTAAAAATTTCTCTGCACACTTCTCAGTCTCTTAGAAAAATGTAGGAAAGTTCATATACCACCCGTGCTACAATTGTACTGAATCATTATTAGTGATTAATTATCTTTGCCTTTTTAATGTAAAATATATCTTTATTTCTTTATCTCTTTATGTTTCTTATATTCACTTACTTGAGAGAGAAAATGTCTTTCTCAGTTTCCTGCTGTGGCTGTCGTGCAGTGAGCATCAATTTTATCGGGAACTGGTGGTAGCTAGTCTCCTCTTTATTTTACACCCTCCTTTCTCTGTTGTTCTCCCTCTCCCAGCCTCCTCCCCTTCTCCCCTCCAATCCCCATTGTCTAACTCTTCATTTACTCTTCTTTTTGCTCCCCATATTCTTTCTTTTTTTACTTTTCTCTTGGCACAACTTTTTCCTTTTTTGTTCTTCTTTCAGCTTGCCTCTTTTCTTTTTCTGCTCTTTCCTGGTTTTCTAAGGTAACCTAATAGCAGGAAGCACCCAGTGCTAGATCTTGGTTCCAGATCTAGCGCTTTTTCCTGTGTCCTTTGAACATGTCCCTGTGACCTTTTTGACCTTTATTTCCTCAAAGTAAAACAAACACAGGATTTGCTTTTCTCACAGGATTCCTTTTGTATCAGATGAGATGAGAGGGAGCAGAGGCAGAAGCAGACTTCACGTCAGAGACCAGGGTTTAGAGCCCTTGTTTTACTACTAACATTATTCTGCATATAGTTAGTTCATTTTGTTCATTGTTTTTTATTCCCATTCTTACATACTTTTTAAATCTTTATTTCTCCCTTTTATCCTATTCCTTGTTATCTTTTCTCTTTCCCACCATTCTTTTTTACTCAACCTATCCCTTTTTAAAATATATATTTTTATTGATTTCAGAGATAAGGGAGAAGGAGAGAGAGAGAGTCATCAAGGCGGGGGCGGGGGGAGGGAATAATTGATCGGCTGCCTCCTGCACACCCCCTATTGGGGACTGAACCTGCAACCCAGGCATGTGCCCCAAAGGGAGCCCTATCCACTGAGCCAAACCAGCCAGGGCTCAACCTATCACTTTTATATTTCCTTTAATTTCTCATGTTCATTTTTGTAATCAGTTATAACTTCCTCCTCTGTCAGTTGATACAAAAATACCTTGCGCATTGCTTTTCTTTTCAAACCACTACAATTGCTTAAAACGTGTCCCAGAAAGAACCATGTTTACCATTAGAATATATTTCTCCTACAGATTTTTAAAAATTAAAACTTGATTGCCTTTTTGCAAATTGGGCTAATTCAAGATGTTTAAAGTAACATGGCTTTTATTTTACTTAAATTTATTTTTATTTTTTAGGGAGGTTTCACATAAATGGAATCCTAAACAAATAGGAGAACACCTTCTGCTAAAATCGTAAGTGAAATTTATATTGAAAATTTCTATTAATTTCTATAGCATTATAACTGAAAAAAATAAATAACTATACTGATAGAAATTAGAGCAATGAAATATTTAAGGGACTAGAACTTCAAAGGACAAATAAGAGGGTTTAGGAATAAAAATCCTGAAATATATTTTATCTTTAAAATCAATCTTTCTAATTTGAAAGGGTGAATCACAACCTCATTTTTCTTTGTGTTCTTAAGAAGTTAGCAGAGGTCCTCAATTTTTTAAACACAAGTTGCCAAGAAAATTATTATTATTATTTTATTATTAAGCAGAGATAACAAATTTATTTGTATGGTGATGAGCAAACTAACAAACGTAGTCCTGAAGGCACTTAGTGATTTTACAACACTGACCATTTTGGTAGATTAGAATTTTACTCTTCACTTTTTAATTTTTTTTGAAGATTGTGAATTGGAAACCCCCCCAGCTTGCTGGCTCCCTTTGTGGGGCATTCTAGCACATTATTACTTAGTGATGTTCCATTCACCTTGAAAACCACTCCTTGCCAGGACCTGGCCCATAGGGTTAGGTAAGTCCCACCTTGATATTATCTTAATAACTATATTTTGCAGGCTTGCAAAGTTGTAATATTACTCTGTCTAATATTAGTGGTAGGAAACAACTTTGCAAAGCTGTGCAATATTGTTTTTTAATAATAAAAGGGGACTTCACTTACCATTGAAGACTGGCTTAACTGCTGGGTGGGAAATCTGGGAATGGATAATAGAACTTGTTCAAATATCATTGAGAAGGCAAGCAATAGAATGGATCCCACACCCTGTATTTGAAGTGTCAGAGTTATAGGCTTCATTACTTATGTGCAAGTAGAGATCCAAACAATGACTCAAACGAGCCTACATTTTATACTGCTTTAAAATAAAATCTATGTTCTTTGCAGGCTGTTCCTGTATTGTTATTAATATTTAATGTTTCATTTCTAGTTGAATAAAGATCTTCTGTTACAGGTCTCTGAAGTATCTTTAGGCTATAGGTATTAATAGTTGAAAAACCTTAAAATATCACTCAGGCTTGTTGATACATTAAAGTATAATTATGTTGATGCATTAAAGTAGATAGTAAAAGATTTAATATAAGCATCTTGTTTCAATAAGCTGATGTTTGTTTTAATTTCTACAGCCTAACTTATATAGTGGCAATGCCTTTTTATTCAGCAAGTCTGATTGAAACAGTACAGGTGAGCTATTTCTTATGGTCATTTTTTACTTAATAGTATTTTGGAATATTAAATATATTATTTATGCCTGATTGTATAACAGAAAAAGTTAAAACAGTATCCTTTGAAAATTTTATTTTGCAAGTACACACATATCAAATATAAGCGCTTTGCTGATAATTATATTTCCTTTGCAAACCTACTTCACACTTTTAGTTTTAATTTATTTTATCCCTTCTGTAGACAGCTGTATACTCTTTATTCTGATATCTCAGAATTCAGCCTATGACTTGTTTTGAATACAAAAAATCCAAAGGGTTGCGTGTATGTTTTTTTCAAAATTTTAAGACACAACTCAGAATGACTATGGCTTATCAGAGGTCAATAAATTAAGCATGAAACATGATACTCATCCTAGCAGTGAGAAGGTAGTCTGCATGGCAGTTTACTAACAGCATTCTTATTAAATAGGCCTTTTAAGGAACATTTGACACTGTTGATGTGCTAAGTGCTACAAAGCTAAAGCAATCTCCTGCTAGTTTTTAAATTGTTTTATTCTAACCACAGGGTGGCGCTCCAGTACATCAAATTCACAGACATTTTTCACCTTTGGATTCTTACACTTAAAACTGTCAGATGAAGATAGTTTAACTTCATCTATACACAAAATCCAACTAATTGTGCATCACCTATCTGCCATCTCCATCATCACATCCTCTAGCATATTATGTGTCTTCAATGTGTATTTTAGAAATTATAGAATTTCTTCTTTATAAAAACCTCAATGGATCAGCTTTTTCTCTTCAAATTATTATTTTCCACGTAATTGCTTTTTTGGCCCCATCGTTGATTATTTCTTTATTTATTTGTTTGTTTGTTTATTTATTTATTTATTTATTCATTAGAGTTAGTGAACAGAAGTTAACGTCCTACTACTTAAATATACTTATCTCTGCTCCTGCCCTTGGTATTGCGTTAAATAAATGATATCACCTTTGGGACTGTAGCCTACAGTTACGACTCTATGAGATATTCTCATAGATAAAGGGAAAAAAACAGCAGGAAGGTGATTGTTTAAGAAAAAACAAGCAGCATGATATAGTGGCGGAAACAAGTTTCTCAGAATCACCTGTCTGTTTAGATCTGTGACTTCAAACAAATATCTTAAGCTTTCTAAATCTTAACTTTCTCACTCACAATGGGAACAGTAATTCAATAACCGGGCGGTAAAATTTAGTTACTTATTAAAGAGCCCAGCTCACTGTGTTGTTTGCTCATTAACCCAGTATCTAACCCTCTTTCCCTCCTCCAGTTTCTACTTGCTAATTGCCTCATTTTTATTTCTTTTGTCTGATTTTCTAGAAGTCTTTTTATGTCTTCTTAAGCTTCTCCTCTTGCACATCTTCCTCTTCTATAAGTAACTTGTTTGCCATCGTTTCTACCATACTCTCAGACACAGTCCTTGACCCTGTCTGCTCTTAACCTGTATTCACCATCCTGGAGAACTCGCTCTCATGAATCATTTTGACTCTAGTCTTTAATATGTGAATTAAATCGTTATCACCTCAAGACTCACCCATAAAAACAATCTTGTCTTATTCCCCTGAAAATTAGCTTCCTTTCGAGCATCTCCTTTCTTGTTAATGTACTATTACTATCTTCACCCTAGAGACTTAAAACTTTAATTCTTGTTTTTAGAAATGTCTTGATTTTTATATTTCTTTCATCCTTCATAACCAGGCAGCCATTATGCCTTCTTAGTTCTAACTCCAAAAAATAACTGAGATTTGTCTGTTTCTCTCCCACTGAAAGGCAACCATTCTCACCCCTTCTTTATCACGTACTCAGTTTATTATGTTAGCTTCTTTCTTCCTATTTCACGTCCAGTAGGTTTTTCCCCTCCTGGGAGCTCATTGAGAACATTCTCCCCTTGAAAAATACACATTCATACATAGATCTCCTGAAGACCTCCTGGATCCCTTAAACATGAATTTCCTATTGAGCTGTTATCTTCATTAACAATCCCTGTTCTAGTCATTGCATTCCACATCAGTATAACATTAAAGTTCTTCACTTTCAGTTCTTCCATATTTTTGCTGATTAAGGATCCACACTGACTCAAACTTCCTAAAATCAATTTCAGACTTTTCAGTATGGTATTCAATTAAGGTTTTTATTAACTTCGCTTAATCTTTTCAGTTAATCTTCTTTAACTGCTCTTTTTTTTTTTTTAAACATCATTAAATATTTATTGAGTGTCAACCTCTATCAGGCACCATTATAGACCTTGGGGATGTAACAGCAAACAAAACAGACAAAAATGGTCTGCCTTCATAGCAGTTATATTTTTGTGGAGAAAATAAACATAAACAAAATCTAAAGTATACTAGGTGGTGCTCAGTGCTAACGAGAACAAAAATAAGCAGGGAAATTAAATGAGATTAATGGGTTGGGCGGAGCAGCTATTATTTTTTTTTTAATCAGAAAAGGCCTTATTGAGAAAGTAGAGTAAAGATCTGAGCATATGAACTACATAGATATTTGGGAGAAGAACATTCTAAGCAAAAGGGAAGCAAGTGCAAAGGTCCTGAGGTGGGATTGTATTTCATGTGTTTGAGGAGCAAAAAGGAGGCCAGTATAATTGAAGCTCACTAAGCGAGGGGGAGATGAGTTCTGAGAGGTCAGAGAATGATAAATCATAAAGAACTTTTTAGCCTTGACTCTGAGGGGCATGAAAAGTCTTTGGTATATTTGAATCAAAGAGTGATTCTGGCATGTCTTTATTAGGATCTCTTTTGCTGCTGTATTAAAAATAGACTAGAGTGGGAAAGGATCAGAGATAGGTAAAT
This sequence comes from Antrozous pallidus, assembly GCA_027563665.1. NCBI lineage: Eukaryota > Metazoa > Chordata > Mammalia > Chiroptera > Vespertilionidae > Antrozous > Antrozous pallidus. Next base: position 68,377,586 of record CM050512.1, read on the forward strand.
GGACTAGGTGAGCTGATTTTAGTCTGTAGTTTGAAATGTATTATATTTACTGAAAACACAATTATATGTCCAGCTTGGAGCTTTTTCTTATCATCTGAATTGTAAACTCCAAGTTTACCCCTTAAATTTAACATTTCTAAATTCTTGATTTCTCCCCAAAATGCTACCCCATCCAAATTTCCCAACTCAGTAAGAGTCATTGCTATTCCACTTCCTCTGGCCAATATCTTGAGGTTATCCCTGACTTCTCTCCTTCATACCCAAATCCAGTCCACCAGTAATTCTTACTGGCTGTAATTTTAGGGTAAAAGCACAACTGACGCACTTCCCTCCCATTACTACCTGGTAGTCTATCATCTCTTTTCTGGATTGTGTAATAACTTTTTAACTGGTTTCTCAGCCTGCCGTCTTGTTCTCCTCTGCACAATAGCCAGTGTTAACCTGAATTATATCTTGTCCATCTTCTGCTTAAAACCAGCTACCTTTCCATTTGATTTTTCCACCTAAAAGCCAAAGTCTATTCAGTGGCATGGTATGGCCCCTGACTACATTATAACTTCATTTTATACTTTCTCTTCTTCAGTCATTATTTAGCCAAGATGGCTTCTTGCTGTCCATGATTCTGACCTGTATCACAAATTTTGTTAGACATATCCTCAAAATTATAGATAGGCAGAAACATTGCAGGTGATAATGACTTAAGGCGTGGCTTTCAGGCCTTTTTTCACTTAATACTCCTAGCAATTCTATGCATAAAAGGTAGATGGTACTAATTCCATTTTTATAGAATGGTAAACTGACGGTTAGGAGAAGTTAAATAACTTGCCAATGGTCACATAACCAGTAAGTAATGGAGGCAGGGTTGAAACCTATTTGTAAGAAGTCTAAGCACTATACTACCTCTTTTGGTGTCATGGAGTTAATGCTTTTCAAAATTATTTCTAAGGAGCTTCTTGAGGCCGGGGAAACCAGGTGTGTCCCCACCCACATCTCCTACTCTTTTCCTTTTCCAAGAAAAGTAGCTTCCACTTTAGTGCTATCTGTTTTTATGAAATTTCATTTGAAAGAAAGAATCTAACACTTAGATAAATTTGAAGTCTATAAACTATTGATGTTTTCCTTTTTTGGTCAGCAAGTTACTATTTAAAAGGAATTTAAAAAGAGCCCTTTTGGGGGGCAACATAAGCAAATATTAACTTCCACTCATTTCATCATTTTTATTTTAGAGTGAGATAATTCGAGACAATACTGGCATTTTGGAATGTGTTAAAGAAGGCATTGGAAGAGTGATAGGCCTGGGAGTGCCTCATAGCAAACGACTACTTCCTCTTCTCTCCTTGATCTTCCCCACGGTGCTGCATGGGGTTCTTCATTACATCATCAGCTCCATCATTCAGAAGATCGTCCTACTAATTCTAAAGAGAAAGACTTATGGCCACCCAGCTGATAGCACTAGCCCAGTGCAGAGTATGCTGGATGCTTATTTTCCAGAACTAATTGCTAACTTTGCTGCCAGTCTTTGCTCTGATGTTATACTTTACCCTTTGGAAACAGTTTTGCACCGCCTTCACATTCAAGGAACACGCACAATAATTGACAATACAGACCTTGGCTATGAAGTGCTTCCAATTAATACACAGTATGAGGGAATGAGAGACTGTATCAATACCATAAATCAGGAGGAAGGAATGCTTGGTTTTTATAAAGGGTTTGGTGCTGTTATAATACAGTACACACTGCATGCAGTTGTCTTACAGATAACCAAAATCATTTACTCTGCACTTCTTCAAAATAGCGTTTGAGATATAAGTTCCCGATTAGTCTAAAAGGCACAATCTGGATACTTTGCTATGAAATTGTGAGAGAGAAAAGTGAATACTGGGGGGGAAATGGATTAGAACTGAAACTGGTAGAAAAAGCCCATGCTCATTATATTGACTTTTTTTTTTTCTTAAGGCATGAGTCTCTTTGGGATCAAAAGTATTCCAAATTTGAAAACTCAATAAAAATAATACTCATCAATTAAATTCTACCTAGTGTAACACACATACTGAACTAAAAATGATGTTGGGCAAAAGCAAAAATTTATTCTCAAACAAAACAAAATTTTACAGAGCTGAATTTATCCCATTTAACTTTAATATTACATGTTTATTTTATCTTCTTGGTTGATACTGGTATGTCATCCTTAATGTGTAGTATCAAGAGGTCATAGTTTACCTTCAAGTAATAAATATGTAACCAGTGATGATGAGAAGGATTAGATTTGGCAATCTGTAATCAGGAGTTGAAGTTTTAAATTGTATTATCCCTATATAATGTTTTAATGGCTGCATAGTATATAAAACCATTTATGTTCACATACAAAACTTGGAATTTCCATCCTTTCAACAAGTTTTCCACCCTTAGATCAGCTTATTGCATAAGATGAAGTTACACACTTTCTGCTTAAATATCAAAATAAAATATTAAAAGCCAAGGTATCCAAATATTTAAGGCAAACAGCATACTTGTCTATATCCAAATGCAGCGTTTTGGTACCAGCAGCTTGATATTCGTCATATGTTTATAAAGCTTGATTTGCTTACCTAGTTATGTGAATCATCAGGCTGTTTTTAGAGCCACTCTTAACAGAGATAGAAAATAAAATAATCATGACAACTATTACTGTTTCTAAATTTAGAAATTGTGTACTGAAAGGAATGTCACTTGTCTTTCATTTCTGAATGACTTGTCTTAGTGGAGACGTGATTAAAATTCACCTGGGAATTTGTGTCTCTTGCCTTCTGTATAGTTATCATAAATCAATGTCTTCAGTTTTTATTCCAGGTTTGTTTATAATTTCTTACTCCAAACTAGATATACATAAATGGAAAAGCAGGTCTCTCCTTAACGCCTTTTATTTAAACTTGTTTGGATGAATACTGAAGAAAAAAATATAAACTTTAAAGAAAGTTTGTCCTCACTTTTTATGGATGAGGTAAAGAGGTAAATTTCAATAAATAATAAGCAAAAAAATTGTATGTTCCTAAATGGGTGAAGTTCTTTGTATAGTAAATGATATGCATTTGACTGATCCATCATTAAACATTTTAAAGTTTCATTTCCTCCTGTAAGTGGTCACAGTTTTACTATGAACCATGTAGCACATTGAAGTGCAATGACTTTATTTACATTTACATTTTCCAACTAGATTTATGAGTAGATTTATTTTGCTAAATATCAGAGAAGTGGTTACTTGATGTGATTAATGATGTTGGAATCAAAAATGATATCCAAGAAGTCTGAAACAGTATTTAAGTAGCAACTGTGTCTACTATCCTGTGTTGTATGTTTGTAGGTGGTTTTTTCCCTCAATTACTAAAACATAACAAGTTTTATTTTTCTAAATTTCACCAAGAGAGGAAAAATAAAATTAAATACCATTGATCAGATGTTATATTTTATGGTTACTCCTTCACATTATGGTTTATTTTGTCCAACATATGGCATTTAAATTATATTCATTGCTTTTAAACTGCTAAGTAAGTTGTTAATTTATATGTCAAACTTCCTAAAAATCCTTTCATTTTTATTATAATCAATGAAGATAGTTTCAGGCAAGAATTAACTTCTGAAAATTGCAAGTTTCAGAAAATTTCTGGAAGAGAATCTGAATGGAATCAAGTATTTACTAGTGGAAATTTATAGGATCTTTTACCTACCTAAAAATTAGGTATTTCAAGATTATTTGGTGGAAATTCGCGTGCATATTCAGTTAGATTAATTATGAAATCATTATAAGACTAATAGCCTGAACCACACACAAGTAAGGTTAGTCTTATTTTCTGTCTCTGGAAAAAGTATACAAATTAACATCAAAACAAAATGAAATTGGCCAAAAAAATTGAAATGAAAAAAGTTTAAAATACTAATTTTTTTAAACTATTCACCTGAGGATATGTTTTTATTGATTTTAGAGGAAGAGGAAAGAAGAGAGAAATAGATGAGAAACATTGATCTGATCAAACTCAAAACTTGGGTATGTGCCCTGGCCCTTTTGGTGTGCTGGACAACACTCTAGCCAACTGAACCACTCAGCTAATGCAAAATACTAGTATTTTGTACTCCCATTCCAAATTAATTGAAATATAATTTTTTTTTTAATTCAAGCACTTAAATGCTGGCCAAATATATTTAACTGAATTTAGAGAGGAATAAGTGAAATAAATATTGGACATGCTCTTTTCCTTTTTAAAAGATCTCTATTTCTTTAGTATAGAGGTGCCAAAAGCAAATATCCATGCAATACATTTCTTAGGTGATAATAGCTCAGAATAATATTTACAATTTAATATGATTAATAGTATTATGAATGAGAATCCATAGGCCCCATGGTCCTTTCACACATTCAATTTTAGCCATGGAGATGAAGTGTGATGCTTGCCTTACATTGTATGAGTTCTTAATTTGAGTCAGGTAGCTAGAAAGCGATTGAGTTAAAAACTGAAACACATGATAAGTATTAACTTATTTTGTTTAGTGAATTTGTTCATTGATTTGTTAAATCTGTTTATAAATTTCTTTACCAGAGATACCCTTTCTATGGAGCCTTGAAAAATAATTCCTAAATTCATCAAATTCAGTAAAGCCTCTCAACTTTCAGCGCTAGATACTATGGTAATTAAAAACCAGCCAGTTTCAAAATGGCTCTGGATTGGGGAAAGTGATGTCTTAGTTACTGTTTTCACAAACAAAACTGGAGGGGGAAGAAGTCTCACTCATGTACCTGACCACTCACAGCTGTCTTTTTAGTGCTGGCTTTCTTATAACCACACAAAATATTCATTTTACCTGGTGGGCACAAATGCTTCAACATTTCTCATTGTGTTCATAAATCTCAGAAAATAAAATACTCTGCTTTGCGATTCACATGCGATTCTAAAGGAAGTTTGCCCTCAGTTTGCTTACCCCCATTTTTTATCAATAAAGAACTACTTTTTCAGCTCTTGAAAGGATAGGCAGGTTTGAATTAGTTGTTTGTTTGTTTTTTTTTCAATAATACATAAGCAAATAAAATCCCCTTAGTAACACTTCACATTGCACTGGAATATCAGTGATCTTAACTTTGGCATTTCTGCTTTCTCTTATAAATAGTTGTACATTTTGCTTGCTACTAATGTAATGTTTTCCTTTTGAGTCATTGAGAAACCACTTATTGTACCAAGTTGGATAGCAGAGTAGCAAAAATTTGGGATTTGACAATGACTCATAATATTACCTCAACTAGAAGAGGTGTTTTGTCTGTATGTGTATTTCAGTGTGTCTTTTTAAGTTGTTTTTTATCTCACTGGTGTTTTAAATGTTTTCAGTAAGTTGTGTCACATGAAAAGATTCAATAAAACGTTGAAATAAAATTAGAATTTTTCTATTACTGATGCTGGAGAACTATGCAGGCTGGTGATATAGGGGTTCAGAATATGTCACCCCAAAATATGCAGGGTTAACATTTGTTTAAAGGTACTTGAGAAACAGTGGTGCAAAAAGGAAACTGCCCCTCCTTTGCCCCTCAGAAAGTGGATGATAAAGTTACCCTGCCTGTACCAGAGGGTAGAAGGCATCCTCATCCTACCAGAGACATGGAATTTGGGGCGGAAAGGGCTCTGTAAATAAACCTTGTTAATTCCTCACCATTTGTTTCCCTTAGCACAAACTCCTCTGCCTTGCCAATTCTTCACAAGTGGATTGTTTCATTGTCTAAAAGATAATAAAACTTTCTGCTATGTTCACTTCTTTGTGTCATATTTTATAGGGCTTCTGTATATACAAACTTAAATTTTTCTCCTGTTAATTTGTCTTATGTCAATGAAGTTATTAGATCAGCCAAAGGAGGGGAGAAGGAAAATTTTTCTACACATATAGTGATAAAAGTTACTTTTTTTTAAAGAAATGAAGACCAAGAAAAAATATATATATTTAAAATTAAACTTTTTTGCCTACCGTTTAAAAAATCCTGTCTTAGTGATGTTTTATGAATTTGACTCCAAAGGAAAGGGGAAAGAATAAACAAATGGGAGTACATCAAACTGAAAAACTACAGCAAAGAAAATGACCAACAAAACAAAAAGGTATTAGAAGACATTTGCAAATGATATTTCTGGTAAGGATTAATATCCAAAATATATAAAGAATTTATACAATACAACAACAACAAAAATGGTTTTAAAAAATGGACAGAGAATCTAAATAGACCTTTTTCTAAGGAAGATATATAGATGGCCAACAGGCACATGAGAAGATTTTAAAAACCATTGATTATTAGGGAAATGTAAATAAAACCACAGTGAGAAATCACCTCACACCTGTTAGAATGGTTGTTATAAAAAAGACAAAATCCTGTGCACTGTTGGTGGGATTGTACATTGGTACAACCACTATGGAAAACAGTATGGAGGATCCTCAAAAAATTAAGAAGAGAACTACCATATGACCCAACTTCTCTTCTGGGTATTTATCTGAAAAATGTGAAAATACTAACTTGAAAAGATATATGCACCCCTCTGTTCATTGCAGCATTATTTATAATAGGCAACATATGGAATAACCTAAGTGTCCATTGGATAAAGAAGATGGGATGTATTATGTACAATGGAATAGTCCTCAATTAAAAAAAAAAGACAAAATTGCCATTTGTGGCAATATGGGTGGATCTTGAGGATAAGTTGTCCAGAAAAGGTTAAAAATTGGATGATTGCACTCACATGTGGAATATAAAAAAGAATTAATGAATGAATAAAGAAAAGAACTCAGATACAGACAACAGAATGACAGATATCAGAGGGGGAAAGGTGGGGAAGGGCAAAATGGACAAAGAGGGTAGAATATATGGTGGAGGACAGAAACTAGACTTGGTGGTGAACACACATCGTATATACAGATGCTAAATTATAATGTACACCTAAAACATGTTATTAACCAGTTACCTCAATAAAATAAAATCTTTCTGACATAACTATGAGGTGGCTCACAAATCAAATAACATTTTCTAAAATAGTTTCCTTTGCATTATATTTTGATTACAGAAGATACAGATTCTCATATCTGATCCTTACAGCAATCCTCAGGCATTTTCTGAGTAGGTCTGTATAGGGGAGGAAATAGATATAGATGGTGGGCATTGCTTGAAAGTGGTGTAAGGTGATCAGAAAAACCTGTAGCCTCCCAGGCAAGACTGATGGTTGAGATATGCAAGAGCTGCCTACAGCTCGGGAGGGATTTCTTTGGCAAATTGGGACATTTAAATGTGTCCTGCATACTAGGGAATTTAGAAGGCCACACACATGCCCAGGTCAGGATGTATGCTCAGGACAAAACTGAGAAGACCCTAAAGGTTCACTATTGGGTGGCTTACAAACTCAGACAGGAGGTGAAGGGTTAGGCAGGATTGTAGACAACCTGGCAAAGTGTTCAATGGGTGCCCCAACACAGAGCCCATCACCAAGTTGAGCAACTAAATACAAAGCCAGAAATCAAACTGAAGTCTTGTGATCCAGTTCAGTCTCACCATAATGGGACCTCTCAAAGTCCAGAATAGATGGTACTGGGGCCCAAGATAGGCTGTCCCGAAGTATCCCATAATGGCATATTGAATACTTTTAAATAAAGCTACTTGACCAGCAGCTGGTGTCAGAAGGGCACCTCGACCCTCCTTGTCTCCTTGAATGCAGGAAATAAACCCCTGTGAGAGGTATCTTCTCACACCTGGAAGACCCTTATGCTAAACAACTTAGAGCCAAAACAATCTGTGTAATCAAATCTTGTTAACAACTTTTCAAATTTACTGATTTAAAATTTCTCATTAACAAATACCCAAACCTTGTTTATATTCTTTTATAATGAACATTTAACTTCTTTTGTTTGGTCAATCTCTCACAAATGCATTGTTTCTTTGTCTAAATGGTATAAAAGGTGCCTGGTTTGATCATTTCTTTGAGCTTCATTTTATGGTCTAAGCATCATATTGCAATTCTGTGGGCAAGTATTATTTTGTTTTTTCTCCTGTTAATCCAGTCTTGTGTCAATTTTATTGCCTAATTATTAGTTCTTATAGCCATAAGAACTAACGAAGGGTAGAAGTAGAAAAGTATTCCCTCCTGACAATATTCTAATAATATCTGCTCTTTTAAAATAAAAACAGTGGCTAACATTTATTAAGCACTTAGTATAATGCCACATCATTAAGAATTTAAGTGCATGACTTCATACATTCCCTCCAGCACCCTTATAAAGTAAGTACTGTTAGTATCTCTTTTTACAAATGCAAGAACTAAAGCTGGGAGGTTAAGAGCTTTGCCTAAGATCAGCCAGTAAGTAGCATAGCTAGGACTTAACTCAAGCTTGCTCAATTCTTGCACTTCTAGCTGGTCACCAGGCTAAACTTTGTCTTGCTTTAGTGACATCCAACAGACGGGCCACAGGACACCACTGTTCTCACTAACTGATGAATTGCTTCTCTGCTGAATCTGTACTGGTTTCTAAAAACTCTTTGCTAGGTCCTTCCACAGCCCACATCATTCTTCTGGAAACAATCTCCAATCTCTCTTTTTCTTTGAGCTTCCGTAGCCTCTTATTCTTTCTTATGACATGGACTTTCTACCTTGTAGTTATCTGGAGCATTTAAGTTTTCAAAATATACTAGACATCATATTTTCTCCACATTCCCACTACACATACATAGGCAAAGACATAATGAGTTACACAGACATAATACATATGGAATGAATAAAGGAATCTTATAAAACTCTGCACCCAATCTTGTCTTTATACTTTAAACATGTTCCCTTTTAGCTTATAATTTTAAAACTGAACGTGACCTTTGGAAATCATCTTGACTAAACCTCTAATTTCACAGAATTGTAAACTGAGTCCTGGAGATTTTTAGTAATTTTACTAAGGTCACAGAATAACAGAGCTGGTACTGCAACCCAGGTCTTACCACTCCCAGACTAGTTTGTCCTGTATCACCTGCCCCTTATCTGTCATTCAACACTGACTGATTCCCTCCATTCTATCTACACATATCTATACAAATATACAAATACTAGAGGCCTGGTGCATAAAATTTGTGCATGGGGAGGAGGGAATCCCCTTAGCCCAGCCTGCACCCTCTCCAATCTGGGACCCATTGGGGAATGTCCCACTCACAATCCTGCACTGCTGGCTCCTAATCACTCACCTGCCTGCTTGCCTGCTTGGTGGCCCCTAACTCCCCCGACCCCTACTGGCCTGATTGCCTCTCACCGCCTCTGTGTGCCAGCCTGATCGCCTCTAACTGACCCCCCTCCAGCCTGGTCACTCCAAACTGACGCCCTGCTGGCCTAGTTGCCCCTAACTGCCCCCCTCCGCCAGCCTAATCACCTCCAGCTGCCCTGCCCCTCCAGCCTGTTTGAGCCCAACTGCCCCCCTCTGCCACCCTGATCACCCCTAACTGCCCTCCCCCTGCTGGCCATGTCATCCCCAACTGACCCCCCCTGCTGGCCTGGTCACCCCCAACTACCCCCCTCCACCAGCCTGGTTGCCCCATGCAGCCTGCTGTTCAGTTGTTTGGTCATCCCTCACTAAGCCCCCTACTGGCCTGGTCATAGGCAGCCATCTTGTGAGGGCGTGATGGTCAAATTGCATATTACTTCTTTATTATGTAGGATATACATGAAATTCTGAGCTCTGTGGTACTTGATAGATCTCACTTTTTAAAAAAAAAATCAACTTGCAAATTTTTTTATCTCATTCATCTTTTCTCTTCTTCACTGGCTCATATTCTGCTTCTGTCCTCAAATTTTCCTATGTCCTAAGGCTTTACTGTTTTGCCTAGGATATATCATCTACTACCATTGTTTCAACTGAATTTTCTGTGTTTACCCTTAGCCCTGATTTGTCCTCCAATCTCCAGACCCACATCTCCATATTGACATTTGTGTTCCTCACTATTGCCTCAAATTCAATATATTGAAAGCTTAATTTATTGTCTTTTACAAGCTAGCTGCCTTCTCAGTAATGTTAGCATTTTCCTAATATGCAACCAATTTTGAATAATCTTCAGTTTCTTCTCAGATACCTCATAGTCCATCAATTGTTACAGCTGATCAATTGTTGGAGTCTAGAAAGCATGGCCCTGAATTCTGGTTCCATGGCATACTAATGATCTCTCCAAGCCTGTTTTCCCATCTGTAAAATGAGCACAAGGCCTACCTCACTGAAGGCTAAATGAAATAGTATGTATAAACAGCCTAAAGTATTGAAAACTTTTCCCTTTTTAATTTCCTTTCTACCACTGGAGTTTAAATTCTCCAGTGGTAGAAAGGAGATTATTACGTGAATAATAAATAGGTTTTCCCTATAGACTTACCTTTTAATAATTCTGCACAGCTATGAGATGATACTCTTCTTAACTATCATTTCATTAACATTGCTTTCCTGTTCAGTTGCTTTCATTAGCCACTCAATGCCCATGAAATTAAATTCCTACTACCCATCCAAGTGCTTATGTTACCCATCCCAAAGGCTTACCCTCTCTTTCTGGACTTTCCCCTACCACTTACTGCTGTTCCACATGAGCACTAGCAAGGTGAGGCACAGTACCTCAGCACTCATAACACACTTGTTCCTGCTTTTGCATCTTTGCTCAATATTGAATTCACTCATCTTACCCATACAAATCCTATCTCTTTCATTTGTAATTCAAATCATAAGTCATTCAAAGGGCCAATGTTCACAAGCACATTTTATACGCGAAGTGCTCTGACATAGCAGAAGAGGAGTTCTGAATAAAACACTATTACACTCACAGGGATCTCTCAGGCACACTTTCTCAAGCTACTCTGATTCACATATATGTTTCCTTCTTTGTTGTCTCATAGAAATAATCACTTTTATCAAATCTTTGAGAAGGTATCATGGGTTTCTCATTTAACAAAGTTTATTATTTTGTAATAAACTGACTGTAATCTCTGTCATAATAATGGCTGTTTTATTGAGTATTGGATTGTGCCAAGCACTGTATTAAATACTTTACAAATTTTACAAGCTTTTTAAAAAAATTTAATCCTTACTGAGAACCCATGAGTTATCGTATCTATTTTAATATAATTATATTATTGTGATATCAAATTATATTATAACATATAATTACATGTTATATTATTGTAATATAATTTGATATTATAATTATGTAGGGGTGGACACAAGTAGGTTTACAGATGTATGTGCAAAAGTTTATTGTTATATTATTATTTATTAATTACTGTATTATTTTTCATATAAACAACTGTAAGCCTATTTTTGCCCATCCCTGTATAATTATTAAGATCATAAATTGTTAAGATAATTTTACAATGTAGGAGAGGCTTTTTTTTATTTTTATTGTTATTATTGATTTCAGAGAGGAAGGGAGGGGGAGAAAGAGATAGAAACAATGATGAGCGAGAATTGTTAATCGGCTGGCTCCTATATACCCTCTACTGGGGGTCGAGCCCGCACGCTGGGCATGTGCCCTTGACCAGAATCGAACTTGAGACCCTTCAGTCCACAGGTTGATGCTCTATCCACTGAGCCAAACCAGCTAGGGCAAGGAGAGGCTCTTTTGACAATCAAATTCTCATAGCTAGGAAATGAGTTCAGGACTATAATTGCGTGCCTAAATACCAACCCTGAGGCTAAGACCTCTCTAGAGATCTATCTGTCTTGAGAAATGGCTCACAGCCTCGGAATAAACCTAGACTTGTAAGACTATTGAGACACTCTCTCCACTCCAAATCGGATTCTATTGTAATCTGATTAAACCTAATTTTAAACAAAAGGATAATGTTTTCTAAACAAAGCCTATTTCTGGCTACTGTAAAATCATATCCATGTGACTACCCTGTTGTTAGAGGAAAACTTTCCATGACTCCTTCCAACAACATGCAGTGCCCAGGCAAAATATGTGTTTGGAATACTGACTTAATTACTGTTTCGTCACAGGATTCTTTTATCCAGCAATGGAAACATAGGGCCAACTACATTTTATTTCTTTAAAAAGACCTGTGATGTGCTGCAGCTAGTGCACTAATGATTTCTTTGGGCTAGCTCACGTAGTTCTGAGCCAGGCAGAAAAGATCTATCGCTTGTGTCTTAGGGAAAAGATCAACTTGGTATGATCAAGCTTTGGATAATGAAAGAAGTAGGTTCTCAGTTACAAAGTCTGAGGTATTCACTACTGAAATATTCACAACACTGACATTCTCAACTTTTTAAAAAATATATTTTATTGATTTTTTACAGCGCGGAAGGGAGAGGGATAGAAAGTCAGAAACATCAATGTGAGAGAGACATCGATCAGCTGCCTCTTGCACGGCCCCTACTGGGGATGTGCCCGCAGCCAAGGTACATGCCCTGGACCGGAATCGAACCCAGGACCCTTCAGTCCGCAGTCTGACGCTCTATCCACTGAGCCAAACCAGTCTTGGTGACATTCTCAACTTTTAATAAACCAAAAATGGTGAGTAGGAAAACAGTCTGCTATATAATTTTGAATGTAACAATTTCTTGAATTGCAGCCTAATGCTCATTTAGGTTCTTTCCAAGGACAACAAAGAGGCTCTGCTCATTTTAGCTCTATAAAAATATCTAACTCAAAATAAAATTGAAATGTTTACAGTGACATATATCTATGCACATAGTATAGCAAGAGAGAGCAGAATTTGATAATTCTGTTGATCTCTGATCTTTATCAAAATGTTCACCTTTAAAAGATAGGGTTAAAAAAGGAAAGTAAAAGACTGAAAAGAAACATTTGCTAAACATTTATTTGATTAAGGACTTGCATCCAAAATATATAAGAATATAATCCAATTAAAAATTGGGCAATGATCTAAACAGACACCCAAACATCTAGCCCAAAAACATTAATGTAAGATGGCAAATTAGTGTGTGAAAAGATGCTGAACATTATATGTTATTAGGTGTTGCAAATTAAAACAACAATGAGATACCACTACACACCTATTAGAATGGTTAAAGTCAAAAACAGTGACACCACCAAATGCTGATGGTCATGTGGAGCAGCAGGAACTCTCCATTACTGGTGGGAATGCAAAATGGTACAGCCACTTTGGAAGAAAGTATAGCACTTTCTTAAAAAACTAAACATAGTCTTACCATACAATCAAGCAATCGTGCTCCCAGGTATTTATTCAATTGAATTGAAAAATTATGTCCACACAGAAACCTGCACAACATATTTATAGTAGCTTTATTCATAATTCTGAAACAATTAGAAGCAATGACCTTTAAAAAGCCAAAGTACTCAAGATGCAAAATAATAGATATAAAATAATGATAGGAAATTTCAACATGTGACTCATAGCATAAGTCAGGTAAAGTGAAAAAAAATAGTAATACTAAAGAGATAAACAACATAAATGAACATGTAGATTTGATGATTATATATGAAACTAGAGGCCTGGTGCACGAAATTCGTGCAGGGGGGGGCAGGGGGATGTCCCTCAGGCCAGCCTGCACCCTCTCCAATCTGGGACCCCTTGAGGGATGTCCAACTGCCTGTTTAGGTCCGATCCTATTGGGATCGGGCCTAAACAGGCATTCAGACATCCTTCTCACAATCCAGGACTGCTGGCTCTAAACTGCTCACCTGCCTGCCTCCGTGATTGCCCCTAACTGCTTCTGCCTGTCAGCCTGATCACCCCCTAACCACTACCCTGCCAGCCTAATTGATATGTAACTGCTCCCCTGCCAGCCTATTTGCCCCCAACTTCCCTCCTCTGCTAGCCTGGTCACCCCCAACTGCCCTCCCTTGTAGGCCTTGAACCTCCCAATGTCCCTCCTCTGCTGGCCATCTTGTGGTGGCCATCTTGTGTCCACATGGGGGAAGGATATTTGACAACATGGGGGCAGCCCTCTTGTGTTGGAGTGATCGTCAATATGTGTATTACTCTTTTATTAGATAGGATAGAGGCCCGGTGCATGAGTGAGGGCTAGCTGGTTTGCCCTGAAGGGTGTCCCGGATCAGGGTGGGGGTTCCTTTGGGGTGTGGGGTGGCCTGGGTGAGGGGGCTGTGGTGGTTTGCCATGCCCCCCAATGACCCAAGCAGAGGCCCTGGGATATGGGATTAATTTATGTTCTACAATTGAAACTTTGTAGCCTGGAGTGGAGCCAAGCTTTTTACTCACTCTGTGGCGACAGCCATTTCTGTTTGAAACTTTGTAGTATTGAGTGGAGGCCTAGGCCAATAAGGGCAGGAGGAAAGCATGGCTTCTTCCATTGCTGGGGAAACCCAAGACTCCCTCCTGCTCTTAGTTGTGGCAGCCATCTTAGGTGGAGTTTATTTGCATATTTTGCTTCTGATTGGCTGATGGGTGTGGCTGTGGGCATGGCTTGATCAGAAGTACAGTCAATTTGCATATTACTCTTTTATTAAATAGAATGTTATATCCTAATACTAGAGACCAGACCTTCTCAATATACCATTAGGAAAAATACATAAACCAAATGCTCACAAATGTTGATCATCTATATATATAAAAGCCTAATATGCAAACTGTCACCTCAGGAGTTCGAGTGGAAGACCAGGAATTTGATCACTCGCTATTATGTGTGCTGACCACCAGGGGGGGGTAGTGGGGAATGGAGGAAGGCCCCAGGTAGTGGCCCACAGCCAGGGAAGGGAGGCTCTGGCCAGTGGCTGGAAGGTCCTGATCAGCCCTGATCGCTGGACAGGCCTAGGGACCCTACCCACGTGCACAAATTTCATGTACCAAGCCTCTAGAGGCCTGGTACATGAAATTTGTGCACGTGGGGGGTGGGGGATTATCTCTAAGTCCGGCCTGCATCCTCTCCAATCTGAGACCCCTGTGGGATCAGCCCTAAACTGGTACTTGGACAATCCCTTCGCAATCCGCTCCTAACTGCTCACCTGCCTGACTCTTGATCACCCCTAATCACTCTGTTTGTTGGCCTGATTGCCCCAACTGGTCCCCTCTGCTGACCTGCTCGACCCAAACTACCCTGCACCACTGGAGGTATGGGTGCCGGACGCAGATTGCTTGGCCTGCCAGAACTGGGTGTACCCAACCTTGACCGTGGAGATCGGCGGGACTCGGGAGGAAGGCGTGGGTTCTCTCCCCTTCTGGACCTTCAAGTCGCATGTCCACCTCTCCCCACGAAGGCTGCCCTTTGGAGGGCCCTGCTATGCACTCAGTGCCTCCCCAGGTCCCCGGTTCCCGTTCTCCTGCCTTCCCTGCTGTGCCCAGAGATGCTCCACTGCAGACCCAGGACCCCTTAGGAGCCTCTTCCCATGCCTCTGCCAAAGCACATTGCCTGTACTTTTCAAACTCCTTCTTTCCCTCTTGAAATTGAAAGTTATTGAGGTTGCTTAGGGTTGTTGCTCCAGACTTTATAATGGAGCTTCCAGCGGGTGACCCCCCAGAGCTCACTGGTTTGGCAGGACCTCACTGGCATCGTGCTGGGATGCAATGACTGCAGACTTACTGGACATTTGGATCTATGACTTTCCAAGGAACCTGTAAGACAGAGAAGTTAAACAACATTATCAGTAAGAAATGGGCCAAATGCAAGAATTGTGATGCTCCACAGGGCAAATATCCAGTTTCCCCACTACGGCCACAAGAGAAATGGGGAGGGGTGATGATAGAGAATAAGAGAGACCTAAAGACCAAGTAACCAAATACAATGTGGTCAATGGGACTTCGCTTGGATCCTTGGCAAACCAACAGTAAAAAGCATCTTTGAAACAAAGACATTTGAACGTACAGTGGATATTAGGTGATATTAAGGAATTAGCTTAACTTTTCAAGGTGTGACAATGGCTGAATTTTTACTTCTTTTTTAAATATACTCATCAGAGGATAGTTAAGTGGGAAACAACTTGCTTTGAAAGTATGGCATTGTCCTGGCCCAACCCTCCCTGCACCATGCCTCAAGGACCGAGCCTCTCCCACTCACAAGGCCTATATGCATAGCCTTGAAAGCACAGTGCACAGAGGCGTGGTTCGTGCTTGCCACCCCCCACCTGCTCTGCCAACCTAGCGCCTGGGCCTGATGACTCACAGCCCCACCTCGCGCTCATTATCCAAGGTGCCCCGGGCACTCATTTGCATGTCCCACATGACAAGGTAAACCCTGCAGCTCAGTCACAGCCTAACTATCAGAGCAACCAACATGGGAGCCTTGTGAGGGGATCCCATGGCATCAAATTCTCCTAACCCTACTGAGGTCACCGAGAAAGAACACAACTCAGTCACCATAACTGAAAAGGAGGGATCTGGTTGGCCCTTAAATACCATGTGGGCAGAGTTTATGATGTGCTTTCTTTGGCAGCACATACACTAAAATTAGAATGATACAGAGAAGATTAACATGGCCCTGCACAAGAATAAAACACAAATTTATGAAGTGTTCCATACTTTGCACCCAGCTCCCCACCAGCCTCCTGTCCCATTCCCTGTGTGCCACAGCCATGCCCCCCACTCCTGATTGGCTGGTAGCATAGCAAAGGTATAGTCACATTTGCATGTTTCTCTTTTATTGTATAGGGTAAGAAAGTTGACACCTTTTTACAAAGCAGAAATATAAACAGTACTCTTCAATCACTACCAATAAAACTAGAAATTATTTTAAAAACATTTTTAAAGGCCATTTCACCAAAAAAAATCAATAACATTTTCTACTAAATAGTTTTAGATAAAAAGGAAATAAAAACTGAAATAATGATAACAAATCACTACATATTGTAATCTATGATATACATTTAAAACTCTGATCAGTGGAAATTTCATAGTATAAACAAAAAATTAAAATAATTTAATATCAAGCTTACAGAAAACAACTTAAGCAAAGAGGCGGAATAAAAGGGATATAATAATGATAAAATTAGAATTAATAAAGTAGAGAAACAGATTAGAAATAATTTTGAAAGATTAAATTGTCAAACCGCAAGATAATTTTATCAAGAAGCAAAAAGAGAAGAAAAACATACAAAATAAAAAAATGACAAGAGGTACACAGTAAAACAAAAGAAATTTTAGAAGGTGTAAAAAGCCACTTTGAAGAGCTCTATACAAATATGTTTGAAAACTTAGATAAATTGAATATTTTACTAGTGAAAAAAAGAATAACAAAAGTCTATGGAAAATGCCACTTTAAATTGAAAGCTTAAACAGACTAATTTCAGTAAAAGAAATTTAAAAGTTGTCCAAGAGCCATTCCACAGAACCATGGGCTGGAGGGTTTTATAGAATTCTGAGAAGTACCCAAACACCAGAGATAGCCCCACTGCTCCATAAATTGTTCCAGAGCACAACAAATGAAGAAAAGCTTCCTAATTATTTTTTGTATAGCAAATATAATTGAGCCTGATAGATGGTATAAAACAATTACTGGAGAATGGTTAACTGGGAAACATATATGCATATATGCATAGCCAATGGACACAGTGGTGAAGGCCTGGGAGGGGGCAGGTGCAGGGTGGAGGAGGGTCAATGGGAAAAAACACACAAAGGGGACATCTGTAATACTTTCAACAATAAAGATCAATTTTTTAAAAGATGTTGAAAAATCCTTTGACAAACATTAACACTCCTTTCTGACTCCACTCCCAAAATCCTCGCGGAAAAAAGCATGATCAATGCTCTCTTAACATGATTAAATATATAAACTTAAGTTAAACTTACCTAACATATAAACCCTAAAGATATTTCTACTCAGACTAAGAACAAAACAAAAATGTCCACAATCTTTAACCTATGCTACCTTATACCAGTCTTATTAACCATGCAATTAGACAACAGATATCTATTAGAGATATAAGAAGTGGTTTAAAAATATAAAGTTACTATATTTGAACATAATATTTTGTATACCTAGAAAACACTTGCATAGTAACAATAACACTCAAAGAACTCAGTAAGTTATCAATAGAATATTAAATTAGATTCAAAATTATTATACAGAAGTTAATAGTCTTTATATATTCAAATGATAACTAATTACAGGACATAATGGTAGGAGAAAATCCCTATTTCAAATGCAACAAAAAAGATTAAATGTATAGCAGAAAAAATTTTAAAATATGCAAAAACCCTTATTTGAAGTTTTTCTTTCTTCAAACCTCTTCTGAAAGATAAAATGGTATAAATGAAGAAATTGAGATGTTTCCTGTTCTTGAATAGGATGACTCAAGATCATAAAGTTGTTAGTTCGCTCTACTGATTTATAAAGCTGGTGCAATTCCAACAAAAATACCCACAAGATTCTATATAGCTAGACAAGTTAATACTGAAGTTCACATGGAAAAGCAAACATGCAAGCCAGGACAAAACTGAAACAAAGATTCTATTAGGGACGCCTCATCTTGCTAGACATTAAAATATATGCTAAAGCCTCTGTAACTAAAACAATGTAAGGGCAGAACACAAATAGATGAACAAACATACAGAATCCTATCTAATAAAAGAGTAATATGCAAATTTTACCATAACTTCACCACACCCACAAGCCACGCCCACAGCCATGCCTACCAGCCAATCAGGAGCAAATTATGCAAATAAATCCCAACCAAGATGGCTCCCAACCACTGAGAGCAAAAGGAAGGCTTGGGTTTCCCTGGCAACAGAGGAAGCCAAGCTTTCCACCTGCCATTGTGGGCCTAGGCCTCCACTCAATGTTACAAAGTTTCAATTATAAAAGATACAGAAATGGCGGCAGCCACTGAGCTGGAGCGAACAGAGGCTTGTGTTTCCCTGGCAACAGAGGAAGCCAAGCTTTCAACCTGCCATTGGGGGCCTAGGCCTCCACTCTAGGCTACAAAGTTTCAAACAGAAATGGCTGCTGTCCCAGAGTGAGCAGAAGGCTTGACTCCACTCCAGGCTACAAAGTTTCAATTGTAGACATAGATTAACCCCAGATACAGGGCCTCCCCTTGGGTCACTGGGGAGCATGGCCACCCTGAAAATCTCCACAGGCCCCTAGCCCAGGCCACCCCTCACCCTAAGGGAACACCCACCCTGATTTGGTACACTCTTCAGGGCAAACCAGCTGGCCCCCACCCATGCACCAGGTCTCTATCCTATCTAATAAAAGAGTAATTTGCAGATTGACCATCACTCCAACACACAAGAGGGCTGCCTCCATGTGATTAAAGATCCTGCCCCCATGTGGACACAAGATGGCCACCACAAGATGGCCAGCAGGGGAAGGCTGTTGGAGGTTCCAGGCTCTGCAAGGGAGGGCAGTTGTGGGTGATCAGGCCAGCAGGGGAGGACAATTGGGAGGGACCAGGCCTGTAAGGGAGGGCAGTTGGGGGTGATCAAGCCTGCAGGGGAGGGCAGTTAGGGGTGACCAGGCAGGCAGAGGATGGAAGTTGGGGACAAATAGGCTTTCAGGGGAGCAGTTAGACATCAATTAGGCTGGCAGGGTAGTGGTTAGCAGGTGATCAGGCTGGCAGGCAGAAGTGTTTAGGGGCAATCAAGGAGGCAGGCAGGTGAGGAGTTTGGAGCTAGCAGTCCTGGATTGTGAGAAAGCTGTCCTTCCAGGATCAGGCCTAAACAGGTAGTTGGACAGCCCTCAAGGGGTCCCAGATTGAAGAGAGTACAGGCTGGGCTAAGGGACACACCCTGCCCCCCATGCACAAATTTCGTGCGCCGGGCCTCTAGTTTATATATATAAAAGGTTAAGTTGCCAACTGTCCAATTGTCTGACTGACTAACCAGCCAGTATATATGATGTGCACTGGAAATTTTAAAATAAATTTTGACTCCCGCTTGCATGATACATATAAAGCTCTCACTGACATCAATTGCACGTGTGTGTTTTGACCTGTCATTGTCAATTGTGAATTTGGTTGACACTTCTTGTTTTTTTAAAAATATATTTTATTGATTTTTTTTTTTTTTTACAGAGAGGAGTGAGAGGGATAGAGAGTTAGAAGCATCGATGAGAGAGAAACATCCATCAGCTGCCTCTTGCACACCCCCTACTGGGGATGTGCCTGAACCAAGGTACATGCCCTTGACTGGAATCAAACCTGGGACTCAGTCTGCAGGCCAATGCTCTATCCACTGAGCCAAACCAGTTTGGGTGACACTTCTATTCTATGAATAGCAATATTAAAATATTTCTTGTAATTAATTTCCTTTAAAGTGCACGAATCCATGCACCAGGCCATTAGTAGAATATAAAGATCAGAAACAGATCCACCTGCAAATGAAAATTTTGTATATGATAAAGGTGACATCTCAAATTGCTGAGGGGAAAATACTCTTTAAATGTTCTGAGGAACAGGTTTGTTGCTTAGAAAATGACAAAACTAAATTCATACCTCAGATTCACCTCAAGAATAAGCTCTAAATCTATAAAAATCTAAATGTAAAAAAATGGGAAACAATAATTACTAAAAGAAAACATAGGTTAATACATTTATAACCTGGATTAGGAAGTTTTTATGATTAAAAATCTATAGACCTTAGAATATAAAGTTAGTAAATATGTCCAGATAAAAAAATAAAAACTGCATAGTAAAGTAAAAACGCATAAATACATTTAGAAGACAACTGACATAGGAAGAAAATATTTGCAATATAGCATTAATACTCCCAATATGTGAAAACCTCTTTAAAATGAATGCAATAAAGTCAAACAAACATACAAATAAAAACTTGATAGGAAAATGGGCAAAGGAAATTACACAAAATGTATTTAAGACATTAAGTATGGGATAAAATTTTCACCGTCACTCATATCCACTTACATGGAAATTAAAACTACACTGAGATACCATTTCTCACACATGAGATTAAGGAACATTAAAAGTGTGACAACATATTTTGTCTAGATAATGGGGAAATAGACACTCTCATGCATTTCCAGTGGAAATACACTGGTATAAATCCCTTTTGGAAGATATTTTGGCAATAACAAACAAAAAAAATAGGTATGCTTTTACTATGTGACCCAGCAATTCCACATCTAATAATTTATTGTAAAGGTATACCTCCCCAAAATGAAAATGTGCATTTTTAGGGTTATTTGTCTGTAACTGAAGGATACTGAAAAGCACTGAAAGCTTTTACAAAGGAATGATTGAATAAAATATAATAAGAACTCCATCTGAATTCTATACATATAAAAAAGAATGAGAAAGTTCTCTGTGTGGTACGATTTCTAGACATATTGCTAAGAACAAAAAGCTCACTTATATAAGGAAAAGGGAGTAAGTATGTGGACCAATTCAGGAAAAGGGAAATTACTTGCTATAAAAATGATTTGAAATCAAATGTTTTATCTGTTATACGAATCATTAAATTCATACCATCTCTCCAGCTATTAAGACTGTTTTGGGTGTCTGTAGGTACTGAGCCTGCTCCTCCTAGGGTACCCACCTGGGAAATGAAGAAATTGAAGGCTATCTAGGCTGGATCTCATTATGATCGGGGAAAGAAATAATCAGCTCAATGTGTCTGTGTTCACAGGTTTCCTTGTTTCACATCCCTACCACCTTCCTGGAACTCAAGATGTTAAGTGCATCTTCGGGGTCCAGATTATCCTTAAGATTGCCTTTACTCTTTCATCTTGTCTTGATTTCCTAGACCCTGTCATTCCATGGCTTTGCTGGAGTGACTGGTAAGATGCCTAACATGACCTTGATTTCAAGTATCTATAACAGTCCAGAAAAATACTTGCATGTATTTACAAAGAAGTAAATATAGAAAAAATGTTGTAATCATGAAAATATTTAAAATAGTAAATAATTGGAAGCTTTTATCTTTAGGAATTACCTAAATTAAGGTTTTCATATCCAGACTATCAAATATAGTTCAGTAAGGGCAAAGAAAGCAAATCAAAGAATGGCATGCACCATATATTAGAATTTATAAAGAAAAAAATAATAAACCCACCACAAAGCACATAAACATAAATATAATATAAATATATGTTTAATATATTTTATAAGCATATATTTATGAATATATAATCATCAACATACATATTTATAATATATATAAATATATGTATATAAACATATATTGTATGTATATACATAAATACATCCTTTATAATAAAAGGCTAATATGCAAATTGACCTAACGGTGGACCAACTGGTTGCTATGATGTGCACTGTCCACCAGAGGCAGATGCTCAATGCAGGAGCTTCCCCCTGGTGGTCAGTGCACTCCCACAGGAGAAACACTGCTCGGCCAGAAGCCAGGCTCACAGCTAGTGAGTGCAGTGGCCATGGCGGGAGCCTCTCACACCTCTGCAGCAGCACTAAAAATGTCCGACTGCTGGCTTAGGCCCGCTCCCCATAGGGAGCGGGCCTAAGGCAGCAGTTGGACATCCCTTGAGGGCTCCCAGACTCCAAGAGGGTGCAGGCTGGGCTGAGGGGACCTCCCACTTCCCCAGTGCATGAATTTCATGCACCAGGCCTCTAGAATGTGTATGTGTGTGTGTGTATATATATATATATATAATGTACATCTAAATTTTTGTATACAAATACATAGAAAATGTTTGGAAGAATACACAACAAATTGATAGCAATAATTTTTAGAAAGGAACTAATCAAAGGGAACCCTCCATTTTCTAATTTAATTTTTATAAAGAAAGAGTATTAGAATTCATATATTGCGTATGTGATTGAACATCCTATCTAATAAAAGAGTAATATGTAAACTTACCATAGCTCCTCTACACCCACATGCCACACCCACCAGCCAATCAGGAGCTATTATGCAAATTAACCCAACCAAGATGGCTGGGGACACAGAGCAAGCAGGAGGCTTGGGTTTCCCTTGCAATGGAGGAAGCCAAGCTTCCCGCAGCCCTGGTTTCTGCTCAAGGCTACAAAGTTTCAATTATTGAAGATAAATAAATCTCAGATGCCAGGGCCTCTGCTTGGGTTGCTGAAGGTGTGGCCAGTCTGCATAATACCATAGGACCCACACCCAGACCACCTCACACCCCAAGGGAACCCCCATCCTGATCCAAGACAGCCTTCAGGGCAAACCAGCTGACCCCCACCCATGCACCAGGCCTCTATCTTATCTAATAAAAGAGTAATATGCAAATGGACCATCACTCCAACACACAAGATGGCTGACCCCATGTGGTCAAAGATCCTGTCCCCATGTGGACACAAGATGGCCACCACAAGATGGCCAGCAGGGGAGGTCAGTTAGGAGAGACCAGGACTGCAAGGGAGGGCAACTGTGGGTGATCAGGCCAGCAAGGGAGGGCCATTGGGAGGAACAAAGCCTACAAGGGAGGGCAGTTGTGGGTTATCAGGCCAGCAGGGGAGAATAGCTGGGAAGGACAAGTAAAGGGAGGGCAGTTGGGGGCAATCAAGCCTGCAGGGGAGGGCAGTTAGGGGTGATCAGGGTGGCAAAGGAGAGAAGTTGGGGGTGACGGAGCCTGCAGGGAATGGCAGTTGGGGGCGATCAAGCCTGTAGGAAAGCGCAGTTAGGGATGATCAAGCCACCAGAGGAGGGAAGTTGGAAGCAACTGGGCCCGCAGGGAAGAGCAGTTGGGAGGATAAGGCCTGCAGGGGAGGGCAGTTAGGGGTAACCAAGTCTGCATGGAAGGGAAGTTAGGGGCAATCAGGCTGGCAGGGGAGCAGTTAGGCATCAATCAGGCTGGCAGGGGAGTGGTTAGAGGGTGATAAGGCTGACAGGAGAAGCGGTTAGGGGCAATCAGGAAGGCAGGCAAGCAGTTGGGAGCCAGCAGTCCTGGATTGTGTGTGAGATGTCAGACTGCCCTTTTAGGACTGATTCTATCAGGATTGGGCCTAAATGGGCAGTTAGACATCCCTCGAGGGGTCTCAGAATGGAGACAGTGCAGGCTGGACTGAGGAACATCCCCTCCCCATGCACGAATTTCATGCACTGGATCTCTAGTTAATAATAAAAATAATAGAAGGGTAAACTACAATTATTTATGGCCAATCAGAAAAGAAATAATATGCTTTAGTCATCATGCTTTAATCTCGTATTCATCAAAGACACAGAGGGCAGGGATGATCATTTGCCATTCACAGATTTGAAATCTGATGGGTCCAAAAAGGCTTGCTGTCTGTCCAATCATACAGCAAGCTGGCTGAAGCTAGACTGGACCTCCACTTTTCATATTTCTACCCTCATGGTCTTGGCCATTAGACTACCCCACCTCTACTTATCATTTCTATTTAACGGTTGGTGATCAACTAAATATGGATGCTGGAAAGCATTTAAGAGTTTTGGCTTTAGGCTGTAATACCAAGCATAAGTGTGGGAGCTGTAATGAGAGCTACCAGCAGCTATATCCCTTGCACCATTATCCTATCTAATAAAAGAGTAATATGCAAATTTAACTGTACCTTCACCACACCCACTGACCACGCCCACCACCCATGCCCACCAGCCAATTAGGATCAGATTATGCAAATAAACCCCAACCAAGATGGCTGCTGCCACTGAGAGCAGGAGGGAGGCAAGGGTTTCCCCAGCAACAGAGGAAGCCAAGCTTTCGGCAGCCGTTGCGGGCCTAGGCCTCAATGTTACTATGTTTCAATTATAAAAGATACAAAAATGGCTGCAGCCACTGAGCTGGAGAGAACAGAGACTTGGGTTTCCCTGGCAATGGAAGAAGCCAAGTTTCAGTCTGCTGTTGCCAGTCTAGGCCTCCACTCTAGGCTACAATGTTTCAAACAGAAATGGCTGCTACCCCGGAGTGAGCAGAAGGTTTGACTCTGCTCCAGGCTACAAGGTTTCAATTGTAGACATAGATTAATCCCAGATACCAGTGCCTCCACTTGGGTCACTGGGGAGTATGGCCACCCTGCAAATCTCCACAGGCCCTCGCCCAGGCCGCCCCTCACCCCAAGGGAACCCCCACCCTGATCTGGGACACTCTTCAGGACAAACCAGCTGGCCCCCACCCATGCACCAGGCCTCTATCCTATCTAATAAAAGAGTAATTTGCAGATTGACCATCACTCCAATACACAAGAGGGCTGCCTCCATGTGGTCAAAGATCCTGCCCCCATGTGGACACAAGATGGCCACCACAAGATGGCCAGCAGGGGAGGGCCATTGAGATGTTCCAGTCCCTGCAAGGGAAGGCAGTTGTGGGCAATCAGGCCAGCAGGGGAGGGCAGTTGGGAGGGACCAGGCCTGCAAGGGAGGACAGTTGGGGGCGATCAAGTCTGTAGGGGGGG
Organism: Antrozous pallidus; assembly: GCA_027563665.1. NCBI lineage: Eukaryota > Metazoa > Chordata > Mammalia > Chiroptera > Vespertilionidae > Antrozous > Antrozous pallidus. The sequence goes on from CM050512.1 coordinate 68,402,823, forward strand.
CAGTTAGGAGTGACCAGGCAGGCAGAGGAGGGAAGTTGGGGACAAACAGGCTGGCAGGGGAGCAGTTAGACATCAATTAGGCTGGCAGGGTAGTGGTTAGCAGGTGATCAGGCTGGCAGGTAGAAGCAGTTAGGGGCATTCAGGGAGGCAGGCAGGTGAGCAGTTTAGAGCCAGCAGTCCTAGATTGTGAGAAGGATGTCCAACTGTCTGTTTAGGCCCAGTCCTACCGGGATCAGGCCTAAGCGGGCAGTTGGACATCCCTTGAGGGGTCCCAGATTGGAGAGGGTGCAGGCAGGGCTAAGGGACATCCCCTGCCCCCCGTGCACGAATTTTATGCACCAGGCCTCTAGTTACCTTATAAGATACTTAGATAAATTGCCATATTATGTAACAGCTCATGACCTATTTGATGAACCTCTCATCAACTCTTCACTTATCAGCTACTTGATAAAAATTATATTTAATTCTTTTTCTCCTGTTTATTTAAGATATAATTGGTGTACAACATTACATAAGTTTAAGCTGTACAGTATAATGATATGATTTACATATTTTGTGAAAACAGCTGTTGGGTGCACAAAGTTCATGCATGGGTAGGGTCCCTAAGCCTGGCTGGTAATCAAGGCCAATCAAGGCCTTCCTTCTGCTTGCTGGCTGGGGCCTCCCTTCCTTAGCTGCTGGCTGCTGACTGCCAGCTGCTGACCAGGGCCTTCCTTCATTCTGCACCACCCCCTGGTGGTCAGCGTACATAATAGCAAGTGATTGGTCTCTCAGTTGAACTCCCGCAGAGACAATTTGCATATTAGGCTTTTATATATATAGACTAGAGACCCAGTGCAGGAAGATTCCTGCAAGAATAGAGTTTCCTGTGGGCTGAACAAAGCTCCCTCCCTTCTCTGCTGACTCACTCCCTTCTCTACTACCTCACTCTCTCCCATCTCTGCTGCCTTCCTCCCTCCCTTCTTCTCCGCCCCACTTGGTTACTTCTCCACAGCTTTGCTCCCTTCTGCAGTGCTTGGCTTCCTTCTACACTGTCTTCTGTGTGTAGATATGCAAATTAACCGCCATCTTGGTTGGGTTTATTTGCATAATCTCCCTGATTGGCTTGTGGGTGTGGCTTGTGGTATAGCAAAGGTAGTGTCAGTTTGCATATTCCCTTTTTATTAGATAGGATGATTACTATAATAAATATAGTGAATATCATCATCTCATGTAAATAAAAAATAATAAAAAGAAGAAAAAAGAACAAAAAGGATTTTTTCCTTATGATAAAAACTTTTAGGCCCTATTCTCTTAACAACTTTCAAATGTACCATGTAGCAGTGTTAACTATAGTCATCAGGTTGTACATCACATCCCTAATACTCATTTGTCTGAACTAGAAGGTTGTACTTTTTGACCACCTCCACCCAGTTTCTCCTCCCATCACATCCTGCCTTTGGTAACTACGGATTTGTTCTCTTTTACAGAGTTGTTTTCTGTTTGTCTGATTGTTTGTTTTCTAGCTCATACACAGAAGTAAGATAAGACAGTGTTTAATTTTATTGCGTGTTAATAATAGCACTTAGGAATGAGATGGGATTCTTTTAAGACTTTCTGAGTGTGAAGATCATCTGAAGACTGCATATAAACTAACAATCAAGATGGCCTGGCTTCCATATTAAGAATGCATCTGTTCTGCTGGAGGGTGTTTCGGTATTTGATTACCTGGCATCACTGTTGATTTATGAGTCACTAAAAATATTTCTGCATGATCTTAGTTTGTCTTATCTTTATATCTCTGGGGACATGAAAGCATGAGACTTATGATATTCATGCATTTGCCATCATTTTATGAATGGGAAAATATTTGGGAGAACAAAATTAGTTTCTTGAACTTAGAAAGTATTAAGATGGTCATCTTAAAACAAATATCTTTACATCAGTTTACACATGGGTTCCCATTTCTTTCCTTTAGTGTGAAAACCACCTGAAATTAGAGAACCTGACTATGGAGATAATGTCCTAGCCATGTATGATAATTGGTTACAGTTCCTAAATCTCAGTCTCTTTATTATGAATTAGGATTATTAACCCTATGTTCCCTATAGTATTTTAAAGGTAATTAAATAAATTAATACTTATAAATTATATAGCATAGTGCCTATGAAATAACTTTAAATAAATGCTGAAAATCATAGATAACAATCAGGCCATGGGACCACATTTCTCCTGCTTGCTATAAACTTCTTGAGAAGAAATCTAGAAAAATGATAGTAAGTGAAAAGAAATAGGGGTTAGAAGAGTAGAAGATAAAAATAGTTATATTTATTAATTTTTAATCACGGTAGGAATCAATCATATCAAACTTTAAGAGAAAACTATGTATTATAAAATACATATCAAGCATTTGAAATATTCTTTTAGTTCACTATGTCTATTTTCCAAAATATTCCCAAGGCAACCAAATTATATACTTTTGAAAGTCAGTTATTTTATTTCTTCATTTCAGTTGTATTGTACACAGCCATCTTTTTCAGGGTGGCCCATTGAAACTGATTTCTCATTCTTTAGTAGGTTTGTACTCCTGTTAGAATTTCTAGGCCTTCAATTTATTTAAGTCTAGATAAAATGTGTCATCCTTCAAACAAAGGCAGCTTATTTTCCTTGGGCTTCCCCAGATTAATTTTTTTTTTTTACCTTTCAAATCCGCTTTTATTTTCTTTTTTCCTCCTCACACACAGAACTCCCCACACATTTCCTGCAGCTGTAAAGTCACTTCATGTTGGTCAGGTACCTTTTTATCCCTAAAACTTGGTTGGCATCAATATATGACAGTTACCCAGTGTTAAATCTATAAAATATTTACATGGCACAGCACATTAGGTTTTAGACACTTGGCAATTAAACCACATAAAAAAAATAGGACAAGACCCACATGTTCAGAATCAGGTGTTCACAGTCCCCGTCTGACGACTGGACAATGGTTCCAAAGGCAGCAGAGGCAACAGGCAGTTACTTCAGAGGACACGGAACACTACGACTGGGAAGCACATTACAATGTTACCGCAGCGTCATGTACCACCCCACCTCTCTCAGGTGGTCTCATAATTCTAGAATGTCAGGTCCGGCTGATGCAAAATAAAGACAGACAACACAACATTTACTCTGTGGACATATTCTAGCTCCTACTATGCACGTATTGTGACTTCGAAAGTAACTTGTCCTAAAAACTTGTCACGATCATCATAGTTTCTCAGGTTTTTTGATCCAAGAATCTTGCACTCGACGGTTACTTCTTTTGTGGTACTGCTACCAGTAGAGTTGAGCTGGACAGCAACTAACGGCTGTAGATAACTCGCATGCCGTTTTTTCCCATAATATGGAAAATATTTTAAGTCTATGTTTCCCTCAGGAGGATAAATTGATAGAGTAGTTGTGTTTTCACCCTTAGAATTACCAGTGCATGTTATTGCTGGTCTTCCTTGAGGCTTTAATCCAATTATTCTGTTCATTTTCACAAGAACACAAGGGTGTCCTTGCGAGTAGCTGAAGTCAGGATCATTCTCCCCACTGCATGCTTCAAGTGAGGTAAGAGGAAACTGACAAGCTTCATAAACTGGGCCCTTCTGTTCAAAGAAGACTCCATCAGGCTGGAAGTTTTTGAGGTTCTTCTGTGCTTCCGAAGCATATGGCTTTAGAAACTTCTTAAGGTCTTCAATATAGCCTTTATAGGATTTGGTTCAGACAAACTAAATGAATATTCCAACGCTGTCCCTGGTTTGGGAAAAACTGTAAGTTCTGGACTAGAAATCTGGTCTCGATATTTTGGAACTTCATCATTCAGAGTCTGAAGCATAACCCACATTGTGAATGAGAAGAGTGCAGCCAGGAACCCAGAAAAGACTAAGTAGAAGAGCAAGATCAAACCTTGGCTGCAGGCACATTCCCAGCAGGGAATGTGCAAGAGGCAGTTGATAGATGTCTCTCTCTCATTGATGTTTCTGACTTTCTATCCTTTTCCCTTCCTCTCCCAGCTCTTGGCGGTGCGCCCCAGGAACTCTCCGGTGGTCGGGTTGTAGAGGAAGAGCTTCCACTCGGCCAGGCTCTGGTTGAAGGACTTCTTGTCCCCAGATTAAATTTTGCAACTATTCCTGTTATACTCTATTCTAAACCTTTATTTGCATACTTTTTTTCTTCCACTAGATGGCAACCACATCAGAAATACAGAATTAAAATGTTTTTATTTCATCTTTTGCAGAGAAGGAGGTATATAACTATTAACTGAGTGATAAAAAGAACAAATTTGATCTTTTACATTGGAATGTAATACATAAGAAACATGCAGGATACAAAGATCTATGTCTACATCCTATCTAATAAAAAAGTAATATGCAAATTGACCATACCTCCAATACACCCACAGGCCATGCCAACCAGCCACACTCACCAGCCAAGCAGGAGCAAATAAACCCTAAACAAGATGGCTGTGGCCAGTGAGAGCAAGTGGGAGGCTTGGGTTTCCCCACCAATGGAGGAAGCCAAGCTTTCTGGCTGCCCTTGCTGGCCTAGACTTTCATTCAATACTATGAAGTTTCAATTATAGAAGATATATCCCAATAGAAATGGCAGCAGCCATGGAGCTGGAGAGAACAGAGGCTATGGTTCCCCGGCCAATGGAGGAAGCCAAGCTTCTGCAGCCCTAGCACCTAGGCCTCTACTCTAGGCTACAAAGTTTCAATTATAGAATTTAAATAAACCCAAAGAGAAAGGGCTGCCGCCATGGAGTGAGCAAAGGCTTGGCTCAGCTCCTGGCTACAAAGTTTCAATTGCAGAACATAAATTAATCCCAGATACCAGGGCCTCTGCTTGGGTCACTGAGGGGTGTGGCCGGCCTGCAAACCACTACAGGCCCCTCGCCCAGGCCACCCTATACCCTAAGGGAACCCCCACCCTGATCTGGGACACCCTTCAGGGCAAATCAGCTGGTCCCCACCCATGTACCAGGACTCTATCCTATCTAATAAAAGAGTAATATGCAGATTGACCATCATTCCAACAAACAAAATGGCTGCCCAAGGTGTGGTCAAAGATCCTGCCCCCATGTGGACACAAGATGGCCACCACAAGATGGCTAGCAGGGGAGGGCTGTTGGAGGTTCCAGGCCCTGCAAGGGAGGGAAGTTGTGGGTGATCAGGGCAGCAGGGGAGGACAATTGGGAGGGACCAGGCCTGCAAGGGAGGGCAGTTAGGGGTGACCAGGCTGGCAGAGGAGAGAAGTTGGGGGCAAACAGGCTGGCAGGGGAGCAGTTAGACATCAATTAGGCTGGCAGAGTAGTGGTTATGGGGTGATCAGGCTGGCAGGCAGAAGTGGTTAGGGGCAGTCAGGGAGGCAGGAAGGCGAGCAGTTTGGAGCCAGCCATCCTGGATTGTGAGAAGGATGTCCGACTGACCATTAAGCCCGATCCTACTGGATTGGGCCGAAATAGACAGTTGGACATCCCTTGAGGGGTCCCAGATTGAAAAGGGTGCTGGCTGGGCTGAGGGACACTGCTAGCCCCCATGCATGATTTTTGTGCTCTGGGCCTCTAGTTTTAACATAAATACAGGATTAAATATCTGGCATTTAGAAAGGACAGAGATCTCCCTCTCTTGCCAGGCCTTACAATGTGGTTACTTATAGTATTATGATGAAGAATGCTGAGACTATTGACAATTCCTCTTGCTAGGAAGCCCCAGCAGCTAGTTTTGGCAATAGCTTTTGGCAGTGGCTTCTGGCACAGGCTCCCAACAGCTGCTCCCATCTGCTAGCATTCTGCTCTGAAATGGCGCCCTCTCGCAGGGAGCCCCATTTCCAGAACTCTAGGGCATTAGCAGGCCAGCCTCTCTCGAAGGGCACTTGCCTCCCTTGTTCATCCCTTGGTTCCTGGTCCTGGATCTCTGAGCACAGTTTCTATTGGCTGCTGCTCATAGCGGCATCCACACAGGCTTTGTTACAGTTACAGAGTGAAACTGTTTCCTCTGAGGGATGAGTTCAAAGGTATGAAGATAAAAACCCTAAGTTATAGAACACAGTCCTATCTTCTCTGTGATTTTCTATGGTCTACTCAATGCTTCTTCAGGTTTAGGACCCCCCTTTTGAGTTGTAACTACTTGAAAAAACAATGCTAACCCTCAGTGACTGGCAGAACACCAACTTATCTTATCCTATTTTGTCTTATTTTATCTACAGCATACATCTCCCCTTCTGGTAAAAGCACTCTGATGTTCATTTGGGAATGCTTCCCTCACTTGGAAGATTATATGACACCTACCAACCCCTTTGTTTAAGGGGTGATACTAGTTTTGTGTTGCACAGATTCTAAACTGAATCAAGTAACAGAATTCCAGGAGTTTTATCTATATACAAGAAGACCCATGCACAAAATTCATGCAAGGGGCTCAGCCCTGGCAGCCCTGATGGCTTGCCTTGGTCCTCACAGCCCCAGCTTCATCCAGAAGGTCATCTAGAAGAATGTCTGGAAGGTCATTTGGCTGTCTGGTCTAATTAGCATATTATGCTTTTATTATTATAATGTATCTATGTATTTAAAAAGACAAACTTTTTCTGATGGCCTTGTTAAAGACAAAGATCATGTAATATTTAGCTGTGGATGGCAACTATGGAGAGAGGGCCTGTCTATAAGTGTGTGTGTGAGAGAGAGAGAGAAAGAGAGAGAGAGAGAGAGAGAGAGAGAGAGAGAGAGAGAGAGAGAGAGGAGAGGAGAGGAGAGAAGAGAAGAGAAGAGAAGAGAAGGGAAGGGAAGGGAAGAGGAGAGGAGAGGAGAGGAGAGGAGAGGAGAGGAGAGGAGAGGAGAAGAGAGGAGAGGAGAAGAGAGGAGAGGAGAGGAGAGGAGAAGAGAGGAGAGGGGAGGAGAGGAGAGGAGAGAAGAGAAGAGAGATTCCTGAGAATAATATTTGAACATCTAGAATTAACCTGCCTGACTGTCTAGCCATGGGCTTCTCTATTATGTGAGTAAATAAATTACTTTATTTTTTGCATTAGCTAGTTTGAATTATGTGTCTGAAACTTGTGGCCAAACTGGCTCGACTAATTTATCAGAGAACTAAAGGATTGATGGAAGGAAGCTCCAGATCCACTTGCTCATCTTTTCCTACACAACAACCATATAACCAGGTAACCAAAATTCCCAGGATAGTTTGCTTGGTGTTTTTTTTCTTAGAATATATTTTTATTGATTTCAGAGAGGAAGGATGATGGAAAGATAGAACCATCAATGATGAAAGAGAATCATTGATTGGCTGCCTCTTGCATGCCCCACACTGAAGATTGAGCCTGCAACCCCGGCATGTGCCCTGATGGGGAAACCTCCTGGCTCATAGGTCAACAATCAACCACTGAGCCACACCACCTGGGCCCAGGAGAGTTTTATTTCAAATGTTTCCTCCTATTTTTCCTATCAATATATTTTAATTTTAATATTTTACACTTCACTTTTCCCCCCAAAATGAATGGTATTATGCCAATATTAGGCATAAAGACACCAATGTAAACCAAGTTTCCCCATAGCTATTTTGGGCCTTTCAATATTATTTTACAAATCTTAAATTTTAAAAGCACTTAATGATAGCGTTTTTCCACATAGATTGTTAAGAAAATGAATTAGTGTTTGTAAAAAATAAAAGGCATATATATGAAATAACAATATATTGGTTTACATAGGTTCCTATCAAATAAAAAAGTAATATGCAAATTGATCTTACCTCTGATCAAGCCACACCCACAAGCCAATTAGGAGAAAATAAACCCCAACAAAGATTGCTACAGCCACTGAAAGTAGGAGGAAGGCTTGGATTTCCCTGGCAATGAAGAAAGCCAAGCTTTCTGCTTGCCCTTGCCGGCCTTAGCCTCCACTCAAAGCTACCAAGTTTCAATTATAGAAGATATATCCAAACAGAAATCGTGACAACCATGGAGCTGGAGAGAGCAGAGGCTAGGGTTGCCCCGGAGATGGAGGAAGCCAAACTTCTGCAGCCCTAGCACCTATGCCTCCACTCTAGGCTACAAAGTTTCAATTGTACAATTTAAATAAATAAAAACAGAAATGGCTCTCTTCATAGAGCAAGCAGAAGGCTTGGCTCTGCTCCAGGATACAGAGTTTCAATTGTAGAACATAAATTAATCCCATATCCCAGGGCCTCCACTTGGGTCACTGGGGGGCATGGCCTGCCTGCAAACAACCACAGGCCCCTCACCCACACTGCCCCATGGCCCAAGGGAACCCTCAACCTGATCTGGGACACTCTTCAGGGCACACCAGCTGGCCCCCACCCATGTACCAGGCCTCTATCCTATCTAATAAAAGAGTAATTTGCAGATTGACCATCACTCCAACACACAAGAGGGCTGCCTCCATGTGATCAAAGATCCTGCCTCCATGTGGACACAAGATTGCCACTACAAGATGGCTTGCAGGGGAGGGCTGTTGGAGTTTCAAGGCCTGCAAGGGAGGGCAGTTGTGGGAGATCAGGCCAGCAGGGGAGGTCAGTTGGAAGGGAAAAAGCCTGCAAGGGAGGGCAGTTGGGGTGACCAGGCAATCAGAGGAGGGAAATTGGGGGCAAACAGGCTGGCAGAGGAGCAGTTAGACATCAATTAGGCTAGCAGGGTAGTGGTTAGGGGGTGATCAGGCTGGCAAGCAAAAGTGGTTAGGGGCAATCAGGAAGGCAGGAAGGTGAGCAGTTTGGAGCCAGCAGTCCTGAATTGTGAGAAGGATGTCCAACTGCCCATTAAGTCCGATCCTACTGGGATCAGGCCTAAATTGGCAGTCGGACATCTCTGGAAGGGTTTCAGATTAGAGAGGATGCAGGCTGGGCTGGGGGACATCCCCCGCCCTTGAGTACAAATTTTGTGCATCGGGCTTCCAGTATAAAATAAAAGGCTTTACAAATGTGTGTTCCAATGCTGTTATTTCTGTGAATAACTTTGCAGTGATTGTGAGTTTTGTGAAGTGCTTATGGAGCACCCTGTCTCCCCAGCACATCATAGGCCTTCGAAACAGTGTTTAATTCTAACCACATTTAGCAGTTTTTGTTGCATGTAAAATGCTCTTGGTTGGATGCTTGATCTGGATGTTGTCCTTGGGAAAGAATGCTAAGAACACTTTAGTAAAATCAGATGGTTCCCACATGGAAGAAAAAATAGGAGATGCACTTCCACATAATTCAACACCCTGTCCCCCCGCTCCCCCCCCCAAAAAAAAAGTAAAAGAAAATTCTAAGTAAATGAGGTATTTCTAGGAAATAATAGTCAATTGGTTTTTATTTTTGCATTATTTTATGTATGCAAATGTAGTTAATGCTAATGTGAGTCAGTTGGAATTCCATAATCTCATTTTCAGGAATGTAAAGGATCATAAAAGGCCCAGTAGTCATTTACCTAATCATGTATGAATTGGGATGCCAGGAAACAAGCTTCAGTCTTCCTTGGAACTCTTCTTAGATTCAATCTTCACTCTTAGAAGAAAGACCAGGGGAAGGACAACAAGAGCTGAAAGACCATCTACTTCGTCATCTCATTTTTCACACAAAGAAACCAAGCCTCCGAGATGCAGAGATGTTCATTTGCTGCTACAACCCATTGCCCTGTTCCCCACTACTGTCCTAAATCCTGTTGCACTGGGGATGCTAGGCATGATTTGGAAATATGTCGATGAGCTTTTTGTTTTAATAATCATATATTTAACTTTTATATTTAAAAACTGTAACTAAATCAAACTTGTGATTTCACAAGTATTAGTACTTAGAGCTAGGATAAGTAGAAAATAGTAAAGAGAGTTGGTTTGAGGTAAATAAATAAAAAGAAAACATTACATAAAGTAGGTATGTGGTTATGGCCCAAAATTATGCATATAATATTAAAATGCCTGAAATCTGAAAAGTACTTCTTGCTATGACATATGGTGTGACAAAATATGTATGCACATTTCTATATTATGTAATAGAAAAAATATTATAAAGATGTAAGCATAAAATAATTTTGTCATATTTTTAATAATCAATTCTATTGAAAATAAGGAACATGAAAATAAAAAATATACATCAATTAAAGTTAATTTTTTTATTTTTAAAAATATTTTAATCTTTATTGTTCAGTTTATAAATTACATTGTTCCCCCTTTTTTCCCTCCTATAGTTCCCCACCACCCAGTACTCATCCCACCCTCCGCCCTCACCCCCCCACTGTCCTCTCCCATAGTTGCATGATTTTTGTCTAGTCTCTTGCTGCACCTCCCACACCCCTTTTCTCCCCAAGAATTGTCAGTCCATTCCCTCTCTATTCCCATGATTCTGTTACATTCACCAGTTTATCCTGTTCATCAGATTTTTAATTCACTTGATTTTTAGATTCATTTGTTGATAGATGTGTATTTGTTGTTCATAATTTTTATTTTTACCTTTTTCTTTTTCCTCTTCTTAAAGAATATCTTTCAGCATCTCATATAATATTGGTTTGGTGGTGATGAATTCCTTTAGCTTTTTCTTATCTGCGAAGCACTTTATCTGACCTTCAATTCTGAATGATAGCTTTGCTGGATAGAGTAATCTTGGTTGTAGATTCTTGATATTCATCCCTTTGAATATTTCTTGCCACTCCTGTCTGGCCTGCATAGTTTCTGTTGAGAAATCTGCTGACAATCAATGGATGCTCCCTTATAGGTAACTAACTGTTTTTCTCTTGCTGCTTTTCATTTTCTCTCTTTGTCTTTTGCTCTTGGCATTTTAATTATGATGTGCCTTGGTGTGGTCCTCTTAGGGTTCCTATATATTGGGGTTCGGTGTGCTTCTTGGACTCCTAAGTCAATTTCTTTCACCAGATGTGGGAAGTTTTTGGTCACTATTTCTTCAAATAGGTTTTCATTATCTTTCTCTCTCTCTTTTTCTGCCACCCCTATAATTCTGATGTTGGTATGCTTGAGGTTGTCCCAGAGGCCCCTTACACTATCTTCAATTTTTTGGATTCTTTTGGCTTTTTGCTTTTCCAGTTGAGTGGATTTTACCTCTTTGTATTTCAAATCTTTAACTTGGTTCTTGCAGTCCTCTAGAGTACTTTTAGGTCTTTGTATAATATTTTTTATTTCAGTCAGTATATGCTTAATTTCTTGTTGGTCCTTTTCCATATCCTCATAGATCTTATTCATTTCCTCATAGGTCTTATTCATTTCCTCATAGGTCTTATTCAAATATTTCCTGTAGGTCTCGGCCTTTTCTAGGAGCCTCTTGAAAAGCCTTATAACCTTTGAACTCTATGTCCAGTCTTTTTTTCCCCTCCATTTCTTTCACATCTGATTTCTTTCCATGTCTCTGCATGGCGGCTACTTTCCTGAGTTAGTCAATTAGCTTCGTGTGGTAGATGTCTTCTAAGGGACAGTGGCTCAGCCTCCCCAGTTATCTGAGGTGGATATAGGTTGCACAGTCTTGCCTAGCTTATTGTTGCCAGCACTAGGAGGGTTTGACCTCCAGGCTAATTGGCTGTGAGGTTTAGCCGTGCTCAGGTTGGATAGGCAGAGTCTCCGGGCCCAGCAGGCAGCATCAGCTCCACCCTATATGGCACCTGGGACTCTGTGCCGGGTGGCAATGGCTGCAAGCACCTCTGAGAAAGAACTGCCACCGAGCTCCACCTGCTGCCAGACAATTCAGCCTCTCCCCAAATGAGTCTGTACACCCAAAGTCTCACCCAGGGTGTAAAACAACTCAGTCTGGTGGTTTCTTGAACGAGAGAGTAATTCATGAGTCCTCTCTGCACGGTCACGCAGCTCTACTGTTCCCAAGTTTACACGCACTCTGCACAAGCTCGCCCTCTCCACAAGCTTATAGACCCTTGCAACGCCCGAGTTTAGTTTCAGCGTGCCTCCCCACTGTCCACTTTTATCCCACATGATTGTGAGTTCCCTAGACTTTGCTCAGAGCTGGGGAATCAGTGCAGTGGGACGTCTTTGTCTCCCCTGTTAGAGAAAACTGGCTGGGTTTGCAGCAGCCCGCCCTATCCGCTCTCGCGTGCACGACTCCGAACCTCTGACTCCACGCATATCTTCAATGCTGTCCTCTGCCGCTACTCTGAGTCACAGTGTCCTATCTTCACTTTTATTTGTGGAATTTTCACTCAGCCAGCTTTCCGGTGATTCTGGATGATGTTTGTTCTTTCGTTAAGTTGTAGTTTTAAAATTGCTGTGTATGGCAGCAAGATAGGTGTTTACCTATGCTGCCATCTTGGTTCCTCTCCTAAAGTTAATTTTTAAATGTTCTAATATTAAAATTCAATTTTTCAAGAATTTCATTTTCTTAAACATGTTAGTATTCTTTTACAATCATTTATTCCCAAGATTAATTAAGTTATTTAGATAATTGAGGTAAATCAAACTTATTAGCTTGGGGTGTTTTTTTCTGTTAATTTATTTGCATGCTAAGAAATTACTGAGAGATTCCCATGTGTTTAGCACTAATGTCGACATCGGAAATACAGCAGTGAGGAAAAAGTGCTCTTATGGAATTTACATTAAAGTGAATGAAAAAGTCAATAAAATATTGTTATATAATATGTGAAAAAGTAGTAAGTCCTGTTGTGAAATGTAAAGCAAGGCAAAATGATAGAGGCTGACTAGGGAGTATGTTCTTTCTAAAAAGATATATGAACAGAGGCCAGAAAGAAGTAAGAGAGTGAGTCCTTTGAATACCTTGGAGGGAAAGGATTCTGGGCAGGAAAAAGAACAAATGCCAATCACTCTTCTCTGTTTCTTGGACAGAGTTCATTTTATACTGTTTCTTTTTAAAAATATTTTTAAAGTTATTTTTATAGCTGAAAGTATTACAGATGACCCCTTTTTACCCCCATTAACCCCCTCCACACTGGTCCCACCCCTCACCAACATGCACTTCCAAACAGATATGTAGCATTCATGAGCACTATCTAGTTCAAAAGTCTTTTCATGTACATTGTTGTATCTGATATGTACAGCTACCTTGTAATATGGGGGAAATATTTTTATTATTCCTACTTTATAAGAGAAAATTAAGTGTTAGGAAAGTTAACTGATTTGCCTAAAACCATTCAGATAATCAATAAATTCTAGTCTCAGATCTAGGTTTGGTGTAGAAAGTCTGAAACCTCATTAAGGAAAAAAGGAAGGAAGGAAGGAAGGAAGGAAGGAAGGAAGGAAGGAAGGAAGGAAGGAAGGAAGGAAGGAAGGGAGAAAGGAAGGAAGGAAGGAAGGAAGGAAAGAAGGAAGGAAGGAAGGAAGGAAGGAAGGAAGGAAGGAAGGAAGGAAAGGAGAAAGGGAGGAATGAAGGAGAGAGAGAAGGGAGGAAGGGGAGAAGGGAGGAAGGAACACATGGCCTAGATGAAACTAACTTCCCTCTACTTTTGAGTCTGAGAAGGAAAAGATTATATAAGCTATGAAATTTTTTGTCCAAAAGACAATTCTAATAATAACCTCATTCGTAGGTAACTGTTTTTGAAACATAAGTAATTATTTAAATAAAATATAATATTATGACGTGGAATTTATATATAAAAGGATAAAATAAAAACAACACATAGGATGGAGGAGTTTAGGAAAGTATTTATTAGTCTAAGTTTATTAGCATTGTAATATTAAATCTAAGCAGACTGTGATAAAGCTATAACAGATATTACAACCCATAGAGAAATTACTATTACTATTTTTCTCACCCAAGGATATGTTTTTATTTATTTTAGAGAGAGAAGAAGGGGGAGAGAGAGAGAAACATTTATATGAGAGAGAAACCTCCATTTGTTGCCTTGGGCATGTTCCCCCACTGGGGATTGAACCTGTAAAGTGAAAGTTGTAAAAGTAGTGGAAACAGTGAGAACAGAAAAAAATGTGAATAAATTAGGGTGAAGCAATGTCATGAGTCCTTGAAACTCAGATTTAAGAGTTGTATGCTCCTTCTTAAATTATTGAGAAATGGTGAATACTCAAAGGTCCTTTAGAAAGTGAGACTGTTTCTTTTCCATTGAATATCGTGCAACCTCTTATGTAAATGTGCATGATTCACTTGGCATGCCTAGCAATTTATTGTTTTGCCTTCCTGTTCACTTTTACTTTTCCTCGTGAGGATTAACCAACATGATGAAGCATAGAAATGAGACCATGATGTCAGACTTGTTTTGGGAAGACATGTGCAGGAGCAAGCCTGAGGTGCAAAAAAGGAGTCTGATACTACATTTCAGGCTCTTTGCTCCCGTGAATGCTCCGAAATGGGAGGGGCTTATTTGGAGCCTGAGTGGGAATCCTACTCATGAATTGCGGGAAATAAGCTAGACAGCTTTGTTGGCATATCTCACATGGTTTAGAAATGTTAGTTGCTTCTTTTGTCAAACAGTGAGTTTTTCATTATCCGTAATGCAGTCAGCCTCAGCAATAATACAAGTGATGGTTCATGGGTTTGTGCTTTCCACAGCTAACCCTCAGGTCTCAATCTCCTTCCCATCCTCCATCTCCCAGGTATACTTTCTCACAAGTTAGCAGGTCCACCACTTGGTCAATTTCATTATTTGGGTCCATCTCAATGTACATGTTGATAACATGCTATATAGTGTGGGTCCAAGATTCCTGATGTGTTCAAATTTAAGGGAAGTTCTCACTATTCCATAATCTACTTCCCATATTACTGCTCAGATTTTGCCATTGTCTAGAACTGCTCCAATATGAAATCTTGTTTTGGAAATTTTCTTTTTCACTTAAGGAAGTAATAATTTATCATATAAAAACTTAAAAAAAAAAAAACCCTGCTCACAACCCTGTCATTTGAAACCATGCCAGAGTTCATTGGGACCTCTTTCAACTTGATTAGAGGATCCAGCAGTGAGAATGTGTTTTCTCCGGTTGGCTTCTTCCACCTCATTCTAAGGATTGAAGTTTGGCTTTGTCTGCCTCTACTAACTCATTTCCACTATCCATTTTTCATCTTCCCAAATTATTTATCTGCTGTGTCTCTTTCTGTTGGTCATTACAGGGTCACATTGTTTTATTCGTTTTAGTGTTTTTTTTAGAAGGGACTAGATATAAACAAGTGTATTCACTCTGACAGGTTCAGCTACCTAGCTACAGTCATTCCTTTTGCCCCTACCCCATTCAGCTTGCCTACTGCCTTACTTGACCAATCTCTTGCTGTCTCCTTCACTCTGTTTTCCCTACCCCCACTTGCTAATCCCTATCTATTAATCTATTTCAAAGTATTTGCAACTTTTGATACTACACTTAGGAAATCAAGAATCTTAAGATGAAACCGCTTTGGCTCAATGGATAGAACGTCAGCATGTGGACTGAAAGGTCCCAGGTTTGATTCTGGTCCAGGGCAGGTACTTGGTTGTGGGTACATCCCCAGTAGGGGGTGTGCAGGAGGCAGCTGGTTGATGTTTCTTTCTCATCGACATTTATGACTTTCTATCCCTCTCCCTTCCTGTAAAAAAATCAATGAAATATATATATATTTAAAAAAATAATCTTAAAAAGCCATATGAAGTTTGTCATGCCTTACTTATGGTCTCAGCCACATGATTAAAACCATTCAACAATCTTCTGGGAATTTCCTCTTATAACCCCACACCAGCAATTCTAAGGCTTTATTATACCTTTCAGATCACTAAGGGTATCTGGATTATTTTTCCTGAATTTGCATCCTGGTTCTAGAATTTACTAACTCAAGTGGCTGTGAGCATTTTGCATGACTTTTTCTACCTAAAATGTCTCCTATGTAAAACAGGGAGGATAATAATAGTTATTAATAATATAGTTACAGGAATAATAATATTAACCACGGGATTATTATAATGATTAAATGTGTGAATATTGAATATCTAGTGTATCTGAGGGTGAGGATTTCTCTTCCTTATATAGCATTTCTGAGCACTTTATTAGTTGAATTTTACTATTATTCCTTAACTAGAGGCCCAGTGCATGAAATTCATGTATGGGGGGCGGGGGATGTCCCTCAGCCCAGCCTGCACCCTCTCCAATATGGGACCCCTTGAGGGATGTCCAACTGCCCATTTAGGCTCCATCTTACCTGGATCGGGCCTAAACGGGCAGTCGGACATCCTTCTCACAATCCAGGACTGCTGGCTCCAAACTGCTCACCTGCCTCCCTCCCTTATTGCCCCTAAATGCTTCTGCTTGCCAGTCTGATCACCCCCTAACCACTACCCTGCCAGTTTAATTGATGTGTAACTGCTCCCCTGCCAGCTTGTTTGCCCCCAACTTCCCTCCTCTGCCAACCTGGTCACCCCTAACTGCCCTCCCTTGCAAGCCTGGTCCCTCCCAACTGCCCTCCTCTGATGGCCTTATCTCCCACAACTTCCCTTCCTTACAGGCCTGGAACCAATGGCCCTCCCATACTGGCCATCTTGTGGTGGCCATCTTGTGTCCACATGGGGGCAGGATCTTTGACCACCTGGGGACAGCCCTCTTGTGTGTTGGAGTGATGGTCAATCTGAGTATTACTCTTTTATTAGATAGGATAGAGACCTGGTACATGGCCAGCTGGTTTGCCCTGTAGAGTGTCCCAGATCAGGATGGGGGTTCCCTTGAGCCATGGGGCAGCCTGAGTGAGAGTCCAGTGGTGGTTTGCAGGCTGGCCATGCCCCCCAGCAACCCAAGTAGAGGCCCTGGTATCTGGAATTAATTTATGTTCTACAATTGAAACTTTGTAGCCTGGAGCAGAGCCAAGCCTTCTGCCCTCTTCCTGGTGACAGCCATTTCTGTTTGGATTTATTTAAATTCTATAATTGAAACTTTGTAACCTAGAGTGGAGGCCTCGGCATTAGGGCTGCAGAAGCTTGTCAACCCTAGCCTTTGCTCTCTCCAGTTCAGTGGCTGTTGCTATTTCTGTTGGGATATATCTTCTATAATTGCAACTTTGTAGCATTGAGTGGAGGCTAAGGCCAGCAAGGGCAAGCGGAAGCTTGGCTTCCTCCACTGCTGGGGAAACCCAAGCCTCCCTCCTGCTCTCAGTGGCCACAGCCATCTTGGTTTAGGTTTATTTGCTCATGATTGGCTTGTGAGCGTGGCTTGATTGGAGGTATGATCAATTTGCATATTACCCTTTTATTAGATAGGATTTGTCAGTTTTACATCTTTTCAGGTTGTACATCTCATGTGTTTTAGAATGGTGTCTTACACTTATTCTGATTGCTCAGAGTAGTGACCAATGTGTTGCAAATCCTTAGCAAATGATTATGTCATATTAATTCTCTGAGATTCAAAAGGTTTTCCTTGTTTACATTCAGTTATTTTTCTATTTGGGTGTCCAGAGAAGACCAAATCAAGTGAGCAGGCTACTTACAGAATTTTATTTTAATAGATCTGTTTTCTGCCTGAATGAGCTACCCGCTTCACTATGACTTCAGAATATCCCTGAACAATGCAAATCACACATTTCTTTACTTGCTGAAAGCAAACCTAATTCTTAAAATAGAAATAAAAGTATCAAGAAGGTGCTTATTTAAATAACCATGCTTTTGAATGGGCAATAAACGTAAACACAACAGACATTAACACAAGTTGGAGCTTAATATTATACCTATAGTTAGTAGAAATAGGACAATGAGTGCATGCAGAGAACACTGCTTTTATATGCTCTTAGGCTAAAGTGATAACCCATGCTAAGATGCATCCAGAATAACATATGCTTTAAGAAAGTTTTCCTTTATTAATGCAGCCATGCTTAGAAAATGTTGATGTATTTTAAAAAGTGATGGTGATCAATACTTACATTAAACTTAGTGTGCACAATTATAACAATAAAAATAAATCTCTTAGAACAACTTTTACTTCCCCCTGGCATTTGCAGCTCTGTGTAAAACTGGAAAGTCTGCAAAGTACATCTTTCCCATCTGTACTTCTTTATGCTTCATAATGGTAGTAGTATTCTTTCCAGTAGGCCCCATCTACCTCCTGTGTCATATCCTGCTGTTAAAAGATGGAAATTAGCTGATGCAGTTTGAGTATGCTCTTCTTAATGCCTCCAGCTTCTTATAACATCATACTCTCCTCCCTTATTTTCTCCCAGAGTTCTCTTTTTAAAATTTCCTTTTTTTTTTATGTCCACACAGGAAATGATAGTAAAATAAGCTATTTGTATGTGATGAGTCTTGACAATTTACATGTTAATATGAAAGCATTTCTGTCAGCATGTTCCTCCAGACAGGATTTGCTTGTTACTTGTTTTTCTCAAATGGTAATACTTTTCTTTTTATTTTAGGAATCAGATTTGCTTTCATCAAGTAAAGAAATGTGTGATTTGCATTGTTCAGGGATATTCTGAAGTCATAGTGAAGCGGGTAGCTCATTCAGGCAGAAAACAGATCAATTAAAATAAAATTCTGTAAGTGGCCTGCTCATTTGATTTAGTCTTCTCTGGGCACCCAATTATTGACCCTAATGGTCAGGGGTAGTACAGTCCCTTCAGTTACTTAAAAGAAATTATTTGCCTGAGACTCTGGAAAAAGGAAAACAAATACTTGTTAAATATTTGGAGTACCCAATAAAAGCCTAAAAATGCATAGGATCCGGCAGCTTCTTCCTGGTTTATTCTTCTATTGGAGTTTATGAATGCCCTTTGAAGTCACCTACTATACTTTACCAATGGGTCCAATTACTTGTTTCCTGTGTTAATTTTTTTTCAAAACTTGTTGCAGATTATTCTCAGTCTGTGTTAAAGTGGTTTTCAAATATTACTTTAATCTAATTTCTTTACTAGTTTTTTGAGATGTCATCCTCTTCCATCTACTCAAGGATCATTTCTCATTCCTAAAATTCAGTTTTCCTCTATAGGCATCTTCTGACCAGGGTTTAAACACACCATGCTGTTCATCTTAAAAGTATAAAACAGAACTTATTTAGATCCCAATGTCTTCCTTCAGAAATGAACTTTTTACAATTTTTGTGTGTATTTATTCTTTCTCTTTATAGTTCATTTAAAAACCCATCTCAATTTGACTTCAACCGCACCAATTCCCAAAACTGCTTCTATTATGATTATAAAATTAACTTGGTATTAAAACTAAGTGACTTTTCAATATTGACCTTTGCTACATTTGACTCTGTTAACTTTTTGTTCCATCTTGGAAGGCATTCTTCTCTTGCTTCTGAAGATACCACTGTCTTCTGGTTTCTAGCTATCATTCTGTTTTCTCTTATTCAATTGTTTTAGTGAATTCTCTCCCCCCCTCCTCCTTCTCCTCCTCCTCCTCCTACTCTTCTTCCTCCTCCTCCTTCTGCTAACTTTCTGTAAAATACTGGTGTTCTTAAAGATTCCACCTTAGGCCCTCTTCTATTCTTCCTCTACATACTTATATTCAGTAATCTCATCCACTTTTATGACTTTCATTCCAACACATAAACTGATGACTCAATTGCTTTATCTCCCTTCCTGTTGTCTTTCCTGAGTTTCACTCATGAGTAGCTTTATACAATGGCCTACTCAATACTTCTGAATTTCCTACAAGCACATGAAACTCAACATAGAAAAAAGTCACGATCCCTGTTATTTTATAAGAAACAACTTCTCCCCAGTGCCTTATGACACTAAAACAGAAATAAGATATTCAGAGACTCTTAACCATAATCTGTCTATTTCTATCAATTTTCCCCACTTCCCATTGTCAGACAATCACCATTTCTCATTACACTAGATATTTTCCAAAATATAACAACTCATGTCCTTCCTTCTAATGGTCTTACATTCCTCCAGTTCATCCTATATATCTCAGTCAGTGCATCTTTCTTAGAATAGAAATATGATCATATCTCCCTTTTGCTTCAAATTTTCAATACCTTGTCATTGCTTTTGGGGAAAAGTTTAATTTTTTTTATCAGAGTTTATAAAGCTTTTCGGTTTACTTTCATTTTTATTTCTAATCAAATTTCAATTATATAAAGCATTTTTCCATTCCTTGAACACACCATATGCGACTTAACTTTTGTACATGCCTTTTCCAAGATTATTGCTGGTTGTCTCTTCCCATTTTTTGCCTGGGTAGAATTGTATTTTACCTAGATAGAATTCTATTTTCTAATATTAACTTAAATAGTACTTCCTTCAAGATGTCATCTCTGAATCCAAAGAGAGTTAAATGGCTCTCCTTTATATCACTATTCAACTTGGCATAAACATTATCACACTATTGCTTTTTAATTTGCCTTTATTTCCTACTATTATGTAAGTTCTGTGAGAGAATGATTATTTCTCATTTATCATTATTTCAGCAGGGCCTATAGGGTAAGGTATTAAATAAATATTTCTCAAATAAATATGAAACAAATAAGCCTTTTTTGCTAAACTTTCAATATTTTTGAGGGCAGAGACCATTCTCAAATTGTTTTTAAATTTCAAAAAAAAGTCCTGATATATTTAAAATGCTTTTTGACTAAGACTGGTTTCGCTCATTGGATAGAGCGTCGGACTGCAGACTGAAGGGTCCCGGGTTCAATTCCAGTCAAGGGCATGTGCCTTGGCTGTGGGCACATCCCCAGTAGGGGGCGTGCAAGAGGCAGCTGATAGATGTTTCTCTCTCATCGATGTTTCTGACTTTCTATCCCTCTCCCTTCCACTCTGTAAAAAAATCAATGAAATATATTTTTTTAAATGCTTTTTTTGTATGATTCTTAGTCTTTTAAATTTATTAAGGTGTGTTTCACAGCCCAGAATGTGTTCTCTCTTGGTGAATTTCCATGAGTATTAGAGAAAATAATGTATATTATGCTGTTGTTCTATGACATATTCTATAAATGTCAGTTAGATCTAGTTGTTTTCTTAGAGAATTGACTCCTATATAATGTAATGTCCCCCTTGATCACCCTAAAGTCTACTTTGTCTGAAATTAATATAGTTATTACAGTTTTCTTTTGATTTGTATTAGTGTCATATTTCTTTTATCCATAGCTTAATTTTAATCTAAGTCTTTATATAGAAATTGGGTTTTCTTGAATATAATGGCCTGATGTGTGATACCTATTCATGGCTGGATATTCAGGGATTTGCAAGGAACATGATTGGAAAACTGGTGACAAAACAATTTGGGGAAGAGGTAAGTGTATAGACTTCTCTAAATGGCCAAAATAAATGTGAATATATTTCATGTATAAATGCTCACAGAAAGGTAACCTAAGTAAATAAGGATATTAATAATCAAGTATATAGCATCATCCATTCTGTAGATACCAGTAAGCCCCTCTCCCCTGCCACCACTGTCATCGCCCAATGGGCTGATACACAAAGTGGTCATATTGCCAACAATAGAGGCTATGCATGGGTTCACCAACATGGACTTCTTCTATTCACCAAGATTGACCTCGCTATGACTGACCTACGAGTACCCAATCTGCTAGCAACTGAGACCAACGCTGAGTTCCCGATATGGCACCATTCCCAGGTGATTAGCCAACTACCTGGTGTCAGGATTAATATCAGATCGTTAGCAGGGGGATACAGATTTGCCTCCCTTGTGTATAGTGCTTCTGCTAAATCTATCTTTCATGGTTTTTCAGAATGCCTTATCCACCATCACAATACTGCATAAAGCATTATTTCTTATCAAGGAACTCACTTCACAGAAAAAGAAATATGGAAATGGGCCCATGTTACTGGTCTTCCCGAATGTGCTGGCACCTTGGTCCTGGACTTCCCAACCTCTAAAAATGTGAGAAATACATTTCTGTCATTTAAACTACCCAATCTATGGTTTTTTTATTACAGCAGTCTGAGATGACTAAGACAGTTACTAATTTTCATGTATAGTGTAACATAAAAATCAAGTTAATTTTTTTCTGTATGGAAGCTAATTGATCCAGTACAATTATTGGGGGGGGGGGGGACCACCTTCCCTCCACATTGAATTGGGAGTGGCATCTTTTTTATAAGTCAGGTCACTATATATGTATAGATCTGCTTCCTCTGATGTTATATTTATTTTGAATCTGTCTTAATTGTTGTGAATTTATAGTAAGACTTGACATGTTAGTGTAAGTCCCCAATTTTTTATTGTTATTTCAAATATTTTGGTATTCCAGGCCCTTTCATTTCCATTCATATTGAATTTAGAATCAGTCTATCAATTTCCACCAAGAAAAATAGTTCCTGGGATTTTTTTTTATTAGAATTGTATTGGATTAATAGATTATTTGGGAAATTACATCTTAATGTTACTCATCTCATTCATGCTCATAACAGAGTTCTCCATTTATTTAGGTCTTCTGGAACTTCTCTCAGCAATGTTTTCTAATTTTCTATATGAAGGTTTTGAATGAGCTCATTCCAAATAGTTTCTTAACTTAAAAATTTATATATGTAAAATTAAAATTTATCTTCCTAAATAATGTTTACAAGTGACTCATTGTACTGGGAAAATGATGTACTACTATGCTAATCCTATCTAATAAAAGAGTAATATGCAAATTTACCATACCTTCGCTACACCAAATAAACCGCGCCCACAAGCCATGCCCGCAAGCCATGCCCACAAAGCCAATCAGGAGCTATAAGTAAATTAACACACAACTTAAATGGCTGCTGCCCATGGCAGGCAGGGCAGGTGGGCTGGGGGCTTGTCCAGGCAGCCATTGGCCCAGATTGCAGGGCCATTGCTTCCCTGGGTGCCCCAAGCCAGGGGCGCAAGGCCTTTCCAAGAGGCCTTTTCGCCCCTGGCCTCAGGCAGGCTGGGCCAGGCTAGAGGGCAGAGCCAGGAAGTGATTGGCCTGATCACAGGTGATGGCTGGCTGGGGTTACCTGGCCGACGTCCCCTGCCCAAGGACAGAAAGTCTCGGCCAGAGGCTTTAGGCCTTGGGCAGGCTCGGGGTGAGCTGTCAGTAGGACATCCCCTGAGGGCTCCCAGTATATGAGAGGGAGTAGGTTGGGCTGAGGGACCACCCACCCCCAGTGCATAAATTTAATGCACAGGGTCCCTAGTCTATATATATAAAAGGCTAATATGCAAGGTGTCCCCTCCTGAGTTGGACTGGGAGACTGTGAATTTGATCACTTGCTATAATGTGCACTGACCACCAGGAGGCAGCACAAAATGAAAGGAGGCCCTGACTGGCAGCCTGAAGGCCCCAATTGGCCCTGGTCTCCAGCCAGGCTTAGGGACCCTACTCATGCATGAATTTTATGCACGGGGCCTCTAATAGTTACATAAAAATGCAGTTAGGAAGTGCATTACAAATTATATTTTGTTGTTATAATTTCAGCTCTAAAGCTATAAGTATCTACATGTAAGACCAATTAATCATGTCAAGTTATTGTTAAAAATCATTGAGCATATGATTTGAAACAAAGATCCAAAACAGATAATAACTTTCTTTCAAACATCTTTAGCATAGTTTTAGGTAAGAAATTATTAGTGATAAACAGATGTTGGTTTAGTCTTATTCAGAAATGAAACAAACACACATATATGTGCAGATGCCAGTGTGCAAGCACACACACACACACACACACACACACACACACACACACACACACAAGCAGCCATTCTCAGAAATTCAGAAATCATATTTAGCAAAGTTGAAATAAAACTAAATTTACCAACCCAATCCTTAGAATAAATATTTTTCAACATCTTGCAGGGCAGGCATACATTATAATTGGCATAAAGCTCATCTAGGAAATACTAACCTTAAGGACAATGTATACAAAATAAGGTAACCTTGTCACAGTTAATCAAAAAATAAGGCAAAGTAAAGGAGAGCAAATTAATCAGATACCTTTGTGTCATGTTTGATTGTGACATAAAAAGGTGAATAACTAGACCCAATATAAAGAACTGGGAAAAAAACTAATTTTTGAGTTTATTAAAAATTATTATTATTATTATTATTATTATTATTATTATTATTATTTTGCTAGGCAATAGTCTAAACACTTCATATACACTAACACACTTAACTCTCACAACAATTGTTTGGGGTGTTATATGTTATTATCAGTTCCACTTTATTTACTATGCTAGAAATAGGATTAGAACTAGGAATTAATTCCATAGACAATGTTCTGAAAGGGGCAGAGTGCCCAAAATATAAGATGAGAGATCTCAAGGTTAACTGAATATCTCATTCTTTTTTTTGCAACCAGACTTTTGGGGGAATTTTCTGCTCATCCCTCAATTTACCCAAATCCTTGCAAAAGGATTTTTATAGCACTTATGGGCACTTTGTCAAAGCTCTTACAGAATTTTGCTTTCAGAACAATCTCCTTAGTGACCAAGAAATTCTAATTGCATTTCTATTAAGAATGAACATTATCTTTAGGAATAATATGTCAGAGTTTGCTGGCTAACTAAATAAAACATCTTCATACAAGAATGAATTCCATTTAGATAGAAACATTTTACATTGCTCCTTTGATGGTTATAAGAAGAGGAGGCAAAATTAAACAAAGAAAGTTTATAACTATTTTAAGCTTCTTTGATGATAAGCAGACATACTGTCTTTTGAAGCCACTCAAAATCTGTACAATTGCTCTGGTCAACAAAATTACTCACATTAGATCTGTGCATCTTCATTGATTAAGGGAGATAAAAATATAGGAAGATGGAACAAGTAAGAGATCTGAGTGTTAGGTAAATATTTTTAAAGGGAAAAGAAATCTAAACTTATTTTCAATAAGCACCAAACATCAGACATCTCTTGAAAAACTACCAAAACCACAACAAGATCAAATATAAGAAGAAGTTACATAAGAGGGCAAAAGTATGGGCTGAGACATTAACTGACTCCAACTTCGGCATCATCTTTCCTCCTTTCCCCTCACAAGCACAAACCGCAATAAAAAGTTTACAGTAAAAGGAACAATAAAAATAACTGTGAAGCTAGACTTAGCCACCTTTTCTGTATTGACACTAAGATTATCAATCAACATGGTCCACAGTAAACCAGTCCTTATCAAGACTGTACTAAAGGCCTGCATTGAATCAGTGCTCTTGTGGATATGAAGTGCTGGCTGCTATGGGCTAAATTGTGTTCCCCTAAAATTCATATGTCAGAGACTCCAGTACTTCAAAATGTGATTATATTTGGAGATTGAGTTCATGAAGAAGTAATTAAGTTAAAATGAGGTCATATTATCCTAATTCCACTTGACTGATGTTATAAGGAGATTAGAAAACAGACACACACAGGGGGAAGATGATGTGAAGACAGAGGGAGAAGATAGCTTTCTTTTTTTTTTAAATACTTTTTAATTTTTTCTGCAGTATAACATAGATTTAATAGTAGTACATATGTTTTCTTCCCCCCCGCATTGTCCTCCCCTCAGTCTCCTCTACCCCCCAGCTCATGTCCCCACCTGTCCCCCCCACCACAATGTCTTGCATCCATTAGCTATGCTCATATGCATGCATACAAGTCCTTTGGTTGATCTCCCATAGCACCTGCCCCCCACCCTCCCCAGTCTTCCCCCTGTAGCTTGACAGCCTGTTCAATGCCTCCCTGACTCTATATCAATTGCTATCCCCTATTTCTTTTCTTCAAAAATATCTTGCTTCTGCATACTAGAAATAAATGTATAAGTACAAAAAATGTTTGAGTCTCAGTTTCAATGTCTAACTGTTCTGAGTTCCAGGTTCAATGTCCAATAGTTCTTTATGTGTACCTGTCAGCAATGGTATCTGGACAGTGGACACATAGTGGAAATGCAAGTTCCATCCTCTCTGGTTTGGTCCTGGGCAGCCTGCAGTGATGCACAGCTGCTGACTGCTAGCATGGCAAGGTGTCATCAGTGTCCCCCATCTCTGGACCATCCTCGTGGCTGGAACAGACCCATCAGATCCTCACTGTCACAGGAACCCACATGGTCTGGGAGTTGTTCTCTTTTTCTTCTTCCTCTTCTTAAAGAATATCTTTCAGCATTTCATATAATATTGGTTTGGTGGTGATGAACTCCTTTAGCTTTTTCTTATCTGTGAAGCACTTTATCTGATCTTCAATTCTGAATGATAGCTTTGCTGGATAGAGTAATCTTGGTTGTAGATTCTTGCTATTCATTATTTTGAATATTTCTTGCCACTCCCAACTGGCCTGCATTGTTTCTGTTGAGAAATCCCGCTGACAATCATATGGGTGTTCCCCCGTAGGTAACCAACTGTTTTTCTCTTGCTGCTTTTAATATTCTCTCTTTATCTTTTGCTCTTGGCATTTTAATTATGATATGTCTTGGTGTGGTCCTCTTTAGATTTCTATATTTTGGGGTTCTGTGTACTTCTTGGGCTTTTAAGTCAGTTTCTTTCACCAGGTGGGGGAAGTTTTCAGTCACTATTTCTTCAAGTAGGTTTTCATTAACTTGCTCTCTCTCTTTTTCTGGCACCCCAATTATTCGGATGTTGGCATGCTTGAGGTTGTCCCAGAGGCCCCTTACACTATCTTCAATTTTTTGGATTCTTTTGACTTCTTGCTTTTCCAGCCGAGTGGATTTTGCTTCTTTGTATTTCAAATCTTTGACTTGGTTCTTGTGGCCCTCTGGACTGCTTTTAGGACTTTGTGTAATATTTTTTATTTCAGTCTGTGTATGCTTGATTTCTAGTTGGTCCTTTTTCATATCCGTGAGGGTCTGGTTCATATCCTCAGAGGTCTTGTTCATTTCCCTGAGGGTCTCATTCATTTCCTTGTAAGTCTCATTCATTTCCTGGTTGGTCTTGTTTATTTGCTTGTAGTTCTCATTAAGTTCATCGGCCTTTTCTAGGAGCCTCTTGAAAAGCCTTATAACCATGGTTTTGAACTCTATGTCTCGTCGTCTTTTCTCCTCCATTTCTTTCACCCTTGATTTCTTTCCAAATCTCTGCATAGTGGCTGCTTTATGTGGTAGATATCCTCTAAGGGTCAGTGGTACAGCCTCCCCAGTTATTTGAGATGGGTACTCTTACTGCAATCCTTTATGGGTTGCACAGTATTTTTGAGTTTAAACCCAGCTTGTTGTTGTTAGCCCTAGGAGGTTTTGACCTCCAGGCCAATTGGCTGTGAAGGGAGACTGTGTTCAGGTTGGATGGGCGGAGTCTCTGAGCTGCGCAGGCAGCCTCAGTGTCAGCTATGTCTTATGCGGCGTTCGAGCGCAGGTCTGTGTTGGATGGGGATGGCTGCAGACACCTCCAAGAGAAAGCCGCTAGTCTCTTCCCCTTGCCAGACAACTCTGCCTCTCCCCAAATGTGTCTGCACCCCCAAAGTCTAGCCCAGGGTTGTAAAATAGATGATTTCCGGGACCAGGAGACAAGTTTCCAGGGGGCAAGTCGCGGGTTTGTGCGACACTTGTTCCCAAACTTCTTTTCCCCACCTCCTCTGGGTTTCTCGCAGACTAGGAGACCTCTGCCGCGCCCCGCTTCCAGGGTGCATCCCCCGGACCTCGGATCTCGCCTGGCACTGGGGAATCTGTGCAGTGGGACGTCTCCACGTATCCTGGATCTCAGAGCTCGCCTGGCGCTGGGGATTCCGTGTAGTGGGACGTCTCCGCCCTCCCTGTTGGCAAAATCCAGCCGGAGTTGCTGCTCCAGCCCCAGCCCCTGCACAGGACCAGGACAGCTCCTAACCTGTTTCTGTCTTCAAGGCTGAGCTCCTGCAGCTCCTCTGAGTCTCAGTATCCCACCTTTACTCTTATTTGTGGAGTTTTCACTCAGCCAGCTTTCTGGCAATTCTGGGTGATTTTTGTTTTGTTGTTATGTTGCAGTTCTTAAATCATTGTGCGGGCTGAACAATAGGTGTTTACCTATGCCGCCATCTTAGTTCTGTCGAGAAGATAGCTTTCCACACCAGTAGAAACCAATTCTAAGAAGAATTGGTCTGAGAAGAAACCAATTCTGTTGCCGCCTTGATGTCAGACTTCTAGTCCTCAGACCTTAGAGAAAATAAATTTATGTTTTTTAACCAGGTGGTCTGTGGTACTTTGACATTGCAGCCCTAGCAAACTAATATAATGATGTTTTTAGAAAGAGAGCCAGTATTAATTATATTTGAGGAGAAGTAGATTTTAAATAACAAGAGGCCTCCAAAATTCAGAAGAAAAAATTTTTTAAAGAAGATGAGAAAACAGAAAAGTAAATCAATATGCATCTCTCTACTCTTAGCTCATAGAATTAGGTCTTATTGTTCTTTATCATTTTAAAATATATTGAATACAAAGGTATATAGTATATAACTCAACTTGCAACATTCATTCATAAGACTCATTTAAAATTTGAAAACTCATGTCTTTGCCTGGCATTCAATAGATTTGGATTGTGTGCTTTAAATCGTTACCAACAAGTTGTCCCTTTTATTCATTTTAGTTATTCAAGGATCTCTTGGTAGAGTAGACCATAGAGTCTCTACTGCCCTCCCTTCTCAGGAGCTTCATTGCCAGCATTTGTAGCTTTCACTCCACCCCATGTCCAGATTATTGATTGCTTAATTCAGCAAATATTAATTAAGTGTCCACACTACTTTGCCAGTGTTATTGAATAGGAGCAGGGATGGGTGCTCCACAGATACGCACGCAGCACGCACGCACATGCGCGCGTGCACACACACACACAACATGGCAACAAACTCAACAAACTAAATGACCACCAATAACGAAAGTGTTAAGTAACTCTTATATATCCAATGGATCGATTGATCTATATCAATCTATTGAAAAAGTCCTAACTTGAAAAGATGTTCTTGTTATGTGCATAAAATTAACCAATAAAGCAAGATGAAATCATATATTATCATACAATAATGGTTGTCTTATCTCAGTCAAGCTACACATCATGAAAAATCTAGTGGTAATAAAAAGAAAAATATATGAACCATTGGGAATCACTCATGAATTCACTAAGTAGAAACATAAAATAATGATCAGGCAACTAAAAAGCATGACTGAGGAAGACAGCTGTCTTATGAATTTTTCCTCCAAAACAGATGATATAGATCATAATTATGCAGGCCAGTGAGTTTTAACAAATATATAGACCCAAACAACCAACATCCCAGTCAAAGTATAGAACAATTCCTTCACTTCAGATAGTCCCTCATGCCATATCTAGTCAAATTCCCCATCTTACATAGACAACTAATGTAGTAATCTGTCACCATAGGTTTTATTTTTTTGGTAAGCATAATATAAATGGAACCACTTAGTTTGTCCTCTTTTGTATCTACTTTCCCCCCTCAATGTAATATTTTTGTCATTCTTCTGTGACAAATCACCTGAGGATATTTTTCCATTGATTTTTAGAGAGACTTGAAGAGAGGGGAGAGATAAAGAGAGAGAAACATCTATGTAAGGGAGACACATTGATTGGTTGCTTGCAGTATGCATCTGATGCTTTATCCACTGAACAACTGGCCAAGGCGAGTAGTTCATTCTTTTATATTGCTGAAGAATATTCCATTACAATAAATATATTACAAATAGTTTATTCTCCAATAAAGGATATTTGAGTAAAATTGCTATAAATACTATTTACATACAAATACATCTTTAGTTTTAATAAATACATCGTGAGAATTGCTTGGTTCTGATAATATAAAAATTTGAGGAATTCACATCTTTACCAACATCTGCTTAGTTTTTTTGTTTTGTTTTTTAATTATAGCCATTGTAGTGGGTTTGCAGTGGCATCTCGTGTGACTTTAATTTTTATATACCTAATAACTACTGAGAACCTCTTCAAGTACTTATTACTTTTTCAAATACCACATTTTAGTAAGTGTCTGCTCAAGACTTCTGCTCACTTTAATTACAGTGTTATCTTTTTATTTTTAAACTAGTGGCCTGGTGCACAAAATTGGTGCACAGGGGAAGGGGTGTCCCTCAGCCCCGCCTCCACGAACTCCAATCTAGGACATCCCTCTTGCAATCTGGGACCACTGGCTCTTAACTGTTCACCTGCCTGCCTGCCTGATTGCCCCTAACCACTCTGCCTGCCAGCCTGATCACCCTCAACTGCCCCCTTTCAGTCTGATCACCCCCAACTGCCCCCTACTACCAGCTTGCTTGCCCCAACTGCCACCCCCTTTGCCAAGCTGCTCTCCCCCAACTGCCCCCTCTGCCAGCTTACTTGTTCCCAACTGCCCCCTGCTGGTTTGCTCACCCCAACTGATCCCCCTGCTGGCCTGCTTGCCCCCAATTAACCCCCCCTGCTGCTGGCCTGACCACCCCCAACTGCCCTCCCCTCATGACCTAATCGCCCCTAACCACCTGTGCCTTGGCCCTGCCACCATAGGTTTGTCCAAAAGGACATCTTAAAGGTCTCCATGTCTAATTAGCATAATTAACCTTTTATTAGTATAGATTGTAAGAAATGTTTATAAAATTTGGATACAAGATCTTCATCAAATATATGTATTATGAATACTTTCTCAGATGATTTCTCATACGCTTAAGGGGGTCTTTTGATGAGGAATTTTTTAATTTGAAGAAGTTAAATTTTATCTGTTTTATTATATATTTACTGTTTTCTGATCATTCCAAAGTTGTGAAAATATTTTCTTAATTTTCTAAGAAGCTCTATACTGCTTGCTTTTACATTTAGATCTATGATATTTTCAAAATAAAATTTTATATATGCTCTGAGATAGATTAATTTTTAAAATAATTTTTAATAAGTTTAATCAGTTGTTCCAACACAATATGATGAAAAGTTTTCCTTTCTGTATTGAATTTCATTGGCATCTGTGCCAAAAGTCAACTCACACTATATAATTGGATTCTGAATTTTATTCTATTGATTATCTTACCTGTTTTTATGTTAAAAATCACTCTGTAAAAGTTATTAAAAATAGTAACTCTTAATTATACATATTGTGAGTCCCCAAAATTTCTTATTTATTACAAGGTTGATTTTACCATTCTAATTCTTTGCATTTCCATATACATTTTTTTAACTAAAAAAATATTTTTGTTGATTTCAGAGCAAGAGAAAGGGAGAGAAAAAGAGAATAATAGATTGGCTGTCCTTCTGTGCACAGGACAGTGCCCAGCCAACTGAGCTACACCAGCCAGGAATCCATATATATTCTATTTATTTATTTACTTATTTACTTATTTAATTATTTATTTATATTAAATTTATTTGGGTGACATTGGTTCAATGTTACCTAATAATAGAGAAACATGTAAATTGACCATACCTCCGCTACACCCACAACCAATCAGAGTGAGTATGCAATTTAACCCAACAAATATGGTGGTTAATTTGCATACATGCCTGAGTCCTGGGAACCTCTTCAGCACCCATGTCACTCCCAGCCGGCCATTGGAGGGGCCCCCTTCCCAAGCCTAAAGCCTCGGGCAGAGGCTTTAGGAATAGGGAAGGGACCAAGCCTGTGATGGGAGAGGCCTGCCTGAGCCTTGGGTAGAAGAGACGGGGGAAAAATCAGTGGAAACATATCCTCAGGTAAGGATAAAAAGAAAAATAAAGAAAGAAATGTCATATCCTATGAAAGACACATCTTGAAAATGCCTAAAGGACTGGAGTGAAAGGACTGGAGTCTATGTTGATGAAAATACCTTGGGAGCTGTGGTGACTGGCAATGGCTGCAGCAGTGGGGTGATGGAGGGGGTGCCTTCCCTGGTCACCCTATTTGCCTCCTGCAAAGGGAGGCCAGACTGCGGCTTAGATTCACTCCCAACAGGGAACAGGCCTAAGCCATCAGTAGGACATCCCCTGAGGACTCCCAATATGTAAGAGGGGGCAGGCTGGGCTAAAGGACCCGTCCCCAGTGCACGAATTTTGTGCACTGGGCCCCTAGTATAAACATAAAAGTTTCAGGTGTGAGTTCCTATGTTACAAGATCTGTATATTGCAACCTTGTGCCCACCACCCAAAGTCAAGTCTTCTCCTGTCACCAGAGAAACAGTAAACCTCCACAAAAGACTGATGAGATTCAAATTGGGATTGTGTTTAATTGATTGCTAGCTTTTTAAAATTGTTGACACAATTTCAGATGTCCCTCATTTTCTCCCCCTTTGCCCACCTGATTGCTAAATTTTTGTGGAATTCACATCTTAACAAATTTGATTATTTCTTTCCATGAACGCTTTATATCTTTCCATTTATGTAGGACCTCTTATATTTATCTCTATAATGCTTTGTAATTTTCAGTGCAGTGGAGATAGGTTTTGTTGTTGTTGTTGCTAAGTGTCTTAGGTTTTTCAGACATTTAAGACTGTGATCCATAAGAGAAGACAAACACACAAGACTAGTTCCATATTTGCTCCAGTTTTCTGCCTAAGGGTACATTTCAGACTAATGCTTAAGATCTAGAAGCCTCTCCAAATGATACTCTTAAGTTGTATTTTAAAATGTTTATATTCCATTTTATTTTCTCCATTGCTGTTTTATATGCAATGTTTTATTTTTCTCTGATTTGTTTTAAAATTTTTTCTTTCCCTTTGATTTTTACTAGTATGGTTTGACTATAATGTCTATAGGTGTGGTTTTCTATGCACTTAATCTAGTTGGGATACATTGAGCTTCTTGGATTTTTAAGTTGGTGTTTTTCCATATATTTGAGAACTTTGGATCCAATATTCAATATTTTGGATCATATTTGCTATCTTTTCCTCTTATGAAACTCAAATTATACCTATGTAAAATGTTTGATATTGTCCTTTAGGTCACCAAGACTCTATTCACTTTATTTTTTTAATTTATTTTTTCTTTGCTTTTTAGGTTACATAGTTTCAATTAACCTATCTTAAAGTTCACTGATTTTTACTTTAGCATATAATCTTCTGAGTCCACCCAGTGACCATATTATTTTAGAAGTTATATTTTCATTTCTAGAATTTTTATTAGTTCTATTTTATTAGTTTAGATTTCTCTGCTAGGATTTCAGAACTTCATTTATTTTGTTTACATCTTCCTTTAAGTTCTTGAACACATTAATAATACTTGCTTAAAATTTCTGTATGCTAATTCCAATGTTAAAATCATCATAACTGCATCCACTTACTGCTTTTAATCTTGTTTGTGGAATCCATTTTCCTGGTACTTTGCGTATATAATAAATTTATATTACTAGAAACCCAGTGCACAAATTCATGCACCAGTGGGGTCCCTTGGCCTGGCCTGCGGGATCGGGCTTAAATTGGCTCTCCAACATCTTCCAAGGGGTCCTGGATTGCAAGACAGCACAGGCCAGGCTGAGGGACCCCACTGGTGCACAATAGGGGCTGGGAAGGAATGCAGGAGGTTGGCTAGCCAGAAAGAGACCACCGGAGGGCTCCAGGGCATATCTGGCCCATCTTGCTCAGTCTGATCCAGCTGGACCTCAGCAGCAAGCTAACCTACTGGTCAGAGCGTCTGCCCTGGTGGTCAGTGCACATCATAGCGAGCTGTTGAATAGTCTTAACATCATTAGTATATTATGCTTTGATTGGTTGAACAGACAACCAGATGACCAGACACTTAGAATACTAGGCTTTTGTTATATAGGATTACAGTTTATGTGAGGCTACACTATAGGAGTTTGGGATTGACTTCTTCCATAAACAATGTTGATTTAGATCTGGCAAGTGATGACCTTATCTACAGGTCATCCTGCATTTGTCAAGATTGCTTTTCAGCAGGTAGTCCTTTCTTTTATGGCACAACTACTTTGTGGTTTTGTTATGGACTGATTTGTATTCTCTCCAGAATTTATACATTGAAGCCCTAGCCCCTAATGTGAATTTGGAGAGCGAGCCTTTAATGGGGTAATTAAGGTTAGTGAGGTCATAAAGGTGAGGCTTTTCTTTAAGAACACTAGTCCTTATAAGAAGAAGAAGAGACACCAGCATTGCATGCACACAGAAAAAAGGTCTTGTGAAGACACAGGAGATGCCAGCTTCTTCAGTTGAGAAGAAAAGTCTTACCAGAAACCAATCTTGCAGGGACACTGAGCTTAAACATCAGCTTCCAAAACTGTGAGAAAGTAAAATTTCATTGTGCTATTTTGTTATGGCAGTTTGAACAGACTAATATAGGTCTCAACTAA
Organism: Antrozous pallidus; assembly: GCA_027563665.1. Lineage (NCBI taxonomy): Eukaryota > Metazoa > Chordata > Mammalia > Chiroptera > Vespertilionidae > Antrozous > Antrozous pallidus. Next base: position 68,436,805 of record CM050512.1, read on the forward strand.
ATGCTCAGTAGGGTCTCTTCGCTCTGTCTGATTAAAATACCTAAACTTTTATGGATTGTTGACTATTTGTCCTTACTTTCAGCTGTCAGCCTGTCATTGCTCCTTCCTGCTGGACTTCATGGAATTTGTGTGCATACAAAATTCAGGTCTTAGCATAAGGTCTGAGGGAAATAAAACCCCACAGAGACTTTGAGGACTACCTTCAGAGTTATACACACACACACACACACACACACACATATGTGTATATATATACATATATACACATATATATGTGTGTGTATATATATGTATGTACACACACACACACACACACGTAACTCTGTGAATGAATCTGTGCACCAATAGTTCTCTACGGGGCCTGGCCACTCCATGCCCACTGCCCAGAGGTTCTCTGCAGCCCACAGGCCCATCTGTGGCTGGGCGATGAATGCTTGCCTTGTCATTGCAGCAACAAAGCAAGCATTCTGCCAGGCTGCTTACGCTGCCCACTCTCAGCGTTCACACCCCTGAGACTGGAGGACTCTGGTGGGGCTGAGAGGATTGGGCACCACCATCTTGTGGCTATGAGCACCACCATATTTGTGATGGAGTGATTGTTAGTCTGCCTATTACTCTTTTATTAGATTAGATAGATGGTTAATTTGCATATTAGTCTATATATACATATATATGCATATATATATGCATATATATATATATATATATATATGTTTGATCTCAGAAAGAATGGAAGAAAGAGAAAGAGATAGAAACATCCATGATGAGAAAGAATCATTGATTGACTGTCTCCTGCATGCCCCCAACTGGGAATTGAGCCCACAACCTGGGCATTTGCCCTAACCTGGAATCAAATGGTGATCTCCTGGTTCATAGGTCAACAATCAACCACTAAGCCATGCCAGCCAGGCAGACATTTATTTTTTGAAATACTTTTCATCTGGCCTGAACACCAGCTTCCACCATCCAGCTCAGTGCAGTGGTACTCTCCAATTGGCCTCTGCCCACCTAAACTCTGGTCTAAAAAATAAGGGTATTTTAGGGAGAAACCTAAAAAAATGTGGACCTCACTTATCCTGAAACTCTTTTCTTAAGGATCCCAATCCTATATGATATAAAACAGTTGCCAACATATATTCTGCCCAGTGTGAGAGTTGTGTATGGTAAGAGAGTTAAGTTCAGTAGAAGTTACTTCAGCATGTCTAGAAACAGTGACTTCATAAGAATTTTCCCATTTAAAAATCAAACATATCATTAATTATGAAATAGTGTTCACACTACACCTGACAGCTCATCGTTACACCTAGGAAGTTGAGCAATATGTCTGGATTACTTGATAGCATTAATACCTGCACACGCAAGAAACTCCCAAACTTTACATACATTAATTCACATGGGAGTGAAGGTAGAAGAACATTGTAAGTAATATAATATTGCCCAACATGTTTTCGGTTTCAATTACCACAGTCCTTAAAATGCCAAATACTAACAAAGAAGCAATCACAAATCTTTTTAGATCTCCAACTATAATCTCCACCCTTAATAATCCAAAATTTTTAAGGTATTATTTTAGAATGTAAATCATTTTTTCTTAGTTCATATGGATAGTAGTATTTATTTTATGAAGCAGATGAGCACAGTGAAGATGGTGTAAAACTTGGTGTCAAAAGCTCAAATCCTAGCTCTTTCTTGTTTAACTTGGAATAGTTAGTTGACCTCTGAGACATACTTTCTGCATTCTGAAATAGGCTAATAAGCCCAAAAAGTCCGTTTTAAGGCTAAGTATCATAGGTAAGGCAGTTAGTGCAAAGTAGACAGTCAATACATATCCTTAAATCATGTAAGGGAAACAAAGATCTGCAATGTTTTAATATTTTCAAGATTTTAAAGCTATAAAAACAAATCTAACCACTATTTGTTCATATTGGATTCCAAAAAGGGATTTAGTTAACTAAGAGAGTGAAATTGATGACTCACATAAAAAGGTGATTTATATTTTCCTCTCAAAAAGAAGTGTAACAATGGTGAGCTAAGGAATACACTGAAATTCTTATAGACATTTCAATGGGTTCATATTCCCCTGCTAAGATATATGTTTATTTTCGCATGGTAATTTGTGATTGTAGAAAAATCACCAGAAGCCTAAGGCTAACAATGTCTGGCTTGTAACATGCCACTGTGTCACGATGCGTTTGTTCTTTTGGAGTTACCAAATCCAGTACTTAAAGTGCCTCCAAGTTTGTGGTTTTAATAGTGGGTTCTGAGGAATTCTAGAGCTCTGCTGATATCCTTTAGGGCAGCCATTCTCAACCTGTGGGTCGCAACCCCTTTGGGGGCGAACGACCCTTTCACAGGGGTCACTTAAGACCATTGGAAAACACAGATATTCACATTACAATTCATAACAGTAGCAAAATTACAGTTATGAAGTAGCAATGAAAATAATTTTATGGTTGGGGGTCACCACAACATGAGGAACTGTATTGAAGGGCTGCGGTATTAGGAAGGTTGAGAAGCACTGCTTTAGAAGTTAAATATTAGGGTTCCACATATGATTTCATTGAAGGAAAAAGGGAAGATGGGAGAGAGGAAGGGAGGAAGATAGGGAGGGAGAAAGAAGGAAGAGAGGGAGGAAGGAAAGGAGGGAGGAAGGGAAAAAAAGGTTGGGACAATTATGGCTCTTTCTGAATTCTGTGATAATTCCTGATTTTAACAACAGCAACAGTAATTATAATCATTATTGTCAACATCATTGAAGCAATCACTATTGTGATTGCATAGCTATTGTATAGCTATTGCAAACACAAATGAAAGGACTGAGAAGGGGAGACGCGGCTGTGGTGCCATCACAATAATGCCTCAGAGGACCCTGCAGAAAACTGAAATTGGAATGGTCCATTGTACTGGTCTGAGCTGTGAGAAGGGGACTGGGCCATTATACTCATTTGTCAATGAGTTGTTGAATGTAGTGTACCCAGGGAAGGAGACTGAACATGGGAAAGACAGTTTTCTTCAGCAGAAGCAATTCTCAAAAAAGCTGAAGACTGTGACCTGTCATTCAACAACATTTCTACAAGTTTGTGGAAGAAGTCCATTGGTCTAAAGGGGAACCAGGTTGCACAGCATAGCAGTATTAATTTAATTGTCTTTATATAGAGAAAGAAAACTTCAGAAGACGTAAACACAGGGAAGGAATCAACTAATGCATAATACATTTTACAATTCCTAGTTGAGGAAGCTCATTAAAAAAAATATATACGCAGGCACTTTTTCAAGTCCTAGAATAAATAATATAATATAATTAACACTTGTATATTCATCACTTAACCTTATTAATCCAAAACATTTCATGCTTATTCTCCATACTATTTAAATGAAATATTCAAACTATACAATCAACTTGTATATACCTCGAAGATTCCAGGGGGAGCAATCGACAGTAGTATTTAAAAGCATGTGATTGAATGAGTTCAATAGGAAGTAAATGCAGAGAAAAATCTCAAAATTAATGCAGCAGAAAAATAAGCAGAATCAAACAGGAAGAATAAAGAACAGCCAGGTAAAGTGGAAATCCAGGAAAGGTTATTATCTTGGAAGTTTAATGAGGTGCAAGGAGGGAGCTAACAACTGTGTGAAATCCTGAAAATGCTAAAATAGTGTTAAATTCTGTGCTAAGTTTTAAAAACAGCTTCTTTATTAAGATCAATTTTTTTAAAGTTCTATCATATGTAAAGAATCTGAAAATTCTAAAGTATTAAGGAGTGGAACCAGTGAATATTTGTGACTCATGACCTTAGAAACATCCTTATTTGCAAAGAACAGTGTGTTGTTGGAATTTTATCAGGGCACTAATAAATTTCATAATTTATTATGAAGAAAGGGTACTTCTTCATACTTTTTTATCTGATCATAGGGCCACTCTGGTAATTATACATGTAAGTTTCTAGTTCAGTTCATAATGGTTACATAAGTGAAATTCTAATAGCTTGAAGCATGTCTGACATGTGTAAACCTGCTTCTTAGTAGCTGGGCCAGCTTTCCTTACCAGCAGCTATAATGATATTTTTGAAGTCCTTCCAGTTTCCCTGAATTGCACATGGTTTTGCACATGTCAATAGGGAGCCAGTCTGGTTTTTTCCTCCTCCTCCTCCCCCTCCTCCTCCTCCTCTTCCTCCTCCTCCTCCTCCTCCTCCTCCTCCTCCTCCTCCTCCTCCTCCTCCTCTTTCTCCTTCTTTTTGTTCAGACTTTGGTCTTATACCAACTATTTATTTGCTTATTTCTATGGGAGAAAAATCACAAAACTATGTATATGGCTTAATAGCACTATAAATTCATATTCCTCAAATATAACTCAAGTTTTGATGCTGCCTAAAAATCCTTCTGGGTTTTCCAAGTAAGCTATTATTTCCACTTTCTGTAGTCTCCATTGGATTCAAAATCTTTAATTGCCTATTACATCTCAATATTTATAAAGCACTAATGCAAACTCCCTTCCCCACCGAGGACACACACTTACTTGCATCCCTACCATTCTTCCTTTCTTCCCTCTTGCATGTGGAAATGATTTCATCCTCCTATATAAAGTGTACTCCAAAAACTTTATTCTAGATACCTCCTCATTCAGAGACCTCAGTTTACTGAATTTTATTTTTCTTTCCTGTGTCTTTAACCTTTTCCTTTTTTGTTGGCTTGTTCTTATCAATAGTTAAATATGTTTCATTTCTACCATCTTCAAACAAAACACAAAGATAAATCTCCCCATGATGCACATTCTCCTCTAGCTGCTTCTCATCCTCCTTTCTTCACACACAAAATTCTTATCAACAATAATTCTCCAAACTAACTTTCTCTTCAAATCACTCTTCAATTCAAAATAGTCTACCTTCTGTTCCTGCCACTCCATTGGAATTTCTCTTGCCCAAAACACCAATGACTTTTATTGTTTCTAAAACCAATACACATTTCCTTTTAACAAAACGGAACCCTTTGGGCCACTTTACTTGTTTAATGCAATATTTCTAACTGTTTTCTGTGAAGTACATTCACTCCCATGGCTTGTTTCCTATTTCTCTGGCTATTTCTTCTCCATTTGCAGGCTGTTCTGCCTTTTCTTTAAATTCTGGTCTTCTTGTGGGTCATGGCATTTAACACCCATCCCCCTTTGCATTTAATGTACTCTCCCTGGAAATCTTGTCTACTATCATGGTTTCAATTATAACACTATAGTAAAATTTATCTTTTAATCAAAAAACAACCTGAAATTACAGTTACTACTAATAATAATAGAGCACAAACTTTATGAAAAGTATTGAACTGAGTGTCAAGATATTATGTTTCCAATGTTGTTTTTACTGTTATAATTAAAACTTCATTTAAACAAGTAACAAGCTTCTCCTTTAAGACCCAATTTATGTATTTTTAGTAAAATAGAAATTAGAACACCTCCTTTACTTAAAGACAAACTAGTTTTGGAAATAGAGTGAAATTATTCAAGTACAATCAGAAGTATATAGATGTATATAAATATTATATGAACACAAATGTCTTTTTATAATTATATATAAATTTGTACTATATCTCTGAACTATAGAATGTTGTTTATCATACTCTCCTGCTTTGGCATTTGAAATACATATTTCTATAACTTTTGCTTTAGTTTTATGAGCTTCGAACATAATACATTTGGAGAGCTATGAGATAGTTATTTTATTTTCCATATTATACTATGGTTAAGAGAAATCAAATAATTTGTAGTTAATGACAAGTGTATGCTATTGACTTCATTTTACTACTAAGATCAGTCAGTTTCTTAATCCAAAATGTGGTTAATGGGATCCATTTTCTTCTCTTAGATATTCTTCTTGGTGCTATGTGATTTCCTTCTAACTCTAGGATGGCTCCCTCCTTCCTAATGCTGATCTGAAGTCCAAACCTCATTACTTTTAGGTGATTTGTTTTAGGCTACAGGCTATTTCAGAATGGTCCTTATTTTTAACATTTAGTGTTTTGAGATTTGCTAGGTTATAAAATTTGGATAAGTATATTTTAAGTACTGATTACTTTTTAAAAATTACACTATGGTCCCAGCTGGCATGACTCAGTGGTTGAGTGTTGACCTATGAAGCAGGAGGTCACAGTTGGATTCCAGGACAGGGCACGTGCCACGGTTGTGGGCTCAGCCCCCAATAGGGGGCAAAAGGCAGCTGATTGCTGATTGTCTCATCATTGATGTTTATGATTCTCTCTTCCTCTCCCTTCCTCTCTGAAATCAATTAAAATATTTTTTAAATTTTAAGAAAAAATGTTTAATTACACTTATAAGTTTTCATCTTTAAGAACCCTTTATTTTCTTATGTTTCCTCTTTTTGTAATAACTTTTTAAAAATATGGCTGCAATATCTTTTTACATCTTTTAAAGAGTGCTGAATATAATTATTTATAAGTTACCTTCTGTTTCCCAATATATATCTTCTTTCTGTAGATTTATTAATCTATCTGTTCACATTGGACTTTATAGTTCGTGCTTTGTCTTTTTTCCCAAGTAACTCTTGGCCCTTGTTTTCTTTTCTGTTTTGTTAATAAATGAAGGCCTTGCTTAATTCATTCTGTTCCATCTGTAAGTCCAATCAAGAGCAATGGCTTTGTGTTTTGTGTTTGTGGGTGCAGTTTATTTCTGTATTGGTCAGAATCCAATCAGGAGACAAAAACAGTCCAATTTATTTAACAAAGAGTATTTAACATAAAGAATTATTAACAAGGTATTGCAAAACTAAAAATTCAAAAAGAAATCACCAAGTAATCACAAAGGTAATCACTTGTAAGCAGTCTGACACCTAAGACTGGGGAGAAAGGAAGAAGTTGAGATTACCATGAGTTGGAAACTTGCAGGGCAGATCTGTAACATTAAGGGTTACATCTCCCACAAAAGAGTACTGCTAGTTAGTACAGGTGCTGAGGAGCTCAGAATGAGCTAGGACTGTGATGGCGAACCTATGATATGCGTTTCAGTGCTGTCACGCGTAGCCATTTTTGATGACATGCGGTCGCATACAAAAAAGTATGGGGCCACATGCCGAGGATAAAACATTTGCTGTAGTGTAGTGTAGACACTATGTGCCAGAGATCTGTACGCCAAAACAACAGAACTCCAGCACAGAACATCTAGTTCTGGGACTTCCGGTTAGGCCATTAGGGGATCTGCCGGCAGAGTAGGTAGCAGTGGAATACCGCAGGGTCGCATCTTTCGGGGCCCTGTGATCGCCATTACCAGCAACCACATAATCACAGCAATCATCATCCAATCTACTGTTCTGGGGTATCGTGGATTTCTAATTAACCATCATTACTGAGATAAGTGAGGGGGAGGCTGGGAGAGGCGAGGGCCTGTGTTATGGGTACCATTACCTGCCATTAGAAATAGCGGCAGCCATCTTGATTTATATAAGGAACGTCATTTTGCAGCATAATGCAGACTCCATTTTACCATGATTACTGTTGTGCATCCTTATTAACCTCTATTTCTGCTTATTAACCCTGCCCTTTCCTAAAAGACAGTTACATGAGCTATCTTGTGGTCAGTTAGGCTAGTTAACCCCTAATTGTCTGCAGTGCTAACAGGCTATCTATAATTCTATCTTCTGCCACTGCCCCCCTGATGGAGAATCCAAAAAATAAAAAACCAAGGTTAAGTAAAGGCAGTGGTAGTAGCAGTAGCCGATACTTTCAATAGACATGGACCGAGGTGTATGGCATTATAGAAAAAAAATGGCAGATCATTTTGAATTCTATGTACTTAAACAGTAGTAAGCAGAAAGTGGAATATAAATAGACATTTTGAAACTAATCATTCCCAGCTCTTGGGAAAAAAAGTGAGGATGAAAGAAAGGAATACATTTCCAGGCAGCTACACCTTTATAAGAGCCGATCTAATTCTATCCTTAAATTTATAAAAGGCTCTACAAATTTAACATCTGCAAGTTTGAGCATTGCTCACTCCATAGCTCAGCATGGAAAATTACTCAGTGAGGGAGAATTTATTAAAGAAATTCTCCTAAGATGTGCACCAGTTCTATTTCACGAGATGCAGAATAAAGATGCAATTATTAAGAGAATATCTGAGTTACCACTCAGTAGAAATATCATAAAAGACCAAATAATGAGACTGAAGACAAATGTACAACATCAATTAGAGAGAGACATAAGTAATTGTAAATATTTTTTTATCTCTCTTGATGAAACTACTGATGTCACATCACATGCTCAGTTGGCCATTATTGGTCGATATTCTGATGGTCTCACAATGAGAGAAGAGTTGATAAAGTTAGTATTAGTGCCAACAAGTACATCAGGAAGTGAAATATGTAAGGTTGTTATACAAACATTCCGTGACCTAAACATTCCGTGACTCTAAAGTTGTGTCAGTGACAACAGATGGGTTACCAAACATGGTGGGGAAAAAAGTCAGATTTGTCAAATTGTTTACGGAAGCTATTGGACATCTGATTGTGCCTTTTCATTGTATTATCTGTCAGGAGGTTTTATGTGCCAAGGCAGGATTCACCGACTTAAATGACTTAATGTCAGTTGTTACAAAAATAGTTGATTTAATAGCTGCTCTCCCCTTTCACAAGCAAGAATTTTCTGCACTTTTACTGGAAGTTGATTCCACCTACAATGGACTGCTGATGTACAATAATGTAAGATGGCTGAGCCGAGGCAAAGTTCTTATGCACTTTGTGGAGTGCTTTGAAGAAATTAAGGTATTTCTTGAGGATAAGGATCTGGGGAACTTTTCTCAGTTCAATGATGATAAGTGTGTCAACACCCTGATATTGTTTACAGATCTCTCTGTTCATATTAATGAACTGAACTTAAAGTTACAAGGTTTTGGCAAAAGTATTGACGTTATGTTTGGATACATAAAAACTTTTGAAAGTAAACTTAAAAATTTCAAGCAAGATGTAGAAACTAAAACTTATAAGTATTTTCCTCGAGTAACAGAGTATTTTGAGAAGGCCAGTGCCACTGTACAAAATGAAATGAAACCCTGGCATATAAAATACCAGCATGTTTTAGACGCGTTACTTAACCAGTACAGTGATAGATTTAATCAATTTAGAAACCTAGAACAGACCATAAAAATAATTAAGTATCCTGATGTAGTAGTCTACAGTAGTTTAGAATTAAATGGTTTCCAATGGATACAAACTGATTTGGAGATGCAACTTGCAGAATTTCAAGACAGAATCTGGGCTCAGGTGTTTGCGGACTTGAGGTCAAAGCTTGAGAATCTGTAAAGGTGCTGCTTGGAGAATCAAGAAGAGTGCCACTTACGAACAGGAAATTTGGAGTGCCTGGAACCGATTATCAGACACTTTTAGCACCCTGAAAAATATAGCAATGGCTTTACTCACAATTTTTCCTTCTATGTACTTTTGTGAGACCTTATTCTCAATGTTAAATAGTATCAAAACCAACAAAAGAAACAGATTGACAAATGAAGTTAGTAGCGCTGCTTGGGCTTGAAGTGTACAAAAAAAATACCAACCTTTAATTGAAGGTTTAGCCAATGAAATTCAGCAACAAAAAAGTCACTAATAAGCAGGTTAGTTAAAGAATTCCCCCTCCCCCTCACTTATCTTAGTTAACCCCACACAAGTTAAATAATATCAAGACCAACAAAAGAAACCGCCTGACAGATGAACAAAGAAGTCACTAAGCAGGTAAGTTAAATAATTAGTTTTTGGTTTATTAAATACAGTCATTTATTACAATTATACATTTTTGTTATTTAATCTATAAATATTTCGAAATTATGTGTTTTTTTCTTGAAGTGACACACCATCTGAGTTATGCTCATTTTTTTTTCGAGAATTTTGACATACCAAGCTCAAAAAGTTGCCCATTACTGAGCTAGGAGTTGGTGTCCAGATATTTGAGGAGGAAGCACTCCTCACCTTGTTCTAGAAGCTCAAAGAAAGGGCTCTGCAGAGTGAAAACCTAAAGCCTCTGAAGAGGAGATTCAGCACAGCTAGTGTTGAAATCTGAGGGATACAGTAAAGTTGATTCTGTGAATGCTGGAAAGACTGCAGACTGCTACTGGACAAAATGCTGCTGTGCAGGTGAGCAGTGCTGCTGCTGCTGCTGCTGTCACCAGAAAGCCTTCTGGTCTGCCTTTAGTGCCTCCTAACTGCAGAGTCTAACAGGGAGCAAGCCAACATCCCAGCTCCCGTATCACAAAACAGAGTACAGTGTGTGAAGTTGAAGCCAAGAGACCATGGCTTAATAGCCTGGATATTTTAGAGAAACTGTTTCTTGGTAACATTCATTCACCTTCATGTCAAAATAAAGGGACTTTACTAGTATTTTAGGTTCCTCAAATTTGCCCTCTTTAAAGTATATTTCTGTTATGTTTCACTCCTAGGTTAGTGCCTCATTTGTCCTCTCTGTGTAGTGACAAGAATGGAAGTGGTGGACTAACTAAGCTGCTGCTACTGGTAATTATATTAAATTTCAAACCACCAAAAGTTACAGTTCTACATATTATGTATATTAAGAGTCTTAGAAATTTGGATACCCTTTTTTAGTTGAATTGATATTAAAACATTTTTTTTAAAAGTTGACAGTTGTGATATAAGTACTCACGAATTTAGAGATGGACTATGAGTACTATGTAGGCAGCCCTGACTGTTTGTTATGTTGATCACAATCCAGCCTGGGAATACTAGTTTGTTAGTTTGCTTGTTTGAGTCCCTCCAATGCCTCCTCTTATTTAACCATTTGGCTGCCACTTTAGTTTGAGCAGATTGAAGAACTGCAAAGTACACATTGTAGAAAAGAGTGAAAATTTAAGCTAAGGAGGGTTTGTTGGATTATTTAAATTCCAACCTCAATTTTATGTAAGGTGAGGATGTGAATTATAATGACCCCACTTTGAGCCTTAATATTTTTCAAGTTATCTCTCTAAAAGTCAACATAAATTGAAATCCAGTCTTTATCTGGGAATGTTGGAAAATTGGTACTTTACTTAAAACCTTACAGATTATAAAGTATTTGTGTTTAGGAAGTGGGCATTATTCATTGAGTAAGTATTAAGTACTCTATGTAAATGGTTTTCCTGACACAGAGAGATTACCTAAATGACATTGATTCAGAAAAGAGAAGGAATGAAAGTTGAGTTGTGCTCTAAAGGGTGGGTAGGCTTTAGGTAGTTGTGCATGGAGATTGATTTGAGATCTTGAGACTAGAATGAGCAAAAGGTCTGAGTGAGTATAGGAACAGTGAGAAGCCCAGGGAGAGTGGGATGGGGGGGAAGTAAGGTGGTAAGCAGTCACTGAGATTCTGCATCTAATTTTACAGGCAAGTCAGAGGTCCGCAAACGAGGAAATAATCAGAAGAATTAAAGCAGGTAAGATCATTCTTTTAGTTAATTGGGTAAGCAGGAAATTGAAGACAAAAATTCCAAAAATGAGAATCTTAAGGAAAGTGTGGTATTTTAAAGGCTTTAGGTAGGATGGAAAGAGAGGGTAGACACTCTGTGGGAGGAAACAGAGAAACACTGATTAACAAAATATATGCTACCACAAAGTAGGAAGAGAGGCATCATTGAAATTGAGCATGGTTGTTAATGACAGAAATAGGACAGTTTAGAAAGAGAGCAACTTTATTGGTCTGGATATTAAGTTCCTCATTTAATCTGGTAAATTTTAAGTGACATGTGCCTGTTGAAATATGAATGTGCTGAAGAGAAAGGATTTTTTTCTTATCCTTCTCAGCATCCAGTTTAGTGCTACAAACATAAAAAGTACTTGCATATTTATTAAATAAATTAATTAGAAGATATTTATTTAAATGGTGACATTCTGTCATCATGTGTGTAACATGATTTGTATCACCAATCAAAATATTTTATTCCATATAAAATTGAGTGGCTTATAAAATAATATGACACTGAGGAATCACATATTTAATTCCATATTTTTTCAGATTGAGCTTGTTCATCCACATTCTTTATATGAAGTAATTTCTGGAGACATCCCAGTTTATACCTGCATGAGAGGTTCTAAGATTTCATTCTGATCGTTTTAATTCTGATCATGCAAGAGTAACTGGTCAGTGCCAGACTTAACCCATAATTATAACATTTGATTAAGCCATTCACCAAACAATTTATAACATGTCTTACTTGTCTAGATACAGAATTGTTGCAGTGAACATTGTTTGATTCTAGCTTATTTTCCTACTAACACTTACCAGGATGTGGTTTTTAATAACTATGTCTCATAGCAAACTTCATTGTGTTGGAAACCAAGATCAACAGTAATTAATATAAATGTGAAGGGTCCACCAGAAGGCTAGATTTGGACTCACCTTTGAAATTCACAGGGTGACTTTCCATTTTATGACCTACTGCTGACACAAGGGCCTAAATTAAACACCCCAAAACCAGATAATCTTACTGTTTACTATAAACATTACCATTGATGTGTCTGTTTGCATTCTTAAAAGGCAATTGTGTATTCTAGTAAAGGAGACTGGGTAAAGGAGACTCAGTGGAATTTGATTGCACTAGTCCAGTTCATCCTGCCTCCCCCATAATAATTAAAATTAATCTTGTCCTGTGTGTATCATTTGTACACATCAGCTCTTTCTCCAAGCCTTTGAACCCCAAAGCCATGTTGGCCATGACTTTACACACAGATGAAATAGAAATTGGACTGTGAAGTGGTTCCAATGATGTCAGACAGGATATAGCATTAGAACTCTATTTTCAGTTTCCTTTACATTGTTTATAAGAAAGTTTCTTCAGAAGCCTTCTATCAGATGATAGTAGGTAATGTCATGTATTGATAGTAGTCTAAACTTCTTGCAGTCAATGAGTCTTTTAATCTTCTTATAGTTTGGTTATGCCAAAGAATGTAAAATATGGCCATACAAAAAATAAATAAATAAATAAATAAATAAATAAATAAATAAATAAATAAACCCAAAACTTTAAGCTACAGCCTACAACCTGGATAGTGTAGAAAAACTATTTCTTGATAACACAAACCCTACATGCTAGGAAAACTGTAGAAGATTAAGACATTTAAAATGTTTTAGCTAAAGCTGGCATAAATCTTTCAATGACACAAGTAGAATGGCATATGAGAAAAATTGGCAAAAATTTTCAATTGCTGATAATAAGAAATTGATGAGTAATGCAAATATGTCTGAAATTAAAGGTTTGAATACAAAGTCATTAAACCACTGCTTTAAAAATTGTCTCATTAGCCCTAGCTGGCTTGGCTCAGTGGTTAGAATGTGGGTTGGAATACTGAAGGATCCTGGGTTTGATTCTGGTCTAAGGCATGTATCTGGGTTGCAGGTTCGATCCCTGGGTCATTTGAGAGTCAATCAATCAGTGTCTCTCTCATTGATGTTTATCTCTCTCTCAGTTTCCTCCCTTTCCTTCTACTCTGTCTATAAATCAATGGGAGAAAAATATCCTTGGGTAAGGATTAGCAACAACAAAAATTGTCTGATTAGAACAAATAATCTGATCTTACGTAAGTGCTTAAAAATATAGAGATTAGAGTATGATTCAGATCTTTAGATATTCAGACCAAATGATCTGTGGCCAATACTAGTGCCCAGGGCATGGATATCTTTCCAGATGATGATTTTAATGAGGTATGTTCCTGATTCTTTTAATGGAATCATTCTTTTATTTGTAGATTTAACAAAACATTTTAGTTAATGCATATTTTCTGTCTCTAGTAATTCTTGGATCAGTTCTTTTTATTTGCTTACTATGTGAGACAAATAACACTAAGTTTCATTAGTTAAAATGTATCTTGCTTAAGTTTCAAATGACATTTCTTTGAGTCATCTGAAAAAGTTTCTGTTCATTGAGTCTTATTGAGTTGTCCAACTTTCCAGTCACGAAACCCTTCTCAGACTATGGCTACTGCACTAGGTAGGGCAGGTCGGTATGAAGAAAAATTCTGGTGAATTATTGAACCACAAAGCATTTACTTCCCTGTTCTCAACGTAGAAAAGCTGGGTCAATATTTTAGTGTAAATGACCCCTGCCAGAATGAAGGCTCCTTCAATTGTCAAAATTCTTGGTCAGCAGCTTGAAATGTCAGTGAAATATGAGGTCTGCATCTTATTTTAAAATAATTCCAGAAAAAAATTATTTTCTTTTTTTTCTGTAAAGTTATGATTGCTTCACACACACACACACACACACACACACACACACACACACACACACACGCATACACTATAAAATCAAATAAGAATGTCTTGCAGCCTCCTCTAGTTTTTGAGAGTTTGTGTAAGATTGTTATTCCTTCTCAGAATTTATGTAAACTTGGTATTATTTCTTCCTTAATATTTGTATAAGATTATTATTATGTGATAAAATTCACCTAATGTATAATATTGTTATTATGTGATAAAATTTACCCCAAAACTATTGGGGCCTGGAGGTTATTTCTGATAAGTTTATGAGTTTTGAATTAATTTTTTTCTTTATTGAATTCAATTTCTTTAATAAATATAGAATTATTCAGATTTTATATTTTATATTATAATTATTCAGATTTTATATTTCATATTGTATCAGTTTTGGTAATTGAGTTTCTCAAATCATTTTCCCAGTTCATCTGAGTTTAAAGATATAGTAGCAGAAAGTTGATTATAGTATTTCCTTATTATCCTTTTAATGTTCTTCAGTGATATACCTTTGTTCATTCCTAATATTTCTAATACATGCCTTTTCTTTGTGTTTGTAAGTTTTGGTCACAAACCTAAACCATTATGAATATCATAGAATAAGTGACTTTTTCCCTAGCACAGTTGTAGGGGGTCAGAGAAATTAAAGTCCGAAAAGGTCTGTTAGTGGGTCAGATAAAACTCATTAAGCAGCTGTGATATATATGACTTAAAATACAATATTATCTAATTGTTAGTTTATAGAAATCTACTTTTCTACACTGACCTGGTCTATAAGAACATTACTGTATACTTCCTTAAAAAAATAGTTTGGCTTAGATTTCTTTTTGAGATTACTTTTATCATGTTTTTAATAATCTTATTCTATCTTCATTGAGTTTTTATAGCTCTTATTTCAGTAGTTTTTTAGAGAATATTGACTTTATAGGGAAGTATTAGTATTTTTCATATACTTCATATATATATATATATATTATTATTTTTAACACTAGAGGCCTGGTGCATGAAATTAGTGCATGGGGGGAGGAGTTGTTCCTCAGCCCAGCCTGCACCCTCTCCAACCTGGGACCCCTTAAGGGATGTCTGACTGCCCATTTAGGCCTGATCCTACTGGGCAGTCGGACATCCCTCTCACAACCCAGGACTGCTGGCTCCCAACTGCTCGCCTGCCTGCCTTCCTGATTGCCCCTAACCACTTCTGCCTTGCCAGCCTGATCACCCTATAATCACTCCCCTGTCAGCCTGATTGATGCCTAACTGCTCCCCTGCCAGACTGTTTGCCCTAACTGTCCTCCCCTGCAGGCCTGGTCCCCCACCACTGCTCTCCCCTGCAGGCCTGATTGCCCCCAACTTCCCTCCTCTGCTGGTCTGGTCACCTCTAACTGCCCTTCCCTGCAGACTTGATCACCCCCAACTGCCCTCCCCTGCTGGCCATTTTGTGGTAGCCATCTTGTGGTGACTATCTTGTATCCACATGAGGGCAGCCATCTTTGACCACAAGGAGACAGCCATCTTGTGTGTTGGAGTGATGGTCAATTTGCATATTACTCTTTTATTAGATAGGATTTTTTATTTATTTTAGAGAGGAAGAGAGAGGGAGAGAGAGATAGAAACATCAATGGTGAGAGAGGATCATTTATTGGCTGACTCCTGCATGCCCCTTACTAGAAATCAAGCCCGCAACCCAAAATCATGTGCCACTGACCAGAATGGAACCTGGAACCCTTCAGCCTGCAGGCCGATAATCTATCCCCTGAGCCAAACCAGCTAGGGCTGTATATTTTTATGGTTTGTATTCATTTTCCTTTTGATTGTCATGTCTTATCTTCTGGATCCTTTCTGGTTAGTACTTGGTTTAAAATGTCATCCATTCTTAATAGACCAGTTATCCATTGAAGGGTAGTACAGAGCAGGAGATAAAGGACTGAGATAAGTTAACATGCTTAAATAGTATCATAGGTACTATCCTATGGGTAATCTACACTCTCAAAGTTCAGGTATTCTCTCTGACTAGAAGCAGATTTTTATATGTTAAGAATTTTTCATAAGGAAGTTTTGCATTTATTCCCCAAATCATCAGCCAAAGAGCTATTGCACCTTTTTTAGACTTTACCTTTTCACATTAAAAGTCTGCTTTTTGAAAAGATGGCAGGCATATCTAAATATACATTTATGGTTTCTGCCATTCTTTGGAATCAAGTGGGAGTCAACCATACTCTTTTCAGGCTCTCTACCCTCCCAGATCTTGACTTTCCAAGCAAGCGATAACATTGGTTCAACTCCTCAGAGGGGCTTTTTTCAGAGGATTCTGTATCCTACCCAAGACGTACAAAGGTTGTTTTCCTTGTTTGTTTCTTTTCAGTTTTCTGCTATCCCCAGCTCCTCTGCATAGTTTTAATAGCATTCTACCTTTGTTTACATTATAATTTCATTTTCATATGTTGGGTCTAATTGTTATATTAATATTTTTTGATATTATGAGATGCTAATTTTTTGAGGTGCTAATTTTATTAATACATAAACTTTAGCTGATGTCAAAATTGTTTCTTCTAAGAAATGATGGAGTTAATAATGTACATATGTTCTAAGTTGGTATTTTAACAGGAATATTATTTCTTACAATGTTAATGAAATACTAAAGTTTGCTTCATTTTTAGTAAGTAATGCAGTCCTATTCTGATAGTGAAATACCCTTTTGAGTTAAATGTGAATTCCTGGTCATTTATCCTATGTGCAAAAGTGTAATAATCTAGCTCCACATAACATATATAACTCAATGTTTGTAACATTGAAATATATGAATATTAAGAAGTTTGGAAATAATGTGTCAATCTAGTAAAGAGAAAAAAACCTCTGACTTCATGATCGTAGTCATTTCTAGAAATTCCTGTTTCTCTGATAAGAGATATTTTCTGATAGAAGATATTTACTCCTTTCAAAAAGATATTTTCACTCCCATATTTTTTGCAACATTATTCACAATAGCCAAGATATGGAAACAACCTAAGCGTCCATCAATGAATAAATGGATAAAGAAAATAGAAAGACAAATACCATATAATCTCACTTATATTTGGAATCTAATGAACAAAATAGAAAAAAAGGAAAAAATACAGTGTGTGTCTGTGTGTGTATGTATCTTAAAGTTTTCAAGTTCAGTAATAAAAATCATGACCACAATGAAATTTTATTCCACGTCAATCAGAATTGATGAAAATAAATACATCTATAACAAGTATCAACAGTGATATGAAGAAAGAGATTCTCATATCCTGATGAGGGAAATGTAAGTTTGTATAATAAACCCTTTGGAGAATTATGTGGTTATACTTATCATAGTTGACATCTGCACATCCTATGATCCAGAAGTAACTCTTCTATGAATCTTCACTTAGAAAAACTCTCACAAAGAAAATATTTACTAGGACATTCACAGCAATACTGCTCCTAATAGCAAAAATAAAATGATAGATCCTAATTGTCCCTCTATAGGTCACAGGATAAGTAATCTCTTTTTTTTTTACAATGAAAAACTATGCATTAGTTAAAATACACTAAACTATTCTACACGTTTCACCATAAGTAATGATTTCAAAGTAATTTTGATTTTAAAAAATAAAATTGCTGAATCAGTTTGATATTATTTTTGAAGTTCTTAATTAAAAAATAATTAGTCTTTCTTGCTTATGAGACAGACATTGATAGTCATAGTTCAAAAATATTCAAGGACATGAAGTACAATAATATCAGAATAAGAATAAAATTGAAAGCACAGAGAAGAAATGCATGTATTGTTAACATTTAATTTCTCAAAAAGAAATCTAAGACAAATATGTCAAAATAGTAACAACATATTTAAAGTATTATATACAGTATACATACACTAGAGGCCCGGTGCATGAATTCATGCACTGGTGGGGTCCAGCTGGATGGGGGCTTATTGGGGGCAGACCAGCCAGGGTGAGAGGCCATGGGCCAGCTGTGGCAAGGGGCCACAGGCAGTTTGTGGGCCAGCCCCACCCCCAATCAGGATAGGGGGGACCCACTCAGGGGCGAGGTTGGCTGGTGGAAGGGTCCTTGGCATTCCAGTTGTTCTTCTGTTTGACCAATTTTCATATTACTCTTTTATTATATAGGATTTTTAAATATCTTAGCTCCTGTGTTTATGTACTTTGTTGTATGTTCACAATTTATTTATTAATTCATGCTAATAATTTAAAATAAAGATTAGAGATTGGAGAGGTTTCTGGCTGAGGCAGGGTCCTGGACAGTCACCGTGACTCCATTGCTGGTATTTGTGCTTGGCATCATGGGTGTAATAGGTATACAGCTGGTTGTTACCATGATGATGGCTAGCCTCATGCAGAAGATTATATCTCACTATTCTCTTGCTTGATGGCTACTCTATAAAGGCAATTTAAGGTGATATCAACATCCTACAGAAGAAGAATTAAGAATACTTGCAGGGAAGCAGCAAAAAAGATAGGAAATATAATGGTCATATTGAAAGTAAACCACTAACCATCCCCCAAAATATTGACCTCCATCTAGAAACAAAGTCAGCTACAGAAGTGGATGCTTTGGTGTTGCATTACTTTCCAGAGTATCAGTGACTGGTGGATTTCACAGTGGCTGTTACAGTTGTGTATCTAGTAACTGAAGTCTACTACACTTCCATGAATCCCACACAGGAAATGCATATCAGCTTAGTCTGGTGCCTGCTTGTTTTGTCTTTTGCAATCTAAGTTCTATTTTCGTAACTACACACTATTTTAAAGTAAAAGATGGTGGTGAAAGATCAGTTTGTGTTACCTTTGGATTTTTGTTTTTTTCTTTGTGAAAGTAATGGCAGTCTTGATTGTAACAGAAAATTATCTGGAACTTGGACTTGAAACAGGATTTATAATTTTTTCAGACAAGGTGATGCAGTTTCTTAAAAAGCAAGGTTTAGAATTTCAGGGTCCTGTTTCAAAACTTACTTTCAATTTTTTTTTTCCTGGTGGTTTTCTGTTCATTGAGACTTTATATATATATATATATAATTATTATTATTATGGCTGGCTCAAATGCATCTGGATGCCCTGAATTTAGCATCAGAAAAAATTACAGAAATATTACTTCATATAAACCTCTTGGCATCTTTATTTAGGGTTCTGCTCAAGACACAATCAATCACCAAAGACTACATTGTGAACCCATCATTGGGTAAAGGAAGTGTCTCTTTAATGACAGAAGCTACATTCGATACTCTGTGACTCTGGTTAATAATCCTGCTGTGTGCTTTGCAGGTAGCCATGATGCATAGTCACATGCAGGCTTACTTAAACTCCGCCCAGGGGTGTGTGGGTCCGATGAAGAAAGAAGCAGGGCAAATAAGTACAGTGGAGCTACCGAATATGGTGGCTTGGGTCTTTTACGACCTCTGTGTCACGGCTCTGCTGCACAAGGCACTGCTGGGGAAGCTGCTTCACACAACTCTGCTTTTGAAAACCAGGTTATCATTCTGGGGCATTTATCCAGAATCTACCTCTACCTTGCAGGGGATGAGAATCTACCATCCAATTCTGTTTACTCTGAATTACCATCTGCTGTTGGGAAGGTGAAGGTAACTGTTACACAGGTAACAGTGGCATTGAGCAGCTTAAAAAACATTGTCACTCCTCTGCTCTTTCGAGGACTTCTGTCTTTGCTAACCTGGTGGATTGCTTTGTATCTCTTTTCTACAAGCCTTTTTAGGCTTTTCTATTGCCAGTTTCTCACTGTGGCATGAATCTCAGTTAACAAAAAAGGATATCCAAGTCACACTTGGGATTCAAATATTGGTGCCATTGAAGGGCTGACAAAAGCAAAAACAAACAAAAACACAAAGGAAAAGAAAATATCAGAATATCTTATTTAAAATGCTTCCTCTGTATTCTTAGGGTGAATTAGTGGTATAACATGTAAAATTACGGAATAGATTAAGTGCTATACTGTGGCATTGGAAGTTTTAACTCCTTATGTTAACTAATGTGAGAGAGGCTATCTGCAAGGTTAATACTTCTGTTTACCTTGGTTTACAGAAACCTCTGAAGCAGTCTTTGAAACTTTTCATGTAACTTCGTTATTGGTTGCTCATAGTGGAATTAATGTACTGTTAATATTCATGTGGCTGCCTGTAGAACACTTCAAACTGAGCCATGTTTTAGAGAAGATTAAGGAGCTAAAGTTTCTGTTGGTAATATATTAGTCACTCTTCAAACGACAACAACAAAAAACCAATAGAAAGGAAGAAATAGCTGGTGTATAGCACAGTAAATAAAGCTGCATAATAATTTTAAATTTAATAGAGATGTACATGCTTAATATCTGCAAATACTGCTGCTTGAAGGTAGCAAGAGTATTGTTTTAAAATGTATTCTATCCAACTTGAGGGATCTTTTAAAATGATTATCTATATGAACATTTGCAATCTTGCTTTAGGTTTGAACTCCCATATTTTATTTTATTTTATTATCCAAAATTATTATTTTAATAATCTAAAAATATTTATCAATATTGATCAGACTTTTAAAAATTACTTTATAATCCTGCTGACTACCTATATGCATTTTATATATTATATATTAAATACATAATATATTGAGATTTTAAAAATGAAAATATTATTTATATATATAAAACCCTAATATGTAAATAGCAGAACAATTGAACAACCAGTTGCTATGGCATGCGCTGAGCACCAGGGGGTGCATGCAGAGCATGGTGAGCATCGACAGCAGGTGGCAGAGCATGAAACATGGAGGCATCAGCCACAGCAGGATGGTGGAGAAGGTGAGTGGAGGCACCAGGCCAAGGCGAGGCACCAATCATTGTCATTGGCGAGACCCTCTAGTGGTTACTGAAAATGATTTGCTCCTGCGCGCTGCAGTCCCACCTGGCACTCACACCTGCTGCCAGTTCTAGCCCTGCTTGTATCTGTTGCCTACACTGGAGCCACTGCTCCTACCTGCTGCCAGTGCCTGGCTCTGGCCTCTGCCCCAATCACCCTTCAAGGATTTTCCACCTTCCCCTGTTCCTAAGGGGTGATTGGGACCAACAGCTGCCTCTCACAACCACTCACACCCGCTGCCAGTGCCCTGCACTGGTCCCAATCACTCAGACCTGTCAACAGGTGTGAATGGTGGCTGCCACCCTGAATGCCCTAAGGGCTTCTCCACCTCCCCCTGTTTCTGAGGGGTGATCAGGGCAGCAGCCACCATTCACACCTGCTGATGGCGCCAGCCCCGATCGCTCCACACCATCAACATGTGAGAGTGGTGGCAGCAGGAGCAGGGCGGCCAGCAAAGAAGGGAGGGGGCCTTGTGGGAGGGACTGGGTGGGGGCACAGAGGATGGGTAGAGACCCACCACTGTGTCCACTGCAGCCTTGCAGCCCACAGTTCCTTTCAAGGTGCATGAACTTGTGAGCCCCTAGTATCCTTATAATATTTTAAGTTGCTGAATGTATGTTAAAACATTATTGAATGAGATGTCTTTGTACCCAAACATTTTCTTTGTTTTGGAATGAGATTAAAACACATTTTGAGAATTTATTAGAGCAAGCGATTTATTTGTGCTGCCCATGTGAGAATAGTCATTTTTATACTTAGTTGATGTCTCCTAAATGAAAATTTCTTCTGCCATTTTCAAAACATCAGAATCTTCCCAACTCTAAACAAATATTTGTGGTGTCCAGAATTATAAATGTTAAATTTTTATTTTATAGCTTAGAAATTGAGGTGATCTGATTGAAAATTTTAAATGAAATAAAAAAAATAGTAAAATTCTTTTTCATGCTTTTTACACTAAAACCCAAATTGAAGGGTTATGAAGCAAATGAATATAAAATAAACAAGTTTGATTTTTCTAACAAATAATAGAATTTATAAGTAAATCTTTTTCCATATAACTGTCTTTATGGGGCTATATATTATGTTCCAGTGCTGTTGTTACTATTGCAAGCAATTTTGAAACTTGTTTTGGAATTAATTTCAAGGCTTGTGATTCACCTACATCTGGATAATCTCAGTACAGCAAATTCCTGTATTTTAGTGTAGATTAAATATTTTGCAAATAGTTAATATTTTAAAAGACTGAATAATAGTGCTTAAGTTGAATAAAACTCTTTGGTTGAAAATAAAATGTGAATATAGCCTAATAATACTTCATGTGTATTTTCAAGAAGCATTCCATATATTTTTTGAGATATATTAACATCACTAAAATTGATTACCACAAAGTATAACACTTATTTTGTGTGTAAAAGTTCTCTCGTGTTGGACTTGAAAAGAATCTCACTAGATATAACCATTTTTATTAAAGAACTACATTTTATCCCTGGTTGGTCTGGCTCAGTTAGTTGAGTATCATCCTGTGCACCAAAAGGGAACCAGTTCAATTTCTGGTCAAGGCACATGTGCAAGTTTTGGGCTCGATCTTCAGTAGTGGGCATGCAAGAGGCAGCCAATGGATGTTTCTCCTTCATATCAATGTTTCTCTCTTTCCCTCTTCTTCTCCCTTTTTCTCTTTGTAAAATCAATTTTTAAAAATATTTTTAAAATCATTAAATTTATTATTTTGAGCTTCAAAGGTTGTACAATGGATTTATCGGAGGAAGGCATAGAATTCATTATTGGGTAGAATAACATGTATTTCTAAAAATACTATTGATTTACTCTTTTTAAATTTGAATTTTCTTAAGTACACTGATTTTACACAAGCTGAACATTAAGTAATCAATTTGGTTTAGTTTTTTTCTTTCAAAGCGAAGATAAATGATTTTTGTAACATTAACTGGTTTATTTATGCATGCTGGCTTTGTGCCAAGAATTAATCATAAAAAGGTTTGTACTTTATGTAAACCAAATAATATTTTTAATTGAGATATAATTGACATATAATGTTGTATTAGTTTTAGGTGTACAACATAATGATTTGACTTATGTATGTATTGCAAAATGATTCCAAATAATATTTTAATAGCCTAAATTAGAATTTAGTAGAATTATTTTAGTTTTTTACTAGAGAGATGGTACATGAAATTTGTACACTGGGGAGACCCCTCAGCCCAGCCTGCCCCCTCTCAAAATCTGAGGGCCCTCAGGGGATGTCCTACTGATGGTTTAGGCCGCTCCCAATGGGCTGATCAGGGGAAAGCGCCACCCCCATCATCCAGTTGCTGCTGCCACTGCCAGCTGCCACAGCCACCAAGGTGTTTTCATCAACACGGACTCCAGACCCTTCACCACAAAAAAATGACAACTTTCATTAAGCATTTTCAAGATGTCTCTTTCATAATATATGACATTTCTTTCTCTCTTTTTTTCTTTTTTTCTTATTCTCACATGAGGATATTTTTTCCATTGATTTTTAACGAGAGTAGAAGAGAGAGGGAAAGACAGAGAGAAAAGTCAATGTGAGAGGGACATTTCGATTGGTTGTCTCCCGCATGAGCCCTGACCTGGATGGACCCTGGCTAGGGAGGAGCCTATAACCTAGGTACATGCCCTTGATCAGAATTGAACCCAGACCCTGAGGTCCACAGGATGAGGCTCTATCCACTGAGCCAAACCAGGTAAGGCAGGATATGACATTTCTTAGCCACTTTAGCAGCAGATTTTTATTTTTTCCTCTAGCAGTAAGGTAGAAAAACCCTAGATCACCTTCTTGATTCTTATTACCCAAGTTATCAAGAACACTGTGAGTGACATACAGGGAGCTTAGCTAATGAGTGGTCAGAAGAGGTGTTCCCTCTACAGCTCATGCTCAGAAGTGGGACTGCTGGCCTGTCACTGCAGCTGGGGTAGGCCCCCTGAGTGTTTCTGCTCTGGGCCTGCTCCATCTATGGCTTGCCTCTCCACACATGCAGTCCCCTCCCACCCATCTGCGTGCACAGCCTCCTCCTGAGCCGGTCGTAACTATTATGGCGTCCCAGCTAATTTGCATATTACCTCTTTATATATAGATGTAGATATCAGACTCTAATTAACATTATATGCTTCAATGGAGAGTTACTTTTATTACACATTTTTCTCTTATATCCTTATAGTTATTGATCAACAAAACAGCCTGACTGCTAGTTGTGAGTCACTAAATGGATTTCTAAAAATATGGACAGTATTATATATTCTCCTATTCAGTTGGTTTATTGTAAAGGAAGGATTATAGCCATTGAATTAAATGCTGTTTTTGCTAACAAATAGTAAACTATGCAACAAAAATAGTAATATAATAAAATAAGCATTAGAAATATTGTGCAACAAAAACAGTCAACATCTTAACCAAATAGATTGTTTGGAATCAAAGAACTTAAAGAAAATGTGTGGTTTTCTTTGATCTTTGAAAGAAGAGATATGTGGGTTAGGAAAGAATAGATAGGCTAATAGAAGGGGATTAAAAATGACTTGACAGAGCCCTAACTGGTTTGGCTCAGTGGATAGGGCTTCAGCCTGTGGACTGAAAGGTTCCAGGTTTGATTCCGGTCAAGGGCATGTACCTTGGTTGCAGACACATCCCCAGTAGGAGGTGCGTAGGAGTCAGCTAATCAATATTTCTCTCTAATTGATGTTTCTAACTCTCTATTTGTCTCCCTTCATCTCTGTAAAAAAAATCAATAAAATATATATTTTTTAAATGACTTGACAGAGCTCAAAAAGCAAATGCAAAAAGAAAGCAATGAAATGTGAATATTTAAAATTATGAAAATGTTAAGATATTAATGGGAAGATTGATAGAGGAATCAATGATTATATGTAATGTAGCACACTACCAAAAGAAATATGATATGATTTTAAATATTCTAGAAGCCACATTAAAAAAGTAAAAAGAGATTGATGGGATTGATTTTAATGATATATTTTCTTGGTCCAATATGCCCAAAATACAATTATTTAATCATAAGATTAATATAAAAATTAGGAATTAATTATTTCACTTCTTTTCTCTAAACTTTGTGCTTAGAGCATATCACTAGATACATTTCAAGCATCATATGAGAATTATAAGGGCAAATACTAGATTTAAAAAATGGAAACAAGAAATATCTGTTTTTACTTGTTGAGCTTTACATTAAATTCATATGCTTACTAAATATCTACCCAATATAAAATGTGTGTGAGAAATTTTCTTCTCATTTGTTTGAATTATGCTTTTGTTTTCTGAAAAGGTTCTTAGGCTCTTTTAGGATATGTATTGGGGGTGAGGTGACATCAAACATTCAAGAACTAATAGAACTCATCACACCTAAGCTACATTTATTGCACTTAAAGTGGGTGTATTTCATTACATGCAAATAATATCTTATTTGAAAAAAATGCTTTGTTTATATTTAAAGAAAACATAGGAAAAATTAAAGTACTAATATACCTCTTTAAGATTTTTTGCATTTACTGTTTCTTAAACCTGAAATGTGTTTCTCCCACTTCCTTCAGGCTTGTACTCAGGTGTAACCTTCATATAAATAAAGCCTTTCTTGTCTACCTAATCCAAAATGGCAATTCTCCCAAAAAGCCCTGTTCTCTCTGACTTCTTTATTTCTTTTTTTACCTATTGTTTTCATCTAACATACTATACATTTTGTTACTTATCTTGTATACTAGAGGCCCAGTGCACAAAATTTGTACACAGCAGGGAGGGGTTCCTCAGCCTGGCCTGCACCCTCTCACAATCTAGGACCCCTCAGGGGATGTCTGATTGTTGGCAGTCAGACATCCCTCTCACAATCCAGAGCCACTGGCTCCTAACTGCTTGCCTGCCTTCCTGATCACCCCTAACCACTCTGCCTATCTGCCTGATTGTTCCTAACCACTCATCTGCCTGCCTGATTGCCCCTAACCACTTGCCTGACTGCCTCATCAGCCCTAACCACTTGCCTGCCTGCCTTATTGCCCGTAACTACTCTGCCTACCTGCCTGGTAGCCCCTAACTGCTCACTTGCCTGCCTGATCACCCTTTCTGCTCACCTGCCTGCCTGATCACCCCTAATGACTTGCCTGCCTGCCTTATCACTCCTAACCACCTCTGCCTGCCTGCCTGATTGCCCCTAACAGCTTCTGCCTCAGACGCTGAGGCAGCTTTAGAAGGACGTCCAGTAGTCTGGTCTAATTAGCATATTATGTTTTTATTATTATGGATTGTCTGTTATTCCTCATGAATGTAACCTCTGTAAGAGCAAGGAATTTATTTTTTTGGCTGTTTTAGACTACCAATGTATCTCTATAACCTAGAAGTGTGTCCTGAATGCACAATTGTTAGATTTATGAATGAATTTGTACATTTATTCTGCCACTCTATTTTAGTAATTCATATATTACATTTTGATTATCTCCCTGTTAAGCCTTGTTCTAGGTTCAGGAGTTTGGGGGCTTGCATGCAAATACTAGTATAAGAACGATTTAAACCAGGGTTGGCAATCTATAGTTCACTGTAACCTGATTTTGTAAATAAAGTTTAATTGGTACATAGCCACACTCAGTCAAGTATGTGTCATCCATGACTGCTTCTATAACACAATAACAGAGTTAGGTAGTTGTGACAGAGACCAGTGGCTTTTAAAGCTAAAAATATTTGCTATTTTCTGTTTGGCCTGATGATTCCTCCCCTGGAGAAGATAATTTATCTCAACTTCTAAAGCCTTTCTGTTTACAGATAAAACTTTGAAAAGCCCTGGTTACTGATGTAGTACTTTTAATAAATAAATATCTTGGGCTTACTATGAAAGCAAGTTTGAACACATTTAGAAGTCACACACTTTCTTATTGACTGTACTTTAAATAATGACATTGTCAAATACTTCTTATCTACAACTGCCCGGAACTCAACTAAAAGTGATTGCTAACAATATATATTAATGATTCATAGAGTAATTATTTACCAGTCATTTAATAAAGCATGATTCCATTTCTATTACATATAGCTAAAACATTCTGGGAAATAATTTCTTGAAGTCAAAAGGAATTTAATGAACAGTAGTAGAATATATTTTAAAATGTACTTTTTCCCCCCAATTGCTAACCAGACTTGTTTACAATTTTTCTATTCAAAGAAATTTTCGATAGCTCATTTACCAGAAGTAAGGACATGTTTTGATTGAACTTGATCTTGGCTCTGGCTGGAGCCTACTACTGTTTAAAACAAAGTTTGAAAAAATTATATTTCTAAGTCCAATGAAACATTACCATTGCTAACTTTAAACTTGTGATGTAAAAAGAAATATCCTGACTTTCATACGTAAACATTCAAACTAGAAAGAGTATTTTTGTACAGAAATTTGAGGAATAAATTAGGTTTGCAGAGCAACAGAGAAATCATTATTTCAAGTGTTTACTTCTATCGTGTAGTAGTTCCCATTTTGCTATTATTACTCTCTCCCTCTCTCTTTTGTTTGTGTTTGTGCTGTTTGTGTTTGCCTGTGTGTGTGGGTTTCCTCTGGGAAAAGTTAAGAATCTATACTAATAAAAGCCTAGATGGCCCTCACCCCTCACACGACACCCCCACATGATCACAAGATGGCTGCTCCCAAACTGTCACAAGATAGCCACCGCAAAGGTGGCCACCACAAGATGGCTGGCAGGGAAGGGAAGTTGGGGACAAACAGGCCAGCAGAAAGGGCAATTGGGGATGACCAGGCCAGCAGGCGAAGGCAGTTGGAGGCTATTGGGCTGGCAGGGGAGGGCAGTTGGGGTGATTGGGCCGGCAGGGGAGTGGTTAGGAAGAGATCATGCTGGTAGAAAGAGCGGTTAAGGGTAATCAGGCAACAGGCAGGCGAATAGTTAGGAGCCAGCAGTCCCAGATTGTGAGAGGGATGTCTGACTAAACCAGCAGTTGGATATCCCACTAGGGGTCCCAGATTGAAGGTGCAGGCTGGGCTGAAGGACACCCCCCGCCCCATGCACAAATTTTATACACCAGGCTTCTAGTAAATCAATAATTAGGCAACATGCCTGGGTGAATGAGCATGGGTTTACATTTGGCCAGATGTCCTGATCAAGTGAGTGAAAGTTCCCTGTCATTTGTGGCCGTGGTGAATCAGCCAGCTAACCGGAGCTCTGACTAAACAGTGACCTGAAACCTGCTCTCAGCATATTTGCAATCTTTTCACTCTGATAAAAGTTTTTTAAGATAAACATTTTTTTTCTTTTCAAAGAAAAGTTACATTTTTTTTTAAAGTGAAAGAAGAAACACATTTACATCCACAGATGGTATAGATCATTCAGACTTTCTTTTTATAAACTAGTGTAAAGAATAAGTCAGCAACCAAAGTTACAAATTTTCACATTTTTCTGCTAATAGCAAGGCTTGTTTCAAATCTTTTCAAGACTTGATTTTTGGAGGGGTTTTCAGAGAGAGCCAAAGAAGGGGTTTAAAAACGTAGAATAACTCTGTCCATTGTTTTGAGCTATAATAGTTTAGATGGGGTGGGTAATTGTGTTAGTTAAAAAAACTGAAATAACAATAGAAATGACAGTATTACTAATAAAACTTTTAATGAAATACAGTAAAAGATGGAGTAAGTTAGCATTCTAATTCTTCTAATAGTTCTTTGGTGTGTATTCTTGTTTCTTCCTCAAAAATAAATACTTCTGCTAAATGCTGTCTCACATGTATAAGATTTTACATTTTTAATTATGAGTCTGTGATTACCATTGAAAAAATAATTTGTCAACTCAGTGAAAAATCTGAGCTTGTTACAAAATTTATCTTCCAAAAAGCGAAAGCTAACTAAATTTTCACCATCAGAAATTCATTCTTTGCCATCTGATTTATCTTATAAACTTAATTATGTTTTCCCTTAAAGTTCCTTCTCCAGTTCATTGAAATCACCTACCCATTTAAACTCTAAATCACATGCACATCTAAGGTCTGTTATCTTTCTTTGCTCAGCCAACTTCTACTTATCCTTAAAGACCCAGTTCAGTTGTAACCTCTTCGTGGACAATTTCCATAAGTCACCTGCATTCCCCAATCAGAGGAGCTTTCTGAATCTTCTGGACTGCCAATCATGCATTTCAGTGTTTTCGCATGCTCTTTGTCAAGAACTATAAAGGATGTGAATTTTTATTTGCTCTCCAGCTAAGATAGCATACCACAGTTTCATGCTGGCAAAAGACAAGAGAATCCTGGATTCAAAACAATGGACTTTATTATAGCATAACAAGCAGCATGAGCTTTATATTTTAGTTGGTTCTCCTTCTTTGCAAGTCCCATGGTGTTGAACCTGGGGGGAGAGGGTGGGAAGAGGGAGAACCAGGTGGATACAGACTATGCAGTGGAATTCTGAGCTTAGAAAACTTAAATATGTTAATGGACTGAGAGTAAACCTGCCAATCTTTGTCCCAGAGGAAAGCATTATCTTTATTATAGTGGACAATAAACAAACTGTTCTTTGCTCTGCACTCTATCTTCGAGGATTTTACTCTCCAACCATCTATGAAAAGATAAAATAGCATTAAAGGGCTGTTAATACTGCTTGCAAATTTTACAGAAACAAGAGATCCTTAGAGGGATTTTCCTCAACACTTCATGGCAGCTTCCTCTTTGTTTTCAAGTTTTGTTGGATGGGTATGTATTGCACTGTGTCCTATTCCCAGTAGAACACCAATGGCCACAAAATGGACAACTGCTGTCTATTTCAGAAGAGAAACTATCTGTAGAAGAGTAAATTAAAATGAAAAATCCAAAATGAGGCAAGGTGAGCCCACGTTCTGGGATTGTTCCAAATGTGTTTGTTCGTTTTTTTTTCTTTAACAAAAGTGATTATAAATTAGTTAACTAATTTATAAATTGTTTAGACTTTTGTAAGGTTTATAATGTAAATTAAATCATGAATCCCTAAAAGGTTTATTTTGGGTTAAAGAAAGTACAGGCTTCAAAGATACCAAAAATTCAGCTAAAAACTATCAGTAGAAGCTATGTCTTAATGGGTGTCTATTATGAGCATCACTCTTTATCTACATCATCTTTAAATCCTAATACCAAATACTCATTAGGTTCCAAATTCTGTAAACTAAAATTTCTCATGAGAATACTCTTCTGAGATTAATTTTCCTAAGACTGCAGAATTAAGGGAAGTGGAGCTAATTCTGGAGTTTGGCCCAGACTGAGATCAGGGAATGATTACAACATGGATAGTGCAAAGCAGGAGCCACCAAGCAGAGATAGAAAAGACCCAAGTCTCACTTTACCTAGCTTTCAATTTTGACTGACTTCCATCCTAATTGTAGATAACACCGAGCACAGTGTTTCTCTTCACTTCATAAGGAGGTTGGAACAACTTTTCTTTGGCAGAAGAGACGGGGCTGCTCAAATATGCAAACCAATTTTATAAGTATCATAAATAAACTAGAGGCCTGATGCATTAAATTCATGCAAAGGGCCTCACAGACCCAGTTGACTTGGCCAGCCCGGCAGCCCTGGCTAGCCCTCACAGCCCTGGCTTCACCAGAAGGTCGTCTGGACAGTCGTTCTGCTGTTTCGTCTAATTAGCATGTTAGCTCTTTATTATATAGGATTAACATTTCTATCTTTCAGATTATTATCGTCCAGAAAGCCTCAGATACTTTCTTTCCATCACACATCCATTCATCTCTCCATTTAGTCAACAAATATTTGTGTCAAGCCAATGAAGTACCAGACTTTGAAGAATAAAGGAACAAATTAGTGTAATGGAAGAAATGTAAACTTTGAAATAAGACAGAGCTTACTTGAATTCTTGCCTCTGCCGTTTATAAGATAAATTATCCAACATTTATAAGCCTCTATTTCATTGTATGGAAAGAGAAAGTAATAATCCTTCTCTCTAAGACTGTGTAGGGATAAAACCAACGAAGAAGTCAGTTGCCTAACAGAGTGCCTGAACCTTACTTTTTCATTCAGATATTACCAGGTTACGATGTAATAGGTACTACCCCTAGAAGATTCATGGATATTATAGATAAAGAAAAATTGGTCTCAGATAAATCTTTCATTTTAAATGAAGTTGATTCCATGCTGGGTATGGATTTTGGACCAGAAATGAAAGTTACTCTCCTGCTTAGGAATGCCATCAAAAGAAAATCAAACAATGATCTTCAGTGCTATTTTTTTCCAGAGAAAATTCAAAATTTGGCTGGGGCATTTTAAAGATTGAATTATTTGTTTGTTATTGTTGGACAAATGGGTAGAGCACATAGAGATAATCAGCAGACAATTAGGTTGGCTAGAATCCACAATTAGGAGAGCCTGTAGAAATCCTGCAAAACATGACCAAACAAACACACAAACAAAAGAAACTCCCATGGTCTTTGTTGACACTAAGAGAAAGCTTACTTCATTGCAACTTTTCTTTGTCTAAACAAAAATGTCAACTACAAGTATTGATGGTGATCTGGAATAGAGAGGAGAGGGAGAGAGAGAGAGAGAGAGTGAGAGTGCTCTAGGGGATTTTCACTGCAGATGGTGTCCCCCTCTTATAGAAATTTCAGTAGCTGCTAGAGAGCTGGCTATTGAAAATGTTCAATATATTACCAATTTTTATATTCCTTCTACTGTTGAAGCATGTGTTCCTTGAATTTTGTGTACTGATCATTGTGGAAACACTGGCAAAACTATTTCTTTTCTTGATACTGAATCAGATAACCATTTAGCAGCAAAGGGGCATAGTAGTGAATCTACTGTTAGGTACTCAACAGGATGCTCCTGTATGTTTGGAAGAAAATTGCTTCTGGCACATAGCTACTAGCTTCAGTAATAGTACAAGATGAAATGTGTTTGCATCAATTGATACTGAAAGGGATTATCAGGGCAAGAGCATTTAGAACATAGTAGAGCTTTCTACACAAACTTCCAATCTAATAAATGCTGTCATGGGATTTAAAAGCTAAAACATTTAAATCTGTGACACAATTTTGCTGCAGAAAAGAAAAAAAATTTTTTTGAGTTTTTAACACAAGTGTAAAATCTGACATTCTTGTGTTTCTTGTTCTTCTGTTCTCAATTTTACCCTTGAAAATATAAATCCATACTGATCTGTTATGTGAGATGCTAAAAATTACAGTGTTTCGGTTACTAACTGGAAAGATTAAAGCATTCTAAATATCTTTTTTTTAATCTTTATTGTTCAGTTTATTAATTACATTGTTTCCCCTTTTTATCCCCCTATAGCTCCCCTCCACCCTGTACCTATCCCACCCTCCACCCTCACCTCCCCCTCCCACTGTCCTCTCCCATAGTTGCATGATTTTTGTCCAGTCTCTTGCTGCACTTCCCACAACCCTTTTCTCCCCAAGAATTGCCAGTCCATTCCCTCTCTATGTCCATGTCTCTGTTATATTCACCAGTCTATCCTGTTCAACAGCCTATCAATTCACTTGATTTTTATGTTCATTTGTTGATAGATGTGTATTTGTTGTTCATAATTTTCATCTTTACCTTTTTCTTCTTCCTCTTTTTAAAGAATATCTTTCAGCATTTCATATAATGTTGGTTTGGTGGTGATGAACTCCTTTAGCTTTTTCTTATCTGCGAAGCACTTCATCTGACCTTCAATTCTGAATGATAGCTTTGCTGGATAGAGTAATCTTGGTTGTAGATTCTTGCTATCATCACTTTGAATATTTCTTGCCACTCCTGTCTGGCCTGCATCGTTTCTGTTGAGAAATCCGCTGACAATCGTATGGGTGCTCCCTTATAGGTAACCAACTGTTTCTCTCTTGCTGCTTTTAATATTCTCTCTTTGTCTTTTGCTCTTGGCATTTTAATTATGATGTGCCTCGGTGTGGTCCTCTTAGGGTTCCTATATATTGGGGTTCGGTGCACTTCTTGGACTCCTAAGTCAATTTCTTTCACCAGGTGGGGGAAGTTTTCAGTCACTATTTCTTCAAATAGGTTTTCATTGTCTTGGCCTCTCACTTTTTCTGGCACCCCTATAATTCGGATGTCGGTATGCTTGAGGTTGTCCCAGAGGCCCCTTACACTATCTTCAATTTTTTGGATTATTTTGGTTACTTGCTTTTTCAGCTGAGTGGATATTACCTCTTTGTATTTCAAATCTTTAACTTGGTTCTTGGGGTGCTCCAGAGCACTTTTAGGTCTTTGTATAATATTTTTTGTTTCAGTCAGTGTATGCTTAATTTCTGGTTGATCCTTTTTCATAACCTTGAGAGTCTCCTTTATATCCTTGAGGGTTTCTTTCATTTCCTTGTAGGACTCATTCATTTCCACGTTGGTCTTGATCATTTCTTTACAGCTCTCATTTATATCCTTGAGGGTGTTGTTCATTTTCTTGTAGGACTCATTCATTTCCTTTGTGATCTTGCTTATTTCCTTATAGGCCTCGATCTTTTGTTGGAGCCTCTTAAAAAATCCTATAACCGTGGTTTTGAATTCCATATCCAGTTGTTTTTTTTCTTCCATTTCTTTCACATCTGATTTCTTTCCATGTTGCTGCATGGTGGCTGCTTCCCTGAGTTGGTCAATTAGCTTTGTGTGGTAGACTTCCTACTAGGGATAGTGGCTCAGCCTCCCCGGTTACCTGAGGTGGATATGGGCTGCACAGTCTTGCTGAAGTTAAGCTCAGTTAATCGTTGTTAGCACTTGGAGGGTTGACCTCCAGGCCAATTGTCTGTGAAGCTCAGCTATGCTCAGGTTGGGTGGGCGGAGTCTCCGGGCCAAGCAGACAGTGTTAGCTCCACCCTGTGCGGCCCCGGGGACTCTGTGCAGGGGGCAATGGCCTCCAGCACCTCTGAGAGAGAGCCGCTGCGGAGCTCCACCGGCTGCCGGCTGCCGGGGAATTCAGACTTTCCCAAAATGAGTCTGCATGCGCAATGTCTCACCCAGGGTCATAAAACAAAGCAGTCTGACAGTTTTCTGAATGAGAGACAAGTCGCGGTGCGCTCTCTGCGCCGTCACGCAGCCGAGCTGTTCACTCAAGCTGCCTTCTCCACAAGCCGGGAGACCCGGCAGCACCCGAGCTTCGGCGTGCCCTCCCACTGTCCAGTTTTTACCCCGTGTGATAGTGGGTTCTCTGGACTTCGCCCAGAGCTGGAGAATCAGTCCAGTGGGATGCCTTTGTCTCCCCCGTTCAAGAAAACCGGCCTGTTTTCAGCCTCCCGCCCTCTCCGCGGTGCGCACTCCAAACCTCTCTCCGTGCGAATCTTTCAACGCTGTTCGCTGCCGCTCCTCCGAGTCACAGTGTCTTATCTTCACTTTTATTTGTGGAATTTTCACTCGGCGAGCTTTCTGGTGTTTCTGGAAGGTGTTTGTTCTTTCGTTAAGTTGTAGTATTAAAATTACTGATTATGACGGCAAGATAGATGTTTTACCTTTGCCGCCATCTTAGTTCCGAGAGCCCTAAATATCTTTTAAAAAATCCTTTAAGAAGCTTTCAGTTTACTTGGGGAGAGAATAAAGGATAAGGAATAATCAGAATGGCCCTGGCCAGTGTTTCTCAGTGGTTAGAACATTGGACCATGTCCTGGAGGACCATGGGTTCAAGGGCATGTACCTGGTTTGTAGTCAACCAGTCAATGTATCTCCCTCACATCAATGTATCTCTCTCTCTCTCTCTCTCTCTCTCTCTCTCTCTCTCTCCCCCTCTTCTTCCCTCCCGCCCTTCCTCCCTGCCTTCCTCCTTTCCTCTCTCTCACCCTCTGTAAAAAGTCAATGGAAAAAATATCCTTGAGTGAGGCTTAACAAACAAAGAGTCAATCAAAAAATAATAATCAGAATAGATGACAAAATATTCTTGAGAGCATAAAATAGAAAGAAAATTGGTGCAATGAGAGTATAAAGAGCTTAGTTCCAGCCTATGATACTGAGAATTTTATTGATATTAACTTGCCCTTCCTAAATCAATAGTAATGACCCATGGACATGTCCTTCTACTATCTGGTTTAATTTCCCCCTCTTGTCCTCTTCATTGGTGCAGCATGATTAAAGAAAGAGAGAGGAAACAGTCAGATGAGAACAAGAAAAGGCACAACTCAAGAGAAACAGCCTCTTTTGCCCTTTCTAGAGAGAAAAGTATTTTCTTTAGTCTTTACCCAAATTTCTGCCCTGTGGTTTTGCCCAGTCTATCTGTGGTGTTTGCCAAATCAATCTTGAAGAGCACCTTTTCTTTCTGAGTAATCAGAATTTTATTTTACTCTTTTATTTTGAAATAATTATAGCTTCCGTGGTTCTCTCCAATTGTTCTATCTTTCATAATCACAATTATAAAAACCAGAGCCGAGACCGGTTTGGCTCAGTGGATAGAGCGTCGGACTGCGGACTGAAGGGCCCCAGGTTCGATTCCGGGAAGGGCATGTAACTTTGCTGCGGGCACATCCCCGGCAGGGGGCGTGCAAGAGGCAGCTGATCGATGTCTCTCTCTCATCCATGTTTCTGACTTTCTCTCCCTCTCCCTTCCGCTCTGTAAAAAATCAATAAAATATATTTTTTAAAAAAATTAGAACATCCAATTCTTTAAAAAATAAATAAATAAATAAATAAAAATAAAAACCAGAAATTTGGCATTGGCCAAATGCATATATAGAAGCAGATTTTTGCTTTCGTTACTGCTTTTTTTCTTTGAATGCTTCTTGTAAGATTGAATGTTTATTTAAAAATTTTAGTTGAATTTATTGGGGCGACATTGGTTAATACAATGATATAGGTTAAAGGTATGCAAATACTAACAATGTATTATGTGTCTACCACCCCAGGTCAACTCTCCTTCCATCACCATTTATTCCCACTTTACCTTCTTATACTGCCTGCCACTCCTCTTCTTTCTGACAATCACCACACTGTTGTCTGTGTCCATGAGTCTTTCCTTTTTTTCTTTTCTTTTCTTTTTTCTTTTTCTTTTTTTTTTTTTTTTTTTGCTTAATTTCTTCACCCTTCTCACCCAGCCTCTAATCCCTTTCCCCTGACAGCTGTCAATCTGTTATTTGTATCCATGAGTGTTTCCACTTTGTTAGTTTATTTTGATCATTAAATTTCACATATAATAAAGACTGAGAATTCTTGTTGTGATTAATCTTGACATTGGACTAACAGTGTGCAGAAGTCGTAGTAAAGACAAGTGTAGTCTGTGTCAGTTTTTCTGTGGGCGCAGACTTTCCAAGGTAAACATGTCCCCAACTCAGCAATTCTTTCTAAGTAAACTTTGGCAAGACAATTGAAACACACACAGTGTAAGCAAACAAAAACCATGCGATTTTCTTAGGAAAATCTCAAAATAAGATATTTGGTAAGCTTCAATGTATTTTCAAGGTTATTATGGCCAATAACTATGGAATATAATAAAATTATTTTTGTTTATTGTGGTTACTTTAGTTATTTTTGTAGAATTCTTTGCAATGAACAAATTGCCTTTATATCCATTTTCTTATTTCACTTTCACAATTACATTATGTTGAAAAGTATATTGTTTTTCTATTCAACAAATGTAAAACTAAGGCCTACAGACAGTAAGGAAAGTAGTGGAATGAGGGAGAAGACATTCAGTGCTATAATTAGATCAGTCCTACCCAAAACAAGAGCATTTATTAATTCTATTTTTATCTGAATATGAGCAATCTTTTTAAAAATTGAGTTAGAGTTCAATAAACTAACTCCTCCTTCCATTCTCATTGTTTTCTTTGGATTGAGTGGCTCATCAGTTTTTTTACACAGACTCAGGGAATCATTGACTGCCAGCTCTCTGGTCAACTGTTTTCTTGTAGTGACTTAGTCACTGACTGGTTTCCCTAGAATGAGGGCTGTCCTTGAAATCTGGCCCTCTAGACCAATTCCATCATGGGCTGTGACCAGGACTGACTCAGTTATCACTGTTCTTCCTGGAGTGAGTCAACGGTCCATGGCATTCCCTGGAGTAACTGTTACCAGTGGTTTTCCCTGGACTAAGGGGATCACTTCCTGTCATTTCATCATCAACTGATAAAAAGAAAAGAAAGGCCTGTGTAAATAGACTGAATGTTTGTATCTTCAAAAGATTCATATATTGAAGTCCTAGTCTCCAATGTGATGGTATTTGAAGATGGGACTTTAGGGAGTAATTGAGATTAGATGAGGACATAAGGTTAGGTCCCTCTTGATGAGATTCATGCCCTTTGAAGAAGAAACACTAAACTAACTCTCTCTCCTATATCCCAGCAGGTAAAGACAGAGCAAGAAAGCAGCATCTACAAACCAAGAATAGAGCTCTTACCAAAGAGCTCTTACTGTAACACAACCATGCTGGCAATCTGATCTCGGACTTACAGCCTCCAGTATAAGGAGGAAATAAAGGTCTGATGTTTAAACCATCCGTTCTATGGTAATTTGTTATGGTAGGCCAAAACAACCTCTGAGGCTTTGGAATATTTGTCTCCAAATTTATATACTCTGGAACACCATGAAAAGCTCACTTATTGATGACTATGGTAGTCACAACTCTCTCTGATATTTTGGGATATCAGAATTGCTCGCTGATACCATGATACTACTTGAAATTACCTCAAAATTGCTGTTTTTAGAGGACAGCAGTACAACTAATGCTCTCTGAAGAAAATAAGAAAAAATTAAGCTGCAGATTTAAGTTTCAGTTCCTAAAGCAGAAAGTATTCTTTACATGAAAATTTTATTTGCATAAATATTTTATTTCTTAATAATATCAAATGAATAATTTGTTTCTTTATTATTAGGTTTACATTGTACAGCCTCAAGAAAATATAACTATGTTTTTTGCTGGTTCTGTAGTATTTCCTATTAAAATTTAAATTGTAATGTAAGATGGATTCAACTATTTTTCAACATTCAACTAAGTTTTTTTATGTTCTATTACATTCAACAAGAAAATAAATTTATAAAAAAATAAAAACTGAAGACAATGTCTCTGTCACTAATTTGTTGGTCTTAAACCTTGGACTGTTTGGGTTGCAGTATACATAATAATAGTATCTGTCCCACTGAGTCATCATGAGTAATAAATTAATTGTAAAATGAGGCATGTAGAACAATCTCTGGAATATGGAAAAATGCTGGTGATGTAGCAGCTATTTTGAGGTCCTGAGGTAACAAGGGAGTGGGCAAAAGCTATAATTAAAGCTAAAACTGGAAAGTTAGAAAGACCCCAGTTCCCTTGTGGCCTTGTGGATCTCCCTACCAGTCTTGAGTTCCTATTATTTGATGAAAATAAATGCTCATTGGTTAAGACATTTATTTTTAATACTTGTATCTAAAATTAAATCCTGATACATATAGTTTAATCTCTATATAATATTCATTAGGGCAAAATAAAATTGGCAAGCACAAATGTCTATGTAAAATGGACTGAAAAGATGACCAGCAAACTTGGAAATGTGGTTAACACCTGGGAAAGAAGTTAGGCATGAAAAGGAAAATGAAGGTAGTCATAAGAGGGCAAATGCTCTCATTTTGTTCAGTATACTTTGTCATTTGAATATTTTATGGTGAAGATATTTATGTACTTTAAAACAAAAAAATAGCATTTTTCAATGTCTTTATTTTCACGTGTGTTATGGTGCACTTTGTTTTTCAAGTAGGAGAAATAGGTGAACACATTTGGAAAATTAGGCTATAACTTTCACATGATTTTAAAGGTAGCTACTCAAGCCCAAAAAATACTACCTTAATCGTCCTTACCCTCAACCCATCACCACTGAAAACACCACCACACAAGCACACTCCTTCACTGAGCCAGCTACTGTGATCTGCACTGCTTTGATCTCGGTAATGACATTTAGGGCCATCTGCAGAGTCTTGCAGGGTCTAAGGAAAGTCATACTCTATACTACCCTAAACACTTTTATTGAAGATAAATATTTGTAAATCATTAGCAAGAATAGTATTCAAAGGGAATCCCAAGCTAAATAACACAGTGTAAATAAGATATTTGTACAGCTGTGAGTCCTGAGTTGCAGAGCCAAGCAGACAGCCTCAGATCTGAATTGGAAAGCTATGAATTATTTTCAGGGTCATTGACATCTCTTTCCATGAATAGCTATGAAGTTGCTGCAACTAATTTTCTACAGTCAGTTTCAGTTTAAGAAGAAAATTGTTCTTTTTCTGTATCATTCGTGTGTATTTAACTATTCAACAAACATATGTTTGAATACCTATGATTCCCAGGCACTGGGCTAGACTTTGGGTGAAGAGCATGGAACAAGGAGAAAAGGGACAGAGTCTAATGAATGTCAAGACACATTTTTCCACTGATCTCTCTTAAATGGAAAGCTGGTAAATTACTTGTTCAATAGGTAACCATGAATGGAAAAAGAAGAGTGTGAAAAGAGCAAACAGATATCAAGACTGAGAGGATTGTTAAGAGTCAAAAGCAGAATGATGAGTTAAACTAAACCCAAAGCATTTGTTTTTCTAGTCACCTATCAATTTCTGTTAGCACTAATCACTGCTTAGCACAGGTATCCTGCTGACTGTTGTGGGCAATACACAAGTATGAAAACCATAGGTCCTGCCCTCAAGGAGCTTACAAACTAATGAGGAGGGTAAGTATAATCAAATAATTTTGATACAAATAATTAAGCATTAAACATCATAGTAGATCAAGTCAAGGACCAAGAACACCTTGGGAGGGAAAGAAAACTTACAGTTGGGCAACCTGAGAAGTCCTCATGGAAGAAGTCATTATTTGAAGAATGATTTTAAGAAGACCAAACATTGATGGAAGAAGCAGAGAAAGGGCATTTTGAGCCATGCCATTGGCAGAAAAATGGCATAAATGTAGTCAAAAAGAAGGTGGAAGCACTCAGTTCCCTAGGATTGGTTAATAGTCCACTGACCCAGAAATACATATTCAGATGACTTCCAACAGGGAACAAGAGGACTGACTAGATTATCCATGGACCTAAGCCCTCCCATGGTGTTGTCTTTATCTGATCTCTCACTTATGTTTCTGCACAAGATTTTATTTGGGTACACAAGTCTCCATTCACTAAAATTTTTTTAAAGTCTGAAAAACCACTGAACTAGCACATTGATTGATGAATGGAAGGAATGAGAGAAGTGTGCTCAAATGAACTTTGGGGATAGATCCTGGAAACCACTAAATTGTTCAGAATGCCTTTTATATAGAGAGTAATAGTGAGGTTTCTGCAAAATTTTTAAACAAGAAAATTAGCTACTAGAAAATAACTGAATTATGAAGTGACTGTTGGGTGCAGGATCTGGAGGGAGAAGAAACTGAGACACAGAATCTTATCAGAAGAAAATGGAAGAAGTTCAGGGATAATACTCAGGGCCCATTGAGGATAGAGAGAGAAAAGAAGGGGAGAAGGAATTGTCATAGGATATTTGTATAAGTAAGAGGCAGGCTAATAATGTGGACCTCATTTTATATTTGGAAGTGATTATATATATATATATAATCTTTATTGTTCAGTTTATTAATTACATTGTTCCCTTTTTTTCCCCCTATAGTTCCCCTCCACCTGGTACCCATCCCACCCTCCGCCCTCACCCCCCTCCACTGTCCTCTCCCATAGTTGCATGATTTTTGTCCAGTCTTTTGCTGCACACACCCTTTCTCCCCAAGAGTTGTCAGTCCATTCCCTCTCTATGTCCGGGATTCTGTTACATTCACCAGTTTATCCCATTCATCAGCTTATTAATTCACTTGATTTTTAGATTCATTTGTTGATAGATGTGTATTTGTTGTTCCTAGTTTACACTTTTATCTTTTTCTTTTTCCTCTTCTTAAAGAATATCTTTCAGCATTTCATATAATATTGGTTTGGTGGTGATGAACTCCTTTAGCTTTTTCTTATCTGTGAAGAACTTTATCTGGCCTTCAATTCTGAATGATAGCTTTGCTGGATAGAGTAATCTTGGTTGTAGATTCTTGCTGTTCATCACTTTGAATATTTCTTGCCACTCGCATCTGGCCTGCATCGTTTCTGTTGAGAAATCCGCTGACAATCGTATGGGTGCTCCCTTATAGGTAACCAACTGTTTCTTTCTTGCTGCTTTTAATATTCTCTCTTTGTCTTTTGCTCTTGGCATTTTAATTATGATGTGCCTTGGTGTGGTCCTCTTAGGGTTCCTATATATTGGGGTTCGGTGCGCTTCTTGGACTCCTAAGTCTATTTCTTTCACCAGGAGTGGGAAGTTTTCGGTCACTATTCCTTCAAATAGGTTTTCATTGTCTTGGCCTCTCGCTTTTTCTGGCACCCCTATAATTCGGATATTGGTATGCTTGAGGTTGTCCCAGAGGCCCCTTACACTATCTTCAATTTTTTGGATTCTTTTGGTTTCTTGCTTTTTCAGCTGAGTGGATTTTCCCTCTTTGTATTTCAAATCTTTAACTTGGTTCTTGGGGTGCTCCAGAGCACTTTTAGGTCTTTGTATAATATTTTTTGTTTCAGTTAGTGTATGCTTAATTTCTGGTTGGTCCTTTTTCATATCCTTGAGAGTATCCTTTATATCCTTGAGAGTCTCCTTCATTTCCACATTGGTCTTGATCATTTCCTTGCAGGTCTTGCTTATTTCCTTATAGGCCTCGACCTTTTGTTGGAGCCTCTTGAAGAACCCTATAACCGTGGTTTTGAATTCCACGTCCAGTCATTTTTTTTCCTCCATTTCTTTCACATCTGATTTCTTTCCATGTCTCTGCATGGTGGCTGCTTCCCTGAGTTGGTCAATTAGCTTTGTGTGGTAGCTTTGTGTGTCCCACTACTAGGGACAGTGGCTCAGCCTCCCCGGTTACCTGTGGTGGATATGGTTTGCACAGTCTTGCTGAAGTTAAGCTCAGTTAATTGTTGTTAGCACTTGGAGGGGTTGACCTCAGGCCAATTGTCTGTGAAGCTCAGCTGTGCTCAGGTTGGGTGGGTGGAGTCTCCAGGCCAAGCAGACAGCGTTAGCTCTGCCCTATGCGGCCCCAGGGACTTTGTGCCGGGGGCAATGGCGGCCAGCACCTCTGAGAGAGAGCCGCTGCGGAGCTCCACCGGCTGCCAGGGAATTCAGACTCTCCCCAAATGAATCTACACTTCCAATGTCTCACCCAGGCTCCTAAAACAAAGCAGACTGACGGTTTTCCAAATGAGAAAGCAAGTCGCAGAGCGCTCTCTGCGCAGTCACGCAGCCGAGCTGTTCGCTCAAGCTGCCTTCTCTGCAAGCCGGGAGGCCCCTGCAGCACCCGAGCTTCGGTGTGCCCTCCCACTGTCCAGTTTTCACCCCGTATGATAGTGGGTTCCCTGGACTTCGCCCAGAGCTGGAGATTCAGTCCAGTGGGACGTCTTTGTCTCCCCCGTTCGAGAAAACTGGCCGGTTTTCAGCCGCCCGCTCTCTCCGTGGCGTGCGCTCCAAACCTCTCTCGGCGCGAGTCTTTCAACACTGTCCACTGCCGCTCCTCCGAGTCACAGTATCTTATCTTCGCTTTTATTTGTGGAATTTTCACTCGGCCAGCTTTTTGGTGATTCTGGAAGGTGTTTGTTCTTTCGTTAAGTTGTAGTATTAAAATTGTTGAGTATGACAGCAAGATAGGTGTTCCACCTATGCCGCCATCTTGATTCTCCCACATATATATTTTTAATTGACTTTTAGATTTATAGAAAATTTTCAAAGATGGTACAGTGGGCTCCCATATACCCTGCAATCCATTTCCCCTATTAATATCTAATATTAGTATGGTTCATTTTTAATAATTAATAAAACAATATTGATATATTAACTGAAGTCTATACTGTATTCATATGCAAAATTGCAATGATAGTTCCCCTCTACTTTTCACCCAGCTTC
The DNA here is from genome assembly GCA_027563665.1 of Antrozous pallidus. Taxonomy (NCBI): domain Eukaryota; kingdom Metazoa; phylum Chordata; class Mammalia; order Chiroptera; family Vespertilionidae; genus Antrozous; species Antrozous pallidus. The sequence goes on from CM050512.1 coordinate 68,479,758, forward strand.
CTTAAGTTACACAGTCATAAAACATTTATCAAAACTAAGAAATTAACATTAGTACAATACTATTAACTAAGCTCCAGACTTTATTCTAATTTTGCTATTTTTCTGCCCCAGGATGCAATCCAGGACTGCTTATTGCATTTAGTCACCATGTCTCTTTAGTCTAGTATCTTCTGGTCAGTAGGGTTTTGTGGTCTCGCCTTGTCATTCATACCCTTGACAATTTTGGGGAGCACTGATCAGGTCTTTGTAGATCATCCTTCATTTGATGTCTGTCTGATATTTTCCCATGATTATCTTGGAGAGGAACACCACAGATATGAATTGTGTTCATCAGTATCATTCCAGGGGGTACCTGATATCAGTATGACTTAGTATAGATGATGTTAACTTTGATCATTTAATTAAGGTAGTGAGTACCCAGTTTCCCCTACTCTACAGTTATTATCTTCTGGCCCCTTCAGTGAAGTTATGTTATACATTTGTAATATAGTTAAATTGTCACAGTCTGGGATCTCACAATATTCTAGGTTCTCCCAAAATTCTGGTTGATATTTTAAAAATAGCACACAGTAAAACTTACTCATTATGGTATACAGTTCTATGAGTTTTGACAAATGCACAGTGATCTACCCACCTCTATAATATCATACACATAAGTTTCATCACCCTAAAAATTCCCTGAATGGTGATGAAGCCAACCAAATATTAAAAATCTCTAATAGTTTCATCCTTTTTCTTGGACACAGTCTTACAAGTATCTTAAATTTCAAAGTTCTAGAGGAGCGAGCATGCTTCACAAGAGTAAATCAAATAAAAAAAATTAAGAAACAAAAATATTTTACAGGAATAATAATCAAATTTTCTACAAGATGAACTGAAATTTAACTCAACAGGTTGTGTTAGCATTGTTCTTATTTCTCTGTTCTTTAGAGAATGCAACTGCTAAATGGGACTTCGTTTTGTATATACACAAGGATAACCACCAGAGATAAAAATTTTGATTGTTATCAGCTTTACAAATTAATATGTTTAATTGAACTCCAATAAAGTGACTCATAAAATCCATCTCCTTAATTCTCCTTTGTTTCCCATGATTATTGCTTTGATTCAGCTCCTTAGCATTTCTCATCTAAACTGTTAAAATAATCTTCCAAAACAGGTTTCCACAGTGACACCTAAATGCAAACCTACCCTTGTACCAAACTTATGTTTTTAGAATTCATATCTGGCCCAGCTGGCCTGGCTCAATAGTTGAGCATCAACCTATGAACGAGGACTTCACAGTTCAATTCCCAGTCAAGGCACATGCCCAGATTGCAGGCTTAATCCCTAAAAGTTGTTCAGGAGACAGCCAATTGATAATGTTTCTCTCTTTTCGATGTTTCTATATTTCTATCTCTCACTCTTTCTCTCTCTAAAAAAAATCTATAAAAAATATTTTTAAAAAATATAAAATCCATATCTGAGTAGGTGTCTCTCTTAATTAAAAAAACTAGATGACTAGTTTGCAATCAGGAAGATCCCCAAACTCCTTAGCATGACACACACTTGGTCCACTGACTCTTCTAGCCAAACGCATGCACTTCACAATCACACCTTCCTCTTTAACCACAAACTCTCACTCATCCTCACACAGACTATCTGGCTTCTCCTCTGTACCTTTCACCCATTCTTCTATCTTTGCAAACACTTCTCTCTTTGTAAACACTAACACCTTTCAAAACCTATTCAGATTTCAACTCCTCTGGAATCTTCTACTACACTATGTGAATTTCAGGGGTTTTGTTGTTGTTGTTGTTGTGCTCTCATGGTCCTTCATAACATATTGATTGTGTACTACTTATTTGATCTTTCTTTTTTCCTAAAGTTTAAGCTCCTTAAAGGAAGGACAGTGCCTTTCACCTTTGGCACTATCATTAAGACCTAGAGAGCACCTGGCTTTTTAGCTGTCATTTGGTAAGTATTTGTGATGTGAGTGAATAATTGATAAGATCGAATATGAATTTAATCAAATCTATCTTATCTACTAAAAGAGAAACATGCAAATTGATCATACTTTTGCTATGCTACCAGCCAATAGGAGTGATATGCAAATTAACCCACAACCAAGATGGTGGGTGGACCCCCTCCACCGCGAGCTGGCCATAACAGTGCTGGGGCGGCAGGTCCAGATCACAGCCCCAAATCCATCAGGAGATCCGGCCCTCTTCCACCCTGAGCCCAGTTGGGTCTGGGGTTGCAATTGGGACCCTTGCCGTTCCATTGGCCGCCATGGCCAGGCTTCAGGAGGTGGGGGGCTGGATCCCCTGCTGGGTCTGGGGCTATGGGGGTCCAGATTGCAGCCCCAGACCCAGAAGAGGATCCAGCCCCCCACCTCCTGAAGCCCAGCCATGGCAAACCTGGAGCTGGAAGGTATGGGGGTGGATTGAAGACAAAAACCCGCAGGCCTGGCACCCAGCAGCCCCAAGGCCTGAGGTGGAGGCACCTGGGTTGTTGAGGGGTGTGGGTTGGGGCAGCAGAGACACAATCCCACAAGAAACTTGTGGAAAGGGACATAAACTATCATAACTTTATCTTCCTTTCCACAAGATGAGAAAACTGCCCCTGGATTATTTAGTGCTATGGCCAACACCTTTCTACAAACACAGGGTAATGTTATGACGACTCCAGGAAGGTCTGGTCAGAATACTGTCTCCAGGGAATAATGCTACTCTGGCAAATCATCTAATAGAGGAAACAAGCTTTTTATTGGGTTTATTCTGAAGGTCAGAGAACATGCCACCCCAACATATGCTGTGTTGTTATATTGATGATCTTGAGCTATAGATGCTTTAAATACAGCAAATGCACGTGGAGGATTTCACTAAAGTCTCCTGATCTCCCTAAAATCGGACCCCCCTAAAGGAGCTTAAATGTCATAAGTCCCATTGATGGGAGAAGTGTCATAAGGCAGAGAAGACAGGACAGGAGAGTAGAAGTTGACATCATACCCAAACTTTGTTACAAACTATTTCCCTTCACCCATTCATCTTTCCTAAATATCATTTACTCTCCTCTAAGAGGCCTATATCTCCTGTCCCTTTTCCCTAGGAAGAAGGTATTTAAATCTGCATTCTAAGCCATCTTGGGAATGGACTTTTTTCTCCTGGTGATTTGTCTTTCATTACAAGGGCCTCCACTAAGAACTCAGAAAGGTAGAGGAAAGCTATTTTTCCTCCTCCATAATTCTATCTCAGAAAATCAAGTCCCCAGAACAATGATGGTGGCTCAAGTACCAAGCAGTCCCAGCTGATGGGAGGGAAGCTTCTAGGGAGAAACTAATGATATTGACATCAAAGTGGGATGGAGGACACACCCATGGTTGCTGGTGGGAATTTAAAGTGGTTCAACATTTTTGGAGGATGATTTGTCAAATTTTATAGAAATGTTCAAGGTACATTCAAGAGTCTTCTCTTAGGAATCACATCTGCTGAGATAAAAGCACAAGCGCATAAGCCTTGCTCAGAACCCAGGATGTTACTGCGGGCTCCCCTTCCATGATAGTAAAACCTGGGAACAACCTGCATTTTTAGGACAAGGTGGCATCTATAATAATAAAAGGGTAATATGCTAATTAGACTGAACATCTTTCACACGACCTTCCAGATGTTCTTCTGGATGTCCTTCCCGATAAAGCTATGTTGGCAGGGCCGAGGCAGAGGAGGTTAGAGGCAATCAGGCAAGCATGGGAGAGCAGTTAGAGGGACCAGGCCAGCAGGGGAGAGCAGTTAGTGCAAATAGGCTGTCAGGGGAGAGCAGTTAGGGGGATCAGGCTGGCAAGGGAGGTGAGTGGTTAGGAGCCAGAGGTCTCAGATTGGAGAGGGTGTAGGCCAAGCTGAGGCGACCCCCTTCCTGTGCATGAATTTCATGCACCAGGCCTCTAGTATACATATAAAAAGCCAGTGTCTGTGATGACCAAATGACTGGTCATCATGAGGTGTATTGAGCACCTCTCCGTCCTTCCCTCATGGCCTGTGAGTAGGGTGGGGTGGGACTAGGGACTGGTGAGTGGGCTAAACAGCTCACCTCTTGGTCTCTGATCCTGGCCTGCAGACTCCAATGGATTAGCCATGATGAATGGGGATATTGGGGTGGGTGGCAGGAAGACTTGGACTGGCTGTCAGGCCGTTGGCATGACCAGCTCATCCCCAGCTGTTTGGGGGCTCAGGCCTGCAGGAAAGCAAGTGCTGGTGACTTCACCTCCTGCGTGTGTGCCAGGCTGGCCACTAATGGAACACGCTGCCCATTCGGGGCCACTTATGCCAGGATGGGTAGATCGTGGGTGCTTCCATCATGACTTCAAGCTCCAGCAGCAGCAGTGGCGGCAGCAGCACCTGCATGAGCAGCCCTGAGTGGCCAGCAGTTTCCATCAGCAGCTGGCCCAGCGCACACACATAGAGGTGAAATTGCTGACACCTGCTTTTCTGCAGGTCTGAGTAAGCCCCTGGGTAGCTGGGGATGAGCTGGTGATCCCAACGACCTGACAGCTCTGTGGCAAAGGTAGCATTCAGCCTGGGGACTGGTGAATGGGCAGAAGATAGCCCTGATCATAGAAGGCTGGGCCTTAAGGACCCTAACCACAGGATTTCATACGCTGGGCTCCAGTTAAAAAATAAAATGGCAGAAAGTTGGAAAGCTTTCCCTGGCCTGCGAGTTTATGTTCTTCTTTACAGTTGTTTGTTGAATCAGAGAAGCGAGAACTGGGATTTTTGTTTGTTCATTTTGCGGAAGGGAAAATAGAGAGACTTCAGGGGGAAGAAAATAAGTGGAAGTGAAGTTTCATGATCCATGACCTTGGGAAAAGCTGTCTACTTTATGCAGTCTTCTGCTTCCAAATCCTGGGAATTGACCCTGAAAAGTCTTACTTTAAAGACACTTGTAGGATATCTTGCAATTGTCCTGGGAGGGAAGATCTGGATCTAGTTTGGTATGACTCATCTGGATCCAGGAGAATCTAGTTTTATTTTGCTGGTAGTGTATGTGGTTAGCTTCATAGGACCCTTTCTAGTGAGGTGACAGTGTGTGCCTCCTTCCATTGACTCTGATGTATACCTAATCTCCTGATGAAAAGAAGTGGCAAGGCCTATCAGTCAGTGGAAGCCATGTCCTTTTTAATATGTTCTTGATGAGCTTCAAACTTACAAGTTAGTTCTTGCACAAAAATAGTCATAGCATCAAGCTGTCCTATTTAGTCCCCATAATGTTCACTGAACCCAGGAGTGGAAGGTTTAGATACGCCAGTCTACCAATTCAAATGTTAATCTCATCTGGAAACATCCTTACAGACACACCCAGAATAGTGTTGAACCAAATATCAGAGGACTCTGTGACACATTTAAAATTAACCAGCACAATATCTAATTAGGTATTTTGGCCATTTTCTGTCCCTACTCCACTCCCCAGCTCATGCCCATTTCTCTAATCACAGAGGACCAAAGTAGCCAAAGCATCTTGAGAACAGAGAACAAAGCTGGAGGCATCACACTTCTGATTGTTACAAAGCTGTAGTAATCAAAACATTATGGTACTGGCATAAAAACAGACACATAGACAAATAGAACAAAATAGCCCAGAAATAAGCCTGTGTGTATATGGTAACCTACCTATAATAAAGGTGCCAAAAATACACAAAGGAGAAAGGATAATCTCTTCAATTAATGGTATTGGGAATGCTCAATATCCACATGCAGAAGAATGAAATCAGGCCCTTATTTCACAACCTATACAAAAATAAATTTAAAATGGATTAAAAACTTAAATATAAGACCCAAAACTATAAAACTCCTATAAAAAAGTATAAAAAGCTCTTTGACACTGGCCATGTTAATTATTTATTTTTGTTATAACACCAAAAATATAGGCAAAATAAATAAGCTTATGCACAGCAAACAACCAATAAAGTAAAGAAGCAACATATGAAATAGGAGAAAATATTTACAAACTATACAACTGATATAGGGTTAATATTCAAAATACATAAGGAGTTCTTACAACTAATAGCAAAAGGAAAAAATAACCTAATTAAAGCATAGACAACATAACAGACATTTTTCCAAAGACATACAAATGGCCTACAGGTACATGAAAAGGTTCTGAATATCACTAATTACCAGGAAAATGCAAATCAAAATCACAGTAACATAGGACTGACTTCATACCTGTAGGATGGCTATTATCAAAATACAAGTGATAAGTATAAGTGAGGGTGTGGAGAGGAAAAGGATCCCCTTTACACTATTGGTGGGAATGTAAATTGGCCCAGCCATTGTGGAAAATAATATATTTGTCAAAAAATTAAATATAGAGCTATCATATGATCCAGCAATCCCACAACAGGGTATATTCCAAAGGAAAATATCAGGATCTCAGCATTATCTGTACTGCCATGCTCACTGTAGAATTATTCATAATAGCCAAGACCTGGGAACACCCTAAGTGTCTATCAACAGATACATGGAGAAAGAAAATGTGCTGTCAGTTTATATGTAAGTATGTTTATATTCAAGTGTGTGAATACTATATTACACAATATAGTCTCTGTGTCTCATGTTCTTTAGTGTTTCAGTGGGAGGTCAGACTGGGAATACTCATTGCTCAAGAGGAAAAATTAATAAATGCCCTCTGAAAATCCCAGGAAAATTTTTTTAAAAAGAAATGAAAAGATGGCTTTCTTTTATTCCAAGAAAATTTATGAGATAGTTTATATAACCTTATAAGAAAAAGAAAATTTGGAAAACAAAGAAATTGAAACCAGAAATTACCAACTAAAAAATTTGCCCCTTGAAAATTAATACACAACATAAAGAACTTATTTTATTCTGTCTTTATTGAGGTTTAATTGACAAATAAAAATTATATATATTTAAGGTGTAGATGTGATAGTTTTATATAATTTTAGTTTCTGGCATATAAGATGACTTTTTAACCCAGGAAAATCTTTTCAAAAGTCGGGGGTCATCTTATACGCTGGGTGTAAAAATACCAGAGCTTACAGTTATGATGGGCGTTGCTAAGTTGCCAGGGACTTGCCCGGCACTTGCTCTCTCTCTATTGTTTGTTATCTTCCTCCTATCATCATCAGTTCCAGTCGTCTTATAGGAAAATACGATATGTGTGTGTGTGTATAAATATATATATATATATATGTATATATATATGTATATATATGTGTATATATATGTATATATAGACTGTATTGTGTGATATATATATATCCTATCTAATAAAAGAGTAATATGCGAATTTGACTGTACCTTCCCTACACTACCAGCCAATCAGGGGTGGGGGCGGGGCTGAGGAGTGCGCCAGGCAAGGGGTGCAGCCGCTGCTCTGCGGGCCCTGCAGAGAAACAGAATGGGCACGAGAGGCTGGGCTGCCAGTGCAGCATTTGCTCCCCAGGCCGGGGCCTTGTGGAGGGACAGAATGGGTGCTGTGGGTGCAGAGGGTCCCAGATCGCAGCCCAGTCCCAGCCCCAGCAGGCGATCCAGTCCTCATTCCCCCCCCCCCGTAGCCCATGGTGAAGACCACCACCATCGTGCTTCTCTGCGGTGCTGGGGGTCCCAGATAGCAGCCCAGCAGGCAATCCAGCTGCCCTCAGGGAAGGCTGGTCAGGTCAGCACTTAGCCACGGGCACGGGGGGTCCCTAATCACAGCCCAGCCCCAGAAGACAAAGCCATGGTGATGGGGCCAAGGCAGAGGCCATTAGGGTTGATCAGGCCAGGAGGGGAAGGCAGTTGAGGGTGATCAGAGTGATGGGGGGGCAGGGGGGCCCAGTTGGGGTAATCAGGCCAGCAGGCAGAGTGGTTAGGGGTTATCAAGCAGTCAGGCAGGTCAGCAGTTAGGAGCAGATTGCAAGGGGGTTGTCTGACTGCCAGTTTAGGCCAGATCCCACAGGGGTCTCAAATTGGAGAGAATGCAGGCCGGGATAAGAGACACCCCTGCCGCCGCATGCACGAATTTCATGCACTGGGCCACTAGTGTAAATATATACACACTAGTGGCCCGGTGCATGAAATTCATGCATGGGGGTGTGTACCTCCAACCAGCCTGCACCCTCACCAATCTGGGTTCCCTCAAGGAATGTCTGACTGCCCATTTAGGCCCAATCCTGGTAGCCTCGGGTCTAAAAGGGCAGTCGGACATTCCTCTCACAACCCAGGACTGCTGGCTCCCAACTGCTCGCCTGCCTGCCAGCCTGATCACCCCCTAAGCACTCCCCTGCCAGCCTGATTGATGCCTAATTGCTCCCCTGCCAGCCTGTTTGCCCCTAACTGTCCTCCCCTGCAGGCCTGGGTCCCTCCCCCCTCAACTGCCCTTCCCTGCAGGCCTGGTCACCTCCAACTTCCTTCATCTATTGGCCTGGTAACCCCTAACTGCCCTCCCCTGCAAGCTTAATCACCCCTAACTACCCTCTTTTGCAGGCCTGGTCCCTCCACTGCTGGCCTGATCACCCACAACTGCCCTCCCTTGCAGGCCTAGTCCCTCCCAACTGCTCTTCTCTGCTGAACATCTTGTGGTGGCCATCTTGAGTTCACATGGGGGCAGTCATCTTGTGTGTTGGAGCGATGGACAATCTGCATATTACTTTTTTATTAGATAGGATAGAGGCCTGGTGCATTGGTGGGGGGCAGCTGGTTTGCCCAGAAGGGTGTCCCGGATCAGGGTGGGGATTCCCTTAGGGCATGGGATGACCTGGGTGAGAGGTCTGTGGTGGTTTGCAAGCTGGCTAAGCCCCCCAGTGACCCAAGCGGAGGCCCTGGTATCTGGGATTTATTTTTCTTTTTTTAAAAAATATTTTTTTATTGATTTTTTACAGAGAATAAGGGCAAGGCATAGAGAGGTAGAAGCATCAATAAGCTGCATCCTGCACACCCCCTAACTGGGGATGTACCCGCAACCAAGATACATGCCCTTCATTGGAATCGAACCTGGGACCCTTAGTCCTCAGGCTGACGCTCTATCTATTGAGCAAAACCGGCTAGGGCTATTTTTCTTCTACAATTGAAACTTTGTAGCCTGGAGTGGAGCCAAGCATTCTGCTCACTTGGTGGTGGCAGCCATTTCTGATGGAATTTATTTACCTTCTATAATTGAAACTTTGTAGCCTTCAGCAGAGGCCTGGGCCAGCCAGGGCAGGTGGAAAGCTTGGCTTCCCCCATCTCTGGGTGCAACTCTCCAGCTCCATGGCTGCCATCATTATCTTCTATAATTGAAACTTTGTAGCAGTGAGTGGAGGCCTGGACCTGGCAGGGGGGTGTGCGGAAAACTTGGCTTCCTCCATCGTTGGGGAAACCAAAGCCTTCCTCCTACTCTCTGTGGCCAGCAGCCATCTTGGTTGGGTTTCTGTGCATTTTCACTCCTGATTGGCTGGTGGGCATGGCTTGAGGGTATGGCTTGTAGGTATAGTGGGGGTACGGTAAATTTGCATATTACTCTTTTATTATATATATACACTGAGTGGCCAGATTATTATGATCTCTGAATGCATAATAATCTGGCCACTCAGTGTATATCCTATATAATAAAAAGCTGATATGCAAATTGTCCCCTGAACCAGGAGTTTGACCAGCAGGCAGGCCAGCAAACTGTCCATTGCACCTCCCCCAGATCAGGATGGCCACACCTATGCACAAATTCATGCACCAGGCCCCTTTCTCTCTCTCTCTCTCTCTCTCTCTCTCTGAGTGGCCAGATTATTATGCATTCAGTGATTATAAAAAATAATCTGGCCACTCAGTGTATATATACACTAGGAGCCCAGTGCACGACATTTGTGAATGGGGAGGGGGCATATCCTTCAGCCCAGCCTGTTCCCTCTCCAATCTGAGACCTTTCGAGGAATGTCTGCTGGGCAGTCGAACAATCCTCTCACAATCCAGGACTGCTGGTTCCCAACCGATTGCCTGCCTGCCTTGTCTGCCTGATTGCCTCTAACCACTTCTGCTTGCCAGCCTGATCACCCTCCTCTGCTGGCCTGGTCACCACTAACTGTCCTCTCCTGCAAGTATGGTTGCCTCCAACTGCCCTCCCTGATGTCCTGGTCAATCCTAACTGCCCTTCCTTGCCAGCCTGGTCCCCGCTACAGGCCTTGTCCCTACCATCTGCCCTCCCCTATAGGCCTGGACCCCCCAGATGCCCTCCACTTTAAGCTTTGTCTCTCCCAACTGCCTTCCCCTTCAGGCCTAGTTCCCCACAACTGCCCTCTTCTGCCGAGCATCTTGAGGCAGCCTTCTTGTGTCCACATGGAGGCAGCCATATTGTGTGTTGGAGTGATGATCAGTTTGCATATTACCTCTTTATTATATAGGATATGTGTATATGTGTGTGTATATATGTATATGTATATGCACACACATATACTGTATATGAGAGAATATATATATATATATATATATATATATATATATATATATTCATATATATGTTGGAATATTATTCAGCCATAAAAAGGAAATCCTGCCACTTATGAAAACATGGATAAACCTGGAGGACATTATACTAAGAGAAATAAGCCAGATAGAGAAAGACAAATACTGTATCATTTACTTATTTGTAAAATTTTAAAATAAAGAACTAGGAAGTATAATAGTGGTTATGAGGAGCTAGCAAGTGATGAAAATGGGAATATATTGTCAAAAGGTACAAATTTCCAGTTATAAGATGAATAAATTCTAGGAACCTAACTACAGAATGGTGAATATAGTTGATAATACTCCATTTTATACTTAAAATTTGCTATGAGAGTATATCTTAAATGTTCTCACCAACCTCCACCCTTAAATGATAACCATGTAGGGTGATGAATGTGTTAATTTTGCTTGATTACACTAATCCTATATAATAAAGAGTAATATGCAAATTGGCCATCACTCCAACACACAAGATGGCCTCCCCCATGTGATCAAAGATGGCTGCCCCCATGTGGACAAAGATGGTCACCATAAGTTGGCCAGTAGGAGAGGGCAGTTGGGAGCAACCTGGCCTGCAAGGGAGGGCAGTTAGGGGCAACAAGGCTGGCAGGAGAGCAATTAGGCATTGATCAGGCTGGCAGGGGAGTAGTTAAGGGGTAATCAGGGGGCAGGCAGAAGTGGTTATGGGCAATCAGGCAGGCAGGCACCCAGCAGTACTGGATTGTGAGAGGAATGTCCAACTTCCCATTTAGGCCCAATCCCAGATTGGAGAGGGTACAGGCTGGGCTGAGGGACACACATACCCCCACCATGCACAAATTTAGTGCATTGGGCCTCTAGTCATTTTTATAATGTGTTAATTTTTAGTGGAAAAAGTTTCCAGTTGGTAATTTTTTATTTTAATTTCTTATCACAACTTTTTTTCTCTCTCAGGTTATATAAAACTAGAGGCTTGATGCACAAAATTTGTGTAAGGGTAGGCTTTTGCAGCCCTGGCTTCCTTGTGGCCCTGTGACCCTGCCCTTTGCCCAGTAGTAATTCTGGAAGGTCATTCTGGAAGGTGGTTCTGCTGTCTGGTGTAATTAGCATATTAGCTCTTTATTATATAGGACTAGTGGGCCAGTGCATGAAATGTGTGCACATGCGGGGGGGGGCGGGGTTGTCTCTCAGCCTATCCTGCATCTTCTCCAATCTGAGACCCCTGTGGGATCGGGCCGAAACTGGCAGTCGGACATCCCCTTTGCAATCCAGGACTGCTGGCCCCTAACCGCTCACCTGCCTAACTGTTTGATCACCCCTAACCACTCTGTCTGCTTGCCTGATTGCCCCAACTGGTCCCCTCTGCCGGCCTACTCCGCCCCAATGCTCCACCCCCAGCCTGATCACCCTCAACTGCTCTCCTCTCCTGGCCTGATCACCCTCAACTGCCTTCCCCTCCTGGCCTGATCACCCCTAACTGCCTCTGCCTCGGCCCTGCCACCAAGGCTTTGTCCAGAAGGACTTTTGGAAGGTCTCATGGTCTAATTAGCATATTACCCTTTTATTAATATAGATAGGATATGATATACAGCCATAACTATAACATATGTACCAGTATTACTCTATGAAAATACATACTTCATGTGGTAGGAAGGCATCTAATACATTACATTGTATATGTTGTAACTAGTAGGAAATACTCTCTGTATTCATAGCAATAATATATACTCTGTGACTTCCCTTCCTGATCTTTGAATGGTTCCCCAGTTCTTTGAATGTTTCCTGGCCCTAATGTATTTTTTTTGTCATTCAGTGTAACTTTATTTACTGTTTATTGCATATGATTTGAGGTCTTTAATTTCTAACCACCAAAGATTCAAAGGACTATTTTTTTCATGAAGTTTAACATTAACATCAGTAAATTCATGTATTCATGTGTTTTTATTGTAAACATCTGAATTATTCACATTGTCATAGATCCTGAACTCATAAGCATGGACCATGCACAGGCTGGCAGCGAGCCAGAAAACCACTCTGAAAGCAAACAGATACTCTACATAAGGATAAAAGTCATTACACAATATTTAATGTCCAACCTCAATCACCTCAGAATGTTAAATATATTGACTTCTTAATTCATATAGTATCGGGAACTCAGCTGCTTGATTGGTAATGGGGTTGATCTGGTTTCAGGAGGATTACTCCTGAAATAATTAAGGAAAGGGGGGCTCAATCTTTTCTTGGTTGCTTGCTTCTCCTCAGCACCTTCATCTTTCTTCTCATCCTCAGCTTCTTGGGCATCTTTTTCTTCATCTTCGCCTCCTTCTTTTTCCTCCTTTGAATCCTCAAATTCTTCCTTGGCACTTTCTTCCTCTTCCTCTCCTTCCTCTTCGTCAGCCACTTCCTCTGCTTCTCCTTTCTTCAGTTTCTCCTTCAGAGGGGAGTTCATCCTTAGCTTCCTCGGCTTTTGCAGCCTCCATGGTCTCCTTTACCTCCATCTGCTCCTACTGAACGTGGCTGGTATATTAAGAACGGAAGGAGCCAGCAGACATCAAGTAGAAGCTGGTCTGTAAACCACCGTAGTCACATCGACCAAAGACCTGGGAACTGAGTAGCCGCTGGCTGTTTCCCACACTGGAGAAACTGAGCCAGGTCTCCTCACCTTCCAAGAGTTTCCTGTAAGCTGCAATGTCGATGCCCAAAGCCACAATGAGGAGGTCCTGGTATTCTTTTAAATATCATGTCATTTCACTCTTTGTAGTTCTCAACTCATTTTCTAATTCATTGATTGTGTCTTGCATAGCGCTAACACCTGAGTTCTGCTTATCCTCCAGCTCTCCCAGCTGCTTTCCCAGAGCTTAGTTCATGCCCTGGCATGCTTCCATCTCCAGAGTCTTGGCCTTGAGCAGGCAGCAGCTTTCAGACACCTCCTCCTTGGCTGCACACACCCCATAGATGTTCTTGACAGTGCTCTCAGTCAGCATGGTGAAGCGGCTCTTGTGCCATTCTTCAGCATTCTGCATGTTCTTGGCAGCCAGCTTCTTGTACTGGGCTCAGATGTCCTTGAGACAGCAGAGAGGTCGGACTTGGAGAACACGTCCATCTCCATAGAGATATGAGTTACTGGATTTGCACCTGCAGCTCAGTGATCTTCTCTTCATGCACCTTCTTCAGAAAGGCAATTTAGTCCATCAGGCTGTCAATGCACTTTTCAAGCTCAGCACCAGCGAGAGCCGCCTCATCTGCACCTTTGCACGTCTCCATCAGCCAGCCCTCTGCTTCATCATAGTTCAGCCCCTCTTCCTGGTAGCATGCCTGCAGGTTGTTCCCAGTCCCTATCAAGCCCTAGTGCCTGCTAACTGCCCACTGCCCTCTCCTCCCCAGGGACTGGGCTTGGTGGGCAGGGGCACAGGCATTCCATTTTCATTAAAATGTTCAACTCTGGCCTGCTCTACCAGTGAGCACAGGCAGCCCTGGGGCATATAGTGATCTCAGAGACCCTGGCCACCCCTGCCTACCCACGTCTCAAATGGTGGCCTGGCCCCTGTGGGCAGAGTCAGGCATAGCTGCTCCACCCTCCCATGACTGCCCTGTTACTGATCTCGGTCTTGATCCAGTGGGCAGTGTCAGGGCAGCCAGCCCTCCCTGCCCAACCTCAAAGGTTGCCTGTATCCTGCAGGTGGAGTCAGGCGCTGCCCGCCAGGCCAATCTGATCCCAACGGCAGCCTGGACCCTATGGTCGGCATCAGGTGCTGGCACCACCACTCCCCTGCCTGCCCAGTTACTGATCGTGGCCTTGGTGTTGCCTGCCTGGCCTGCCAAGTCCTCCATGGTGGGGCTGCGATCCGTACCCCCACCACCCACAGCAAAGCACAGCCATGGCCCAGCTTCGCTGCAGGTGGTGGGGATCCGGATCCCCTGCTGGGGCTGGGGCTGAGATCTGGATCTCTGCCACCTGCAGCACCGCCAGCTCAGGACAGAAGGGGCATGCCCACTATCTTGCTTGGGGTTAATTTGCATATTGCTCCTATTGGCTGGTAGCGTAGCAAAGGTATGGTCAATTTGCATGTTTCTCTTTTATTAGGTAGGTCTAGAGGCCCGGTGCATGAAATTCATGCATGGGGAGAGGAGTGCCCCCTCAGCCCAGCCTAAACCCTCTCCAATCCGGGACTTGGGGGATGTCAGACTGCCAGCAGACAGACATCCCTCTCACAATTCAGGACCACTGACTTCTAACTGTTCATCTGCCTGCTTGCCTGATCACCCTAACCAACCTGACTGCCAACCTGGTTGTCCCTTACTGCCTGCCCCACTGGCCTGGTTGTCCCTTAGTGCCCCCCTGCTGACCTGGTCACCTCCAACTGCCCCCCCTGCTTGCCTGGTTGTCCATCACTGCCCCCCTCTGCCAGCCCAGTCACCACATGTAGTCTGCTGTTTGATTGTTACTGTAAGGGCATCATGACCAAATTGCATATTACTCTTTTATTAGTATAGATAACATAAAAACTTCAATTTTCTTGGAATCTAAAATGCCATCTTTCTATTCCTGTCTTCTTTTTTACTTTCGTTGAATTGCCAGAGAGTTTTTATTAATTTTTTTTTTCTTGAGTGTATGTTCTAGTCTGATCTCACACTTAAACATTAAGAGGCATGAAACATAGAGACTATCCCATGTAATGAATTAATATCCTTTTATCTGACTTCTGTAACTCATATTTATGATAAACTGGAAGAATATGTGGAAAAGTCAACTTTGCCAAAAATAGTAATATACTTAGTCTTAATGCTCAATAGTGAAGAAGTAGCTTGCAGGACATCCAATCCCTCTTTCATTTTGAAAACTGCTCCCTCTTTTGCACCCATATGTGTATAGGAGCAGCCAAGTTAATGTTTTACCCTTGCATTAACTGGTTATTGGATATTGGTCTGGATCTTATCATCTTACCCAAGTTGAGCCAGTGAGACCCTACCCTAAGATTTTGCAACTGGGATTTGGGATTTGATTGAATCATATACTCCAAGTGTCAACTTCCTTCTCAATTTATTGTTACCTATGCCTGTATTTAATGGGATTTTCTCATATTTCTCTGTTTTGTCAACACAGCCATTATATCACAGGACTCACTGTGGTCCGTTTTGACATCCCCAGCTCCTCCATAAGAAGACTTCATATCACTGCTGGTCACCCCCTGTCTTCTAGGACATAGTCACTTCAGTATCTTACTGCTCTCTGTGCACTGCTACCATTAAAAAAAGTTTACTTAGGTTCAGGACACATTTCCTGTACCGCCCATTCATTAATTTCACGAAGTACGGTACCATTACAAGAGGCTGAACAGCTGTATCAGTTGCTACAGAAGGATTGAATAACTAAAGGAAATTGCAACATAACAATGGAGACCACTAAACCTAATTATTAATATAACATCTACCAAAGTGTTTTTGCAACTTCATGTGGAGCAGATGTCCAGGCCATTAACTGTATGAAGGCAATTGTCTGAAAGTATGAATAACTTGATTGTGTTACAGATGACTATTTTTTTGTCAAACATAATTTCCTTAAATGCGTTTAAATATGTCTTGTTTAATAGTAAGTGTACCTCTGACTCATATACATGAAAAGGATGTAGACAATGGCAAAAGAAGCTGAGAGGTAACTCCTCAGACTTGCAGAAATCCATGCTTTTTCATTCACTCCATATATCTGATGAAGTGTGAGATTATTGTGCTTGTGGATCTCTGTGGGATCATGGAATATGTGGGGATATTTCTTGTACCTTTGCACCTTTGCTGCACTTTCTTGTTTCTTCTCTAGAAAGATATTCTTGAAGCTGAGTAGCTTTCTATGAAGATATATTTGTTGACTGCCAACCTTTGTGTACAACATCTAAAAGAAAAGCAACCAACAAATGTAAAAAGTGTAGAGTAGTATGGGAGCACAAAAATATATTTCCTCTGCCCTTCTCAATTCTTCTGGCTAGGCTAATAATCAATTAACATGAGATAGTTGAACAGGAGAAAATAATGAGATCTTATTATGTATTTATGCATGGGTGTTCCATAAGAATATGGGGCCCTGGGACAGATTAAGCAGATAAGGCTTACATGACATCTTGAGCTAAGGAGAAAGGGGTAGGGAGTTGTGGTTTATGACTTCACATGGCAGAAAGGCAATTCACATGGAGATGGAAAAGCAAATGTTTGGTAAATAAATG
This sequence comes from Antrozous pallidus, assembly GCA_027563665.1. Taxonomy (NCBI): domain Eukaryota; kingdom Metazoa; phylum Chordata; class Mammalia; order Chiroptera; family Vespertilionidae; genus Antrozous; species Antrozous pallidus. The sequence continues at coordinate 68,496,400 of CM050512.1, forward strand.
TCTGCTGGTCTAGGTTTTTTTTAAACTACAGGATACAGAGAAGATTATATCAAACAGCCTTGCTAGTTCCTCCCTGTCTATCATACCTACTTCCTATTTAAATATAAGAATGCATGCATGGGTGGGATCTGGCCAGCCCACCCCAGTTGGGCCGATTGGGTCAGGCCAGTGGGGGTGGGAGGGTACAATTTGGTTGAATTCCTGGTAGAGGGGAAATTTGCATATTAGCCTTTTATTATATAAAACTAGTGACATGGTGCATGAAATTTGTGCATGGGGAGGACGTGCTCTTCAACCGGGCCTGCATCCTTTCCAGTCTGGACTCCTCGGGAAATGTCTGACTGCCTGTTTAGGCCCAAAGCTGCAGGGTTCAAGCCTAAATTGGCAGTCAGATATTCCTCCCATAATCCAGGACTGCTGGTTCCTAACTGTTCATCTGCCTGCCCTGCCTGCCTGATTGCCCCTAACTACTTTTGCCTGCCAGCCTGATTGTCCCCTAACTGCTCCTCTGCCAGCATGATTGTTGCCTAACTGCTGCCCTGCTGGCCTGATTGCTCCCAACTGCCCTCCCCTGTTGGCCCGAACACCAACAACTGCCCTCCCCTGCTGGCCTGATCACCCACAACTGCCCTCCCCTGCCATGACCTTCCTCTTCCTCCAGGACCCGCCTCCTCCATGCAAGGTGGTAGAGATGCTGAGACTGGCCTCCACACCACACAGACTTGCAAGACCCCACTGTGCAAGCGGCCACGGGATCCCATTTCCACTGTGCACATGGCCATTTTTTGGCAGTCATCTTGTGGCAGCCATCTTATTGGTGGCCATCTTATGGAGGCAATCTTTGTGGTGGTCATCTTGTGATGGTGTAATGCATGCAAGGGCCACCTAGGCTTTTATTAGTATAGATAGCTTCCTTCCTGGAGCAGAACCCCTATGTTAATTCTTTTAAGCAGTTAGGGGGGAGGTCAAAGTGTCTTTCTGAGTCTTTTATTTCTTGGCAATAACCAGCTTAAAAGAATACCTCAAAAGGCATATTTTGGGTTAGCAAACTCTGCTTTCCCTTAGTAGCCACTGGTAAATGTCCATTATCCCTAACTTCATGTCCTTCTCTTCAGGTCTGTTCCCTGTGATTTCATATGCCTTTTGGGAAATTGTGCCTATAATGACAGGAAATTATTTTGTTTTAAGATGCATCAGACTTTTCATTGCAGTGTATTTTTACATATATCAGTTATTCAGTCTGAAATAACAGTCAAGGGGTTTTAAAATTCTTTGCACCAAAAGTTGTCCTAGAATTAGTCTGATTATTCTTCCTATTTCCACCAGGTAGCAGTAGAAAACTCACACACACACACACACACACACACACACACACACACACACACTTCCAGAATATAAAGAGCAATCCTTTTTTTAATTAATTTTTTTTAATTTTTTTAATCTTTATTGTTCAGTATATTAATTACATTGTTCCCTTTTTTCCCCCCTATAGTTCCCCTCCACCCTGTACCTATCCCACCCTCCGCCCTCACCTCCCCCTCCCCAATGTCCTCTCCCATTGTTGCAAGATTTTTGTCCAGTCTCTTGCTGCACTTCCCACACCCCCTTTCTCCCCAAGACTTGTCAGTCCATTCCCTCTCTATGTCCGGGATTCTGTTACATTCACCAGTTTATCCTGTTCATCAGCTTATTAATTCACTTGATTTTTAGATTCATTTGTTGATAGATGTGTATTTGTTGTTCCTAATTTACACTTTTATCTTTTTCTTCTTCCTCTTCTTAAATAATATCTTTCAGCATTTCATATAGTATTGGTTTGGTGGTGATGAACTCCTTTAGCTTTTTCTTATCTGCAAAGCACTTCATCTGACCTTCAATTCTGCATGATAGCTTTGCTGGATAGAGTAATCTTGGTTGTAGATTCTTGCTGTTCATCACTTTGAATATTTCTTGCCACTCGCATCTGGCCTGCATGGTTTCTGTTGAGAAATCCGCTGACAATCGTATGGGTGCTCCCTTATAGGTAACCAACTGTTTCTCTCTTGATGCTTTTAATATTCTCTCTTTGTCTTTTGCTTTTGGCATTTTAATTATGATGTGCCTTGTTGTGGTCCTCTTAGGGTTCCTATATATTGGGGTTCGGTGCGCTTCTTGGACTCCTAAGTCAATCTCTTTCACCAGGTGTGGGAAGTTTTCGGTCACTATTTCTTCAAATAGGTTTTCATTGTCTTGCTCTCTCTCTTTTTCTGGCACCCCTATAATTCGGATGTTGGTATGCTTGAGGTTGTCCCAGAGGCCCCTTACACTATCTTCAATTTTTTGGATTTTTTTTTTGGTTTCTTGCTTTTTCAGCTGAGTGGATTTTACGTCTTTTTATTTCAAATCTTTAACTTGGATTCTTGGGGTTCTCCAGAGCACTTTTAGGTCTTTGTATAATATTTTTAATTTCAGTCAGTGTATGCTTAATTTCTGGTTGGTCCTTTTTCATATCCTTGAGAGTCTCCTTTATATCCTTGAGAGTCTCCTTCATTTCCACGTTGGTCTTGATCATTTCCTTGCAGGTCTCGTTCATTTCCTTGTAGGACTCATTCATTTCCTTGTCGGTCTCGCTTATTTCCTTATAGGCCTCGACCTTTTGTTGGATCCTCTTGAAAAACCCTATAACCGTGGTTTTGAATTCCATGTCCAGTCGTTTTTTTTCCTCCATTTCTTTCACATATGATTTCTTTCCATGTCTCTGCATGGTGGCTGCTTCCCTGAGTTGGTCAATTAGCTTTGTGTGGTAGACTTCCTACTAGGGACAGTGGCTCAACCTCCCCAGTTACCTGAGGTGGATATGGGTTGCACAGTCTTGCTGAAGTTAAGCTCAGGTTAATCATTGTTAGCACTTGGAGGGGTTGATCTCCAGGCCAATTGTCTGTGAAGTTCAGCTGTGCTCAGGTTGGATGGGCGGAGTCTCCAGGCTAAGCAGACAGTGTTAGCTCCGCCCTGTGCGGCCCCAGGGACCCTGCGCCGGGGGCAATGGCTGCCAGCACCTCTGAGAGAGAGCCACTGTGGAGCTCCACCGGCTGCCGGGGAATTCAGACTCTCCCCAAATGAGTCTGCATGCCCAATGTCTCACCCAGGGTTGTAAAACAAAGCAGTCTGACATTTTTCCAAATGAGAAAGCAAGTCGCGGTGCGCTCTCTGCTCGGTCTCACAGCTGAGCTGTTCGCGCAAGCTGCCTTCTCCACAAGCTGGCAGACCCCGTCAGCACCCAAGCTTCGGCGTGCCCTCCCACTGTCCAGTTTTTACCCCATGTGTTAGTGGGTTGGTTCCCTGGACTTTGCCCATAGCTGGAGAATCAGTCCAGTGGGACGTCTTTGTCTCCCCGTTCGAGAAAAAACTGGCCGGATTTCAGCCGCCCGCCCTCTCCGCTGGCGCACACTCCAAACCTCTCTCTGCGCGAATCTTTCAACGCTGTCCGCCGCCGCTCCTCCGAGTCACAGTGTCTTATCTTCACTTTTATTTGTGGAATTTTCACTCGGCCAGCTTTCTGGTGATTCTGGAAGGTGTTTGTTCTTTCGTTAAGTTGTAGTATTAAAATTGTTGAGTATGACGGCAAGATAGGTGTTTTACCTATGCCACTATCTTAGTTCTCCTCCCTAAATATCAATCCTTATAAACAATATAATATCAACCAATAAGGCAGAGAATAAATATTTTCTTTTTTTAATTTTTTTTATTTATTCAGAGAGGAAGGGAGAGAGAGACAGAGACATAGAAACATCAATGATGAGGAATAATCATTGATTGGCTGTCTCCTGCAAAGCCCCTACTAGGATCAAGCCCATCACCCAGGCATGGACTCTGATCAGGAATTGATATTGAATTTTTTGGACTGGAACCCGATTGTTTGTCTGCCTGAACCAAAGAATAAATCCATGGACAGAAGAGTGGTATAGCAAAGATGAATATTTATTGAAGAACAAGTGGAGAGAATAAAGAGTCCAACAGAATGGACTTCCAAGTACAGAGGGGAAGAAGGGTCTCTGAACTGACTCTCATGTGAGGAGGGGGAAGAGTCCCACTAGGTTCATCTTCCCAAATGGTTATAAAGGCTGCAGATACTGGTGCCTTGATATCCCCTCTGATTGGTCACTATTCCTTTAAATTGGTTACTATAGTAACTCCTGGGCTCAAAGTTAGCCCAGCTGGTGTGGTTTAGTGTTGAGCACCAGTGGATGGAGGTATGAAGGGAGCATCATACCTCTGACCAGTGGGAACAGAATATAACCAACTCGGATATCTCTATGTGGAATATCAGTAAATGTGTTACCCTTGGTGCAAAGGAAAACCAGAGCCCAGTCCAAAAAGAATAACCCAATGCTTCAGTCACTTCTCTGAAACTAAAACCTTATATAAGAGAAACCTTAGGGTTTACCCCTAAAACATAACTTTCCAGAAGAAGAGATAGAATCAAGTAGTAATTGGTTACAAACAAGAAAGTTTAATAGTTGGCTACTGGTTTTTATTTATATTCCTTCCCATTTGCCTTCATCATCCATCATTTTATAAGAATTAACCGTATAATCAGTTTTCTAAAAGTTAATAGTCATCTGCTACTTTCTGCCCTCATCCAGCCTTTCCTGGGATTTCCCAAGCATTCATTCACTGAGGATGGTTAACACAAACATAGAGTTTGGTGAAAACATTTCTAAGCCATTTCCCATTCACACCCAAAGAGCAGCAAAACCACATGGAATCTCCCCATTTTAAAAATACAAACTTGTACTTACCTATGATATATGTACAATAAACAGGAGATAGGACAGCAAAGGTCAACCTTGTAAACATAACTGAAAGGCTGTGTTTCAACATCTTAATTCAATAGTTGTGAGTTCCTTGGAGCTCAAGGTTTTACACTGGATAACTCTCCCTGCTTTTCCAAAGAAGACATCTGAACTCCTTTGTTTACCTCTTTTACTTATTTATTTTGTCATTTATTTTTCTCTACCATCAGACTGCTGCTCTGAGTAAGGATGCATGTATTCTCCTCCTGAGTCAGCTACTGACCAACTGTGTGGCCTCTCGAAAAGGATACGACATCTCTAGGCATCAGAGAATAGTACACATTTTCAGATGGAATAACCAGCAAGCTCTCATTTTGTAATTGATACCCAGAAGTCCATGCACTAGACCAGCGGTTCTCAACCTGTGGGTCACGACCCCTTTGGGGGTTGAACGACCTTTTCACAGGGGTTGCCTGAGATGTCCTGCATATCAGATACTTATGTAACGGTTCATAACAGTAACAAAATGATAGTTATGAAGTAGCAACAAAAAATAATTTTATGGATGGGGGTTACCACAACATGAGGAACTGTATTAAAGGGTTGCAGCATTAGGAGGGTGGAGAACCACTGCACTAGACAAAGGGAGAATGAATTTGTTCAGAAATACTTAGAGAGACCCAAGCTACCATCTTTAAACTTTATCCTTTGTCTAACGGCAAAACCCCACATGTCAGTACTCCCACTCAATTTCTTCCCTATTGAGATGAGGGAGGCAATTGCACACCAGAGACCAAACCAAAAAGAAAGTTGCATCTGATTAGAATGAACATTGCCCTGTAGTTGCTAATATGGGTTTCACTTTATGACCAGACATATTTTTTCAAAAATATAATGGGGTGAGGGAGGAAACTGCATGTTTTAAAAAACTGAAATAGTTTAAAGATAAAACACAGAAACCAAGATGGTGGCATAAGTAAACACCTAAATGACTGCCTCGCACAACAATTTCAAAACTACAACTAAAAGACAAAATGGACATCATCCAGAACCACAGGAAAGTTGGCTGAGTAGAAATTCTACAACTAGAAGGAAATAGAAAAGCACATGGAGAATCAGAGGAGCTACAAAAGCCTGAGGTATGGAGTCACATGTATGGAGAGGACAGGTGGCTGATGGGTGGCTGAGTGCCTGGCTGGCTTTCTTTAGTGGGAAGGAGACAAAAACTCCCAACTGAGCTGAACCCCAGTTCCAACTGTACTGAACCCCAGTTCCGGGCCAGACCCTAGGGACCCAGGCTTATATGGGGGCGGGGGAGAATCTGGACTATCAGGCAGAAACTCAGAAGAGCCACAAAAGGCAGAGGTCTGGAGGCGTGCGAGCAAATGCGCGCAGAGAAGACTGACTCATGAGTGTGCCACTGACTTTCTCTTGTAGAAAGGAGATAAAAGCCCCTGACTGCACTGAATTCCAGTTCTGACTGCATTGAACTCCAGTTCTGGGTGAGAATCTGGGATTCCAGAATCATTGGGGGAGAAATTGGACTGTCTGGCAGCAGGTAAAACTCGAGGGTGGCTCTCTCTCAGAGGTGCTTGCAGCAATTGAAGATTGTTAATCTGCACCAGAGGATAATTTTTTTCTCCATTGCTTTTCTGAGAGAGTGGAAGAGAGAAAGGATGAGAGAGATAGGGGGGCGGAGAGAAAATTTGATATGTGAGAGACACATGGACTGGTTGCCTCCTAACCTGCCTTGACCTGTCTGCTCAGTCCTGAGACTCTGCCCCATTCAAGCTGAGCACAGAGGCTTTTGCAATTTTGCAAGTCTTGCCCCAAAAGGCTGTTTCCAGCACAGAAGCTCTCCTTGCATAGACACAGCTGACTCACACAGCCAGTGGGCCTGGAAGTCAATTCCTCCCAGTGATACCAACAACAACCAAGACTTAACTGCAGCAAGGCTATACACACAGTCCACAAAGGAGTGCACCAAGAGTGTCCACCTCAGGTAATTGGGGAGGGCTAGACACTGGGCCATAAGGACTCTAAGCACACAAAGTGACCCTACCAACTCAGGGAAGCAGCGAAAATGTAAAGACAAAGGAACAGATCACATATGAAAGAAATGGAGGAAAACAAATGACTGGATAAGGTTTTTCAAGAGGTTCCCAGAAAAGGTTGGTAAATTTAGCGAGACCCTCAAGGATACGAAAAGTACCAACTAGAAATTAAACATATACTGACTGAAATAAAAAATATTATACAGAGGACCAACAGCAGACTAGGGAAACACAAGAATCAAGTCAAAGATTTGAAATACAGAAAAGCAAAAAACACTCAACTGGAAAAGCAAAAGAAAAAAGAATCCAAAAATTTGAAGGAAGTGTAAGAAGCCTCAGGGACAACTTCAAGCATACCAATATCAGAATTATGGGGGTGCCAGAAGAAGAGAAAGAGCAAGATACAAGTCCAGGAAGCACACAGAACCCCAAACAAAAGGAATACAAAGAGTACCACACCAAGACACATCATAATTAAAATGCCAAGAACAAAAGACAAAGAGAGAATATTAAAAGCAGCAAAAGATTTCTTATCAGAAACTATGATGGCCAGATGAAAGTGGCAAGAAATATTCAAAGTGATGTATAACAAGAACCTACAACCAATATTACTCTACCCATCAAAGCTATCATTCAGAATTGAAAGTCAGATAAAGAGATTCACAGGTAAGAAAAAGCTAAAGGAGTTCATCAACACCAAACCAGTATTACATGAAATGCTTCTAGGTATTCTTTTTTTAATTTTTTAAATCTTTATTGTTCAGTTTATTAATTACATTGTTCCCTTTTTTCCCCTATAGCTCCCCTCTACCTGGTACCCATCCCACACTCCACTCTCACCCCCCCCACTGTCCTCTCCCATATTGCATAATTTTTGTCCAGTCTCTTGCTGCACCTCCCACACCCCTTTACTCCCCAAGAATTGTCAGTCCATTCCCGCTCTATGTCCATGATTCTGTTATATTCACCAGTTTATCCTGTTCATCAGCTTATTAATTCACTTGATTTTTAGATTCATTTGTTGATAGATGTGTATTTGTTGTTCCTAGTTTACACTTTTATCTTTTTCTTCTTCCTCTTCTTAAAGAATATCTTTCAGCATTTCATATAATACTGGTTTGGCGGTGATGAACTCCTTTAGCTTTTTCTTATCTGTGAAGCACTATATCTGACCTTCAATTCCGAATGATAGCTTTGCTGGATAGAGTAATCTTGGTTGTAGATTCTTGCTGTTCATCACTTTGAATATTTCTTGCCACTCCCGTCTGTCCTGCATAGTTTCTGTTGAGAAATCCGCTGATAATCGTATGGGTGCTCCCTTATAGGTAACCAACTATTTCTCTCTTGCTGCTTTTAATATTCTCTCTTTGTCTTTTGCTCTTGGCATTTTAATTATGATGTGCCTTGGTGTGGTCCTCTTAGGGTTCCTATATATTGGGGTTCGGTGCGCTTCTTGGACTCCTAAGTCAATCTCTTTCACCAGGTGTGGAAAGTTTTTGGTCACTATTTCTTCAAATAGGTTTTCATTGTCTTGGTCTTCTCTCTTCTTCTGGCACCCCTATAATTTGGATGTTGGTATGCTTGAGGTTGTCTCAGAGGCCCCTTACACTATCTTCAATTTTTTGGATTCTTTTGGTTTCTTGCTTTTTCAGCTGAGTGGATTTTACGTCTTTTTATTTCAAATCTTTAACTTGGTTCTTGGGGTGCTCTAGAATACTTTTAGGTTTTTGTATAATATTTTTTATTTCAGTCAGTGAATGCTTAATTTCTGGTTGGTCCTTTTTTATATCCTTGAGAGTCTCGTTCATATCCTTGTAGGTCTCGTTCATATCCTTGTAGGACTCATTCATTTCCACATTGGTCTTGTTCATTTCCTCACAGGTATTGTTCAATTCCTGGTAGGTCTTGTTCATTTCCTCATAGGTCTTATTTATTTCCTTATAGGTCTCGACCTTTTCTAGGAGCCTCTTGAAAAGCCCTATAACCGTGGTTTTGAATTCCATGTTCAGTCGTTTTTTTTCCTCCATTTCTTTCACACCTGATTTCTTTCCATGTCTCTGCATGGTGGCTGCTTCCCTGAGTTGGTCAATTAGTTTTGTATGGTAGATGTCCTACAAGGGACAGTTGCTCAACCTCCCCAGTTACCTGAGGTGGATATGGGTTGCACAGTTTTGTTGAAGTTAAGCTCGGGTTAATCGTTGTTAGCACTTGGAGGGGTTGACCTCCAGGCCAATTGTCTGTGACATTCAGCTGTGCTCAGGTTGGATGGGTGGAGTCTCCAGGCCAAGCAGACAGCATCAGCTCCACCCTATGCAGCCCCAGGATCTCTGAGAGAGAGCCGCTGCCAAGCTCCACCAGCTGCCAGAGAATTCAGACTCTCCTCAAATGAGTCTGCACAACCAATGTCTCACCCTGGGTTGCAAAACAATGCAGTCTGACAGTTTCCCAAATGAAAGAGCAAGTCACGAGTGCTCTCTGCACGGTCAGGCAGCTGCACTGTTCCCAAGCTCATGTGCACTCCGCACAAGCTTGCCTTCTCCACAAGCCCGCCGACCCCTGCAGCACCCAAGCTCTGGTGTGCCCTCCCACTGTCCAGTTTTTACCTCGTATGATAGTGGGTTCCCTGGACTTCGCCCAGAGCTGGAGAATCAGTCCAGTGGGATGTCTTTGTCTCCCCTGTTCAAGAAACCTGGCCGGTTTTCAGCTGCCCGCCCTATCCGCTGGTGCGCACACTCCTCCAAACCTCTGACTCCGCGCATATTTTCAACACTGTCTGCCACCACTCCTCTGAGTCACAGTGTCTTATCTTCACTTTTATTTGTGGAATTTTCACTTAGCCAGCTTTCTGATGATTCTGGATGGTGTTTGTTCTTTCGTTAAGTTGTAGTTTTGAAATTGCTGTGTATGGCAATATGGTGTTTACCTATCTTGGTTCTCTCTGAAAGATATTCTAGAAGAAGAAGAAGAAGAAGAAGAAGAAGAAGAAGAAGAAGAAGAAGAAGAAGAAGGAGGAGGAGGAGGAGGAGGAGGAGGAGGAGGAGGAGGAGGAGGAGGAGGAGGAGGAGAAGGAAGAGGAGGAGAAGGAAGAGAAGAAAAAGAAGAAGCAGAAGGAGGAGGAGGAGGAGGAGGAGGAGGAGGAGGAGGAGGAGGAGGAGGAGGAGGAGGAGGAATATTCCGTGGTTTGATGTCATAGTGTCTGATGGGAGTTTTTTCTTTTTTTCCCTTCCATTTAAAACACTCACAATCTGCATGATAATGGCTCAGGCCTCTTTCACAAACATTAATTTGTGCTGTTTCAAGGAGAAGTCCAGATCATTTCTGTCAAAACAAGTCAATGTCCAGTGAAAAATAATTATACAGGTTAACTATTCTACAATGATCTAGGTCTTTGTGAATTGGTATTCCCTACATAGCTTATGATGATTCTCACCTCTCCAGTTTTTATTTACCTAGTGAATTTTCACAGCTACATATATTTATTCTGTTAAATCAAATGCCTTGTAAAAGTCACTGAAACATCCTCTACCCAAAAGGTGTAACAACAGATATCTGTCATTTCACATGGAATGATTTTTAAATTGTGAATTATCTTCAATATGGTGTGGGGTGTTTTTTTAAATCCATGATATATAGATTTCTAATCCTTTCTAGCCCTGCATGGATCTCTGCTTTCCCCTTTAAAAGAGGATCACTTAATCCGAGTTTCAAGATTTCTTTTTGTTTGGTCTGCTAATGGTGTTCTGCTAATGTTAACATTTCATTTTCAGTTCCCTTGGTCTTGCTTTCCACTGTTTCTGCTCTTTGTTTACTGGAGGGGCCTGTCCCAAGACAGGAGGTTTCTCCTTTGCTAACATTTTCATTGTCTTTCTATCTCCTCCCTCTATAAATTTACTCTACCTGTTGCTTGATAAGGTTTTAAAAAGCACAACTCACTGTCCATTGTTCAGTTAAAGCAGCACCATGTCAGACAGTGGCAGCATGGCCCAATGTCTAGCAGTCTTGCATGCTCTGATCTCTATATGCCATCTTCTCTTGACTTTTCAAGGAGTTTCTTGCTCATTGTCACACATTCATTTAATCATTCTTTGTATTTCTCTAGCGTTTTTTGCTATTCATCAATCTGTGGTCTCCAATTACAATTGGCTCTTAACAAATCATCTGTTCTCCCTTCCTTCTTCTCTAAGTCAGAATTCTTACTATTTCCTAGTGCAGATATTTTTTTCTTGTGAGGTCAGATTGGGTCTGTCTCTGCTGGGTGGAGATCTGTTTCTGGAGCGGCTGGAATGCTGTTACCAGATCCTGTAGAAGAGGGACTGTTTTGCTGAGCTGAAACCAAAGTGAAGCAGAGGCCATCCACCCTCCCTGTCAGCTGCTCTGTGAGGAGCCAGGTTTTGCTAGCACCACTGACATCAGGGTTGACAGAGCAGACTGCTCCTCCAGTACCTCCTTTGCAGCACTCCTATCTAAACCATAGAGGGACTATTCTACTTGCCTGGTAAGGGATCGGATAAGAAATGGTGCTGTGAGGATCATGCAACTGGGAACACTTCTGCCAGGGCTGGCTCCTGGCCCATTGCTCCCAGTAAACTTAAAGTAACCACTAATTTTATGTTCCCTAGCAGTGTCTCTCCCTTGGCTAATTTCATATGGTTCTGATTTTCTTTTCTGGTTCACTGACCATACTGTTATTTCTTAGAAGCCTCTACTTCTTTATCACTCATGGACCCCATACTGCATAGCTCTGGTTTGAAGACTCACTACTGAGTGCCCCTTTACTAACATCATCTCCAGTAAACCTGGCCTCTAATAACTCCTGCCATCATGAGTCCAAGCTATGCAATTCTTTCATTATATCTACTGCCACTCCCTGCTGCTCCCTGGCTGCCCACTTCTCTGCTCTGTCCCTTGGCAGACCTAGGGTGGAGCTGATCCTCTCCTGAGTGTCTTGACTCCCTTTCTCACCCCCTTCTAGGGAAGCTGCTGTCGGGTCAGGCTGCACAAGAGGGCAGGTATGGGGGAGTGGTCTTGGAGCAGCTTTCTGGCACCTAAAAGGAAGAAACCTTGCTTCTAAAAATGTTTATTCCACTGAATATCCTTTTACTTCCTGGAAAATATTCCACTCTACATCAGAGGACAGGAAACAGGACAATGAGTTGTGAATGCACATCTCTGTTTTGTGACATCTCTACTCATGACCTTCTGCCAAACTTGGCCTTCAGAATTTACTGGGGCTTCTAGATGGCTTCACATGTTAACTCAAGTGCATTCCCCTTCCTGGGTTAAGCCTTGTAGATGGTGAGTCATCTGAATATGCACTGGAGGCTTATGCATACTTCCAGATGTGTCTGCAAGTTCCTGGTGATGACAGGCTCCACCTGAAAGATCACAGGGACCTCATCCTTGTGCATCTTCAGTATCAGCTGACTAATCACAGGGAACAGCTCGGACCACTCTTCCACCTCCAATTTACTTTTGAGCTCCTTGTTCCCTTTGAACCATCTGATACTCTAGCTGGTTTTCTGGCCATGGCAGTGCAATTAACTAGTCTCCTCACCTTCCATGCATCTAATCTGGATATTGACCATCAGATTATATGGTGGGACCAGTACTGTGGTTGGGATATAACTTTCTGGGGGGACAGGATAGGTTGGATAGACTTGGCAAAAGTATTGAGACATTGGTCCATGACACTTTGAGTTCACTGCTATAAAAATTCAGCAACTGAAATCTACTCTCCTTCAAAGGCCTGAAGTCCCTGAAATAAATGGTCTGCCTACTGGGATTCAGTAGCTTATGGTTGCAACTTCTCCCTCAATACTTGCCATGTCTTTTGTAAATAAATTCTGTCCATCACCAGGCTCAGTGGGGCTACTGTAAAACCCTTGTGGTAGGACTTCCATTCAGCTAAATTTCAGGAGGTTCTGAAAGACGGTTGTCAAAGCTTGCAATTTTTTAAGAAGAATACTCAGATCATTTTAAACCAGTTTTCTTAAACATTCCTTATTAGAAATGAATTATGTTGCAAGATCCTAATGTATGTTTTTTCTAATAAACTGTAGTTTTGCAGGCATGCTGGAATGTTGTGTGCATTACTGTTAATCAGGTACAGCATTTTGCACCTAAAATTACAACAAACCTTAAAATGTCTACCTCATTAATAAAGAATTCAATTATTAAAGGATATTAGTACAGATAACAACTTTCTCTTCGGACAGCATGGCCTTTGATGGTGTTGCAAATTAGTAAATTAACTAAGAGCTAATGCATATAATTCTGCAAGTTTTCTCTGTTAATTTTAGTGTCTGCCTTAATCACTTTCCAAAAACCTGACAAAGAGTAATAATTTAGGGGGACTTAGAAGAGGCTGGTGGATATATATTGCATTGTAAGTCCCAATATGTTTGGGGAAACCTCTCAGGAACCCCATCTCAGTAATTCCAGAGACAGGCTTTTATTCTATACTCCAACCAACCACTTGAGCTAAACTAGGTCCATCAGAGGCCTATGACTATTACAAATTAGAACTAAAGAAACCATATTATACTTTTTGGTAATAAATTGTTGTGTGGCTGATGGCCACAACTCCAGATACAAAGGAAAGGCCATCCAAAAGTGATTTTAACTCAGAGGAATATAGACATATGAGAGAAACTTTTGAGCCCTAAGACAATTTCTGTCATTCCCATGGTTCATGTAAATTAGCCAACAAATTGCTCTATTTTTATTTTGAAATAAGCTCATTTGAGTTGGGCTTAACCACTGCAGCCAAAACGGTGGAAACTGTTCCAAGAAAATGCCTTAAATTATACTGATAACTTACTTGATGATACGACTTGAATCTTTTTTGTATTTTTATTATTATTCAGTAGAGGCCCAGTGCATGAAATTCATGCACGGGGAGGCAGGGAGTATGGAGAGAGTGTCCCTAAGCCCAGCCAGCACCACTTCAATCTGGGACCCCTCAAGGGCAATCGGACATCCTTCTCACAATCCAGGACTGCTAGCTCCCAACTGTTTACCTGCCTGCCTCCCTGACTGCGTCTAACTGCTTATGCCTGCCAGCCTGATCAACCCCTAACCACTACCCTGCCAGCCTGATTGATGTCTAATTGTTCCCCTGCCAGCCTGTTTACCCCCAACTTCCCACCTCTGCCTACCTGGTTACCCCTAACTGCCCTCCCCTGCAGGCTTTATCACCTTCAACTGCCCTCCCTTGAAGGACTGGTCCCTCCCAAATGCCCTCTACTGCTGGCCATCTTGTGGTGGCCGTCTTGTGTTCACCTGGAGGCAGGATCTTTGACCACATGAGGGCAGCCATTTTATGTGTTGGAGTGATGGTCAATCTGCATATTACTCTTTTATTAGATAGGATAGAGGCCTGGTGCATTGGAGGGGGGCAGCTGGTTTGCCCAGAAGGGTGTCCCAGATCAGAGTGGGGGTTCCCTTGTGGCATGGGGCAGCCTTGGTGAGGGGCCTGTGGTTGTTTGCAGTCCAGTTTGACCCAATCGGAGGCCCTGGTATCTGGGATTTATTTGTCTTCTACAATTGAAACTTTGGAGCCTGGAGTAGAGCCAAGCCTTCTGCTCCCTCTGTGGTGGCAATCATTTCTGTTGGGGTTTATTTATCATCTATAATTGAAACTTTGTAGCCTTAAGCAGAGGCTTGGGCCAGGATGTACAGAAAGCTTGGCTTCTTCCATCACCAGGGAAACCCAAGCCACTTTCCTGCTCTCTCGGTGGCTGCAGCCATCTTGGTTCAGGTTAATTTGCATACTCACTCTTGATTGGATCATGGGCGTGGCTTGTGGGTATAGTGGAGTGATGGTTAATTTGCATACTACTCTTTTATTTTATAGGATACCCAGTGAAGAAACCAGCATATAGCAATTGCTTTATAAAATATTCTGGTTAGGTTTTCACTAAAAAGAATGACTTTAATCATTGGAAGCCACAAGGCAGATTTGTGCAGACTTAGAAGGAGATGAGATATTCTTGGTCAAGGGAAGATAGTGTGTTCTGCAATTCATTTTGCACAGTTTTAGGCACAGTCCTGGCCTTAGTTACAGAATGCCAGACCTCAGTAAATACTGTCTCAAATCATTGTCCTATAAATTAAAAGCTCCTAAAGTGTTATTAATTAGTATAAAATCTTTCTTTCTTCTTATCAAACCTGGGTAATGTCACAATGACCTTACTAATTTGAGTATAGCTACTTAGTACTTGTTTAAAGACTTGGAATATGTGGTAAGTAAATATGGTTGTTGTAAGATGTCTGTAAGTAGGAACACAAAGTCTGCTGAACTAATGACCAGGAAGTCATCTCACAAGACCAAGTCCTGAAGAGGTCAGTGACTGCTGGCCAAAGATGTGTTTACAGAGGCCATTTATGAACAAGATTTAACTCCAGATCAACATCCTCAGGACCTGACCTTTATTCTTTTTCCTTGTTTCAAAGGCTTGTATGTAGCACTTGACTTCTTGCCTCCTTACCAAGGCATGCTGATTTTCCAAAAGATAAATATTAATATAGCCTAGCAAACACAAATGCTTTGCAGGATGCAGAGCTAAGAGTTAGACATTATTAGTTTGTAAATTTGAGAAGAGCTTCCAGAAGAACTACTTTAAAAGACATAGTCCCAAACTCATAACACTTAAGAACAGAGGAAATAACAGTATATCAGCTAATAGGAAAAAAATATAGAAGTGCACTGATAGAAAAGAAGAGGTGGGAAAGTGTATTGATAGGCAAGAGAATATGCTATACAGTCATGCATTGTATAATGACGTTTCCATCAACATGGACCACATATATGATGGTGGTCCCATAAAATTATAATGGTGCTGAAAAATCTCTATCCTAGCCACAGCATAGCCACTATAACTTCATACCACAAAAATTACGCATTTGTTTGTGGTGATGCTGGTGCAAACAAACCTACTTTCTACTAGTTGTATAAAAGTATAGTACATACACAACTATGCACAGTAACATAGAAACTGATAATGATAATAAATAACTATGTTACTGGTTTACGTATTTACTACAATATATTTTGTAACATTATTTTAAAGTGTACTCTTTCTACTTATAAAAAAAATATTTGCTTCCAAATTCATAGGGAACTCATATAATTTAACAAAAGGACACAGGCAGTAGGGGGAGTGAGAGCATGTGCTGGGGGTTTGGGAGTGGCCAGGAGCAGGTTAATGGGGAAAAAGGAGATTTATGTAATACTTTAAACAATAAATAATTTAAATTTTTTTAAAGTTTGCTCTAAACAATATGCCATGTTACACCAGCAGCAGCCTTATACATCTCATGCTTACCATGTTCCTTTGATTGTATCATTTTATCTTATGTTTGATTTAATCTCATGTTAATTTATACATTTAGTGTAGACTAAATGTGTAGTGTTTATTAAGTCTACAGTAATATGTAGTAATGTCTTAAGCCTTAATATTCACTCACTATTCATTCACTGACACCCAGAGCTACTCCCAATCCCCTAAGCTCCATTTATGGTAAGTACCCTGCACAGGTGGGCCATTTTTTACTTTTTATAGCATAATTTTATTCTACCTTTTCTATATTTAGGTAATTACAAATGTATTTCATTGTGTAAAAGTGTATACAGTGTTCAGTACATTAACATGCTGTATAGGTTAATAGCCTAGGAGCAACAGGTGTAACATACTGGATACCCTAGGTATGTAGTAGGCTACACCATCTAGGATTGTGTAAATACACTCTGTAATTTTCACACAATGATGAAATCATCTATTGCTGTTGTTATGATTGTACAATAACAACAGCTATAATTTTTAAGCAATTAGTACATGAAAAATGCTCTATATATCTCAACAACTTTACAATATACTTATGTAGAATTGCCCCCACAAACAGGGAAGAATGGTGAAGGTTGATAGGGTTAAATGATTTGCCAGAGGCCATGTAATTAGTAAATGGCAGAGCTTCGGTTAAGTTAGTCAGCGTTTTTATTGTTCTTATTCCCTGTCTGTAGAGAAAACTGCTGCACTCCCTTTCCCTCTAGGCACCTATGTTCCATTTCACATCTACCTAATTTAGAGGCTGGGTACTTTCTGTTCATCAAATTCTAAGTTTCTCAAGCATAGGTCTCTTCTACTCTATCTACAGATACATTTCATCAAAATCAAACAACAAGCAAGCCCACTGTATGTGAGAACATACTTGCAAATGTTGTCACTGATAAAGGTTTAATCTCCAACATCTACAGGAAACTTATACAACTTAATAAAAGGAAGATAAATTATCCAATAAAAAAATGGGCAACAGATCTAAATAGAAACTTTTTGAAAGAAGACAGAAGGCCAAGAGACATATGAAAACATGCTCAAAGTCACTAATTATCTGAGAGATGTAAATCAAAACAACAATGCAATACCATCTCAGACCTGTCAGAATGACTATCATTAACAAATCAACAAATGACAAGTGCTGGAGAGGATGCAGAGAAAAAAGAACCCTCATGCACTGCTGGTGGGAATGCAGACTGGTTCAGCCACTGTGGAGAACAGTATGGAGTTTCCTCAAAAAACTAAAAATGGAACTCCCATTGGACCCAGTGATCCCACTTCTAGGAATATATCCCAATAAACTAAAAACACCAATCAGAAAGGATATATGCACCCCTAAGTTCATAACAGCACAATTCACCATAGCTAAGATTTGGAAACAGCCTAAATGTCCATCAGCAGATGAGTGGATTAGAAAACTATGGTACATCTACAAAATGGAATGCTATGCTGTTATAAAAAAGAAGGAGCTCCTACAATTTGCAGCAGCATGGATAGACTTACAGAGCATTATGTTAAGTGAAATAAGCCAGGCTATCAAAGAAAAATACCACATGATCTCACTCATTTATTGAAAATAAAGAACATTATAACCCGATGAATAAAAAGATAGATGCAGAGGAAGTAAAGCACCAAACAGACTCTCTCTCAAATTACAGTGGGAAGGCTGGGGAGTGTTGTGGAGGGGGAGAAAGAGATCAAACAAAGGACTTGTATGCATGCATATCTGCACAACCAATGGACACAGGACAATTCCGGGGGTGGGATGAGGGCATGCAACAGGGAGTAGGGGAGGCTGTGGGGAGGTCAATGGAGAAAAAAAGGAGATATATATACTTCTGTGTGTAATACTTAAATATATATATTTATGCCCTGGGGAAATGGGTTTTTTTTTTACAGAATTTGAAGCATTGGTTTATTCTTTGTTCTTCATACTCTCATCCCACTATATACATCCATAAGTATATACAAATATTCTTTGCACCTAAAGTGGCAGGACAACTATTTGCCTAGGGAATCATTTACAAATGGAACAGGTCATTCATTAGCAGTTACAGGTCTCTCAGTCAGAACACAGCCAATAATTTAGGACTTCAGACCAGTGGTCCTTCAAGGTCAAAAGTTTAGCTCCAACAGAATATGAAGGACTACACTGTAGTTAGCCTGCTGCCCTCTTTGATAAATGCCACTCCGAACTGGTGTCCATGCCCCCATTGTCTAAGAGAACTAACTGGTATCCATCACCCCAGTGCCTAAGACAGTACAAATAGAAGGTACCTAATAAATAGGTGGAAAATAAATTGAAAGATTCAAGACTTACCTAAACTTTTCTTGAGCCCATGCTATAAAGTGCCAACAGGAAACAAACGACCTGCTCCAAGAATTTAAGTGAGGAGAGCTTATTACCAGATACATATGCACCAGGAATTTTCACCAGTGGAAATCTGCTATATCTTGGAGGCCTGAGGGCAAGGATAAGATGATACTACTAGAGCTAGTAAGAGTTGAAGCCAGGAAAGGATCCACTGTACAAGATGTATCTTACCTATATCTCCATCCACAGTATAAGATGCATCTTACCTATATCTCCATCCACAGTACAAGATGTGTCTTACCTATATATCTATCCACAGTAAAAGATATATATTACCTATATCTCCCATCATTCAAACCTGAGCAGAAGCAAGAGAGTAAAGAGGTCTAGTGATGTCATCCATAGGGGTCAGGCTTTCAGGGCTCAGAGTAGAGAAGAAACAGACTGGATGTAGGGAAATCAACACTGGAGGACCCATGTTTTCAGTGGGAGGTAGGTCTTGTTTTAGTACCTAGTGCATAGGAAGTAGAACAAAAGATATTTTCATGAAATACTAAAATTTCAGACTTTTATTCTCAGGTTGAGGACACATAACTTTTCTTCTACTTTTCCCAGATAAATTGTTAACAAAACTGTGTACTTAAAGATAATAAATACAGGCCAGAGAGAACATAGGAACACTTTTGCTCACTTTTATTACTTTCCCCTTTGCAAAAGACAGTTTTTCTTCTAAAGGAAAATAGTGTATAGTGTAAAAGGGAATTTGCAATGGGAAAGAAGTTTCTACTAAAAAAGAATGTTGTAAAACATGTAAGCAGTTGGCAGAATGATATGATTCTAATGGCATAAAAATCTCCCCATCATCCTGTTACTTAGCTGATATTCCTCCCACCTATTCCCTCTTTAAGGTCCTTTTAACCACAACTCAATAATGCTAATGTAGGGACCCAACAGAAAAGAAGATTTTAACA
Organism: Antrozous pallidus; assembly: GCA_027563665.1. NCBI lineage: Eukaryota > Metazoa > Chordata > Mammalia > Chiroptera > Vespertilionidae > Antrozous > Antrozous pallidus. The sequence continues at coordinate 68,515,846 of CM050512.1, forward strand.
GAGTGGGATTTTGAATGAGTCTATTTTTATAAGATAGGAGGCTATGTAAATATTCCCAAGAGAAAATGTCTAGGTATATCATGGTAGAGAGAACTGTCTGAATTAGACTGCACCCCAGGGCTAGTCCTCTCTGGCCCCTGGTCTCCTTCAACTGACCTGCCAAGATAATACATCATAGTCACCATGCACCTTCCTTGCCTTCACACCCTCAACTAAGTCCTTACCAAGGGCAATGGTGATATGAAGACTCAGGTATCAAAGATTCCTATACTATATAGAAGCTTATGAAATGATATTTAAACCTCCCACCCACAAAAAAACTGAGTCTCAAGAATAATTTACTCAGATTTGCAGGTTTTAGGGGTTGTATGTTTATTTAAGACTTTTTAAAAAGAGAATTTTTAGAATTACAGCAAAATTGTGAGGAAGGCATCCTACCCCTATACATGCACAGCCTCCTAATTATCAACATCCCCCACCAGAATAATAATTTGTTAAACTAATACACCTATATTGACGTATCATAATCATCCAGAAAAGTCTACATTAGGGTTCACTTTTGGTGTTGTGCACTTTATGGGTTTGGACAAATGTAGAATGACACGCATCCATCATTTTATGACATCATACAGATTAAATAAAAATCGCCTGTGCTCTGTTTATTGATTTCTTTTGCCCCACCCCACTTCCCAGTAATCTTTTCACTCTGTCCATAACTTTGCCTTTCCTACAATGTTAGATAGTTGGAATGATACAGTATATAACCTTTTCAGATTGACTTCTTTCACTTAGTAATGTTTATTTAACGTTCCCTCATGTCTTATCATGACTTGACACCTCACTCTCTTTCAGTGTTAAATAATATTCCATTGCCTGTATGTACCACAGTTTATTTATTCACCTACTGAAGAACATCTTGGTGGCTTCCAAGTTTTGGTAGTTACAAAGTTACTATGAATGCTAAGGAATAGGTTTTCATGTGAACATAAGTTTTAAACTCCTTTGGGTAAATATCAAATCACGTGACTGTTGGATTACACAATAAGGTTGTTCAGATTTGTAAGAAACCACTAAACTTGTCTTCCAAAGTGGCTGTACCATTTTGTATTCCCACCAGCAACAAATGGAACTTCCTGTTATACCTCATGTTCACCAACATTTGGCGTTGTCAGTGTTCTGGATTTTGGCCATTCTAATAGATGTATATTGGTATCTCGTTATTATTTTAATTTGCATTTTCCTGGTGACATATGATGTAGAGCATCTTTTCCTATGCTTACTTGCTATCTGTACATATTCTTTGTTACAGTATATGTTAATATCTTTGGCTCATTTTTTAAATTAGGTTGGGGTTTTTTTTTGCTTATTGGGGTTTATAAAAGTATATCTTGTAGAAAATATTTTTACACCTTTAACCATATCATGATAAACTTGGCTGTCAGACAATCAGAGCATCCAATTTATCTGATATTTGTCCATTCTAATTGTTAAAATATGGAGAAAATTTACTTAGGCCAAAATCTTGATGTCATTGCCAAATATGCTTTTTAATCTCATACCCCAGATCCAATCAAATAGAAAATTCTATTGACTCCATCATCAAAATAAATCCAATATCTGTCCACTTTGCAACTGTCAATTATTTTAACCTTCATCCAAGTCACTATCATCTCTTATTTGACTATGTAAAGAAAGAGACTTTGAAAGTGGTCTCCCTTCATCCCACCTTGCTTCCATACTGAATATTCTCAACATGACAGCCAGAGAAAGCATTCCAAATAAATACTGTATCATTCCTTTCTTAATCCAAAGCTTATTCACAGTTTTCTTTTTCATACAACAGTATCTGGCACACATTTAAACACTCAAAAATTTGCTGATTAAATCTTTTTATAGGCTTCCCAGGAGATTCTAGGAAAAAATTTAAAAAACACTGATATATGAAAAGAAATGGTTGCTTAATGTAAAGAAATCTGGGGTTCAGTAGACTGTTTATTCTGTTAAAATATTAAAGGTTTACAAATATTTGAGTATCATCATACAAAAAATGTATAAAATGTAACTCTATCAAGTCTTCTATAAAACATTTTCTCTGGTTTTAGTTCATACTATTGTTTGTCTTACAAAGCAATATAAATTTTTTAAATATTTCTTCTCTCTAAAAACATTTTTTAATACTGGGAAGGAACATATATCCATTTACAAAACTGAAAACCCAGGTAACTAAAGAAAGATATGATGAATACTTAGAAATCCTGAGGAAGGGGAATCCAAATGTGAATAATTTGGTTATAAAGGAATATTTAGGATAAATTTACACCACTAGAATCTAGGAGGAAGATTTCATTAAGTTATGATAAATATATTGAAGTTTGTAATTGCACTGTTATTAGGTAGGGTAATATTTGTATTTATTTATTTTTTTAAATATCTTTTCATTGACTTTTTTGAGAGAGGAAAAGGAGAGGGACAGAGAAACATCAATGAGAGAGACATTGATCAGCTGCCTCTTAAATGCCCCCGATTAGGGATCAAAAGAGCCCACCACCAAGTGTGTACCTTGATTGGGGATAGAACTGGCAACCTCTCGATGCATGGGACAATGTTCAATTACTAAGCCACACAGGCAAGGGCTAGAGAATAATGTTTTTAATCAGAACAAATCCTCACTGAAATATTTAAAAATAAATGGTCATAATTTTAAGTATTGTGTATGTGTGTGTAATATTATACAACTATAGCTAATTCAAACAGGCACAGAATCAGACAGGTCTGATGCCCATGAGCTGCAGCAGGAGATAGAACAATAAGCAGAATGTATGGCACATGCATCATGTCCAGTGAGCACAAGAAGACAAAGAATATTTTTGTATTATCTGACATAGATAATCCTGCTTGACTCTAGGTATTCACTTCCTCTTTGTTTCTTAGCAACTGAAGTATGAATCTTGGTTGAACACTCAATAGAATATATTTCCAATCCTTCCTTGTATGCCCCATGAAAACTAACTAGATTTACTTAAGAACACAAAAAAAAGTATTCTTTTTGGAGACCACTGGAAATACAAAAGCATTGTAGAAGATTCTGGACTGATACCTAAGAGTTATTATTTTTAATGTGATCCCTTTTTTAAATGTCTTGAGTGAAGACTGAAGAAATTTAGTTTGTACTATAATAATTAAAAATAAAATGATCAAATTCTTAGATGTAACAGAATTCTTTCGTGTCATCTGAGATATTTCTAATAGACTGCACATTTCTTCTCCCATTATTCCTTAGTAATTGAAGAGTGGATCTCAGTTAAGCAGTTGATAAAATAGACCTATACATATTTATATATGAAATGTATCTATATACCTATATAGATAGATTTAGCCATGTAATTAAAATTTGGCCAATAAAATAAAAGTGGAAATGTGTGTGAGACTTCTAGGGTCTCCTTAACAGAATATTAATATGATGGCTAGTGCTTCAGCTGCCACCTGGAGCCATATGCAGCATGTCAAGAAAGGCCAGGGTAGCAAGATTGAAAGAACCTGGTACTACTCTACTAGTCCTGTACTCCTTGCATCCAGACTTCCAGAGAAATAAACTCGTAATTATTTAGGATTTTCTGTTATTTGCAATTAAACCTAACCTTAATTAATACAGATTCTTCACCATCACTAAATATAAAACACTTATTTTTCACAATCATAAAGTTTTCATCATTCAGTCTTCTTGGTCCTATATGAGAAGCCACAGGGAATCTGGCAAACATTTTGCACTAGGCTCAAGTTTTGCAGGCAAAGCTGGATTATACTAGGCAGCATTTGCCCCAACTCATTCTTGGTCAACAAACTTACTGGAGTCTGACCTGAGGTTAGTTCATACTAATCATTATCATATATTTCAACACACTGATTTTTTTTTCAATTTCTAAAGTAGGATAGTTTCATTTCTTCTTCAGAGAAGTGGGGCAATAGCCTGGCCTCCACTCACAAATATTTGCAAGGTATTAATAATGATTAGAGTCCATGGCTGTTTTTCTCCAAGTGCCCATATTGGCATGAATGGTGAATACTAAGACAAGAAATACCAGATTTGCTGCAAACTATCCACCAGAAGAAGTAGTGTCACATTCCCAGTTTCATTCGTGTAGAAGCTTGGGAAAATCAGATGCCTTGGAATTATAGTGTTTGCCTAATGCAATAGCAGCCACCACCTGGAAAAATAGGATTGGGAGGACCTGACTGGAAATGAGGATTTCAACTAAAGGTCTGCAGCATGCTTTTTCTGGTTGCTCCAAGATCCCAGAAAGATTATATCTGGGTGAACACCTACATTTGTTTTGTATTTTAATGGTCATAAAATAAATAAGAGAAGTCAGAGAGTCTACACCATCCCTTCTGAATCATCTCTATCTAAACGTCATAGATGAAGATATTATAATTCAATATTTGAGTTAAGGTAAAACACTGTAAATCTTACTTATCAGGTTATGACTCGGTATAGGGAGATTTTGAATAAACCTGTGGTGACACAGCAGAAAATAAATTTCTAATACTGCCAAGGCATATTTCTGGGAATTAAAATGCATTGTTCTTAGAAAAAAATATCATTTATCAATTAAGGTTGACTAAGAGATCTTCCTGAATAGAAACTTAAGCCATGGTTGATCCAATTTCCTTTCACTTTGTTTCCTGTATTCCCTAGTTAATATCTCACATAGGAATAATGATGTCCAAGTCAGAAAATGAATGAAGGTTTTGAGAAGGTTCAGCACCTAATCATGGTCTTGGCCTGTTTCTCCAATTCCCTTCCCAAATCCCTCACTTTCGCTGGAATTTGGAACTGCTCCTAAGTTTTGTCTTTTGGGGCTGCATTGCTCCAGATCTTCTCATTTGGCAGAGCTACTCACCAGTACTCTGCACCATGTGAGTTCTACCCATGCAAGAGGGCATTCTTCAACAAAGAAAAAACAATAATTCCAATAATATATTTAGGAGGAGATGAATCCATCTTAAGAAACTCATTTGTACCCTAGTCAGTTTGGCTCAGTGGATAGAGTGTCAGCTTGCAGACTGAAGGGTCCTGGATTTGATTTCAGTCAAGGGCACATACCTTGGTTGAAAGCTTCTGGCCCTGGTCAGGCACACGGGGGAGGCAACCCACTGATACACCTCTCTCACATAGGTGTTTCTCTCTGTCTCTCCCTCTTCATTCCACTCAATGGAAAAAAAATATCCTTGGGTAAGAATTCAAAAAATAAATAAATAAATAAATAAATAAATAAATAAATAAATAAATAAATAAATAAATAAAAGAAAAGAAAATGAACTCATTTGGTCCTCTGTGTCCATTTATATGTTAGCACAATCCTGTAATTCAAGTATTTTTCCCTCATATCCTTCAATCGTCAAATCAGTCCTCATCAGATCCAAGTTTCCTGGAATTACAATTAGTCCTGTGATTCATGAAATTATTGGTTAGTTTTTTCTTAAATATTAACACTCATATTTAGGACCTATGATAATCTCCCCCAAATCACAATTTTGACTAATTCCAGAATGGTGATTTTTGAAGATATCTAAAGGGGAAAGATAGTGGAGTTATCAGGCCAAAGTTCTTTAAATTTAGAGAGACAAATATACATTTTAATACTTTATAATAAACCTTTAAAAATAAGATTTAACCATTAAACAATGATACTTTTAAAATGCAATTTAAAATATATCTTTTTGATGTTTTAGTATAGAAAGAATTTCACCCTTAAGATTTTTGACCTACTTATCTTGATGTTCTCTTTGGTTCTTTAGAACTTTAGACTGTTTGCATAAACAGTCTACCATGACTTTGCTTCTGATGGCAGCACTTCTGTAGTTGCTGTGGTTCCTGAGAGTATCATTATTCCAGTGCTGCCTCAATGTCCTTTATAATCTTACTAAATTCAAAACCAAGCTTCTTAAAGATTTGAAGTGGTAGTATTATAAAACCAGTTTGCCATACCCAGACTCATTATTGCCACTCAGACTAGTTGACTGACATGGAAACAAAGAAACTGAATACTCAGAGTCTTTCTCATTATCATCCTCTAGAGCAGCCCTGTCTCAGTCAAAATGGAGAGGATGATTGAAATCTTTGGTAAAAGTATAAAAACCAATTTCTTTGCATTTCAGTAAGAACTAAATCATATGAGTGATTGAGAAAACCTGTTCTACTGACCTGGAGAGCAATGCAGACAACCTCTTTACTGACTTCCCTGACTTCTTTTACAGTTTTCCATGGCTGAAACTTCCCTACACTCACAAATTTGCGCTATTATAATCTACATTTACTTACTTTGCATATATATATATATATGCACCGGGCCTCTAGTGTGTGTGTGTGTGTGTGTGTGTGTGTGTGTGTGTGTGTGTGTAGAGGCCCGGTGCACGAAATTCGTGCACGGGGGGAGGGGGGATGTCCCTTAGCCCAGCCTGAACCCTCTCCAATTTGGGATGCCTAGAGGTATTCCGACTGCCTGCCTAGGCCCAATCCTGGTAGGATCAGGCCTAAATAGGCAATCGGACATCCTTCTCACAATCCAGGACTGCTGGTTCCAAATTGCTCACCTGCCTGCCTCCATGATTGCCCCTAACCGCTCCTGCCTGCCAGCCTGATCACCCACTAACCACTACCCTGCCAGCCTAATTGATGTCTAACTGCTCCCCTCCCAGCCTGTTTGCCCCCAACTTCCCTCCTCTGCCGGCCTGGTCACCCCCAACTACCTTCCCTTGCAGGCCTGGCCCCTCCCAACTGTCCCTCCACCCCCCCCCCACCCCCCCCCGCTGGCCTGATTGCCCACAACTGCCCTCCCTTGCAGGGTCTGGAACTTTCAACAGCCTTTCCCTGCTAACCATCTTATGGTGGCCATCTTGTGTCCACATGGGGGCAGGATCTTTGACCACATGGAGGCAGCGCTCTTATGTGTTGGAATGATGGCCAATCTGCAAATTACTCTTTTATTAGATAGGATAGAAGCCTGGTGCATGGGTGGGGGGCAGCTGGTTTGCCCTGAAGAGTGTCCCAGATCAGGGTGGGGGTTTCCTTGGGGTAAGGGGCAGCCTGGGTGAGGGGCCTGTGGATGTTTGCAGGCCAGCCACACCTCCCAGTGACCCAAGCAGAGGCCCTGGGATCTGAGATTAATCTTCGTCTACAATTGAAACTTTGTAGCCTGGAGCAGAGCCAAGCCTTCTTCTTGCTCCAGGGTGGCAGCAATTTCTGTTTGAAACATTGGAGCCTAGAGCAGAGGCCTAGGCCAGCAAGGGCAGACTGAAAGCTTCACTTCCTCCATTGCCAGAGAAACCCAAGCCTCTGTTCTCTCCAGCTCAGTGGCTGCCGCCATTTCTGTATCTTTTATAATTGAAACTTTGTAACATTGAAAGGAGGCCTAGGGAGGCAAAAAGCTTGGCTTTCTCTGTTGCTGGGGAAACCCAAGCCTTCCTCCTGCTCTCAGTGGTGGTAGCCATCTTGGGGTTTATTTGCATAATTTGCTCCTGATTGGCTGGTAGGAGTGGCTGTGGGCATGGCTTGTGTGTGGCGAAGGGATGGTCAAATTTACATATTACTCTTTTATTAGATAGGATAAAGTACTAATTTCTTCCAATACATACACCTCCTACAGAGCCATATTATGGAGTTTTTTTTCTATAAGATTCCCTTGTGCCCTAGCAACAGACTCTCCAGAAGTCTGGCTGTTTATTAAAAGTAGTTCTTGATAATTATGTTTCAGACAGTCTCTGGTTTAAGAGAGACAGAAAAATTTACATGGGTGCTTTGCTCATCTCATTTATACCTAAGTTGATTGACAGTAACTGTACCTGATGACAACTATTCCTTTCTCATTAAAGCATCAAGAGGCAGTCTTCCATTACTCTCTAATAGAGATACATTAAGATAACAGGCATTTAAAAATTATCATGATAAAGCATGGAATGTTAAGATAAAAGAACTTGCTTGAATTTATTATAAGCTCTAGTTATATCTTACATTTTATCTTGAGGAAATAAAATATCCTAGCCCTTGTTTATTAATAGTTTATTAAGTTCATGTGTTCACAGTTGAAGAAAGAATTGTAAATGCCAGTGGCAAAAAAAAAAAATCCCCTTGGTTTTTTGACACAGGCTTGTAAGTTCCCCTAGGTTGTTGAAGACCTAACCCTTCACCATTTTTTCACTATAAAGCATGACCCAAGTGATAACTAGAACAGAGGGCAAGTGTGAGTTTGAATTTATTCTCTCCTTCATTGCTTGCAAAGTTGAAATGGAAGCTGTAGTGTGGATCTGTAGTCAACGTGGAGACCTCCTACTACTTTCTCTCAAGTCTAGGTCTTGGAAACTACACATCGGAAGAAGCGAAACTACAGAGTATTTGAGCATATTCAGACATGAAGACTCAAAGAAAACATGAATTTTATCCTGCCTCAATTCAGGAATAAAGAAAGAAATCCATCAGGCTGGACCACGATTTTCAACATGGTAACTCCTTCCAAAGGGAATCAGGTTCCTGTGCTCTTCTTGACTGAGGGCGGTGATGAGAGAGGGAACTAAAGCATTTCACCAATACTTTCTCCTCTTGGGCATTGTGGTGGTAATTTTCTCAAATCTATGGACATGTGAAATATGGAACACTGAACCATTTTTCCTAGTAAAAGAAGAACAAGGTAGAGTGTCACAAGCCAAGAAGTTAAGAAAGTGGAGTATCAAATAGTTTTTGATTCCAACTGTAAGGAACATGGGGACACCAAAGGTCAATTCTATTTGATGTTGGCAGCAGCCTACTGGCTTCAAAAAAGGTTGTAAATGGGTGGCCATTGCTAAATCTGGGCAGAAGTCTTGATGGTAGTGTTTTAAGGGATTGTTCCCCTCCCTCCTCCACAACAGAATATAATTGATTTGGCTGTGGTTGTTGTTTGAATTTGAATTGTTTGGGCATATTTCTGTACTGCTTTAGTCACCATCACTTCCTATTCGCTATACCAGGCCCATTCCACCAATACACAGGGTGTCCCCCAAAAAGTGTATACATATTTAAACAGCTGATAGCTCAATTTTGATAATGAAATATATTTTAATAAATAATGTCTTTATAATTATTCCAAGTGAGTGTATGCATTTTGGGGACATCCTATGTGTACTTAAAGTTTTCTATAAGTATTTGAGTTGATAACCTTTTGCCTTTAAAAATGCATACTGCTATGACAGAAACTTTTAGTCATTCACGCAATAAAATTTGTTCACTAACTAATCAAAAGTTCTATTTTCCATGTATTAGATTTAATCTTAGTAATATCATAACTCAATGTGTGAGTTCCATTTTATGTGGGTGGACACCTTATTTCATTTAAGGAAGGCCTTAACTGGCCTTTCCTCTAAGAAAAATGATACTCACTAACCCACTGTCCATTATCAATGCTATGAAATAATGTTGACAAATTATTTACAAAGAATGATTATTGCTCCCTTCCTGTCATTGCAAAGGAAAAGCCAGTTATTTGAGACTTACATATCACCTTTGTCATGAAATGCCATTAGTCACATAGGATGACCTATTCAAACCCTACAATCAATAAAAATTTAATGCTACGGTTACTATGTTTGGATTACTGTGTTCAGCGACAGGTAAATTTTTATAGATTTTATTCTTTTAACTGCAGCTATTTCTCAGTGTCAACCCAATTTAAAATGAAAGTGTTGTTCACTCTACTAATTAATATGCAAAAATTATAAGTTATAGGTTTTTTTACATAATAGCAAAAGCATAATTATTATAGGCATCATACTAACTCACTTTTCTAATTTTTATCCTGATTACTCTCTTATGAGTAATAAAAAGGAAGAAATTACACTAAAAATGCCCTGTAAGTCAGGGAGAGAAATATCTTAGCCACAAAATGTAAGTACAAAATCCCACACAAAATTATTTGAATAATGTACAGTATAACAACTGTAGTTAATAGTACAGTATCGTATACTTAAAAGCTACAAAGGAGGTAGATTTCAAAAGATTTCACAGGAAAAAAATTTGTAACTATGCATGGTGATGGGTATTAACTAGACTTATTGTGCTGGTCATTTTACTATACAAATATTAAATCATTACGTTGCACACCTGAAATCACTACTGTCTAATGTCATATCAATTATATTTCAATTTTAAGAATTAGTAAAATAGCCCTGGCCAGTGTGGCTCAGTTTTTTCATCATCATCCCGTGCACCAAAAGGTCTCCAGTTCAATTCCCAGTCAGAGCACATGCCTCAGTTGTGAGTTTAATATTAGAGCAATACTTCTTCATTTCTCCTGTCCTGCCTGCTTCTTTTCTCCTGCTTCTAAAACCTGATTCTGTCCCTTCTTACACACGCAGAACCGGACCCAAGGTGGCAAGGTTTGAGCAATTTCTAACCAGCTGTCTATGTAGAGAAACTGATCTGAGTGTCCAGGGTCTTTCGTGACTACATTCCAGACCGCTCTGACCAGTCCTTTATCTAAGGAGCCTTCCGAGGGCCAGCCAATCCTGCAGGCTGGTCATCTGATTCACAGAATTTCCTCAGTGTTTGGGGTTCATTTTAATACCATAGTCTCCATTGAAGCCCTTTTTAAATTTTTTCAACATGCAATTGAGAACAGTGGGTTTACTTTGTCCCTATTCCATGATATAGGTGGCAAGAGACAAACAAGGGAGGGAGTGACCTGTTTTCACAGATCCTCACACATATGCCCACCTAGCCGCGTCCCTTGGGAGCTTAGATTTGTCTTAGCTAAGGTGCACCTGTATAAACCCCAGGCCTGGTCATATCCACATGGGGGTGAGTCACCATTATGCCATATGACAAATTACAGAATCACAGGTTGGGGCCCACCCGGACTTGGTAACCAAGGTCGTGGAGCCACACAAAGGATAGGAGAGAGAAGACTCTCTTCCTCCACATTCACACACTTTCACCAGATATGCACTCAGAGTTTACAAAAATAGTCCACCCAATTCCTGACTAATTTACCTGATGAAGTCCTATGAATCCCATGGATGTAATCAAGATTCCACTTCCACTCACTTGGAGTGGGCCTGAGTGATTGGGGCCCCTACCTTACAGATTCTGTCAACAGGTTCACTTTCTCCAAATGCTGGGTGGGTCCTAGGCTGAGGTCTGGGAACCCCAGGAGTCCCCTGGTTCAATTCTGCTAAAATCAGCAAGGTGCACCTTCTGGAGTTCTATCTCTTGCCCCGGGGCCTCAAGCCCTATCCCCTCACCAGAGGCCAAAAAAGCCAAGTGTGGTTGGGTTCCCGATCTCAGGGAACCTGTTGTTGCAGAAGACCAAATAAAAAACAGATTCTTTAAAGAAAAGGAGGGACACTTTAATATGCTCGCAGACTCAGGGAATAGCTTTCTGAATCTTAGTGAAGAAACAGGCAGTGGGGTCCTTTTCATATTTCCCTGTGGACTTTGTCCTGCAAATATGGATTGTTCTTCAGGTCCTTTTCATGGGTCTTGCAAGAAGGCCTCCAAGTGTTGGGGGTCTCCAGGCCATCTCTGATGGTTTAGCCTGGCACCAGCATTAATAACCCTCCCTTCAGGGCAGTGCACTATTCACAGTAACAAGTTCTGCAAGACCAGTGTTTGGGAAGGAGATATGGACTTAATTATAGGGTATCAAGAATATAAAGCTTTTGCACAGCAAAGGAGACCATCAGTAAAACAACAAGAAAGCCCACTGCATGGAAGAACATATTTGTCAATGATTTCAGCAATAAGGGTTTAATCTCCAGCATTTACAGGGAACTCATGCAGCTTAACAAAAAGAAGATAAACAACTCAATCAAAAAATGGGCGACTGAACTAAATAGACACTTTTTGAAAGAAGACAGAAGGAAGACCAAGAGACATATGAAAACTTGCTCAAAGTCACTAATCATCCAAGAGATACAAATCAAAACAACAATGCCATACCATCTCACACCTGTCAGAATGTCAATCATCAACAAATCAACAAATGACAAGTGCTGGAGAGGATGCAGAGAAAAAAGAATCCTCATGCACTGCTGGTGGGAATGCAGACTGGTTCAGCCACTGTAGAGAACAGTATGGAGTTTCCTCAAAAAACTAAAAATGAAACTCCCAATGGACCCAGTGATCCCACTTCTAGGAATATATCCCAATAAACTAGAAACACCAATCAGAAAGGATATATGCACCCCTATGTTCATAGCAGCACAATTCACCATAGCCAAGATTTGGAAACAGCCTAAGTGTCCATCAGCAGATGAGTGGATTAAAAAACTGTGGTGCATCTACACAATGGAATACTACCCTGAAGTAAAGAATCATTTGCAACAACATGAATGGACCTACAAAGCATTATGCCAAGTGAAATAAGCCAGGCAGAGAAATATAAATATCACATGATATCACTCATTTGTGGAATATAATGAACAACATAAATTGATGAACAAAAATAGATCCAGAGACAGAGAAACATCAATCAGAACATCAAACCTCAGGGAAGGTAAGGGGGTAAGGGGGAGAGATCAACTGAAGGACTTATGCATATAAGCCTAAGCAATGGACACAGACAACAGGAGGGTGGGGGCATGAATGGGAGGTGGGGGGTAATGGAAGAATAAGGACATATATGTAATACCTTAATCAATAGAGAAAAAAAAGAATATACACTGAGCTTGCTGGCATGGATTCTAATTGCTATCCCTCAAATATCAGAGTTACATTGGAATTAGCCTTTTTTTAGCCTTCTCATTCTGACCTCCCATAGTATCCCCATTTATTCACAATAAATCTAATTATCCTATTGAATTTTCTTTAAATCCTTATCATTATCTGAATACATTTTATTATTTTTAGTTTTTTTTTTCATTTATCTTCAGTCTCTCTTCAAAGAATATTAAATCCTTAAGGCAATGATCTCTAGTCTCAAACTCTATAACAATGTTGGGCTCATAGTAAGTGCTGAGGAAATACTGATTTGACCAAATGAATGGAAGAATTAACCACAATCAATTGTAATTAAAGATTGAACAATAATTATCTATTAACTATCATTATAAAAGTGTATGGAATTCAATTTTTAATATCATAGAATAAGTGAAATTTTCAAATTTTAGATTTCAGAATTGAAATTTTAAAATTTAAATTGCCCTTTTTCCATACTTTACACCAACCCTTTCCTTATAGTAAGCCATTATCTTATGTTTTCTCTTTTTGGTTATTTTGATTACCTGCTTAAATCTAAATAATATTCTTAGAACTATACTTATTTATTTTTTAACTTTTGGTAATATCTTTTGACTCTGCTAGAAAGGATTTAAAATCTCTTCTAATGCTTCCTTTATTCCTGTCATTTATTTTTATATGTATTTGTAATTATTTTTCCTACTTATCATCTTCATAACTATATAATAAATAAAAAACCTTAATTTTCTATTGTTTTAATATCAGAAAATAACTCCTAACTATATTATGTAACATGATGAAAGTAGTATATTTATACCTCTTTTTATATATAGCTTTTCCCCTTAACACTCCCAAAATTCTGTCACCTATAATGTTTTTAATAGTGTTAGGTTTTCTAATATTTGCATTTTTTAATATAGTAATAACAATTTCTACTCTTTTATCATAAGTTGATTTGAGAAATCAAAAGCAAATAAACCACATAAAGAATATTATGACAGTAATGATACTCGTTATTCACTGCAACACCAGACAATGTAATTGAATCTAAGAGAAGGATGAATATGTCCTATTTCATGAAACCCTATTCCAGTTGAAAGGGAATATTTCACAGTAAAAGCTCGAATTGATTATCTCTAGTTACATCTCATTAATCTTGCCTTACTTTGATTTTTCCCATAGTTGGACCTTGTCCCCCCCCCCCCCCCCCCCCCCCCACTAAGGATTTTACTTGCCTTTTATTTTTCTTGACTTCTCTTAAATCAATATCACTGAGACATTCCAAAACGTTACACATCTATTTGTGGAAAACTTCAATATGTACAAACTTAACTACAAGAACTGTTAATATGAGGTTTGAGATTTGTTTCATACCTACTGATTTTTGTATTCTATATTTATTTGTTTCTGATTCCTTCTTTGTCTTGGACAGTATTTCCACAAGGATGTTTTTTGAGATAAGAAGCATGGGATAAAATTTTGAATGCATGCATGTTTGAAAGAATGATTTTGCTTTCACATTTGATTGAAAACTGCACTGATTATAGTGTTTTTTATTCAAAATAAGTTTTTGCAATAACTTTGAGATAATTCGTTGTCTTTAAAGATCCAAGGGATGTGTCCACAGCTTGAATAAATGTCTGATAGAAGCTTGACTCCTCTTCCTTTGTTTGGAGACCTATTTTTGTTTGTTTCTTATAGAAGATTTTAGAATTTTATCTTTATCCTTGTTTTCTAAAAGTGCATGAAAATGTGGTCAGGAGTGTGTTTTGTTGTAGTTGGTCATTTTGCCTTCCCTCTTCTACACTCTGTGGTCTCTTTTATTAACTTTTATAGCACTCACCTTCCTTTAGCACTGGGAACTTTTATGCTACTTATTTGATACTATTTCTTGCTCTCATTTTGAAATAATTTTTTAAATTCTAAATAGATTGTTTTGACCTTGTATCTTCTAGATCGAGAGAGTTCTCAACGTTTTCTCTGATTTTATCTTATTTCTATATGTTGTTGATCTTAAGCAAATAGACAGTTTGATATTTCTCCAAAATATTGACATTTGGGAGGAACTGGAAAGAACTGCACCTCAGGACTTGCAGTCTAATAGCAAACCACATACATGTCCAAAGAAACAATGGAGAGGAACACTGTTTCATGGACTTGGGAGGAATTGTTGTAAATTAAGAATTACATTGGCTAAGCTATGGCAGCCTCCTATTGGCTAAGCTGTTACTAAGCAAGGAGGACTCTTCTTCCCCCTGCTGAGGTAGTAAAATAGTATCACTTTCTGTCATAAATGCAAGGAACTGTCTTTTTGTTGGGGTCTAGAGTGTGCATTGAGTGACACATTAGTGAGAGTTTTTTCTTCCAGCTTCCTGACTCTATTTTAAAAGTGGTTTCTATTTATTAATTTTCACATTTCTCACTTTTTGATCAAGATCTTTCTCCAAAAGCATTACTGATCAAGAGTAAGAATTTCTAGATTCAGTGACCTTTTGTTCCTCTATGTGGGGAAGGACTTTTCCTAGTGTCCTGTCCCACGTCAGAGGGAAAGGTATGAAACCCTCCATAGTCACATCTGAGGAACAAAAAGGGTTAGGAGGGAAACCTCTCAGGCATTTTCCATCTAAAGTCTGTGTTTTAGTTTAAAAATGGGCAAAGGATGTAAATAGGCACTTCTCCAGAGTGGACATACAGATAACCAAGACATAAAAAAATGTGCAGTCATTAGAGAGAGATGAAAATCATCAGAGAGATACAAATTAAAATGACAATGACATCTCACCTCACACCTTTCTGAATGGCTATTGTCAAAAAATCAACAAATGACAAGTGCTGGCAAGGATGTGGAGACAAGGGAACTCTAGTACTGGGCTGGTGGAAATGCAGGCTGGTACGCCACTATAGAAAACAGTATGGAGTTTTCTCAAAAACTTAAAAATGAAACTGCCATTTGACCCAGTGACCCCACTTTTAGGAATATATCCTAATGAAAGGGTTAACTAGCTAGCTTAATTAGGCAGATTTAGGCATAAAATGGTCCATGGGAAGGAATGCGATTTGAAAGTGCCACGGTGTTTATCATGTACAGAAGATAGGGAAATGTCACAGGCAAATATAAGTACATCTGGCCTAAGCAATTAAGACAGCCATAAACTGAGGACAGACAGAAATTTCTGGCCTGAGCAACTAAAGTGACCATAAGTTAGGCCAAAAGTAGATCTGACCTGAGTAGCTGGAAGGACTATAAGATAAGGCTTTCTCTAACAGCACAACTGGGAGAGCTATAAGTCAAATCAAAAGTGACCCAAACAACAAGATAAGGAGGAGAGAAAATAGGGGATACTACATAGGATTTAAGCTCTGAAGCTGCTATAGTGACCAATCAGAGGGGTTATCAGAACACAAAGAACTTCAGCCTTTATAAATCTTAGGAGAGAGAGACTTAGACCCACGTGGGAGCCTGTGCTTATTTCCTAATAAATTTCCACCTTTACCTATACCACCATTTTGTCTGTGGCTTCATTCTTTGAATCTACCTGGACAAAAACCCAGGGAACGCAATCTCTCTGCTCAATAAAACAACCCAAATCACTAAGAAGTCTGAAACACCAATCAGAAAGAATATATGCAGCCCTATGTTCATAGTAGCATTATTTACATTAGCTAAGGTCTGGAAACAGTCCAAGTGGCCATCAGTAAATAAGTGGATAAAAAAGCTGTGCTACATTTACACCATGGGGTACTATGTAGCTGTAAAAATAAGGATCTCTTACTCTTTGAGACAGCATGGAGGGACCTGAAAGTTTTATGTCAAGTGAAATAAGCCAGTCAGAGAAATACAAGTTTCACATGATCTCACTCATATGTGGGATTTAATGGGCAAAATAAACTGATGAACGAAATAGGTCCAGAGACATAGAAGCATTGAGGAATCTCAGAGGGAAGGTGGGAATGGGTGGTGGATGGGAAGATATTAACTGGGGAATTTATATGACTATATGCATAGCCCATAGACAAAGACAATAGTGTGTTGAAGGCCCCGGGGGCCGGGTATGGGCTGGAGGTGGTCAATGGGAAAAATAGAGAACATCTATAATTATTTCAACAATAAAGATTTTAAAAAATAATAAAATAAAGTCTATAGGAGGTACACTCAGAACAGAAAGAATTGCCTGCTTTGGGCAGATGCAATGCAAGATAAAACATGAAGCAACTAAATCTTTGTTATCTCAAAAGAAACTATTTGAAGTAAAATGTCGTATGAATAATACAACCTATAGGTTGCATTCAGAGACTATGAATTGCGTAAGAATCCAGAGTCAGTTCATAATCCAGATGAAAGATATGTCTATGAATTTTAAACCTCCTAACTGTCTGGTCTGAATATGTTTTGGTTTTTTTTTTAAAATATATTTTTATTGATTTCAGAGAGGAAGGGAGAGGAAGAGAGATAAACATCAATGATGAGAGAGAATTATTGATTGACTGCCTACTGCACACCCCACACTGGGGGATCAAGCCAATAACCTGGACATGTGCCCTGACCAGGAATCAAACCATGACCTCCTGGTTCATAGATTGCCACTCAACCACTGAGCAATCTGCCCTGGCAGAACATCTTGGGAAAGCTGTCTCATCAGATGCCATCTGCTTCAATTTCAGATTTTCTGAAATGCATTGATGGAGCTCAGGTCCAGTCACGGTTGTTTTCTTTAGATGTGTCGTGTCTACTCCTTGGGGGTCTTTGAAGTGAAGCTTGCTTAAGAGAGTCCTGCAAAGATGTCTTTGTCAATAGACAAAAATTTTCAGGTTACCAAGTGTGTTGCTTTAGGTTGTCCCCATGGAGCATACTCTGTAAAGATTGCTCTACCAGAACCTGGTTAATTTTAATAGGAGCAATTCGACTTTTATTTTTTTTAATATATTTTTAATTGATTTTTTACAGAGCAGAAGGGAGAGGGATAGAAAGTCAGAAAGATTGATGAGAGAGAGACATCGATCAGCTGCCGCTTGCACGCCCCCTACTGGGGATGTGTCCGCAGCCAAGGTACATGTCCTTGCCAGAATTGAACCCGGGACCCTTCAGTCCGCAGTCCGACACTCTATCCACTGAGCCAAACAGGTCTCGGCAGCAATTCGACTTCTAAAACATTGAAGTACATCTCTTTTTATCAGCTGTAGATTAAAAGAGGCCATGTGCACTGGCTACCCTATGGATTCCTTGAAGCGTGAGAGTTTATGAGTTTCAAAGGGAGCAGGTCTGAGATTTAGGAGGACCAATGGCAATGCTTTGGCCAATGTATTTGGAGGGTCTCTACAATTTTTGTCAATTGTGTTTTAATAATGCTGCTAATGTGTTTGATTAAACCTGAGGATTGGGGGTGGTAAGTGCAGTGCACAGGTAAAACTGACCAAAAACCACAGACATGTTGTAACACCTGATTGATAGAGTTCCTGAACACTATGGAGCTTAAGAGAGCTTCCCTGGTTAAGGGTAATCTTTTGCAAAATAACTTTAGCCACAGAAGAGGCAGTAGCCTGTCTACATGGAAAACCAAACATATTTATACTCATGAGACAGAAAAACTTTTGAAACCCGCTTGCCAAACCTCAATGGTCCATCAGGCAATTTAAAATGTCTGGGAATAGTGCAAAGTCTTTCCTGGGTCGTACTTTGAACAAGTGGTACAGTGAGGTAGGATACATTTTTGGCCTAATTGTTTTTTCTCCATCAATTAATTTACTAATGCTATTATTTTGTCAGTGGACCAATGCTTTAATGCATTAGAAGTGAAAATTTTAGAATCTCTGATAGCACTGGGTTGTTATTAAGCCCAAACCAGAGCTTTCTCTTTTTAGCAGACCAAAAACATTGGTTTTCTAATCTTGTTTTTCCTTTTTTAAGGCCAGTTGTTAGACTTCGTTAGCCGATTTTTCCGTTATTACATGGCAAAATATCCCACAGAGGAATGACAGGTTTTACTACCATTGGTTTCTTTAAGGGCAGCATTCCTGATGGAAATATTTAAAAGGTGATGATTTTCTTTAACTTCCAGGCAGCCAAATTTAGAATGCCCTGGGATTTTTAATAATAGTTTAAACATCAGGTAAAAAGTATAGCATCCAATAATTTCTGAACATACTGGCCTTTTAAAATTTTATTTCCACTGGAAGTAAGTGAGCCACCTTGCTTCCACACATTTCCAAAATGATGAGCTACTCGAGAAGCTTATCTATTATCAGTATAAATGTTGACAGTTTTGCCCTTAGCTAGGGTGCAGACCTGCGTAAGCATGCATAATTCAGCTTGTTGGGCTGCAGACGCCAAAGACAAAGGTGCCACTCTACATCAAAGGGTGTTGATATTGGGTAATATCAATATTTGCACTATATTTGTCATTGTCACCTTTTAAATAAGAACCATCAATGAACCATGAGGGGTTGGTGTTACCCAAAGGATCATGAGGGATCAGAAGGTGATAGGTCAGTGTTAAGCACTCAGAGAGGGAGTCATCTGTAATGGAGGGGAGAAGAGCAGCAGGGTTAAGGTTGTTATGATGTCAAAACAATTTCAAAGGAAAAGCAGCTGACTGAAAACATGTTGTGTGTGATGAGAATTCAGAAGGGCTTTTACTGCCTGAGATACAAAGATAGATAAAGAGGAATCCACAATGATTTCCTCAGTGGCCTTAACCAAAATGGCAGTGAAAGTAATAGCTCTAAGACAAGGGAAATATTCCTGGGCCACAGAGTTCAGTTGCTGGCTACAATGCCCTGTGGGTTGATGGTGTCCTCTTGGTTTTTGGTTGAGTTCCCCAAGAGCATTCTCATCCTTTTCACTTACAAAAAAAAAAAAAAAAAAAAGGAAATCTGATCTTTAGGATGCTCAAGGGCAGGTGGGTTCATTAAAGTCTCTTTTAAGGCTTTAAAGTTATGTCCTTGAAAAGGGGGTTGCCAAAGATTAAAAAGGATGATCATTACAATTTGGAGTCTTTGTGATAAAAGAACCACCATGATCATTACAATTTGTGTACTACCTATAATTCCTAAAAATTCAATTTAAAATAATTGGACAACCACACTGGCATGTATATTCAAGGTTATAACAACTAAAACTTGAAGAAGAAAAACACCTCCATTTATAACATTAGGAAACTGGTTAAATATGACATACACATAATATTCAGAGATTCGGTGGGTGTATTCCTGATGATGTATAACAAAACATCCCTAAACTTTATTGACTTAAGACAGCAATAACCTTTACCTACAACTTGTGCAGGGTTCAGCAAGGACTGCTTGTCTCTGTTCTGCTTGGTAGCCCTGGTTGCTCAAAGGACTAGGGATTTATGCTGGAGTGAGCCTCTCCCCTCCCTGCTTGTTACTCCACATGTTCTCTCCAGCATGACTGCTTCAGGATAGCCAGCATTTTTTCCTTGTCATGTGACTCCCAGATGTCACCTCTTATAACCTAACTTCATAAGAAACATAGCATCACTCTGCTATGTTCTATTAGTTAGAATCAAGTCACTATGGAGGAGAATTAAACCCCAACTTTGGATGGGATGGGACTAACAAATTTACAAAAATGTTTTAAAACATTTACATGATGCAAACTTACTGACTTTTAAAAATCCTTATATATTATGAGTAAAAAAGGCTAAAAAACATATATACATATTAATCACTTTGTATGTATATTTGAATGTGAAAATATCTACTAAACTAAATATCATCTTAAGATTATGCACCAAAATATTAGCAATCTTTATATGCGGGTAGAGGGTTCAAATAGCAAGTCCATTTATTTAGGTTGTTCTGTACTTTTTCTGTAAATTTTTTAAAACACTAAGTTGCTTAGCAACCCTCTGGAGGTGGGTTCAGAGTTCTGCTTTTTCAGTTTTACTATGGAGCTTCTTCTTAACCTTTAAGCCCTTAAAAATATGCCAGCTCTTATTCAATCAATGATTTGGACAGCAAACATGTATTAAATTCCTTCAAGGAATAGAGAGGTATCCTAAAGCTTCAAGGTAGTGACATAAAGCTTTAAGTAGTGACATATCCTTAATATATTTTAAGGGAAATAGCAAAGAGAATTAATAAGGACAAAAGAGATAAGGATTAAAATATATAATAAATTTTAAAAAGAAATAGCTGGTATTTTTTATATAATTAACTAGATTCTCTGTTCTAATTTCTTCCAAATTTACCTTCCACTCATCACCAATATTTCTGATGGATAAAAGGAACAAGGCGTTAAGCATAAATGCCTTGCTTAAACTTCCAGCAAATATTACTCATTGGGAATTTTCCAGTGTCAAAGGGTTTGTTCCAGAAGATGACCCTAGCCCTGGCCGGTGTGGCTCAATGGATAGAGCATCAGCCTGCGGACTGAAGGGTCCCAGGTTTGATTTCCAGTCAAGGGCACATGCCCAGTTTGCAGGCTCGATCCCCAGTGTGGGGCGTGCAAGAGGCAGCCGATCCATGATTGTCTCTCACCATGGATGTTTCTATCTCTCTAACCCTCTCCCTTCCTCTCTGAAATCAATTATATATACACACACACACACATATGAAGATGACCCTATTTGGAACCAACCTGCAAGCTTCAGGCCTGTCCACGCAGACCTAAGCAGTTGGGAAAATCTGTTTCAGATGCCTTTCCTCAACTTCTTTGACTGTACTTTCTCCTGCCGTGTTTTTTCTATGACAACTCAGCCCAATGATCACATGTTGTATACCAGGACCTTCTCCTGCACTGCATTTTCTTAATGCCTGCCCTGATTTGGGAATTTCCCATCCCAATTGTTCCTTCCCATGGCCACCAACAAGCATTAGTTGTCATGTGAGTCAGTTTCCTCAGGATCTTTTTCTTTACTCAGAAATATCCAGAGGTAAAAATTAGCTCAACATCTGTAATGAATGAGAAGAATTTTTTAACTCTTCACTTACATCTTCATATATTCAATTAGTGTTCAAATCCCAACTGTTTTCCATGTTTAGAAGTGAAGACACAGAGTTGAATGAACCAGGGAGACAAACATAATTATAATGCAATTAAACTAGCATTAAGAGATAAATATTAATAAAGATTTATTTTAAAACAAGAAATGGCCATGCCTTTTGGCAGGGATTTTTTTATAGATTGCATGCAAAAATAATTGAGGTGTGACTGAAAAGATAATTTATTTTATTATTCTTACTAGATGCCCATTGCAGAAAGATTACTGCAATAGGGCTTCCTGCGATGGTCTCTGCCATCCCGCCTGCTTCCCTCCTTTCTCCCCGCCCCACCTGCTTGCTTCTCCAAAGCTTCAATCCCTTCTGCTGCACTTGGCTTCCTTCTACACTCTCTTCAGTCTTCGCTCTTTGGATATGCAAATTAACCGCCACTTTGGTTAGGTTAATTTGATCCTGATTGGCTAATGCGTGTGGCTTGTGGACGTAGTGAAGGTATGGTCAATTTGCATGTTTCTCTTTTATTAGATAGGATTACAGTTCAGTATTTTTGAAATTATGAAGGAAGAATCAAATGGATAAGGATATTTGAGGAAAAGAAAATCCCATCTAATAAAAGAGTAACATGCAAATGTGACTGTACCTGGGCTCCTGATTAGCTATGCTACCAGACAATTGGAACAGAGGGCAAAATAGGGGGTGGAGCAAGGGGTGGAGCAGGGGGAGGAACAGGGGGCAGGGGGCAGGGGGCAGGGCAGAGCGCAGAGGGCAGAGGGCGGAGGGCGGAGGGCGGAGGGCGGAGGGCGGAGGGCGGAGGGCGGAGGGCGGAGGCATGGCCAGCACACAGCGGGGAGAGGCTAGCAGGGGTGTGGTCCCAGTGCAGTGAAAGCAACCACCACCCTATAAGGGTGGCCCACAAGGTACTTAAGGGCCGGCCCTCCTTAAGCTTATGGTGCCTGAATCACATGCAAATGAGCGCCCTGGGTCCCTGCATGTCCCCAGCCCAGCACCCAGGATGGGAGTGGGGAGCTGCTGCCAGTCTCTGGGATGTGCGGAGACCCCAGTGGCCACCAAGGGGTGGAGAAAATTCTCGGTGCTCTTGGTTCCAGCAGGGTATTGGGGGCGCCAGGAATTCTGGGAAATGTAGTTCTCTTGATAGACGCACTGTAGGAGTGAGTTTGAAGTACTGAGGGCGGGGGCATGGAAGTGGAAGGGTGGAGCGGGCCAGGCCGGGTTGGGGGCTTTAGGCCTTGGGCTGGCGGGGGGCTTGGTGGGCGGGGTGCATGCAGGGTGCAAATCTGCTGGGAGGCTGGCACCCAGTAGCCCCTGGATCAGAGACTCAAACCCACAGGGGGCCGGTACCCAGCACCCACAAGCTCTGCTACCCAGGTGCTGGAGCTGCAAAGACCGAAACAGAGACATAAACCTGCATGGAGGCTAGCACCCAGCAGCCCCCAGATTGGAGATACAAACCAGCAGGGAGGCTGGCACCCAGCAGCTGCAAGCCCTGCCATGGGGGCGCTGGGGTTGTGAGGGGCTGGATCTGAGACACAAACCAGCAGGGAGGCCAGCACTCAGCAGCTCCAAGCCCCGCCACCACAGACCTGGGGCTGGGGGGTGGGAGGGGGGCGGACTGGAGATACAAACCTGCAGGCATGGCACCCAGCAGCCCCAAGGCCCGATGCGTAGGTGCTGGGGCTGCTGGGTGGGGGCGGCGGGTGGGGGCACCTGAGACACAAACCCACAAGAAACCTGTGGAAAGGGAGATAAACTATTATAACTTTATCTCCCTTTCCTCAAGATGAGAAAACTGTCCCTGGATCATTTAGTGATGTGGCCCACACCTTCCTACATACACAGGGTATGTTATCACCACTCCCAGAATGCCGTCTCCAGGGAATAACCCACTGTGGCAAATCATCTAAGAGAGGAAACAAGCTTTTTGTTGGGTTTATTCTGAAGGTCAGAGAACATGCCACCCCCCAACATATGATTTATTGTTATATTGATGACCTTGAGCTGCAGATTCTTGAAAAATTGCAAGTGCATGCAGAGGATTTCACTGAAGTCTCCTGATCTGTCTAAAATCGGACCCCCCTAAAGGAGCTTAAATGTCATAGGTCCCCTTGATGGGAGAAGTGTCATCAGGTAGAGAAGATTGATTCCTGTCACAGGATATAACACCCAAACTTTGTTACAAACTATTTCTCTCCACCCCCATTCATCTTTCCTAAAAATCATTTACTCTCCTCTTGGAGGCCTACATCTCCTGTTCCCTTTCCCTATGAAGAAGGTATTTGAATCTTCATTCTAAGCCAGCTTGGGAAGTTATTCATTTCTCCCTGAGATCTCCCACGTATATATGAGGTACACATGTTAATGAACTTTTGTTTTTCTCTTGGCGATCTGTCTTTCATTACAAGGGCCTCCACTAAGAACTCAGAAAGGTTGAGGAAAACTATTTTTCCTCCTCCATAATTCTATCTCGGGAAATCAAGTCCCCAGCTGAACAATGAGGTTGGCTAAAGTATCAAGCGTTCCCAGATGATGGGAGGGAAGCTTCTAGGGAGAAATCAATGATAGTGGCATCAAAGTGGGATGGAGGGCACACGCATGATTGATGGTGGGAGGTTAAAGTGGTTTGACATTTTTGGAGGATGACTTGGCAAATTTGATAGAAATGTTCAAGGTATATCCAAGAGTTTTCTTCTGGGAATCACAACTGCTGAGATAAAGCACAAGCACTTAAGCCCTGGTCAGAACCCAGGATGCTACTGCGGGGTCCCCTTCCATGATAGAAAAACCTGGGAACAACCTGCATTTTTAGGACAAGGTAGCATCTATGCTAATAAAAGGATAATATGCTAATTAGACTGAACATCTTCCTGGCGACCTTCCAGATGTCCTTCTGGAAGTCCTTCCCAACAAAGCCATGTTAGTGGGGCCAAGGCAGAGGAGGTTAGAGGCAATCAGGTAAGCAGGGGAGAGCAGTTAGGGGGACCAGGCCAGCAGAGGAGAGCAGTTAGGGCAAACAGGCTGTCAGGAGAGAGCAGTCAGGGGGATTAGGCTGGCAGGCAGGTGAGTGGTTAGGAGCCAGAGGCCTGAGGGGTCCCAGATTGGATAGGGTGCAGGCTGGGCTGAGGGAATTCCCCGCCCCTCTCCCCCCTGCATGAATTTCATGCACCAGGCCACTAGTTAGTATATAAGTATGAAATAGCATGACAAAATCAAATCATTACAAGTATTCCTGTGTGGCCCAAGGGTATAAATGAAAATCCTAAGAGATTAGTATGATAAAGTAAGCCAGAGCCAATGGTATCCAGTGGAACACTACAAGGCTTTATTAACAGAAGAGTGATATTAAAGGATATATTTTAATGTATTTAGTAATTAAAGAAACTCAGATATTGAATGTATTGTAGTAGTTGAATTGGAGGTAGCAGTTTCTAAGTAAGAGAGAAAAGTTAAGAGGCTGATGGGATAATCTGAGTAAAAGATGGAAGCCTGAAGCAAGGCAGTGCAGTGGGCGAGAGAAGTAGACTCAAAATGTTTAAAACTTGAAAACAAGAACACTAATGATGGATTATATATACAGTAGGTGAAGATAGATAAAAATTGAATATCCTCTCTTGAGCAATTAAGGAAAATGATAATTTATTATGTAAATAATCCAGAGAAAAGAACATATGCAGAAAGAATGAGAAGAGTTTGGTTTGGATCATGCTGGATTTGAAATGCTTAATAGATAGTCACATTGAGATAGCTAGCATGCAGTTAGAAATGTAGGTCTGTAACTCAGAAGAACAGTTCCAAAGAAGATACTTTTTGGGCATTAGTCATTAGGCAGTAGATGGAACAATGGAACAGGATTAAATCACCACACATGCACGTGCACGTACACACACACACACACACACACACACACACACAAATTGAAAAGTCCAAGAAGAATTAGGGGAAAACACCAGTATGTATGAGGGAGGACAATGGTAAATCACTGAAACATCCTATCTAATAAAATAGTGATATGCAAATTGACCGTACCTCCCATAAAGCCCCATCCACAGCCATGCCCATCAGCCAATCAGGAGCAAATTATGCAAATAAACCCCATCCAAGATGGCTGCCACCACTGAGAGCAGGAGGGAGACTTGGGTTTCCCTGACAAAGGAGGAAGCCAAGCTTTCCACCTGCCCTTGCCAGTCTAGGCCTCCACTCAATGCTACAAAGTTTCAATTATAGAAGATATATCCCAACAGAAAATGGCAGCAGCCATGGAGCTGGAGAGAGCAGAGGTTAGGGTTGCCCGGGCAATGGAGGAAGTCAAGCTTCTGCAGCCCCAGCACCCAGGCCTCCACGCTAGGCTACAAAGTTTCCATTATAGAATTTTAAAAAACCCAAACAGAAATGGCTCTCTCCATGGAGCAAGCAGAAAGCTTGGCTTCGCTTCAGGCTACAAAGTTTCAATTGTAGAACACAAATTAATCCCACATCCCTGGGCCTCTGTTTCAGTCACTGGGGGGCATGGCTGGCCTGCAAACCACAACAGGCCCCTCACCCAAGCCACCCCATGCCCCAAAGAAACCCCCACCCTGATTTGGGACATTCTTCAGGGCAAACCAGCTGGTTCTCACCCATGCATCAGGCCTCTATCCTATCTAATAAAAAAGTAATTTGCAGATTTACTCCAACACATAAGAGGGCTGCCCCCATGTGGTCAAAGATCCTGGCTCCATGTGGACACAAGATGGCCACCACAAGATGGCCAGCAGGGGAAGGCCCTTGGGTGGTTCCAGGCCTGCAAGGGAGGGCAGTTGTGGGTGATCAGGCCAGCAGGGGAGGGCAGTTAGGGATGACCTGACCTGCAAGGGAGGGCAGTTGGGGGCAATCAAGCCTTCAGGGGAGGATAGTTAGGGGTGACCAGGCCAGCAGAGGAGGGAAGTTTGGGGCAAACAGGCTGGCAGGAGAGTAGTTAGACATCAATTAGGCTGGCAGGGTAGTGGTAAGGGGGTGATCAGGCTGGCAGGCAGAAGCGGTTAGGGACAATCAGGAAGGCAGGCAGGTGAGCAGTTTGGAGCCACCAATCCTGGATTGTAAGAAGGATGTCCAATTGCCCGTTTAGGCCCGATCCTACCAGGGCAATCGGGAATCCCTTTAGGGGTCCCAGATTGGAGAGGGTGCAGGCTGGGCTGAGAGACATCCCCCACTCCCCATGCACAAAATTGTGCACCGGGCCTCTAGTATCATAGTAAACCAAAACACAGAAGATCTAGAAGAGTGTGTCACTGGAGCATCAGGGAGAAGAGAATGTCAGAAAAGAATGGCCAGCAGGCTATAATGTTCAATGACAGATGAAGAATGATAAAAAACAAAGTCTTTTGATTGCAACTTGAAATCAAAAAAACTTCAGTGAGAGCCATTTTTTAAAGAGGTATTAATAGAAGCCAGAGAACAATGTTTGAGAATCTATATATATAAAATCCTAATGACCAAACGACTGGACCAAGTGGATGGATGACTGGCTAGTAGCTATGACATGCACTGACCCAGACCTTGCTGCTGGGGCCCTGACAGCCCTGAATCTGGTTCACGCTCACCCCAGACCCAGACAGGAGAGAGTAGGGAGCCTGATTCCTTGGAGAATTGACGAGTGGTTAGCTTGCTAGTGGGGCTAACCTCCTACAGTCTCTCCCCCTGGCAGGATACCCCCCACCCCCATAAGCCCCAATCACCAGCTAAGCTGAGGGACCCTACCCATGCATGAATTCATGCACCAGGCCTCTAGTTGAATATAAGCTGAAGAAAATGAAAAGGAAAATGTGGGTTACTAGTAGAGGTAGGATCACAAGAAAAATTTTTACAGCATTAAGACTAAAGTTTTCTGATATATATAAAGTTTTCTGATTAAGATCTTAGAAGAACTAGAAGATAGGTTCAAGAGTTTTGAGAAGCCCAGCCACTGTGGTTTGGTGGTTGAGTGTTGACTCAGGAACCAAGAGGCCACTGGTTAGTTCCCAGTCAGGGCACATGCCTGGGTTGTGGACTCTATCCCCAGTAAGGGGTTGTGCAGGAGGCAGCTCATAGATGAAGTTTCTCTCTCTCATTAAGATATTTTTTTGGGGGGTGCGGGGAGGGAGGAGCGGGGGCGAGACCGGTTTGGCTCAGTGGATAGAGCGTCAGACTGGGGACTGAAGGGTCCTGGGTTTGATTCCGGCAAGGGCATGTACCGTGGCTGCGGGCACATCCCCAGTAGGGGGCGTGCAAGAGGCAGCTGATCGATGTCTCTCTCTCATCGATGTTTCTGACTTTCTATCCCTCTCCCTTCCGCTCTGTAAAAAATCAATAAAATATATATTTTTTAAATATTTTAGGGGGGTTGGGAGGAATATGGAAAGGGGGAGGCAGAGGCAAGAAAATGGAAAGCTAGGAATTGAAAAGCAAGAAAGGTAATGCTACTCATTTCCTGTGGTCACTGCTTTCTCAGTTAAGTGAAGGAAAAATTAACTTTGAAGAATGAAGTATACAAAATAGTGGGACTTCTGAAGTATTTGGAATATCCACTTAGGGGAAAAACAGAAAAGTGACTGGGAGCGGTTATAGGATTTCCAAAATTTTCCATATTTCCAATTTCATAAATATGGTATGTCACTCAGTGTTACAATGTGAGGTTTTTCTTTTTTTTGCCAAGTCCTAAGGCTTTGGAACAAGAAACAGAAAAGCAGATGGCTCCTGGAGCCAGCACTGGGTGTGGCAGAACACTGGAGAGAGAAGACATCGAAAGTGCTAATTTGTTTTCCTGCTGTTATTCATCAGGGCAGACAGATGTTTAGCTTGGGGTGAAATTGATGTCAACCCAAAAAGGGAGAATAGGTTAGGAATTCTAAGAACTCAAGAGTTCAATCAATTTCATTCAAAATTTACATATTATTCATGTACTACATCTTGAGCCCTGTGCTAGATACTGAGGAAGGAGCAGAATCCCCCAGTGATGTATAGTCCAACAAGAGAAATAAACATAACAATTTAGTGCCAAGATAAAAATACATTTGGAGTCTAAGTTAGAAACAAAGTAGAGAGTCCTTACTTAGGGAAGAATAAAGAGGAAGGTAGTTTAGTGGATACAAAAAAAAATGTGGACAGCAGTTTACAGTTGTATAGTTCATGTCTCCATGAGGACCTTAAGGAGAAAATCTATAGATGTGACTCCAGGTAGCCTGTTAGAAGGATTATTTGAGGCTAGGATGTTTTTATATTGGACTGTGAATATCTAGCATAAAGGATTATTTTACTACCTGCTTCTGATGCAGCCATGCCAATATTTTACTAAAGTATCCAAAGGAAAAGAAAGTTAATAACTATTAGCATTAACTATGTGTTAGGCAGGATTCAGAGACCTATACATATATTAGCTCTTTTAATGTTCATAATGACTTTACAGTACTATTATTATTACACTGATATTACTAATCAGGAAATGGAGGAATGAAGAAGTTAAGTAATTTTCCCCTGATCACACAGTGGCAGAACCATGATTCTATCCCAGATAGTTTGGTCTCAAGAAAATGATATAGTTGCTTCACAACTCATCATGTAGAAAACTGAGACCAGTAAAGATTATTCCCAAAAATGAATTTCCAACTTTGATGGAACTGAGGTGTTTTTAATTGTTCACTGGCCTCCCATTGTTAGAGGGAAAGAAAATCCTTTATCATAATCCTTTATCATTAATTAAGGAACAATAGCTAATTGATAGTTTGCTTCCAAAAAGGATGATTTCTGTTAACTTCCTTGACTTTGTTTTGGTGAATGAGGTTTGCATTAATAAGCTAGATTGCCAGACAGCTGAGTTCTGGGAGAAGTTAAAAGCTGCCACCCATAATCTTTCCTTTTATTCCTCTCTCTCTAGTCAGCCCTCAGCCTTCCCTTTAAGTAAGTGTTGAAGTGTTAAGATAGGAAACATTCAAACTTATGAAGAATTTTTATGAGTTTATTTGAGCCAAACTATCTACAAATACCAGGAACTGAATCTCAATGAATTTTGATAATGCTCCAGAGAATCGGACAGCTTTGCACCTTGTTTTATAGATTACAATAAAAAAGGAGATATAAGTGGATTACATGAAATCCTTTAGTGATAGACTAGGGAGATGGGGGAAAGCAAAGCGGGGAAACTTCTGGGATTGATAAAAAGTAAAATGATATACACATGCTTCTTTTATTTAGGTGGGTGCAGGATAGTTAACAGTCAACAACTAAATCAATAACAACAAGGGAATTTATGGTCTCTGTAGAGTGGTGCCTGTGTTTTGAGAGGTCCAGAAAAAAGAAAAATTGCTTGACGTTCCAATGATGTTATCATAGATGCAAAAAGACGCTAAACAGGCTCAGTTAAGATAAAGATGACTTTTGTCAGGGAAGATACTGGCCTAAGACATGACTACCCACCATAAACTGCTTTTAGTTGAAAAAATTTAATTTCAGACCATTCTTTGTGATTACTTTAGGTCTCTGAATTTGCAAGGCCACCATGCAGGTCTTCCCCGAGCTAGTCAGGTTATTTTGTGGCCCCTTTTCATCTACAGACAGAACGGCTTAACATCAATTTGATGTCAATTATTTGATGACAAATAATTAGCCTTTCTAGGAAGCCTATATATTTCAGCTAAGTCCAGCCTCCAACAGTAACCACAACTCATCACTGGGCACTTGTTCAGATTGGAACTTGTTTGGTTAGCAGAATGACTTTCTTAAAATGCATTCACCCTGATCCTCTGTTCTTGCATCACAGCTCCGCAGTTAGGCTCTGGGCCAAGGGACAGACACCATCTGCCTGAAGCCAAACAGGTCAAGATACCTGCTCACCCATCCACTTTCCTCACTCCTTGGAAGAGTAGCTGGCCACTACCTTTAGCTCTCTGTGAACCTGATGAAAACATCTTCTGTCAGAAAGCATCAAAATCCATAACTGGCATCCTAGCTGTTTTGGCTCAGTGGATAGACTGAAGGATTCTGGTCAAGGGCATGTATCTTGGTTGCAGGCTCCTCTCCGGTCCAGGCCTTGGTTGCAGGAGGCAAACAATTGATGTGTTTCTCTCATATCAATATTTCTCTCTATCTTTCCCTCTCTCTTTCACTCTCCCTAAAAATCAATGGAAAAATATCTCGGGTGAGGATTTAAAAAAATAATACATAACTGGCAACAGCACACTCATCCCCATTTACCTAAATCTTTAACCTAGGTGCAGTTGAGGAAGAGGCAGCAGTGGTAAATGGCTTTTGTTTGGGTATTTGGGGTGTGGAGAGCAAAACAGATCTTTAAAGTCTCTGGGTGTCTTAGCCCTGCCTGCTCTCTTCTCTAGTGAATCTGGCAGAGGCATCTGGGAGGCACACACCGGTTCACCCTACCATTCCTCCAGCCCAGGGAGGAAGGATTTTCCTCTCCTCTCCCGTATCCTCTCTGCCAATCATATTTCATTTGGAAGCAGTACTTAATTAATAGTTTACTTTCAGTGGAACTGTTAGCATTCATAGGTATTGTAAATCATGAATGTTTTCCAGTAAATGATAAAGTGAAATAGAAAAAGGAAGTTGGAATACAACTCTAAAGCACATGGAATTTATCCAAGTGTCTCCTATAGAAACAAATTTATTTTCAGAGGTAAACCTATTGACAGAGCCATTATTATCTGTTTTTAGATCATTTAATTTTTTAAATTATTATTTCATATAAGGTGACACTTTCTTTTTATATTTTGTCTCTAATCTTTTATCTACCCTTCATTTTAGGCCAAGGTTTCTGGGACACACTACAAGCCAGAACTAAAGGAGGAAGGGTAAAACTGTAATTTTTTGTACCTTTGGATTTTTTTGGGAGACTTAAGGCAATTATTAGTTTGCAAGTTTTCTTAACTTTTCCCCCTACAAGACTTGCTAAGTATGAGGCAATTGTGATGACAAATACCCTTTTTTAATATTGTGGCCTGATTAAGACTAGGAAGATCCCTTTCTTTGTTCTGAATTGAGAAGAATTTTCCTATTAGCAAGGGATAACTGCTGAGTATGCTGGCAAGGGTTAGGCCATGTCTCCTAGCAATAGAACCTGAATAACAATGTAATGACTGCCTAAAAAACACTTGGCTGAGGCATACTCCCAAAGAGCCAGAAGGTATAATTTTGATAAGTTACATAGTTCAATTTTTACTAATTCCTGTAGGAAAAAAAAACAAACACATTTTATTTTCTGCATGCTAAATATACACTATAGCCTTGAACTCAGATGATTGGAACTATGGAATAGAATGAAATCAGAAACCATTTATTTTTTTCAAGTACACATGGATTTATGACAATGATGAAAACTTGGGGAAGAAAGCAAAGGAAAAAGCATTCCATTAAACTCAAAATAAATTATTTTAAAATGAATATTGTCTTTTAGGAATTATCAAATTGGAGGACATATGATTTGAAGAAAGAAGAAGATGAAGGTAATGATGTTGCTTGGAGAAGGACCAAGCAATACTCAGAGAAATGGAGTTACATTTATTATGCGCAGGTCCAGAGGAAAATGTCTCTCAAATTCTGGGCCCCAACATAGAGGAATTTTCCCTATTTGTATGTTTTTACCTTCCTTGTCTCCCAAATATGGGGTGTTTCTGGCCCCCTTTGCAAGTTCTTAAATAGCCCCTATGTGCAGCTGGGGCCTTGAGACCTCAACCAAAGGCTTGACCTGGTGCCAGCACTGATAATTTTATCCGGGGAAGTTTAATGGCCTCTCTGAAATGGGAGTCAGTAGTCTTATTTTCCCTATTATTAAAGCAAGTAAGCATTTACAGAAGCCAAATAGCAGGGTTAAAATTTCAAACAGCAGTTTTTATATAAGACTAGAGGCCTGGTTCATGAAATTTGTGCACTGGGGGAGGGAAGTGTCCCTCAGCCAGCCTGAACCCTCTCCAATCTGGGACCTCTTAAGGGATGTCCGATTGCTTGTTTAGGCCCAATCCTGGTAGGATCCAGCCTAAACAGGCAGTCAAACATCCTTCTCACAATCCAGGACAGCTAGTTCCCAACTGCTCACCTGCCTGCCTTCCTGATTGCCCCTAACTGCTTCTGCCTGCCAGCCTGATCACCCCCTAACCACTATCCTGCCAGCCTAATTGATGCCTAATTGCTCCCCTGCCAGCCTGTTTGCTCCTAATTACCCTCCCCTGCAGGCCTGGATCCCCCCCAACTGCCCTTCCCTGCAGGTCCAGTCACCCTCAACTTCCCTCCTCTGCCAGCCTGGTCACCCCTAACTGCCCTCCCGTGCAGGCCTGGTCCCTCCCAGTGGTCCTCTCTTGCTGGCCATCTTGTGGTGGCGATCTTGTGTCCACATGGGGGCTGGATCTTTGACCACATGGGGTAGCCATCTTGTGTATTAGAGTGATGGTCAATCTGCATATTACTCTTTTATTAGATAGGATAGAGGCTTGGTGCATGGGTGAGGGACAGCTGGTTTGCCCTGAAGGGTGTCTCAGATCAGGGTGGAAGTTTTCTTGGGGTGTGGGGCAGCCTGGGTGAGGGGCTTGTGGTGGTTTGCAGGCTGGCCATGCCCCACGATGACCCAAGCAGAGGCCCTGGTATTTGGGATTTATTTATCTTCTACAATTGAAA
Organism: Antrozous pallidus; assembly: GCA_027563665.1. Taxonomy (NCBI): domain Eukaryota; kingdom Metazoa; phylum Chordata; class Mammalia; order Chiroptera; family Vespertilionidae; genus Antrozous; species Antrozous pallidus. The sequence continues at coordinate 68,549,159 of CM050512.1, forward strand.
CTTTGTAGCTTGAACCGGTACCAAGCCTCCTGCTCGCTCTGTAGTGGCAGCCATTTCTGTTGGGTTTTATTTAGCTTCTATCATTGAAACTTTGTAGCCTTAAGTGGAGGTCTGGGGCATCCAGGGCAAGTGGAAAGCTTGGCTTCCTTTATCTCCAGGAGCAACTCAAGCCTCCTGCTCTCTCCAGCTCCATAGCTGCCATCATTTTTATTTATCTTCTATCATTAAAACTTTGTAGCATTAAGTGAAGGCCTAGGCCAGCAAGGACAGGCAGAAAGCTTGCCTTCCTCTATTGCTGGGGAAACTCAAGCCTCCCTCCTACTCTTTGTGGCCACAGCCATCTTGGTTGGGTTTATTTGCATATTCTATCATGATTGGCTGGTGGGCGTGGCTTGACAGTATAGTAGATGTACAGTCAATTTGCATATTGCTCTTTTATTAGATAGGGTGGATGCTTCAATGATATTAGGAATTTCCCAGGAACCAGAAGACTTAAGAAAATTATAGACCATTCATTAACACCTCAATAGAAAATAAAGAAGAAACAGGTATATGTTGTAGAACAACATATTTTCATGGTAGATTAAAAAATATATATAGAGAGAGATATTTATACAGTCATACAAATAGAGCAGTTCCTAAAATAGCCTACATCACTCCTCATCAAAGTTCATATAAGAGTCTAATAAACTGTCTTCTTCAAACACCTGTGGTACACTTTTACTCTCCTTTGTAACTTGCACCCTATTCTAGGCTGTTATTCTCTACAGGTTTTGTATGTGTAAGCCTAACTTCCACAACAAATTATAAGCTATTTAAGGTCAGAATATAACTGTGATAATTCTCACAGTATCTAATATCCTATCTAATAAAAGAGTAATATGCAAATTGACCATACCTCTGCTACCCACAAGCCACAGCTACTAGCCATGCCCACCAGCCAATCAGGAGCAAATATACAAACAAACCCAACCAAGATGGCGGTGGCCACAGAGAGTAGGAGGGAGGCTTGGGTTTCCCCAGCAATGGAGGAAACCAAACTTTCTACCTGCCCTTCCTGGCTCAGGCCTCTGCTTAAGGCTATAAAGTTTCAATTATAGAATCCCAACAGAAATGCAGCAGCCACAGAACACACACAAGGCTTGGTTCTGCTCCAGGCTACAAAGTTTCAATTGTAAAAGATACATAAATCCCAGATACCAGGGTCTCCTCTTGGGTCACCAGAGGGCATGGCCAGCCTGCAAACCACCATAGGTCCAAGGCCGCCCCATGCCCCAAGGGAACCCCACCCTGATCTGGGACACCTTTCAGGGCAAACCAGCTGGCCTCCACCTATGCACCAAGCCTCTATCCTATCTAATAAAAGAGTAATATGCAGATTGACCATCACTCCAACATACAAGATGGCTGCCCCATGTGGTCAAAGAAGGCTGCCCCCATGTGGACACAAGGTGGCCATCACAAGATGGGTAGCAGGGATGGGTAGTTAGGAAGAACCAAGCCTGCAAGGGAGGGCAGTTAGGGTTGACCTGGCCAGCAGAGGAGGGAAGTTGAGGTGACCAGGCCTGCAGGGAAGGGCAGTTGTGGGGGACCCAGACCTGCAGGGGAAAGCAGTTGAGGGATACAAGGCCTGCAAGGGAGAGCAGTTAGGGGTGACCCAGCCTGCAGGGGAGGGTAGTTAGGGATAAACAGGCTGGCAGGGGAGCAGTTAGGAATCAATCAGGCTGGTAAGAGAGTGGTTAGGGGGTGATCAGGCTGGCAGGCAGAAGCGGTTAGAAGCAATCAGGAAAGCAGGCAGGTGAGCAGTTGGGAGCAAGCAGGTGAGCAGTTGGGAGCCAGCAGGTGAGCAGTTGGGAGCCTCTCCAATCCGGGACCCCTCTGTGAGTGGGGTCCCAGATTAGAGAGGGTGCAGTCTGGGCTGAGGGACCATCCAACCCCCAGCCCCTGGGCACGAATTTTGTACACCAGGCCTCTACATAATAAGCATTATATTAAAAACATTCTTTACCCATTCTTCCAAAAAAATTATTAAAAAATAAACTCCATATCCAAAGTGCTATAATGTGATGTTAAGATAGATATGTGGCACTCTAACCAGTTTGGCTCAGTGACTAGAGCATCAGCCTGCAGACTCAAAGGTCCCAGGTTCAATTCTAGTCAAGGGCATGTACCTTGGTTGCAGGCACATACCCAGTAGGGAATGCACAGGAGGCAGCTGATTGATGTTTCTAACTCTCTATTCCTCTTCCTTTCTCTCTGTAAAAAATTAATAAAATACATTTTTTTAAAAAAGGATAAATATGTGGCGAGAAACTACATTCCCGGTCTGAAACACCCTAGGGATTAAATGGTTTCTGATCATCACTGTTACATTTAATGAATACGAAGAAGTATACACCCTCTCCTTCACTGAAACTTTCACCATCTGATTGAATGTCTTCCTCTAATCCCACACTTGCCAGTAACCTGGCAGACGTATCTACATGAGTGAACCACCCAAAGCTTAACATGTTTTCTAAGCTGTCCCTTTCATTGTATTTATTCCATGTTAGTAAACTACTTCCATGGCTAGATACTAAAACTTTTATCTCGCATAATTATTCACTCTTGAAACATTAAATTAATTTTTTTAATTCTCTGACCACGACCTCTGACCATTTCAGCTATATCACATAAAATATCCCAATGATCCTTTTATTGATCCCCTGTTTTCTCTTGGGTCTCCCTCCTCTTTTTATCTCCTTTCATATCCACCTTTAATTATATCATCCACCCATCTCTTCATCTTCTATTTTGCCAATATTACCAACTGTCTTGCCCAATTTTCTTTTTCTGTCACATCTCTCTGTAAAAAACAAATTTGGACCAATGTAAAAGCCCAGCTGCATCAGAATTGCTGAATGTTATTGTTGAAAATCATATAGAAATATTTGTATATATTCCATTATTTTGTCTTCCCAGAACAGTATCTTCCCTTCTGAGAAATTCTTCTTTGAATTGGAGATAGCACCTTCTTATAGATCTTACTCCACTGTCACTGCTGATGGTCCAGAGCAGGCATCTGGGCCAAGCCTGAGCAACCCTAGTCCCCTACTCACCAGCCACCCTTGGTTGATATAGAAGTAGAAATGTTACAAAAGCCAGAGTAAATACAATCTTTCTGGAGATATTTGTAAACTGGAATTGGGAAGGGAAAAAAAGAAGAGAGAAAAGAGAAAGGAAAGGAGAAAAGGAAAGGGGAAGGGGAGAGCCACAATTACAATAGAAAAGTGTATTTTAATCCACTTTTCTTAAATACAGAACTGGAACACCCATCCTTAGGAGTCAGGACCTCAACCAAAATGTGTCTGGTACTTAGCCAGAGTTCTTAACCACTGTCTTATAGACAGCCATTTTAAGCATTCACAACTTTCTTCACAATTCCCACTATCATCGTTTTCTCTCAAAATATTACCTTGACTCCCACTTTAAAGAGAAAATATAAGTCAGAAGAGGGGAAATCTCTTCATTTCCTGTCTCCACAGCTGCACAAGTTTCCACATCAGCACCTCTTCCTTCTCTCTCTATTGAGAGGAAGGAAGAAGATACCTCACCCACTTGGCTTATCTCTCCCAATGCTCTGGTTCCAACCTTCTTGGTCAGTATGACCTGCTTCTTTGGTTATTCTCCTTCTCAGTATCCCAAACTCATTCTTATTACTGCCTCTTCTCCATCAATATAGTATCATTCTCAAGTCTTGCAATTCTTAAAAATAACAGAACAAATTTCTCCATTTTGTCTCCTACTGTATTCTTCCTTACATTATACTCAAATGCTTTTTATTTCTTTGACTTAAGATACATGCAACTGGATTAATCATTGTTTATGATTTGTGATTGGTGGCCATCATTTCCAGCCTGGTCCACTTTTTGTTATTGTTAATTTCTTAATTTTAACTCTAATAGGCTGCTATGAAAGCACAATCCTAAGCAAAGGCCAAATCCTTCATATAAGTACCCAGCATCCACATCTGATTTCCATACCTTCCAGGTGCCATCCACCTGAATGCTGTGTCAGTCATTCATTGACTTCCCATTTAATAGTTTTAAAGTAGTTTCAAATTAATTTTTAACTACTTTTGGTCGAGAATGTGTTTGTGTGTTTTCAAAGAACAACTCCAAGACCATGTGGGTTACTCCGACTGTGAGGAACTGACGGATCTGTTCCAGTCATGAAGATGGTCCAGAGATGGGGGACACTGATGACACCTTGCCATGCTAGCAGTCAGCAGCTGTGCATGTCTGCAGGCAGCCCAGGACCAAACCAGAGAGGATGGATCTTGCATGCTACGATGTAGCCACCATCTGGATACATTGCTGACATGTACACATGAAGAACTATTTGACATTGAAACTGGGACTCAGAACAATTGGACATTGAAACTGAGACTGAAACATTTTTTGTTCTTATACATTTATTTCTAGTATGCAGAGGCAAGATATTTTTGAAGAAAAGAAACAGGGGAGAGTGATTGATATAGAGACAGGGAGGCATTGAACAGGCTGTCAAGCTACAGGGAGAAGGCTTGGGTGGATGGGAGGTGGATGCTGGGGGAGATCAACCCAAGGACTTGTATGCATGCATATGAGCATAACCAATGAATGAAAGACACTGGAGCGGGGAGGAGGGTGGGTGAGGACATGTGCTGGGGGGTTGGGGAAGCTGGGGGGAGGATAATGGGGAGGGGGAAAGGAAAACATGTACTACCATTACATATAAGTTATACTGCAAAAAAAATAAAACTACATTTTCATTAAAAATATTTTTGCACTTATGTATTTTTAAAAATATTTTTATTTTAACCTTATAAAAGGAGGTCATTAAATATTATAATGATAAGATTTATCTATCTTTTTTATTTTTGGAAACCATATATTTTGATTTTAAAAATACACAGTTAAAAAAGAAGCAATGAGATAGAGAGTTCAAATGATTTGCTATTTTGGAATAATCAGTTGGTTAAATTTACCCAAAGGGATGGATGTTCCATTTTCTGTATTTAAAGAAAAGTGGATTCAAACACAAACATAAGCTGATAAAGGGAACTTACAACTCTGGGATTTTTTACCCCAAGAATAATTATTTGGGGATGCAAAGATGACTTTATTACTAAAGTTTGCTCTTCTCAGGAATTATGCACCACTAGACTGTGAGGCTGAGTATTTATCTTTCTAAATGTCACTGTGGTTTATATGTTTTGAGTGTTATATGGATATCATTGTACTCACTTGTTGGAAGCTGCTCATTGGAAAGTTGCAAGGGCCCAGAGTAATTCAAGAAGTTATTCTCTCTTCTTAAAGAAAATATTTTGAATTTAACCGATCTAATATACTTGAAATTGCATAGAAAGTTTTACCAAATAAAAATTAATAATTATATTTTACTTAGAAATGTTGTGAAAGTTTTTGTCCTCTAAGCAGGCTTTGCTTTTTGATTAAAAATACCTACTTAAATTACAAACAATTAAGTTCTAATAAAGCCACCAGAAAGAGCTAGTGAGATTTCTGTTTGTTTGCAGTGTAGTTTTGACTTTAAAAGTTAAGACAGTCACCATTTTTTGGACTGCCTGACTTGGCAGCTGCCATGATGGCTACATGGCTTGCTGCTCCCCTGGGGACCACCATCTTGAAACTACAAAAGTCAACCACTCCCTTTGAATAAGCCAATGTCTTTGTAAGCAATTTAATTAAGTTTCCTAAGAAAGCTATGGAGACCTCCCATGATCCCTCTGTATATGCAAATAAGCCAAAGGGGATACTCTTTAAAAATATAATTATAAATTTTAAAAAAGGAGAAATTTGAAAAGTTTAAAATCTCTTCCACTAATATTTACAGGGTAAACTAAGATTGTTGTTAAAATATTAAATCTGATGGTAAAATAGTAGTCAACTTTATGTAAAGTTAATTGTAATATAGCTAGCTATTCAGCTGTAGGCTTAACCTCCAAGTAGCAACTCTGTAGGTTGTTTGGTATAAAGAAAGACAAAGGTTTTTTAAGCGAAACTCTGTAACCTGGAAATTATATTGGAAGGAAAGAGGGTTTCTTCAAGCATCTTAAGAACTGTAGTTAAGTCAATAAGTTTGGACTTATAAACTGAAGTAAATAATTTGTGTTTTTGCTTCCTTGACTTTAGCTAATATAAAGTTACTCAAAGACTAATTGCAATTAATGTCATTTACTGTCCATAAACAAGGGCAAGTAAGTTAAAGTAAATTAATAAAAATATATATACCTTATTTCAGACTAATTTAAATTGGTTCACTGAAATGAATAAATATTCAAAAATAAAAAAGTAATTGTTATGGGCAAAAAAACTGTTCTTAAATATTAAATAAAAAATTTTACTGATGGTTCATCTCATAGTAAAATTGCTTAGCATGCAATGAATGAATCCAAAGCAGTCATATTTTTGTGCATAAAATTAAAAGATATCAAGACTACATTGTAAAATTTCCAAAAGCCTCCTAATATTTAAATAAAAAAGGGGGGATAGTGGAGAAGTATCCTGTAAGAAATAATATCCAATAAGCAAATTACATCAAAAATTTTTTTATTTTGGAAAATTAATTTTCACTTGTAATACTAATAGCAAGATACCCATGAACACACGTGGTGTCAAAATAAGCCAAAGAAAAATTGTTTGGACAAAAAATAAAAAGAAATCCCAAGTCAAATTTATAGAAAAGAATTCTTTATTAACCTTTGGTTGAGAATATGTTTGTATATTTTCAGAAAACTCTTCAAAGACCATGCAGATTCCTGCAACGACATATCCCAGAAAGGAATTGACAGGACTGCTCCAGCCACAGAGATAGCAGTGGCCCCATGAAAAGAGGAGAAGCATCCCAAAGGTGGAAGATGCAAGAACCCTTGCCATACTAGCAGTCAGCAGCTGTGTGTCATTGCAAGTTGCCCAGGACCAAGCCAGAGAAGGTTGGACCTGCATTGCCACTGTTTGTCCACCATCCAGAACTGAAATATCATTTATTACATGTACTCATAAGGAACTGTTGGACATTAAAATTAGGACTCAAAAGAACTGTTGGCCCAGAAAGAACTTACTACAGACTGATTCATTTGCCTCTCAGCATAACCACTATTGCTTGTCTTATTTTTGTTCTCATATGTTTATTTCTAATCTGCAAATACAAGACTTTTTAAGAAAAAAAAAATGGGGGAGATGGTGGAAGCTGCCCATTGTCTTCACTAGCAGAAAGGTGTGGACAGAGAATCCAGAAGGCTGGTTAACCTTGAGCTCTGAAAAGTCAGAATCAAGAACCCACTGTCTAGTTGACACAAAGGGACCTAAAGCAACTTCCACCTTTTAGTCTTATGTAAATCCTGACTGATGGACTATAATGGAACTATTACTGAAATTGCCTCCTAAGAGCAATGGGTGGATCCCAAACCTGAATAAAAGGGATCGCAAGGCCAGAGCAAAGCAGAGTCCTTCCTCTTGAGCTGGGCTCCCACCTGGCCCCCACTATTCCCAAATTAAATTTTCTAGTCTCTTTCATTTGTTTGTGGCCTCCAGAGCCTGAACCCTGAACCATGTGGGACATGAAAGGGGTACACTACACTCACTGTGCATCAGGTTAAAGAGTTCTCTTCTATTTCTAATTTTTCAGAGTTTTAAATAATTATCAGGTGTATTATCAAGTGTTTCCTCTGAATTTTTTTGAGCTAATTACATAAAATTTTATCCTTTACTGTATCGAGGAGATAACTATATTTATGGATTTTTCTCATGTCATTTCTTATGTTCTGGGGTAAATGCGTATTAGTTCTGATATTGCTGACACTACTGGATTTTATTTTCAAATATATTCTTTGTATTGACAGTAATAAGTGAAACAGACCTGTAATTTTTCCTTTTCATAATGTCCTTATCTCATTTTGGTATTGTTCTGGCACAAGGACACTGCCAGGACAGACCCTGGCCATGAAAAGCTGGGCCTCGCAGATGGCTCACAGCCAGAAGTGTGGTTTGATATGCTTTAGCCAAGCATAACTCCTACCCTTCTTCTTTACAATGACCCCATTAGCACACCCTGCCTAAGGTAACTGCAAGGCTGCACAAACAGAATTGCTTCAAGCTAACTTTATGTACCCACCTTTGATTTTGTAACCTATTGTTTAACTGAAATCTTCCATAGCTGCAAGTAATGTAATTGAGTTTTTGTTAAGAGCTGAATCAATCACAAACTGCCAAGTCCCCCTGTGTTGGGGATAAAAAGTGCTTGCTGTAAGGGCTCAGGGCTCTTGCTGCTCGCTGCTGTGTCAGTGGAGACTTGAGCCCGGACTCGAGTTTGAAATAAAGGCTTCCTAAATTTCCAATTAGACTGTCTGGTGGTCGTCATTCGCGGGCCGCCCCACAACAGTATTGGGATTATTTAACCTCCTACATAGAAGCAGTTTATAAGTAGCTTCTTTTGAGTATGGTCTGGAAGAGTTTGTATAATTGCGATTGTATGTTATTTGTTTATTCATTCATGTTAACAAATGAAGAATACAATTTGGAAAAGATTTCTTGGCTACGATACCAAAAGCACAAGCATCAAAAGAAAACTAGATAAATTGAACTACATCAAAATTTAAAACTTCTTTGCATCAAACACAATAAACAGAGGGAAAGAACCCTATGGAATGAGAGAAAACACTTGCAAATCATATATAGTGGAACCTCAGTTCTTGAACTTAATTTGTTCCAGAAGGCTGTTCAAGGAGTGATTTGTTTGAAAACCAAATCATTTTTTTTCCCATTAGAAATAATGTAAATTGAATGAATCCATTACCAACCCTTAAATGATTCACTGTTTTAACCTTTCTTATATACAGTACATGTCTAATGTGCTGTTTAATCTATAAATAAACATTTCTTTTCTTAAATTTATCAAACCACCCCCTACTAACCTTAAACAAGTCGCTTTTAGCATTTAGTCCAGTGATGTTTCTCAGACCAGCATGCAGCATCTTTGCTTGTTCATATATCACTGTCTCCAAAATGACTCACCAGCTCACTACTTTTCCTTTATCCAAATCTTCAACAGTTTTTCTTCCTCTTCAACTATCTGTGACCGTTGTTTCTTTCACACTCTTAGCAGTATTAGCACTCTTGATTGCCACTTTATGTTTTTAAATTATACTAATTGTTGATTTGGCCAATAGCAAAAGCATTCTCTCTTTTTGTTTCTTTTTTTGCTACTGAGAAATGCTTTTTGTCATGCCGAAGTATCATTTTTTGGGGGTACAACTTGATCCATAATCGAATTGCTGGAGATGGGAGACCTCAGGTTTAAATATCTGATAAAAGTTAAATTCAGAATATATAAAGAAATCCTACAATTCAAGAACAAAAATCACATAAAGTAATTTAAAAATGAATACAGGATTTGAATAAACATTTATTCAAAGAGGAAGCATAAATTGCCAATAAACACATAGAAAGATTTTGTATACCCCTAATCATTAGAGTATGCAAGTCAAAACCATAATGAGAATAATTACTCATTACTCATCCCAAACCCAAGAGAATGATTACTATAAAAACAAACAAACAGGAAATAACAAGTGTTGGTGAGGATGTAGAGAAATTAGACTCTTGAGGTGGTACATAAAATGATATAGTTATTATGGAAAACAATATTGTGGTTCCTCAAATAATTAAAAATAGAATTAACATATCATTCATCAATTCCACTTCTGAGTGTATATTCAACATAATTGAAAGCAAGGTCTCAAGCAGATATTTGTACACCCATGTTCATTATAGCATTATTCATAATAACCAAAAGATGGAAGCAACCCAAGTGTCCATCAAAGGAGGAATACATAAACACAATGTGTATATATACAATGGCGTGTTATTCAACCTTTTTTTTTTAAAAAAAAAGGAAATTATAACACATTCTTTAACATTGATGAACCTTGAGAATATTATGTTAAGTGAAATAAGCCAGTCACAAAAATACAAATACAGCACTTACATGAGGAACCTAGAGTAATCAAATTCATAGATACAGAAAGTAGCATGGTAGTTAACATGAGTTGGGGGAGGGGAGAATGGGGAGATATTGCTTAACTAGGCACCAGTGGGGTCCCTCATCCTGGTCTGTGGGGATCAGGCTGAAAACAGCTCTCTGACATCCCCGGAAACGTCCCAGATTGTGAGAGGGCAGTTCTTAGGTAACACACCCTGAAATCTGGCTCCCTCCTCTCTGGTTCTAGGTGCATCACCCAAGAACTGCAGCTGCCAAATCACCACAGCTCAGCAGCTCCTGCACTGATTGTCTGCCCCCTGGTCATCATTGAGTGTCATAGCTACAGGCTGGGTGGTCAAATGGTCAAATGGTTGCTTCATAGACTAGAGGCCTGGTGCACAATATTTGTGCATGGGTTGGGTCCCTAGGCCTGGCTGGAGATAAAAGTCAATTGGGGCCTATTGGCTGCTGGCCAGGGCCTCCCTTCCCTGACTGCCAGCTGCCATCCAGGGCCTTTCTTTGTTCTGCACCATCCTGTGATGGTCAGCACACATCATAGTGAGCTATCAGTCTCCTGGTTGAACTCCCATGGGGATAATTAGCATATTTGGCATATATATATATATATATATATATATATATATGGAGAGGGAGAGAGAGAGAGAGAGAGAGAGAGAGAGAGAGAGAGAGACTGATGGCCCAGTGCATGGAATTTGTGCACATTAAAAGGGGATTCATTAGAGGAAATATTTTAATATCGCTATTTGCCCTTTCTCTATAATACAAGTGTCAGAGATGAAAGAAAATTAGTAAAATGCATATGAAAATCTTCCTCCTATCAGAGTCTGGGGTGCACCATGGGTCCCAGAGTCAAGTTCCCACCTACCCAAATGCACCTCAAAATCATGTGAGACCCAGAACCAACCAGCCTCTCCCCCATTAGACTAAAGCCAGACCCAGCCAGTCCCACCCTTGTCAAGCTCCATTGGGCAAGGAGCACAGTCTGAGGTTCCCTAGCCCAGCACTGGGTGGGGAACGTGGCCTGAGGTCCCCTGTCAAGCCTTGCCAGGAGGGGAGTGCCGCCTCAGGTTCCACAGTGCTGCAATGGGGGCATAGCTTGAGGTCCCCTGACAAGCTCTGCCAGGTGGGGGGTGCACTCTCAGGACCCCTGGTCTGGCACCAGGGTGGGAGGCATGGCCTTAGGTCCCCTGGCCAGGTTCTTGAGTGAAGGGGTGGCCTCAGGTCCCCTGGCCAAGTGCCAGGTTGGAAGGTGTGGCCTGAGGTCACCTATCAAGCCCCTCAAGGATGGTGAGGAGCAGGCCCAACCTCAGGGACCTACTGATTGCTTATTAAGGCTCATTATGGGAACTCAGCCTCCACTTTGGGTGCTTCCATCTTTGTGATGGAGTGATGACCAATTTGCATATTCTCTCTTTATTATATAGGATGGTTACAGAGTTTCAGTATTGTTGGATAGAGACTTCTGGAAGTAGGTGATGGTGGTGGCAGCACAACAATATGAATGTACTTCCTATCACTGAATTATACACTTAAAAATGGTTAAAATGATAAATTTTAGATGTGTTTTACCACAATTAAAAATTATTCTTTAAACAAAAGGATAGATATTATTCTGTGTAGCTGATGTAACTTTCCTGTTTCATAAAGAGACTTGATTAATTCCTCTACCTCCCACCCAATGTACCCTGGTCTCTGTGTGACTTCCACTAGTATAATCAGCCCTTACCTCTCCAATACAACTTTGGGAATATATATGTGCTGTGAAGTTCTTGGCTATGTTTCATTCATCAACTTGTCTCCAAACACTCTTTCAGATTTGTTGAAATTACTTATTTGTTGACTAGAGGCCCAGTGCACAAAATTTGTGCAAGGGGGGGCTGGAGTGGGAGGATGGGTGTCCCTCAGCCCAGCCTGTACACTCTCCAATCTGGGACCCCTCCAGGGGTGTCCAACTGCCTGTTTATGCCTGATCCTGGGCAGTCGGACATCCCTCTTACAATCCAGGAATGCTGGCTCCCAACCACTCACCTACCTGCCTACCTGCCTGATCAGCCCCTAACCACCTCCTTGCCAGCCTAATCAGTGCCTAACTACTTCTGCCTGCTAACCTGATCAGCCCCTAACCACCTCCTTGCCAGCCTAATCAGTGCCTAACTACTTCTGCCTGCTAGCCTGATCAGCCCCTAACCACCTCCTTGCCAGCCTAATCAGTGCCTAACTGCTCCCCTGATGACCCGATTGCCCTTAACTGCCCTCCCCTGCTGGCCTGGCCACCCCTAACTGCCCTCCCCTGCAGGTCTGGTCACCTAACTGCCCTCCTCTGCTAGCCCAGTCACCTCTAACTGCCTTCCTCTGCAGGCCTGGGTACCCCCTAACTGTCCTCCCCTGCAGGTTCAGTCACCCCTAACTGCCCTCCCCTGCAGGCCTGATGACGCCCAACTGCTCCTCCCTTGCAGGCCTGGTCCCTCCCAACAGTCCTCCCCTGCTGGCCTGATAGCACATAGCTGCCCTACTCTGCTGGCCATCTTGTGGCAATCATCTTGTGTCCACATGGGGGCAGCCATCTTTGACCACATGGGGGTGGCCATCTTAGTGTGTTGGAGTGATGGTCAATTTGCAAACCACCACTTTATTATATAGGATGTCCTTTGCTCTCACATTTATCAGAAGATAGCGATTATTATGAGCAATGATTTTATTACTGCATACTATTGGAGAACACCAGTTACCAGATTAAACCTTAAACCAAACATTCTCTTTTGGAATGAGCAGTCCTAGCTTTAGAGAGTCAGGTTTCATACCTCATTAAATAACAAGTGTTTTTGCAATATAGACCACCTTCTTGTTTAAATAAAGAAAACTCATCTAGCTAACTAGTTGACATGGCTGAACTTTTCCAAGTAGATTTTGTGAACAACAACAACAACAAAAATACTCTACTTTTTAAATCCCTGTAAATCTCAACTACCTGGGTTTTTAGGGAACTTCTGAGTTAGAAATTTAAAAGTAATTTTTTCTAGAAGTCTGCCACCAGCCTCCATGCATTTCATAAGGATTGATATTTCACTTCCAAACATTTTGGTTAGTCAAGAAGAGGAAATTGGTTATAATTTCAAATTTTTCCTGAAATAAATTTTTTGAGGTTTTTTTTTTTTTTTCAATTTGTATTTCTTTTATAAAGATCCTGATAGTGAAAAGAAATGTCTGTGCTTAGTCCATGATACTATATTGGAATATCCTTTATTTTTAACTGATTCCTTATTGGGTTGAAATAACTTTTTTCCCAAGTAAACCCAATTGTATTAATGCAATTAAGAGGTAAAAATGTTCAAGTCTTATCATCATACATTGGATTAATTTCTAATTCTGTTGGATAATTTATCATTCAGAATATTTTATCTCTCCTATTTATTCTTTATACTCCACCACAACCTTCAAAGTTTTTGTGATAATTTATATTAAACGTAAACACCCCCCAAAAAGTAAAATATTAAAAAATAAAATAAGACTCATCTTCCTAGCACACATACATCAAGATTAGACAATTAGGCTCTAGCTGATTTGGCTCAGTGAGTAGAGTGTGGGCCTGCGGACTAAAAGGTCTCGGATTCAATTCCAGTCAAGGGCACATGCCTGTGTTGTAGGTTTTATCCCCAATGGGGGGGGGGGGGGGCATGCAGAAGGCAGCCGATCAATGATTCTCTCTCATCATTGATGTTTCTATTACTCTCTCTCTCTCCCTGTCCTCTCTGAAACCAATAAAAAATATATATTTTTAAAAGACTAGACAATTAAAATAACAGAAAATGAAAATAGAAACACAGTTATGTTAGCCATTAGAAATTATTAATTGCTCTCATTGTTAGAGTGAAATAATAGAAAAATATATCTATATATATCTCTGCACTTAGCTCCTGCACAGAGTTTTTGAAATCTTGTGATTTCCAGAGATAAGAGCACTAGAAAAATCTTTTGTTCTATTCAGATGGCTCAGAGTGGACTTGTGGATGGGAGGTAGTCACCAGGAAGGCCAAACCATGATTAGAGACTTAAAATTTGAAACTATGATATTTGTCAATGGTCTGTCCATATCACTTGCCCTAGAAAATAGAATAGGATCCTACATGCTGAAGACATGGGTTTATTGTATAAACTAGGTATTAATGACCTCAATTCAGTTTCTACTCCAGAACTGCTGCAGTAGCAACAACAAAAAGCCTTAAAACCAGTTACATCAAACTCAAATCATGATTTTGAGTTTGATGTAACTGGTTTTAAGGCTTTTTGTTTGCTTTCTGCTAAAGTGTGAGACATAATATTATTCTTGGATTATTCCCTAAAATAATGTGTAATTTATAAACTTCCATTCACTAGATTTTGTTGTGCATCCAACCATAGCGTCAACAAACTATACCTATAACACATTGCTTTGGCTGCTTAAAAGTAATTCTTTCTATATTGTCAATTATTTTTTTCTAGTTTTTTGTTTTGTTTTTATTTATTTTTATTTTTTACAATATACAAAATAAATCTGTTATCAGATTGTAGATACAAAATACTTATCCATTTACATGCAATAAACATAAGTATTTCAAGAAAAATGATTTTAAATATAATAATGTATGCAATTCTAGTTATTTTTAAGCAATAATGAAAAGCAACAAAATTTGTTATATTTATCATAGTGTTTAATTGAGAATTTGCCCACCACATCACTTGGCACCTTACTGGGGAAGACTCATGGTAGAAATGCTTTCAAGTATAACATTGTCCAAAAGCTGAATTAAGCATAAAATGAAAATTGGACTTCTCCTCAGTACATGGTTTGTACTTAGCCCATGAACATTATGATTTCCCTAATGGGCTTGTTTCTCTTTTTGTTAAAGGGAAGCTCAGAACCAGGTAACACCATTAACTTTTGTTACAATGTGAATGGTGGCCCCTAGGGAAGTACATTGTAAATCTTGCCTAACCAAATGTGATGATAGTGGGTTGGGGATGTGATAGAAGAGAGAGTGACATTCATAAAGCCTTGTATTTCACTACAAGGAAAGTAAAATCACTTCACTATAAGTTTGTTCTTTGTAACACCATACAACTTACTGAAATTTTATCTGTATTACACCGCTTCGTCAATAGGACAAGAATCACAAATGTCTAAAAACACATGACTTTGATTATACATCACCATCTAATCTGGTTGAAGCTGGGTCTTAGATCAAACCAGCAGTTCTTGACTTTTCCTAAAAATCATTTAGCCTTGTCTTCCTAAAATTGTGTACAGGCTAAAGTATAGTTCAGACAACATCTAATCAGATGCTCTGACTTAGCTCTTAGTAAACAGTCCAGAATTCAAACATCCAAGTGTGGGCCTGTTTTCCTTGGATTTTCTAAAATGATCCTTACAACATGCTTGTCCTGCCTGGCTCTCTGCCCCTGAGTTTCTTCAGATCCCAATTATCATAAACATGTTGACTCAGCTCTAATCAGAAAGAATAAATGCAACTGTGCCAGGTTATTCTTGTAAACCTAAATGTGGAGGTTAAAGTCACAAGGTTATTAACTCATTCGTTAATAACAAATGTTTAGCACCTATTATAAATGCTTTTTGGGTTTGTTTCCCAATATCCTTTTTTCTTTTCTAACAGAAATATGATTTTTTTTTTTTGGGCGGGGGGGGTTGGGAGGAGTTGGAGAGAATTACCGCTTTCTTAGTACAATCTGGTTAGACTTTGTAACCTTTCCTCTCATTTACATATTAAGAGACAAAGATACTCAAAGTGGTTGAAATTCCATCCTGACCAGAGGCAGCTTTCTGATCATTGGCTGGAGGACCTGGGGGACTGTGGTTCTCTAGCCACCATCAGCTCCAAGAGCTCCCCAAATCATTAACACAATTTTTGCTTTTGCTTATATTAGCCATGGTTGTTTAATCTTGTTTGGAATCAGCTGATAAACTAACTCTCATGTATTTACCACTGTATTTGATGCTGGAAAAAGAATATAAAATAATTAAAAGTCAGAGCCCCATTCTTCCAAAAACATCCTGTACAACTGAAAACATAAGATATTCATATCAGAAGAAAAATACATAGGTCATTTATTACCAAATTGAAGACACCACCACTGTATTGAAGCCTAATAGAGAGGAAATGAGGACAGACAGCTGTTGTGAAGAATGAAATGGTCACAGGAAGGTGGTAGAAGAGGAAGCCAGCAAAGAAGCCACAAAAATAAGTAGAAATAAGATAGCAAAAAACAAACAAACAAAAAAAAACACACACAAACTTTTGAGGTGAACTTTAAGACAAAACCTTAACTTCTCCTGTCTTCAGTTTCCTCCTCTATAGAATGGGAGTAATGATGATGCCACTTCATAGAGTGTGGTGATGACAAGAACATAAGACACTTAAAAATACTTGGACTAGATTAAGAAATGATACAGATCTGCCATTTCAAGAAGAGCACCATTTCCATATCAAGTCTCCAAGAAATTCAAGCCAGGAACATTCCACGAATTTAGTTATTAGTTGTCAACTATCAAAAAACACAAAACAATCCAAGTCAGTTTGGCTCAGTGCATAGGGTGTCAGCCTGCAAAATGAGAATTCTGGGTTCAGTTCTGATCAAAGGCGAATGCCTTGGTTGTGGGCTCGATACCGAGTTAGGGGACCTGCAGGAGGCAACAGATCAGTGATTCTCTCTCATCATTGATGTTTCTATCTCTCTTTCGTCCTCTCTAAAAATCAATAAAAAATATTTTTTAAAAGTCTGTATTATCACAGATGATTATGAAAAAAATATTTCAAAAAAACAAAACAGTTTTGAGATAGAAGTGAGATTACAACAGTTTAGTTAAAAAGAGAATGAGTGGTGAAAACATGGAAGATGTAGACTTTTGATTCAAAAGTTTGTCAGTGAAATGAAAGTGAGAGCATATGTTTTGTAAAGAGTGGGCAGATACCACAACTTTTGGAAGGCACAGCAGAAGGCAGAAGAGGTAAGGATAAGAACAAAATGAGTCTGAGCCAAAGATTTTCATGAGAGTTAATAAAAAGATTCAGACATAGAGTAGTTTATCTTAGGGAAGGGAAATCTTCCTTTGAATCTGGAGGGAAAAAATTAAAATATATTCATAAAGAAAAGGATACATTGAGGTGGAGAGTAAAATCCATAATGAAATTCAGGGTCATTGAACATAATTTTATCAGGACAGTAGGAGAGACCAAAAGAAGTGAAGATGATGAAGTTATGAAAAGCAGCAAAATGGCCCCTACTGAGACACTATCATCTCAAGAAATTCCAATAGGAAAATTATAGGGAAACTATCCCTAAATATTAAAAGAATAAATTAAAATTTATTTTAAATGACCTATTAAGTTGAGTGTTCAAAACTAAACTAATTGGTGAAGAGAAAAACAAATGATCATTGGAAGGGCTCAGATTGGATAAAAGATATTGTGGAGATTTCTGCACAAAACAGAAGGAAAAGGAAAGAGAACTTCCAATATCCCAGACATTTATTTGATACTATTAATTTATATCAAGAATAGCAAATAATGTTTTACATGAGGAATATCTAATCAAACTCTTAGGGGCTTTTGTATGATGCATGAATCACAGGAAAAGTAGTCACCATTCCCAGGAGGAGAATGAGTTTTTTTTTAAATCTCACAGCAAGGCTTGCATGTCACTAGATATTCATTACATCACTTTAATCTGACCTACTGAAATGACATAATAAGGCTTTCCAGGATTGGCTAAGAAAAGGAGGCTGCCAAAGGATATATGACTGAAATTAATTTTACAGACGACTCTTTCTCTAGGATTAATAAAACTGTTGTTGGCCTCACTTTACAGAGAAAGAAAGACAGGATAATGGCAGTCACCTGACTAGTATTCTGGTGGAGTGAGATCTGCCTATCAGTCTTTCTGCTATACTTTACTGTTTCATATAAACAAGATGTCAGAATTCATTTCAGCAGTGTGAAGGAAAATATTTTAAAAAGTGTATGTAGTAAAAGGTGGGTACAGTTGGCTCTTCAAGTTGGGTCTCTGAAAGTGACACCTTGGGAAGTTCTACCAGAGTCCATAAATCAGTCTCTTCTATCTATGTGTCTGCAAATTACTGAGGCAACTCCTCATCTTAAAATTAATTGCAAAGTGGTGAGTGCTGCTGGAATGAGCAGAGTTAAACAGAACATATTATAATGAATCATCTAGTATAAACTAGAATGTATAATATTACCAGACATTTCAAGTTAGTTGATATGAATATTTAACCTATGTAACATGTAATAAACAATATACTAATTATTAAGAAAAAATAATACTATTATTCTTGAAAATCAAAATATATTTTAGAAAAATTTGGTATATAAATACTTCAGAATACTAGGAACTATAAGAGAACTAGAACAAAATATAAATAAATATTTCCTGAGTGTGATATCAAAGAAAGTAACTGTAAACTTTAAAACATTTGTAATAAAAATACAATCTCTATATATAATTTATATATATAAAAGGCTAATATGCTAAGTGTCCAACTGTCCTACCAATTACTACGATGCATACTGACAACCAGGGGACAGATGCTCAATGCATGAGCTGCCAACCTGCAGTGACTTTGCAGCAGGAGTTCTCGGGTAACACATCCCAAAACCAGAGAGCAGGGAGCCTGATTCCTCATGGGGCCACATGATTCCACCTTCAGCTGTGGGTAATGTTGTTGCTGGGCCACTGTTAGCACCAAATCTGGTTTACTGCTCACTTGCATTTGCATTCCACACCTCATACAACAGCAACTTTGCAGAGTGCCTTCTCACACTCCAGGATCCCTCAGGGGAGTCAGAGAACTGGTTTTGGCCCAATCCCCACAGGCCAGGCCAATGGACCTCACATGCTGGAGAGACCTCTCTCATTCTGCTACAGCACCACCCTAAATGCTGCCCGCTGGGGAGGAATAGCAGGAGGTTGGCTCCAGGGAGTGTCTGGCCTCTCTCACACAGTACCACTCTGCCAGCTACCTTTCTAATTAATTTCCTTTCAATGTGCATGAATCCATGCACCAGGTCACTAGCATCTATATATGTAAAAGCCAAGCAACTGGAATCACCAGTCGCTATGACGCACACTGCAGCCAGCCAACCTGCCCAATTAGGGGTGAGGCCAGATGGCCAACCTTCCATGGCCCCTCCCACCAGCCTGCCCAGGCTGATTGGACTCCACTGGTGCATGAATTTGTGTACCGGGCCTCTAGTACCTCAGAAAGTAATAAACTGAGTAAAATTTTTGTAGCAAATTGGTAGCAAAAAGGTTGCTATCCTTATGTATGAGAAGATCCACAAAACTATTAAGAAACTCCCATATAAACAAGTATATGTGAACAAACTGGACAGTCTAGTCTCAATGAACAAGTTCCTAGAAACATACAATTTTCCTAAACTGAATCAGGAAGAATCATAAAACCTGAATAAACTGATAACAAGTAATTAAATTGAAGAAGTAATAACAAAACAACTCACAGCAAACAAAAATGCTGCATTAGATGGCTTTGCAGGTGAATTTTACTAAACATTTAAAGAATAACTAATACCTATCTTTCTTACACTATTCCAAAAAGTTCAAAAGGGAAGACTCACAAGCTCATTTTACAAGACCAAGATTATCCTAATTCCAAAACCAGATCAAGGTATACTACAAAGAAAGAAAACTATAAGCCAATATCCCAGACAAACATAGAAGCTGAAATCCTTAACAAAATATTAGCAAAACAGATCCAGCAATATATTAAAAAGATCACATACCATTACCAAGTGGGATTTATTCTGAGGCTGCAAGGTTGGTACAGTATTCAGAAAGCAGTAAATGTGATACATCACATAAACAAAATGAAGAATAAAATCATATGCTCATATCAATAGACACAGAAAAAGCATTCAATAAAATCCAGCACCCATTTATGATAAAAATTCTCAGCAAAGTGGGAATAGAGGAAAAACCTACAAAAACATCATACCCCATGGACAAAAACTAAAAAGCATTTCTCTTAAGACTATTAAGAAGACAGGTTGTCCGCTTTCACCACTTGTATTCAACAACTGAAGTGCTAGCCACAGCAGGAAAAGAAGAAGAAGAAACTCCCAGATAAGGTGAAGCTCTTAGGCACTTTACACACACACACACACACACACACACAATATTCCTGATACAAACACACAGAAATAATTGATAAAATATTTCAAGTATTAGTAATGTCATAGCCTTAACAATTTTTATTAAAGGTAAAATGGAAATTTTTATTAAAGTCAATGGAAAATAAGCACACTTTTAGGCATCTCATCTGTGAGGGTTTATCATTCACAGAATTTGCTAAAAGAACTATTAATGGGAATCCATTGTTTATAGAAGTATATATAAAAGCAAACTAAGATGCCTTTCAACAGAAAAATATGTTAATAAATTTTGTTGCATTTGCAAAAATGGTATCCAACACCAACAGTGAAAATGAATGAGCTATAGACCCTTGTCAAGGAACCAAGTTGGTGGCATAGGTGAACAGCTATACTGCTGCCCTGCACAACAATTTCAAAACTAAAACTAAAGGACATAACAGACATCATCCAGAATCACCAGAAAGCTGGCTGAGTGAAAATTCCACAAACAGAAGGAAAGGTAGGAGGACACTATGACTAAGAAGAGCCATTGAAGGCAGAGTTGCAAAGATGCTCAGAGAAGGAGGTACAGAGCCGTATGTGAGCAGAAGAGGTGGGTGGCTGAATACCTGACTGGTTTTCTCAAACAGGGAGGTAGAAAAAGGTGTCCCACTGCACTGACCCCCCAGTTCCAGGTGAGTCTTGGGAAACCCAGACTCATCTGCAGAGGTGCATGAGCTCGCAGAAAGGGTGCATGGGCTCAGGAGTTGCAGAGGCATGTGAGCTCTTGGAGAGCAGAGGTGCGTGAGATCATGGAGAGGACATGTGGCTGGCTTTCTAGTTTGGGAGGAAACCAGTTCTGGGTGAGAATTTGGAGAAACTGGACTGTCTGGCAGCGGGCAGAGCTCCGGGGCAGCTTTCTTTCAGAGGTGTGTATAGCCATTACCATGAGGCACTTAGGGTGGGACTGACAGGAAACCAAGGCTGTCTGCTCAGCCCAGAGACTCTGCCCCATCCAAGCTGAGCACAGCAGCTCTCCCAGTGTAAACACAGCTGATCCTCACAGCCAATTGGCTGGTAGGTCAACCCCTCCCAGTGATACCAACAACAATCTAGGCTTAATTAAAACAATATTGTGCTGCTCATAAAGGGGTGCACCAAGAGTATCCACCTCAGGTAACTAGGGAGGCTGAGCTACTGTCCCCTAGAGGACACCTTCCACACAAAGCTACTTGACCAACTCAGGGAAGCAGCCAAAATGCAGAGACAAGGAAACAAATCACATTTGAAAGAAATGGAGGAAAAAAATGACTGGACATAGAGTTCAAAACCACTGTTGTAAGATTTTTGAAGAGGCTCCTAGAAAAGGCCACTAACTTTAATGAGACCTTGAGGATATGAGCGTGACCCTCAAGGATATGAAAAAGGACCAACTAGAAATTAAGCATACACTAACTAAAATAAAGAATAATATACAGAGATCCAGCAGCAGAATAAAGTATCCATGAATCAAGTCAAAGATTTGAAATACAAAGAAATAAAATCGATTCAGCTGGAAAAGCAAAAAACAAAAAGAATCCAAAAAATTGAAGATAGTGTAAGGAGCCTCCTAGACAACCTCAAGCATTCCAACATCCGAATTATAGGGTTGTCAGAAAAAGAGAGAGAGCAAGATACTGAAAATCTATTTGAAGAAATAGTGACTGAAAACTTCCCCACCTGGTGAAAGAAATATACTTACAAGTCCAAGAAGTTCAGAGAACCCCAAACAATAGGAATCCAAAGAGGACCACACATCATAATTAAAATTCCAAGAGCAAAAAACAAAGAGAGAATATTAAAAGCAGCAAGAGAAAAACAGTTAGTTACCTACAAGGAAGCACCCATAATATTGTCAGCTGATTTCTCAACAGAAACTGCAGGCCAGATAAGAATGGCAAGAAATATTCAAAGTGATGAATAACAAGAACCTACTACCAATATTACTCTACTCAGCAAAGCTATCATTCAGAATTGAAGGTCAGATAAAGTATTTTGCAGATAAGAAAAAGCTAAAGGAGTTCATCACTGCCACACCAGTATTATATGAAATGCTGAAAGGTATTATTTAAGAAGAGAAAGAAGAAGAAAAAGGTAAAAATAAAAACCATGAACAACAAATACATCTATCAACAAGTGAATATAAAAATCAAGTGAAGTAAAAAATCTGATAAACAGAATAAACTGGTGAATATAATAGAATCAGGGACATAGAGAGGGAATGGACTGACAATTCTTGGGGAGAAAGAGGTGAGGGAGGTGCAGGAAGAGACTGGACAAAATCATACACCTATGGATGAAGACAGTGGTGGGGAGGTAAAGGCAGAGGGTGGGATGGGTACCAGATGGAGGGGAGCTATGGGGCAAGGGGCGGGGAGAGGGACATTGTAATTAATAATCTGAATAATAAAGATTTATTAATTTTTTTAAAAAGAAAATGAATGAGCTATAACTAAAGAATCAACTATAGCCCTAGCTGGTTTGGCTCAGTGGATAAGAGCATTGGCCTGCGGACCAAAAGAGTCCAAGTTCGATTCTGGCCTAGGGCACATGCCTGGGTTTGTGGGCTTGATCCCCAGTAGGGGGTGTGCAGGAGGTAGCCGATCAATGATTCTCTCTCACTGATGTTTATCTATCTATCTTACCCCCTTCCTCTCTGAAATCAATAAAAATATATATTTTAAAAAAGAAAAGAATCAACTATAACTATGGATTCTCACAAACTGCCAAGTGAAGAAAGAGTCTTCAAAGATTATATAGGATGTGATTTCATTGTTACAGAAATCAAAAACAAACATACAGTTATAAAAAAATCTGAATGCAAAATCTTCTTAGTTTTTATTTTGTTCTCTTTTATAGCTATCTTACTCATACAAATGATTCAACTTATGTGTATCACTATTACTCAGATTTTCTGTGTTCAATTTAGTTATGAAATTGATGACATCCTTTCTTGCTCATATTTCACATAAAAGTTAATTATATAGTTTCATAGTTAAGAACAATGTTAAAAAAAAATTGGTGGGTTTTTAGCGAGAGGGAGAGGGTGTTTTCATGGTCTGCTAGCCACCCTTCTCCAGAGCACCATGACAACCAATATTATGCTGTGTAGAAGAAATAGGCAGCACCAATAATCTCATTCAATGGATCTTCAGTTAAGAGGAATTCAATTTACAACTATCCTATTTGAACGTAAAATGTTAACAGTTGTCATTTCTAATGATAGTACTTTCAATTGATATATTTTTTACACAATTGTATTTCCTAATATATGAATTGAACATACAGTGCTTTTCTGCCAAAAATACCATCTGTGGACTTACAGAATGCTTTTGTCTTTTCTACTGTTGTCATATCCCATACAACACTGTTTCTGATCAAGGAACTCATTTCTTATACAAACAAACAAACAAAAACATGTGGCTGGCTTCATAGAACAGTATGATGGTTCTTTGAAGATTCAGTTACACACCAATTAGGTTATAATACCTTGCAGAGCAGGGGTAAAGTTCTTCAGAATACCTATATGCTCTTAATTAGAGTTCAATGCAGGATGCTATTCCTCCCATAGTCAGGATTCATGGATCTAAGAATTAAGAGGTAGAAATGGGAGTGGCTCCATTCACTATTACTCCTAGAGACCACAAGAAAACTTTTTCTTCCTGTTCTGCAATCCTATGCTTTGCTTATCTAGAAGTGTTAATCCAGAAGGAAGAAGACTTCCCCCAGGAGACATAATAATGATTCCATATAACTGTAAGTTAAGACTATTATGTGGCCAGTTTGGGCTCCTTACACTTCCAAATGAATAGTCAAGGAAGCGAGTTACTGTGCTGTTTGGAGTAATTGATCCTGACCACCAACAAGAATTTGGATTACTACTCCACAATTAGGACAAAGAAGAACATATCTAGAATGCAAAAGATCTCTTAGGATATCGTATATTGCATAATGTTAGCTCCTCTGATTTCTGAATCATTGCATCAGAGCCAACCCAACTCTAGAATCAAATTTGGGAATCACTACTGAGCACTCAACAAATAATTTTTATATTAAAATTCTCTGATTCAGAAGTTAGAGATTTACAAAACTACAGATTTCATCACAAATAATCAGAAGCATTCTCAATGTCACTGACCGAAAATGTATCAAATTTGTTTATTGTCCTTTGTGCTTTTGTTAGTGGCTGGTGAATTCTCAATAAGCACCTCCTGGACCATTACAGCAGTAATGGGCTGCTTTTAAAAAATACCCTCACCGGTTTTCTCAGTGGTTAGAATGTCCTGTGCACTGAATGGTCACAGGCTAGATTTCCAGCCAGGGCACATATTCAGGTTGCAGGTTTGATCACTGGTCAGTGTACATGCATGAGGCAACTGATTGGTGTTTCTTTCTCCTCCCTTCCTTTCTTTGGCATCAATAAAAAAATAAATATATCCTCAGGTGAGAATTAAAAAATAAAATTAATTGAAAAAATACCCACATTTAGAACCTAATTGTTAGAGATTCCAATTTAATTGGCCTGTAATATGGCCTGGACATTTGAATGTTGTTAAGGTTTCCTGAGTGATTCCAATACATTGTCTAAGTTGAGAGGCATATCTTACTTAGTACATTCCTTTATATTGACAGAAGACAAACATTGTGAACATTATCACCAGCTCTTAATGTCCGAGCAGACACAAAAAGGCTCCTTGAGATAGAAAAAAACATACTACCTCTACCTAGACCCAAAAGTGGAGGCCTGGTAATTGAGAACATTAAAGCCTTATATTCTCAGGACAGTTGACCCTTAACCTTGAGGTCATTGAGTGACACTTGAGACATAGTCAGTGGAAATCTCTGTTATAAGCACCTATTTTCCTCTATTTGTATTTTCTATTTTCTGATCATATCCCTATTCCTTTCTTTTTACACCTTTCCAGCCTAGACTTTAGCTCTACCATTTCCCATCATTGCTTTAGACATTTTAAAGAAAAAAGTAAGACAATGGAGTTTGTTGTCCCTATTCTAGAACTTCTACACTTAGGAAGATGTCACTGATTCAAACTTCTCTAATTCAGACTTATGCTAATTGAGAATGGGCCTGAACTGATGACCAATGTGTGAAGAGTAAAAACATGATTATTGGAGTTCTTCAATCAGCTATATTTTATTTTCTGAACTATTTCTAATCCGTCCCTGTCCTATATAATAAAGAGCTAATATGCAAATTGTAATCACGCCCTCGTGCCCTTGTGCTGGAGCCAGGGCAACTGAGGCGAGGCCAGGGGACCTGAGGCTGCCCCCCCCCCCCTGTCAGGTGCTGGACTGGGGAACCTGAGGCTGTGTCTCCTGCACTGCAGGGCTTGACAGGGGTGGGGCCAGCTGGGACTGGGTCTTGCATGATTTCAAGGCATGCATGGGTGGGCAGGGACTTGACTCTGGGTCTCACAGTGTATCCTAGACTCTGACAGGAGGAAGATTTTCTTACACATTTTATTAATTTTCTTTTATCTCTGACACTTCTATTATAGAAAAAGGGCAAATAGCAATATTAAAATATTTTCTCTAATTAGTTTTGTTTTAATGGGTGTGAATTTTGTGCACCAGGCCACTAGTTTATTCTATAAAAACTAGTGGCCTGGTGCACGAAATTCATGCATGAAGTTGGGGGTCCCTTAGCCCAGCCTGCACCCTCTCTAATCAGGAACCCCTTCGGGGATGTCTGACTGTTGGCACTCTGTTGGCAGTCGGACATCCCTCTCGCAATCTAGGATCACTGGCCTGCCTACCTGATCATCCTTAACTACCTATGCCTGCTTGCCTGATCGCCCCGTAACTGCTCCCCTACCAGCCTGATCGCCCCTAAGTGTTTCCCTGCTGGCATGATTGCCCCTAACTGCCTCTGCCTTGCCCCACATCTGGGACCCAGACTTCCCTCCCTCTGGCCAGCTATAGGCACCAAGGACCCAGGCCAGCTTCATTCAGGCCGGCTGCAGCCAGGACCACAGGGCATGCATCTTGTCCCTCTCCTGGGCCAGAGAGGCAGGCACAGCTGCTGGCATCCAGGACCGTGGAGTGGATGGCTTGTTCCTCTCCCAGTCCATAGCCTGTCTAGTCTCCACTCCTCTCTCTCCAGTGTTGAGTGTCTGGGCTGTTATGGCATAATGGCATGAAGGTGTGATGAATATTTGCATATTAGCTCTTCATTATATAGGATTTTAACTTGTCACAGTCTATCTTCAAGTGGATATTGTACCACTTCACATCTTATATAGAAACTTCACTGTAACAAAATTTCATTTTTCCCAAGCAATCTTTGTGCTATTATGTCATGTATTTTACTCACACAGATGTTATAAAAACTGACATTACATTATTATTTGTTTAAATAGTTACGGTAACTACCTTTAAATATATTTCAATAATAAGAAACTTCTATTATATTTTTTCCTATGCATATAATGTCTTTGGTCTTTCCTACACATAGGTGGGAGCTTTTATTTACCAGCTTCCTTAGCGCCCTGGGTCCACAGGTTTTCCAGGTGTCTGCTTGCGAGTTCTTCCTGAGTTAGACAGCCCAAGGCCTGGGGCTTGCTTTTGCCTCTGAGCTCACCCCTCTGTCTCCTGGATTTCTGGATGTTACAGGGTGGGAGGCCCAGGATCAGAAACAGCCCTGGGGACAGCAAACAGGGCTCCTTCGCCCGGTGCCCAGGCTGAGTGCGGCTCTGGGTCTTGGATCACAACATGCCCACGGACCCAGACCATCACCGTCTCATAAGGGTGGGCAGTGAACCCAGCTCCAGAGTCCTGTTCTGAGGGGAACTCTGGTCCCTTTACCCCAGGAATGGGGCCATGCACACCTGGCGGACTCCAGGCCTGGATCTGCAGATGGTCTGGGTCCAGTGCCTTTCTGGCCCATGGAGACATCCCGCCACTTGTGTGTTAGCTCTCCCCTTTCTCACTTCCTTTCCCACACTCCCTGCCTCTGCTCTGCACACAGGCTGGGCTGGATTGTGTGGCTTGGTCTCCTCTGCCTCAGGGGCTTTGTCTTGGCTGTCTCCTGACCCCATGGCTGGGCCTCGCACTGGAGATGGGGAACTCTGGGAGGCAGGAGCTGGGACATTCCCCTCCGCCGGCCTCCCCAGCCTCAGGACCCAGCTCAGATTTGACAAGTATCACCATCCGCAGGTGGCATCATTTGGCAAACCCAGCCAGTCACAGTGGAGAGGTGATGAGCTGCAGGCAGAGATGCACCTGGATTCAACTCCTGACCCCGCCACTCTGCAGCCAAGGGATGTCAGGCACATATCTCACCTGCTGCTCCACGGCTCAGGGGGTGTTCATGTTCACAGGGCACTTGGCTCATTCCTTCTGTGTCCTCACCACCCTCAGCCACGCCTGGCCTAACCCCAGGGCCAGGAACGGCCTCTCTGGGAGAGGCCCTTCCCGGCCCTGGGCACTCGGGTGCCATGGTAGGGCCCCACAATCCATCCGATGGGGCCCCACCCATGGCCCTACCCAGCCTAACCCCAGGGCTGGGTGCCATGACAAGGCCCTGAGATCCATCCCTGTGATTGATTTGTGGGCATGGCTTATTGAGCATAGCGAAGGGACGGTCAATTTGCATATTACTCTTTTATTAGATAGGATATCAAAATAGCCTTCCAAAAAAGGTTTGTGTGCATTTAAAGGTATTTATTTATTTTTGAATAGGTTTATACTTGCAAATAGTACTAGAATCAAATACACACAGGAGTATACAGTGGGAAGTACTAGTAAGTTTCTCTCTTTCACATTTTCTCCAGTTACCCTATTTTCTGTTCCCTTTGTAAAAATTACTACTATTACTAGTTTGTTGTATATCCATCCAGACACTCTGTATTTTAGCAAATGAAAGTTTAGAGAATTTATAATTAATAAATTTTCATGTTATGATAAGAATTAGAAAATAATATAATTTAGTATATTACAGAGGTGACAAACCAAATTTGTGGGAGTAAATTGGATTATTTAATAAGGAGTATGAAGTCAACTGGGCAGCAAACTGAAAAAAAAAATATCTGCCTTGGTCGGCTTGGCTCAGTGATGGAGCATCAGCTTGCGGACTGATTGATTCCAATCACAGTTTGATTCCAATCAAGGGCATATGCCTGGGTTTCAGGCTCAATCCCCAGTGGGAGGGGGGGGGGCATGGGGGAAGCAGCTGATTAATGATTCTCTCTCATCATTGATGTTTCTATTTCTCCTTCCTCTCTGAAATCAATAAAAAAATATTTTTTAAAAAAGTTGATGTCAACCCCAAAAACGTTGAAATTAAAACTACAAAAGTGTTAGAAAATAATGAATATATTCTATCTAATAAAAGTGTAATATGCAAATTGACTGTACCTTCACCACACCTACAAGCACCAGTCACACCCAACCAAGATGGCTGCTGCTTAAGGCTGAAAAAAGCCTCGGCCAGGGGCAAAGCCAGCCTTGTATCAATTGGCCAGATACAAGGGTGATCACTGGCTGGGGACCCCAGGCTGAAGACCCCTGCCCAAGGACGGAAGGCCTCAGCCAGAGGCTGGGGCTGGGGCAGAGGCAGCCAGTGATTGGCCGGATAGCAGGGTGGTCGCAGGCTAGGATCCCCTGGCCAAAGCCCCTGCCCAATGATGGAAAGCCTTGGCCAGAAACCTTTCGTCCTTGAGCAAGCTGGGGGTGAGCTATCAGTAGGGCATCCCTTGAGGGCTCCCAGTATGTGAGAGAGTCACATTGGGCTGAGGGACCACCCACCCCCAGTGCATGAATTTTGTGCACTGGGCTCCTAATATATATATATATATATATATATATATATATATATATATATATATATATGTATATATTTTCTTAGCTAAGCAAGGCTTTCAGCTTTTCTAGCTCATGAAATAAAAGATTATTAAATTTGACTATGGGGAAAATTTTAAAACAATATTTACAGATTAAATTCAATTAACAAACTGAAAAGACAAAAAATATTTTCAACTTATCAGTGGGAGGAAAAACTAATTCAATAAGAAAATACAAATTGCCAAACAAAAACCAGCAAAGGACATAAATAGGCATTCACAGAAAAAATAAAATATAAATAACCAATATACACATGAAAACATCATTTACAATTAGAGAAATTGGGATTTTAAAGGGGAAAAAAAAGTGAATCAAAAGGCACATTAGCCGAGTGAAAAGACAACCCAAGGAATGGACAAAAAATAAGTTCAAATAATATATTTAATAAGGGTTAATATCCAGAATATGTAATAAGCTTGTATAGCTCAACAACAAAAACACAAATTATTCCCATTTTAAAAAATGAGCCAAGTGCCAGGGGCTGTTGAGTGGGGGAAATATACTTTTAGGTATAAAATAAGGTCTGAGAATCTAATGTAAAACATCATGACTATAGCTGATAACACTGGGTTGTGTAATTGAAGTTAGCTAAGAAAATAAACTTAAGTAAGAATTTTCTACATGTATTTTACTTATAGGATATTTTTCCTTACATGATATTAGCTCATTGTCCCCCTCCCCCCTTTTTTTGGTTGATAGGGGCTTTTGGAAATTTTATCTTGCAGTCTTGGTAATTTTAAATTTTAATTTTTGCATACAAATATTACTACTTTAGGTTCTTTGGATGTTAGGCAATTTTGCAGTGAGATGAACTACTAATAGATAATTTAGTTAATGTTTTAGGAAAAGCTTTTTGTCCAGTACAGTTAGATTTTCTTGAGTATTCACTTATTTCACTTGGCCAATTTAAATTAATCTGAAAACTTGATTACTATTTTACTGTCAATTTTAATACTCAAGCAGAAATCTTAGTTTACCCAGTAAATACTTGTGGAAAGGAATATTTGCATTTTTGAGTAGGCCTCAGAATTCCTTGTAATAAATTAAATTTAGATATAGGGCAGCTATTGCTGGCCGAGTCTCTGTCTACCACCTGGGTCCCGGTGTGAGTTGTGCGTGGGAGGTGTAGCAGCCGTGGGGGTAGGAGACCTTCCTCAGGAGGGGTGAGAATTCAAGCCCCTGCAAGGTTTGTGGATGAGGGTGTGTGCCCCACCTCTGTTGATCTTTTAGTTCTCTCCTGTTGGCCCCTCTGCGACTGTGCCTGTCTTAGGTTGTTCCTTCCCTGAGGAATCTTACCCGTCTCTGGCTAACCAGCCATCCTCTGGGGCCAAACAGGGTGATGTGAGGTTCCGTCCTGTCTCCTTTGTAGTCCATGCCCCCGTGGCCTCCACGTCCAACACCTGCCATGGGGTCCCCTCACCTGCTGGCGGGGTCCCGGTACTGATCACATATCTCGGGTGACCCAGGTTTCTTCTCCAGAGAGGGCCCAGCTCACGCCACTGGTCGAGAGACTGATCCATGGTGCCAACTGCCCAGAGACTTCGGCCACAGCTTGAACTGAAAGTTCACGCATCAGTTGTGTGTATTTGGATAATAAGAAGAGGTTCCCTCTTGGCAAAAGGGCCAGAGGAGCCAATATAGAATGCTCGGATGCCTTCCCAGTGCCTTCATCCCTTCTGAAAGGGATTAATTCCTTTCCTATCCTTTTTTTAAGTTGCTGCCCAACATTCAAAGAATTAGTTTGTA